>CP106723.1:122518260-124918260 GCA_025506655.1 Gossypium rotundifolium
GAGTCTCGGTGACTAACCCTTCCTTAACCTTGGTGTGATCGGTAAGACGTGAACTTGGGAGCCGGAGAGACTCGAGGAGGCCATAGCTTGTTATTTTCAGTAAACTTAGTTTTTTTTAAGACGTTTTAATTTGGGAATTTAATTGATGTAATAAGGCCTTTTCATTGCTACTTGGTTTTACACTATTATTCCACTTTGATACAACATTATTTTACGACTTAAACTTAGTTGTTAAAAAGAAGTTTTTCTAAATAACTGTAACCTAAAATATCTATTTTTCTCACAAGTGTTAACATAGAAAGTAAATGAACGGTTAATCCAACCTGGAAATTTTTCTTAAGCTGCAAACCACTGTTTTCAAAACATCACCTGAAATAAAAAGTTTCAAACTCACGGTTTCCATCAGGATTTCAAAGTTTCTTTTCAACTTTTCTCCCTGTGACATACCAGATCTGGTCGTAACGTTTAGACCGGGTTTGGGATGTTACAGATAATATCTACCTTAGGGCCAACAAATTGTCATGTCATCACAAGAGACCATTGGCGGAAGTCGTAGGTCTTGTTTATTAACTTTCTTTCCCTAAATATTTTAGAAAACATGCAAGGTTTTTTTTTTTTTGGGTTGCAATCATGAATGATTAGAATGTCATGACAAGTACCTGTGGCATTCTTTTTCCTATACTATATGACATGCTTACCACACATATGCATGAACATCCTTTTTAGCAAATTTAAATCATGCTATAACCAGAAAAACATAAAAAATAAATTGGATCTGACCAGCCAAAAAGTTTCAATGATTCCATCCTATAAAAATAAAAAAATAGATTTATTATCCCAAAATATTCTTTGGGTCTTTTGGGTGAAAACCAAATATCATGGTTTTGGGTTTCTTAAAACCTAGAAGCCTAGAAAAATCACCAAAGGGATCTACTGTCAAACCATCGTCACCACCACAGGTTACCACTGTTGTTGTCGCCAACTTTCACCAGTCGACCCACTACCGGTCACTTGCCAATTGGTTGGGTTGGGTTTGCATCGTCTCGATTGGTTTTGGATGCATCCTAGTTCTTCAGGATTCACTGAAAAATTAGGATACAAAAAAACTATAAGTCTATTTGCGACTCACATGAATTATTCTAAAACAATAAAATATATGTTGAGGTGATAGTTTACGATCTAATTACATATCCCAAAATTTATTAAAACTTAAAATTACACCCAATCTAATTTTTACGAATCACAACTTTTGCAAAATTACTTTATCATATACATAATTAAATAATTAAATACATCCATTCACATACATAACCCAAAACCTACATATAATTAAAATAATGTCACATCTTATCAAAATTAACCAAACATGAAGAAGAGAGAAAAATCAGTATCGTTTATACTATAAACATAACACAACCTAGCTCTGGTACCAGTTGTTGAAAAATCTAGTTAAGAATACGATTTAAAGTTATAGAGAAAGTTTAAAAATTTTCAAAACTGAGTTGACTTGTAACAACCCATTTTCGATAAAATCAGAATAGTGGTTTTGGGACCACATATCCAAGTTCGGAAAGAAAAAAATTAAAAAAATTTATTTTAATACTATTTTATGATCAACAGTATGATAATAATATTGTGTGAAAATTTCGTAAAGAAATTTTATCGATTACATGTTTAATTTGATAAAGGACCAAATTGTACAAAGTGCAAAAGTTGAGTTCTAATAGCTAAAGGGATTAAATAGCTATAGAACTTTCAGTTGGAGGTCCTTATATGGAAATTAGACCATTAAAATGCTTAGTTGTTAAGGATGATGAATCATCCATGGAAAATAAAATAAAGAAAAGGATGAAATTGGAAAGATGAAAAATAAAAGGTGATAAATTAATTAAATAACAAAATATCATCATTTTATGTAATGTTCTTCTTCAAAATACATGGAAACCCTGAAAGAGGAAGCAAGCTTTCTTGGCCAAGTTAGGTAAGTATTCAAGTCCCGTTTTTAGTAATTTTTATATTTTTGAGATCGGAACAACTTAATCTAGCTATTTTGGGGATTAATTTGTAAAGTTATCAAAGAATGAAAATTTTTCCATGGATGAATATGCTAAAATTTTTAAATTTATTATAGAATATGAAAGGTTGTTGATAGATAAACAACTTTTTCAAAGTGAATTTTGATGAAAACATGATTTAGGGACTAAATTAGAAAGTTGTAAAAATTATGGAAAAATTCTAAATTTTATGAAATACATGTGCTGTAAATATTACATGTAAAAATTGGTTAGGCTTGGAACAAGGATTAAATTGCATGAATTTCATTTTCCGAGCCTAGGGACCAAATTGTCATTAATTAAAAGTTTAGGGGGAAAATGGTAATTTTTCCTAAGATGTAAGTTGGACTGAATTGATTTTAAATTTTATTAAATTGATGTTAAATTTACTCATATAGATCCGGATATACCAAATTCGAAGCTAGAACGAGGAAAAGAGGAAAATGTCGGATTAGTAGATTTTATGTACACGAACATTTGTCGAGGTAAGTTCGTGTAACTAAATTGTGTATATTTATATGCTTGAATTAGATGTTGTGTATGTGTATTGTATAAATATCATATATGTATGACATTGAAAATATATCTGATAAAACCTGATAAAAGATGATGCCCGATAAATGTTAAATGATAAATGATAAAAATGTTTCTTTTATGCTTGAAATGAATGTGAAATGTCTTTATTTGAATATTGTGAATATTATAAATGTATGAAATAATTACATGCATGATAATATCTGAAAAATATTGAAACCCGTTTGAAAAAAATGAAAATCGATGGATACATGATTTCTTGTAGTTGAATATGGTCATGCATATGTTGCAGACGGGATTTAGCTCGGACGAGTTATCCTATTGACCTCATTACAGAAAGGATTTATCATATAGTTCATAAAACAAAAACAAGATTCGTATAGGTTTCATCCCCTTCAGGTATCTGAAGGGTTTAGTTCATAATGATAGAAAACATCTTAGAAGAAAAGATAAAACAAAACATAAGAAATCCCTAAAACCCCCTGAAGGAATTAAAGGAGAGATCCGTCGTCTTGAGTAGAATTCCGGCTTCTTGAGATGGATCAACTAGCTAACTTCGAGTGATTCCCACGAATCTGGTCCTCTGGCTCGGCTTCTTGGCCTAGTATTGCCCTAATGGACCGCCTCTTCGAGTTACACTTAGGGTCTTTATATAGGCTCTTGGAATGCGTTTCTTTCTCCCTAAGTATCCTTTTCTGAGTGAAATTCCTCTTTCCACAATAGGGCCACGGCCATGGCACAAGCCTGTGTGAATCGACTTCAGGCTGTGTTCGGGTCTGGTGATGGAAGCACGGCCGTGTGAATCATGGTTAGGCCGTGTTCTAGTTAATTAACAAGGCACAGCGGTGTGACTTGAAGTCCAGGCCATGTCGATTTCCACTTTAGCCCAAATTGGCTCATTTTAAGCCCGTTTCTTGTTCTTTTCGTCCTCGGGTGCTTTCCTGAGTATAAAACATGAAAAGAAAAAGGATTAAGAGAACCTTTTTTTTACACAATTTAGGGAATAAATCATCCAAAAGTATGCAAAATGTGGGATTAAAATATGTTACTTTTACTGTTTATCAGTAATCCTGATATAAGCCCTCTTGAGCATATGTTATAGATAGGATTTAGCCCGGACGGGTAATCCTGATTAAGCTCTTATGAGCATATGTTGGAAATAGGATTTTGCTTGGACAAGTAATCCTGTTATATGATATGAGGCTCGGGAATGTGCTTTCTAATTAAGTGCCTTAATGGGTACTCCTAAATATGAATTGATGGATCCTAATTTGTAAACCTCGAGTGTACTACATGTGTATCCATTGATATTCCAAATAAATTCAACGGGAAAAATCCTGACATGAGAATATATGAATAAGAAATGAGTTATTACACGTATCTGCCTAAAATACATGAAAGTGATGATACATGATATATGAAAAATATGGGATGATGATATATGTACATGGAAATTATTAGATGAATACATTCATCCATGATTATAGATTTGTACACCTTGAGTGTACTACTCGTGTGATATTGATATTTTGAATGATTTAATGGGTAAAGTTCTGACATGAAATAATTTGAACTCAAGATGAATTATTATGAAAATGTACTTGAATTACATGGACTTGAATTATACCTGTTACATGAATACATGATATGAGAAATATTTGAACATGGAAATTTGACTTGTGTCGAGAAATATATTTTTTGATATTCATGAAAAATATATGTTTAACATGAATCCAAAACAAACTATTACTGAAACTAGCCTGAGATACATGGAAATGATAGCATCTGTTATGTTGAAGTATGATATACTTGATACAATAATGTGGAACATGCTTAATGACCTTGTACTTTCGTGATATATTGAAAATATGTGCACGAAATTGTCTGACAATTGTGTATTATGAGTTATTTCTGAAATACTTGACTGACATGGTTAATGAGGATATGTATCTAGGCATTTGGCCAACATGACTTGGGAATAAATTAAATGCTTACCAAAATTTAAGATAGTAGTAAGTTAATTTCTAAGTTATACGAACTTACTAAGCATAATATGCTTACTCTGTTTTATTTTTCCCCTATTCTATAGTGAGAAGCTCGTTGGATTGGAAGCTTGGCGAAGATCACTCACACTATCCATCAGCACATTTTGGTATATACGGTAAATAAATTATGGTTATAATGACATGTATAAGTTATTTAGCTAATGATGGCATGTAAATGTTTTGAAATAAACTAGCCATTGGGATGGCTTGTGTTTGACATATTTTGATATGTTTATAAGTGGATCTACCATGTTTGAAAATGAATGTAATCATGCATGTGTACATTTGGTAAATAGATAAATATGAAAGATAGATTAACATGATAATAAATTTTCATGTATAGTACCTAAGGGTACATTGGTTGTATATGATATTATATCATTTTTAAGACATGATTTGGACTTGTTTTGAATGCTTGAATTGGTTGGTATATGAATGTAAGTTTTGGTGTAGGTTATTGGCAAAGCTTGGGTGAGAAATAAAGCTAGAAAATGACTTTATTTTATCCACATGGGTAGACACATAGGCGTGTGTCTTGACCGTGTGTGACACACGGCCTGGTACATGGGCGTGTGGTTTGACCTTGTGTCCCTTGTATCTTAAATTAGAAATAGAATGCTCACACAGGCAGAGACATGGGCGTGTGTCTCAGCCGTGTGAAAACTGCACCTTAATGTTTTGCAAGTCAGAGAGTTATCCGGGCTGGGAACACGGCCGTGTGACCTGTTTCATATACCACACGACTTAGGACATGAGTGTGTCACTTGGCCTTGTGAACCACACGGCCTACTCACACGAGCGTGTGACCCATGTATATGGGAAAAATTTTGAAATTTCATGAAAAATTCTCTGAGTTTCTGATTTAGTCCCGACTTTTTCTAATGCATGATTTGAGCCTCGAGGGATCATGTAAGGAACTCTATGATGAAACTTGATTGAAATCTAAAATGATTACTAAAGAATTATGAAATGTTTTCTATTTTTTCTGTAAACTCAGGTGATGCTCTGTAACCTTGTTCCGGCGATTGATTCGGGTTAGGGGTGTTACACGACTTGTGATATTTATACCAATAAACTCTTTACCAAAAAGCACCTGTGCTTTGTGCGATACTAATTCGAATCGATCTTGACTATGTTATCCTCGTACTATGAATTGCACCAACACGAACCAAACACAGAACAAGAAACAGTATTGTTACTTTCAGTAGGAAAGTAATTCTCTCAATAGAAACTGGTAAAGATCGTAATTCTCAAAAAGTAGAATTTATTCTTAAGAAAATAAATTATCGTTATTCTTTGGAAGAATAATGATAACTCAATAATCTAAAAGTGTGTGAATTAGGTCCACTGGTGCCATCTATTTATAGGGAGAGATAGAAGAATCTTGGTTAAATAAGCCTTTCAGAAATAATATTTATTTAATAGAAAACATACTCTTATGCCAATTGGATTAGGGGTGGGCGGCACACCCTAGTTAATAATATTAGGGTTGTCTCTCCTCTCTAGTTAATGAGGGGATTTTGGGCCTCTCGTGTATTAGGTCTAATTATATGTGCTTCCTAAACTTTTGACCAACACTTTATTATTTGTTAAATGGATAATATACAAAGACTATTAATGTAATCAATGGATATTTTATTAAACCAAATTGTTCGAAAATACAAGTATACAAAACAAATATACTACACTTAAGGGCACTAGATCCAACATAATACACATATAACAAGGTCATCAAATGAGAACTTGACAAATATATTTCATAATGGTATATAATAGAGAGAGCTCAATCATGGTAATTTAGTGGAATGACTCCATGACTAAATAGTGTTGTAATTAATAGAAAAAGTGTCATAACTTAATTTCAAATTATTTGAGCACTAACTATGTATGTATAATTGGTCCCTTCTCTAGCTTCGTATAACTTGGACGATTTGCATTGGAATCGATGATGTGAAAATATGAAAATGACGAATTAGAGAAACAAATTGCGTGTATCACTATCCACAGTGAATTGTTTTCTCGCCATGAACAAGAGATGACCTAGCATTAAATTAGTTACTTCGGATTATTATTGATCATAATTAAATAATTGAAGTTCAAAGTAAAATTTAAATTCATTAGTCATCATGGTTACATAGAATGAGGTGATTACATTTATTTACTTATAGATTCTAGTACGGTAAAGTCGCCATGACTTTAACGAGATTGAAGTCAGGTTGAGAAAATAATTTGATTAAGTTAATTAATTAATATTTTTGGGAATATAAGAATTATTTGTTGGGTTCAATAAATTATAAATGAGTTAGTTTAAAGACCAGATAATATATAATTATGCACTATACATGACGAGGCCCAACTAGGTTGGATAGAAAGCCCTTAGTCTTGGAATAGGGTATTGCCGCCACTCACCCTAATATACCCCAACTAGGAGTATGATTTTCCTATTTAAATGATATTATTTAGTTACACCTTATTCGTTGGAGAGTCTTGTTATTTTCTCTATAAATAGAGGTTGGGAGGTTGGTCAAAACTATATCTAATTTGGAATCGTTATTCTATCAAAAAATAGTCATAATTTATTTTTAGAATAATTATTTTTCTATAAAGCTCATTACTTTTTTCCCGATTCCTATAGAGAGTGATTAACTTTTCCATTGAAAGTTAAGATAAAGTATTCATTGTGTACATCAATTTGTGAATAGAGCTTACACTCTAGCAAACCGAGGTCGAGATTAATGGAGAAGATTGTAGTTGAAAGCCGAGAAAAACCTACTCTGCCTATTTTGAAAATACAAATTTAATTCAAGGGTTTATTACAATAAATATCGCAATGGCTCAGTTTTTAGAAAAATTTTAAAATTTAGCTATGCAATAAAACTGTTTTCTAAACCTTAAAATTCTAATTGAAACTCTATTAAAAAATTACCATAATTCAAAGTTAGATTCATACTTATGAACTTAAAACTAACCTTAAAACACTTAGGTTTTTATTGGAAACCAAAATCTACCTCATTTCCTCTTTTCAACTCATCAATGGCATTTATTAGGAATCAAGTCCAAACTCACATCAAATATGATTTCTAGCTTAAAAAAGTTTTCTAATTTGTAAACATCAGGAAATCAAAAAAATCTCAACTTCTCCTCTCTAGTCCCCTCCAACATGAATATAGCTTAAATAAAATGAGAAAATCATAGGAAAATCAAATTTTGTGGATAGCAAATCATTAGATTAAGTTGAAATAATAATTAGCTTGTTGTGTTTTTAGAAATCAAAGCCAAGAACTCATTCTCCCACCAATTTCATATTCATGCAAACATGGAGAAAATAGAAAAGAGAATGAAAAACAATATTTAATCTTTAAAACATTGCGGATTTTGCTGGAAAATATGCTTACCTTTCAAGATCGATTGATTGAAATTAAAACCTTTGGAAAATGAAATGGTAAATGTCCAAACCCCAAGGGTCTAATTGTTATTGGGCCCTTGGTCAAGTTACAAATTAAAACGCTCTATTGCTCAAAACTAACTTTTGTCTATTTACTCAATTGCCTAAAGAATTTTACAAATTTTACAATTTGGTCCTAATTTCTTATCCCACAATTTAACAACCCACCACTTAAACCTGACTTCCTGGAGTAGCTCGATACACAATTTTAACCAAAAATCAACATTTCCAATTCTCGAAAAATCTCAAGTGTTACATGTTGAATTTTATTTATTTTTTGTTTAGAACCAATATTATTTAGTTGCAATTAAAATAATATCACAACTAAAACGGAAAAAACTCATAAAATTTAAAATTATATATCATGTATCATAATAAGCACATAACTAAAATTTAGATATATCACTACTAAAATCATCACCCAGTGATAACAAATGAGGTAGAAACCGAAATAGAAAATGAAGTATAAAAGAAACTCTCAATTTTAGACAGATGAACTCAACAAATTCTTTATTCTAATTTCTCTGCCTTTATCTGTTTGACAACTTTGTTTATATAGACTTGACTGACTTCTATTTTGAGCAACTGCTTTTTAACAAACTTACTAATTCCTTTAAACTAATTTCTTTAACCGACTACCAGCCTAACTAAATGAGCTTTAACATTCACCCAGCTTCTCTACGGGTAAGACTCTAAGAAGACTACAAAACCGTGCAAAAGATGTCGCTGAAAGTGGCCTGGTAAGAACATCTGCTACTTGATCACAAGCCGGAATCTCTCCTACTACAATTGACCCGTCTGCAACTTTCTCTCGAACAAAAAATAGATCCAACTCAACGTGCTTGAACTTAGAGTGTAAAACAAGATTAGCTGCAACAGCTACTGCACCGAAGCTATCGCACCAAACAGCAGGAGTAGTATCATCTGACTTGACTTGTAACTCCTGAAGCAACGAAAGGAGCCATGTAACTTCACTAGCAACTATAGCAAGACTTTGGTATTCGGCCTCGGCCGTAGATCGAGCAACCACTTGTTGTTTCTTTGACCCCCAAGAAACAGGTGTTGTTCCAAAATAAACACAAAATTCGAAAGTTGAGCATTGATTATCAAAATCAATCCCACAATTGGCATTGGCATACGCACTTAGGGACAAACGAGCCAAGCGCTGAATCACAATTCCATGATCAAACGTACCACAGAGATATCGCAAAATACGTTTTAGAGCAGCCATGTGAACATTGGTAGGGCTATGCATAAATTGGCATACCCTATTCACAGCGTAAGCAATATCAGGACGAGTAAGCACTACGTACTAAAGTGCTCCTGCAAGACTTCTATACTCAGTTGAATCTGCCAAACTTTCGCCATCGTTTTTAGATATTGCAGACATACTTACCATAGGAGTGTGGACACTTTTTGTGTTTGACATCGACGCTCGATCAAGAATATCTCTTATGTATTTTGTCTGACATAAATGAAGAATGCCAGAGGTGTAACATCCCCAAACCCGGCCCACAAGCCCTGACCGGATCTGGTATGTCACTGCGGGAAAACGGTTGGAAAATCTTTGACTTTAGAATAAAACTTGAAAATTTTGGACTTATTCAAGAACCATGTCCGGTAAAAATTATTGAATAATATAAGTTTGATATAAAATATCCGAATTAAAACTTTATTATAATTTATTATATTAAAAATCATTTGAAGAAATATTTCTAAGTATAGTATAAACTTCAATAATAAATAAAGTACTTTAATCAAAAGTGGCCCTTATTACATCAAATCAATACCCAAAATACTAAAGATATACAATAATTAAATCAAATAAAACATCTACTGCATAAAATCTGCTTTTGCATTGCCACCTTTGTCTCCACTCCAACCCGGTCCATTAATCACAAATTACCTGCGATGTTGGATAAATAATTGGGTGAGTCACACGGACTCGATGTGTAATTAAACCATCGATATCCACCCACATGTTAGCCACAAGTCAACCCAATTATCAAATGCAACATGTAAACATAATCATATAGACATTACCACGATCAGGCTTGGCCCACAATCAAATCATATTCAAATCTTTGGGCTAGGCCCTTTTCTCATCAATTCACTGATTATTGGGCTTGGCCCATTTCCACGTATGTTCTCATAACATACCAATCCACATGTCATATTGGGCTTGGCCCATTTCCATATCATTTCACAACGAAACAATGCAACATGAAACCCAACCCAATCCTAAGGTCCATCCGCTACACACCCCCTTAACCAGCCTACCACACACCAAGGGACCATCGGGTCACCCTCTCCTTTTCCCTCCAAGAAGGCAACCAATGCCATCCACGATGTAGCATGTAGCTAACATCAAACCACGATGGGGCACATAGCAACCCATCAAGCGATATGGCATAAAGCCGATATCAGTCAAGGTAACCATGCGAACTAAATCGCAAAGATCCACAACGCGACCTCAGTCAGTGCCAATCCACGATGTAGCACAAAGCTGACATCAACCACGTACTCGAAGTACACCCGTACCTTCTTTCAAAAACCCACCCATGCACATGTAACATAATATAATGCGGAGATGATGCATGTGCATGATATTCACAATCATAGCAATACTCACATATTAAAAATCAATTATCACATATTAACCAATTTGCTACTAACCTGGTCATCATCATACCCCCTTCAAGGGTATCAATTTCACATTCTTGCACTTGTTAGCAAACATATTAAGCGAGGCAAATATCACGCAAATCCGAAACAATGGCTAACTACACACCTTATAACACGAAGCTCTAAACCCTCGACCCCGACGCTATCGTTTAGTGAGACTACCATTATCTGCCTATCATTTTCTGCTGCACGCCCACACCCCGGTGGCCAATCTCGTACAGCAGAAACCGATCTCTTTTTGAACTTCGGGATGGGAGCTTTCCTTTTCTCCTCTTGGCGGCACTCGCATCCATCGACGATACTTAATCGAACCACACGATTAATCAACAAAGTCATAATCTACTATTAACGAATCTAAGTCACTTACTAATCATCCTTCTCAAATAAATTGAAATCCGAATGCTTCCTTTGCTACGCCGATTGCCCTATAAACCATAGTCACCATTCGGTCAACACCAAAACACAACCAATGGCCTAAGGCCGGATATCAAACCACTTACCCTTTTAATTGAATCCGAAACACCAATGGAATTCTTGAAAATCCCACCACCTTATCTGATGATCTAAACTCGAGAGAAACCCCTCTTAGCTCCTTGGCGGCTACAAACAACACAAAACACAACATCATCACGGCCCTAGAGACATTCGGCCACACCAAAACTAAGGCTAACCATTCGGTTTTGGCCACTATAGGAGGGGTACATAAATTGATTGATCACAAGAGTACACTTACCACCTACGTGCTTTGAAGAGATTCAAGGGGATTTTGCCTCGATCACGAACAAAATAGACTCAATGGTGAACAAGGTTTGGCTTTAAGCTTGGTGAAATAAAAGAGAGGAATAGAGAGGCTCAAGGTTTCGGCTAGGCTTTCAAATGAAGATGAAGCATTCGGCCAACCTTAGATGGATGTAAAACCAAGGTTGAGAGGAAGGGAAGAGGTGTAGAAGAAAGTTGGAAGAGTTTCAGTAATGGTGCTCAAGGCTAGAGAGGTTTCGGCCCAGTCAAGAAAAGAAGAAATAAGGTTGGAAGAATGGAAGTAATAGGAAGAGAATAGTGGAAGAAATTCGGCACAAGAGAGAGTGGGATGAGAGAATGCACTTTCGGTTTTGGAGAGTAAAAGAGGAAAAAGAATTTCCAAAGGGGTGCTCTCCCTATTTAAAGCATTCAGCCACTACTCTCATGTGAAGAAGCCCATCATGCAGCCACCACCTATGGCCACTAATTCAATTTAATTTGAATTAAACAACTCCTTCACTATTTAATCCATATTTATCTCTTTACCAAATCAAAACAATAACCCACTAATGACCATTATCTCTAATTTCAACTAAAATAATCCTCTAATTATCTAAAATAATAAAATAATCAAATGCTTATCACCTCCTACCAAATAGAATTCAAAAAGCTAAACAACTCCAATTAAATCTTATCCTCATCCATTCAAAAACAATTTGAATGGTTCCACTAATATCCCACCTATTAAAATAAAGATTAAAAAAACAACCACTAGATAAAATAAAACCTTATCCTCACCTACCTAAGACTCCATGTGCAGTCCACACCTTCAAATTGCTTTGCAAAAAGAATAAAATAAAATTGAACTCCAAAACGCAACTCTCTTGGTTCGAACACGGAACCACTTCTTTTACACTCTCCTCCAACGCCTGGGCCACTCGGCCACTTTGATTTTATGCCATAAAGCCCCAACATTTAATTTTAAACCCTTTTTCTTCACCCATCACCAAATAACAAAAATAAAATGCCAAAATGCCGATGCCCCACTCGAACCAGCGCCCTTTCTCCCTTGGTAGCCTAAGTGGCGCATGAGAGCCACTCCGCTAACTGGACTTTCATGTCCACCATCCACAGCCATTAATTAATAAGGCCTACCTAGCCCGATCCCTAATTAGCGCAAAACAAAAGTCTTTGCCTTCACATTCGAACCCTTGCTCCCTTAGGCGTCCCCTTCCAAAGCTCTGGCGGCGCCTCCAAGCCACTCCACCAAGCTACTTCTTGCGTCCTAATCTCCCCCCCCAAATTATTTTTAAGGCCTTCCTGCCCTATTTCGCCTTTAGACCCTAAAAATCAAAAATTTTCCAAAGACTTTCCCTTTTAACCAAGCATTCTTAAACCTCTAAAACACATCCAAAAACACCCAAAAACCTTCCAACACTGGAATTATACCCGAATTGCCTAACCCTTAAACCAGGGTGTTACAATTCCACCCTCTTTAAAATAATTTCGTCCTCGAAATTACTTTACTAACGAACGTCCGTACAACCTATCTTACCACCTTACGCTTATGCTGCGCACTCTAATCTTACTAAGACTAACATACCTTCCCAACACAGTCTCTAAGTTCGCACTCAAAATTCAAAACATCTCTCTTAGCAACACGAAAAGGCTAATTCACAAGCAAGCAAAGCAATCAAAGCATGTACCAAAGCAAAGGAGCTCACCCGCTATCACATCCTTGGTTGACTCGACTAGAACCATTCCTTCCATGGCTTGAACCACGACCCTCGTCGCTCGAGGACAATTCTTAACCAGATGTGCCTTAGATCCACACAAAGCATTCTTTACTATTTCCCCAACACTCTCACTGTGTGAGGTCATCCATACCGAGCACAAGGACGATTCAAATCCACCGGTACAAGTGCACTTACAGGTTCTCGGTCCTTGGTCTTTTAAGGCATTACCCAACGATCTTGATGGCCCAACATTTCTCTTCTTCTCGTTCCTATTCTTTTCCGGTTCTCTCTTATAGTCTTTTAACCTCTTGACGATCCGAGCTTTCTCCACTAGCACCGCTGAAGTCTCTCTCCTCTGCGAACAATCGGTGTTCAAGTTCATCTGCAATCCGTCCTCAAACCGGACGCACCTCTCATAATCAGTGGCCACAATTCCCTTAGCATACTGGCTTAACCGCACAAATTCCGCTTCGTACTCAGCTATCGACTTACTTCCTTGTACTAGATTTAGAAACGCTTTCCTCTGCGAGTCCAAATAACTGGCTCCTACGTACTTCCCTTCAAACTTGGCCTTAAAGAAATCCCAATCCAGTCGATCCACCGGTACACCTTGTTTGACAGTGAGCCACCAACGATAAGCTTCGTCGCGAAGCAACGAAACAGCGCCCTTCAGCTTTTCTTCATTGGTGCAGTCCAAATCGTCCATGATTCTTTCAACTGCTTCTAGCCAATACTCCGCTACGTTAGGAGCTACTCCTGACACTCCTCTAAAGATCTCGGCTCCGTTCGATCTAAGCCTTTCCGATCTGAGCTTTCGAGTTCCATTTCCTCTACTAACTCTCGCTACTCACTCTAGCACTCACAACATGGCCCGCGATACTGCGTCATCTTCTCCTGTCTGATCTTGCTCCTCCACGTCCACTGCTGGCGGCACTTCACTTCGACCCATGGCGGACCTATCGATTCCGATCTTGCCATTCTACCACTACTGCGTCCCCTAGAACTCATCTCTATCGTCGCGATTTAATCTGATTAAGAAGTTTTATGCATTAGTAATTGTTCCACTATTTAACCGCGAGCATATTTTATGAATGAAAGATTTTAGAAGTAGTTCTTTCGTTCACACAAGGTTCGATTCAAGTTTACTACTCTAATTGGAGAATCACCTTCGTTCCTCGCTAGGGACACATTCATTCATCATCAAAACACATTCATTCCTCGTGAGAGGCACATTCATTGGTATCTACCACCCATTCACTATTCGGACATTTACGCCGTTTTTACCCGAGGTATTTTCGTCATTTTCCTCGAGGGTATTTTGGTAATAAATCAAAGCGATTCAAAACTTTAATAAGTCAGGATCTTTTAAAATTCCCAAAAGCAAGAGTATTTACGAAAATTTTGCCAATTGAAGGTATAATAAGATTTTAAAACTAGGGTATTTTGGTAATTTGTCAATTAGGGTAATTTTGTAAATTTCCAAAGTCGGGATATTATTCTAAATACAAAAATTGGATACTTTTGCAAAGTAAGAGAATTTTATTAAAATTAGGTTAAACCGAAAATTTTGAAAGTCGAGGCATTTTAGTAATTTTCAACACGAGGGTATTTTCAAAAATTTTCCCCCAAATCGAGTATCCCGATACTTTGAAAACTAAGGATTTTGGTATTTTGCAAATTAAATTCATTTTAACAAAAGTTGAGGGTAATGCGGTAATTTTACAACACAGGGGCATTTTGTAATTTTGCAAGTAGGGTATTTCAAGAATTTTGTAAATCGAGAAAATGTCTTTCAAAATCAAATTTAGGGTTTACAAACCGTAGGGTAAATTTGAATTTTAAAACTAAGGGTTTTAAAGCAGTAAAGCTAGTCCTTTCGGGTTTTAATAATTAGTTTAGCCTATGAACAGGCCCTCTTGGTTAAGGTGAGCCAGTAGCTACGCACTGTGGTGGGTTTCTGCGAAGAGGAGGTGAGTCATGAGGACTGCTTAAGTACCGAGCTCTTAGGACCCAATCTTAGACATGCGCACAGGTTGCCACACCTTAACTCGTGACTTATTTCACGTGTTTGTTTATTAGGCACTTTAAATCTTATGCACGTGTTTGGGTAGACTAGTCCTAGGGTCCAATAGCCTATCATTCTATTCTCTGAGCCCAAATAAACCCATCACAATTCATATATAAATCATTTCAACAAATAGGGTACTTACAGTGGACTTGGTCCTGAGATGCAGGTGCCATGCGAAATAACTTTGAAATATTTCATAAAAACCCATATTTTGAAAAGCCCATTTTGAAAATGTTTCAGACCCAAAACCCTCAAAGTGAGTTTTGAACCAGGCTCTGATACCAAACTATAACATCCCCAAACCCGACCCACAAGCCCTGACCGGATCTGGTATGTCACTACGGGAAAACGGTTGGAAAATCTTTGACTTTAGAATAAAACTTGAAAATTTTGGACTTATTCAAGAACCATGTCCAGGTAAAAATTATTGAATAATATAAGTTTGATATAAAATATCCGAATTAAAACTTTATTATAATTTATTATATTATAAATCATTTGAAGAAATATTTCTAAGTATAGTATAAACTTCAATAATAAATAAAGTACTTTAATCAAAAGTGGCCCTTATTACATCAAATCAATACCTAAAATACTGAAGATATACAATAATTAAATCAAATAAAACATCTACTGCATAAAATCTGCTTTTGCATGGCCACCTTTGTCTCCACTCCAACCCGATCCATTAATCACAAATCACCTGCGATGTTGGATAAATAATTGGGTGAGTCACATGGACTCAGTGTGTAATTAAACCACTGATATCCACCCACATGTTAGCCACAAGTCAACCCAATTATCAAATGCAACATGTAAACATAATCATATAGACATTACCACGATCTGGGCTTGGCCCACAATCAAATCATATTCAAGCACTGGGCTAGGCCCTTTTCTCATCAATTCACTGATTATTGGGCTTGGCCCATTTCCACGTATGTTGTCATAACATACCAATCCACATGTCATATTGGGCTTGGCCCATTTCCATATCATTTCACAACGAAACAATGCAACATGAAACCCAACCCAATCCTAAGGTCCATCCGCTACACACCCCCTTAACCAGCCTACCACACACCAAGGGACCATCGGGTCACCCTCTCCTTTTCCCTCCAAGAAGGCAACCAATGCCATCCACGATGTAGCACGTAGCTAACATCAAACCACAATGGGGCACATAGCAAGCCATCAAGCGACATGGCATAAAGCCGATATCGATCAAGGTAACCATGCGAGCGAAATCGCAAAGATCCTAACGCGACCTCGATCGGCGCCAATCCACGATGTAGCACAAAGTGACATCAACCACGTACTCAAGTACACCCGTACCTTCTTTCAAAAACCCACCCATGCACATGTAACATAATATAATGCGGAGATGATGCATGTGCATGATATTCACAATCATAGGCATACTCACATATTAAAATCAATTATCACATATTAACCAATTTGCTACTAACTTTGGTCATCATCATACCCCTTCAAGGGTATCAATTTCACATTCTTCGCACTTGTTAGCAAACATATTAAGCAGGCAAATATCACGCAAATCCGGAAACAATGGCTAACTACACACCTTATAACACAAGCTCTAAACCCTCGACCCGACGCTATCGTTTAGTGAGACTACAGTTATCGCCTATCGTTTCTGCTTTGCTGCGCCCACACCGTTGGCCAATCTCGTCTGATGAAACCGATCTCTTTAAACTTCGGGATGGGAGCTTTCCTTTCTCCTCTTGGCAGCACTCGCATCCATCAATGATACTTAATCGAACCACACGATTAATCAACAAAGTCATAATCTACTATTAACGAATCTAAGTCACTTACTAATCATCCTTACGAAATAAATTGAAATCCAGAAAGCTTCCTTTATACATCAATTGCCCTATAAACCATAGTCACCATTCGGTCAACACCAAAACACAACCAATGGCCTAAGGCCGAATATCAAACCACTTACCCCTTTTAATTGAATCCCGAAACACCAATGGAATTGCCGAAAATCCCACCACCTTATCTGATGATCTAAACTCGAGAGAAACCCCCTCTTAGCTCCTTGGCGCTGGCTACAAACAACACAAAACACAACATCATCTTGGCCCTAGAGACATTCGGCCACATCAAAACTAAGGCTAACCATTCGGTTTTGGCCACTATAGGAGGGGTACATAAATTGATTGATCACAAGAGTACACTTACCACCTACGTGCTTTGAAAAGATTCAAGGGGAGTTTGCCTCGATCACGAACAAAATAGACTCAATGGTGAACAAGGTTTGGCTTTAAGCTTGGTGAAATAAAATAGAGGAATAGAGAGGCTTAAGGTTTCGGCTAGGCTTCCAAATGAAGATGAAGCATTTGACCAACCTTAGATGGATGTAAAACCAAGGTTGAGAGGAAGGGAAGAGGTGTAGAAGAAAGTTGGAA
This sequence comes from Gossypium rotundifolium, assembly GCA_025506655.1. Lineage (NCBI taxonomy): Eukaryota > Viridiplantae > Streptophyta > Magnoliopsida > Malvales > Malvaceae > Gossypium > Gossypium rotundifolium. The sequence goes on from CP106723.1 coordinate 122,536,004, forward strand.
GAGTTTCGGTAATGGTACTCAAGGCTAGAGAGGTTTCGGCCCAGTCAAGAAAAGAAGAAATAAGGTTGGAAGAATGGAAGTAATAGGAAGAGAATAGTGGAAGAAATTCGGCACAAGAGAGAGTGGGATGAGAGAATGCACTTTCGGTTTTGGAGAGTAAAAGAGGAAAAAGAATTTCCAAAAGGGGTGCTCTCCCTATTTAAAGCATTTGGCCACTACTCTCACGTGAAGAAGCCTATCATGCAGCCACCACCTATGGCCACTAATTCAATTTAATTTGAATTAAACAACTCCTTCACTATTTAATCCATATTTATCTCTTTACCAAATCAAAAACAATAACCCACTAACAGCCATTATCTCTAATTTCAACTAAAATAATCCTCTAATTATCTAAAATAATAAAATAATCAAATGCTTATCACCTCCTACCAAATAGAATTCAAAAAGCTAAACAACTCCAATTAAATCTTATCCTCATCCATTCAAAAACAATTTGAATGGTTCCACTATTATCCCACCTATTAAAATAAAGATTAAAAAAAACAACCACTAGATAAAATAAAACCTTATCCTCACCTACCTAAGACTCCATGTGCCGTCCACACCTTCAAATTGCTGCCAAAAAGAATAAAATAAAATTGAACTCCAAAACACAACTCTCTTGGTTTGAACCTGGAACCACTGCTGCACACCTCTCCTCCAACGCCCAGGCCACTCGGCCACTTTGATTTTTATGCCATAAAGCCCCAACATTTAATTTTAAACCCTTCTTTCTTTAGCCCATCACCAAATAACAAAAATAAAAACGCCAAAATGCCGATGCCCCCACTCAAACCAGTGCCCTTTCTCCCCTTCAGCGCCTAAGTGGCGCATGAGAGCCACTCCGCCAACTGGACTTTCATGTCCACCATCCTGGCCATTAATTAATAAGGCCTACCTAGCCCAGTCCCCTAATTAGTGCAAAACAAAAGTGCTGCCTTCACAACTCGAACCCTTGCTCCCTTAGGCGTCCCCTTCCAAAGCTCCAAGCAGCGCCTCCAAGCCACTCCACCAAGCTGCTTCTTGCGTCCTAAACTCCCCCAAATTATTTTTAAGGCCTTCCTGCCCTATTTCCCTTTAGACCCTAAAAATCAAAAATTTTCCAAAGCCTTTCCCTTTCATCCAAGCATTCTTAAACCTCTAAAACACATCCAAAAACACCCAAAAACCTTCCAACACTGGAATTATACCCGAATTGCCTAGCCCCTAAACCAGGGTGTTACAAGAGGTGTTCCGACGGACCTCAATCCCGAGAAAATAATGTAGATCACCCATGTTCTTGAGCAAGAACTCATTGTTTAGCAACCGAACAAACTGATCAATATCGGTAGTCAAGCTCCCAGTGACTATGATGTCATTAACATACACCAAGACATAAAGTGTGGAGGCAGGTTGGATTCGAACAAACAACGATGCATCAGACTTTGAAACAACAAATCCAATAGACACAAGAAATTGCTTCATCTTTTCAAACCAAGCACGAGGAGCCTGACGAAGACCATATAATGCTTTCTTTAGGAGACATACAAGTGGCTTGTCGGATGAATCATACTGAACATAACCCGGAGGTTGTTGCATAAAGACTTCAGTATCCAACTCCCCATTTAAGAAAGCATTATTCACATCGACCTGCCGAAGAGACCATCCTCTAGACATGACAATAGACAGAATAACACGAATAGTAGCAGGCTTGACAACTGGACTAAACATTTCTTTGAAATCACAACCCGGTACCTAAGAATAGCCTTTTGCTACCAATCTGGCTTTTCACTGAGCAATAGTACCATCAAGATTCCTTTTAATCTTGAAAAACCACTTACACTCGATGACCTTACGATTTAATGGAAGAGGAACAAGCTCCCAAATAGAGTTGCGAATAAGAGCATCATACTCAGCCTAGGCTGCAGCAGTCCACTCCGTAGAAAAAAATGCTTGTTCTATTGTAGATGGTTTTGTAGCCTTAACGGTCATAGCTTTGGGTATAAAAATCCTAGCCTTAGCTCCAGTCACCATCGCATGAATGTTATTTTCCAGAATCCTGAGTCTGGGTAAATGATCAGTATCACCAGTAATAGAAGGAGTGATCAATGTATGTCTATCGACTACTCCCGTAGGGTGAGATAATTCAACATTATCATCAGCATTTTGAAGACTAGATTCATCAATAGGGCCAGCCAAAATTGAGTCAAAGGAAGATGGAACATTACCAGCTGTTGACGATTGAGTGAAATTTAACGGTGTTATTGATGTTTCCATAGGGCAAGTGAAGACTTTTTGAACTAGAGGGATCACCGGTGAAACAGTCTCCTCAGACCCCAAACTTGGGCTTTCGGACTGACCTTTTCTTTTAGATGACAAGAACTTACTTTCATCAAAAAATAACATGTCGAGACACAACCACCTTACCATCCGGAAGGAGACATTGATATCCTTTGTGCTGAGTATTGTAGCCTAAAAAGGTGGAGGGTTACGATCTAAACTCTAGCTTGTGTTTTGTATAGGAACGTAGGTAAGGATAACAACAGCAGTTGAACACTCGTAAATGATCATAAGTGGGTTCACGACCATACAAGGATGAAAATGGAGACTTTCCTTGTAGAACTGTAGTTGGGAGACGATTGATGAGATGTACCACACAACAAAACGCGTATCCCCAATATTCAATGGATAGACTTGCTTGAGCTAATAGAGTGATGCCCATTTCTACAATGTGTCAATGCTTGCGTTCAGCAATTCCATTTTGTTCAGATGTATAAGAGCAAGTTAGCTGGTGAACAATTCCATGTGATTCCAGAACAGACACAAATGCCCAGTATTCTCTACCGCAGTCACTCTAAAATTATTTTATGGACTTGTCAAATTGTGTTTTAACCAATTGCAAGAAGTGGACAAAACATTCTAAAGCTTGAGATTTCTGACTTAAAAGATAAATCCAAGTAAACTTAGTACACGCATCAACAAAGGGCACATAGTACCATTTATTTTCACTGGCTACAACCCCGGGACCCCACAGATCAGACACAATCAATTCAAACAGTTGATACTTAGTAGTAAACAGAGAAAACAACAATTTATGAGACCGTCCTTGTTGACATGCAGTACAAATTCCACTAGTACAATCCTTATTAAACTTGATATTACATGTTTCTAAGACACTTCTAACAATAGAAAAAAGATGGGTGACCATATCAATTATTCCATAGGTCAAACACAGAACAGTCAACAACCTTATTCTGAACCTTGGTGTGAGCAGTAAACGGAACTTCAGCAGGTACAGGAAAATGGTACAACCTGTCACGTATGTGGCCCTTCAGCAGGATCGCCCCCGTCTTTAGGTCCTTCATTAAACAATATGTAGGATGAAACCCAAAAAACACGTCATTTTCATTAGCAAATTAGGTCACCAACATGAGATTCTTTCTTATACTTGGCACACACAACACATTAGATAGGCGAAGCAGTCTAGATGAAGTGGGTAAAAATCCATTATCAATTGATGAAATCTGAGCAAGAGTTCCATTTCCCATTAAAAGAGAAGACTTACATGAGTAAGGTGTGGTCTCACAAAGTGCCGTTGGGTCCCAGCACACATGATGGCTTGCACCCGAATCAAGATACCATGACATGGTACCAATGGGTATCGAAATATACGAATCATTACCACAGTTATTAGAACCAACTTGTGCAGTGTGAATATGAGATTCGGACGTGTCAGAATTGTCAAAAGCATTTAAATCACCAAGTCTAGGAAGTCCAATACATGGGTCGAATCCGAGAATAAACTCGTGCTTGTGGTTTTGTGTACCAAGGAACCGAGTCACCACCCACCATAACATGGTCCGGTCTTTTATCACATGACTTTTGCCCATTAAAAACTTTATTTTGCTGCCCAAAATTACGCAAGACATGGCCATATTAAAGCCCAACATCCTGCCCACATTCACGCCTAGCATGACCACATGAAGGCCCAAAAGCCAACGGCCCACGTGGCCTAGGAATATTGCTTAAACAAGCATGTGGTCTACATGCTAATTAAGGACCAATATCACCACATAATGTTGACCAGTCACGTCATAATTTTGACCCACTTGAAGTTTATTTTGACCACCATAATTTTCAGCAAATTGAAAATAATTTTGACCACTATTAACTTGATTTTGACCAGGAGTATTAGAAAAGTAACTCACCCTTGGGGATTTGAACCCCCATTCGACACATTCATCTCTTTCAAACACATGACCTATATCGCCCATATATACTGGTCCATGCGACACCACCGGACCACCATGGTTCTCATCGGAGGCATCGACGGTGAGGAGTTAGAGTCTCGATGATAACGATAGTAACATTGTTGGGCGACGTGTCCAAAATGGCTACAAACTTGACACTGTACCAGAAATCGAAACGACCTCCCACGGCCTCGAGATGACGAAAGCCCGCCATAGAATGAACTTTCCACCACCGGAGGCTGCACAAACTCGACAACATTTGCATGGAGGGAGAGTCCTGGATCGCACGGCTCTGCTGACTCTCGCACTCCACAAGAGTATTAACAAGCCAATTATACGAAAGAAGGCCAGGCGACAAATATGATGATGATACGAGGGCCTCAAATTATGGTGGTAGGCCAGCCAATATTATCTTTCTTCATCTGAGATCCGGAAACTTGAGGTTTTCAACAAAGCACAAAGATTCTTAATCTGAGCAACGTAAGCTTTAACAGTCAAGTTACCTTTCTTCATTGAATGAAGTTCATGTCACAGATGCGACTGTTTGGCTCCCATGTTAGCCGCGAATAGATCAGTTGCTGTGATCCACATGTCACATGCCAATTTAGCATAGGTGAACGACGACAGTAAAGGTGCACTTATCATTGAAAGGAGCCAGGAGGTTAGGAAGCGATCTTGTTGCTTGAAGACTGAAGCTAATAGATTTGGTATCAACGAGTCATCAGCACTCATAACAAAACGAGCCGGTGGAGGTAAGATTCCATCAAGAAGTCTAAGAAGATCATAACCTTCGAGTATGAGCTTGATTTGTTGCTACCATTGCATGTAGGTATCATCCGTGAGCTTGACAACGTCGTGGCACGGGAACGACGTTACCACACGATCACCACTAAATGGTGCAAAATTCAGCTCTACAAAGGCAGAATTGAAAAAATTTACGGTGACCATGACTCTAAGACTAACGGGGGACTGATACCATGATAGAAAATGAGGTAGAAACTGAAATAAAAAATGAAGTATAAAAGAAACTCTCAATTTCAAAAAGATGAACTCAACAAATTCTTTATTCTAATTTCTCTGCCTTTCTCTGTTTGACAACTTTGTTTATATAGACTTGATTAACTACTTTACAATTTAGTCCCTAGCTCATAAAAATGCAAATTCATGCAATTTAACCCACAACCATGCTAGCCAAATTTTATATATGTTCATAGCAACTCACACATTTCATTATTTCACACATTTACCACATAAATTTCACATTCTATCAATTTAATCCGTATTTAACATTGTCTACCAAAATCACTTTACAAAACTTGTTTATCTTACAACAACCATTCATTTTCTACCATTAACTTCAAAACCCTAACATATACATCAATGGAAAATTTCAAACAATTCAATAGTTTTGCAAATTAGTCCCTGGGCTAGCTAGATTAAGCTACAACGACTTAAAAAACATAGAAATCATTAAAAACGGGACAAAAATCACTTACATGCAAGCTGGAGATTAAGCCGAGTGTTTAAAAGCCATAATTTTGTTATTTCTTCTTCAATTTCGATGGAGGAAGAAGATGAATGAAATAATAATGGAATTTATTTTAATAATTTTAACCTTAATTACCTATTTACCTTTATACCCTTTAAAAACTTTAATAATTTCCATAAAACCAAACTCATAAATGTCCACTAACACAAAAATGGTATAATTACCACCTAAGTACTCTTATATTAAAGTTCTATTGTAACACCCCTAACCCATATCTATCACCGAAATAGGGTTAAAGGCATTACCGGACAGATCGAAAACTTTTACAAACATTTTAATAATACAAATCATCATTCACAACCAAATGTCCCTTTTAATAGGTCAATGAGACCTTAATCATGCTTCAGAATAGGGTTGGGACTAGACCGAACACATATGAAAGTTCTCAAAAATTTAAAAACTTTTTTATATTATAGAGGTCACATGCCCGTGTGGGCAGGCCGTGTGCCTCCCACGACTACTAGACACAACCATGTTCCCAGCCGTGCCAAATCAAAACTAGTATACTGACTAACCCACACGGCCACTAGCCATGCCCGTGCACCATGGCCTTGTGCTCATAAGCTATATACTGGCCAAATCACACGGCTATCAAGCATGTCCGTGTGCCAAGGCCGTGCATACTTAGGTTAGCTACTGACTTAATCCCACGGTCACCAGGCACGCACGTGTAGGTAGAACAGGCCATTTGCAAGGCCAAAGTGCCACCCTTACTTGGGTCATACCTACAAGCAATGTACCAATCCATTTCATGTACAAATGTAATATCCCGGGATAGGGGCTATTTTGTTATTGCATTGTTTGCATGTTATTGGCCTGCTATGTTGTTGTTCTTGATGTTTTGGGGCTTAGTTGTAAGCTAGGTGTAAGCCTGAGAGGTAGGAAAAATTTTAGTTTTTAGGCTTAGGTGAGAGGAGCTGAAGAAGCTGGGGTTAATAAGTATTCTTTAGTGAATTTTAGCACAAGAAAGGGCTGGTGGAGTGGCAAGCTAGGTGCCACTTAGAGCTTGAGTTGGCGTCACTTGCAGGGGGAGGAGGTCCTGAGTTCAAGTTGCAGAAGTCCCACATTTTGCTTCCATTTTGACGGCATAGAGGAGGAGAAGTTGTTGGCGCTTCAAACTCGCCATGGACCAAGTCAACCCACTTGAATGGTGGGTGGAGAGTGATTTGTGGAGGTGGACTAGTTCAAACTTGTTTGAATTGGTGGTTAGGAGTGCTTGGGGTGATGGTGATTAGTGGAGAGTGTTTGGGGGAGGGAGTGGACGGTTTTGGGTTGGTGAGTGGAGAGGAGTGCCAAAATACACTTTGTATTTTGTGCATTTTCATCATTTGTGTCAAAACCAAATTGATTTCTTTTGTCTAGCTAGTCAATTTCAAAGGAGATTCTTTCATTTTCTACTCCTTGAAACCAAATTCCAAGCAACCTTTGCTCAATTTATTTTGTTTTCTCTCAATTTTCTTGGTAGTGAATATTCTTTGCTCCTCTTTTCCTCTTCATTTGTGTAAACCAAACTAACTTCTCTCTTCCTCTCATACTCTCTTTTCTTCTTGAAATCTCCTTAGCAAAACTCCATTCTCCAAAATACCTTCCTCCATTTCATTTCTTTTCAAAATCGAAAGCATCTTTCTTCTTCTTTTCCCATTTTTGTTGTGGTAGACTAGCAACCCCTTTTTCTTTACAACTTTCTCTTGTGTTTTCTTTCTTTGTGTAAGGTCAATCTTGGTGGTTGTTATTAGCAATCATAGCGAAACTTTCCTCTCTAGTAGTTATCTTGTGGCCGATTTTTGTGTGTGGTGATAATCTCGTTTGGTTGTTCAATCGTTAGAGAAGGTAAGTATATGGCGAATGGTTATTTCCTTTCTTCTTGTTCTTTGTCGACTTTGGTTTGGTTAGAGTCGATTTTGGCTCTTGATGTAAGGAGTTAACCCCTTGTGATTAAACTGATTTCATTATAGGACATCCAGATTTTGGAAACAATCGAGAGGAGCCTTCTTTCTCTGTTAAGCAATTGGTAAGTGGTGGTAAGAGTTGGTTCTTTTAGTCTATTCGTTTAGTTTTCATTAAGCCAAGTCACTAAAGGATTAACCGTTTTCTTGTTAGGGTGTGCGTTTGCTTAAAGAGGAACCATTGTTTGGTTCGAGATTTGGTAGAAACCAAATCAAGTGTAAAATGAGGTTAAGCATTAACCCTCTTGATTTATTGGTTTTGGCGAATGGTATAAGTGACTAATCTATGTTTGGTCGATTTTAAGAGCAAGGTAATCGAGGATTTAGATCGGTCCGTTTGGATTAAAGCTTGTGTTTGAGCAGTGGTAAACTAACACACTTTTACTTAGTAATATGTTTAATAAACCCGATTGTCTATTAAGATCAAAATAGTATGATGATTGATATGGTACCCAATGGGGTATGTGCATGGATTCAGGTAAGTCTGTTATAGGATGCACTATGAAACTTGTTTACCATGATCTGCGATGTATGTGTTATAGGATGCACTATGAAACTTGTTTAGCATGATTTGCATGACTTGCACGATTTGCATCAGTATGATATGTTATGGGTGATATGAGAGGAGGGGAATATGATATCCGTGTCTTTGGGACACGGAGGTTTAGCACCTCTAGTGGTTTGGTACCATGATTGATTATTGTGACTTTGGGTCACGGAGGTTTGGCACCTCAAATGTCTCATCCCAAAGTGGCTTAGCACCATAGTGGGTTGGCCCCATGGTTGATTTTATGGGATTGACACTAGTGATTTGGTATCACACGATGGGTTGGCCCTATCATTTGATTCATGATGCGGTCACCGGTGATTTGGTATCACACTTGTGTCTTTAGGACACCGAGGTTTGGCACCTCATAGGGACTTATCCTGTTGTTTAACACCACCGTGGGTTGGCCCCACTTTTGAGATCTGGGATTGTCACGGTGATTTGGTATCACACGTGGGTTGGCCCCACAGATGGATTATTCGTGACTTTGGGTCACCAAAGTGGTTTGGCACCACATTGATGGATATCGTGACTTTGGGTCACCGGTGGTTTGGCACCACCGGTGGTTTGGTACCACACTGGTAGAAAAGGTGTTACGGATGGTTAGGATCGGGTGCATTAATTGTATTGCTTTGTTATGATGTGTGTTAGTATGTTGCCTATACCGGGAGGGGGATTTATGCACTGAGTCTTGCGACTCACCTTCTCCCTTATCTTTTCAGGTGGCACTTAGTTTGCAGACTTGGAGCCGGGGTGGACTCGAGGTGCCCATGCCATGAATAAAATTTGGGGTTGCACTGATTTTAAAAACTTGGTACTTTTTTTGCGTTTACTTTCATTTGGTTTTGTTGGGAATGTAAAAGGCCTTTTAAACTTATGTTTGCTATGTTTATGCTTAGATTTGTTTTTAAATATGCCTTAACAAATTATTGGGTTAAAATTTGCTAAATCTTGGAAAGATAAAGTTTTTCAAACTACAAAGCGATATGTTTTAAACCTTACCATCGGGTATCACACCTGTAATTCAAAATAAATGAAACTCAATTGTCTTCCAAACTTGAATTCAATTTCTTATTAAGTCAAAAAATGTTTTAAGCAACAACAAGGATTACTTGAATTTCTAAATGAGATAAACTTGTTTTACTTACACATCTGATTAAGTTTTCAAAATTACCGGGTTTTCAAATGTACCATCGATTTTAAACAAATCATGCCCAAGATTTTCTACAAGTACAAAATATAGCAAAGTGTTTTTATCAAACTTTTAAATGGAAACCTATCCTCTCAAATACGATTTTCCTCGTAACATGCCAGATTCGGTCGTGGTGTATATACCAGGTTTGGGGTGTTATAATTGTGGTATCAGAGCCAAGTTCAAAGGCTCGTCTGTGGGCTCGAGGCCCAAAATGTTTTAAAAGTTTGTTTTAAGTGTTTGTGTTTTTATGTGGTGTAAAAGGGCATGACACCGAGTCTCCCAGCACCAATCCGTCCTGTAAGTACCCTTACTATTGCTTGTGATTTTGACGTTGATGAGATGTGATTGGATGGCTAGTAATAGTAAGATTACTCTAAGCTGGCTCAAACCGAAAGGACTCTATGGACTTGCGAAAACAAAACTTCTTTAATAAGCAATATTCATAAGACTTTGCTTTTAAGCAAGGGAATAATTATCGATGCATAAAACTCTTTAAATCGCACAAGTAGAGATCTTAGTCATGGCGCTAGAGGTGGGCGTGGTCGTGGGCGTGGTCGAGGTAGGATGACGCTTCAACCCGTAGGATCTAGTCGGGGTCGAGAATGAGATACTGCAGTACCACCACCGGAGGTGGTGAGTTTGAGATCGGTGGGGATGATGTAGTGTCGCAGGTGATGCTGCGAGTTTTGGAAAGGGTAGCTAGAGTAGGTGGAGGCGCAAGAGCTAGGAAATCGTACTGGCGACTTGAGCAAACGGGGCTGAGGTATTTCGAGGTGTCTCTGGTGTTGCTCCCAGCACGACTGAGTATTGGCTAGAGGCGACGGAACGGGTTATGGATGATTTAGACCTGACTGCTGAGGAGAAGCTGAAGGGTATAGTATCGCTTCTTCGAGATGAGTCATACCAGTGGTGGCTCACGGTTCGGGACAGTGCTGCAGCAGAGGATTTTACTTGGGATTATTTCAAGGCTGCTTATCAGAAAAAGTACATTGGAGCTAGTTACATCGACGCGCAGTGAAAAGCATTTCTGAGGTTAGTTCAGGGGAGTAAATCTATGTCAGAGTATGAGGCAGAGTTCTTGAGGCTGAGTCGGTATGCTAGGGGCATTGTGGCTACTGAACACGAGAGGTGTGTTCGTTTCGAGGACTGACTACTGAGATGAATTAAGGTTCTTGATTACTCCCAGTGGGAGCGTGAGTTTGCTGTCCTAGTTGAGAAGGCTAAGGTAGCCGAGGGAGTTAAAGAGTCTGTGAGACAAGGCATGGATAGGAACATACATAAGAGGAGTTTTAGACCTTACGGTCGTCGGTAATCCTCGGAAAGGGCTAGATAGAATGGGCGAATCGATCTGGTAGGTTTGTTCTTTGCCATCGTGGGACCGCCATGATAATCGTTGTGGGAAATCTTATTGGGAAGGATGCTGGACCGGTGGAAAAAGATGTTTCGAGTGTAGCTCTTTGGATTATCGTGTGAGGGACCGTCGCGTAAGTTGGCTAGGATTCATCGAGAGTCGGGTCGTACTCGATTAGAATAATGGACCGCCACCGCAGAGGGCCGTGGTAATGGCGAGAGGAGGTAATGGTTCGGTGGGGCCGTGGAGCACCGGGCGAGGTGCGAGTAGTTCTGAGGCCGCACGGCTGGCTAGTGTATGCAATGAGGCACCGAGAGTAGGGCGATGCACGGACGTCATAACGATCGTTCTTGATCTTTGGTTCTCCATTTATTTGCTTTGATTGATGTGGGTTCGACGCATTCATCGTTGCTAGTAGTATAGTAGAGACCATGGACTTAGACTCGAAACTACTTCTAGGCGGATGACGATGAATTAGCCCTCTAGGTCACTCAGTAGTTGTAGATAAGTCAGATAAAGATGTACCCTAGAACTCCAAGGGGTAGTGTTTGTGGTCGATCCGATGGAACTACCGGTTGTGGAGTTCGATCTGATTCTTGGGATGGACTGGTTGGTTAAGTACCAGTGAAGTTGGATCTGGCGACTAAGCGCATGGTTCTAAAGACGTCGGAGGGTGATGAAGTGGTTATGATAGGTAATAGGAAGGACTACCTATCCAATGTGGTATCTGCTCTGAAGGCTGAGAAGATGGTCAGAAAGGGCTGTGAAGCGTATGTGGTTCATGTGTATGCCTTGGAGGCTAAAGAGTCTGCTGTAGAGAAGGTTCGGACAGTTAGGGAATTTGCTGATGTGTTTCCTAAGGAGCTTCCAGGTTTGCCACGGATCGTGAGGTAGAGTTCGGGATAGATTTGTTACCCAAAACTGCGCCAGTGTCTATTGCTCCGTATAGGATGGTGCCAAAGGAGTTAGTGGAGCTTAAGGCTCAGATCCAGGAGTTGTTGGATCGAGGTTTTATCGAGCCAAGTGTTTACGCCTTGGGAGCCTTGGGTACTCTTTGTCAAGAAGAAAGATGGTACGATGCGGATGTGTATAGACTACCGCCAGTTGAATAAGCTGACGATTAAAAACAAATATCCGTTGCCACGGATAGATGACTTGTTTGATCAGCTGAAGGGTGCAGCGATATTCTCGAAGATCGATTTGAGGTCCGGGTATCATCAGTTGAAGGTGAAGGAAGCGGATATCCACAAGATGGTGTTTCAGACTCGGTATGGGCACTATGAATTTCTGGTAATGCCGTTCGGGTTGGCTAACGCGCCGGTAGTATTTATGGATATGATGAATAGGGTGTTTCAACAGTTTTTGGATCAGTTCATCATGGTTTTCATAGATGACATCTTAGTGTACTCAAGGACAGAAGAAGAGCATGATGCGCATTTGCGAGTGGTGCTGCAGATTTTGAGGGAGAAGCAGCTTTATGCTAAGTTTAGTAAGTGCGAGTTCTGGCTTAGAGAAGTGACTTTCTTGGGTCATGTAGTGTCAGCTGAAGGAATTAGAGTGGATCCTCGGAAGATTGAGGCAGTTTTGGATTTGAAGCCGCCTAAGTCAGTGGCTGAGATTCGGAGCTTTCTGGGTTTGGCAGGATACTATCGAAGATTTGTCGAGGGATTTTCGTTGATCGCAGCGCCGATGACCAAGTTGTTAAGGAAAGGGATTCCATTTGTTTGGACTGGGAAACAGCAGGAGAGTTTCGATAAGCTTAAGAAGATTTTGACCGAAGCTCGGTTTAATTCAACTTTGAGGCGGGGAAGAATTCACAGATATTGCGATGCATCACATCGGGCTTGGGTTGTGTCTTGATGTAGGAAGGAAAGTTCTGACTTCGATCTCGATATTGAGGCCACATGAGGTCAATTATCCGGCGCGACGATCCGGAGTTAGCGGTATGTGGTCTTTGCTTTGAAGATTTAGAGCATTACTTGTATGGAGAGAGATCGATAGTCTACACGATCACAAGAGTCAAGTATCTTTGACTCGTAGGATTTTCGTATGAGATGGATTGAGTTGCTAAAAGACTACGGTACTGCTCGATTGAGTATCATCCGCAAGGATAATGTGGTGGCGACAGCGTTGAGTCGTAAGGTTGTTTCGGACTTAAGAGCGATGTTTGCCCATTTGAGTTTGTATGATTTACGGAAGTATTCAGCGAGTTGCGAGTTAAACCTACTTGGGTTGGCGGATCAAGGAAAAGCAGTTAAAGGATGAGGTTTTGAGTCGCAGAGGTTGCAGTGCAGGATAGTGGGTTGGAAGGTTACTGATTTGTCTAGTGATGGGGTCTTTGTGTTTTCAAGGGAGAGCTTGTATGCTCAAGGATGTTGGTGAGGCGGATGATTCTTCAGACGCACATAGCAGCCCTACGCTATGCATCCCGGAGGTAGCAAGATGTATAGGGATCTCGAGAAGCGATTTTGGTGGCAGTCGAAGAGAAGTAGCGAGTTTGTAGGAAGTGTCGACATGTCGCCAGTGTCAAGGCAAGTGAGCATCGATTCTGTCGAGTTGCTTCAACCAAAGGAAGATTCCACGATGGAAGTGGGAAAGGATAACCATGGATTTCGTCGTTGGATTACCACTTACGCCAAGCAAGAAAGATTCGATTTGGGTAATTGTGGATCGACTAACTAAATCACTCACTTCATTCCGGTGAGGTTGACTACTCACTTCGGAGGTTGGCGGCCCGTATGTGTCGAGATAGTGAGGTCGCACGGTGTGCGAAAGATCGATCATCTTGGATAGGGATCCCAGATTTACGTCGAGGTTCTAGAAAGCGTTGCATCGGGGCTCTGAGTGCAGCGTTTGGACTTCAAAGACGGCTTTTCACCCGCGATCGGCAGACGATCGAAAAGGTTATTCGGATCTTAGAGGACATCTTTGAGGTTGTGTTACGACTTGAGGTAGTTGGGAGGAGTTTCTACCATTAGCTGAGTTTGCCTACAACAATAGTTACCAAGCAAGCATCAAGATGGCACCATATGAGGCGTTGTATGGTAGGAAGTGTCACTCACCTACTTGTTGGACTGGAGTTGGGTGAGCGTCGCTTGTTGGGACGAGAGTTGGTTCTTTGAGACCAAGACAAGGTTAAGTTGATTCAGAGCTCAATTGAAGGAAGCTTGATCGACGTAAGTCTTATCTGATCTTAAGCGGAGATATAGAATTTCTTTGTGGGATCAAGTTTTTACGAAGGTCTCGCCATGGAAGAGAGTGTTAAGGTTCGGAAGGAGAGGCAAGCTAAGTCCGAGGTTTATTGGGCAGTATAAAATCTTGACGCAGTGGGACCATGAGCTTACCGACTTGAGTTGCCGGTGAGCTAAGTCGATCCATCACACGTGGTAGCGAGTGGAAGAGATCGAGGTAAATCAGATTGACCATGGAGGAAGAACCTGTGCAGATTCTAGATCGGGATGTGAAGGTTCTGCGTAGGAAGTCTGTGCCTTTGGTAAAGGTACTATGGCGAAATCATGGCGTGGAAGAAGCTACGTGGGAACCCGAGGATATGATGAGACAGCAATACCCGCAACTCTTCTGATCAGGTAATTTCGAGGTCGAAATTATTTTAAGGGGGTAGAACTGTAATATCCCAGGATAGGGGCTATTTTGTTATGGCATTGTTTGCATGTTATTGGCCTGCTATGTTGTTGTTCTTGATGTTTTGGGGCTTAGTTGTAAGCTAGGTGTAAGCCTGAGAGGTAGGAAAAATTTTAGGTTTTAGGCTTAGGCGAGAGGAGCTGAAGAAGCTGGGGTTAATAAGTATTCTTTGGTGAATTTTAGCACAAGAAAGGGCTGGTGGAATGGCAAGCTAGGCGCCACTTGGAGCTTGAGTTGGCGTCACTTGCAGGGGGAGGAGGTCCTGAGTTCAAGTTGCAGAAGTCCCACATTTTGCTTCCATTTTGATGGCATGGAGGAGGAGAAGTTGTTGGCAGTTCAAACTCTGCCATGGACCAAGTCAACCCACTTGAATGGTGGGTGGAGAGTGATTTGTAGAGGTGGACTAGTTCAAACTTGTTTGAATTGGTGGTTGGGAGTGCTTGGGGTGATGGCCGATTAGTGGAGAGTGTTTAGGGGAGGGAGTGGATGGTTTTGGGTTGGTGAGTGGAGAGGAGTGCCGGAATGCACTTTGCATTTTGTGCATTTTCGGTCATTTGGTGTCAAAAACCAAATTGATTTCTTTTGTCTAGCTAGCTGAATTTCAAAGGAGATTCTTTCATTTTCTACTCCTTGAAACCGAAAGTCCAAGCAACCTTTGCCGAATTTGTTTTGTTTTCTCTCAATTTTCTTGGTAGCCGAATGTTCTTTGCTCCCTCTTTTTCCTCTTCATTTGTGTAAACCGAAACTAGCTTCTCTCTTCCTCTCATACTCTCTTTTTCTTCTTGAAATCTCCTTAGCCGAATCTCCATTCTCCAAAATACCTTCCTCCATTTCATTTCTTTTCAAAGCCCGAAAGCATCTTTCTTCTTCTTTTTCCCATTTTTGTTGTGGCCGAATAGCAACCCCTTTTTCTTTACAACTTTCTCTTGTGTTTTCTTTCTTTGTGTAAGGTCAATCTTGATGGTTGTTATTAGCAATCATAATGAAACTTTCCTCTCCTAGTAGTTATCTTGTGGCGATTTTTGTGTGTGGTGATAATCTCGTTTGGTTGTTCAATCGTTAGAGAAGGTAAGTACATGGTCGAATGGTTATTTCCTTTCTTCTTGTTCTTTGTCGACTTTGGTTTGGTTAGAGCCAATTTTGGCTCTTGATGTAAGGAGTTAACCCCTTGTGATTAAACCGATTTCATTATAGGACATCCGGATTTTGGAAACAATCGAGAGGAGCCTTCTTTCTCTGTTAAGCAATTGGTAAGTGGTGGTAAGAGTTGGTTCTTTTAGTCTATTCGTTTAGTTTTCATTAAGCCAAGTCACTAAAGGATTAACCATTTTCTTGTTAGGGTGTGCCGTTTGCTTAAAGAGGAACCATTGTTTGGTTCGGGATTTGGTAGGAAATGAAACACCCCACACCCGGCCCACGAGCCTGAACCGGATCTGGTATGTTCCTAAAGTAAACCGATTTCAAGATCATTTTCGATACTTAGAGAAAATTTTAAATTTTTGGAAAACTATTATTTTCAGTTGGGCTTAGATTGGAAACCCATTTATTTGATCTTGTAAGCCCATTCAATTAAATACATCCAATAAAGTTCTTAGCATGAAACTTAACAACAAGCAAACATAAAGTATAATCCACTGGGCCTTAAGGCCTTATTACATCAAGTAAAACCCAAAATAGAATGAAAGTAATTAAAAATAAAATTTAAGTCCCAAAATAAATGAAATTTTCTGCTTGTAGCATGGCCTCCTCATGGTCCACCTACCCGGTCCACACCTTGCTCATCACCAAAAATAATTCCCACAATGGGGTGAGTCAATGCACTCAATGTGCACACAATACTATCATTCAATAAATCGAGGCATTCATGTTCAAATCATTAAGTCCATACAATAATGAAATTATGATGCAACCCAAACCCAATCCTAATTAGCCATCCACTACACTCCCCGTGCCATCACACTGCACACCGTGGGACTACTAAGTCAACCCTCCATCCGCTACTCTCCACGTTGTGTCTTTAGACACTATAATCAAATTTAAACGTTGTGTCATTGAACCTTTGTTGTAACCGGTTACCAAAATTTACAATGTGACCGTAGTAGTCGACATATTTCATTGGTGAGACCGAAGTCAACACCTTCGTTGGTGAGACCAAGTCAACACCTATTCTCCCCTTTCACATAAATCCCGAATGCCCCAAAACATATATATTGCATAACTTAATTTCATGTTCATATTCATATATTCGCATGTTATTAAAATGACATTTTTTCACAATCCTATCGAAGTAGGAAGCGTGCACAGGTACTTTTGCCACATTTGTGGTACATAGCCACATTCACATTATTATTCATATCATATTTTAAAATACTTAGCCATAAAATATCGAAGGATAGTAAGGGTACACACCTTATTAAGCTTAAATAAAAGTTCCTTGATATCTCAAGAATCCAGATCTAATTTTTAGATCTATTAATCCCTATATTCGCCCACCAATTAAAACACATTAATAACCCTTTTAGACAAAACCAAATCCTAGTAGGATTTGTAAAAAACTCACCTTCTTGGATTTGGTGTTTACACAAATCCCAAAAACTTCGTTTTCCTTTACTTGTTGTTCGCCAACCTTAAAACTTCACAAAATTAGTTTTCGGCTTTCTAATAATTATGGATCTAATCTAGGTAATCACATGAACCTTGGCCGAATGTATAGACTCTCTTACCTCGGATCCCGGTTGATCTTTATTTCAAATTCTGCTTAGAAATCACTTGTTAGATTAGATCTATTGTTTGATTATGAAAGGATCTCTTAGCGAATGTACATTGATGTACTTACCTCGTTTTGAATCCGAAAATCCCTTATGCTATTCGGCCATGAACATGAGGAGGGTTAGTATCCTAATTTTGGTAAAAAGAAAAGAATAGAAGTTGATTGATCTTAGATCTTACCCTTTTGATGTTATAACCGACTTCTCCTTTACTTAGAATCGTGAGGTTTGGCCTTGATAGTAGAAATAGAGGAGAAAAGAGAAGAAAAGAAGATGGTATTTTGTTCAAGGAGAATTGACAAAAGGGAGGGAGAAGAAAGCTATGAAAATTTTGGCACACACTAGAAAAGATGAGAGAAAGGCCTTGATTTTCCTCTTTAATGAAATTGATATGCCAAGAGTCCTTGACTTGGCCACCACTCCCCACAAGTGATAATATTATCATTTAATTATCACTTTAATTAAATTAGAGTACTTTATCCATCCTTTATCTCCTTATTTATTTTATTAAAAGAAATTCATTTACTTAATACTTAATTAAGCGAGTTTTAACCAAGTAAAATTCCTCTTATTCAAGATGCTTGTGCCGTCTCACCTCCTAGCCTTGGAAGCAAAATAAGGCCTTCATTATTTGCTTCTGGATGTCTCAAACTCAGGCCCAAAAGCCTCTTGTATTTGGGCCATTCCTAAGGCCTTAGGTGGCATCTTAGGCCACATTTCCAAGTCCGATTATTGGGTTGATTTCATGTACTTTATATTTTAGGGTTAAGCATTCCTAAGTTCCCCTTGGGCTCTTAAATTGACATTAAGGTCAATTTTAAGTTTCCTAAAATTTTCACGGCTTTGTATTTTCCAGGTTTCCAAAATGTTCAAGTTTCCCGAAATGTCTAAGTTTCCAAAATGTTCAAGTTTCCAAAATGTTCAAGTTTCCAAAATGTTCAGGTTTCCAAAATGTTCAGGTTTCCCAAAATGTCTAAGTTTCCAAAATGTCTAAGTTTCCAAAAATGTCTAGGTTTCCAAAATGTCCATTTCCATTTCCATTTCCATTTTCATTTTCATTTCCATTTCCATGCATTTCTAGGTTTCCAAAAGTACCAAAATTTATTCATAGTACTTGAAACTTGTCATTTCATACAATTAAACTGAAATGCATAGGCCCTATTCAGGATGTTCTGATTCTACCCCTTAAACAAAATTTAGTCCCGAAAATTCCTAACTAAAATAGTTGAGGGTATTCTTGTCTCATCGCCTCTTACAGCTCCCACGAAGCTTCTTCATTCCATGATTGCCCATAGCACTTTGACTAGAGGAACTGTCTTCTTTAAGTAGTACTTTCACATCACGTTCTAAGATCCGAATCGGTTCTTCCTCATAGGATAAGTCGGCCTTAGTTCCACTTCTTCAACCGGTACCACATGAGATGGATCCAATCGATAGCGACGTAACATGGACACATGAAATCGTCATGCATCTGCTGCAATTCTGGTGGCAACTCTAGTTGGTATGCCACCGACCCAACTTCGCTTGATGATTGATAAGGCCCTATAAATCTTGGGCTTAGCTTCCTTTTCGCCAAACCTCATTACCTTCTTCCAAGGTGAGACTTTCAAGAACATTTGATCTCCTACTTCAAACTCTATTTCCTTTAAGCTTAAGATCTGCGTCGACTTTTGCCTATCGGAGGCTTCTTTCAGCGTGCGAATTAACTCAACCTTCTCTTGGTTTACGCCACCAATTACGGACCCAAAACTGGCGTTCTCCTAACTCGGTCCAATAAGTAGGTGTTCTACACTTCCTTCCATACAATGCTTCGTATGGTGCCATTGAATCTTGGTTTGATAGCTATTGTTGTAGGCGAATTGACTAAAGGCAAGTAATCTTCCCAACTTCCTCGAAAATCCATTCGCAGCCTCTCAACATATCTTCCAACACTTGTATAACTCGTTCGAATGCCCGTCGATTGAGGATGAAAAGTCAGAGTGAAGTCTAGCTTAGTGCCTAAAGCTTGATGAAGTGCTTTCCAAAATCGAGACGTAAACCTTGGGTCTCTATCGGAGATGATCGACATTGGTACTCCATGTAATCTCACAATTTCATACATACAACTTGGCCAACTTCAAGAGAATAATCCATTAAACCGGATAAAGTGTGCGGACTTGGTCAAACGGTCCACTATTACCCATACCGAGTCCTTCTTAGTAGGCGTAAAGGGAAGCCCACTAACGAAGTCCATGGTAATTCTTTCCCACTTCCATTGGGGAATTTCGATTGGTTGGAGCAATCTGATGGGACTTGGTGTTCACCTTAACTTGCGACCGTCAAACATTTCCCACAAATTCACCACTTCGCTTTAGGTCGACCACCAAAATTGTTCCCTTAGATCTCTATACGACTTGATGCCTCGGGATGCATAGCACAAGGGCTACCATCGCTTCCAGAAGAATCCTTTGTCTCAACTCCTTATTCTTGACATCTGAGACTTTACCCTTGTAGCACAATACTCCTTCATTGTTGACATCATAATCCTCTAATCCCCTTGCAGTGCTTGTTTGTAACTTAATACTTAAGTCATCATCGATAACCGTCCCTCCTTTACTTCCTTTAGCCATGTGGGCTCGACTTGCAACTCGCCAACAAAGCTTCCATCATCATCTGAGACTTATATGAAGCGAACAAAGCCCGAGATCCGATACAACCTTCGACTTAGGGCATCGGCTACTCGTTTGCCTTGCCGGATGATACTCTATTGAGCAGATCGTAGTCCTTCAACAATTCCACCCACCTTCGTTGCCTCAAGTTCAACTCCTACGAGTTAATAAATACTTAAGGCTCTTGTGGTGCTGTAGATAACCGACCTTTCTCCATAAAGGTAGTGCCTCCAAACCTTAAGGGCGAAAACCACCGCTAGTTCTAAGTCATGAGTTGGGTAGTTAAGCTCATGAGGCCTTAGTGCTAGAGACGCATAAGCAACCACTTTGCCATCTTGCATTAACACACGACCTAACCCCTGTGAAGCATCACGATTACCACAAATTCCTTTCACGCCTCCTAAAATTTGAATTAACACTGGAGCCTCTCACAAGACCTTCTTAAGCTTTTCAAAGCTCTCTTCTGCTTATTAGTCCATTCGAAGGTACTTCCTTCCTTAGTAACTTGGTTAAAGGCGCTGCTATTGACGAGAATCCTTCCACGAACCTTCGTAATAGCACGCCAAGCCTAAGAAACTTCAATTTTAGCCACGGACCTAGGTGGTTTCAATCCAACACCGCTTCGATCTTCCTAGGGTCCCTCTTATTCCTTCTGCGGATACCACATGTCCTAGGAATGCCACCTCCTTAAGCCAAAATTCGCACTTCTGAATTTGGCATAAAGCTTCTTTTCCTTAACACTTCCAACACGACTCGGAGGTGCTCATCATGCTCCTCCTCCGACTTGAATATACCAAAATATCGTCGATGAACACAACAACGAATCTATCCAAGTAGGGTTGGAAAATCCGATTCATCATATCCATAAACGCTGGGCGTTTGTCAACCCAAACGGCATCACCACAAACTCGAGTGACCATATCTTGTCCTAAAAGCGGTCTTATGGATATCACCTCCTTCACCTTCAATGATGGTATCCCGATCGTAAATTGATCTTGAAAACATCTGCGGCTCCTTGGTGATCGAACAAGTCCTCGATCCTTGGCAAGGGATACTTGTTCTTAATGGTCACTTATTTAATCGACGGTAGTCTATGCACATACGCATAGTTCCGTCCTTCTTCTTCACAAATAAGATCGGTGCTCCCACGGAGATACTGGTCGGATGAACCCACGGTCCAACAGCTTCTTGTATCGAGCCTTGAGCTCCACTAACTCCTTTGGTGCCATTCGGTATGGGCGATTGACACAGGAGCTGTCCCCGATAACAAATCAATCCCAAATTCGACCTCCACATGCAGGGGTATTCCGTAACTCTTCTCGAAACACATCTGAAGTCCCTTACAGTCCTAACTCCATTAACACCTTCCTCCTTCCCACCTATCGCACTTACAAAAGCTAAGAACGCTTTGCAACCTTTCTTAACCATCTTCTCGACCTTGATGCAAAACTACATTAGATAAATAATTCCTCCTTTCTCCGATCATTATTACCACTTCATCCTCCGGGTTCTTAGTTCCATACGTTTAGCCAAGACAATCCAACATGGCTCGGTGTTCCACTAACCAATCCATTCCAAGTATAAGCTCAAACTCTCCAAGGGTAACTCCATTAAGTCCGCTCGAAAGTTCACTCCACAATCTCTAAGGGTACATTCAGAAGATCTTGTCTACCACTATAGTTTGGCCTAATGGGCTTACTACTGATCATCGCCTATCGAGAGTTCGAGTCTAGGCCTAGTGTTTTCACTACACTACTTGCAACATAGGAATGGGTCGAGCCCACATCAATCAAAGCAAAGTAGGGTTTGTCAAAATAAAGAACGTCTGGGTTATTACGTCCGTGGCGTCTCCATCTTCCCTTCGGTGAACCGCATAAACCAAACCGGTTGTCTTGCATCAAGATTAGCATTAGTACCTCGACCACATGTGCCACGGCCTCTGCCTGCACCACTACGATGGTTACTCGAACCACGACCCGTTGAAATTGCATTATACTGCCTCTATCGGTCTGCTAACATTCAACTACTGGTCGGTTCTCGTCGATTGTTTGGGGCAATCCTTAAACATATGGTCCTTGGACCCACACCTAAGACATGCTCCTATCTTTTCCAACACTCCCTAGATGCCTCTTTCCACAATACTCACAAGGACGAATCGCCTACTGTGTACAAATTTTTGTTGATTTCGTGGCCCGTCAACCCGAGGCCTCTTGTAACCCTTTCCCACGACCCAAACCCTCTTTTGGCCTTATTCTTATCTACGGTGCGCTTAGTAGCATCCTTAATCCCTCGCCACCTTGGCCTTTTCTACCAAAATAGAGAATTCCGCTCTCGATGCGGTGCTAATATGATCTTAAATCATCTCTCGGCCAGTCCTCAAAATGAGACCACAGCGTTCATGCTCGATTGCCACTACCCTCGAGCATAGCGGCTCAACCTCAAAAATTCCGCCTCATATTCATAGCGGACTTACTCCCTTGTACTAACCTAGAAAAGCCTTCCTCTGCTCATCTCAGATACCGGTTCCCACATACTTCTTCCGAAGGCCTCTTTAACAAATTCCCGTGTCGATTTTCACTCACTGTACCATCACGAATAGTCAACCACCATTGATACGCTTCATCGCGTAACAATGCCACCATCCTTTCTTCTCCTCTGAGTCAAATCAAGCTCATCCATTATGCGCTCCGTTGCTTCCAACCAGTACTCAGCTGTACTGGGTGCCACATTGGATACTCCTCGAAACATTTCTGCTCCATTAGCTCGGAGCCGTTCAGGTACCGACTTTCGATTTCCTCTATTTTCGCTTTGCCGCCACCATTTCCAAAACTCGCGAGAACGACTGCGACATGCCTCTTCCCCTGTCGAGAACTCTTCTTGCTCAACATTAATAAATGGGGTGGTGGTGGCGATGGCATCTCATTGTCGGACCTTGACCCGACCTAATCCAAGTTCAACACGGTCATCCTTCCTCTTCTCGACCACGATGACCACGTCCTCTAGAGCTCATTTTCTAACGTCGAGATCTGATTAAGAAATTTTATGGATTAGTCATTGTTCCACTTATTTATTAGCGAAGGAGTTTTATGGGAAAGGATTTTAGAGTGGTTCTTTCGTATCATACAACACACAGTCTTTTCCATTCTTCCATCCATCCATCAAACAAATATGAACTTCCGTTCATTGAGAAATGTTGTAGTTTTGTCGTAGTTGTTGTTGTTTTCCACTACCCGGGGGTATTTTCGTAATTTTGTCCTACAGGGTATTTTCGAAATTTTTCAGAAGAAAAAAGAAAAAAAACATTTCTTGGGGTTTTTGTCAAAAGTTATTTTTGAAAATTCCAAAATCTCGAGGTAATTTGGAAAAATTTTGAAGTCAGAGGTATTTCGATGATTTTGACCTCGAGGGTATTTTGGTAATTTTTCACAAATCGAGTAAATTTGTAAAATTTAATAAATTTGGGTATTCAAAAGTTGTAAAACTTTGAGGGTTCTTTTCAAAATGTTCCTTCAAAATGGGGATGTTGCAAAAATTTTGGAAATTAGGGTCATTTTGGTAATTTTGTAAGTTAGGGCAATTTTGTAATTTTTTCCAAAATCACGGATTTTGGTATTTTACAAATTAGGGTTTTTGAATGTTTATGAGATGTTGAAATTTTGGTAAAGTTGTTGAGTAGTTGAACATTTTACAAACCGTCCTTCAAGATCTTTAATAAAAAGAGAAGAGAAATGGTGGTTTCATTGAGGAAAAGAAGAAAGGGAAAAGAGAGAAGGAAAGGAAGAAGGAAGAAAAGAGAAAGAGGAGAAGAAGATGATAATGGTGATTTCTCAAAAGAAAAGAGATGATTAGAACTTTGCACATTTTTCAAGGAAATTCTTTGATCCTATGTGGTTTTGGCAATGAGAGGAAAAGAAGAGATAAAAGTGAAAAAAAGAAAGGGAGAATTGATCAAAGAGAAAGGAGATTAATTTAGAGCTTAGATGCATTCAAGAAAAGGAAGAGAAAAATGAAGAAGAAAATGGTGCTTAATCTTTGTAGTTTTGGTTTCAAAAGAAAATAGGAGAAAGAAAGTAGTATTTGGTTCAATCAACTGAGGGTTAAATCAAAGCACAATTGTACCAAAGTGCCCAAGGTAATTCCCCAAGGTAGGGTTTTGGAGAAAATTGAAAGTTAAAACAGAAGATCTTTACCTAAATTCAATGATATTGCTTGAGAGAACTTTGAGAAATTGAGAAAAGATGGACAAAAGAATGCAAGACTTTGGCTAACTCCCCCAATGGCAACGCATAATTCGCCAAATCAATGCCAACATTATCCCTTTTTTCCTCCTTGTTTCTTCCTATCCACTCTTGATTTGCTATCAAAAAATAAACCACTCCCTTTAGCCTCCATGCCGTTTAGGTTCATGGTCAAATGACCATGAACACATCCCCAAAAATATAATATCATGCCTTGTCCTCCATCTTATCACCAACTTATGATCCCATGCCATATGTTCCTAACTTCCCTTTTCACACATGGTAAATAGCCAAAATTAAATGAATTCTCATCCATCTAGAATATTCAACTTACACTTTATAAGGAAGAAACAAAATTTAAAATCCTCCCTAATGCTAGCTAGAGATTCAACTCACACCTCAAGCACACATCCATACATATTAACCACTTTGCCAATTACTTAACTTATGCTTGAAACTCCTTGTCATTAATTCTAAGGCCTAATTTACTTAGCCTCTCTCTTAATTAATAAAATTAAAAGTTTTACTAAGCTTCACTTAATTAATTGAAGCTCAAATAACTTCCAAAATTGCACTTAATAATGATTAGCATGCAACATCATTCAATTAAGTAAAATGCATAACCCTAATTATCGGATGTTACAGCCTACCTCAAATAATTTTCGGCCTCGAAATTATTCGCCGAATAAGCGAGGGTATTGTCGCGATCGCCTCCGATTCCTGAAGCTTCTTTGATCCATGATTACGCCTATAATACCTTGACGAGGAATCGATTTTCTCAGAAACCTTTACATCTCGCTCTAAAATTTGAATTGGTTCCTCTTCGTATGACAACTGATCTAATTCCACCTCCTCAATCGGGTACTATATGAGATGGATCCGAACCCAGAATAGACAAACATGGAACACATCATGTATTTGCTTCAACTCCGGTAAATCTAATCGATATGCCACAGATCTCGACTTCGCTTCACAATCCGATAAGGTCCAACGAACTCGACTTAGTTTCCTTTATGTCTAAATCTCATCACCTTTTTCCAAGGTGAAACTTATAAGGAAAACTTGTCCCACAAGAAACTCTATTTCTTTCCGCTTAAGATCTCATAGATTTTTTTTGTCCGACGCCTTTAACCGTTCTACATTTTAACCATTTCTTCAGATTCAGCCACTATTTCGACCCAAAATCGACGCTCTTAATTCTCGCCCAACACGTAGGAGTGCACATCGCCCATATAATGCTTCATATGGTGCCATCCATCGATTGAAATCGTTGTTGTACGAAATTCGCAACAGAAGAATTCCTCCCAACCTTGAAATCTATCACACATCCTCAACATATCTTCTAAGATCGATTACTTTTCGATCGATCCGTCGGATCGAGGATGAAATGCCGCATCAAGTCCAACTGTGCCCAAAGTTCTATGCAATGCTTTCCAAAATCGCGACGAAACTTTGAATTGTCTCGAAATTATCGACACCCAGACTCCATGCAATCTCACAATCTCAAATACATATAATTTCGCCACCGTAAAGAGTAATCAACCTAACGGGATAAAATGCAGATTTCATTAATCGTCCACTATCACCCAAATGGAGTCTCTTCAGAAGTAAGAGGAAGCCCACTAACAAAATCCATGGTGATTTCTCCCACTTCCATTGCGGAATCTTTATTGGTCAGAGTAATCTGTAGGTACTTGATGTTCAGCTTTAATCATTGTCACACGCAAGCACTTCCCTACAATTTTCAGAATCTCCCGCTTAAGTCCGTGCCACCAAAATTGATCTCGCAAATCTCAAGATAACTTACTTCCTCCAGATGCATATATAGGGGCTACCATGCGATTCTCAAGTATCTTATGCCTCAACTCCTCGATCCTTTGGCATACAGACTTACCCTTATAACACAATACTCCATCATCAGTAATACCAAACTTTCCAATTTCCCATCAGACTGTCAAGCTTTTATTCAGATCTCATCTACTAATCGCTTCTTCTTTCACTTGACTTAACCATGCTTGCTTAACTCAAGTTCCGCCAACAAGCTTCACATCGTAAAGGCTAAGACAAACATCGCCTTTAAATCGACACCACTTTCCGACTTAGAGCGTCCGCTAATACATTCGCTTTGCTCGGTGGTTCGAGAATAATGAGTCTTCAACAACTCTATCCACATTCTTTGCCTCAAATTCAGCTTTTCCGAGTCAGATATTTCAGATTTTGTGGTCCGTATATACATCGATTTTCCTCAGATAAGTAATGTCTCCAAACTTTAAGAGCAAAGACTACCGCCAACCCAAGTCCGCGCTTAATTAACCTTCCTCAATCACGAGACGATATGCAAACCACCTTCTGCCTGCATCGTATCACATCCTAATCCTCGTGAGAATACAACACACGACTTAAATCCTTTCCGCCTCAAAGTTGAATCAAAATCTAGAGCTTTACCAAAACCTCTCGAGATCTCATGATGTATGTGTTATGGGATGCACTATGAAACTTGTTTAGCATGATTTGCATGACTTGCACGATTTGCATCAGTATGATATGTTATGGGTGATATGAGAGGAGGGGAATATGATATCCGTGTCTTTGGGACACCAGAGGTTTGGCACCTCCAAAGTGGTTTGGTACCATTGATTGATTATTGTGACTTTGGGTCACCAGAGGTTTGGCACCTCGGCGTCCTCGTCGATGGCTTAGCACCACAGATGGGTTGGCCCCACGGTTGATTTTACTGGATTGACGCTAGTGATTTGTGTCACAAGATGGGTTGGCCCCATCATTTGATTCGTGGATCGCGGTCACCAAGTGATTTGGTATCCCACTTGTGTCTTTGGGACACCAGAGGTTTGGCACCTCATAGCGACTTATCCACGTGGTTTAACACCAACATGGGTTTGCCCCACTTTTGAGATACTGGATTGTCGCCAGTGATTTGGTATCACACATGGGTTGGCCCCACGGATGGATTATTCATGACTTTGGGTCACCAAGGTTTGGCACCACCAAGTGGTTTGGTACCACACTGGTAGAAAAGGTGTTACTTGATGGTTAGGATCGGGTGCATTAATTGTATTGCTTTGTTATGATGTGTGTTAGTATGTTGCATATAACGAGGGGATTTATGACTTGAGTCTTGACTCACCTTCTCCTTATCTTTTCGTGGCACTTAGTTTGCGGACTTGGAGCCGGTGGACTCGAGGTGCCCATGCCATGAATAAAATTTGGGGTTGCACCGATTTTAAAAACTTGGTACTTTTTTACGTTAACTTTCATTTGGTTTTGTTGGGATTGTAAAAGGCCTTTTAAACTTATGTTTGCTATGTTTATGCTTAGATTTGTTTTAAATATGCCTTAACAAATTATTGGGTTAAAATTTGCTAAAACTTTGAAAGATAAAGTTTTTCAAACTACAAAGTGGATATGTTTTAAACGTTACCATCTGTATCACACTCGTAATTCAAAATAAATGAAACTCAATTGTCTTCCAAACTTGAATTCAATTTCTTATTAAGTAAAAAAATGTTTTTAAGCAACAACAAGAATTACTTGAATTTCTAAATGAGATAAACTTGTTTTACTTACACATCTGATTAAGTTTTCAAAATTACCGGGTTTTCAAATGCACCATCGGTTTTTAAACAGTCATGCCCAAGATTTTCTACAAGTACAAAATATAGCAAAGTGTTTTTATCAAACTTTTAAACGGAAACCTATCCCCTCAAATACGATTTTCCCCGTAACATGCCAGATTCGGTCGTAGTGTATATACCGGATTTGGGGTGTTACAACAAATATCAACCAAAAACATATCAAATGATCAACAATTTTTCACATTGAATCTCATTTCTAATCATGTCAACTTGCACAACTAAATCACATATATCTATAAGCATGGTCATGCATATAGAATATTCTTTTGATCAAACATGCATACTCATATTGTATTCATATACTTACCATAGTTTGACCATTTCATTTGCTATCAAACCATACCAAACTTGCATCATATGCCATATTCATTCATGCACATTATCAACATTTATTTAGCCACATCACATGGCCATTTACACTTTAAAACATATACCAAAATACCTAACCTATACATGCCATATTTAACTATATACACATTTTCAAAGTACCAAAATGAGCTTAAGTAGTGTGATGACGGTCCTCGACAGTCCTGAGCCTCCAGTAGCTTTAACGATCTATAAAATAGAGCAAACACACACAGAGTAAGCTTTCCAAAGCTTAGTAAGCCCTATATAAATAAACTTTGCATATAATGCACATAACTATCTTAATACATTAACATTTATAGTATCCATAACAAATTCATCTCATATACTTTGGCTCATATGCTTAGCCATATCATAACACATTTATCAACTCAAATATCACATATACACATGACTTATTCAAACATATCTTCACATGTCATTTCATCATTTCATTCCACATATTCATCATAGTAAGTTCATATAGATACTTACCTTTCATACACACTTAGTGTACATATCAAACGTACCTGAAATGGATATACAGATCACATAATCATTCGTACCTTAGATTTTCTCGTTGAACCATAAAGAATCTAATAGGATACTCAGAATGCTCAGAATAGTCGTACAATGCCAATGTCCCAGACGAGGTCTTACATGTACTCAAATATCGATGCCACTGTCCCAAACAGAGTCTTATACGAATCAAATACGATGCCAATGCCCCAGACATGGTCTTACACATAAATTTCATATCGATGCCAACGTCTCAAATGTGGTCTTACACGAAATCTCAAATCAACGCCAATGTCCCAGATGTTGTCTTACATGATATCACATAATAGACACCTATTTCATGACATAGTTACTCCTATCTATTCTCGGTTCGTACAGGACTTCTCGGTTATTAACTATTTCTTGATACTTTCTCGAAATCCATATATTCATCATTTCATACACATTCATCACAATGTAATCTCATATGAATATACATAATTTGATACAAATCCATTTATTTGTATATAGACTTACCTTGAGTTTGGTTTAATGGAAACGAATACGGCTACTCGATTACTTTCGCTTTCCCGCAATCTAAGTCCATTTTCTTCGGCTCTTGATGTATACATATTCAAATGTAATCCATTTATTCACTAATTCATTCAATTCAATCCACGAACACACATTTAGGGTAATTTTCAATTTAGCCCTCACATTTGCACATTGTATCAATGTAGTCCATTTTTCTCAAAACATCAAATATACAAAATCACCACATATCCATGCTTAGCCGAATGCCCATGTATCTCATACAAGTCTAAACATTTCATCAAATTCATAGTTTAATCCCTCAAAATACTATTTTCACAATTTAGCCCTAATTAGCTAAATTCATCAAAAATTCAAGAACAAGACATGTTCACTTAACACATATATTTCATTTAACACCTAAACTCATCACAAAGCTCACAATTTCATCAATGGAACATTTCATAAACATCATCAATTCTCAAAATTAAGACATGGGTTTGATAGAATACTAAGCAACAATCTCAAAATATAAAAATCATCCAAATCCAAAGTCAAAACATACCTAAATTTTGGCCACCAGCTAGCCGACAATTAGAAGCATTAAAACCCTTTCTTTTCTTCTTTGATTTTCGGTGGAAGGATGAACACTATGGCTTAATTTTTAAGTCTTTATTTTATGTAATTATAACTTAATAACCAACTCCCAATTTTAGCCTTTTTATTAACATAAAAGACAAATAATCAATAAGGCTATTTTGTCATTTAACCATCCACCAACTAAATAATGGATTAATTGCCTCATAAGGCCATAACATTGAAAATCCACAACAAAGAAGGTGCTTTAACAAATAGTATGCAAATTTTTCATTTAATGCAATTAAATCCTTTTCTCAATTTAAGCACACAAACAGACGGATTAACTTAAGGAAATTTATCACATACTTAAACACATGTCAAAGCCATAGAAAATAATATTAAAATATTTCACTGACTCGAATTTGTGGTCTTGAAACCACGTTCGACTAGGTCTTGAAAAACCCCAAACCCGGCCCAAAAAGCCTAACCGGATTTGGTATGTTCCTCGAGTAAAACTTTGCGGAATTACATTGTAAAGTATTTTTTTAAAACATTATTTTTAGACTAATTAATAAAATAAAAAGGAAACCAAACTTAAGAAAATTTCCTTGAAAACATTTATATATTAGAGACAAAACCTTTTAAATAATTATCGAAAACCAATTTAGTTATTTAATAGATATTTGTTCATGTCAAAATAAAAGTAAATCCAAACACGTAAATGAAAGATAGTTTATAGTGGCCTTATTACATAAAATTGGCAAATCCATAATAAAGTCTAAGTAATAAAATTTAACTTAAAGAGTTTAAGTTGGAAAATCTCCACAATACTTGATACTTGAGCATCGCCACCTCAATTCCTTCTCGCTTAGATCCATCGCACTCACGAGTCATCTGAAAAGTTATCCCATAAAATGGGTGAGTCATAAACTCAATG
Source organism: Gossypium rotundifolium (assembly GCA_025506655.1). Classification (NCBI taxonomy): domain Eukaryota; kingdom Viridiplantae; phylum Streptophyta; class Magnoliopsida; order Malvales; family Malvaceae; genus Gossypium; species Gossypium rotundifolium. The sequence goes on from CP106723.1 coordinate 122,566,702, forward strand.
TATAACACATACACTAAAAAGCCCATTTTATCATATGCTTTCAAGCCCAAAATTTCACATATGGCCATAGGCCCATTTAACTCTTATTTAGCCCAAGGCCCATTTAGCTCATATTTAGCCCAAAGGCCCATTTAATTCATATTTAGCCCAAAGGCCCATTTCATAATGTATCAAGTAATAAACATACAATATTACATAATTATGTACATGAAATGAAATGCAAGCCCTACCCGACCTAAATATCCATCCGCTACACACCCCTTACCAACCAACACACCGTGGGATTACTAAATCGACCTCCATCCGCTACACACCATCGAAGGCGCTTTGCGATCAACATGCACATCGCCCTTATTGTGCAAAGCCACTAAAATAGATGTGACAAGTCACCCGATCAAGTCCAATTTCAAATACGTGACCAAGTCACGAGCCAAATATGTGACCAAGTCACCGGAGCCAAATATGTGACCGGGTTACCGAGTCAAATATGTGACCGGCCACCAGAGTCAAATATGTGACCAAGTCACCAATTTCACATATGTGACCGAAGTCACCGTAATTGTGGTAAAACCACCGTAATACTTCCTCCTTTATTAAACATACCCATATGCCCATGCACATACATATCAAATCGATTTTCATGCTATTTACCCACAAATCATAATATAGTCATGCTTATTTCATATTGATGCATATAGCAAAAATAAACTAAATATTGGGTAACATACCTAAATTTTGTATACCAATGATTGGTATCCACAAACAAAACATACTATCATATAATCACTTTTTAACAATATAAATCTATGGAAATTTTAATGTATGGTTACACACCTAGTAACAAAGAGAATAATACCCTCTTGCTCGTCAACACCTAATTGATTAACACACTTGGTTAGTATAAACTATTGTTAACAAAATTATACTTATTGACAATAGATCTAAATCCTTACCCTCGATTCACGAATGACAAGTTATTTGTGGTTTTTCTCCACTAGATGGATCAAAACCACCGATATTCCACCAACGTAAAGTGGTTCCTATTGTATGCACTACTTGAATAACCGATCTTTGTTAGCGTAGGTCCACAACCGGTGGAAAGTCTCTAACCGCCGATATGTACCCTTCGCTTTGTAGTTCGATGGTAAAGGAATACCTCCTCTCCTCCAAACACTTCAGATGCGACCCTTTCTTACCTATCTCGGTTGATCTTAGATCGCCCCTAAAATAACATAGATTAGTGATCCATCTAAAAATTGATATTATCTAAAATAGTAATCTTACCTTGATGATTCAATGGTCACTTAAAGGTTGTCTTCAACAAAGATCTTTGAAAAATCATTTCAAAAGATTCTACCTAGGAGAGAAAATAAAAGATTATAGTTCTAAATTTACTAAAGTGAAAGGAAATGATAAAATAATTGATAGAATTCTTACTTGAGTCCTTCAAGATTCGGCTTTAACAAAAGAGAAGAGAAATGGTGGTTTCGGTTTGAGGAAAAGAAGAAAGGAAAAGAAAAGAGAAGGAAAGGAAGAAGGAAGAAAAGAGAAAGAGGAGAAGAAGATGATAATGGAGATTTCTCAAAAGAAAGAGATGATTAGAACTTTTGCACATTCGGCCAAGGAGGAAATTCTTGATCCTATGTGGTTTTGCAATGAGAGGAAAAGAAGAGAGAAATAAAGTGAAAAGAAAAAGAAAGGGAGAATTGATCAAAGAGAAAGGAAATTGATTTTGGAGCTTAGATGCATTCGGCAAAAGGAAGAGAAAAATGAAGAAGAAAATGGTGCTTAATCTTTGTAGTTTTGGTTTCAAAAGAAAATGGGAGAAAGAAAGTAGTATTTGGTTCAATCAATTGAGGGCTAAATCAAAAGCACAATTGTACCAAAGTGCCTAAGGTACATTCGGCCAAGGTAGGGGTTTTTGGAGAAAAATTGAAAGTTAAAACAAAGAGAAGATCTTTACCTAAATTCAATGACAATTTCGCTATGAGAGAACTTTTGGAGAAATTGAGAAAAGATGGACAAAAGAATGTGCAAGACTTTTGGCTAACTCCCCTAATGGCAAAGCACAAATTCGGCCAAATCAATGCCAACATTATCCCTTTTTCCTCCTTGTTTCTTCCCTATCCACTCTTGATTTGCTATCAAAAAATAAACCACTCCCTTTAGCCTCCATGCATGTCTAGGTTCATGGTCAAATGACCATGAACACATCCCCAAAACATAGCCAAATATCATGCCTTTGTCCCTTCATCTTATCACCAACTTCGATCCCATGCCATAAGTTCCTAACTTCCTTTTTCACATGGTCAAATAGCCAAAATTAAATGAATTCTCATCCACTCTAGAATATTCTTGGCCGACACTTATAAGGAAGAAAACAAAATTTAAAATCCTCCCTAATGCTAGCTAGAGATTCAAACCTTACACCTCAAGCACACATCCATACATCTTAACCACTTCGCCAATTACTTAACTTATGCTTGAAACTCCTTGTCATTAATTCTTAAGGCCTAATTTACTTAGCTCTCTCTTAATTAATAAAAATAAAAGTTTTACTAAGCCTTCACTTAATTAATGAAGCTCAAATAACTTCCAAAATTGCACTTAATAATGATTAAGCATGCAACATCATTCAATTAAGTAAAATGCATAACCCTCATTATCGGGATGTTACGCTTCTACCCCTTAAAATAATTTCGTCCTCAAAATTACCGGGCGAATAAGTGAGGGTATTATTGCCATGCATCGCTTCCTCCGGTTCCCATGAAGCTTCTTCCGATCCATGATTACGCCATAATACCTTGACGAGAGGAACTGATTTTCTCCGTAAAACCTTTACATCTCGCTCTAAAATTTGAATTGGTTCCTCTTCGTATGACAAATGATCTTAATTCCACCTCCTCAATCGGTACTATATGAGATGGATCCGAACGGTAATGGCGTAGCATTGAAACATGGAACACATCATGTATTTGCTTCAACTCCAAGGTAAATCTAATCGATATGCCACGATCCGACTCGCTTCACAATCCGATAAGGTCCATGAACTCAGGACTTAGTTTCCTTTTGCGTCCAAATCTCATCACCTTTTTCCAAGGTGAAACTTTAAGGAAAACTTGGTCCCCACAAAGAAACTCTATTTCTTTCCGCTTAAGATCTGCAGACGATTTTTGTCTGCCGACGCTTTTAACCGAGCCTCGGATTACCTTAACCATTTCTTCAGATTCACCACTATTTCGGACCCAAAATCGACGTTCCCTAATTACGCCCAACACGTAGGAGTGCGACACTTTCGTCCATATAATGCTTCATATGGTGCCATCCGAATCTTGGATTGGAAATCGTTGTTGTAATGCAAATTCGCAACGGTAAGAATTCCTCCCAACTTCCCTTGAAATCTATCACACATCCCCTTAACATATCTTCTAAGATCTGGATTACTCTTTCGGACCGACCGTCCGATCGAGGATGAAATGCCGATCAAGTCCAATCTGTGCCCAAAGCGATGCAATGCTTTCCAAAATCGCGACGTAAATCTCGGATCTCTGCTCAAATTATCGACAACGACTCCATGCAATCTCACAATCTCAAATACATATAACTTCGCCAATTTCGCAAAGAGTAATCAACCGAATCGGATAAAATGTGCGATTTCATTAATCGGTCCACTATCACCCAAATGGAGTCTTTCTTAGTAGGCGTAAGAGAAGCCCACTAACAAAATCCATGGTGATTCTCTCCACTTCCATTGCGGAATCTTTATTGGTCAGAGTAATCCGTAAGGTACTTGATGTTCAAATTTAACTTGCGACACGTCAAGCACTTCCCTACAATTTTCGTAACTTCCCGCTTAAGTCCGTGCCACCAAAATTGATCTCGCAAATCTCGGTATAACTTACTTCCTCCGGGATGCATAGCATAGGGGCTACCATGCGATTCTCAAGTATCTTATGCCTCAACTCCCGATCCTTTGGCATCGGACTTTACCCTTATAATACAATACTCCATCACTTTATTAATACCAAAACTTTCCAATTTCCCACTGCACTGTCAAGCTTTTTATTCGAACTTCATCTACTAATCGCTTCTCTTTCACTTGACTTAACCATGTCGGCTTAACACAAGTTCGCCAACAAGCTCACATCGTAAAGGCTAAGATGTACAAACATCGCCTTAAATCGACACCACTTTCGACTTAGGCGCCCGCTACCACATTCGCCTTGCCCGGTGGTACTCGATAGAAACGATCGTAGTCTTTCAACAACTCTATCCACCTTCTTTGCCTCAAATTCGCTCTTTCTCGAGTCAAGAGATATTTTACTTTTGTGGTCATGTATATTATCGACTTTTCCCCGTATAAGTAATGTCTCCAAACTTTAAGAGCAAAGACTACATTTGCCAACTCCAAGTCATGCGTCGGGTAATTAACCTCATGCGGCCTCAATCGCCGAGATGCATATGCAACTACCTTTACATCTTGCATCGAATACATCCTAATCCTGTGAGAAGTCCACAATACACGCATTTAAATCCTTTCCGCCTCAAAGTTAAATCAAAACCGAGCTTCAAAAAACCTTCTTGAGCTTCTCAAAACTCTCTTCTCGCTTATCACCCCACACGAAAAGGTACTTCCTTTCTCAACAATTTCAAGAAGGTGCAAATATCGATGAAAATCCTTCGACAAATCTTCTGTAATATCCAAATTAATCCCAAGAAATCTGCGAACCTCAATTACGGACTTAGGTGGCTTCCAATCTAGCACACCTCAATCTTCCGAGGATCCACCCTTATCCCTTTTGCAGATACCACATGGCCTAAAAATGCAACTTCTTTCAGCCAAAATTCACACTTGCTGAATTTGGCATAAAGTTTCTTCTCCCTTAAAACTTGTAACACAATCCGGAGATGCTTATCATGTTCCATTTCAGACTTAGAATACACCAGGATGTTGTCTATGAATACCACGACGAATTAATCCAAATAGGGCTGGAAAATTCGGTTCATCATATCCATGAATGCAGCTGGGGCATCCGTCAATCTGAATGGCATTACCAGAAATTCATAATGCCTATATCTAGTTCGGAAAGCCGTCTTATGGATATCCACTTCTTTCACTTTAAGCTAATGATACCCCGATCTTAGATCAATCTTTGAGAATACCACAGCTCCTTTAAGCTGATCGAACAAGTCGTCGATCCTTGGCAAAGGATACTTGTTCTTGATGGTCAGCTTATTCAACTTCCGGTAATCTATACACATCCTCATCGATCCGTCCTTCTTCTTCACGAATAGGACCGGTGCTCCCCATGGAGACACACTAGGTCGAATGAATCCACGATCAAGCAACTCCCCGAATCGAGCCTTAAGCTCAACTAATTCCTTCATGCCATTCTATATGAGGCAATAGAAAGCTGGCGCCGCTCGTGCAATAAATCAATTCGAACTCTACTTCACGATCCGGAGGCAAACTGGAAGTTCTTCCGAAAAACATCTACAAATTCCTTCACAGCCCGACTTCATTAACGATTGCTTCCTTAGCCTCCAACGACTCACCAACATCGAAAGGCTTCACATCCCTTTCTAACCATCTTTTCCGCTTTAAGAGCGGATACTACATTAGATAAGTAGTTCCGCTCTCGCCCATCACTACAACTTCCTTGTCATCAAAAGTTCTTAATGACATCCGTTTAGCAAGACAATCCACATTTGCACCTACTTTCACAAGCCGATCCATGCCTAAGATAAGGTCGAATTCTCGAACGGCAACTCCATTAAATCACCGAAACCGTATCCCTTGGACTTCAAGAGGCACTTCCTTAAAAGTTTGTCTATTTCTCTTTCTGCCCTAGAGGACTAAGTACGATCATCTTCCTAGGTACAGCTTTGAAGTCACATGCAAAGTCCAGATACTTCACTAGCGATATAGGAATCTATTAAAGCAATAAAGGGCAACCTGTAAATCGAAGCGTTCGTGATAACATCAGTGCATCACCGTTTTCTTCTGCGATTTAACCGCATACACTGGACTGGTTGTCTCGCCTCGAGCTACCATCGCCTCATCAAGTTCCGCGACCTCTCACCGGAACCATTGCCCTTCCATTTGGACCACGACCTCTTATCGGTTGCTGTCCACTTCAGTCAGCCTGATTAGCATCCTGACTTGCTGAACGGTTCTTTTCCGAGTTCATCGGAAAATCTTTGATCATATGATCCTTTGAACCGCACTTGAAACATCCGCCGGTCTTCTTTCAGCATTCTCCCGAGTGCATTTTCCCACATTGAGAACAAGTACGACTTTGTACACTCGTAGCAGTCTGTTGACTTTGCGGTCCTTCATTTCTTGATTTCTTCTGAAAGTTTCCGGACGACCCCGAAGACCCAAAGCTTCTCTTATTCTTACTCTGGCCTCTGTCCTGTTCGCTCTCTCATCCATTTAGCCTTTTCGACAATTCTTGCCCTTTCCACTAAGATTGTAAAATCTCTTTCACGGTGTGGAGCAATCATCACTCTTCGCTCATCTCTAAGTCCATCTTCAAATCGATACACGTTCATATTCTCAGAGCCACTATCCCTCCGCATAACGGCTAAGTCGCAAAAATTGCGCTTCATATTCACTATCGACTTGTTTCCTTGAACGAGATTCGAAATGTCTTCCTCGAGAGTCGATATAGCTAGCTCCAACATATTTTCCTTCGTATTTAATCTTAAAATACCCCCAATCCAGACGATCCACAGTGGTACTTTCCTTTATAGTGAGCCACCACTGGTAGGCTTCATCACGAAGAAGTGAAATAGCACCTTTCAATTTCTCTTCATCGGTCTGATCTATATCGTCCATGATCCTCTCGATCGCTTCCAACCAATATTCAGCTACATTAGGAGCTACTCCGGATACTCCTCCTCGAAACCTCACTCCATTCGATCTAAGTCTCTCGACCATGACTTTCGAGACCCATTTCAGAACTAGCTTCCACTACTCGCTTTAAAACTCGCAAAGACAAACTTGTGATATTTGCGTCACCTCCTTCATTTTGTTCTTGAAAGTCCACCCCAACAGTAGGTGGTGGAGCTTCATTCTCGGAACCTTGACCAGATCGAATCGTTCAAAGCATCATCCTTCCTCTTCCATGTCCAAGACGACCTAGTCCCCTAGAGCTCATGTCTACTACGTATCTTTTTTGTTTTTACAAAAAGTCTTATGTATTAGAATCTTTTCACTTCTTATTAAAAGAAAGTCTTATGAAACAGATATTCAGTGGTTTTCGTAGTAGTATACACCTAAGGTCCATGTCTCTAAAGTATAGTTTAAGTTTAAACTATCATGCATATCACATATCGATAAAGTACATACCTGATGGATCTGAGCCGAGAATTCCGAGTGCCATGCTCTTATAAAACCATTTAACTTAAGAAAATTTTCAAAAAGTCTTTTGGGCCAAAATTTTGAAAATGTTGTGGGCTTCAAAACCCAAGGCCGAGAGTTTAAAACTGGGCTCTGATACCAAGCTGAAACACCCCAAACCCGGCCCAAAAAGCCTAACCGAATTTGGTATGTTCCTCGAGTAAAACTTTGGCTAATTACATTGTAAAGTATTTTTTAAAAACATTATCTTTAGAAGGAATTAATAAAATAAAAAGGAAACTAAACTTAAGAAAATTTCCTTGAAAACATTTATATATTAGAGACAAAAACCTTTTAAATAATTATCGAAAACCAATTTAGTTATTTAATAGATATTTGTTCATGTCAAAATAAAAGTAAATCCAAACACGAAATGAAAGATAGTTTATAGTGGCCTTATTACATAAAATTGGCAAATTCATAATAAAGTCTAAGTAATAAAATTTAACTTAAAGAGTTTAAGTTGGAAAATCTCCACAATACTTGATACTGAAAGCATCGCCACCTCGAATTCCTTGCTTAGATCCATCGCACTACGAGTCATCTCAAAAGTTATCCCATAAAATGGGTGAGTCATAAACTCAATGTATAACACATACACTAAAAAGCCCATTTTATCATATGCTTTCAAGCCCAAAATTTCACATATGGCCATAGGCCCATTTAACTCTTATTTAGCCCAAGGCCCATTTAGCTCATATTTAGCCCAAAGGCCCATTTAATTCATATTTAGCCCAAAGGCCCATTTCATAATGTATCAAGTAATAAACATACAATATTACATAATTATGTACATGAAATGAAATGCAAGCCCACCAACCTAAATATCCATCCGCTACACACCCCCGCACCAACCAACACACCGGGATTACTAAATCGACCCTCCATCCGCTACACACCATCGAAGGCGATTCTTTGCGGTCAACATGCACATCGCCTTATTGTGGCAAAGCCACCAAAACAGATGTGACCAAGTCACCGATCAAGTCCAATTTCAAATACGTGATCGAAGTCACGAAGCCAAATATGTGACCAAGTCACCGGAGCCAAATATGTGACCGGCCACCGAGTCAATTATGTGACCGCCACCGAGTCAAATATGTGACCGGCCACCGAGTCAAATATGTGACCAAGTCACCAATTTCACATATGTGACCGAAGTCACCATAATTGTGGTAAAACCACCGAATACTTCCTCCTTTATTAAACATACCCATATGCCCATGCACATACTTATCAAATCGATTTTCATGCTATTTACCCACAAATCATAATATAGTCATGCTTATTTCATATTGATGTATATAGCAAAATAAACGAAATATTGGGTAACATACACAATTTTGTATACCAATGATTGGTATCCACAAACAAAACATACTATCATATAATCATTTTTAACAATATAAATCTATGGAAATTTTTAATGTATGGTTACACACCTAGTAACGGTGAGAATAATACCCTCTTGCTCGTCAACACCTAATTGATTAACACACTTGGTTAGTATAAACTATTGTTAACAAAACTATACTTATTGACAATAGATCTAAATCCTTACCCTCGGTTCACGAACGACGAGTTATTTGTGGTTTTCTCCACTAGATGGATCAAAACCACCGATATTCCACCAACGTAAAGTGGTTCTTGTATGCACTACTTGAATAACCGATCTTTGTTAGCGAAGGTCCACAACCGGTGGAAAGTCTCTAACCGCCGATCTGACCCTTCGTTTGTAGTTCGATGGTAAAGGAATACCTCCTCTCTTCCAAACAATTCGCACAGCCCTTTTTCTTACCTATCTTGTTGATCTTAAATCGCCCCTAAAATAACGTAGATTAGTGATCCATCTAAAGAAATTGATATTATCTAAAATAGTAATCTTACCTTGATGATTCGAATGGTCACTTAAAGGTTGTCTTCAACAAAGATCTTTGAAAAATCTTTTCAAAAGATTCGCCTAGGAGAGAAAATAAAAGATTATTGTTCTAAATTTACTAAAGTGAAAGGAAATGATAAAAATAATTGATAGAATTCTTACTTGAGTCCTTCAAGATTCGGCTTTAACAAAAGAGAAGAGAAATGGTGGTTTCGGTTTGAGGAAAAGAAGAAAGGAAAAGAAAAGAGAAGGAAAGGAAGAAGGAAGAAAAGAGAAAGAGGAGAAGAAGATGATAATGGTGATTTCTCAAAAGAAAAGAGATGATTAGGAACTTTTGCACATTTGGTCAAGGAGGAAATTCTTGATCCTATGTGGTTTTGGCAATGAGAGGAAAAGAAGAGAGAAATAAAGTGAAAAGAAAAAGAAAGGGAGAATTGATCAAAGAGAAAGGAGATTAATTTTAGAGCTTAGATGCATTCGGCAAAAGGAAGAGAAAAATGAAGAAGAAAATGGTGCTTAATCTTTGTAGTTTTGGTTTCAAAAGAAAATAGGAGAAAGAAAGTAGTATTTGGTTCAATCAATTGAGGGCTAAATCAAAAGCACAATTGTACCAAAGTGCCTAAGGTACATTCCGCCAAGGTAGGGGTTTTTGGAGAAAAATTGAAAGTTAAAACAAAGAGAAGATCTTTACCTAAATTCAATGACAATTTCGGCTATGAGAGAACTTTTGGAGAAATTGAGAAAAGATGGACAAAAGAATGTGCAAGACTTTTGGCTAACTCCCCCTAATGGCAAAGCACAAATTCGGCCAAATCAATGCCAACATTATCCCTTTTTTCCTCCTTGTTTCTTCCCTATCCACTCTTGATTTGCTATCAAAAAAATAAACCACTCCCTTTAGCCTCCATGCCGTCTAGGTTCATGGTCAAATGACCATGAACACATCCCCAAAACATAGCCAAATATCATGCCTTTGTCCCCTTCATCTTATCACCAACTTATGATCCCATGCCATATGTTCCTAACTTCCTTTTTCACATGGTCAAATAGCCAAAATTAAATGAATTCTCATCCACTCTAGAATATTCTTGGCCGACACTTATAAGGAAGAAAACAAAATTTAAAATCCTCCCTAATGCTAGCTAGAGATTGAACCTTACACCTCAAGCACACATCCATACATCTTAACCACTTTGCCAATTACTTAACTTATGCTTGAAACTCCTTGTCATTAATTCTTAAGGCCTAATTTACTTAGCTCTCTCTCTTAATTAATAAAAATTAAAAGTTTTACTAAGCCTTCACTTAATTAATGAAGCTCAAATAACTTCCAAAATTGCACTTAATAATGATTAAGCATGCAACATCATTCAATTAAGTAAAATGCATAACCCCTAATTATCAGGATGTTACAGTTCTACCCCCTTAAAATAATTTCGTCCTCGAAATTACCTGGCTGGAATAAGTGAGGGTATTGTGCGTCGATCGCTTCCTCCGATTCCCATGAAGCTTCTTTTGATCCATGATTACGCCATAATACCTTGACGAGAGGAACTGATTTTCTCCGTAAAACCTTTACATCTCGTTCTAAAATTTGAATTGGTTCCTCTTCGTATGACAAATCGATCTTAATTCCACCTCCTCAAGCGGTACTATATGAGATGGATCCGAACAGAACGGCGTAGCATTGAAACATGGAACACATCATGTATTTGCTTCAACTCCAAGGTAAATCTAACCGATATGCCACGATCCGACTCGCTTCACAATCCGATAAGGTCCAATGAACACGGACTTAGTTTCCTTTGCGTCCAAATCTCATCACCTTTTTCCAAGGTGAAACTTTAAGGAAAACTTGGTCCCCACAAGAAACTCTATTTCTTTCCGCTTAAGATCTGCGTCACGATTTTTGTCTGCAGGACGCTTCCTTTAACCGAGCCGGATTACCTTAACCATTTCTTGATTCAGCCACTATTTCGACCCAAAATCGACGTTCCCTAATTACATCCCAACACGTAGGAGTGCGACACTTCCGTCCATATAATGCTTCATATGGTGCCATCCGAATCTTGGATTGGAAACTGTTGTTGTCGCGAAATTCAGCAACAGAAGAATTCCTCCCAACTTCCTTGAAATCTATCACACATCCCTTAACATATCTTCTAAGATCTGGATTACTCTTTCGGATGACCGTCCGACCGAGGATGAAATGCCGATTGAAGTCCAATCGGTGCCCAAAGCTCGATGCAATGCTTTCCAAAATCGCGACGTAAATCTCGGATCTCTGTCCGAAATTATCGACAACGGCACTCCATGCAATCTCACAATCTCAGCCACATATAACTTCGCCAATTTCTGCAAAGAGTAATCAACCCGAACTGGGATAAAATGTGCAGATTTCGTCAATCGGTCCACTATCACCCAAATGGAGTCTTTCTTAGTAGGCGTAAGAGGAAGCCCACTAACAAAATCCATGGTGATTCTCTCCCACTTCCATTGCGGAATCTTTATTGGCTGTAGCAATCCAGAAGGTACTTGATGTTCAGCCTTAACTTGCTGACACGTCAAGCACTTCCCTACAATTTTCGTAACTTCCCGCTTAAGTCCAGGCCACCAAAATTGATCTCGCAAATCTCAGTATAACTTACTTCCTCCAGGATGCATAGCATAGGGGCTACCATGCGATTCCTGAAGTATCTTATGCCTCAACTCCTGATCCTTTGGCATACAGACTTTACCCTTATAACACAATACTCCATCACTGTTAATACCAAAACTTTCCAATTTCCCACTCTGTACCTGTCGAAGCTTTTTATTCAGATCTTCATCTACTAACTGCTTCTCTTTCACTTGACTTAACCATGTCGGCTTAACTCAAGTTACGCCAACAAGCTTCACATCGTAAAAGGCTAAGATGTGCAAACATCGCCTTAAATCGACACCACTTTCCGACTTAGAAATGTGCGCTACCACATTCGCCTTGCTCGGGTGGTACTCGATAGAAACGGTCGTAGTCTTTCAACAACTCTATCCACATTCTTTGCCTCAAATTCAGTTCTTTCTCGAGTCAAGAGATATTTCGGACTTTTGTGGTCCGTATATTATCGACTTTTCCCGTATAAGTAATGTCTCCAAACTTTAAGAGCAAAGACTACAAATGCCAACTCCAAGTCATCGTCGGGTAATTAACCTCATGCGGCCTCAATCGCCGAGACGCATATGCAACTACCTTTCTCTTGCATCAGAATACATCCTAATCCTGTGTGAGAAGCGTCACAATACACGACGAAATCCTTTCCTGCCTCAGGTTGAATCAAAATCGGAGCTTCAGTCAAAACCTTCTTGAGCTTCTCAAAACTCTCTTGCTGCTTATCAGCCCACACGAAAGGTACTTCCTTTCTCAACAATTTCGTTAAAGGTGCAGCTATCGATGAAAATCCTTTGACAAATCTTCGGTAATATCCGGCTAATCCCAAGAAACTGCGAACCTCAGTTACGGACTTAGGTGGTTTCCAATCTAGCACAGCCTCAATCTTCCGAGGATCCACCCTTATCCCTTTCGCAGATACCACATGGCCTAAAAATGCAACTTCTTTCAGCCAAAATTCACACTTGCTGAATTTGGCATAAAGTTTCTTCTCCCTTAAAACTTGTAACACAATCCGGAGATGCTTATCATGTTCCATTTCAGACTTAGAATACACCAGGATGTTGTCTATGAATACCACGACGAATTGATCCAAATAGGGTTGGAAAATTCGGTTCATCATATCCATGAACGCAGCTGGGGCATTCGTCAATCTGAATGGCATTACCAGAAATTCATAATGCCCATATCTAGTTCAGAAAGCTGTCTTATGGATATCCACTTCTTTCACTTTAAGCTAATGATACCCCGATCTTAGATCAATCTTTGAGAATACTGCAGCTCCTTTAAGCTGATCGAACAAGTCGTCGATCCTTGGCAAAGGATACTTGTTCTTGATGGTCAGCATATTCAACTGCCAGTAATCTATACACATCCTCATCGATCCGTCCTTCTTCTTCACGAATAGGACCGGTGCTCCCCATGGAGACACACTAGGTCGAATGAATCCACGATCAAGCAACTCCTGAATCTGAGCCTTAAGCTCAACTAATTCCTTCGGTGCCATTCTATATGAGGCAATAGAAACTGACGCCGTTCCAGGCAATAAATCAATTCCGAACTCTACTTCACGATCCGGAGGCAAACACGGAAGTTCTTCCTAAAAACATCTACAAATTCCTTCACGCCCGACTTCATTAACAGATTGCTTCCTTAGCCTCCAACGACTCACCAACATCAGAAAGGCTTCACATCCCTTTCTAACCATCTTTTCCGCCTTAAGAGCGGATACTACATTAGATAAGTAGTTCCGTCTCTCGCCCATCACTACAACTTCCTTGTCATCAAAAGTTCTTAATGACATCCGCTTAGCAGCACAATCCACATTTGCACGGTACTTCACAAGCCAGTCCATGCCTAAGATAAGGTCGAATTCTCCGAACGGCAACTCCATTAAATCAGCTGGAAACTGTATCCCTTGGACTTCTAGAGGCACTTCCTTAAAAAGTTTGTCTATTTCTCTTCATCATCTAGAGGACTAAATACCATCTTCCTAGGTTTGAAGTCACATGCAAAGTCCCAGATACTTCACTAGCGATATAGGAATGAGTTGACCCTATATCTATTAAAGCAATAAAGGGCAACCTGAAATTAGAACGCATGCGGTGATAACATCGTGCATCACCGTCTTCTCTCGCGATTTAACGCATACACCGGACTGGTTGTCTCGCCTCGAGCTACCATCGCCTCTGCTCAAGTTCTGCGACCTCTACGGAACCATTGCCCTTCCATTTGGACCACGACCTCTTATCGGTTCTTTGTCCACTTCATCGACCGATTAGCATCGACTTGTTGAACGGTTCTTCTCCGAGTTCATCGGACAATCTTTGATCATATGATCCTTTGAACCGCACTTGAAACATCCGCGGTCTTCTTCCAAAGATTCTCCGAGTGCATTTTCCCACATTGAGAACAAGTACGACTTTGTACACTCGTAGCAGTCTGTTGACTGCGCGGTCCCTCATTTCTTGATTTCTTCTGAAATTTTCCGGACGACCCCGAAGACCCAAAGCTTCTCTTATTCTTACTCTGGCCTCTATCCCGGTTCAGTCTCTCAGTCCGTTTAGCCTCTTCGGCAATTCTTGCCTTTTCCACTAAGATTGCAAAATCTCTTTCACGATGTGGAGCAATCATCACTCTTAGCTCATCTCTAAGTCCATCTTCAAATCGATACACCGTTCATATTCTCAGTAGCCACTATCCTCCGGCATAACGGCTAAGTCGCAAAAATTACGCTTCATATTCAAATATCGACTTATTTCCTTAAACCGTTCGTAAATGTCTTCCTCTCGAGTCGATATAGCTAGCTCCAACATATTTTCCTTTGAATTTAATCTTAAAATACCCCAATCCGGGCGATCCACGTGGGTACTTTCCTTTATAGTGAGCCACCACTGGTAGGCTTCATCACGAAGAAGTGAAATAGCACCTTTCAATTTCTCTTCATCAGTGCAGTCTATATCGTCCATGATCCTCTCGACTGCTTCCAACCAATATTCAGCTACATTAGAGCTACTCCAAATACTCCTCTGAAAACCTCACTCCATTCGATCTAAGTCTCTCAGCTACAGACTTTCGAGACCCATTTCCAGAACTAGCTTCCGCTACTCGCTCTAAAACTCACAGCACAGCTTGTGATACTGCGTCACCTCCTTCATTTTGTTCTTGAAAGTCCACCCCAACAGCCGGTGGTGGAGCTTCATTCTCGGAACCTTGACCAGACCGAACTGGTTCCGAAACAGTCATCCTTCCTCTTCCATGTCCATGACGACCTCGTCCCCTAGAGCTCATGTCTACTACGTATCTTTTAGTTTTTACAAAAGTCTTATGTATTAGAATCTTTTCACTTCTTATTAAAAGAAAGTCTTATAAAATGATATTCAAAGGTTTTCGTAGTAGTATACAAACACCTAAGGTCCATGTCTCTAAAGTATAGTTTAAGTTTAAACTATCATACATATCACATATCGATAAAGTACATACCGATGGATCCGAGCGAGAATTCAAAGTGCCATGCTCTTATAAAACCATTTAACTTAAGAAAATTTTCAAAAAGTCTTTTGGGCCAAAATTTTGAAAACGTTGTGGGCTTCAAAACCCAAGGCCGAGAGTTTAAAATTGGGCTCGATACCAAGTGAAACACTCCAAACTCATTAAAAAGCCTAACCGGATTTGGTATGTTCCTCGAGTAAAACTTTGGCGAATTACATTGTAAAGTATTTTTTTTAAAAACATTATCTTTAGAAGGAATTAATAAAATAAAAGGAAACCAAACTTAAGAAAATTTCCTTAAAACATTTATATATTAGAGACAAAAACCTTTTAAATAATTATCGAAAACCAATTTAGTTATTTAATAGATATTTGTTCATGTCTAAATAAAAGTAAATCCAAACACGAAATGAAAGATAGTTTATAGTGGCCTTATTACATAAAATTGGCAAATTCATAATAAAGTCTAAGTAATAAAATTTAACTTAAAGAGTTTAAGTTGGAAAATCTCCACAATACTTGATACTGCACCGCCACCTCAATTCCTTGCGCTTAGATCCATCGCACTATGAGTCATCTGAAAAGTTATCCCATAAAATGGGTGAGTCATAAACTCAATGTATAACACATACACTAAAAAGCCCATTTTATCATATGCTTTCAAGCCCAAAATTTCACATATGGCCATAGGCCCATTTAACTCTTATTTAGCCCAAGGCCCATTTAGCTCATATTTAGCCCAAAGGCCCATTTAATTCATATTTAGCTCAAAGGCCCATTTCATATGAGATCAAGTAATAAAATACAATATTACATAATTATGTACATGAAATGAAATGCAAGCCCTACCAAACTTAAATATCCATCTCATACACACCCCGTACCAACCAACACACCGTGGGATTACTAAATCGACCTCCATCCGCTACACACCATCGAAGCGATTCTTTGCGGTCAACATGCACATCGCCCTTATTGTGGCAAAGCCACCAAAGCAGATGTGACCAAGTCACCGACCAATTCCAAATTTCAAATACATGACCAAGTCACCGGAGCCAAATATGTGACCGAAGTCACCGGAGCCAAATATGTGACCGAAGCCACCGGAGTCAAATGTGTGACCGAAGCCACCAGAGTCAAATATGTGACTGAAGTCACCAATTTCACATATGTGACCGAAGTCACCATAATTGTGGTAAAACCACCAGAATACTTCCTCCTTTATTAAACATACCCATATGCCCATGCACATACTTATCAAATCAGATTTTCATGCTATTTACCCACAAATCATAATATAGTCATGCTTATTTCATATTGATGCATATAGCAAAAAATAAACGAAATATTGGGTAACATACCTGAATTTTGTATACTAATGATTGGTATCCACAAACAAAACATACTATCATATAATCACTTTTAACAATATAAATCTATGGAAATTTTTAATGTATGGTTACACACCTTGTAACAGTGAGAATAATACCCTCTTGCTCGTCAACACCTAATTGATTAACACACTTGGTTAGTATAAACTATTGTTAACAAAACTATACTTATTGACAATAGATCTAAATCCTTACCCTCGGATTCACTAACGACAGTTATTTGTTGTTTTTCTCCACTAGATGGATCAAAACCCACCGATATTCCACCAATGTAAAGTGGTTCGGTTGTACGCACTACTTCAAATAACCGATCTTTGTTAGCAGAAGGTCCACAACCGGTGGAAAGTCTCTAACCGCCGATCTGATTTCTTCGCTTGTAGTTCGATGGTAAAGGAATACCTCCTCTCTTCCAAACACTTCGACAAACCCTTTTCTTACCTATCTTGTTGATCTTAGATCGCCCTAAAATAACGTAGATTAGTGATCCATCTAAAGAAATTGATATTATCTAAAATAGTAATCTTACCTTGATGATTTGAATGGTCACTTAAAGGTTGTCTTCAACAAAGATCTTTGAAAAATCTTTTCAAAAGATTCTACCTAGGAGAGAAAATAAAAGATTGTAGTTCTAAATTTACTAAAGTGAAAGGAAATGATAAAAATAATTGATAGAATTCTTACTTGAGTCCTTCAAGATTCGGCTTTAACAAAAGAGAAGAGAAATGGTGGTTTCAGTTTGAGGGAAAAGAAGAAAGGGAAAAGAAAAGAGAAGGAAAGGAAGAATGAAGAAAAGAGAAATAGGAGAAGAAGATGATAATGGTGATTTCTCAAAAGAAAAGAGATGATTAGGAACTTTTTCACATTTGGCCAAGGAGGAAATTCTTGATCCTATGTGGTTTCGGCAATGAGAGGAAAAAGAGAAAATAAAGTGAAAAGAAAAGAAAGGAGAATTGATCAAAGAGAAAGGAGATTGATTTTGGAGCTTAGATGCATTCGACAAAAGGAAGAGAAAATGAAGAAGAAAATGGTGCTTAATCTTTGTAGTTTTGGTTTCAAAAGAAAATGGGAGAAAGAAAGTAGTATTTGGTTCAATCAATTGAGGCTAAATCAAAAGCACAATTGTACCAAAGTGCCTAAGGTACATTCGGCCAAGGTAGGGGTTTTTGGAGAAAAATTGAAAGTTAAAACAAAGAGAAGATCTTTACCTAAATTCAATGACAATTTCGGCTATGAGAGAACTTTTGGATAAATTGAGAAAAGATGGACAAAAGAATGTGCAAGACTTTTGGCTAACTCCCCCCTAATGGCAAAGCACAAATTCTACCAAATCAATGCCAACATTATCCCTTTTTTCCTCCTTGTTTCTTCCCTATCCACTCTTGATTTGCTATCAAAAAAATAAACCACTCCCTTTAGCCTCCATGTTGTCTAGGTTCATGGTCAAATGACCATGAACACATCCCCAAAACATAGCCAAATATCATGCCTTTGTCCCTTCATCTTATCACCAACTTATGATCCCATGCCATAAGTTCCTAACTTCCTTTTCACATGGTCAAATAGCCAAAATTAAATGAATTCTCATCCACTCTAGAATATTCTTGGTGACACTTATAAGGAAGAAAACAAAATTTAAAATCCTCCCTAATGCTAGCTAGGAGATTCGAACCTTACACCTCAAGCACACATCCATACATCTTAACCACTTTGCCAATTACTTAACTTATGCTTGAAACTCCTTGTCATTAATTCTTAAGGCCTAATTTACTTAGCTCTCTCTCTTAATTAATAAAAATTAAAAGTTTTACTAAGCCTTCACTTAATTAATGAAGCTCAAATAACTTCCAAAATTGCACTTAATAATGATTAAGCATGCAACATCATTCAATTAAGTAAAATGCATAACCCCTAATTATCAGGATGTTACAGGTCTAAATCAGACTGTTACAATTCTCCCCCCTTAGGGATTTTTGTCCCCGAAAATCTTTTCGTTAAACAGATTTGGATATTGCTGCCTCATTGTATCTTTAGGCTCCCACGTAGCCTCTTCTACTCTGTATCGATGCCACAATACTTTCACTAATGGAATTTTCTTATTTCTCAATTCTTTCAATCACGAGCTAAGATACGGATTGGTTCTTCCTCATAAGTTATATCAGATCATATTTCAATTTCAGACGGGGCAATCACATGTGATGGATCAGAACGGTATCTTTGGAGCATTGAAACATGGAATACATTATGTATCTTTTCAAGCTTGGAGGGCAACAACAATCTATATGCAACTGGTCCAATGCGCTCAATAATCTTATATGGCCCGATGAATCTCAGACTCAACTTGCCTTTACGTCCAAATAGGAGTACTTTCTTCCACGGGGACACTTTCAGAAACACTTTGTCACCGATCTCAAATTCAATATCTTTTCTTTTCAAATCCACATAAGACTTCTGACGATCAGATGCCACTTTCAAACTATTACGAATTATTTTCACTTTCTGTTCAGTGTCTTTAATCAAATCAACCCCGTGTAGCCTATTTTCACTAAGCTCGGTCTAATACAGAGGTGTACGACATTTAAATCCGTACAAAGCTTCATATGGTGCCATTTTCATGCTCGACTGAAGACTATTATTATAAGCAAATTCAACCAATGGCAGGTACTATTCCCATGTACCATCAAACTCAAGAATGAAGCATCTCACTATATCCTCAAGAATCTGAATGATCCACTCGGATTGACCATCCGTTTGCGGATGAAAAGCTATACTGAAATGCAGTTTTGTGCCTAAAGCTTCTTGCAATTTCTTCCAGAATCTTGATGTAAATCTCGAATCTCTATCTAATACAATGGATAGTGGCACTCCGTGCAATTTCAGAATCTCGAAATATAAAGCTCAGCTAATCTATCAAGTGAATAATCAGATCATATAGGAAAAAAATGGGAAGATTTTGTCAATCGATCAACTACGACCCAAATCATATCTTTCTTTCTCGGAGTCAAAGGCAATCCCGAAATAAAGTCTATTATTATTCTATCCCATTTCCACTCGGGAATCAAAATAGGTTGTAGCAAACCAGATGGAACCTGATGTTCAGCTTTAACTTGTTGACATACTAAACATTTTGAAACAAAATCAGAAATGTCTCGCTTCATACCAGACCACCAATAGTGTTGCTTCAAATCATGATACATCTTTGTACTTCCCGGATGAACAGATAAGCGACTATTATGAGCCTCACTCAAAATCAACTGAATCAACTTTGGGTTTCTTGGAATACAGATTCGATCTCGAAATCTCAAACAATCATCAATGACTCGAAATTCAAAATCAGAGCTCGAATCACACTGAGCTCATTTCGCTAATATTTCATTATCAACTTTCTGAGCTTCACAATCTATTGTAAAAACAATTGTTTTACTTTCAATTCAGCTATCACTGAACTATCATCAGACAAATCTATTTGAGCATTCATACCACACAATGCAAACAGTGACTTTCAACTCATCGCATCGGCAATAACATTAGCTTTACGTGGATGATAATCTATCACAAGCTCGTAGTCTTTCAATAGCTCTAATCATCTTTTCTGACGCAAATTCAAATCTCTCTGAGTCATCAGATATTTCAGACTTTTATGATCCGAAAACACATGACATTTCTCACCGAACAGATAATGACGCCAAATCTTTAATGCAAACACAATCGCAGCAAGCTCAAGGTCATGTGTCGGATAGTTATTTTCGTGAGGCTTCAATTGTCTCGAAGCATAAGCTATTACTTTGCCTTCTTGCATCAAAACACGTCCCAGACCATTTAACGAAGCATCACTGTAAATTACAAACTCTTTGCCTGATTCTGGCTGTACTAAAATTGGAGCTTCAGTCAATAAAACTTTCAACTGATCAAAGCTTTTTTGACATTTATCAGACCATTCAAAACTCACATTTTTCTAAAGTAGTCTTGTCAACGGGGTTGCAATCATCGAAAAGCCTTTTACAAATCGACGATAATAACCAACTAGTTCCAAAAAGCTAAGGACTTCAGACACATTCTTCGGAGGTTTCCAATCCAGAATAGCAGAAATCTTGCTCAAATTGACTCGTATTCCAGAAGCTGATACTATATGTCCCAGAAAACTGACTTCATGCAACTAGAATTCACATTTACTGAATTTCGCATATAATTGCTTTTCTCTCAAAGTTTGCAACACAATCATCAGATGCTCAGGATGCTCAGTCTCATTACGCGAATAAATCAAAATTTCATCAATGAAAACTATAACAAATAAATCTAGGTACTATCTGAAAATTTTGTTCATCAGATCCATAAAAATAGCAGGAGCATTCGTTAGTCCGAAAGGCATAATTAAAAACTCATAATGCCCGTACCTTGTTTTGAAAGCAGTTTTGAATGTCTGAATCTTTCACTCTCAACTGGTAGTATCCCGATCTCAGATCAATCTTAGAAAATATGATAGCTCCTTTTAACTGATCAAACAAATTGTCAATCCTGGGCAACGGATATTTATTCTTTATGGTTACTTTGTTCAACTGACGATAATCAACGCACATTCTCATTGTGCCATCTTTCTTTTTCACAAATAGAACGGAAGCACCCCAAGGTGAGAAACTCGATCTAGTGAACCTCTCTGTAAGTTAATTCTTGTAGCTGTGACTTTAACTCTTTCAACTCTGTTGGTGCCATTCTATATGGAGCTATTGAAATAGGTGTCGTACCAGACAACAATTCAATATCAAATTCAACTTCACGTATCGGAGGCAATCCCAACAATTCTTCAGGGAATACATCAGGAAACTCACAAACGACTGGTACTGATTCAACTTTCTTTTTAGATACTTTCGAATCAATCACATAAGCAAAATAAGCTTCGTAACCTTTTTCACATAACTTTAAGCTTTCAATATAGATATTACAGCAGGCAATCCATTCAAATCACTAGACTCAATTTGAACTATTTCATCATTCGGACATCTCAAATCAATAGTCTTTCTTTTACAATTCACAACAGCATCATGCAATGTCAACCAATCCATACCCAGAATGATATCAAACTCATCAAATGGCAAGAGCATCAAATCAGTAGGGAAATAGATATCTCGAAACATTAACAGACAATTCTTGCATACTTGGTCAACCAGAACACATTTACCTAAAGGGTTCGATACTTTTATAACAAATTCGGTAGACTCTACAGACAAAGTCTTATTGGATACTAAGTTCTTGCATATATACAAATGAGTAGAACCAGGGCCTATCAATGCAATCACAAAAGTATTATAAGGTGTAAATGTACACGTTATAATGTTTGGAGATGAAGCTTCCTCTTGAGCTCGGATAGCATACGCTCTGGCAGGCGCTCTAGATTCGGATCTCACAATAGTATCTCTCATAGTTCTCTGACTACCACTGACATTTATTACATTCCGAGAAGGTCTACCTCTCACAGGTGCATTATCGGATCTTGGATTCTGAACAGTCTCTGGCTCAATAGACTCAGGGCAATCATGAATAAAATGATCAAATGATCCATATCTGAAGCAAGCTCTGTCATTTAATCTACAACTTCCTGGATGCCTTTTTCCACAATGCTTACATCAAGGTTTCTCGGATCGAACACTTCCAACACTTGTTACTGAAGTCACTAAAGTTTTGGAGTTCATTTGTAACCTAGCTCAATTTCTATTTGAATGTCCCACATTATCTCTTGATCGGCTTTGTTCATCTCTGAATTTCTTCGAAACAGACTGAATTAATTTTCTCAAAAATCTCTTTCTCACATCTCATGCTTCAGACTCAGCTTTTCTTTTATCTTTCCCGAGTGCCTCAGCTTTCCATGCTCGGTCAACAAGTACAACAAACTCTTTTATCTCTAAAATCTCGACTAACAAGCGAATATCTTTATTAAGGCCGTCTTCGAATCTTTTGCACATTATTGCTTCAGATGATACACATTCTTGGGCATACTGACTTAACCTCATGAACTTTCGTTCATTTTCCATAACAGTCATATGACCCTGTTTCAATTCCAAAAATTCTTTCCGTTTCTGATCAATGAATCTCTCACTAATATATTTCTTCCGAAACTCAATCTGGAAGAAATCCCAAGTAACACGTTCCTTTGGAGCCACAGAGATCAAATTTTTCCACTATTGATAGGCCGCATCTCTTAGCAACGAAACAACACAATTAATACTTCCTTCTGGAGTCAAAGACATATCATCAAATACCCAGATAGTATTTTCTAACCAGAACTCAGCTTTCTCAGCATCGTCATCACTTGTAGCCCTAAACTCTTTAGCTCCATACTTACGGATTTTATTGACCGGAGGCTTGTTCCACAAATTCAAATTTGTAGTCGAAGGCATAACAGATGCCTGAGGGGATAACCGGGGGCGGAGGTTGCAAAACAGTCGGGTTATTTCTTACAAATTGAGTGAACCACTCACTCATCATTTGGAAGAAAGCTTGTTTAGCTTCTCCCTCTTGACCACTCGTAGCCGGTCTTCGATAAGAGGGCACTGTCCCTTGGGTGGGAGCAGGCATATTACTTTCTACATTGTCAGCTACGGCTCTTTCAGGATCCATTACTATACAGAAAATCATATTTTTTACGTCAGAATTCATCACACTATCACAATTCAGATATATGGCAGGTATAGCTAGACTCTGACATGCTATGTTAGTTCGAGAATCGACTAAACTGTAGCTCTGATACCAACCAAATGTAACACCCCTAACTCGTATCCATCACCGAAATAGGGTTAAAGGCATTATCCGACAGATTGGAAACTTTTACAAACATTTTAATAATACAAATCATCATTCACAACCAACCCTTTTTATAGGTCAACGAGACCTTAATCATGCTTCAAAATAGGGTCGGGACTAGATCGAACAAATATGAAAGTTCTCAAAATTTGAAATTTTTCTATATTACAGAGGTCACACGCCCGTGTGGGCAGGCCGTGTGCCTCCCACGACTACTAGACACAACCATGAGTCCCAGCGGTGCCAAATCAGAGCTAGTATACTGACTAACCCACACGGCCACTAGAAACACCTGCACCATGGCCGTGTGCTCATAAGCTATATACTGACTAAATCACACGGCTACCAAGCACGTCCATGTGCCAAGGCCGTGCATACTTAGGTTAGCTACTGACTTAATCCCAAGGTCACCAGGCACGCCGGTGTGCCACGACTGTAGGCAAAACAGGCCATTTGCAAGGCCAAAGTGCCACCCTTACTTGGGCCATACCTACAAGCAATGTACCAATCCATTTCATGTACAAATATCAACCAAAAACATATCAAATGATAAACAATTTTCCACATTCAATCTCATTTCTAATCATGTCAACTTGCACAACTAAATCACTTATATCTATAAGCATGGCTTAACCATATTTACCCATCATAGAATATTCTTTTGATCAAACATGCATACTCATAGTGTATTCATATACTTACCATAGTTTGACCATTTCATTTGCTATCAAACCATACCAAACTTGCATCATATGCCATATTCATTCATGCACATTATCAACATTTACGTAGCCACATTACATGGCCATTTACACTTTAAAACATATACCAAAATACCTAACCTATACATGCCATATTTAACTATATACACATTTTCAAAGTACCAAAATGAGCTTAGGTAGTGTGATAATGATCCTCGATGATCCCGAGCCTCCAATAGCTTTGACTATAACACCCTTAACCTGTATCTATCGTCGAATTAGGTTTACAAGGCATTACCAGGCTTAACACAGATCATAGCAACTAGTTACTATTTATAAAGTCATAACCGAAAGCATTAAAGATAATGATGTACTTTCATATCATGCTTAATCATTAATGCATTTAACTTAAATCTATTAAATCAAATTCATATATGTACATAAACTTGTTTCAACAATTAGTAAAAGTCACTATTCATTAGGTCATTTTAAAATTTCATTAGCCGAATATGCTCATATTTATAATGACTTTACTTAAACAAATCATCAATTGCCAAAATCGAACATGAAGCATATATATATACATATCTATATATTCAATTCCTGTCAACAAGAAGTATACCAATTTTTATATCAATTGCAGAACATCTAATCATAATATAGATCACTTCTCTTATAAGAACATAGTCAAATCAACAAGACCAAACATATGTCCCATAATCTAAATCACATAAATCTAAACTCTTTACACATGCACATATGTATATCATGTTCGAATATGCTAACCCAAGTACATAACCTATAATTTTAGCTCAAATAAATCAAGCCATATAATCAAACATCAAGCATGAACACATTGGAAATTTTACTTTCAAAATAAGCTATCATCATGATCGAAATTCACATAAGACCAAAATACCACAACTTATCCATTAACATACACTAAACACTTAATGACATGATTTAAACACCATTTTTTGAATCATAAATAACTTATAACCATTACCTACATTTCATCACCTACCCTAATACATAGTTTACAATATAAACACTCTCCAAATTGATTCGTGTTTCAATTTATACACCTCAATAGTAAGTCTTTATTAATCCATAACCCAAACATATTCAGCAACCACATATATCGAGCTTTCCAAATGAATTAATCATAAGCTATATTTAATTACTTCATGCCAAAACATATATATACTTATATATCAAACATATCACAACTGAAAATGCATAAACATAATTATAATTTCAAGCCATTTTCACATGGCTTACTTTTTACAATTTCAAAACGAACTCAAAAGACAAGCTAGTCTATACATGCCATAGTTTCAAAAACTCAACTAAAATTATATACCAAAGTTAGTTGATAGTGTGATAGACTTTGACAATGATCCCCGAGCTCTTAACTAGACTTTAGAATCTATAAAACAATTCAAATAACAAATCCACAGTAAGCTATTATAGCTTAGTAAGTTATAAGTAATTACATATAACAATGCTTTTAAATATTTTAAAAGAAAATTTACACATTTCATGACCCTTTAACCTAATATTCCAGCATTCAATAATAGGCTTCACTCAAGTATATAATACATTCCTCAATATAAAACAATTCATACCAAAATATTACCTTTCACAGCTCCAAAAACCGTATATGCATACATTTAACAATTGATATCTTATACATATATTACTTAAAAAATCCATACTTATCATTCCAAAAAAATATCTCATAGCATTGAAACTTACCAAAATTAATCTTTGAATTTATATTTACACCTACCTTTATTGCTCATCAACCGAATTTAAGCATCCAAAATGTTCTGAAGCTTAATTTATACGCTTAAAGTTTTTATGTCCGATTTCGCACACTTAGTTCTCGAATTTCAATTTGCACACTTAGTTCCCATTATCCGATTTTGCACACTTAGTGCTCGAAGTTAAATCCGCACACTTAGTGCCCGTTATTCGATTTTGCACACTTAGTGCTCAAAAATTCAATTTCCACACTTAGTGCTCGTTATCTGATCTTCTCTCCATCCATACAAATACATATATCCTTACCTTCAAATATTATATATATATACTCATTTCCAATTCAACTCATTCATCCCATAGAACATTACCACATTCAGAATTATACATATATACACCTTATTTGAATACAACCATCTCACTTTTCATTACCACATTTAATCATATCGATGTTATATATATAAATATACATCTTCCATTCATATGAACTAAAGGCTTAAATGTCTACCCATATTCACTACATTATTAACAAGTAATTATACATTACATTCGGCTGTATTCAACTTTCAAATTAATGTCGCCATAGCTATATCATTAACATGTATGTATACTTCATATTCGAATAAATTTAACTCTTAACCAATATCACATTGAACATATCTACCTCTATTAAATACATGTAATTCATTATAATTAAAAGTTCAATTCAACTCAATTGCTTAAAAACTTACCTCGAGTGTCGACGAATTTTGTTTTCCCGACTATTCAATTAACTTCACCTTTCCCCGATCCACTCCTGATACTTTTTGTTCTTGGTCTAAATAAATTACAAATTAAAATCATTCAACGTATTTTCATTCAATTTAGTCCAAAAACACATAATCGATAATTTATAAATTTACCCCTAACATTTTACACTTTTTTGCAATTTAATCCCTATATCATAAAACACAAAATATGCAAATTTTGGCCACACTTCTTTATGGCCGAATATTCACACTCCTAATACTAGCTCATACATTTCATTTATTTTGCTATTTAGTCCAAAATTTATTTTTACAATTTAATCCAAATTTCTCAATTTCATCAAAAATTCAAATATTAAACTTGTTAATCTATCACATATAATTAATATATCAACATCAAACATAAAAAATAACAAGCTTCCTTCCATGGCAACTCACGAATTATACAATAAATTTCAAAATTTAAGCATGGGCTAGCTAAAACATTAAGCAACTATCTCAAAACTATAAAAATTATCAAAAACCAATTCATACCTTAATCAAAGCTTTCTAATGCCAAAATAGCTTAAGGTTCTTTCTTTTCTCCTTTATTAGGCATTCGGTCAAGAAGATGAAGAAATTGCATGTCTTTCTTTTTGGTTTTATTTTATTATAACATAATGTATATTATAATACATTATTATTAGTTTACTAATATAACAATTACTTAAAATTATAATAACACTTTCACTAATGGGCATTTGTAACACTCCAAACCTGGCCCATGTGGTATGACCAGATCTAGCATGTCACACGAAGAAAATGTGTAAAGAACTTGTGATTCTTAATAAAGATGTTGTTATTTGGTTATAGTTTAAGAAAACAAGTTTGGTTATAAATATTTGTTAAAGTACTACTAAATTTGAGAGGTTGATTGATAAATCAAAAAATCGAAGTAGTGAACCTTAAAACTGTGACTTTTGAAAATGACGTTGATAATTTTAAAAAATCCAAGTTAAATTATTTGTCCATATTTGTTATGAAATCCATGGGTTAATCAATTTAAAAAAAACGTTATTTATGATTTTAGAAAATCCCATTTAAAACAATTCGAGAAAGATATTAAATATGTCTAAACATAAAGCAAAATAAAACATATCCCAGAGGCCTTATTACAACTTTAAAGTCAAAATAGTAAAAGTAATGAAATAAAGCGGAAAAGAAGTTTACTAATGTTTGAAAAACATTATTTTCAAAGTATGGCCTCCACCGAGTCATCCATGGCCCAAGTCCTCATCACTGAGCATTACCTGTAATGTTTAAGAATGAGATGTGAGTTACAAGAACTCAGTGTATAATCCTCTTACCGATATCCACTG
Source organism: Gossypium rotundifolium (assembly GCA_025506655.1). Classification (NCBI taxonomy): domain Eukaryota; kingdom Viridiplantae; phylum Streptophyta; class Magnoliopsida; order Malvales; family Malvaceae; genus Gossypium; species Gossypium rotundifolium. Next base: position 122,594,877 of record CP106723.1, read on the forward strand.
GGCCAGAACCCGTAAAGCATCATCTTGGGCCTAAGCCCATCTACAAAGTAATAATTAAATGAAATACATGTAACCCAACCCATCCAACCATCACACACCCGACCAACCAATCACACCTGTGGGGATCAAGTCAACCCACCCTGCCTGTAACATCCTAAAATTTGTGTATCAGTTGGTAGCTTGTGTTAGCTCGGTAGTATTGTTTGTGTGCTTAGCATGGCCTAGTGAAGGCTTGATTTTATTTATGAAGATAGAATAATTATTGGTATTTAAAAATTTAATGAAGTGAACTAGGTGATCTTGACACTTAAGATAATTTAAGTATTAAATTCTAACACATGAGGAGTAAGTGGCAAGGTGGCTATGATGCATGAAGGGTTGCTTGAGGGAAGAGGTTCGAGTAGCATGGATTGCATTGGAAGACTTTATTTTTTTATGCATCTTAGCATTAAGTGTCGGCCAAGCCATTCTTATGGTAGGTTGGACTTTCAAAATTTTTGGTAAGTTGAATAATGGTTTTGGAAAGCTTGTAATTAGGGATAAGATTCTTAAGACTTATGGTATGATGAGGGGACAAAAGGCATGGATTATGAAGAATGTTTTGGAAACTCTTTTATGGTATTTAGTTCATGTATGTGGACGGCATTTTGGACTAGGGGAGGGTTTGACCGATTATTGATGGAAACTTTGGTAGGTTAGTAGCTAGTTGGCCATTTTTCCTAAGCATTTGAGCATCAATTTCTTTTCTCTCCACAAACACTCCCTATAGCCGAATGTGTCTTGGGCATAAGGTGAGTTTTTGGTGTTAGTTTTGGCCTTCAATATTTGTTTTGGTGTCATAACCAAAAATCCTTTCTAGTTTTTGCAAGTTTCTCCCTAGTGCATCAAAGTGAAACAAAAACCGAAACCATCATTGTGCTTGGTCGAATCTCTTTTGTTCACAACTTCTTTTCCATTCTTTCATACTTGTTCAACCCACATTTCTTCTACTTTCTCTTGGCCGAAACTTCCTTCTCCCCATTCCTCTTTACTTTCTTTCATTTTTGTTCAAAGCCATAAACATCCCTCTCCCATTGAAATCTCTTTCTTTTTCTTCCTTTTTCCTTTCTCTTTCTCCACTCTAGCCAAATCCTTTTTGTTGTTACAAATCAACCATATTGCTGAAACTTCCCATACTCTTTTTGAATTGTCTTGGCTGAATATCATCAAGGGTAGGATTTCATTTGGTTTTCTTCAATCGGTTTTGGAAGATAGGTAAGTGTTCATGGCCGAATTTCCTATTATTTCTTTTCTCTTTTCTATGCCATTTTCCTATGGACTAAGGTCGAACTTTTGGGCATTGTTTGCAAGATTCTAACTATTTTAGGAACCGATCATTCTTATAGACTCTTTGGGACTTCGGAAGCAATCGATCTAAGCCCATTCCATTAGCAATCGAAGTTGGTAAGTCAAGTGGTAAGGATTCTATATTCTTTAAGTTGTTTGAGAAAGCCTAAGGCTATTGGGATTAAGATATGATGTTGGCCGAATGGTCTTGATTAAAGTGTTGTGGTTTGGCCGAATGTAGGACAAAGTGATCTAGTGCGGTAGATCGGATCTTTGGATGTTAGTAATTTCGTTGGTGAAAGGTGTGTACCTTACACACTTTATAATTCGGTTATGTATATGTTTATATAATATTAATTTACTAATCATATTATCAAAGTGGAAAACGATGAGATCTTGATATGATACCATGATGGTATAAATGAGGATTCGGGTAAGTCCGTTTCGATATGATATTAATATATGTGGATTGATATCATGATTTATGATTTTTATGTGTAATATGATCATATCAAAGTATGATGGCATGATTTATACTTTACATATATATATTGGTTTGGGAATATGAGTGGAGGGGGAAGGATTTGATATCCGTGTCTTTGGACACCAGAGGTTTGGCACCTCCAGTGATTTGGTATCACATTTGTGTCTTTGGGACACCAGAGGTTTGGCACCTCATAGCGACTCGTCCCTGTGGTCTAGCATCACCGTGGGTTGGCCCCACTTTTGAGATATGGGATCGTCGCCAGTGATTTGGTATCACACGTGGGTTGGCCCCACAACTTGATTATTCGTGACTTTGGTCACCAAAGGATTTGGTATCACATTATTGGATATCGTGACTTTGGGTCACCAACCACCAAAGTGGTTTGGTACCACACGGTAGAAAAGGAGTTAAGGATAGCTAGGTTGGGTGCATTATATATTTATATATGTTGCTTGATTATAAATTGTGTAAGAATGTTGCATTAATCGAGGGAAGGATTTATGCACTGAGTCTTGGTGACTCACCTTCTCCCTTATCATTTCATGTGATTCGTGAGATCGCGGATGAGGCCGGATGAACTCGAGGAGGCCATGCAATAAAATTTGGTTTTACATAAACTTGACTTGGGTACTTTAATTTATTTTAATTTGGTTTTGTTTAAATTTTGGGTTTGTAATAAGGCCTCTTTAATTATGTTTTGGATTATTTATATGCTTTGGATATGTTTTAAATATGGCTTATAAATTATTTAGTTAATTTAAAAATTGAGCCCAAGGTTTTCTAAAATTATAAAAAAAGGCAATGGTTTTAAAATCTTACCATCGGGTAATATAATTCGTTTGATAGTTTAATATAAATTAAGTGATTTCTACAATTTAAATGATTTTCAAACATTAAGTTTCTACATTCAATTGCAAATGGTTTTCAAAGTAAAAATTGAGTTTTCTTAAAATGATATAAATGTTTTCTAACCTATGATTTATCAACTAAGCTTTAAAGTTTAATTTAGGAAATTTCAAAGTCATTATCAGTTTAAACCTATTATACACCTGTTTTCTACAAATATAGAATTTTCAAAGAGTTTTTCACTAAAATTTAATTGTTAATTCGATTCTTTTCAAAATGTTTTCCTTAGTGACATATTAGATTCGATCGTGGCGTATTGATCGGGTTTGGGGTGTTACAAATTGGTATCAGAGCTAAGTTTAAAAGCTCAGCTATGGGCCCAAGGCCCAAAATAATTTAAAGTATAGTTTTAAAATGTTTTTATTTAAAATTATATGGTTGGAAAAGCATGGCACCGAGTCTCCAAAGACCGATCCGCCTGTAAGTACTTCAAACTGTTGATTTTGATGATATGATGATGATGGTATGATCAGATAGTAGTAGGAACTACTCTAGAGACTAAAAATATAGGTTGGATGTACTCACGAAACAACCTCTTATTAAAACTATTCATAAAGCGTGTTTTAAAAATAGTGGAATAATGACTAATACATAAAATTTTTAAATCACTTAAGTCAAGACTTTAGACATGAAAACTCGAGATCGGGGTCATGTTATGCATGGACGCGGTCGTGGTAGGATGGCTGTGTCTGAGCCAGTAAGGACAGGTCAAGGATCCGAGAATGAGGTACCACCACCCCCACCACCAGCGGTTGGAGTTGAGTTTTAGGATCAAACGAGGGACGACGCAATGTCTCAAGCAATGCTGAGAGTTCTTGAGAAAGTAGCTAGAATAGGTGGAGGCGTAGGAGCTCGAAAATCTGTACCTGAGCGACTTAGAGCCAATGGAGCCGAAGTATTTCGAGGTGTTTCGGATGTAGCTCCTAGTACGGTCGAATATTGGCTAGAGGCGACGAAGCGAATCATGGATGACTTGGACCTGAATGTTGAAGAAAAGCTGAAAGGGATAGTGTCACTTCTTCGGGATGAGTCATATCAGTGGTGGCTCACGGTGAGGAACAGTGCTGCGGCGGAGGATCTCACTTGGGACTATTTTAAGGCAGTATATCAAATGAAATATATTGGGTCCAGTTACGTTGATGCGCAGCGTAAGGCATTTTTGAGTTTGGTCCAAGGGAGTAAGTCCGTATCAGAATATAAGGCTGAGTTCTTAAGATTGAGTCAGTATGCTGGAGGTATTGTGGCTTCGGAGCACGAGCAATGTGTCCGGTTCGAGGATGGTTTAAGAGATGAGCTGAGGTTGCTAATTGCTCCACATCAGGAGCGAGAGTTTGCTGCGTTGGTTGAAAAGACTAAGATTGCTGAGGGAATAAAAGAATCTGTAAAGCAGAATCACGATAGGAATAAACATAAGAGAAGTTTTGGATCATCCGAGTCAGCCGGTAATTCTCAAAAGAGGGCTAGGCAGAGTGGGCCGAATCAATCTGGGAGGCTCATATCGCTAATCAAGGACCAAAGACAAAGTAATCGATGTGGAAAATATCATTGGGGCGAATGTTGGACCGGATGGAAAGGATGTTTTGAGTGTGGCTCGCTGGATCATCGTGTAAGGGACTATCCGCGTAAGCAATCCAGAATCGACCGAGGTCAAGGTCGTGCTCGGCCGTAAAGGAGGATTGTCACCACAGAGAGGTCGTGGTAATGGTAGAGGAAGTAATGGTTCTAGTCGAGGCCGCAGAGCATCGGGCAGAGGTGCAAGTAACACTGAGGCAAGACAACCTGGTTTAGTGTATGCTGCGAGACGTCGAGAGGAGGGCGATGCACCGGACATCATCACCGGTATGTTCTTAATCTTTGGTGTTTCATATACTGCTTTGATAGATGTGGGTTCGACACATTCGTATGTTGCTAGTAGTATAGTAGAGACCATGAACTTAAACTCTGAGACTGCTTCTAGGAGGATGACAGTACTTAGTCCTCTAGGTCACTCTATAGAAGTTAATAAGCTGTATAGGGATGTACCCCTAGAACTCCAAGGGGTAGTGTTTGTAGCTGATTTGATGGAACTGCCGTTTGGGGAGTTTGATCTGATTCTTGGGATGGACTGGTTGGTCAAGTACCAGGCAAGTTTGGATTGCGCTGCTAAGCGTATGGTTTTGAAGACAGCTGAAGGAGAAGAGGTGGTTATGATAGGTAATAGAAGAGATTATCTATCCAACGTGGTATCTACGTTGAAAGCTGTGAAGATGGTCAGGAAGGGCTATGAGGCATATGTAGTCCATGTGTGTGCGTTGGAAGCTAAAGAATCTACTGTGGGGAATGTTCAAATTGTAAAGGAATATACTAACGTATTTTCAGAAGAACTTTTGGGACTGCCTCCGGATCGTGAAATCGAATTTGGTATAGATCTGTTACCCGAAACGGTGCTAGTGTCTATAGCTCCATATAGGATGGCACTGAAGGAATTGATGGAATTGAAGGCTCAGATTCAAGAGTTGTTGGATCGAGGTTTCATTCGACCAAGTGTTTCGCCTTGGGGAGCGCCGGTTCTTTTCGTCAAGAAGAAGGATGGTACGATGCGGATGTGTATTGACTACTGCCAGTTGAATAAGCTGACGATCAAAAACAAGTATCCTTTGCCGAGGATAGATGACTTGTTTGATCAGCTTAAAGGGGCAGCGATTTTCTCCAAAATTGATTTAAGGTCTGGATATCACCAGCTAAAAGTAAAAGAGGCTGATATCTATAAGACGGCATTTCGCACTCGGTATGGGCACTACGAGTTTCTGGTAATGCCTTTTGGATTGACTAACGCCCCGGCAGCTTTCATGGACATGATGAATCGAGTATTTCAGCAGTTTTTGGATCAGTTTGTTGTAGTATTTATAGACAATATTTTGGTATACTCTAAGTCAGAGGAGGAGCATGATGCACATTTGCGAGTAGTGTTGCAAATTCTGAGGGAAAAGCAGCTATATGCCAAATTTAGTAAGTGTGAATTCTGGCTTAGGGAGGTGACTTTCTTGGGTCATATAGTATCAGCTGAGGGGATTAGAGTGGATTCTCGAAAGATCGAAGTAGTGTTGGATTGAAGTCGCCTAAGTCGATTGGTGAGATTTGGAGTTTTCTAGGTCTGGCGGGGTATTACCGAAGATTTGTCGAGGGATTTTCTTTGATAGCAGCACCTATGACCAAGTTATTGAGGAAAGGAGTTCCATTTGTGTGGACTGAGAAGCAGCAAGAAAGCTTCGACAAGTTGAAGAAGATTCTGACTGAAGCTCCGATTTTAATTCAACCTGAGGCAGGCAAGGAATTCACGGTTTACTATGATGCATCACATACTGGTTTGGGATGTGTGCTGATGCAGGAAGGGAAGGTAGTGGCTTATGCATCTCGACAGTTGAGACCACATGAAGTTAATTATCCGACGCATGACTTGGAATTAGCTGCAGTGGTTTTTGCCCTGAAGATTTGGAGACACTATTTGTACGGAGAGAAGTCGATAGTCTACACGGATCACAAGAGTCTAAAGTATCTTTTGACTCAGAAGGATTTGAATTTGAGGCAGCGCAGATGGATTGAATTGTTGAAGGACTACGACTGTTCGATTGAGTATCATCCGGGCAAGGCTAACGTGGTGGCAGACGCGTTGAGCCATAAGGTTGCATCAGACTTAAGATCGATGTTTGCTCGTCTTAGTTTATACGATGATGGGAGTCTTTTGGCAGAATTGCAAGTCAAGCCGACTTGGTTAGAGCAGATCAAGAAGAAACAGTTAGAGGATGATGGTTTGAATGATCGGAGGTTGCAGGTTCAGAATGGTATGATGGCATATCAAAGTATGATGGCATGATTTATACTTTACATATATATATATATATATATATTGGTTTGGGAATATGAGTGGAGGGGAAAGGATTTGATTTCCGTGTCTTTGGACACCAGAGGTTTGGCACCTCCAGTGATTTGGTATCATTTGTGTCTTTGGGACACTAGAGGTTTGGCTGTATTCATTCATGCACATTATCAACATTTACGTAGCCACATTACATGGCCATTTACACTTTAAAACATATACCAAAATACCTAACCTATACATGCCATATTTAACTATATACACATTTTCAAAGTACCAAAATGAGCTTAGGTAGTGTGATAATGATCCTCGATGATCCCAAGCCTCCAATAGCTTTGACTATAACACCCTTAACCCGCATTCGTTGCCGGATTAGGGTTACAAGGCATTACCTGGCTTAAACAAATCATAGCAACTAGTTACTATTTATAAAGTCATAACCGAAAGCATTAAAGATAATGATGTGCTTTCATATCATGCTTAATCATTAATGCATTTAACTTAAATCTATTCAATCAAATTCATATATGTACATAAACTTGTTTCAAAAATTAGTAAAAGTCACTATTCATTTGGTAATTTTAAAATTCCATTAATAATATGCTCATATTTATAATGACTTTACTTAAACAAATCATCAATTACCAAAATCAAACATGAAGCATATATATATATATATATATATCTCAGATATTCAATTCCTATCAACAAGAAGTATACCAACTTCTATATTAATTGCGAACATCTAATTATAATATGGATTACTTCTCTTATAAGAACATAGTCAAATCAACAAGACCAAACATATGTCCTATAATCCAAATCACATAAATCTAAACTCTTTGCACATGCACATATGTATATCATGTTCGAATATGCCAACCCAAGTACATAACCTATAATTTTAGCTCAAATAAATTAAGCCATATAATCAAACATCAAGCATGAGCACATTGGAGATTTTACTTTCAAAATAAGCTATCATCATGATCGAAATTCTCATAAGACCAAAATACCACAACTTATCCATTAACATATACTAAACACTTAATGGCATGGTTTAAACACCATTGGTGAATCATAAATAACTTATAACCATTACCTACATTTCATCACCTATCCGAATACATAGTTTACAATATAAAGACTCTCCAAATTGATTCGTGTTTCAATTTATACACCTCAATAGTAAGTCTTGATTAATCCATAACCCAAACATATTCAGCAACCACATATATCGAGCTTTACAAATGAATTAATCATAAGCTATATTTAATTACTTCATGCCAAAACATATATATACTTATATATATCAAACATATCACAACTAAAAATGCATAAACATAATTATAATTTCAAGCCATTTTCGCATGGCTTACTTTTTACAATTTCAAAATGAACCCAAAAGACAAGCTAGTCTATACATGCCATAGTTTCAAAAACTCAACTAAAATTATATACCAAAGTTAGTTGATAGTGTGATAGACTTTGACGATGATCCCCGAGCTCTCAACCAGACTTCAGAATCTATAAAACAATTCAAATAACACATCCACAGTAAGCTATTATAGCTTAGTAAGTTATAAGCAATTACATATAACAATGCTTTTAAATATTTTAAAAGAAAAATTACACATTTCATGACCCTTTAACCTAATATTCCAGCGTTCAATAATAGGCTTCACTCAAGTATATAATCCATTCCTCAATATAATACAATTGCATACCAAAATATTACCTTTCATAGCTCCAAAACCGTATATGCATACATTTAACAATTGATATCTTATACATATATTACTTACAAAAATCCATACTTATTGTAACACCCCAAACCCGACCCATGCGGTATGACCAAATCTGGCATATCACACGAAGAAAACAAGTAAAGAACTTGTGATTCTTAATAAAGATGTTGTTAATAGGTTATAGTTTAAGAAAACAAGCTTGGTGATAAATATTTGATAAAATACTACTAATTTCAAAAGGTTGATTGATAAATCGATAATCGAACTAATGAACCTTAAAATCATGACTTTTGAAAATGACGTTGATAATTTGGATTGGAAGTGCCTAAGTCGATGGTGAGATTTGGAGTTTTCTAGGTCTGCGGGTATTCAGAAGATTTGTCGAGGATTTTCTTTGATAGCAGCACCTATGACCAAGTTATTGAGGAAAGGAGTTCCATTTGTGTGGGTGAGAAGCGACAAAAAGCTTCGACAAGTTGAAGAAGATTACGGTGAAGCTCGATTTTAATTCAACTTTGAGGCGAGCAAGGAATTCACGGTTTACTTGTGATGCATCACATACTAGTTTGGGATGTGTCTTGATCGAGGAAGGAAGGTAGTGGCTTATGCATCTCGACAGTTGAGACCACATGAAGTTAATTATCCGACGCATGACTTGGAATTAGCTGCGATGGTTTTTGCCTCAAGATTTGGAGACATTATTTATGCGGAGAGAAGTCGATAGTCTACGGATCACAAGAGTCTAAAGTATCTTTTGACTCGAAAGATTTAATTTGAGGCGCGCGCAGATGGATTGAATTGTTGAAGGACTACGATTGTTCGATTGAGTATCATCTGGGCAAGGCTAACGTGGTGGCAGACGCGTTGAGCCGTAAGGTTGCATCAGACTTAAGATCGATGTTTGCTCGTCTTAGTTTATACGATGATGGGAGTCTATTGGCAGAATTGCAAGTCAAGCCGACTTGGTTAGAGCAGATCAAGAAGAAGCAGTTAGAGGATGATGGTTTGAATGATCGGAGGTTGCAGGTTCAGAATGGTATGATGGCATATCAAAGTATGATGGCATGATTTATACTTTACATACATATATATATTGGTTTGGGAATATGAGTGGAGGGGGAAGGATTTGATATCCGTGTCTTTGGACACCAGAGGTTTGGCACCTCCAGTGATTTGGTATCATTTGTGTCTTTGGGACACTAGAAGTTTGGCTATATTCATTCATGCACATTATCAACATTTACATAGCCACATTACATGGTCATTTACACTTTAAAACATATACCAAAATACCTAACCTATACATGCCATATTTAACTATATACACATTTTCAAAGTACCAAAATGAGCTTAGGTAGTGTGATAATGATCCTCGATGATCCCGAGCCTCCAATAGCTTTGACTATAACACCTTAACCCGCATTCGTCACGGATTAGGGTTACAAGGCATTAGTGGCTTAACACAAATCATAGCAACTAGTTACTATTTATAAAGTCATAACAAAAAGCATTAAAGATAATGATGTACTTTCATATCATGCTTAATCATTAATGCATTTAACTTAAATCTATTCAATCAAAGTCATATATGTACATAAACTTGTTTCAAAAATTAGTAAAAGTCACTATTCATTTGGTAATTTTAAAATTCCATTAATAGAATATGCTCATATTTATAATGACTTTACTTAAACAAATCATCAATTACCAAAATCAAACATGAAGCATATATATATATATATACATATCTGTATATTCAATTCCTATCAACAAGAAGTATACCAACTTCTATATTAATTGCAGAACATCTAATTATAATATGGATTACTTCTCTTATAAGAACATAGTCAAATCAACAAGACCAAACATATGTCCTATAATCCAAATCACATAAATCTAAACTCTTTACACATGCACATATGTATATCATGTTCGAATATGCCAATCCAAGTACATAACCTATAATTTTAGCTCAAATAAATTAAGCCATATAATCAAACATCAAGCATGAGCACATTGGAGATTTTACTTTCAAAATAAGCTATCATCATGATCAAAATTCTCATAAGACCAAAATACCACAACTTATCCATTAACATATACTAAACACTTAATGGCATGGTTTAAACACCATTGGTGAATCATAAATAACTTATAACCATTACCTACATTTCATCACCTACCCGAATACATAGTTTACAATATAAAGACTCTCCAAATTGATTCGTGTTTCAATTTATACACCTCAATAGTAAGTCTTTATTAATCCATAACCCAAACATATTCAAAGAACCACATAAATCGAGCTTTACAAATGAATTAATCATAAGCTATATTTAATTACTTCATGCCAAAACATATATATACTTATATATATCAAACATATCACAACTAAAATGCATATACATAATTATAATTTCAAGCCATTTTACATGGCTTACTTTTTACAATTTCAAAATGAACCCAAAAGACAAGCTAGTCTATACATGCCATAGTTTCAAAAACTCAACTAAAATTATATACCAAAGTTAGTTGATAGTGTGATAGACTTTGACGATGATCCCCGAGCTCTCAACCAGACTTCAGAATCTATAAAACAATTCAAATAACACATCCACAGTAAGCTATTATAGCTTAGTAAGTTATAAGCAATTACATATAACAATGCTTTTAAATATTTTAAAAGAAAATTTACACATTTCATGACCCTTTAACCTAATATTCCAGTTTCAATAATAGGCTTCACTCAAGTATATAATCCATTCCTCAATATAATACAATTGCATACCAAAATATTACCTTTCATAGCTCCAAAACCGTATATGCATACATTTAACAATTGATATCTTATACATATATTACTTACAAAATCCATACTTATTGTAACACCCCAAACCCGACCCATGCGGTATGACCAAATCTGGCATATCACACGAAGAAAATAAGTAAAGAACTTGTGATTCTTAATAAAGATGTTGTTAATAGGTTATAGTTTAAGAAAACAAGCTTGGTGATAAATATTTGATAAAATACTACTAATTTCAACAAGGTTGATTGATAAATCGATAATCGAACTAATGAACCTTAAAATCATGACTTTTGAAAATGACGTTGATAATTTTGAAAGAAAAATCCAAGTTAAATTATTTGTCCATATTTATTATGAAATCCATTTGTTAATCAATTTGTAAAAGCTGTTATTAATGATTTTAGAAAATCCCCATTTAAAACATTTCAAGCAAGATATTAAGTACGTCTAAACGTAAAGCAAAATAAAACATATCCCAGAGGCCTTATTACAACTTTAAAACCCAAAATAGTAAAAGTAACGAATTAAAATGGTAAAGAAGTTTACTAATGTTCGAAAACATTATTTCCAAAGTATGGCCTCCACCGAGTCATCCATGGCCCCAAGTCCTCGTCACTGAGCATCACCTGTAAGGATTAAGAAGGAAGGGTGAGTTACTAGAACTCAGTGTATAACCCCTTACCGTTGTCCACTGGGCCTGAACCCATTTAGCATCATCTTGGGCCTAAGCCCATTTACATAACAGAATATATATATGTTTGTGTGCAATGTATGCAACCCAACACATCCATCCAATCACACCCCCTTCCAACCAATCACACCTATGGGGATCAAGTCAACCCACCCCGCCAATCACACCAATTCACAGGTAAGTTGCCATTTATAATATTTGTGGCTAAGCCACCAGAAACGCTGCAGTCAAGCGGCTTTTTATAATATTTGTTGCCGAGCCACCAGAGTATCATATACGGTAATATAATTGACACACAGCCCTGGGGTAAATACGTTTGGCACAAACCCATAATCACGTTGGCACAAAGCCATATTTAGGTTGGCACATAGCCATTATCAGAATTTGTGGCAATGCCACCAAGCTACACTTCTCTTCATTCAATTTTTTCCATCCCATGCAATATGTAGAGATGCAACATATATAATAACATAAAATATCCACATATAAATAACAACCATTAATCTATTGAATACTTTTACTGAATTGGCCCATAGGGGCATTTTGATAATTCGACCCATAGAGGCATTTCGGTAATTCGGCACATAGGGGTATTTTGGTAACTAGGCCCATAGGGGCATTTCGGTAAATTTCACAACCCAAAGGTATTTCTGAAATTTTACTCATCGAGGGTATTTTCATAATTTTGCAACCCCGGACTTAACTACTAATTTAGGGCATAAAAATTAAAATTGTCCATCTGTGTCATATTGACTAAATTGACAATAACCCGAGTTAGGAAACTTGAAATTTAGATCCGTAAATTTTACTTGAAACTAGACTCGTATATATTCTTATTAAAATTTTTCCATAATTTTTGGCTCAGCCATTTAGTAGAGTTTATTCATTAAATTTTCCCCTGTTTCACTGATCAACGGTTCTGACCTCTCTTACCCTAAATTCAAATATCTCCTTGTACAGTTTTCATATGTTGTTCCCACTTGTTTCTATTGAAAATAGACTCACTAAGGAATCTATACATATAAATTATAATTCATAATTCACTTTGTACAATTTTGAATGATTTTTCCAAGACAGAACAGGGAACCACGAAGTCCTTCAGAAACAGTCTCATAAAAATTAAAATATCACAGAATATAAAATTCCTCTTCCTACTCTGTTTCTTTCATATAAAAATAGACACAACAAGCTTTAATTCTATATCTTATTCACTTTCTAATTTCGTTTCTCCTATTTTTCGTGATTTTTCAAAATCACATCACTACTGCTAACCAAAAACTATTTCATTGCAAAATATGGTTACCACTACGAACATACACACGCCTGAGTGATCACAGATGCCGGTTTCCAGCTTTTCGATCTTTCAACCGAATCACAAAACATTTCATACAAATATTCAGAGATGTGTGGGATTACACACCTGATTTGGATTTCCTAAAGGACCACTCTTCGTTGCCCCCACAATCGTGATCCTTCCCTACTAGGTTCTAAAATCCAGCTTTGCACTTTGGCTATTGCAACGTGTTCCTAAAAATAAATAAGTGATGTACCAAAGGGGTTAGTCTTCATCCAATATTCGGCCCTTCCACAAGAGCAAGAAGTTGATATCATCACCACAAAATAGAATTACATGAGCGGTGCAAAACATCGAACTAAAGAGTAACATCTTACCACCAATATTCGACCTAATCACCCACTTACCAATCAACTTCCGAAACCAAGGCTAAGAGAATGATAAGTAGCAGCAAAGAATGGCTTGAAAGTTTTGGCAAAACAAAGGAGAAAGGTGCACAATGGACTAGGTGTTTCGGCCAAACAAGGGAAAACGGTGTACAATATTGGCTTTAGAGTTTCGACAAGGGAGAGAAGAAATTGCCAAAGAGCAAACTCAAAAATGCTAAAAAGAGACAAGCCTCTCATCCACTAAAATTGCAAAAGGACTATAGAAATTGGCTTCCCTATTCTCCCTACCAAAACCATGTACTACCTTACCAAAAAGATGAGTGTTGACCAAAAATATTCTTTCCAAAACATCATCCACAAAATTGGCCAACATGTTCCCCTCCCTTACCTTTTTCCTTTATTTCTTTCCTTGTTTTTCCCTTGCTTTCCTCCTTACCATATTTCCTTAGCCATCTTTCCATAAATTAAAAAGTCTTCCTTACCATAAATACATCTATGGCTGACACTTTGGATGGATAACACACCAAAAAAAATAATAATAAATGCAATAGATGGGATTCGAACCTCAGACCAATAGTACACTTCACACGCCACTTTCCACCTTTACCAATAGACTCCTTGTGCCAGTAAAATGCACACTTATTTCCTTAAGTCATGATGCCACTTTCCTTCTCTCCTTAAAGCGCTTCAATACTAAAATTTTCCTATAGCCTAACTTGAACCCGAAACTTCCTAGAAACCCCGTAACTTTCCAAAATCACCTTCCTAATAAGTCCAACTTGAAATAATGCCATTCTCTTACTCTTAAAAATTTTAAACACTCCTTACGTCCAACGCCCATTAGGCCCAATTCTACTAGACCTAATTTCGGGATGTTACACTTATCATTCCAAAAAAATATCTCATAGCATCGAAACTTACCAAAATCAATCTTTGAATTTATTTTTACACCTACCTTTATTGCTCATCAACCGAATTTAAGCATCTGAAATGTTCTGAAGTTCAATTTATACGCTTAAAGTTTTCATGTCCGATTTCGCACACTTAGTGCTAGGAAGTTAAATTCGCACACTTAGTGCTCGTTATTCGATTTCACACACTTAGTGCTCGGAAATTCAATTCGCATACTTAGTGCTCATTATCCGATCTTCTCTCCATCCATACAAATACATATATCCTTACCTTGAAATACTATATATATATATACTCATTTCAAATTCAACTCATTCATCCTATAGAACATTATCACATTCGGAATTATACATATATACACCTTATTCGAATACAACCATCTCATTTTTCATTACCACATTTAATCATATCAATGTTATATATATATATATATATATATATACATCTTCCATTCATATGAACCAAAGGCTTAAATGTCTACCCAACATTCGGCTACATTATTAACAAGTAATTATACATCACATTCGGCTGTATTCAACTTTCAAATTAATGTCTCCATAGCTATATCATTAACATGTATGTGTACTTCATATTCGAATAAATTTAACTCTTAACCAATATCACATTGAACATATCTACCTCTATTAAATACATGTAATTCATTATAATTAAAAGTTCAATTCAACTCAATTGCTTAAAAACTTACCTCGAGTATCGACGGATTTTATTTTCCTGACTATTTGATTAACTTCGCCTTTCCCCGATCCACTCCTGATCCTTTTTGTTCTTGGTCTAAATAAATTAAAAATTAAACTCATTCAACGTATTTTCATTCAATTTAGTCCAAAAACATATAATTGATAATTTACAAATTTACCCTTGACATTTTACACTTTTTGCAATTTAGTCCCTATATCATAAAACAAAAAATATGCAAAATTTGGCCACACTTCTTTAGTCCTTCATTTGGCCGAATATTCACACTCCTAATACTAGCTCATACATTTCATTTATTCGCTATTTAGTCCCTTAAAAATTTATTTTTACAATTTAATCCAAATTTCTCAATTTCATCAAAAATTCAAAGATTAAACTTGTTAATCTATCACATATAATTAATATATCAACATCAAATATCAAAAATAACAAGCTTCCTTCCATGGCAACTCACGAATTACACAATAAATTCCAAAATTTAAGCATGGGCTAGCTAAAACATTAAGCAACTATCTCAAAAATATAAAAATTATCAAAAACCAAAGCCAATTCATACATTAATCAAAGCTTTCTAATGCCGAAATAGCTTAAGGTTTTTCTTTTCTCCTTTCTTAGGCATTCGGTCAAGAATATGAAGCAATTGCATGTCTTTATTTTTGGTTTTTTTTTATAACATAATGTATATTATAATACATTATTATTAGTTTACTAATATAACCATTACTTAAAATTATAATAACACTTTAACTAATGGGAATTAATGTCCTTTGCCGCCCACTATAGCTTAGAATGGACAAATTTCAACTTTAATACTTCCTTTTTAAAAGACAACATCAATCTAGCCCTTGCACATTAAACTATCAAATTTTTAATTTACGCGATTACGTCCTTTTATTAAATCGGACACTCAAATGACGAAATTAAAACACGAAAATTTCACACAAGCAAATTCACACATAATAAACACAAAAAATAATTTTAATATATTTTTTGACTCGGGTTCGTGGTCTCGAACCCACCGTTCCGATTAGGGTCAAAATCGGGCTGTTACATTGACTATCTATAAAACAGAGCAAACACACACAGAGTAAGCTTTCAAAAGCTTAGTAAGCCATATACAAATAAACTTTGCATATAATGCACATAACTATCTTGATACATTAACATTTATAGTATTCATAACAAATTCATCTCATATACTTTGGCTCATATGCTTAGCCATATCAGACCACATTTATCAACTCAAATATCACATATACACATGATTTATTCAAACAAATCTTCACATATCATTTCATCATTTCATTCCACATATTCATCATAGTAAGTTCATATAGATAATTACCTTTCATACACACTTAGTGTACATGTCAAACGTACCTGAAACAGATGTACAGATCACATAATCGTTCATACCTCAGATTTGCCTGTTGAACCATAAGGAATTTAATAGGATACTCAGAATGCTCAAAATAGTCGTACAATGCCAACGTCCCAGACGAGGTCCTACATGTACTCAAATATTGATGCCACTATCCCAGACAAGGTCTTATACGAATCAAATACGATGTCAATGTACCAGACATGGTCTTACACGTAAATTTCATATCGATGCCAACGTCCGAAATGTGGTCTTGCACGAAATCTCAAATCAACGCCAATGTCCCAGACGTGGTCTTACATGATATCACATAACAGACACCTATGTTATGACATAGTTACTTCTATTTATTCCTAGGTTCGTATAGGACTTCTCGGATATTAACTATTTCTCGATACTTTCTTGGAATCCATATATTCATCATTTCATACACATTCATCACAATGTAATCTCATATGAATATACATAATTTGATACAAATACATTTATTTGTATATAGACTTACCTCGAGTTTGGTTTAATGGAAACGGAAACGGCTACTCGATTACTTTCACTTTCCTACGATCTAAGTCTATTTTCTTCAGCCCTTGATCTATACATATTCAATGTAATCCATTTATTCACTAATTCATTCAATATAATCAATGAACACACATTTAGGGCAATTTTCAACTTAGCCCTCACATTTGCATATTTTATCAATATATTCTATTTTTATCAAAACATCAAATATACAAAATCACCACATATCCATGCTTAGCCGAATGCCCATGTATCTCATACAAGTCTAAACATTTCATCAAAGTCACAGTTTAATCCGTCAAAATACTATTTTCACAATTTAGCCCTAATTAGCTAAATTCATCAAAAATTCAAGAATAAGACATGTTCATTTAACACATATCTTTCATTTAACACCTAAACTCATCACAAAGCTCACCATTCAATCAATGTCACATTTCATTAACATCATCAATTCTCAAAATTAAGACATGGGTTTGATAGAAGACTAAGAAACAATCTCAAAAACATAAAAATCATCCAAATCCAAAGTCAAAACATACCTAAATCCTAGCCACAAGCTAGCCGAAAATTAGAAACATTCAAACCCTTTCTTTTCTTCTTTGATTTTCAATGGAAGGATGAACACTATGGCTTAATTTTTAAGCCTTTATTTTATGTAATTATAACTTAATAACCAATTTCCAATTTTATCCTTTTTATTAACATAAAAGAAAAATAATCAATAAGGCTATTTTGTCATTTAATCATCCACCAACTAGATAATGGATTAATTGCCTCATAAGGCCATAACATTGAAAAACCACAACCAAAAGGTGCTTTAACAAATAGTATGCAAATTTTGCATTTAATGTAATTAAATCCTTTTCTCAATTTAAGCACACAGATAGACGGATTAACTTATGAAAATTTATCACATGCTTAAACACATGTCAAAGCCACAAAAAATAATATTAAAATATTTCACTAACTCGGACTTGTGGTCCCGAAACCACTGTTTCAACTAGGGTCTAAACCGTACTATTACATCTATAGCCAATTAGGGCATTTAACTTATAAAACTAAAGTTTTGTACCTTACGCGATTTAGTCCTTTTTCATAAATTGAGCATAAAAATGATTAAATTTCTTAACGAAATTTTCATATGAATCTACTATCATGTTGTAAATATTGAAATAATAAAACAAATATTTTCACGTTGTATTTGTGGTCCCAAAATCACTGTTCCAATTTCACAGAAAATGGGTTGTTACACCCACAGTAGCTTAATATTGGATAGAGTTGATAGAAATGATCCTAGAGGACGTAGATTGTACTCTAGAGAAAAACTTGAAGGGTATTGTGTCTTTGCTCAAAGAGGAGGCCTATCGTTGGTGGCAGATTATGGTAAGAGGCACATAAGTTGAGAGGATCACTTGGAAATACATTCAAAAGGCCTTCCAGAAAAAAGTATGTGGGCATGAGATATGTGGATGCCCGTAAGCTCGAGTTCATCGAGCAAAAGCAAGGGGATAAATCTGTGGCAGAGTATGAGGGAGAGTTCTTGAGGCCCAGTCTTTATGCCCAAGGTATGGTTGCCCATAAAAATATTATTAAAAGATTTGGATTTATTTTTTATTAATTCTGATAATTGAGTTTATAAAAATTGAATCCGAGTCCCTGGCACCAATCCAAGTAAGTACTTTAGTTAATTGAAATCTTTAGAGATTGTAGAGTAGAAATCATCTACTTTAGAAAAGAGTTTGTGACAACTTTGATAAAACTATATACTTAGGGTTTTAAATAATAAACCTAAGCTAATGCATAAAATTCTGAATTGTAGATAATTAATCATAATGAGTACTTGTGAAACTCCCGAGCATGGTACTTAAAGGCGTGGTGGACACCGTCGAGGGGCTCGAGCTAAGCCATCTTCATCGGACAACATGCCTAATTTAGATACCAGTGAGACTGTTGGGACAGCTACTACTAAGATTGAGTCTCAAACTCGGGATGTGGGGGATGACACACTGTCCCAAGCTATTGTAAGGGTACTATAAAGGGTCGTTCGTGCCTAATCTAGATCTAGGAGGCGATTGTCAGTAACTGAATGACTCTGGCCTAATGGGGTTGAATTATTTAGGGGTATCGCTAGGGTTAACCCTACAGTGGCCAAATATTAGTTGGAGGCCAACGAAAGGATCATGAATTATTTGAACTACACCCTAGAGCAAAAATTGAAGAGTGCGGTATATTTTCTTTGCGATGAAGCATATCAATAGTCGCAGTAAGTTGAGCAGGGCACACAACTTAAGTGTATGGCTTGGGCTTTCTTTCAGGGCGTCTTTCAAAAAAATAAGTAGGGGTAAGGTATATTGAGGCCCGTAGGTTGGAGTTTATTGGGCTGAAACTAGGTGAAAGATCTGTGGCTGAGTATAAGGTAAAATTTCTAAGACTGAGTAGGTATGTTCAGAGTCTGGTAGTGACGGATTATGATTAGAGTGTTCGTTTTGAGGATGGACTTCACTATGACCTAAAAGTATTGGTAGCTCCATAGAAGGAGCGAGTCTTCGAAATGTTAGCGGAGAAGGTTAAGATCACTAGGGAGATCAAGCGCGTTAAGTGCGTGTAACACCCCAAACCCGGCCTAGAAGTTAGGCCTGAATCTAAAGATGAAGTTATTTTTTGTTATAGTTAAGAAAAACATGTCACTAATCTTTGAAGAGCTTTTCAAAAGTATGCGTATAAAGAACTTGTGACTAAAGATGAAGTTATTTTTTTGTTATAGTTAAGAAAAAACAAATTTGTTTATAAATATTTGATAAAAATACTACTAATCTTTGAAATGTTGATTGAAGAATCGATATTTGACTAGTGATCTTATAAAATCGTGACTTTTGGAAACATCGTTGATAATTTTCGAAAGAAAATTTATTTAATTTTATTATTCATAAATGAGTTAAAAATATTTGTAAAAGTTTGTTATGAAAACCATTTGTTAATCCATTTTAGAATATCTTTATTTAAGTTTTTAGAAAATTCTCATTTAAAACAAATTAAGCAAGATAATAAGTATATCAAATGTAAAGCAAATAATAAAAATACTCCATTTTAGAGGCCTTATTACAACATAAAAAATAATAAAAATACCCAAAATAGCGTAAAATAGCGAAGTAATGAAATAAAACGGAAAATAGTTTACTAATATTCGAAAATGTTATTTTCGAAGCATGGCCTCCACCGAGTCATCCATCGCCCCAAGTCCTCATCAGTGAGCATTACCTACAAGGGTTGAGAAAGGGGAGGTGAGTTACAAGAACTCAGTGTGTAACCCACTTATCGTTGTTCACTGAGCCAAAATCTCATTATGCAATTATTTGGGCCTAAGCCTATTTACAATAACAATAATATATCAAAATATAACATGTATATGAAATGCAAATTCCCAAACCAAGCCTAGTAATCCATCCGCTACACACCACCCGTACCAACCAACACACCTGTGGGGAGCTTTAGTCACCCACCCCGCCAACACACCAAATGTAGGCAGTAAGCCATTTATATCATATTTAGTTATGGACAAGCCACCCAAATAACCGAGTTTACGTGGCATAGCCACCAGACAGATTGTGACAGAGTCACCAAAATATGTGGTAGAGCCACCAGAATTATGTGGTAGAGCCACCGAAACTTCTCTTCAACATTATCCCATCCCATGCAAATCATGTATATGATGCATAACAAATCATGATTTTCACAATATAACAACAGTAATTTATTCGGATATTTATTACAAAAATTATGGCCCATTATAACAGTTTATCAATGAGGCCCATTAAGACAAATATCAGATCGGCCCCTTTAGCAAAATATCAGATTGGCCCATATAACAAATTATCAGATCGGCTCATATAGCAAATTAACAAATCGGCCCATATAGCAAATTAACAAATCGGTCCATTAAGGCATTTTCGTATTTCGGCCCTTCAAGGTAATCTTATCAAATCGGCCTATTAAGGCATTTTCATAATTCGGCCCATCAGGGCATTTTCGTAATTTTACCCATCGAGGGTAATTCTATAATTTTACCCACTAAGGGTAATTTGGTAATTTCGCAACCTAAAACTTTAACTACTAATTTGTGGCATACAAATTGAAATCATCCAAGCTAGGTCACTTTGACTAAACTGACTATAACTCATGTTAGGAAATTCAAAATTCAGATCCGTGAATTTTCCATGAAACTAGGCTCATATATTTTCTTACTACAAATTTTCCAAAATTTTTGGCTTAACTATTTAGTACAGTTTATTCCTTAAAATTTCCCTTGTTTCACTGTCCAATGATTCTGACCTCTCTTAGCCAAAATTCAAATATCTATGGTTTTTATATGCCGCTCCCACTTCTCTCTATTGAAAATAAACTCACTAAGGAATCCATACATATTAATTATAACTCATAAATCACTTTGTACATTTTTATCTAATTTTACCAAGATAGATCAGGGAACCACGAAGTCATTTAGAACCAGTCTCACTAAATTAACATATCTCATAATATAAAATTCTTTTTCCTTCTTCATTTCTTCCATATAAAAATAGACACATTAAGCTTTAATTTGATATCTCATTCGCTTTCTCATTCTCTTTCTCCTATTTTTCGTGATTTTTCAAAAACATGTCACTGTTTCTAATCGAAACTGTTTTATTACAAATATGATTACCACTACGATCATATGCATGCCCGAGTAATTACGGATGCGGTTTTAGTTTTTCTTTGGTGTTTTGACCGAATCACAGAATATTTTATACAAGCCTTCAGAGAAGTGTGAGATCACACACCATTTCAAATATATATTTGGAAAATACGGGATTACACACCTTAATAATGAGTTGTGCTTTCCACCGATTTCAACACCTATAATGATAGTTGACAGAACGTTAGTCTCTACTTTGATAATCGTAACTAGAAATATTTTACTAGGCTAACTCCACTTACCACGATTGTGATCTCCGTCGGTCCTACCCTTTGGCTATTGAAATCCTGTCCTGATAATATTTGGTGAGCGAAATAGTTGTTAGCAATTATCCCACCTTTGGCCAAAAAAAATCTTATAACAATGTTCTTACCCCACTTACTTGACGAGTCGACGATAACGATTTGGTTAATACAAATCAATTGTGCTCCTTCACCTTGTTGAAAATCCTAAGCCCAATGATGGTCATATCACAGAAAGGAATGTAACTTAGACTCAACGAGAGAGATAAGGAAGAACACACGATTTATTAAGGAAAAACTCAAATGAAACAAGGTTATTAACAAAGAGAAAACTACTACTTACCGATTCGATCAAGATGAGGTTTTCCCACACGATAGAGAATGAAATGATGAAGAAATAGGATGATAATGTTTTGGATATAGAGGAAATCGAACAAGAAGATCACACAAAGTGACGTTGATTAAAGGAGAAGAAAATGTTGATGAAATGGTCAAAAGGAAAGAATGGATGGAGAAAAGTGCTTGTTAGTTTCGGCCAACTAATGAAGATGAACCAAAAATGAATTGGGGTTAAGTCAAAACAAAGGAGTAAGATGAACAAATGCACTAGGTGTTTAGGCCAAAACGAAAAGGGAAGAAAAAGATGTTGGCAAGGAAGAGTAACCAAAATGCTAAAAGAACCCAAAACCTTATCATGCACAAAGCTTTGCGAAATAAAACAAGAAAAATTTGGCTACCACTCTAGCCCCAAATCGTCCACATGCATCCCCCCTAGGATAAAAGTTTGGCCACCCAAACTTTCCAAAACACTATCCATGAAATGAGCCTCTTGTCCCCCTTACTTACCTATTTCTTTTGATTCCTTTTCTCAACCTCAACCTTAACTTATTTCTTAGCCACCATGCCAAAAATAAAGAAGTCAAACTATAACATCCTAAATTATTGGGCCTGTGCATCTTATGTGCTTGTATGCTTAAATATGTTAAATTGAGAATTTAGGTATTAATTGGGCTCAGCAATTGGCTGAGACGTCAGTTAAAATATTCTATTTGGGCATTATAAGGTTTAAAAGTAGGTATCTATGTTAAAAATGTCAAATTGGGCTTGGGGCCCAAAGCTAGGAGGCACCACAAGGAAGGCAGACGTGCCGTCACTAGTGCTTGAGGAGGGCCCAAATTGTGGATGCTTGAAGCCCAAATTATAGGGCCAAATTTTGGCACTTAAAAGGGACTAGGAGGGGATGACACAAGGCCATTTTTTAAGAGTGTTTCTTTTATTTTATTTTTATTTAAATTATGAGGATATTATGATAAAATAAAGGGAGAGAGTTGATACAAATGTGGCCTCTTGTGGATGAGTATTCTGATAGGGATAAGGGATAGAAGGATAGAGGTGATCTTCCAGTGTAAGTGTTGGCCAAAAATTAAACTCTGCAGAGGGGAGGAATCGGTTTCCTATAGGCAGAGGTGGGTACTAGAATTTGCTGATAAAGTTCCTATCATCTTTTCTTTTCTCTGCCGAAAAACCCCACTCCATTCTCCCTCTCTTTTCTTTTTCTTCAGTTAGCCAAATTCTCTGACCACATTGTTATTCTTCTCCTATTTTTCTAAAAGCTGAAACTACACCTCTATTCCCTTCCATAGCCAAAATCTCCAAGAGTTCAGTCTCTATTCTCGAAGTCTCATCTTAGCCAAATCTTCATCCCTAGAAGCCAAACCTTCTCTGTGGTATCTACTTGTGCTAAATCTCGAAGGAAACTGAAGGTAAGTATCGATTCTTAAGGCTTCAATCCTTTTCAGTTTTTTAGGGACTCTAGCCGAATGGCTATAAGGGAACTGACCTTGAGTTTTTCTTTTATTTTCGGTATTTTGGGATTTAAAGAGGAGTCAATCGCGTAGATCTCTAAGTTAGAGTTTAGTGACACTCGAATCGTGTTACTTTCTAGATTTCAAGGTAAGAAGATCTATTAGTTTTAACATGTAAATTTGGGTATTTATTAACCCTTGGCTGAATGTAGGGAAGCCCTAATCTTCGTGTTCTCCAGCTTTTGAGCAAGGTTTTAGACTAAGGGTTGTAGATCCAGATAGTAAGGATTTTGACTAAGGGTGTAAAACTACGTGATATTAGGTGTGTAACTCTCCACACCATCTAGATTTGTTTGCTAAATACATGTATATAAATCTAATATGTTCTGATAAATGCTGAAATCCCGGCATAACGATTGAATCCCAAAGAGGGTAAAAGCAAATCACTAGGTTAGTGATCTCTATCATTCCTAAGTGAATGTTCCTGTTAAGATGACACGTGTGATAAGTATGTTGATTTCTGTGATTGCATGGGGTTGGGTTTGATGAAAGGGGAAGTGTTCTATTGTAGCGGCTTTTGTCGTGACCTGTTGTAACAATTTTTGCCGTGACCTATTGTAGCGGATTTTGTCGTGACCTATTGTAGTGGCTACGGCCATGATATGATGATGAGCAGTATAACTGCCATCAATGGTGTGTAGCGATGTGGGTTGATTGTAAAAATCCTCAATGGTGTGACTGGTAGGTAAAGGTGGTGTGTAGCGAATGGAAACCTAGGATTTGGGTTGGGCTTTGCATATTTTCATATATATTATGTTTTGTTATACTATTCTGTGGGGCTAAGGCCCAAATCTAATGGTGCATGAAGGTTGCACACTGAGTCTCACAACTCAACTTGTTATTTAACAATTTTTAGGTAGCACCTAGTGCATCGGACCGGGTTGGAGAGGAGTGCAAGGTGGCCATGCGAGAGAGTATTGAGACTCAGCAAAGGACTTTACTTAATTTAGTAATTTTAATATTTTAAAATAGTGGATTTTAAGTTTCAATGCAATAAGGCCATGGGCCACTAGACTTATATTTATTTTGGGTTTTTTTTATGTTGGGTTTTTATTATTAGGCATTTAAATTCTATGTTTAAATTAAGTTGCGACATGTATTAAATTTGATTTTATTTAAAAAATCACCAAGGCATTTTATAACTACAAATCTTATATGAATTAATAAATTATTAAGTTTTAGGTATAAATGTTTAAATCTAATAGTTGTTTTCCAAAGTGCCACAAGTTTTATAAAATCTCCTTAGTGACATACCAGATCCGGTTGTAGTATGTTGGCCGGGTTTGGGGTGTTACAAATTGGTATCAGAGCCCGGTTGAAAACTCAGCTTTGGGGTTTTTGGGCTCAAAACGTTTTCTAAAGATGGGTTTTTGAAACATGCATGTTGCTTTTTTTTTTAAATGATAACAGGTTTGTTAGCTCAGATGGCACCTGCGTCTCTGGCCCAAGTCCGGCAGGTAAGTATTCTAAACCATTGTTGGTATATATGTGGGCTTGATGGGCTATATGGGACATAGATTAATTTAAATAGACTTTGATGGACTATAGGCTTAGCCTAAACAACTTCTTAAATTCCATAAGACTTAATCTATCCAAACAAATCCTGTGAACCAGTCACTGAGTTAGGGTGTGGCAATAGGCATACGCATGTCTAGGATTGGATTCAGGGAGAGGTTGGTATTTAAGCGATCCTAGTGACTCACCTCCTCTTATTGAAATCCTACAGTGCGTGGTATTTGTTCACCCTAACCATGAGGACTTGTTGATGAGCCAAAACTTATAATTAAAACCCGAAAGGGACCAGCCACCCCGTTTTGTAAGGTCCTAAAGTAAATCCTAGTTTTGGAATCACCAAATTACCCTTGATTCGTAAAAATTACTGAAATACCCCCGGATTATAAAATTACTGAAATACCGCTAGATTATAAAATTATCGAAATACCCCCGATTACAAAATATACAAAATACCCCTGGATTGCAAAATTACCAAAATACCCTTACTTCACAAAATCACCGGGAAACCTATTTTGGAAAATTACGAAAATACCCCATTAGGATAAAATTACGAAAATACCCCTGGGTAGTAAAATGACAAAAATGCACATAGGTGATGGATGCTACTTGTATGTTGGTGTGTATGAATGTTGAATGTGCATGACTCTTAGGGTTAGAAAGATGGAACCCTGTAGATAGGTTCGAATCCGAAAGAATTACTCTTAAATTTTTTTTCATAAGATTGTTTGCGGTTAATAAATGGGAAGAATTAATTATTCATAAAATTCTTAATCAGATAAACGTCGATCGAAAGAATAAGTACAAGGGGTCGAGGACATCCGCCACGTGGTCGTGGTAGGGGTAGGACGACCGTGTCTGAACTAGTAGGTGGCCATGGGTCAGGAGATGAGATGCTAGATCTGCCAGCTGTAGAGGGAGAATTTTAGGACCAAACGGGTGGAGATGATGTAGTGTCTCAAGCGATGCTGCGGGTCCTTGAAAAAGTGGCTGGAGTAGGCACAGGTTTAGGAGCTTAGAAGTCTGTGTCGAAACGACTCCGAGCCAACGGAGCGGAGATGTTTAGGGGAGTTTCTGGCGTAGTCCCTAACAAAGCTGAGTATTGGTTGGAGGCAACTGAGCGCATGATGGATGACCTTGACTTCACTGTGGAGGAGAAGTTGAAGGGGGTCATGTCTCTTTTTCAATATGAGGCCTACCAGTGGTGGCTCACGGTGAAGGAGGGTACTTTTGCAGACCGCATTGATTGGGACTTCTTTAAGGAGCCATTTCAAGGAAAGTATGTTAGGGCCAGCTACATGGATGCATAAAGGAAGGCATTCCTGAATTTGGTGCAGAGAAGTAAGTTTGTGGCTGAATATGAGGTAGAGTTTCTACGCCTGAGCCACTACGCTCGAGGAATGGTGGCAACTACATATGAACATTATGTTCAGTTCGAAGATGGGCTGCGGAATGAGTTAAGGGTTTTGATAGCACCGCAGCGAGAGAGAAACTTTGTTGTTTTGGTGGATAAGGTTAAGATAGCCGAGGAGGTGAAATGGACTAAAAAATAAGAAAGGGATAGGGATTGGGGTAAGAATAAGAGAAGTTTTGGGCCATCAAGAGCATATGGAAATTTTTAAAAAAGGCCTAGGGTGATGGGCGGCTTCGTGCTCAAGCGGGCGAATCGATCATGTCTTTCATGTGGGAAGGCACATTATGAGGAGTGCAGAAGGAAAATCAGTGAATGTTTTAGGTGTGGATCCACGGAACATCTAATTAAGACATCCACAGTGGACCGAGTGCGATAACGGGTAGAGATTACGATCGGACTAGGAGAGGTGATCAGCCTAGACCAAGGGGTCGTGGCACAGCCAGAGGTGGAAATGGGTCTGGTTGGGGTCTTGGAGCACCTGGTAGGGGTGCAGGTGATGTAGACACGAGGCAGTCGGGTCTATTTTATGCAGCTCGTCGACGGGAGGATGGTGACTTATTGCTGATAACCCTTTCCTTGCCTTAATTGATATTGGGTCAACCCACTCCTATGTTGCATGTACAATATCTGAGACCTTAAGTATAGACTCTGAAACAACCACTAGGAGGATGACTGTGGTTAGTCCTTTAGGACAATCTAGGGTAGTGGACAAACTGTTTAGAAACATACTTTTAGAGACTCAAGGGGTAGTGTTCCCGGAAGACTTAATGGAATTACCGTTTGGAGAGTTTGACCTAATCTTAGGAATGGATTGGTTGACTAAGCATCGTACCAAGTTGGACTGTGAGACTAAGCGCATGGTGTTGAGTATCTCGGAAGGCGGGGAGGTGGTTGTGTTAGGAGAAAGAAGAAACTATTTTTCCAACGTAGTATCGGCATTGAAGGCTGTTAAGATGATTCGAAAAGGATGCAATGTATTTCTAGCCTTTATCAGTGCTTTAGATGTAAAGGAGGTGACTGTCAATGAGGTTCGAACAGTCAAGGATTTCACAGATGTCTTTCCTGAGGAATTACCAAGGTTACCTCCAGATAGCGAAGTGGAGTTCGGAATAGAGCTATTTTTAGGTACAGCTCCGGCGTCTATCGCTTCTTGTCGAATGGCACCGAAGGAGTTGGTAGAGCTCAAAGCCCAGATCCAGGAACTATTGGATCGTGGATTTATCCGACCGAGTGTGTCTCCGTGGGGAGCCCCGGTCTTGTTTGTGAAGAAAGATGGATCCATGCATATGTCGTCGACTACCGTCAACTGAATAAGCTGACAATTAAGAACAAGTACCCACTGCCAAGAATCGACGACTTGTTCAATTAACTCAAAGGAGCTTTGGTCTTTTCTAAGATTGACTTAAGGTCGGGAATATCATCAGTTAAGGGTAAATGAAGGAGACATTCATAAGACAGTGTTCCGGACTCAGTACGATCATTATGAGTTCTTGGTGATGTCGTTCGACTTGAGAACGCGCCAGCAGCCTTTATGGATATGATGAACCGGGTATTTCAACCATATCTTGATCGGTTCGTTGTAGTGTTCATCGATGATATCTTGGTTTATTCTAGTCTGAGGAGGATCATGACGCACATCTTCGGGTGCTGTTGCGAACTCTGAGGGAGAAGTAGTTGTTCGCAAAGTTAATTAAGTGTGAGTTCTGCTAAGGGAAGTAACTTTCTTAGGACATGTGGTTTCTGCAGAGGGAATTAGGGTGGACCCTCGGAAGATAGAAGCCGTATTGGATTGGAAACTGTCGAAGTCTATGGCGAAAGTTTGATGTTTCTTGGGATTGGTCGGGTACTGCAGAAGGTTTGTTGGCGGCACCTTTAACTAAGTTGTTGAGGAAGAGAGTATCGTTTGTATGGACCGACAAACAGTAGGAGAGCTTTGAGAATTGAAGAGAATTTTGACAGAAGCACCGATGTTCATTCAGCCAGAGGCAGGAAAAAAATTTACCGTCTACTATGATGCGTCACACAGAGGTTTAGGGTGTGTGTTGATGCAAGATGGAAAGGTGGTTGCGTATGCGTCTCGATAGTTAAGACCGCATGAGTTGAACTACCTTACGCATGATTTGGAATTGGCAGCAATAGTGTTTGCTTTAAAGATCTGGAGACACTACTTGTACGGGGAGAAGTCAGTTATTTACACTGACCATAAGAGCTTGAAGTATCTCCTTACACACAAGGAGTTGAACCTAAGGTAGAGAAGGTTGATCAAGCTGCTAAAGGACTATGACTGTTCGATTAAGTACCACCCGAGCTAGGCTAACGTGGTGGCAGATACGTTGAGTAGGAAGGCGATGGCGGAATTAAGGGTGATGTTCGCTAATCTTAGCCTGTATGAGGATGGCAGTTTGGTAGCTGAACTTCAAGTAAGACCTATGTGGACAAGTCAGGTCAAAGAGAAGCAACTTATGGATGATGTTTTGAGTACTCAAATTTGACAAATGAAGAATGGTGAAGTAGAGGACTATAGCTATAGCTTGAATTGTGATGGAGTTTTGTGTTTCTGGGAGAGAATGTGTATGCAAAGGATGTGGAGCTAAGGCAGATGATTCTTCAGGAGGCGCATAGTAGCCCATATGCTATGCATCCTGGAGGAGTTAAGATGTATCGGGATTTGCGAGAGAAATTTTGGTGGCCAGGTCTAAAGTGAGAGGTAAAGAAATTCATGGGTAAGTGTTTGGACGTGCCAACAGGTGAAAGCGAAACATCAGTTGCCTTCGGGGTTGTTGCAGCCGGTCAAGATTCCGCAGTGGAAGTGAGAAAGGATCACGATGGATTTTGTTAGTGGGTTACCTGTACGCCCACTAAAAGGATTCGATTTGGGTGATTGTGGATCGTTTGACAAATTTGGCTCACTTCATACCGGTTCGTGTCGACTATTCTTTGCAAAAATTGGCTAAGTTGTATGTGGTTGAGGTGGTGAGATTACATGGTATGCCAGTGTCGATCATATCGATAGGGACCCTAGGTTCACATCCCGATTCTGGAAGGCTCTTCATCAAGCAATGGGAACAAGGTTAAAATTGATGTCGCTTTTCATCCATGAGGCCGATGGTCGATCGAGAGGTAATCAAATCTGGAGGATATGTTAAGAGGTTGCATCATTGATTTTAGGGGTAGTTGGGAGGAGTATTTACCTTTGGCGGAATTCGTATACAATAATAGTTATCAAGCTAGTATTCAGATGGCGCCTTATGAAGCGTTATATGGAAGGAGATGTCGTACGCCAACTTGTTGGACGGAGTTGGGTGAACGTCAGGTATGGGGTCCAGAGCTAGTTTCGAAAACGGAGGAGAAAGTTAAGTAAATACGGTCTCGATTGAAGGAGGCGTCTGATCGGCAGAAATCTTATACGGATCTAAAGCGGAAGGAGGTGGAATTTGCAATAGGAGACCAAGTCTTTTAGAAGGTATCTCCATGGAAGAAGGTAATGAGGTTTGGACGGAAGGGTAAGTTAAGTCCATGGTTTATTGGGCCGTATCGGGTACTAGAACGTGTGGGCCCAATGGCTTATCATTTGGAGTTGCCTTCAGAGTTGGAACAGAAACATGACGTGTTTCATGTCTCGATGCTAAGACGTTATTGTTTTGATCCATCGCATGTAGTGCCGGTCGAAGAGATTGAAGTAAGACCAGATTTGTCTTTTGAGGAGGAATGAATGCAAATCTTGGATCGAGACGTAAAAGTATTGAGGAAGAAGTCCGTCCCTTTGGTCAAAGTTTTGTGGCAAAATCACGGCGCAGAGGAGGCGACGTGGGAGCCAAAGGATGTTATGCGACAACAATATCCCCATCTCTTTTGATCAGGTAAATTTCGAGGCCGAAATTTATTTTAAGGGGGGTAGAACTATAACATCCTGAATTATTGGGCCTGTGCATCTTATGTGCTTGTATGCTTAAATATGTTAAATTGAGAATTTAGGTACTAATTGGGCTCGATGATGGTGAGACTTGATTAAAATATTACATTTGGGCATTATAAGGTTTAAAAGTAGGTATCTATGTTAAAAATGTCAAATTGGGCTTGGGGCCCAAAGCTAGGAGGCGCCACAACTAAGGCAGAGGTGGCGTCACTAGTGCTTAAGGAGGGCCCAAATTGTGGATGCTTGAAGCCCAAATTATAGGGCCAAATTTCGGCACTTAAAAGGGACTAGGAGGGGACGGCACAAGGCTATTATTTAAGAGTTTTTCTTTTATTTTATTTTTATTTAAATTATGAGGATATTATGATAAAATAAAGGGACAGAGTTGGTGCAAATGTGGCCTCTTATGGATGAGTATTCTGATAGGGATAAGGGATAGAAGGATAAAGGTGATCTTCCAGTGTAAGTGTTGGCCAAAAATTGAACTTTGTAGAGGGGAGGAATCGGTTTCCTATAGACAGAGGTGGGTGCCAAAATTTGCTGCTAAAGTTCCTATCATCTTTTCTTTTCTCTGCCGAAAAGCCCACTCTATTCTCTCTCTCTTTTTTTTTCTTCAGTTAGTCGAATTCTCTGAACCCATTATTATTCTTCTCCTATTTTTCTAAAAGCCGAAACTACACCTCTATTCCCTTCCATAGCCTAAATCTCCAAGAGTTCAGTCTCTATTCTCGAAGTTTCATCTTAGCCAAATCTTCATCCCTAGAAGCCGAACCCTCTCTGTGGTATCTACTTGTGCTGAATCTCGAAGGAAATTGAAGGTAAGTATTGATTCTTAAGGATTCAATCCTTTCCGACTTTTTAGGGACTCTAGCCGAATGGCTATAAGGGAACTGACCTTGAGTTTTTCTTTTATTTTCGGCATTCTAGAATTTGAAGAGGAGCAAATCGTGTAGATCTCTAAGTCAGAGTTTAGTGACACTTGAATCGTGTTACTTTCGAGATTTCAAGGTAAGAAGATCTATTAGTTTTAACGTGTAAATTCAGGTATTTATTAACCCTTGGCCGAATGTCGAGGAGCCCTAACCTTCATGTTCTTCTGGCTTTTGAGCAAGGTTTTAGACTAAGGGTTGTAGATCCAGATAGTAAGGATTTTGACTAAAGGTGTAAAACTACGCGATATGAGGTGTGTAACTCTCCACACCATCTAGATTTGTTTGCTAAATACATATATATAAATATAATATGTTCTGATAAATGCCAAAATCTCGGCATAACGATTGAATCCCAAAGAGGGTAAAAGCAAATCACCAAGTTAGTGATCTCTGTCATTCCTAAATGAATGTTCATGTTAAGATGACATGTGTGATAAGTATGTTGATTTTTGTGATTGCATGGGGTTGGGTTTGATGAAAGGGGAAGTGTTCTATTGTAGCGGCTTTTGTCGTGAGCTGTTGTAGTGGCTTTTACCGTGACCTGTTGTAGCGATTTTTGTCGTGACCTATTGTAACAGCTTTTTCCGTGACCTATTGTAGTGGCTACGGCCATGATCTGATGATGAGCAGCATGACTGCCATCAATGCCGTGTAGCGGTGTGGGTTGATTGTAGAAATCCCCAATGGTGTGACTAGCAAGTAAGGGTGGTGTGTAGCGGGTGGAAACCTAGGATTTGGGTTGGGCTTTGCATATTTTCATATATATTATGTTCTGTTATACTGTTCTATAGGGCTAAGGCCCAAATCTAATGGTGCATGAGGGTTTCACACTGAGTCTCGCGACTCAACCTGTTATTTAACAATTTTCAGGTAGCACCTAGTGCATCGGACCGGGTTGGAGAGGAGTGCAAGGTGGCCATGTGAGAGTGTATTGAGACTCAGCAAAGGACTTTACTTAATTTAGTAATTTTAATATTTTAAAATAGTGGATTTTAAGTTTCAATGCAATAAGGCCATGGGCCATTAGACTTATATTTATTTTGGGTTTTTTTTTATGTTGGGTTTTTATTATTAGGCATTTCAATTCTATGTTTAAATTAAGCTGCGACATGTATTAAATTTTTGTTTTATTTAAAAAAATCACCAAGGCATTTTATAACTACAAATCATATATGAATTAATAAATTATTAAGTTTTCGGTATAAATGTTTAAATCTAATAGTTGTTTTCCTAAAGTGCCACAAGTTTTATAAAATCTCCTTAGTGACATACCAGATCCGGTTGTAGTATGTGGGTCGGGTTTGGGGTGTTACACAAACTTGCCATGTTTACTTCTTGGCCGACACTTAAGGAAAGAGTGGAAAAATATTAGTCAAAATTTGCACACAAAGTGATTCAAACCTCTTCCCTCAAGGTAATAAATGTGGCGCTATAACCTCTTTACCATTTGCTCATTTATGCTAGCTATTTACTCAATTATTTCCATATGCTATAAGGACACTTACTCCATCTCCTTAGAGGCTTAAACACAAAATTTTACTAAGGCCCAACTTGAACCCGAACTTCATAGAAACCTCGTAACTTTCCAAATTCACTTAACTAATAAGTCCAATTTGCAGCAACGCCATTCTCATATTCTTGAAAATTTTAAATATTCCTATGCCTAAGGCCCATTGGGCCCAATCCTACTAGGCCCAATTTTGGGATGTTACAATTCTACCCTCCATAAATAAATTTCGTCCTCGAAATTTCCAATCAACTACTAAACGCATCACTTAAAACACACCACTATACTTTCGCTGCGTAGTCTGATCTAAATAGCACTAATGTACTTTTAACATAATCTTGAATCCTCTTTCACACAACCAAACATCTAACCACAGAAGCAAGCAGTTATCTACCACTTATAACTAAAATTTTCTACATTCAATCATCATGTCCAACCAAAACATACCTGACTTGATGGTGATGAAACAATCCCGAGCCTTATGCTCCTTAGACCCGCATCTCAAACATGCTCCTGACCTCTTCCAGCATTCTCCCGGATGACACTTTTAGCAATAATCGCAAGCCGAAAAGTATGGACGTGCCTTGACATGCATTACAGAACGAGACTGCGACAGTCCACAGACCCAACTCGAAGTGCTTCACCGATTCCCTTAACCTCCTTCAATACCTTCTTAACTATCTGAGTTAGCTCATCAACCTCAGCTCGATCATGAGATCCCATCTCAACCACTGGCGATGCCAACGCCTCCCTTTCAACCACATGCCTCGGTGCCGAAGATCTAGCCCTAGCACATCGGCCTTTACCATGTCTACGTCCACCGCGTCCACATCTTCTAGCGTTCATGTTAACTAAGTTGATTTAATCTGATTACAAGTCTTATGAATTAATATACTATTCAATGTTTATTAAGTAATGTTTTATGAAGTGTAAGTAGAAAATTTGTTTTTGAGAATCGAATCCACATCCTAAAGTCTTAGTCTCTATAGTTTCAACTCCTAAAGCTAACAGTTCTAGAGTATTCTATTTTGTGGAATTTTCCTACCACAGTAATAACACAATAATCATGAAAATAAATACTTACTTGATTGGTGCGGATATCCGTGGTGCCATACTTTCTTTAGAACATGTATTTATAATTTAAAATTCAAACAGCTTTTCAAAAACACTTTTGAACCCAAACCACAGCTGAGTTTTGCAATCGGGCTCTGATACCATAAAATGTAACACCACAAACCCGACGTAGAAGTTAGGCCTGAATCTAGCGTGTCACACTGAAGAGTTTTTCGAAAACGTATAAAGAACTTGTAACTAAAGATGAAGTTATTTTTTTGCTATAGTTAAGAAAAAATAAATTTGTTTATAAATATTTGATAAAAATACTACTATTCTTTGAAATGTTGATTGAAGAATCGATATTTGAACTAGTGATCTTATAAAACCGTGACTTTTGAAAACATCGTTGATAATTCGAGAGAAAATTTCTGAGTTAAAAATATTTGTAAAAGTTTGTTATGAAAACTATTTGTTAATCCATTTTAGAAAATCTTTATTTAAGTTTTTAGAAAATTCTCATTTAAAACAAATTAAGCAAGGTAATAAGTATATCAAACGTAAAGCAAATAATAAAAATACTCTAGAGGCCTTATTACAACATAAAAACCCAAAATAGCAGAAGTAATGAAATAAAATGGAAAAATAGTTTACTAATATTCGAAAATGTTATTTTCAAAGCATGACCTCCACCGAGTCATCCATCGCCCCAAGTCCTCATCAGTGAACATTACCTACAAGGGTTGAGAAAGGGGGGTGAGTTACAAGAACTCAGTGTGTAACCTACTTACCGTTGTTGACTGAGCCAAAATCTCATTAAGCAATTATTTGGGCCTAAGCCCATTTACAATAACAATAATATATCAAAATATAATATGTATATGAAATGCAAATTCTGAAACCAAGCCTAGTAATCCATCCGCTATACACCATCCGTACCAACCAACACACCTGTGGGGAGCTTTAGTCACCCACCCCGCCAACATACCAAACATAGGCATTAAGCCATTTATATCAAATTTAGTTTTGGACAAGCCACAAAAATAACAGAGTTTACGTGGCATAGCCACCAGACAGATTGTGACAGAGTCACCAAAATATGTGGCAGAGCTACCGGATTATGTGACAAAGCCACCAGAACTTCTCTTCGACATTATCCCATCCCATGCAAATCATGTATATGATGCATAACAAATCATGATTTTTACAATATAACAACAGTAATTTATTCGGATATTTATTACAAAAATTATGCCCCATTATAACAGTTTATCAATTAGGCCCATTAAGAAAAATATCAGATCGGCCCATTTAGCAAAATATCATATTGGCCCATATAACAAATTATTAGATCGGCCCATATAGCAAATTAACAAATCGGTCCATATAGCAAATTAACAAATCGGTCTATTAAGGCATTTTTGTATTTTGGCCTTTCAAGGCAATCTTATCACATTGGCCCATTAAGGCATTTTCATAATTTGGCCCATCAGGGGAATTTTCGTAATTTTACCCATCGAGGGTAATTCTGTAATTTTACCCACTAAGGGTAATTTGGTAATTTCGCAACCTAAGACTTTAACTACTAATTTGGGGCATACAAATTGAAACTGTCCAATTGCGTCACTTTGACTAAACTACTATAACTCGTGTTAGGAAACTTGAAATTCAGATCCATAAATTTTCCTTCAAACTAGGCTCACATATATTCTTACTACAATTTTTCCAGAATCTTTGGCTTAACCATTTAGTACAGTTTATTCCTTAAAGTTTTCCCTATTTCACTGTCCAATGATTCTAACCTCTCTTACCCAAAATTCAAATATCTCACTGTACGGTTTTCATATGCTGCTCCCACTTGTCTCTATTGAAAATAGAATCACTAAGGAATCCATAAATATTAATTATAACTCATAAATCACTTTGTACAATTTTATCTAATTTTACCAAGATAGATTAGGGAACCACGAAGTCATTCAGAACCAGTCTCACTAAAATTAACATATCTCATAATATAAAATTCCTTTTCCTTCTTCATTTAGTCCATATTAAAATAGAAACAGTAAGCTTTAATTTGGTATCTCATTCACTTTCTAATTCCCTTTCTCCTATATTTCGAGATTTTTCAAAAACACGCCACTGTTTCTAACCGAAACTATTTTATTACAAATATGATTTCCACTACAATCATACATGCGCTGCGAGAGTGATTATGGATCTTTGGTTTTGATTTTTCTTGATGTTTGATCGAATCACGAATATTTCATGCAAGCCTTGAGAGAAGTGTGAGATCACACACCATTTCAAATATATATTTGAAAATGCGGGATTACACACCTTAATAATGAGTTGTGCTTTCCACCGATTTCAACACCTATAATGATAGTTGACAGAAGGTTAGTCTCTACTTTGATAATCATAACTAGAAACACTTTACTAGGCTAACTCCACTTACCATAAATGTGATCTCCCTCGATCCTACCCTTTGGCTTTTGAAATCCTGTCCTAACAATATTTGGTGAGCGAAATAATTGTTAGCAATTATCCCACCTTTAGCCAAAACAAATCTTATAACAACGTTCTTACCCCACTTACTTGACGAGTCGATGATAAAATTTGGTTAATACAAATCACTTGTGTTCCTTCACCTTGTTGAGAATCCTAAGCCCAACGATGGCCATATCACAGAAAAGAATGTAACTCAGACTCAACGAGAGAGAGAAGGAAGAACACACGATTTATTAAGGAAAAACTCAAATGAAACAAGGTTATTAACAAAGAGAAAACTACTACTTACCAATTCGATCAAGATGAGGTTTTCCTACACGATAGAGAATGAAATGATGAAGAAATAGGATGATAATGGTTCAGCTATAGAGAAAATCGAACAAGAAGATCACACAAAGTGATGTTGATTAAAGAAGAAGAAAAGGTTAATGAAATGGTCAAAAGGAAAGAATGGATGGAGAAAAGTGCTTGTTAGTTTCGGCCAACTAAAGAAGATGAACCAAAAATAAATTGGGGTTAAGGAAAACAAAGGAGTAAGATGAACAAATGCACTAGGTGTTTAGGCCAAAACGAAAAGGGAAGAAAAAGATGTTGGCAAGGAAGAGTAACCAAAATGCTAAAAGAACCCAAACCTTATCATGCATAAAGCTTTGCAAAATAAAACAAGAAAAATTCGGCTACCACTCTAGCCCCAAATCATACACATGCATCCCCCTTAGGATAAAAGTTTGGCCACCCAAACTTTCCAAAACACTATCCATGAAATGAGCCTCTTGTCCCCCTTACTTACCTATTTCTTTTGATTCCTTTCCTCAACCTCAACCTTACCTTATTTCTTAGCCACCATGCCAAAAATAAAGAAGTCAAACTTGCCATGTTTACTTCTTGACCGACACTAAAGGAAAGAGTGCAAAAAATATTAGTCAAAATTTGCACACAAAGTGATTCGAACCTCTTCCCTCAAGGTAATAAATGTGGCGCAATAACCTCTTTACCCTTTGCTCATTTATACTAGCTATTTACTCAGTTATTTCCATATGCTATAAGGACACTTACTCCATCTCCTTAAAAGCTTAAACACCAAATTTTACTAAGGCCCAACTTGAACTCGAAACTTCATAGAAACCTCATAACTTTCCAAATTCACTTAACTAATAAGTCCAATTTGCAACAACGCCATTCTCATAATCTTGAAAATTTTAAACATTCCTATGCCTAAGGCCCATTGAGCCCAATCCTACTAGGCCTAATTTTGGGATGTTACACTGCGAGATGAGGGTGCAGGAGAGTGGACAAAATAAGAACAAGAAGGGTTCAAATACGTTTACTATCTATTCCCTTCTATATTTTGCATTGATTGATGTTGGTTCCACACATTCATATATAGCTAGTATGATTTTTGATAATTTGGGGATATCTACTAAGAGTACTTCTAGTAGGATTTTGGAAATGGACTAGCATCAAGTCAAATTGGATTGTGCGACGAAAAGGGTAACTCTGAAAACTGAGGAAGGTGTGGAATTGTGATGGTCGGCTAGCATCGAGATTACCTTTGTAATGTAATCTCCGCTTTGGTGGCAAAAAAGTTAGTTCAAAAAGGGTGTGAGGCGTATTTGGCTTATGTGCATGATATTAGTGTTGTGGATTCTGCCGTTGAGAGCATTTGAATGATTAAGGATTTTTCAGACATCTTTCTTGAAGAATTGTCAGGGTTACCACTAGATAGAGAAGTCGAGTTGGGAATAAAGGTTTTCCTAGGGACAAGTCTAGTGTTTATTGCTCCTATCACATGGCACCGAAGGAGCTTATGGAACTAAAGGTTCAACTTTAGGAGCTTCTTGATAGAGTGTTCATTAAACCCAGTGTATCTCCATGGGGAGCATCGATACTCTTTGGTAAGAAGAAGGATGGTACGATGAGAATGTGTGTGGATTACTGACAGTTAAGTATCCACTATCGAGGATCGATGATCTGATCGATCAATTTCGAGGAGCGTTTGTATTCTCTAATATTGACCTTCGTTTTGGGTACCATCAGTTAAGGGTTAAAGAATCTAATGTGCATAAGACCGCCTTTAAGACTCGTTATGGGAATTACGTGTTCCTTGTCATGTCATTCAGTTTGACGAATGCTCTTGCTGCATTCATAAATCTCATGAATTAGGTATTTCAATCATATTTGGATCAGTTCATCTTGATAATCATTAATAATATCCTGGTACACTCTAAGACTAAGGTTGATCATGATGAGCATCTTAGAATGGTTTTGCAAATTCTTCGTGAGAAGAAGCTATATGATAAGTTAAGCAAGTGTGAATTCTAGTTGAGGGAATTTACTTTTTTGGGACACGTGGTTTCTTCCGAGGGTATACATGTGGACTCAAAAAAGATTGAGGCTATTATTGAGAGGAAATAGCCTTGGAATGTGTCTGAGATCCAGAGTTTTCTTAGTTTGGCGAGTACTATAGGAGGTTTGTGGAGGGTTCTTGCTTTTTGCAGCTCCCTTGATTAGACTATTGTGTAAGAACATGTCTTTTTTGTGGACGGATGAGCAACAATCGACTTTTGAGAAGCTCAATTCTATTTTGACTCAGGCACCCATTTTGATACAGCTTGAACCCGGTAAGGTGTTTGTTGTGTATAATGATGCATCTTACACTGGTTTGGGTTGTGTACTAATGCAAGAGGGTAAAGTGGTGTGTTACACATCTAGATAACTAAAACCTCATGAAGGCAACTATCCGACACATGACCTTGAGTTAGTTGCAATTGTCTTCATGCTAAAAATATAGAGGCATTACCTGTACGATGAGAGGTGTATTATCTATACTGATCACAAAAGCCTCAAGTACCTTCTCACTCAAAAGGATTTAAACCTTAGGCAATGTAGATGGATTGAGTTGCTTAAGGATTACGGCTGTGTTATAGAGTATCATCTTGGTAAGGCCGATGTTGTGGTCGATGCTCTTAGTTAAAGATCGATATCTGAGTTAAGGGTGATATTTGCTCGCCTAATTCTATTTGAGGAAGATGGCTTGTTAGCCGAGTTGCAAGTTAAATCGACATGGATTGATCAGATTCAAGGTATGTAGTTATTGGATGACTCTTTGGTTCTTGAGTTCAGCAGGATAAGGAAGGTAAGACTTCTAATTTTAGGTTTAATAATGAGGGTGTGTTGTGCTTCAAAGGTCAAATTTGTGTGTTGAATGACACCGAGTTGAGGCAGTTTATCTTGCAAGAAGTGCATAGTAGCCTTATGCTATGCATCTCAGTGGTAATAAGATGTATCGTGATCTCCAGGAGTTGTACTGGTGGCCTGGTTTGAAATGGGAGGTAACCGACTTTGTGTCTTATTGTTTGACAGGCCAGTAGGTTAAGGCTGAGCACCAACTTCTTTCAGGTTTCCTTCAACCCGTTAAGATTCCCTTGTGGAAATGGGAATAGGTAGCTATGGATATTGTTAGTGGGTTGCCTCTGACACCCACTAAAAAGGACTCGGTTTGGGTTATTGTGGATCGATTGATCAAATCTACTAATTTTCTTCTCGTTCAAATCAATTATTCTCTACAAAAATTAGTGAAATTGTAAATTTATGATATTTTAAGACTTTATGGGGTTCTGATGTTGATTATCTCAAATTGATACCCTTAATTTACATCTCAATTTTGGAAAAAAATTGCATGAGGCCTTGTGTAACAACCCATTTTTAGTGAAATAGAAACAGTGGTTTTGGGGCCACAAATTCGAACTGGAAATGTAACACCCCAAACTCGACCTAGAAGTTAGGCCCGAATCTGGCATGTCACAAAAAAAAACTTGTTTGAAAATTTTAGCCTCTTTGTTAAAACCCAAAACACTTAAGCAAATGTTAACTACTTGAAAATGTAATTATCTTTTAAGAAAAACCTTTTTTGTGGTGAAAACGTATTTGAAATAAACGATTTTCAAATAAGTGATATTTAGAAAGAGAGTTGCAAAAGTATTTTAAAATCATTGCGGAAACATAGATAAAATACAAGTATTTTTGAAAGATTGATTGATGAGTCAACAATCAAGGTAGTGAACTTTAAAACCGTGACTTTTGAAAATATTGTTTGATGGTTCGAGAAAATAACTTTCGTGTTAAAATATTTATAAAGTTTATTATGAAATTCATTTGTTAATCGATTTTGGAAAATCTTTATTTAAGTTTTTAGAAAAATTCTCGTTTAAAACAAATTAATCAAAATAATAAGTATATCAACCATAAAGCAAATAACAAAATACTCCAGAGGCCTTATTACAACTTAAACCAATATAGCAAAATAATAAAATAAATGGAAATAGAAATTTAAAATTTAATAACACCATTTCTGAAGTATGGCCTCCACCAAGTCATCCATGGCCCAAGTCCACCTCACGGAGCATTACCTACAGGGTTAAGAAAGAAGAGGGTGAGTTACAAGAACTCAGTGTGAAATCCCCTTACCGTTGTTCACTGGGCCAAAATCTCATTAAGCACAATTATTTGGGCCTAAGCCCACATACAATAATAATAATGTAATGAATATAAAATGAATATGAAATGCAATTCCCAAACCAAACCTAGCTTTCCATCCGCTACACACCACCCGTACCAACCAACACACCTGTGGGGAGCTTTAGTCACTCACCCCGCCAACACACCAAATTTAGGCATTAAGCCATTTATAACAGATTATTTGTGGACAAGCCACCAAAATAACAGAATTTACGTGGCATAGCCACCGGACAGATTGTGACAGAGTCACCAAATATGTGGCAAAGCCACCAAAATTATGTAGCAAAGCTACCAAAACTTCTCTTCATTATTATCCCATCCCATGCAATTCATGTATATGCATCATACATATCAAATCATGATATTTACAAATATAATAACAATAATTAAAAATTCATAAATTTATGACAAACAAATTGGCCCTATAACACTTTGCAAAATCGGCCCATTAGAGCAATATATCAAATCGGCCCATTTTATCACATATCCATTCGGCCCATTTAATCACATATCAATTCGGCCCATTTAGTCACATATCAAATTGGCCTATTTAGTCACATATCAAATTGGCCCATTTAGTCACATATCAAATTGGCTCATATAGCAAAATATCAGATCGGCCCATATAACAAAATATCATATTGGTCCATTAATCACTATGTCCAATTGGCCCATAAGGCAATATGTCAATTCAGTCCATTAAACAATATCATATTTTGGCCCTTTAGGGGCATTTCGATAATTCGGTAATCTTACCCACTAAGGATATTTTGGTAATTTGGCCCATAGGGGCATTTTCGTAAATTGGTATTATTACCCACTGTAACATCCTTAAGTAGGGGTTATTGTGTTTGAACTTCTTTGCATGTGTGTGGTTGTTGTTTGAGGTGTTCTAGAGGCTAGTTATAAGCCAAAGGTAGGCCCGAGCTG
The DNA here is from genome assembly GCA_025506655.1 of Gossypium rotundifolium. NCBI lineage: Eukaryota > Viridiplantae > Streptophyta > Magnoliopsida > Malvales > Malvaceae > Gossypium > Gossypium rotundifolium. The sequence goes on from CP106723.1 coordinate 122,637,047, forward strand.
TAGGAAAAATTTTGTTTTTAAGTGTTAGTCAAGGGAGCTGAAGGAGCTAGGGGTTAAGTATATTTCATGGGGAGGTTAAGCACAAGATTGGGTTTGGTAAAATGGCAAGGAGGCGCCATTTAGGGCCTTGTGGTTGACGCCACATGCAGGGAAGGGAGAGCTCAGGGTCGAGCAGCAGAAATCTCACTTTCTGCTTATTATTTTGTCGCCAAGGGGGAAGAGTTGTGCTCAAAGATAAACTCATCGATAATCATGGAATAAGTCAATTAATTTAAATGGGTGGCAAGGAGAAAATTTAGGAACTTGTGGAATTCAAATTCATTTGAATTAGTGGCCAGGAGGAGTTTGAGGAAGTGGCCAAATTTTGAACTCTTGTTGGCAGAGGAGTGTTCAGTTTGGGAAGCTAAAGAGAGGAGAGTGCCGAATTTCTTTAGGTGCCTTATTGTGCATTTTCGACTAGCCTAAGTCCTAGTGTGCTTGGTGAGTCAAAAGCCGAAAACCAACCTTTTGAGCCTTGTCGATTCCCCTTAGTGCACCATATTAAGGTAAAAGCCGAAACCACCTTAGGTGCATGTCATTTTCCTCTCTAAAGCATTGGCCGAATCTTCATAAGAACCCTTTTGGAAATCTCTTTTCTCCTTTGAATCGAAGCCTCACTTGATATCTTCTTCTCTTCTCTTTTTGGCAATTAAGGTGCTTGGCCGAACCTCTCTTTCTCCCACCTTTCTTTTTCTTCTTTTCATAACTGCTCAAGACCCTATCCACTTCTTTATTTTCTTCTCTTGCCGAAACCTCTTAATCCTTTATTCTTTAAGCCTAATCCGAATACCCATCATCTTTTCTCCCATTCTCTTTTTTCTTTTTGAGCCAAATCTTAATTATTTCTCTTCTATCAACCATATCCGAATCTTCCATCACCACTCAACCTTGGTCGAAATTTCCTTTCTTTCTTTGAGTTGCTTTGTCCGAATATCAAACAAGGGTGGATCTTCTTCGATTTTTCTTTAATCGATTTTGAGAAGGGGTAAGTGTCTTGGCCAAATTCCTTTTGTTCTTTTTCTCTTCTCTCTATCGACTTTCATAGGAGCAAAAGCTGAATTTTGGCATTTGGTGATAGATTTCTAATCATCTCTAAGGACGATTTCTTTTAGGATCTCAGGGATTTTGACACAGTCGATCTAAGCCTCTATTCTCTAACAATCAAATTTGGTATGTCAAGTGGTAAGGATATCTATGTTGGTTCATCATTCTTTAAGTTGTTGAAAAGCCGAAGGCTATTGAGACTAAGCTTTATTGTTGGCCAAATGTAGGGGGGAGGATCAGTCTCACATATTTTGGTGTTGTGATTTGTCTTCGTAAGGCAGAAAGGTAAGGGTGGTGTTGTTTATGCGTAATCTCACCCTTCGAGATTTATTGGTATAGCCGAATGGCCTATGTTATTGACCTTAGTGTTGGTAGAATGTAGGACAAGGAGATCTAGTCTTGATAGATCGGGTTTTGGGATTCAAATTTGCGTTAATACAGTGTGTAACTTACACACTTCATAACTTAGTAAATATGTTAATAACTTTGAATATGTTAAAAGCCAAAAAACTGTGTAGATCTTGATATGATACCTTGATGGGTATGAGTAAGGATTCGGGTAAGTCTATTTCGATATGATTTTTCTATATGTTATTTAATACTATAATATATGATATAATTCTTTGTATGTTTCATGTTAAAGCATGATGGCATGATTTGCATAACTATTGCATTGTCATGGGTGATATAAGAGGAGGGGAAGATTTGATATCCGTGTCTTTGGGACACGGAGGTTTGGCACCTCAATGGTTTGGTACCACGATTGATTTTGTGACTTTGGGTCACGGAGGTTTGGCACCTCATAGCGACTCGTCCCAAAGGCTTAGCACTACAAATGGGTTGGCCCCACATTTGATATTACGAGATTGTTGCGGTGATTTGGTATCACAATGTGGCTTGGCCCTACAGATGGATGGATTCACCAGTGGTTTAGACTTTGGGTCACTTTGGGTCACGGTGGTTTAGCACCACCGGTGGTTTGGTACCACACGGGGTAGAAACGAGTTATGGATGGCTAGGTTTGGGTGCATGATATATTGCTTGGTTATGACTTGTGTGTAAGCATGTTGCATTAACCGGGAGGGAATTATGCACTGAGACTTGGTGACTCACCTTCTCCCTTATCGTTTCAGGTGATTCGTAGATCGCGGATGAGGAGCCGGATGGACTCGAGGTGGCCATGCATTAAACACATTCAGTTTTACATGGACTTTGCTTTGGGTATTACTTTAAATTTCGGTTTTTATTTGGGTTTGTAATAAGGCCTTTAAATTATGTTTTTTTTTGGGATTATTTTGCATGCTTTAGATATATCTTCAAATATGACAAAGTAAATTACTTATTTTGTTTTAACAACCTGATAACCAAAGTTTTCCAAAATTTACCTCATTTCGAGTTTTCCAATAGTTACCATCGGGTAACAACATTCATGAAATGATAATAAAGATACTTTAGATGATCTCCAAATTCAAGGTTCTTCTCAATTTAAAATGCACACGATTTTTAAATAATTAAAAATAATACATCTGGGTTCTAACAAACATGGACGTTTTCTATAAACTGAGCGGCAAATGAGTTTTCAAACCGTTTTCCTCTGTAACATGCCAGATTCGATCATGGTGAGTTGACCGGATTTGGGGTGTTACAATTTTGGTATCAGAGCCAAGTTCAAAGGCTCGGCTGTGGGCCCGAGGTCGAAAATGTTTTAAAGTATGGTTCTCAAATGTTCTTGTTTGAAAATATATGGTTTGAGAAGCATGGCACCGAGTCTCCGGTACCAATCCGCCCAGGTAAGTACTTCTGACTATTGTGTGAATTATATGTGGGGAAATGGGTATTTCGGGATCGTAGGTTAGTAGAATAGGAATCATTGAACCCTAGGAATAGCTTACTCCAACACAAATTGCATAAGACGTAATGATCCACTAAACAAACCTGTGAGTACGTCACTAAGCTAATGCGCATGTCTAGGAATGGATTTAGGGGGGAGCTTGGTATTTAAGCAGTCCTAGTGACTCACCTCCTCTTCACCCGAATCCTACCTGGTGCATAGTGACGGTTCATCCTAACTGAGACGACTTATTCACATGCTAAATTTAATAATTAAAACCCGAAAGGGACCAGCCATTTTGTTTCGAAATACTTTAAACCTTAGTTTTAAAATTTACCACAGTACCCCTAATTTGAAAAAAGACCAAATTACCCTTGATTTGCAAAATGACCAAATTATCCCTGACTTGTAAAATTACTAAATTACCCCTGATTTGTGAAATGACCAAAATACCCCCAGATTGCAAAATTACCAAAACACCCCCGATTTTTAGAATTTCTAAAATATCTATAATTTTTAAAGGTTTTTGAATTAACCCTGTGTTATTACTAAAATACCCTAATAGGTTAAATTACGAAAATACCCCCTGTAGTAAAATGACGAGAATACCCCTATACGTGGAATGAGGGTAGGAGATTGAACTGAAAACTTTGTGATGATCGAAAGAACCACTGTCAAATTACTTTACATAAAACTTATTAGTGGGTAATCGGTGAAATGAAGCTAATTCATAAAATCTCTTAAGCAGATAAATCGTAACTATAGACATAAGTACTAGGGGCGTGGTCGTAATGTGCGAGGGCGTGGTAGAGGTAGAATGATCGTGTCGAATCGGTTAGGTGCGGTTAAGGGTTCAAGAATGAGATACCACCACCACCACCGCCGTGTGGAGTACCGAGATTAGACGGGGATGATGTAGTGTCAGCGACGATCTTGCGAGTCTTTGGAAAGAGTGGTTGGAAGGTGGTGGGTATAGAAGCTCGTAAATCGTATCTGGTGACTTGAGCCAATGGAGCCGAGGTATTTCGAGGTGTTTTGGTATGGCTCCCAATCTGGTGAGTATTATTTAGAGGCGACGGAGCGAATTATGGATGACTTGGATCATCACGAGGAAAAAGCGAAAGGGATAGTGTCACTTCTCGGGATGAGTCATACCGGTGGTGGCTCACGGTTCGGGATAGTGCAAAGAACGGATGATCTCACTTGGGATTATTTCAAAGCGACATATTAGAAGAAGTATGTAGGGACCGAGTTATATTGATCTTGAGAGGAAGGCATTTACGAGGTCGGTCAAGGGAGTAAGTCTGTGTCGGTCTGAGGCAAAATTTCTAAGGTTTGGCCGGTATGCTAGGGGCATCGTGGCTCTGAAACATGAACGATGTGTCAGTTTGAGAATGGGTTGAGAGATGAGTGAGATTGCTGATCGCTCCACAGCAGGAGCGAGAGTTTGCTGTGCTGGTGGAAAAGGCTAAGGTAGCTAAAGGGGTAAAGAAGTCTGTAAGATAGAATCTGGGTAGGAATAGACACAAGAGAGGTTTTAGATCATCGGGATCGGCCTGTAATCTTTAGAAAAGGGCTAGACAGAGTGGGCCGAATCAATCTAGAAGGCCTACTGCTACTAGTCAAGGACCAACGCAGTGTAATCGATGTGGGAAATCTCATTGGGGAGGATGTTGGACTGGTGGAAAGGGATGTTTTGAGTGTGGTTCACTGGATCATCATGTGAGGGACTATCCACGTAAGTTAGCTAGGATTCAGTCTGAGGGTCAGGGTCGTACTCAGTTCAGAAATGAGGGACCACCACCGCAAAGGGGTCGTGGTACTGGTAGAGGAGGTAATGGCTCTGGTAGAGGCCGTGGAGCACCTGGCAGAGGTGCAGGCAACATTGAAAGAAGATAGCCTAGTTTGGTATATACAGCGAGACGTCAAGAGGAGGACGACGCATCGGATGTCAAAACTGGTACGTTATTAATCTTTGGATTACCGTACATTGCTTTGATTGATGTGGGTTCGACGCATTCGTATGTTGCTAGTAGCATAGTAGAGACCATGAACCTAGACTTTGAAACTACTTCTAGAGAGACGACAATAATTAGCCCTCTAGGTCACTCTGTAGAAGTAAATAAGCTATGTAGGGATGTACCCCTAAAACTTCAAGGGTAGTATTTGTAGCTGATCTGATGGAACTACCGTTTGGGGAGTTTGATCTGATTCTTGGGATGGATTGGCTGGTGAAGTACCAGGCTAGTTTGGATTGCGCGGCTAAGCACATGGTTTTGAGAATAGCTGAGGGTGAAGAAGTGGTATCTATCCAACATGGTGTCTACGTTGAAAGCTGAGAAGATGGTCAGGAAGGGTTGTGAGGCGATTTTGGTTCGTGTATGTGCTTTGGAGGCTAAGGAGTCTGCTGTTGGGAATGTTCGAATAGTAAAGGATTTTACTGACGTATTTCCAAAGGAACTTCCGGGTCTGCCTCCAGTTCAAAAAGTTAAATTTGGTATAGATTTGTTACCCAAAACTGCGCCAGTGTCTATTGCCCCGTATAAAATGGCGCCGAAGGAATTGGTAGAATTGAAGGCTCAGATTCAGGAGTTGTTGGACCGAGGTTTTATCCGACCAAGTGTTTCACCTTGGGGAGCACCGGTATTCTTTGTCAAAAAGAAAGATGGTACAATACGGATGTTTATAGACTACCGCCAATTGAACAAGCTGACGATCAAAAACAAGTATCCGTTGTCGAGAATAGATGACTTGTTCGATCGGTTTAAGGGGCATCAATTTTCTCAAAGATTGATTTAAGGTGCAGGTATCATCAATAAAAGGTGAAGGAGGTGATATCCACAAGGCGCATTTACGTACTCGATATGGGCATTACGAGTTTACGGAGATACCGTTTGGGTTAACCAATGCACCAAGTGACATTCATGGACTTGATAAATCGGTGTTTCAAAGAATACTTGGACCAATTTGTCATAGTATTTATAGGCGACATATTGGTCTACTCAAGACGGAGGAGGACCATGATACGCACCTGTGGGTGGTTTTGCAAATTCTGAGGAAAAGTAGTTTTTGCCAAGTTCAATAAGTGCGAGTTCTGGCTTAGGGAGGTGACTTTCTTAGGTCACGTAGTATCCGCTGAAGGGATTAGAGTGGACCCTCGCAAGATTGAGGCAGTGTTGGATTGGAAACCGCCTAGGTCGGTGGCTAAAATTTAGAGTTTTCTAAGTCTGACGGGGTATTACCGGAGATTTGTGGAAGGATTTTCTCTGATCGCTGCATCATTGACCAAGCTATTGAGAAAGGGAGTTCCATTTGTGTGGTCAGAGAAACAGCAGGAAAGTTTCAACAAGTTGAGGAAAATTTTGACGGAAGCTCCGGTTCTAGTACAGCCTGAGGCAGGGAAGGTATTCACGGTCTATTGCGATGCATCACATACAAGCTTGGGATGTGTGCTGATGGAGGAAGGGAAAGTAGTAGCATATGCGTCTCGACAGTTGAGACCGCATGAGGTTAACTATCCGACACATGACTTGGAGTTAGCTGCAGTGGTTTTCGCCCTGAAAATTTGGAGACACTATTTGTACGGAGAGAAGTCGATAGTCAACACAGATTACAAGAGTCTAAAGTATCTTCTAACTCAGAAGGATTTGAACTTGAGACAACGGAGATAGATTGAACTGTTAAAGGACTACGATTGTTCGATTGAGTATCATCCGGGCAAGGCTAACGTGGTGGCAGACGCGTTGAATCATAAGGTAGTAGCGGACTTAAGAGCGATGTTTGCTCTTTTTAGCTTGTATGACGATGGGAGTCTTTTGGCAGAATTGTAGGTTAAGCCAACTTGGGTTGAGTAGATCAAGGAGAAACAGTTAGTGGATGATGGCTTGAATGCTCGGAGGTTGCAAGCTCAGAATAGTGGTTTAGAGGATTACAGCTTGTCCAGTGATGGAGTATTGTGTTTTCGAGGAAGAGTGTGTATGTCGAAGGATGTTGAGTTAAGGTAGAGGATTCTTGAGCATATATAGCGTGTCGCTATGCATCCCGGAGGTAGCTAGATGTATCGAGATTTGCGAGCGATTACGGTGGCGAATGAAGCGAAAAGTGACTAAGTTTGTGGGTAAGTGTCTGACGTGTCAGCAAGTCAAAGTTGAGCATCAGCTATCGTTAAGTTTACTGTAGCCGATAAAGATTCCTCAATGGAAGTGGGAAAAGATTACCATGGACTTTGTCAGTGGGCTACCCTCATGCCTAGCAAGAAAGACTCAGTCTGGGTGATTGTGGATCATTTGACCAAATCAGCTCATTTCATACCAGTGAGGGTTGATTATCCGCTTCAAAAATTAGCTAAGTTGTATGTGGCCGAGATAGTAAGGTTGCATGGTGTACCAAGATCAATTATCTTGGATAGGGATCCGAGGTTCACGTCGAGGTTACGAGAGCTTTGCATCGGGCTTTGGGAGCGAGGTTGGATTTCAAAGACTTTTCACCCGCAATCGATGGGCGGTCGGAAAGGGTTATACAAATTTTAGAGGACATCTTTGAGGGTTGTGTTACGGACTTGAGGTAGTGGAAAGAATTTCTACCATTAGGCGAGTTCGCATACAATAATAGTTATCGAGCAAGCATTAAGATGGCACCATATGAGGCGTTGTATGGTAGGAAGTGTCGCACACCTACATGCTTTGTCCGGAGTTGGATGAGCGTCAGATGTTGGGACTAGAGTTGGTTGTAGAGACTGAGGCTAAGGTGAAGTTGATTCAGGCTCGTCTGAAGAAAGCTTCGGACAGCCAAAAGTCATATGCTGATCTTAAGCGGAGAGATATAGAGTTCGTCGTGGGTGATAAGGTCTTTTTAAAGGTCTCACCCTAGAAGAAAGTGTTGAGATTTGGAAGGAAAGGCAAGTTAAGTCCAAGATTTATTGGGCCGTATAAGGTGTTGAAACGAGTGGGACCAGTAGCTTATCAGCTCAAGTTGCTAGCAGAGCTGAGTCAGATTCACGATGTGTTCCATGTCTCCATGCTCAGGCGCTATCATTCAGATCCATCACATGTCATAGCAGAGGAGGAAATAGAGGTGAGTCCAGATTTGACAATGGAAGAGGAACCAGTGCAGATCTTGGATCAAGATGTGAAGGTTTTGCGCAAGAAGTTGGTTCCATTAGTGAAGGTGTTATGGCGAAACCATGGCGTGGAAGAAGCTACGTGGGAACCAGAGGATGTGATGAGACAGTAGTACCCTCAACTCTTTTGACCAGGTAATTTCGAGGCCAAAATTATTTTTAAGGGGGGTAGAACTGTAACATCCTTAAGTAGGGGTTATTATGTTTGAACTTCTTTGCATGTGTGTGGTTGTTGTTTGAGGTGTTCTAGAGGCTAGTTATAAGCCAAAGGTAGGCCCGAGCTGTAGGAAAAATTTTGTTTTTAAGTGTTAGTCAAGAGAGCTGAAGGAGCTAGGGGTTAAGTATATTTCGTGGGGAAGTTAAGCACAAGATTGGGCTTGGTAAAGTGGCAAGGAGGTGCCACTTAGGGCCTTGTGATTGATGCCACATGCAGGTAAGGGAGAACTCAGGGTCGAGCAGCAAAAATCTCACTTTCTGCTTATTATTTTGACGCCAAGGTGGAAGAGTTGTGCTCAGCACAAACTCTGTCAGATAAGAATGGAATAAGTCAATTATTTTAAATGGGTGGCAAGGAGAAAATTTAGGAACATGTGGAATTCAAATTCATTTGAATTAGTGGCCAGGAGGAGTTTGAGGAAGTGGCCAAATTTTGAACTCTTGTTGGCAGAGGAGTGTTCGGTTTGGGAAGATAAGTTGAGGAGAGTGTCGAATTTCTTTAGGTGCCTTTTGTGCATTTTCAGCTAGCCTAAGTCCTAGTGTGCTTGGTGAGTCAAAAGCTGAAAACCAACCTTTTGAGCCTTGCCGATTCCCCCTAGTGCACCATATTGAGGTAAAAGCCGAAACCACCTTAGGTGCATGTCGTTTTCCTCTCCAAAGCATTGGCCGAATCTTCACAAGAACCTTTTTGGAATTCTCTTTTCTCCTTTGAACCGAAACCTCACTTGATATCTTCTTCTCTTCTCTTTTCGACAATTAAGGTGCTTGCTGAACCTCTCTTTCTCCCACCTTTCCTTTTCTTCTTTTCCTAACTGCTCAAGATCCCATCCTCTTCTTTATTTTCTTCTCTTGCTGAAACCTCTTAATCCCTTATTCTTTAAGCCTAAGCCGAATACCCATCATCTTTTCTCCCATTCTCTCTTTTTCTTTTTGAGCCAAATCTCAATTATTTCTCTTCTATCAACCATAGCCGAATCATCCTTCAGCACTCAACCTTGGTCAAAATTTCCTTTCTTTCTTTGAGTTGCTTTGGCCAAATATCAAACAAGGATGGATCTTCTTCGATTTTTCTTCAATCGATTTTGAGAAGGGGTAAGTGTCTTGGCCGAATTCCTTTTGTTCCTTTTCTCTTCTCTCTGTCGACTTTCATAGGAGCAAAAGCTGAATTTTGGCATTTGGTGATAGATTTCTAATCATCTCTAAGGATGATTTCTTTTAGGATCTCTGGGATTTTGAAGTTATCGATCTAAGCCTCTATTCTCTAACAATCGAATTTGGTAAGTCAAGTGGTAAGGATATCTATGTTGGTTCATCATTCTTTAAGTTGTTGAAAAGCCGAAAGTTATTGAGACTAAGCTTTTTGTTGGCCGAATGTAGGGGGAGGATCAGTCTCGCATATTTTGGTGTTGTTATTTATTTTCGTAAGGTAGAAAGGTAAGGGTGGTGTTGTTTATGCATAATCTCACCCTTCAGGATTTATTGGTATAGTTGAATGGCCTATGTTATTAACCTTAGTGTTGGCCAAATGTAGGACAAGGAGATCTAGTGCGGTAGATCGGGTTTTGAGGATTCAGTGTTTTGCGTTAAATGCAGTGTGTAACTTACACACTTCATAACTTAGTAAATATGTTAATAACTGATTATGTTAAAAGCGAAAAAGCGTGTAGATCTTGATATGATACCTTGATGGGTATGAGTAAGGATTTCGATATAATTTTGCTATATGTTGTTTAATACTATAATATATGATATAATTCTTGTATGTTTCATATTAAAGCATGATGGCATGATTTGCATAACTTTTGCATTGTCATGGGTGATATGAGAGGAGGAAGATTTGATATCCGTGTCTTTGGGACACCAAAGGTTTAGCACCTCCGGTGGTTTGGTACCACGATTGATTTTGTGACTTTGGGTCACGGAGGTTTAGCACCTCATAGCGACCCGTCCCAAAGTGGCTTAGCACCACGATGGGTTGGCCCACATTTGATATTATGGGATTGTCGCCATGATTTGGTATCTGGCGTGGGTTGGCCCCAGATGGATTAATCATGACTTTGGGTCACGGTGGTTTGGCACCACATTATTATTGGATATCGTGACTTTGGGTCACGGTGGTTTAGCACCACCGGTGGTTTGGCACCACACGAGGTAGAAACGGAGTTATGGATGGCTAGGTTTGGGTGCATGATATATTGCTTGGTTATGACTTGTGTGTAAGCATGTTGCATTAGGGAGGAATTATGCCTTGAGTCTTGGTGACTCACCTTCTCCTTATCGTTTGGTGATTAGTAGATCGCGGATGAGGAGCCTGATGGACTCGAGGTCGCCATGCATTAAAAACATTTGGTTTTACATGGACTTTGCTTTGGGTGTTACTTTAATTTTTGATTTTTATTTGGGTTTGTAATAAGGCCTTTAAATTATGTTTTTTTGGATTATTTTGCATGCTTTAGATATATCTTCAAATATGACAAAGTAAATTACTTGTTTTGTTGTAACAACCTGATAACCAAAGTTTTCCAAAATTTACCTCGTTTCGAGTTTTCCAATAGTTACCATCGGGTAACAGCATTCATGAAATGATAACAAAGATACTTTAGATGATCTCTAAATTTAGGGTTCTTCTCAATTTAAAATGCACACGGTTTTTAAATAATTAAAAATAATACATCCGGGTTCTAACAAACATGGACGTTTTCTATCAAACTGAATGGCAAATGAGTTTTCAAACCGTTTTCCTCTGTAACATGCCAAATTCGGTCATGGTGAGTTGACCGGGTTTGGGGTGTTACACCCACTAAGGGTAATTTGGTAATTTCGCAATCCAGACTTAACTACTAATTTGGGCATAAAAATTTAAACTATCCATCTGCGTCGTACTGACTAAATTGACTATAACTTGAGTTAAGAAACTCTAAATCTAAATCCGTAAATTTTCCTTGAAATTAGACGCATATATCTTCTTACTACAATTTTTCCAAAATTTTTGGCCTGACCATTTAGTACAATTTATTCCTTAAAGTTTCCCTTGTTTTACTGTCCAACGATTCTGACCTCTCCTTCTTTAATTTCAAATATCTCACTGTACGGTTTTTATATACTGCTTCTACTTGTTTCTATTGCAAATAGGCTCACTAAGGAATCCATACATATAAATTATATCCCATAATTCACTTTGTACAATTTTATATGATTTTTCAAAGACAGATCAGGGAACCACAAAATTATTCAGAACCAGTCTCACTAAAATTAACATATCTCAGAATATAAAATTCCTTTTCCTTCTCCATTTCTTCCTTATCAAAATAGACACAGTAAGATTTCATTTGATATCTCATTCATTTTCTAATTACATTTCTCCTATTTTTTTTTGTGATTTTTCAAAAACATGTCACTGTTTCTAACCGAAACTGTTTTATTACAAAATATAATTACCACTACGATCATACACACGCCCGAGTGATTACGGATGCCGATTTTTGGTTTTCTTTGGTATTTTGACCGATTCACAGAATATTTTATACAAACTTTCAGAGAAGTATGAGATTACACACCATTTCAGATATGTATACGGAAGGTACGGGATTACACACCTTATTACAGGATCCGTAACACGATACTCTTCGCAGCACCAACAATCCGAGTCTCTTATTACGAGGGATAGATCGAGCGATTTAGTCCCTAAAAATATAATCAATTAGTCACAACCACTATCTCGTTAAGCAAAATAACCGATCAACGAAAAGATCCAAAAAGAACCATGATGAATCCCTTACCTTAACGATATTGGTTCCGATTCCTAATGATTAAATGATAACTTCAGAAACTCCAAGTTTCAGCCTTCCACAATATTTATACGGAGAAGAAAAGTAATTTCATATGAGAGAAGGTATGATGATGGTTTTAGTCAATGTGACCATCCCACACCAAGACATAGATTCGGCATTAAGAGAGAATAAAAATAAAATGTTGAAATGGATAAACTTCTGATTGATCAAAGTATGAGTAGCAATATGGTTGAGAAGAAAATATGTATGAGATGAAAGATTCGGCTATAAAGAAATAGTGGACTCAATATTCGACTATGGTGAAAAAAATATTAGAGGGGAAGTGATTCTTGAAAGATTTTGCAAAAAAAAAAAAAGAAGAAGAAGAAGAAGAAGAAATAGAAAAATGATGGATTAGTTTCGGTTTTCAAGAAGGATGAGTGAACAAAAGAAATGGTCTCAAAGTTTGGGGTACAATAGGCTAGAAGAAAGAAATGGAATTTGCACTCTCAAGTTGTGTAGATTCGGCAAGGAGAAGAAAAGGAGTTTGGGGAGAAAAGAAAATGATACCAAAACATCAAGCACCAAATTGGCTATCATCCCATTAAGCAGTCCACATTCATCCCCCTAGGATAAGAGTTTGGCCACCCAAACTTTCCAAAACACCACCCACGAAATAAGCCTCTTGTCCCCTTACTTACCTATTCCTTTTATTCCTTTCCTAACCTCAACCTTGCCTTATTCTTTTAGCCACCTTACCAAAAATAATGAAGTCCACCCTTGCCATAAATACTCCTTGACCGACACATTAAGGAAGGAAAGAAAAAAATAAAAGTCACAATGCACACAAAGGGATTCGAACCTCTTCCCTCAAGGTAATACATGTGGCACCATAACCTCTTTACTGATAGCTCACTTATGCTAACCATTTACTCATTTATTTCCATAAGCTTTAAGGTCACTTACTCTCTCTCCTTAATAGACTTAAACACAAAATTTTTCCTATAGCCAAACTTGAACCTGAAGCTTTCTAGGACCCCGTAAATTTCCAAAATCACCTTCCTAAGAATTCCAACTTGAAATAATGTCATTCTCTTGTTCTAAAAATTTTTAAACACTCCTACGCCCAAGGCCCATTGGGCCCAATTCTTCTAGGCCAAATTTTGTGATGTTTCAGGAAAGAACAAAAATTTATATTTTTTCATGATTTGCATTTAGATAGAAATATCATGTGAAAATTCTGATAAGAAAATTTTATCGATTTAGTGCTTAATTACGGGAAGGATCAAATCGCATAAAATGCAAAAGTTGAATTCTAGTAGCTAGAAGGATCAAATAGCTATGGAATTCAAAACTTGTGGTCCTTATATGGTAATTAGACCATTAGGCAAAAGTTAGTAGATATTTTTGATGATTCATCCATGGAAAAATTATTAAAGGCTAAGGACTAAATTGGAAAGTGATAAAATTAAAGATGATAATTAAATTAAATAGAAATATCATTTTATTTTTTATCATCTTCCCCAAAATTTGAATGGAAACCTTAGTAGAGAGAGAAGAAACTAATCAAGCTTAATTGGGTAAGTTTTCTTGTCCCGTTTTTGGTCATTTTTATTTTTTTTAAACCGGGATTGTTTACTCTATCTATTTGGGGAATTAATTTGAAAAGTTATCAAAGTATAGAAATTATGCCATGGATGAATATGCTGAAAATTTAGAATTTATGGTGGAAAATTAAAGGTTGTTGATAGATAAACATCTTTTACAAAGTGATTTTTTATGAAAACATGATTTAGGGACTAATTTGTAAAGTTATGAAAATTGAAGAAAAATTTTGAAATTTATGGAACACATGTGCTGTAAATTGTATATTTAAATTTTGGTTAGGCTTGGAATAGGGAGTAAATTGCATAAATTTCATTTTTCGGGCCTAGGAACAAAATTGGAATTTATGGAAAGTTTAGGGGCAAAATGGTAATTTTGCTTAGGATGTAAATTGAGTTCAAATGAATATGAAATGTGAGAAATGGATGATTAAATTCATTTATATAGATCCGAATAATCAAATTCAAAGCTAGATCGAGGAACAGAGAAAGTTTCGGATTAGTACATTTTCTTGTAGAACTATTATCGGGGTAAGTTTGTGTAACTTAATTGAGCATGTAAATATGTTGAATTGAATGTTGCATTTGTATAGAATGTGATTTATATTTATGTGAATTAATTGGATATTATAATATAAGAATTGAATACATGCTTGATATTGTTTGAAAAGGGTTCAGTTCCGTTTGAATATTAGATTTCGATGGACAAATGTGATTTCCCTTATTGAATGAGGTCCTGCATTTGTTATTGACGGGATTTATCTAGGACGAGTAATCCTATTAACCACATCAAAAAGGATTTATCCTGGACTAGTAATCCTAATATAAACCCTCTCGAGCATATGTTATAGATAGGATTTAGCCCAAATGGGCAATCTTGGTTAAGCTCTTATAAGCATATGTTGGAAACAAGATTTAGCTTGGACAAGTAATCCTGTTATAAGATATGTGGCTCGAGAGTGTGCTTTCTGATTAATTTCCTTAATGGGTACTCATGAATATGAATTGATGGGTTATTAAATTGTACACCTTGAGTGTACTATTTGAGTATCCATCGAAATTTCAATGATTCTACGGACAAAATACTTGACATGATATGAGAATTATGAGATGAAATAAATAATGTCTTGAAAGAATATAGCATGATGAGCTCATCTATGTTTACTTGGTGTATATGAGAATTTTGTGACCAACATGATTGATTGAATACATGTGTTTAGACAATTTTACCATGTAACACCCCTTAACCCGTACCCGTCGTCAGAATAGGGTTTTAGAATATTACAGGAGTTTATAGAATAATTACAGATAAATCATGTCAAAATATTATTCATATCCAAAACAACCATAAAGTACCTTGAATGAACCCTTGAGGCCCAATATGAACAGTAGAAACAAATCGGGACTAATTCAGAGTCAATGAGAATTTTTTATGAAATTTCAAAATTTTTCTTAAGTGCAGGGCTCACACGCCTGTGTGGTCTAGGGACACGCTCGTGTGACTCTTAGACATACCTGTGCTACAGGCCGTGTCTTACCACATGTAACTCTCTGACTTGTGTCACACGGCTTGCCACACACACGTGTGCTAGGCCGTGTAGTTAATTTATTTTTCATAAAATAGGTGCAGTTTTCACACAGCCAAGATACACGCCAGTGTTCGAGGCTGTGTCTCTCACACGGTGATAAACCGTAAAAGTAACATATTTTAATACCATATTTAGCATACTTTTGGATGATTTATCCCTTGATTTATGTAAAAAGGTTCTCTTAATCCTTTCTTTTCATGTTTTATAATCAGGAAAGCACTGGAGGATGGAAAGAACGAGAAACGAGCTTAAAACGGATCAAATGGGGCCAAAGTGGAAATCGACACGGCCTGGGCCCAAGACCACACGGCCATGACTCATTAAATTACTAGAACACAGCCTGATCCCAATTCATATAGACGTGCCTCGTTAAAGAAATCTAAACACGGCCTGACCACGACTCACACGGGCGTGTGACATAGCCGTGTCCTTGTCATGGAAAATAGCAATTTCAATCGGAAAAGGATACTTAGGGCCAAAAAATGCATTCCAAGAGCCTATATAAACACCCTAAGTGTAACCTGAAAGGGGGCAGTTAACTAGGCTAAGGAACCAAGCCGAAAAGGTCAGATTTGTGGGAATCACTCGAAGATAGCCAGTTGATCCATCTCAAGAAGCCAGAATTCTACTCAAGACGATAGATCTCTCCTTTAATTCCTTCAGGGAGTTTAGGGATTTCTTATGTTTTGTTTTATCTTTTCTTCTGAGATGTTTTCTTTTATCGTTATGAACTAAACCATTCAGATATCTGAAGGGGGTGAAACCTAAAGACGGATCTTATTATTGTTTTTTGAACTATATGATAAATATTTGATTTGTTCTTAATTATGTGTGCTTAATTCTTGTGTTAATATTTTCGAGAAATTGATTCAAGTTGAATGTGCTTAGGTGGTGGAGCAAAAGTCCCTGTCGAAGAGTAGATCTAGCATAATTAAGCGGAGTTGATCGCGTGGCTAGAGATAGGGTGATGAGATTTTTTCGGATTAGGGTGAAACCTAATATGGGAGTCCATAGATCGAGTTAATGCGATTCTAGGGGTTTTAATTAGAAAGAGATTTCAATTAATCAACCTAGGGTTAGGCGTTATTCACCTCGAGAGAGGTTTAATATAAATTAGGGAATCCTATGGATCAAGTCAAGTGAATAAATTGTCTAGGTTAGATTCTTCCTTCCAAAGGGTATCGTCTTAATCAACCGAGTTTTCCCAACAATATTTCCCCAATTCATTCTTTTTGTCTTTGCGTCTTTAGCTTAGTAGTTTGTTAATTTAGATTAAATAATCAATCACTTAATATTTAGGCTAAATAATAGAAAGAAGGTTAGTATTAGTACTTTTAGTTCCTTTGGATTTGACAATCCGGTCTTACCTAAGTATACTACTGTTCGATAGGTGCACTTGCCTTAAATCGTTGTCAGAGTTAGTTTTCAGGTTCGATCATTCTCTTTATAAATTTTAAAACTCGACAAAACAACGATCAAGTTTTTGGCGCCGTTGCTGGGGAACAAAAATATTAAGAAAACTTAATTTTTATTACTTTATCCATTTTTTATTTATTTTTCGCAATTTACTTTTATTTTTAGTCTTGCTAAATTTTCTTTCTTTTCCTAGCAGGTACCTCTAGTTTATGACTAGAAGGAACCCGAAGGGACCACTAGTATACGACAGTGATATTGAAGTTACCGCTCGTAGGAAGCGCAAAGAAATTAGGCGAGCCCTAAATTACAGAGAAGAAGAACAAGGCAAATCCAATCCTACTGAAGGGATGGACGAGAATAATCCACCACCATAAGATGTGGTAGAAAACAATGCTCCGCGTACTATGCATGGTTATACTAAACCTCATTAAACAGGAGCAGAATCGAGTATTGTTAAGCCTGTTATAGCTACTAATAATTTTGAATTAAAGCCTAACACTATACAAATGATTCAACAATTTGTTCAATTTGATGGTTTACAGGACGAAGACCCAAATACTCATATAGCTAATTTTTTAGAGTTCTGTGATACCTTCAAAATAGATGGTGTTTCTGATGATGCCATACGTCTTTGGTTATTTCCCTTTTCATTAAAGAATAAATCCAAGCAGTGGTTGAACTCATTACCACGAGGGTCAATCACCACATGGGATCAAATGACCGAAAAATTTTATTAAAATATTTCCCACCGCCAAAACGGCCAAATTACAGAATGATATCTCTTCTTTTGTGCAGATGGATTTAGAGACATTATATAACGCATGGGAAAGATACAAGGATCTCTTGAGAAGGTGTCCGCACCATGGTTTACCCTTATGGCTCCAAGTCTAAACTTTCCATAACAGCATAAACCCTTCAACGAGGCAACTAATTGATTTAGCCACCGGTGGAACCCTGAACAATAGAACTCTTGAATCAACCTATGAGTTTATTGAAGAGATGTTACTGAATAACTATCTGTGGCATGTTACAAGGACAAAACCAACAAAATTAGCCAGAGTTTTCAACCTCGACGCAGTAACCATGCTATCAACGCAGGTAGAGATGATGAATAAAAAGCTTGATAGTTTGTGTTTTTCGCAGGTACATCTAGTAATGCAGTGTGACGCAAGTGGAACTGTGGCAAATCCTGAGTACCTACCCTACCAACTGGACAC
Source organism: Gossypium rotundifolium (assembly GCA_025506655.1). NCBI lineage: Eukaryota > Viridiplantae > Streptophyta > Magnoliopsida > Malvales > Malvaceae > Gossypium > Gossypium rotundifolium. The sequence goes on from CP106723.1 coordinate 122,654,892, forward strand.
AGAAAGCGAACAGATGAATTATATAGGTAATAATTTCAAATCTTATAGTAACCCTTATAGTAATACTTGTAATCCAGGTTGGAGGAACCACCCAAATTTTTCATGGGGAGGTCAATGAAATCAAGGAAATCAAAGACAACAACCTCCTCAAAATTTCCAAAATCAGCCCTATCCACAAGAAAATAGGCCGAACCTCGAAGAGATGTTGATAAAATTCATGGCAGCGACAGATACACGTCTCGAAAAAACTGAGACAATGCTCAATAATCAACAAGCATAAATCAAAGGGATCGAGAACCAAGTTAGGGAACTTACTAAGATAGTTTCTGAAATTTGACCAGAGATTTTTTTCTAAAGGAATCGAACAGGTAAAGGCAGTTACACTGAGAAGTGGAAAGGAGTTAGTCGAACCAAAGAAATAAATACCACACAAAGATAATAAAGCAAAGGATGAGGAGTTGAGGATGTAACTCCGATGCATAGCAGTAAACCACAAATCCATATCCGGCAAAGTTGAAGAAAGACCGATTAGATGCCCAATACGGTAAATTTCTTGAACTTTTTAAACAAATACATATTAACTTACCCTTTGTTGAAGCCATTTCACAGATGCCAACGTATGCAAAATTCTTAAAAGAACTCCTTACGAATAGAAGAAGCTTGAAGAAATATCAATAGTGGAGCTTAATGAAGAATGTTCAGCCATCCTTCAAAATAAGTTACCAACCAAATTAAAAGACCCAGGAAGTTTTACTATTCTCTATTTAATTGGTAGTTTAAATATTAAGAAAGCATTAGTTGATCTAGGTGCCAGTATTAATTTAATGCCTTATAAAATGTTTAAACAACTAGATCTTGGGAAACTAAAACCCACTAGGATGAGTATTCAGTTAGCCGATAGATCTATTAAATATCCTAGAGGAGTTATCGAAGATGTCTTGGTAAAAATTGATAAATTTATTTTCCCTATTGATTTTGTTGTATTTGACATGGATGAGGACATTGAGGTTCCCTTAATTCTAGGGCACCCTTTTTTAGCTACTGCTAGGGCTGTTATCGATGTAGGAGATGGTAAGCTTGCATTAAGAATAGGCGATGAGGAAATTGTTTTTCAAATTTATGATGCCGTGTGATATTCTAGAGAACAAGATGACTCATGTTATTTTGTTGATACTACTGATCATATCATTCAAAACTCATTACAGGAAATCATACATAATGACACGATGGAACTGTGCCTTACTCAAGAAAAGGGGGAAGAAGATGAAGTCGACGAGCTGAATTGGAATACATCTTCATCTAGAAATATAAAAAGAAAGCATTGAAAATCAATGACAATCTAAAACAAAAGCCTTCCATTGATGAGCCACCCAAATTAGAATTAAAATAGCTGCCGAAACACTTCGAATAGGCATTCCTCGGGGACAATTCTACGCTACCAGTAATTATCTCTTCAGAACTAGAACCCAAGGAAAAAGAGGAGTTGATACAGGTACTAAGAGAACATAAAAGAGCCATATCTTGGAAAATCTCTGACATTAAAGGAATAAGCCCATCGTTTTGCACCCACAAAATATTAATGGAAGAGGAATACAAGCCATGTGTGCAACCTCAAAGGCGATTGAATCCCAATGTAAAAGAAGTTGTGAAAGCTGAGGTAATTAAACTTCTAGATGCTGGAATAATTTATCCTATTTCTAACAGTAATTGGGTAAGTCCTGTGTAGGTTGTTCCAAAGAAAGGAAGCATGACGGTGGTAGCCAACGAAAAGAGTGAACTAATTCCCACTAGAACAGTCATAGGTTGGAGAGTTTTCATTCACTACGGAAGTTGAACGACACCACTAGAAAAGATCACTTTCCTTTACCTTTCATTGATCAAATGCTAGAAAGGTTATCTGGGCATATGTACTATTACTTCCTAGATAGACTTTCCGGCTATTTCCAAATCCTAATAGCACCTGAGGATCAAGAGAAGACAACATTCACATGCCCATACGGTACGTTTGCTTATCGTAGAATGCCTTTTGGATTATGTAATGCTCCTGCTACTTTTCAGCGTTGCATGTTGGTAATCTTTGATGAACTTGTGGAAGACATTATGGAGGTATTTATGGACGATTTCTCGGTATTCAGTAATTCTTTCCATCTTTGCCTTAAAAATTTAAAACGAGTTCTAATGAGATGTGAGGAAACAAACCTTATTTTAAATTGGGAAAAATGCCATTTTATGGTACAAGAGGGAATTGTATTGGGACATAAAATTTCTAGTAAGGGAATCGAGGTAGATAAAGCAAAGGTCAAAACCATAGAAAATTACCTCCTCCTAGCTCAGTTAAGGCTATTAGAAGCTTTTTAGGTCATGCAGGATTTTATAGAAGATTTATTAAAGATTTTTCTAAAATAACTAAACCTTTAACGAAATTGCTAGAAAAAGATACACCTTTTAAGTTTGATCAAGAATGTTTAGATGCATTTAATTTCCTTAAAGAAAAATTAATAAATGCCCCAATTATAATTGCCCCCAATTGGAATCTTCCTTTTGAACTAATATGTGATGCAAGTGATTTTGCAGTAGGTGCAGTTTTAGGATAGCGAAGAGACAAGCACTTCCAGCCAATCTATTACGCCAGCAAGACATTAACAGCCGCACAAGAAAATTATACCACCACTGAAAAAGAATTACTAACTGTGGTCTTTGCATTTGATAAATTTAGACAATATTTAGTATTATCTAAAGTTTTCGTTTACACTGACCACTCCGCTCTTCGTTATCTTTTAACGAAACCCGATGCAAAACCTCGACTCATAAGATGGATTTTACTCTTACAGGAATTTGATTTGCAAATACAAGATAAAAAGGGAGCTGAAAACCTTGCAGCAAATCACCCCTCCAGGCTTGAGAACCCATATATCGAAGATCTCGACGAAAGTGAGATAAATGACTCGTTCCTTGAAGAACAACTCTTTTCTATAACCAACTTCGAGGTACCATGGTTTGTAGATATTGCAAATTATTTAGCTGTTAACATCTTACCAAAAATATTAACACATCATCAAAAGAAACGATTCTTTGCTGATGCAAAAAACTATTTTTGGGAAGATCCTTTTCTATTCCACATATGTGCAGATCAAGTAATTCGGAGATGCGTTACAAGGGCTGAAGCAAGAAAAATCCTGGAAAATTGCCATTCAGGACCTTTCAGAGGACACTATAGTGGCATTAAGATAGCACATAGAATACTCGAATAAGGTTTTTATTGGCCCACTCTATTTAAAGATGGCAATAGGTATGTCGCTTCATGTGATAAATGCCAAGGAACAGGTAATGTTTCTAAACGCGATGAAATGCCTCAAACATATATGCTATCATGTGAAATATTTGATGTATGAGGAATTGATTTTATGGGTCCATTCCCTAGTTCATTTGGAAATAAATACATCCTAGTGGTAGTTGATTACATGTCAAAATGGGTGGAAGCCGAAGCTTTACCTAGCAATGATGCTAAGTAGTTAAGTTTCTAAAGAAACTATTATCCCGATTTAGAACACCTAGAGCTATCATTAGTGATAGGGGCACTCATTTCTGTAATACTCAATTTGAAAAAGTATTAAAAAAATATGGAGTACACCACATGATAGCTACCCTATATCACCCTCAAACCAGTGGGCAAGTTGAAGTAGCAAACCGAGAACTTAAACGCATCCTAGAAAAAATGGTTGAATCAAATAGAAAAGAATGGGTATTAAAAGTAGATGATGCCCTATGGGCCTATAGAACAGCATTTAAAACCCCCTAGGAACATCCCCATACAAACTTGTCTACGAGAAAAGCTGTCATCTACCATTCAAGCTGGAACACAAAGCTTTTTGGGTTATAAAATTTCTAAATTACGATCTTAAAACTGCAGGAAAGAAAAAAATGATGCAGATGAATGAGCTAGATGAATGGAGAGCTGATGCCTATGAGAACTCGAAACTATACAATGAGGCAAGAAAGTGACGCCATGATGCTCATATAAAGAAATCGAAACAATTCGAAGTAGGGGACTTGGTCCTGCTATACAACTCAAGGCTCAAATTGTTTCCTGGGAAACTAAAATCAAGATGGTCAGTTCCATTCATGATTAAAACAATCTTTCCCTATAGCACAATCGAGGTAACTCATCCCACTCAAGGCACATTCAAGGTAAATGGTCACCGACTTAAAATCTATAATGGTGAAGATTTTAGGGATATGAGAGAGGAGCTTCAGCTCCGTGAACCTTCTTTTAGAAAAGAAAATAGGGTAAGTCTAGCTTAAGACTTTAAACAAGCGCTTCTCGGGAGGTAACCCGAGCACTAACCTCACTAACATTATACTCTTAATTTTTGGCATTTAATTCCATACTAATTAATCCAATAAAGCGTAGGTTTTTTAGACCATACGGCCTTACACACTGGCGTGCCTGTGGCCGTGTGGAAGCCAGGGGATGAACCACGAGGCGTGCTAGTAGCCATGCACGACAAAGAAGAATTTTTTCCCAACACGAGCTGCGATAATAGCCCACTCTCGTGCCAACTTTCTGTGGACTATACTGACTTATCAAACACGAGCAAGACACAGCCATGCCTTACAATCGTATGAAGATACTGACTTGTCGAGCACGAGCTAAACATGCCCATTTTAAACAACATTGGGAAGAAGAACATGGGCGTGGCACCTTGACCACGGCCGGGGCCAAACACCCTGAACGCACCCAAAATTCAAAATCATGAAAAACACGAGCTGATTAAAATCGAACATGGGCGTGGCTGTTGCCTGTGTCACCTTCCCTATTTAAAGAAAAACAGCCCCGTTTTTCCCCAATATCCTTCCCCAAACCAACCCTAGCCGTTTTCCCCTCAAAACTCCCCCAAATCCGGTCACCAGTAAGAAACTCCTTCACCATTGCCTCTCCCCACCCCAAATCTTCCAAACTCTCAAATACCCATACAAAAACGCAGCCACACCTATGTCAAACAAGAGCCCACGCCCTTGCCACTATCGTGTGTATCTAGAAATTTCACAGCACACGACCATGCACCAGCGCCCCTCCTATGCAGCAACTTCACTTTTAGACATTTCTGCATGCCTCACCCAGTTCGAGCAGTACTGTACACAGCAGTTCACTGACACCACTCGACGTTTTGACGGGATCGAGGCGACCCTCCAATAGATTTGTCACCACTTCCACATTTCTACATCGACACCACCGCAGGACCCAGCTGATGATGAGGACCTCTAAGTCCTTTTATTTTCCTTATTTTTAGTTTTCTTTTCTATACTTTAAGTTTTTCGTTTTAATTTTTATTTGTCTTAATTTAAACTTTTTCCCTTCTATATTTCAAACTTTTAATATGTTATCATTAGTTATCTAACCTTCGAGTATGCCTAACACACATTTATTTAATTCCACCCCTTAGACATCTAACTGATAACTTCACAGTTTCAATTGCACACTCCAAATAACAAACAAATCACTAGGAGTAATTCACTACTACATAAGTCATCTTTCACCACGACCTCTGCCAACTCAAGGAATCCATCCAGAATTCAGAAAGTGACACTTTTTCCCTTCTCTTTTGATTATCTACTGATTGTTATTATCTATCTTTGTACATTGAGGGCAATGTACATCTTAAGTGTGGGGGGTAAAAGTGCCTAACTTTTTTCATTATTCTCAAATCCCTGAATTATATCTAGTTCTTAAGTAATTTCCTCATATTACTGATTAGGATGAAATTTCTAATTATTTATGATTCTCACTGATATGTTTTTGAGTAAGTCATAGTTAATTGTGCATTGATGCTTTATACTTTAATATACTAGAGAATCAAGCATGATAAGTCTATTTTTCAGAAATAAATTTTTTTTCTAGGTTGTCTACCTGAATTTGAATATTACTCTGAAGTTTAAAATTTATGAGGTTGACATCAAAAACACCCATAATTTTTGTGAGATTTTGAGCCTTACAGAGCATACATTCTTTTTCGTACTCACTTTTTGATTATGAGTGTGTCAACATTGAACTATTATTCTGGAACTTGCCTCGATTATACATGTTAAGACCACATTTTTTATTTGATATACTGAGATGATAAAGGCACCTAGGTTTTAACCCACTCACTCCACTAAAAAGCCTACCTTCACAATTAACCCTTAGTGAACCCTTTGATCCAAACAACCCTTTTTTATTGATTCACCCACTAATATTAACCCAAAACCCCACTTGTATTTGTTATCACCATTCCTTTGACTACCCTTCTATCTAGACCTGATTTGATAAGTTGCTCAATTATATTATTTCAGTTATAAAAGTTCTTTCTTATATAATCTGTGCTAGCGTTATCTAAAAAAATCGAAGTATATTCATTATTAGTTCTATAATTAAGTTAGCTTATATGTTTAATTTCAATATCTTGAAGAAGAAGCTCGTATTATTAGTATTTTCATGTGATGTAATTATTCATATTGTTAGTTCAATTCTTTTTCTATAGTTAGTTAATTTGTCAGGTCAATCTTGATTCTAACCTTCCAATTCAGCCTTTATCCACACCTTTAACCTAAGCCCCAATACAACCCTGTTAAAGACCTTTTGATTTGTGTATCATCTTATATTACAGTGGTGGAGATTTGATTTTTAGGCAAGCCTATGGGATTAACTTTTCAGGTTCAACTTATGAGTGCTCTTTTCCTAAACCTTAAACACTTCGAGTGATTTGAGTGAATCTTTTGTGAGGATATCAATTCTTGTCGGTTTTGAATTAAAGGTAATCATTTAGAGAATGGGAGACACCTACGTTTTCGTGATACAAATGTATGACTTATAGTGTTTGAATCTTTAGGACTCTTTGAGTTAAATTACCCATGTATAAATTATCTATGAATTATGATGAGACATCGTTGATTGGAATTATGAATTTTGGAAAGTTCATTTTAATTGTAAGTAGAGAATTTTGCTTATGGACAAGCAAAAGCTTAACTGTGGGGGTATGTGATAAACCGTAAAAGTAACATATTTTAATCCTACATTTAGCATACTTTTGGATGATTTATCCCTTGATTTATGTAAAAAGGTGCTCTTAATCCTTTCTTTTCATGTTTTATAATCAAGAAAGCACCGGAGGATGGAAAGAATGAGAAACGGGCCTAAAACGGATCAAATGGGGCCAAAGTGGAAATAGACACGGCCTGGGCCCAAGACCACACGGCCTGGGCCCAAGACCACATGGCCATGCCTCATTAAATTACTAGAACACGGCCTGATCCTGATTCACACGGTCGTGCCTCATTAAATAAATTTGAACACGACCTGACCACGACTCACATGGGCGTGTGACATGGCCGTGTCCCTATCGTGGCAAAGAGCAATTTCAATTGGAAAAGGATACTTAGGGCCAAAGAAATGCATTCCAAGAGCCTATGTAAACACCCTAAGTGTAACCTGAAATGGGGCGCTAACTAGGCCAAGGAGCCAACCTGAAAAGGTCAGATTTGTGGGAATCACTTGAAGATAACTAGTTGATCCATCTCAAGAAGCCTAAGTTCTACTCAAGACAGCGAATCTCTTTTAATTCCTTCAGGGAGTTTTAGGGATTTCTTATGTTTTGTTTTATCTTTTCTTCTGAGATTTTTTCTTTTATCGTTATGAACTAAACCCTTCAGATACCTGAAGGGGATGAAACCTAAAACGGATCTTGTTATTGTTTTCTAAACTATATGATAAATATTTGATTTGTTCTTAATTATGTGCACTTAATTCTTGTGTTAATATTTCTGGGATATTGATTGAAGTTGAATGTGCTTAGGTGGTGGAGCAAAAGTCCCTGTCTAAGAGTAGATCTAGCATAATTAAGCGGAGTTGATCGCACGCCTAGAGATAGGGTGACGAGATTTTGCCGGATTAAGGTGAAACCTAATATGGGAATCCATAGATCGAGTTAATATAATTTTAGGGGTTTTAATTGAAAGAGATTTCAATTAATCAACCTAGGGTTAGACGTTATTCGCTTCGAGAGAGGGTTTAATATAAATTAGGGAATCCTACGGATCAAGTCAAGTGAATAAATCGCCTGGTTCAGAGTTAGATTACAAGTGAAGTCCAGGTGGATTCTTCCTAAGGGTATCGTCTTAATCAACTGAGTTTTCTCAACAATATTTCCCCAATTCATTCTTTTTGTCTTTGCATCTTTAGCTTAGTACACTACACCAAAACAAACTTTTAGCGGCATTTTTAGTGGCATTTTAATGAAAAATGTAGTAAATATTATACGTTAGCGGCGTTTGAAAGAAAACGCCGTAACAAGTTGAGCAATAGCGGCATTTATGTCCAAAACACCACTAAAAAGGAGAAATAGCGGCATTTTTTTTCCAAACACCGCTAAAGATCTGAGCATTAGCGACGCTTTTAGAAAAGTGCCGCTAAAGATCTGAGCATTAGCAGCACTTAGATCTGAGCATTAACGGCTCTTTTAGAAAAACGCCACTAAAAATCTGAGCATTAGTGGCACTTCGCCAAAAACGCCGCAAAGATGTTAATCAACACGACGACGTTTTGTAGTTGAGCTATAGTTGCTAGATCGAGAATTAGTGGCGTTTTTATGTAAACACCGCAAAAAGTATATCATTAGCTGCGTTTTTTTGAAAAATGCCACAAAAATAAATAATTTAAGGGTTATGATTTTAGGGGTTGGCTATTAGGCTTTAAGGGGTTAGGGTTATGAATAAAAATTAATTTATTTTAGGGTCTATGTAAGCATTAACATTCTATTTTAATTACTTTTGTCCCTTATAAAATTTATATTTAGGATTTAGCCACTATCCAACCAAGCACTATGCATATTCGATATTCATGCCAAAACCAAAAGCCTAATCACTTGATTTTACACAAATTTCGCATATGAAGAAATAGAACCTAAATAAATTAACACGATTGTTAGGATGAAAATACTTACCACTATACTACTCACCACAACGATCAACTTCGAATCATCCTTATCGGTTTGGCCCCAACCAAGAAATAGAGCTAGATCTCCAATTGCTAGTTCGGTTTTAAGGCTTTCCAAATGATGCTAGAATATTGGCTATCTCTTAAAAGTAGATGTAGATGGAAGAAAAGAGGTATAAAAGTGACTAAGAGATTTGAGCAATGGCAATGTATAAGAGTGACTTGACTCAAAATTTAACCAAATGCAAAAAGATGTGAAAGAAGAAAGAAAATCAATGCACAAAAGGTTCTATCTTTCGACTTTTGACAAAAGGAAAATAAGGTGCAAACTTTCGACAAAATACCAAGATGACAAGAAAATTCAAAAGAAAGACTTCTCTTCAATTAAAAATTTGGCAAAGGAGACTAGGAAGGAACAAACAAATTTCGGCATTTATTTCCTCTTCATGGCGAATATACCAACCCAAAGAAACCCACATTCACAACTTCATCTCCTATCATATCCCTCCTTTTCTCTCTATTTTATCTCTTTGACACTTGTTCAAAATAAATAAATTAACACATCAATTATCCTCCACTAATCTCTATATAATCTCTTATCTTCCCATTTAAAATAAATAAAATAAAACCATACTTATCCCACTCTTCTAGCTAAAATTTAAAATAAAAAAATATTAATGCCAAGCTTATCCTTACCTAATTAAAAGTCCAAAGTCATCCAACACTCCCTTCTCTCTTGGCCACAAGCAAAATAAAATCCCACTGCTACTTAATCAACAAGGCTCGAACCTAAGCCCTATTTGCTTTGAGCTCTGATAACGCCCAAGCCACTTTGCCAAGGCACTTTTTGTGACATGATTCACCTGAATTTTAAGAAAATAAACTTTATATATATATATATAGTTTAAATTATTTAATTTCTTATATATATATATATATATATATATATAAAATTATAATTATAGTTTAAATTATTTTAGAGATAATAGATAAGCTTTATATATATTAAAATTGAAAAATTGGTAACCCATGTATACGTAGAGAAACAAAATTAATTAGTAAATTGAAAATGTTATTTAAATTTCCTAAAATATTGAAAGAATATATAATATTCAAAATTTATCTAAATAATTTAGGGTTTAAGGTTATAATTAAGGGTTTAGTGGTTTGTATGAGTGACTAGGGTTTAGTGTTCAAGATTTCAAGATTTAGTATTTAGAGTTTATGGTTTGGCTTGTAACACCCCAAACCCTACCATTCACTACTGAATAGAATTTGAAATGCCACTGCGAAAAATGTTGAAAAGATTCTTACTTAAAAGTAAAAGCGATAAAAATTTGTTGCCTTTCATAAAACATTTTGTATTTTAAAACATTCTAAGGAAAAATCAAGTGGTTATAAAAATACAGGATTCAAAACTTTGGTATATATGTACTCTTAACATATAAGTTGCTAAAATAAAACTTACACAAATATTAACAATTATAAATCCACTTAACCATACCAAAAATAAATAATTAAATACTTTAAGTGGCCCTTATTACATCAAATCACTATTCAAAATATTTAAAATACTAAGTGCATAAAATTAAATAAAACGTCTTCTGCATGGGCCACCTCGTATCTACTCCAACCCGGTCCAAGCATCACCTGCGATGTTAATAAAAATTGGGTGAATCATACAGACTCAGTGTGCAATTAGTCCACTGAATTCCACCCACATGTCAAACCACATATTTACCCACATAATAGATATTAATGCAACTTATTCACAGGATTTCACTTATTGGGCTTGGCCCATATTCACATCAATAGAGTTCACATATTGGGCTTGGCCCATAACCATATCACATTCTTATAATAGTGTAATTAACCACATGTTTCCACATACTGGGCTTGGCCCATTTCCACATTAATCCACATCACATACTGGGCTTGGCCCATTTCCACATTAATCCACATATCATATTGGGCTTGGCCCATTTGCACATTTATTCATATCACATATTGGGCTTGGCCCATTTGCACATATATTCACATACACAATTATGCAATTATGAAGCCCAACCCAGCCTAGGGTCCATCCTCTACACACCCCCGTATCCAGCCTACCATACACCAGGGGATTATTAAATCACCCTCCCCTTTTTACTCTAATAAGGCAACAAATGCCGTCCACGCGAACTTAATCGCAAATAATCCACAACGCGACCTTAGTCGACGTCAATCCACAATGTAGCCGAAGCTATCATCAAAACCATGATGAGCACAAAGCCATCAGTAACCACGATATGGCACATAGCCTATATCAATCACGATGAGGCACAGAGCCATTCATCAAACCACGTACTCGGAGTACACCCTGTCCTTCTTTCAGGTCCCACCCATGCACATGCAACATAAAATAATGATATAATATAATGATGCTTGAGCATGTTCATCAAACATATTATCACATATTCATATTAATAATCACATTTTATCAGATTTGTTACTTACCGAATTATCGACATACCCCTTGAGGGTATCCGTATCACAATTTCCACTGCACTAGTTAGCACATTCATAACACACATACAGATATCAGATACAATCATAAACCCGGAAAATGGTAGGCTAACTACACACCTGACTATTTAGCGAAATCCTTAGCTACTTGAATTTAACACGATCCCGAAACTTCCTCTTATTCCTGTCGATTTGGCCCTAAATACACATAGCCAAAATCGGTCACACTTAATACCAACAATATGGCCTTAGGCCGAATACCACAACCACTTACCTCACTTATCCAAATCCCAAAAAGCCACTCCTTGCTCTTGAAACTGTCGAAATCCCTATTTAGCAAATGTTAGAATCGGCCTACCACATAAATCCATAGAAACTAACCCTTGGCCGAATAGCACATACTACTTACCTTGATGACTTCAAATCCCGAAAGGCTCCTCTGATGATCCTTAACGCTAGCTACACACAAAACACTTATTATGGCACTATGCACATTCGGCCATGCCTAAAACCAAAGCCTAATCACTTGATTTTCGGTACACCTATGAAGAAATAGAACCTAAAATGATTGTTAGGATAGAAAATACTTACCACTATGCTACTCACCACAACGATCAACTTCCCGAATCATCCTTATCGGTTTGGCCCCAACCAAGAAATAGAGCTAGATCTCCAATTGTCAGTTTTTAAGGCTTTCCAAATGATGCTAGAATATTCGGCTATCTCTTAAAAGTAGATGTAGATGGAAGAAAAGAGGTATAAAAGTGACTAAGAGATTTCGGCAACGGTAATGTATAAGAGTGACTTCGGCTCAAGCAAAAAGATGTGAAAGAAGAAAGAAAATCAATGCACAAAAAGGTTCTATCTTTCGGGTTTTGACAAAGGAAAATAGGGTGCAAACTTTCGGCAAAATACCAAGATGACAAGAAAATTCAAAAGAAAGACTTCTCTTCAATTAAAAATTTGGCAAAGGAGACTAGGAAGGAACAAACAAATTTGGCATTTATTTCCTCTTCATGGCGAATATACCAACCCAAAGAAACCCACATTCGACCACAACTTCATCTCCTATCATATCCCTCCTTTTTCTCTCCTATTTTATCTCTTTGACACTTGTTCAAAATAAATAAATTAACACATCAATTATCCTCCACTAATCTCCTATATAATCTCTTATCTTCCCATTTAAAATAAATAAAATAAAACCATACTTATCCCACTCTTCTAGCTAAAATTTAAAATAAAAAAAACCAAGCTTATCCTTACCTAATTAAAAGTCCAAAGCCGTCCAACACTCCCCTTCTCTCTTGACGCCACAAGCAAAAATAAAATCCCACCTGTTGCTGTCAACAAGGCTCGAACCTAAGCCCTATTTGCTGCAAGCTACAGATAACGCCCCAAGCCACTTTGCCAAGGCACTTTTTGTGACATGATTCACCCAGAATTTCTTTTAAGACCTCCTTAGCCAGGCACCTTCTTGACGCAAAAATAAATACTCCTTCCTGCTTCCTTCGCAACTCGAACCAAGGCCCTTAAGTGGCGCCTTGCAGCCACTTTACCACATGATTTCTTGTGGCAATAATCCCCTAAAAATTCCTTTAAAGCCTCCTTAGCCCAGTTCCCCTCTTTGACGCAAAATAAAAGTCTCTAATGCTTCCCACATTGCTCGAACCTCTTCCCTCCTGCACTCCCTTTAACGCAAACTCCCCAACACTCCAAGTGGCGTCCCTTGCCACTTTACTGCTAGTTCTTTTGTGCCATAAACTCCCCACAATTTCCTTTAAGACCTCCTTTACCTAGCTTCTCCTTTAAACTTAAAATTCCAAAATTTTTCCAAGACTTCCTCCTACATCCTTGGGTTCTCAAAACCCTTAAAACACCTCCAAACACACTTAAAGCCTACTAACACTTGAGTTATGCTCCAAACGCATAACCCGTAATCTAGGATATTACAGTTCTACCCTTCTTAAAAATAATTTCATCCTCAAAATTACTTACTATCGAACAATCGTATATCCTTAACTCATCACACTACTCTACTGCTATGCACTCTGATTTTAATAATACTATCACACTTCCTATGCACAGTCTTTAGGTTCACATCCAAGGTTTCAAGCACTTCACTAACAATACAAGAACGAACTAACTTTATAACAACCAAAGTAATAAAGAGATTCCAGGACTAGGGAACATACCCGATCCTCTTTGGTCCAACTTCCTCCTTGCTATGACTGATTGCCTAAGCCATCATTGGTTACCTTGCACCCGAACCTTCAGCACCTCTTCTTGGGGTTCCACGACTTTGGCCGGAACCATTTCCTCCATGGTTCGGACCACGAACCTTCGTTGTCTGAGGACAATTCTTAACCAAATGAGCCTTAGATCCACACTAGAAACATTCTTTACTATTTCCCCAACATTCTCCTACATGAGCTCTCCCACATTGAGCACATAATCGACTTCGATTCTCAGCAACTGGTACAAGTGCACGTACAGAATTCTCAATCCTTGGTCTTTTCTGATAATCTCCCGATGATTTTGACGGTCCAAAACTTCTCTTATTCCGGTTCCTATTCTTTTCTCGGTTCTATCTCACAGTCCTCTTAACTTTTTAGCTATCCGAGCCTTCCCCACTAGAACAGCAAAGTCTCTTTCAGTGAGCCACCATCGATAAGCTTCATCTCGAAGTAACGAGAAAGACCTTCAGCTTTTCCTCGGAGATAAATCCAAATCATCCATAATCCTTTCAAGCGCCTCTAGCCATTAAGCTTCATCTCATTTGAGCTACTCAGCCGACACTCTCTAAAAATCTCCTAGCTCCATTTGACTTAAGTCTTTCGGTATGCGATTTTGAGCTCCATTGCTCACATTACGCTCTAGCACTCACAAAATAGCTAACGATCTTCAGTATCATTTCCTCCATCTGTTCTTGATCCTCTGTGCCCACTGCTGGCGGCGACACATCACTTCCTGACCCATGGCAAGACCCTACTGGCTCCGATACTGCCATTCTACCTCGACCATGTCTACTAGAACTCATATCTAACGTCACGATTTAATCTGATTAAAAAGTTTTATGCATTAGTACTTTGTTCCACTTGTTTATCCATGACAGTTTTATGAAAAGGAGTTTAATAGTGGTTCTCTCGATCGAGACAAAGTCTCGGTTCAAGTTTACTATTCTAATTCGAGATTCACATTCACATTCACATTCATCCATCTTGATAGAGACACATTCATTCATCAATAACATTCCATCACACTTCCATGGGCATTTTGACCATTCCCAACCCGAGGTAATTTCGTCATTTTTCCTACAAGGGTATTTTGGTAATAAATCGGGGTTAATTCAAAATATTTTACAAATAAAAGGTATTTGAAATTTACAAAACCTCGGGGTTATCTTGAAAATTTGTTTTCCAAATCAGAGGTGTTGCAAAAATTTTTAGATTTTGGGGTTATTTCGGTAATTTTGGAAGTCAAGGGCATTTTCATAAATTTTCCAAATCAGGGTATCTTGATATTTGTAAAACAGAAGTTTTTGGTATTTTGTAAAGTAGAAACATTTTAGCAAAAGTCGAGGGTATTTTTGGAAATCTTAAAAACTAAGGGTATTTTAGTAATTTATAACACAAGGGCATTTTAGTAATTTGGCAAACCGAAAAAATTTTTGAGAAATTTTCAAAATAGATTTTGTTACAAATTGAAGGGGTAATTTAAGGATTTTAAAAAACTAAGGTGTTTATAAAGCAGTATGGCTAGTCCCTTTCGGGTTTTAATTATCGGTTTAGCTTTGTGAATAAGTCCTCTTGGTTAGGGTGAGCCGTAGCTACGCACTGTAGGATTCGAGTAAAGAGGAGGTGAGTCACTAGGACTGCTTAAGTACCAAGCTCTTATCGAATCCACTTCTAGACATGCGCACAATAGTTGCCACACCTTAACTCGGTGACTTAGACACAAGTTTGTTTGATTGTCCTTAAGTCTTATACATGTGTTTGAGTGCCCTAGCCCTAGGGTTCAGCAGATCCTAGTTCACTAATCTACGAGCCCAAAATATGCCCATAACTTTCACATATGCAAATCACTTCAACAATTAGAGGTACTTACTTGGTGGACTTCGGGTCGGAGATACAGGTGCCATGCCAGAATAACCTGAAAAATTATTCACAAAAGTCCATATATTTTTTTAAAGCCCATTTTGAAAAAAATGTTTTTGGGCCCCACAACCCTCAAAGCCAAGTTTTGAACCTGGCTCTGATACCAAACTGTAACACCCCAAACCCGGCCCATTCACTACGACCGAATTTGAAATGCCACTGCGGAAAATGTTTGAAAAGATTCTTACTTAAAAGTAAAAAGGGTAAAAATTTGTTTCCTTTCATAAAACATTTTGTATTTTAAAACATTCTAAGGAAAAATCAAGTGGTTATAAAAATACCGGATTCAAAACTTTGGTATATATGTACTCTTAACATATAAGTTGCTAAAAATAAACCTTACACAAATATTAACTTAATTATAAATCCACTTAACCATACCAAAAATAAATAATTAAATACTTTAAGTGGCCCTTATTACATCAAATCGCTATTCAAAATATTTAAATTACTAAGTGCATAAAATTAAATAAAACGTCTTCTGCATGGGCCACCTCGTATCCACTCTAACCCGGTCCAAGCATCACTGCGATGTTGATAAAAATTGGGTGAGTCATCTGACTCGATGTGCAATTAGTCCACTAAATTTCACCCACATGTCAAACCACATATTTACCCACATAACAGATATTAATGCAACTTATTCACAGGATTTTACTTATTGGGCTTGGCCCATATTCACATCAATAGAGTTCACATATTGGGCTTGGCCCATAACCATATCACATTCTTATAATAGTGTAATTAACCACATGTTTCCACATACTGGGCTTGGCCCATTACCCCATTAATCCACATCACATACTGGGCTTGGCCCATTTCCACATTAATCCACATATCATATTGGGCTTGGCCCATTTGCACATTTATTCATATCACATATTGGGCTTGGCCCATTTGCACATATATTCACATACACAATTATGCAATTATGAAGCCCAACTCAGCCTAGGGTCCATCCTCTACACACCCCCGTATCCAGCCTACCACACACCAGGGGATTATTAAATCACCCCCCTTTTTACTCCAATAAGGCAACAAATGCCGTCCAAGCGAACTTAATCGCAAATAATCCACAATGCGACCTTAGTCGACGTCAATCCACGATGTAGCCGAAGCTATCATCAAAACCATGATGAGCACAAAGCCATCAGTAACCACGATATGGCACATAGCCTATATCAATCACGATGAGGCACAGAGCCATTCATCAAACCACGTACTCGGAGTACACCCTGTCCTTCTTTTAGGTCCCACCCATGCACATGCAACATAAAATAATGATATAATATAATGATGCTTGAGCATGTTCATCAAACATATTATCACATATTCATATTAATAATCACATTTTATTAGATTTGGTACTTACCGGATTATCGACATACCCCTTGAGGGTATCCGTATCACAATTTCCACTGCACTAGTTAGCACATTCATAACACACATACAGATATCACATACAATCATAAACCCGAAAAATGGTAGGCTAACTACACACCTGACTATTTAGCGAAATCCTTAGCTACTTGAATTTAACACGATCCCAGAACTTCCTCTTATTCCTGTCGATTTGGCCCTAAATACACATAGCCAAAATCGGTCACACTTAATACCAATAATATGGCCTTAGGCCGAATACCACAACCACTTACCTCACTTATCCAAATCCCAAAAAGCCACTCCTTGCTCTTGAAACTGTCGAAATCCCTATTTAGCAAATGTTAGAATCGACCTACCACATAAATCCATAGAAACTAACCCTTGGCCGAATAGCACATACTACTTACCTTGATGACTTCAAATCCCGAAAGGCTCCTCTGATGATCCTTAACGCTAGCTACACACAAAACGCTTATTATGGCACTATGCATATTCGGCCATGCCTAAAACCAAAGCCTAATCACTTGATTTTCGGCACACCTATGAAGAAATAGAACCTAAACCGATTGTTAGGATAGAAAATACTTACCACTATGCTACTCACCACAACGATCAACTTCTCGAATCATCCTTATAGGTTCGGTCCCAACCAAGAAATAGAGTTAGATCTCCAATTGTCGGTTTTTAAGGCTTTCCAAATGATGCTAGAATATTCGGCTATCTCTTAAAAGTAGATGTAGATGGAAGAAAAGAGGTATAAAAGTGACTAAAAGATTTCGGCAATGGCAATGTTTAAGAGTGACTTCGGCTCAAGCAAAAAGATGTGAAAGAAGAAAGAAAATCAATGCACAAAAAGGTTCTATCTTTCGGCTTTTGACAAAGGAAAATAGGGTGCAAACTTTCGGCAAAATACCAAGATGACAAGAAAATTCAAAAGAAAGACTTCTCTTCAATTAAAAATTTGGCAAAGGAGACTAGGGAAGGAACAAACAAATTTCGGCATTTATTTCCTCTTCATGGCCGAATATACCAACCCAAAGAAACCCACATTCGGCCACAACTTCATCTCCTATCATATCCCTCCTTTTTCTCTCCTATTTTATCTCTTTGACACTTGTTCAAAATAAATAAATTAACACATCAATTATCCTCCACTAATCTCCTATATAATCTCTTATCTTCCCATTTAAAATAAATAAAATAAAACCATACTTATCCCACTCTTCTAGCTAAAATTTAAAATAAAAAAAAACCAAGCTTATCCTTACCTAATTAAAAGTCCAAAGCCGTCCAACACTCCCCTTCTCTCTTGACGCCACAAGCAAAAATAAAATCCCACCTGCTGCTGTCAACAAGGCTCGAACCTGAGCCCTCTTTGCTGCAAGCTACAGATAACGCCCCAAGCCACTTTGCCAAGGCGCTTTTTGTGGCATGATTCACCCAGAATTTCTTTTAAGACCTCCTTAGCTAGGCGCCTTCTTGACGCAAAAATAAATACTCCTTCCTGCTTCCTTCGCAACTCAAACCAAGGCCCTTAAGTGGCGCCTTGTAGCCAATTTACCACATGATTTCTTGTGGCAATAATCCCCTAAAAATTCCTTTAAAGCCTCCTTAGCCCAGTTCCCCTCTTTGACGCAAAATAAAAGTCTCTAATGCTTCCCACGTTGCTCGAACCTCTTCCCTCCTGCACTCCCTTTGACGCAAACTCCCCAACACTCCAGGTGGCGTCCCTTGCCACTTTACTGCTAGTTCTTTTGTGCCATAAACTCCCCACAATTTCCTTTAAGACCTCCTTTACCTAGCTCTCCTTTAAACTTAAAATTCCAAAATTTTTCCAAGACTTCCTCCTACATCCTTGGGTTCTCAAAACCCTTAAAACACCTCCAAACACACTTAAATCCTACTAACACTTGAGTTATGCTCCAAACGCATAACCCCTAATCTAGGATATTACAGTTCTACCCTTCTTAAAAATAATTTCGTCCTCAAAATTACTTACTATCAAACAATCGTATATCCTTAACTTATCACACTACTCTACTGCTGCGCACTCTGATTTTAATAATACTATCACACTTCCTAGGCACAGTCTCTAGGTTCACATCCAAGGTTTCAGGCACTTCACTAACAATACAAGAACGAACTAACTTTATAACAACCAAAGCAATAAAGAGATTCCAAGACTAGGGAACATACTCGATCCTCTTTGGTCCAACTTCCTCCTTGCTATGACTGATTGCCTAAGACATCATTGGTTACCTTGCACCCGAACCTTCAGCACCTCTGCTTGGGGTTCCACGAGTTCGGCCGGAACCATTTCCTCCATGGTTCGGACCACGAACCTTCGTTGTCTGAGGACAATTCTTAACCAAATGAGCCTTAGATCTACACCGGAAACATTCTTTATTATTTCCCCAACATTCTCCTACATGAGCTCTCCCACATTGAGCACATAATTGACTTTGATTCTCAAAGAATCGATGCAGTGCACGTCTGAAATTCTCAATCCTTGGTCTTTTCTGATAATCTCCCGATGATTCTGACGGTCCAAAACTTCTCTTTTTCTGGTTCCTATTCTTTTCTCGGTTCTGTCTCACAGTCCTCTTAACTTCTTTAGCTATCCAAGCCTTCTCCACTAGAACAACAAAGTCTCTTTCTCTTTGCGGAGCAATCAACACTCGCAGCTCATCCCGCAATCCATCTTTGAATCGAACACACCTTTCGTAATCAGTAGCCACGATCCCCTTAGCATACTGACTTAACCGCACAAATTCTGCTTCATACTCCGCTACCGACATACTTCCTTGTACCAAGTTCAGGAACGCTTTCCTTTGCGAGTCTAGATAACTAGCTCCAACGTACTTCCCTTCAAACTTAACCTTGAAATACTCCCAATCCACTCGATCTGCAGGGGTACCTTGCCTGACAGTGAGCCACCATCGATAAGCTTCATCTCGAAGCAACGAGACAGCACCTTTCAGCTTTTCCTCAGCAGTTAAATCCAAATAATCCATAATCCTTTCAACTGCCTCTAGCCAGTACTCCGCTACATTCAGAGCTATTCCAGACACTCCTCTAAAAATCTCAGCTCCGTTTGACTTAAGTCTTTCTAGTACTGATTTTCGAGCTCCATTGCTCACATTAGCTCCTGCGACTCGCTCTAGCTCTCGCAGAAGAGCTAACGATACTGCATCATCTCCTCCAGTCTATTCTTGATCCTCGGTGCCCACTGCTGGCGGCGGCACATCACTTCCTTACCCATGGCCAGACCATACTGGTTCCGATACTGCCATTCTACCTCGACCACGTCTACTAGAACTCATATCTAACGTCACGATTTAATCTGATTAAAAAGTTTTATGCATTAGTACTTTGTTCCACTGTTTATCCGCGAACAGTTTTATGAAAAGGAGTTTAATAGTGGTTCTCTCGATCAGACAAAGTCTCAGTTCAAGTTCACTATTCTAATTCAGAGATTCACATTCACATTCACATTCATCCATCTCGATAGAGACACATTCATTCATCAATAACATTCCATCACACTTCCATGGGCATTTTTGACCATTCCCAACCCAGGGGTAATTTCGTCATTTTTCCTACAAGGGTATTTTGGTAATAAATCGGGGTTAATTCAAAAATATTTTACAAATCAAAGGTATTTCAGAATTTACAAAACCTCGGGGGTTATCTTGAAAATTTGTTTTCCAAATCAGAGGTGTTGCAAAAATTTTAGAAATCGGGGTTATTTCGGTAATTTTGGAAGTCAGGGGCATTTTCGTAAATTTTCCAAATCAGGGTATCTTGATATTTGTAAAACAGAAGTTTTTGGTATTTTGTAAAGTAGAAACATTTTAGCAAAAGTCGAGGGTATTTTGGAAATCTTAAAAACTAAGGGTATTTTAGTAATTTATAACACAGGGCATTTTAGTAATTTGGCAAACCGAAAAAATTTTTCGAGAAATTTTCAAAATAGATTTTGTTACAAATCGAAGGGGTAATTTAAGGATTTTAAAAAAACTAAGGTGTTTATAAAACAGTATGGCTAGTCCCTTTCGGGTTTTAATTATCGGTTTAGCTTTGTGAATAAGTCCTCTTGGTTAGGGTGAGCCAGTAGCTACGCGCACTGTAGGATTCGAGTAAAGAGGAGGTGAGTCACTAGGACTGCTTAAGTACCAAGCTCTTACCGAATCCACTCCTAGACATGCGCACAATAGTTGCCACACCTTAACTCGGTGACTTAGACACAAGTTTGTTTGATTGTCCTTAAGTCTTATGCATGTGTTTGAGTGCCCTAGCCCTAGGGTTCAGCAGATCCTAGTTCACTAATCTATGAGCCCAAAATATGCCCATAACTTTCACATATGCAAATCACTTCAACAATTAGAGGTACTTACTTGGTGGACTTCGGGTCGGAGATACAGGTGCCATGCCAGAATAACCTGAAAAATTATTCACAAAAGTCCATATATTTTTTTAAAAGCCCATTTTGAAAAAAATGTTTTTGGGCCCCATAACCCTCAAAGCCAAGTTTTGAACACCTGCTCGATACTAAATCAGAACACCCCAAACTCGGCCCATTCACTAAGACCGAATTTGAAATGCCACTGTGGAAAATGTTTGAAAAGATTCTTACTTAAAAGTAAAAAGGGTAAAAATTTGTTGCCTTTCATAAAACATTTTGTATTTTAAAACATTCTAAGGAAAAATCAAGTGGTTATAAAAATACATATTCAAAACTTTGGTATATATGTACTCTTAACATATAAGTTGCTAAAATAAAACTTACACAAATATTAACTTATTTATAAATCCACTTAACCATACCAAAATAAATAATTAAATACTTTAAGTGGCCCTTATTACATCAAATCACTATTCAAAATATTTAAATTACTAAGTGCATAAAATTAAATAAAACGTCTTCTGCATGGGCCACCTCGTATCCACTCCAACCCGGTCCAAGCATCACCTGCGATGTTGATAAAAATTGGGTGAGTCATACAGACTCAGTGTGCAATTAGTCCACTAAATTTCACCCACATGTCAAACCACATATTTACCCACATAACAGATATTAATGCAACTTATTCACAGGATTTCACTTATTGGGCTTGGCCCATATTCACATCAATAGAGTTCACATATTGGGCTTGGCCCATAACCATATCACATTCTTATAATAGTGTAATTAACCACATGTTTCCACATACTAGGCTTGGCCCATTACCCCATTAATCCACATCACATACTGGGCTTGGCCCATTTCCATATAATCCACATATCATATTGGGCTTGGCCCATTTGCACATTTATTCATATCACATATTGGGCTTGGCCCATTTGCACATATATTCACATACACAATTATGCAATTATGAAGCCCAACCCAGCCTAGGGTCCATCCTCTACACACCCCCGTATCCAGCCTACCACACACCAGGGGATTATTAAATCACCCTCCCCTTTTTACTCCAATAAGGCAACAAATGCCGTCCACGCGAACTTAATCGCAAATAATCCACAACGCGACCTTAGTCGACGTCAATCCACGATGTAGCCGAAGCTATCATCAAAACCATGATGAGCACAAAGCCATCAGTAACCACGATATGGCACATAGCCTATATCAACCACGATGAGGCACAGAGCCATTCATCAAACCACGTACTCGGAGTACACCCTGTCCTTCTTTCAGGTCCCACCCATGCACATGCAACATAAAATAATGATATAATATAATGATGCTTGAGCATGTTCATCAAACATATTATCACATATTCATATTAATAATCACATTTTATTAGATTTGGTACTTATCGGATTATCGACATACCCTTTGAGGGTATCCGTATCACAATTTCCACTGCACTAGTTAGCACATTCATAACACACATACAGATATTACATACAATCATAAACCCGAAAAACGGTAGGCTAACTACACACCTGACTATTTAGCGAAATCCTTAGCTACTTGAATTTAACACGATCCTGGAACTTCCTCTTATTCCTGTCGATTTGGCCCTAAATACACATAGCCAAAATCGGTCACACTTAATACCAACAACATGGCCTTAGGCCAAATACCACAACCACTTACCTCACTTATCCAAATCCTAAAAGCCACTCCTTGCTCTTGAAACTGTCGAAATCCCTATTTAGCAAATGTTAGAATCGGCCTACCACATAAATCCATAGAAACTAACCCTTGGCCAAATAGCACATACTACTTACCTTGATGACTTCAAATCTCGAAAGGCTCCTCTGATGATCCTTAACGCTAGCTACACACAAAACGCTTATTATGGCACTATGCACATTTGGCCATGCCTAAAACCAAAGCCTAATCACTTGATTTTCGGCACACCTATGAAGAAATAGAACCTAAACCGATTGTTAGGATAGAAAATACTTACCACTATGCTACTCACCACAACGATCAACTTCCCGAATCATCCTTATAGGTTTGGCCCCAACCAAGAAATAGAGTTAGATCTCCAATTGTCCATTTTTAAGGCTTTCCAAATGATGCTAGAATATTCGGCTATCTCTTAAAAGTAGATGTAGATGGAAGAAAAGAGGTATAAAAGTGACTAAGAGATTTCAGCAATGGCAATGTTTAAGAGTGACTTGACTCAAGCAAAAGATGTGAAAGAAGAAAGAAAATCAATGCACAAAAGGTTCTATCTTTCGCTTTTGACAAAGGAAAATAGGGTGCAAACTTTTGCAAAATACCAAGATGACAAGAAAATTCAAAAGAAAGACTTCTCTTCAATTAAAAATTCAACAAAGGAGACTAGGAAGGAACAAACAAATTTTGGCATTTATTTCCTCTTCATGGCCGAATATACCAACCCAAAGAAACCCACATTCGCCACAACTTCATCTCCTATCATATCCCTCCTTTTTCTCTCCTATTTTATCTCTTTGACACTTGTTCAAAAAAATAAATTAACACATCAATTATCCTCCACTAATCTCCTATATAATCTCTTATCTTCCCATTTAAAATAAATAAAATAACAACCATACTTATCCCACTCTTCTAGCTAAAATTTAAAGTAAAAAAAAAAAAACCAAGCTTATCCTTACCTAATTAAAAGTCCAAAGCCGTCCAACACTCCCCTTCTCTCTTGACGCCACAAGCAAAAATAAAATCCCACCTGCTGCTGTCAACAAGGCTCGAACCTAAGCCCTCTTTGCTGCAAGCTACAGATAACGCCCCAAGCCACTTTGCCAAGGCACTTTTTGTGACATGATTCACCTAGAATTTCTTTTAAGACCTCCTTAGCCAGGCGCCTTCTTGACGCAAAAATAAATACTCCTTCCTGCTTCCTTCGCAACTCAAACCAAGGCCCTTAAGTGGCACCTTGCAGCCACTTTACCACATGATTTCTTGTGGCAATAATCCTCTAAAAATTCCTTTAAAGCCTCCTTAGCCCAGTTCCCCTTTTTGACGCAAAATAAAAGTCTCTAATGCTTCCCACGTTGCTCGAACCTCTTCCCTCCTGCACTCCCTTTGACGCAAACTCCCCAACACTCCAGGTGGCTTCCCTTGCCACTTTACTGCTAGTTCTTTTGTGCCGTAAAATCCCCACAATTTCCTTTAAGACCTCCTTTACCTAGCTTCTCCTTTAAACTTAAAATTCCAAAATTTTTCCAAGACTTCCTCCTACATCCTTGGGTTCTCAAAACCCTTAAAACACTTCCAAACACACTTAAAGCCTACTAACACTTGAGTTATGCTCCAAACGCATAACCCCTAATCTAGGATATTACAGCTTGTGTTTATGAGTTTATGGGTTTGTGGGTGTATGGTTTAAGGTTCACGGGTTTAGTGTTTAGGGTTTATCGAATGAAGATCGAATATCAAATTTGATTTAATCATTAAAAATTTATAAAAATATATGCTATAAAAATGGTGAGATTGCATTATCATATAACAAATTAATTTTATTTTGCTATTTGAAACTAACTTAATTATGAAAAGTTACAAATTGATAACTAAACTATTTAAAATTTTTGCTTTATCGAAACCCCTAAACCCTAACTATTTATTTTAATTAAAATACAATTATTTTTAATTGAATATTTATATTCTTCAGAAAAAATAATGACACGTAGAAAAAAAATTGAAAGTAAAAACATAGAAAATATATATGTTAAAAATTAAAAAATTAAAAGATTATTATTTAAAATAAATTCAACTTTAAGGTTAAAATGCGATGTAAGTTTAACTTTAAGGTTTCGGTGTTAGATTCTGTAGTTATGACAAGCGTTTAGGGTTTTAGGGTTTAATGATTTGAGATTTAAGGTCTATGATTTTAGGGGTTACGGGTTTGAGGTTTAGGGTATGTGTTTAGGACTTAGGATTTTAGGGTTTAAGGCTTTGATAAAAATGTTAAGGATTAATCTTGGATTTTTTAGAATATAAATCAAAATAAGATAAATATAAATTATTATTTTAAAAAATATATATCAAAATGGGTTAAATCCCAAAGGCATACATGAACAATGGTTTAGTGTGCAATTGTATACATGAACTTTAATTTGATTCAGATCTTGTAAAATATTAACATAATTATTGATATAATTAACATAATTTTTATTTATATATTGCATACATAAAATTTATATTTATTCAATATAAAAATATATTGATGTATTTATATTTTAAAATAATGTGTATGATTAAATCAAAATTAAAGTTTCAACTATACATTTAAACCACAATTAGAATTTCACATCTAGAATTGCACATTAAACCAAAATTCATATATATTCTGAGATGTATCTATATCAAAAAACTAGAGAGGATGAGTTCACGAGCTCTGTAGACTCGGTGAGCGACGTCGACGAGTTCAGGGACCAACAACCCATTGGCGGGAGGATGCTCAAGCAATCTACTAGGTTGGGATTTTCTTAATTCTTTCTCTTGTTTAGCCCTTTTAATCAGTTCTTTCATGGGTGTAGCACGGTTTCCTTTGGGACTTGTCATCGTCTGTGGCTTGGGCGCGTCTCAATACATAGGATCGCCATTATTGTGCGGGAATGAATGGAAATTTTGGGTTTTTCCATATGAGAAGAAGTAGGCTTGATTGAACCAACAATGGAGTTTATTGTTTCGTATTTGAATATTTTTCTTCTTCATTTCCCTGATATTTTTTCGTATTTGATTCACCATTTTGAATATTTTAAGGGCATGCTTTGCAACTGAATGGCAAGGGATTTATCTTATATGTATGTGGTCATATTGTTTCGTTTTCTGGTTGTATGTTGTTGAATTGCTAGCCTGGACATATTGCTTTTAAACCCGAAAACAAGGGATTTGAGACTTTGTATCTTTCAATGCAAAACTTTTCAATTGTGTTTTATGCAAATGTTTGCGTAATATCCGACAGAGGACTTGAGTCATTATCGACAACTTTCATATTCAGCTTTCTTGTAAGTTGTTGTCAATTTTCTCGATAGGTTGTTTTAGGCATCTGTATACTAAAACTCCTTAGAGTCTAATTCATATTGGTAGAACATTGGGAGCATGCATATATATTCAAATATAAATTGATTTATGTTTGTATCAAATGTTTTTAAGTCTTGGAACTTCTTTTAAAATTATTGGCTTCTTGAGATCCTCCTATAGAGTGACAATATTTATTTAATTTTCTTTTTCTCTAATTTTTCTTTCCATTTGTATACTTACCTTTAAATATAGACAAGGTTTTTAATTTTTCTTAAAGAACGAACGAATTTCTAATTGAAATAATTGATGCATATTGATTTTTATGTAGGGAGAGAACTAGCAATTTGAATGGATCAACCAACTATTTGTGGTTGGCTTTTCAATTAATCGTGTGTTCTTTCTGCAGGCTCTTTTTCAGCCACCTAAGCCTATTCGTAGAGGTATACCAATCTGTGAGTTGTTATTTGTGAAATTTTTATATTTCTAGTAACTTTGGTGGTAAAATTCATTAGACGTTTGATTTTACTTCTTTCTATTAGGTATACGAGATATTGGATAATGTTGTTGATGAGGCTCAAGTAGGTTTTGCAACACAAATAGATGTTATTTTACATTTAGATGGTTCCTTGAGCATAACTGATAATGGGCATGGGGTATGCAACTTAAATTATTTTACTACTAGAAATGATGTCATTTAGTATTGCATTTGTTGTCAAATGTGTTTTAAAAATTTCTATCCTATAAATTTAACAAGCTCGTTGTTGAATTATTGTGCAGCCCATAGGAGCAAGTTCTGAGGGGAAGACTGATGTTATGAAAAAGATTAGGTTTCCATAGATGGAGCAGAAATTTGCTAGTAAAACTGTTCAAAGACAAGCAAAGAGGCAGCACTACCTTGTCCCATAAGAGAAATTTTGGAAAAGGAAAAGAATTGTAACACCCCAAACCCGGTCTATGCATTAAGACTAGATTTGGTTTGTTACATGAATCGAGCTATCTTAAAATCTTCAATGAGTTGAAATCTACAATATTATTTTTAATTACAAGGTTTAATAAAAATCGGAAGAGTATTTTAAATTTGATGTATATTAGGAAACATTAGTTAAAAAAACATCATTAACATTGTATTATCAAAAACCCTTAGATAATTTATTTGAGAGTTAAAATAATAAAATATTTAATAAGGAATTTCATATATTTGAAAACCCAATTTATTTTGATAAAAACATCATATAATCATAAGCCCATATTTAAATGTCTAAAATATAGTTTAAAACCAAACACACATAAAAATCCATAAATTATTAATAGAGGCCCTTATTACATTAACCCAAAAT
Organism: Gossypium rotundifolium; assembly: GCA_025506655.1. NCBI lineage: Eukaryota > Viridiplantae > Streptophyta > Magnoliopsida > Malvales > Malvaceae > Gossypium > Gossypium rotundifolium. The sequence goes on from CP106723.1 coordinate 122,682,708, forward strand.
AGTAAAATACTCATTAAAAAGTTCAGAGTTAATAAACCCATGTTTTGCAGCATGGCCTCCACGAAGTCATCCTCGGCCCAAGTCCACGTCAATTTCCATTACCTGAGATGGAAAATTTGAGGGAGTGAGTTACTTAGAACTCAGTGTATAACTCACTTACTTTGTCCACTGGGCCAGATTTTCAAATTATAGATTTGGGCCTTGAGCCCATAAGCAGAATTAACAACATAATTAATAACATAATTAATAGCATAATGAATAACATAATTAATAACATGCATGTAAAAATGAATTTTTCCCTCCCAAACCTAATTCCATCCGCTACACACCCCCGTACCAACCATCACACGTGTGGGGATCAAGTCAACCCACCCCGCCATCACACCAATCGTAGGTATTAAGCCATTTTATATTTGTGGCAGAGCCACCGAACTAGATTGTGACAAAGTTACCGAACTAGAGGCATTGAGCCAATTATTATTTTGTGGCAGAGCCACCGATCTAGAGGCAAATAGCCATTTATAAATTTTGTGGCAGAGCCACCGAACTAGAGGCAATTAGCCATAATTTTGTGGCAAAGCCACCAAACTAGATTTTGGCAATGTGCCTTTCTTCTCTTCATCATTTTCCCAACCCATGCAATATGTATGCAAAGTAGTCTATGATCATATAATGATTTTATTAAAAAGGCCCATTAACAAGAGTCAATATTTTAGATTTTTATTAAGGCCCAAACATTTGGCCCATTTTAGCAATTTACTATCTTAGGCCCAAAATTACGATCTAGTAGGAATTGCCCATTTAACGATCTAGCGAGGATTTCACTCGCTTTAACAATTTAATGAGATTACGGCCGATTTATGATCTAGCGTAGATTTCACCCATTTAACAATTTAATGTAGATTACGACCCATTTACGATCTAGCAGAGTTTTCGCCCATTTATCGATCTAACAGAGATTTCGACCCAATTATCGATCTAACAGAGATTTCGGCCCAATTATCGATCTAATAGAGATTTCGGCCCAATTACTAATTATCAAATTTATCGGTCCATTTTACGAAGACATGAAAATTTATATTTTTCCATCTAACTCATCGAGGGCTTTTTCGTAATTTTCACCATATTATCCGTTTTCATGTAATTTCACCAAATACTAATTATCACGTTTTATACCGATCTAGTCGTTTTTACGATTTAGCATCATACCACGAATAACGTCCAAACCCGAGAAAAGTGTGAAGTTACACACCTCGATATCGTGAGTACTAACCCTTCCCGCTCTTCAACACCTAAACATAATACAATCTTATTAGGACATTATCATGAACAAAATATGTTATAGACATTTGATCCAAAACCTTACCCTCTTGATTTTGGATCACTTCAATTTTCGGTTTCTCCTCGTTTATCGATTCGTTATTCGCTGAGAATCCACTAACGTACAAAGGCTCGGGAGTTCTTACTACTTCGAATAATTGATTTCCTTCGGTAGATGGTCCGCAACCCGGTGGAAAATCTCGGACTACCGAAACCGCCCTTCGTTTATACTTAGGGGGAATAGTGGATCCACCCCTCTTACGATAACTAAACACCGCCCTTTTCTTCCCTATTTTGAAGATCTTCAATATCAAAAGATAGTTAATACTAATAATATATCAAAATAAGAATTCTAAAGATCTTAAAGGTGAGATTTCCTTACCACAAATATTCTTGTTCCACAAGGAGAATTGATCCAAACGTTCTATGTCACTTACGACCACTTGATTTCCAATCTTCTGTTATCGCACTAAAATATAACATAAATAAACATTAATAGAATGAACGTTTATTTCGATCTAAGAAAGCCTTCATACCACCATCAATATTTGACCATGACTACTTCTAACTAAACGAAACTAAAAAGAATTCTTACCCTTTTGTCCACGGTTGAAAAGAAATGATTGAAAATGATGTCTTTAAGTGATGGAGGATTCGGCTATGATAACCAAAGGAAATAGAAAAAATGATTCGGCTATGGGTACATCAACATTCGGCCATGGAGAAAAACAATGGAGAAAAGATGAGTGAAAAGAAATAAAATAAGAGAAGAGATGATAATGAAGATTCGGTTTTCAAAGAGAAGAAAAGAGAAAGGAAAAGATGTATTAGAGAGCAAGGTACATTCGGCAATGGAGAAAGAAAACAAAAAGAGAGATATGGTCTTTTTGGTACCTACAATTTCGGCACTAAGAAGAGGCACAAGAGAATATTCAAAAGATGAACAACAAAAAATGACCAAATGGTCAAAAGAATTAGGCTTTACCAAATGCACAAATTCGGCCAAGGGAGAAAAGTTGAGAAAGGATTGCAAAACTTTGCACATATGCTAAGAATGACCAAAAGAGACTTCAAATCCTAGCCAAACTAACACAAAAATTTGGCTCCCCTAGACCATATTGTCGTCCAAATGCATGGTCAAATGGCCATGATTTTGTTTCCAAAACATTCTCCTTGATACTTGCCCCATGTCTCCATATCTTTCCATAAGTTCTTGATTCCATACCATATGTTAACACTTACCTTATTCCTTTGATATACTAACCAAAAATAACAAGGTCAACACTTACCATAAATAAGCTTGGCGACACTTACCATAGAAGAGCAAAATAAAAGTTATCTAAATGCTATTTAAGGATTCGAACCTCTTCCCTCATGCACTAATTCATGCGCCAACACCACCATGCCATGTACTCATCTTGTGTCACTTATTAACACTTAAATTAACTTAAGTATTAATGACACTTGCTTCTCTTCAATAAATTCTCAAATATAAAATTTATTCCTTACCCAAATTATGCTATACTCTTCTTCAGGACTATAATAAACACAAAAATAAAAGTAAGAAAATTTTCCTTCATAATCTAAACACCAAATCATGCAATATATCAATACTCAAATTTTTAGGGTGTTACAACTCTACCCTCTTTAAAGAAAATTTCGTCCTCAAAATTTACCTTGTTGAAAGAGGTGAGGGTATTGTTGCCAAATTGCATCCTCAGGCTCCCACGTAGCTTCCTCCACTCCGTGGTTACGCCAAAGAACTTTGACCAATGGCACGGTTTTCTTTCTTAGCACCTTAACATCTCGATCTAAGATTTTCACTGGTTCCTCCTCAAAAGACAAATCTGAATTCAATTCCACTTCTTCTCTGGTACTATGTGCGAAGGATCCGATCTATAACGCCTCAGCATGGAAACATGAAAAACGTTATGAATTTGACCCAACTCCGGAGGTAACTCAATCTGATAGGCCACTGGACCAACACGCTTCACCACACGGTATGGTCCAATATATCTAGGGCTCAACTTGCCCTTCTTTCCAAACCTGAAAATCTTTTTCCAAGGTGAGACCTTCAAGAAAACCTGATCCCCACATCATACTCGATATCCTTTTGCTTCAGGTCTGCATACGACTTCTGTCTATTTGAGGCTTCTTTCAACCGTGCTCGAATAACTTTTACCTTTTCCTCTGTTTCAGATATCATCTCAGGACCTAACATCTGTCGTTTGCCCAACTCAGTCCAACAAATAGGAGAATGACACTTACGACCATACAATGCCTCGTAAGGTGCCATCTGAATGCTAGGCGATAGTCATGTTGTTATACGCAAATTACGCGGTGGTAGATAATCCTCCCAACTACTCTCAAGTCGATTACATCCCTTAACATATCTTCCAATATCCGAATTACCCTCTCCGATGACCATTAGACCGAGGATGAAAAGCCGTCTTGAAATTCAACTTTGTCCCCAAGGCTTCATGCGAGCTTTCCAAAATCGTGATGCAAATCGGGATCTTTATGCGATATAATAGATCTGGTACCCCATGCAACCTCACAATTTCGAGATCGTCATGACTTTGCCAACTTTTACAATGAATAATCCGTCTGTTGGTAGGAAATGAGCAGTCTTCGTCAAACGATCAACAATTACCCAAACAAAATTTTTCTTAGTAGGTGTTAAAGGTAACCCACTAACAAAATCCATGGTTATCCGTTCCCATTACCAAAGAGGAATTTTTACCGGTTGTAACAATCCAGACGGTAATTGATGTTCTACCTTCACTTGCTGACAAGTCAAACATTTTCCCACAAACTCTGAAATCTCTCGCTTTAACCCTGGCTACCAATACTGTTCACGGAGATCTCGATACATCTTATTTCCTCCGGGGTGCATAGCATAAGGGCTACTATGCGCCTCCCGCAAAATAATTTGCCTCAGATCTAAGTCCTTAGGCATACATACTCTTCCTCGAAGGCATAACACACCTTTCGTGTTTATTCCAAAATCCTCAATTTCACCATTTTCAACTTGCTGAAGTAAAGGTCCCAACTTTTCATCTGATGTCTGTTTTTCCTTGATTTGTTCCAACCACAGCGGCTTCACCTGAAGTTCTGGTAACAAACTTCCATCCTCATACAAACTCAAATGAGCAAACAATGCTCTCAAATCGGATACTGCCTTACGACTTAATGCGTCAGCTACCACGTTAGCCTTTCTAGGATGATATTCGATTGAGAAATCATAATCCTTTAATAATTCTACCTATCTTCTTTGTCTTAAATTCAACTCCTTTTGGGTAAGGAGGTATTTAAGACTCTTGTGATCCGTGTAGATGATAGATTTCTCACCGTAGAGATAGTGCCTCCAAATCTTTAAAGCAAAGACCACAGCAGACTAACTCCAAATCATGAGTAGGGTAGTTTACTTCGTGCGGTCTCAATTGACGAGAAGCATAGGCCACCACATTTCCATTTTGCATCAACACACAACCTGCACTGTGTGAGACGCATCACAATAAGCAAGTGAATTCTTTTCAGCCTCCTATTGAATCAAAATGGAGCTTCCGTCAGATTTTCTTCAATTTCTCGAAACTCTCTTGCTACTTTTCAGGTCCAATTATACTGGAACTCCCTTCGCAATGCTTTAGTTAGGGTGCAGAATCAACGAAAACGCTCTACAAAACGTCTATAGTATCCATCCAAACCCAAGAAACTTTGAATTTCAGCTACCGATGTTGGTGGTTTCCAATCCGAATAGCCTCAATTTTTCGAGGATCCACCCTTATTCCTTGGTGATACCACATGACCAAGGAAAGTCACTTCCTTTAGCCAAAATTTGCATTTACTAAATTTGGCATACGATTGCTTATCATGAAGTAGCTGTAATACTATCCGCAAATGCTTGTCATGCTCCTCCTCATTTCTCGAATAAACCAATATGTCATCTATGAACACTACCACAAGTCGATCTAAATATGGTTGAAAGACTCGGTTTATCATGTCCATAAATGCGATGGTGCATTGGTTAATCCAAACGGCATCACTACAAACTCATAATGTCCGTAACGAGTCCGAAATGCCGCCTTATAAATGTCCGCTTCTTTTACCTTGAGTGGTGATAACCCGACCTCAAATTAATTTTGGAGAAAGCGAAGCTCATTTTAATTGATCAAACAGTTGTCAATTCTCGATAAAGGATACCAATTCTTGATCGTCAATTTATTCAATTATCTCGTAATCAATGCACATATGCATCGATCCATCCTTCTTCTTGACGAACAAAATTGGTGCTCCCACGGAGACACACTTGGTCGAATAAATCCCGATCCAAAGAATTCTTGAATTTGAGCTTTAAGCTCACCAACTCCTTCTTGCCATTCTATAAGGAGCAATGGACAATTTGGAGCTATCCTGCAAAAGTTCAATGCCAAATTCTACTTTTCGATCCGAGGTATACCGAAAGTTCTTCAGAAATACATCGAAAATTCCTTCACCGTCCTCACATCATTCACAGATAACTCTTTGGCATCCAAAGCACGATAAAGGCTAGGAATGCTCCATATCCTTTTCGAACCAACTTCTCTCGCCTTTAATGCGAGATACCACATTTGCCAAGTAGTTCCTTCGCTCACCAATCATTATGATTTCCTTATCATTCAAGGTTCTTCTCGACATTCATTTTCAAAGACAATCCAATTCGCTCGATGTTTAACCAACCAATCCATGCCTAGAATGAGATCAAACTCACCAAAGGTAGTTCCATCAAGTTTGCCAAGAATACCTCTTCTTGAATTTCCAAGGCACGTCTTTAAACATTTTATTAACAATTACCGATCATCCTAAAGGACTAATTCTCGTCATCTCACTATCGATAATTTGATTCTAAATTGATTTCCGGATATGGCACTAGCAACATATGAGTGGGTAGAGCCAATATCTATTAAAGCAATAACAGTACATCGAAGATGAAGAACGTACCGATTATCACATCGGTGTATTACCGTCCTCATGGCGTCTAACGCATAAACCACCCAGTCGTCTTGCATCCAGATTTCCTCTAGGACTATTGCCTCAACCCGGTGCACCTTGACCACGACCAACCCCATTACCACCACGACCGGTCCACGACCTCTCGGTGGTCTTGAGTACCTCCGGCCGTTGTGCATCATTATTATGAACTTCTTGAGTCGTATCCATACGTTGAGGACAATTTCTATACTAATGATCCATCGAACCGCATTTGTAACAAGCGCCTGCTTTTCCTCCAACACTCTCCAAAGTGTCTTTTTCCACATTCAAAGACATCTCAACTTTGATTATTTATTACCGGTGTTCTACCTTGAACGGTTCATCATTCCGAGGTCTCTTCTGAAATTTCTTTGAAGAACCGATCGTTATGTCTCTCTTTGTTTCTAAATCTTTCTCGGTTACGGCGTTCGAGTTCTTAGCCTCCTCGACTATCTTGGCCTTCTCCACAAGCGTGGAAAAAGTTCTAACTTGTTTGTGGGGCAATCGAACCCTCACTCATCATTAAGTCCATCCTCAAACGCACACAACGCTTCATGATCTGTTGATACAATTTTACGAGCATAGCGGTTCAAACGTAAAACTTCGACTTCATATCTTTCTCATGTTTTACTCCCTTGTACAATATTCGAAATTCCTTCCTTCAAGCGCCTACATAACTTGTTCCAACGTATTTTCCTTGGAAGGTAGCTTTAAGGAATTCCCAAGTAATCAGTGCAGCTTCGATGCCTTCTCGAACAGTGAGCCACCACTGATACGCTTCGTCTCTTAACAAAGACACAGCTCCTTTCAGTTTTTGCTCAACAGTGCATTCCATATCATCCATAATCCGTTCCACGACTTGAGCCAAGATTCACCACATTCGGAGCTACACCGGAGACTCCTCTAAAAAATTCTGCATTATTGGACTTAAGTCGTTCTGAAATTGACCCATGAGTTGTTGGCCCAATTCTAGTTCTAGCGACCCTTTCTAGGACTCGCAGCATGGCTTGAGCCAAAGCATTGTCTTCTTCCATGTGATCGCGTGATCCCGTCTCACTCTCAATTGATGCAGGTGCATCCATTTCTGGCATATGATTTGGTGCTTCAGTTGTAGCACCTCGACCTCTACCACGGCCACGTCTACCGCGTCCACGACCACGTCCTCTAGTGCTCATGATGGCTTATTCGTTTTTATCTGATTACAAGTTTTATGAATCAGAAAATTTGTTTTGGTGTTTATTAACGATGTTTTATGAGATTTGAGAGATAAAGTTGTTTTTCGCAACATATCCTATAGTCTCAATCTCTACGATTTTTCACATCTAAAATTAGAAGTTCTAGAGTGTTCCTATGATCATCATAGTAATCATTAAGCAATAAATACTTACTTGACTTGTTGTCGGATGCTTGTGGTGCCATACTGATCTTTAAAATATAATTGAATGATTTCATACAGAAATTATTTGCGAACCCAAACCACGGTAGAGTTTTTAAAATTAGCTCGATACCATTAAATGTAACACCCCAAACCCGGTCAATGCATTAAGACTAGATTTGGTTTGTTACATGAATCGAAACTATCTTAAAATCTTCAATGAGTTGAAATCTACAATATTATTTTTAATTACAAGGTTTAATAAAAATCAAAAGAGTATTTTAAATTTGATGTATATTAGGAAACATTAGTTAAAAAAAAACATCATTAACATTGTATTATCAAAAACCCTTAGATAATTTATTTGAGAGTTAAAAATAATAAAATATTTAATAAGGAATTTCATATATTTGAAAACCCAATTTATTTTGATAAAACATCATATAATCATAAGCCCATATTTAAATGTCCAAAATATAGTTTAAAACCAAACACACATAAAAATCCATAAATTATTAATAGAGGCCCTTATTACATTAACCCAAAATAGTAAAATACTTATTAAAAAGTTCAGAGTTTAATAAACCCATGTTTTGCAGTATGGCCTCCACGAAGTCATCCTCGGCCCAAGTCCACGTCAATTTCCATTACCTGAGATGGAAAATTTGAGGAGTGAGTTACTTAGAACTCGATGTATAACTCACTTACTTTGTCCATCGGGCGATTTTCAAATTATAGATTTGGGCCTTGAGCCCATAAGCGAAATTAACAACATAATTAATAACATAATTAATAGCATAATGAATAACATAATTAATAACATGCATGTAAAATGAATTTTTCCTCCCAAACCTAATTCCATCCGCTACACACCCCGCACCAACCATCACACTGTGGGGATCAAGTCAACCCACCCCGCCATCACACCAATCGTAGGCATTAAGCCATTTTATATTTGTGGCGAGCCATGAACTAGATTGTGACAAAGTCACCGAACTAGAGGCATTGAGCCAATTATTATTTTGTGGCGAGCCACCGATCTAGAGGCAAATAGCCATTTATAAATTTTGTGGCAAGCCACCGAACTAGAGGCAATTAGCCATAATTTTGGCCGCCAAACTAGATTTTGGCAACCTTTCTTCTCTTCATCATTTTCCCAACCCATGCAATATGTATGCAAAGTAGTCTATGATCATATAATGATTTTATTAAAAGGCCCATTAACAAGAGTCAATATTTTAGATTTTATTAAGGCCCAAACACTTGGCCCATTTTAGCAATTTAATATCTTAGGCCCAAAATTACGATCTAGTAGGAATTGCCCATTTAACGATCTAGCAGGGATTTCAGCCCGTTTAACAATTTAATAGAGATTACGGCCCATTTACGATCTAGCAGAGATTTCAGCCCGTTTAACAATTTAACAGAGATTACGGCCCATTTACGATCTAGCAGAGTTTTCGGCCCATTTATCGATCTAACAGAGATTTTGGCCCAATTATCGATCTAACAGAGATTTCGGCCCAATTACTAATTATCAAATTTATCGGTCCATTTTACGAAGACATGAAAATTTATATTTTTCCATCTAACTCATCGAGGGCTTTTTCATAATTTTCACCATATTATCCGTTTTCATGTAATTTCACCAAATACTAATTATTACGTTTTATACCGATCTAGTCATTTTTACGATTTAGCATCATACCACGAATAACATCCAAACCCGAGAAAAGTGTGAAGTTACACACCTCGATATCGTGAGTACTAACCCTTCCCGCTCTTCAACACCTAAACATAATACGATCTTATTAGGACATTATCATGAACAAAATATGTTATAGACATTTGATCCAAAACCTTACCCTTTTGATTTTGGGTCACTTCAATTTTCGGTTACTTCTAACTAAACGAAACTAAAAGAATTCTTACCCTTTGTCCACGGTTGAAAAGAAAGGATTGAAAATGATGTCTTTAAGTGATGGAGGATTCATATGATAACCAAAGGAAATAGAAAAAATGATTCTATTATGGGTACATCAACATTCGCCATGGAGAAAACAATGGAGAAAAGATGAGTGAACAAAAATAAAATAAGAGAAGAGATGATAATGAAGATTAGGTTTTCAAAGAGAAGAAAAGAAAAGGAAAAGATGTATTAGAGAGCAAGGTACATTCGGCAATGGAGAAAGAAAACAAAAAGAGAGATATGGTCTTTTTAGTACTAACAATTTCGGCACTAAGAAGAGGCACAAGAGAATATTCAAAAGATGAACAACAAAAAATGACCAAATGGTCAAAAGAATTAGGCTTACCAAATGCACAAATTCGGCCAAGGGAGAAAAGTTGAGAAAGGATTGCAAAACTTTGCACATATGCTAAGAATAACCAAAAAGAGACTTCAAATCCTTGCCAAATTAACACCAAAAATTCGGCTCCCCCCTAGACCATATTGTCGTCCAAATGCATGGTCAAATGGCCATGATTTTGTTTCCAAAACATTCTCCTTGATACTTGCCCCATGTCTCCATATCTTTCCATAAGTTCTTGATTCCATACCATATGTTAACACTTACCTTATTCCTTTGATATACTAACCAAAAATAACAAGGTCAACACTTACCATAAATAAGCTTGGCCGACACTTACCATAGAAGAGTAAAATAAAAGTTGTCTAAATGCTATTTAAGGGATTCGAACCTCTTCCCTCATGCACTAATTCATGCGCCAACACCACCATGCCATGTACTCATCTTGTGTCACTTATTAACACTTAAATTAACTTAAGTATTAATGATGCTTGCTTCTCTTCAATAAATTCTCAAATATAAAATTTATTCCTTACCCAAATTATGCTATACTCTTCTTCAGGACTATAATAAACACAAAAATAAAAGTAAGAAAATTTTCCTTCATAATCTAAACATCAAATCATGCAATATATCAATACTCAAATTTTTAGGGTGTTACAAGAATGTTACTCTCTAATATTTTAGTTTTATAGGTTCTATTATATGTTTGCGGCTATGAGCATATAAACTTATGATAGTTTCGCAAATGGTGCTAAAAGGTGGTGGATTTGTATCCTGATGCTACTTTATTGATGGTGTTTATTATTAGTTACGTATTTTGATTAGTCTTGTTCTATGCAATTGTGTGGGGTTAGTGCTAGACTACCTTGTTCTGATATGTCAAGAAGATGATAAATATTGATGGGTGGAGTTTGGACTGATAATTGTACCCCTTCTCTGATCTATTGCATACCTTTTACATGAAAGTTCACTTGTACAAGTACATTACGATATAACATGCAATTTCGGAGAGAGACTTGGCTGACGTTGAGTAGACCTTTGCCTTCCTTGTATAGCAGATTGCTAAAATTTGCTCTCTAAAATGGATGATTTTGAATATGCACATGAGCAGTAACATGGTCATAAATCATTTATATATTTAGATGCTATTGAATAAATGTTGAAATTTGTTATGTTTGGAATCTAGAAATTTGGAGTGCTATATCTTGTAAATTATGATGTCCGAATGGTAAATAGATGATGTTCAAATGCTAAAATTTATTAAGTTTGAAAGCTGGAAACTTAGAGTGTTATATGTTGTAAACCATGTTATCATTCTTTGAAACTTTAGGCATTTAAATGATGCAAATCATCATGTCTGAAGCTGGTATTTGGATAATTAATTTTTTTTTTTTTTTTTGCTGATCTGTAAGGTTGTCCAAAACAAGACAAAATTTGTTATCCTTAAGATGTTCGAATGTGGTTGTTCGAATGGTTCTTCAAATTTTCCAAATGTGTCTTTAAGGTGCTCGAAAATGTCATATTAATGTTGCCCATGTAACAGCCCGATTTAGGGGTTAGTCAGAATAGTGATCTCAGAATCACTAATTCGAGGTTAGAGAAAATTATTTTCATGTTATTTTATGTGTTATAACATATAAGGGTGCATAAAAATTTTGGTGTCTTAATTTTAGCAATTTCTAGCTAAATTGGGGAAAAGGACTAAATCGCATAAAGTGTAAAAGTTCTATTTTATTTGCTAGAAGCACCAAATAACCATGGGTTGTAGATTGGAGACCCCAAATGTGCAATTTGGCCTTGTTAAGTGTGTTGGCCGGCCATAATATGCAAAAGGGGGACAAGAGCATTAATTATGATTGAAGTGGGTGATATTAGTTGAAAGAAAAAAGAGAGAAATATAATAAGATGAAATAAATAAGGAGCTATCATCTTTTTATTTCTTCTCTCTTTCCGCCGAAAATATCAGCCATGGGAGGGGTTTGAAAGCTTCAAATTTTCAGCAAGCTTTACTCCATTCAAGTAAGTGATTTTGATGATCTTTCTTGATAATTTTTGTACTTTTGGAGTCCCCAAAGCTTAAGCTAGCTAGTGGGGGGACTAATTTGCAACATGGTTGAGAGTCTAGGGACTTACCATGAGAGATTTTATACTGGTTGTTGATTTTTTATGGAAAAAATGAATGTTAGGAAGATGAGAAACAACTTTTGTGAAAGGCGTTGTCATGAAAACACCTAATTGGGACTAAAACGCAAAAGTTGTAATTTATTCATTAAGGCATGAAATAGTTGGAATTGTGAGTATTTGTAAGAAGATTAAATGTTTAGATAAGTTTGTTTAACAAGAAAATGTGACAAAAATTCATTTACGAGCCTAGGGGCAAAATAGTAATTTCGCCAAAATATAGGGGCAAAATAGTCATTTTTGCCTAAAGTGTAGTTTATGGTGAATTATGAATTATAAGTGATGAAATCAGTAAATTTTATTATTCTAGATCAAAGAAAATGAGATTCGGACCTAGAACGGGTGAAAAGAGAAATGTGGGCAAAAAGTCCCTTTCGGCCATTTCGACATCGAGGCAAGTTCATGTGTGAATGTGGCAATTATGTATAAGTTAATTTAGTATTCCAATGTTGTATGGAATTTATACCTACTCGATGATTGTATGAAATATCTTTCAATGAGATGTCAAGAGAATTGAATTTGGGAGTAATGGGAAATGGATATAGCATTATATAATGATAGTTATAGTTTCATGTAAGACCCTATTGGAATATGGCCTCAGTGTAAGAATTCGTATAAGACCATGTCAGGGACATGGCATCGACATGTTAATGTATGTAAGACCCTATTGGGTTATGATGTCAATGAGAACTATGTGTATGAGACTCAAGATAGTTATTTAGTAATTTGAATGATTCAACGGATATGTTGAATGTATGTGATTGTACCACGAGAAGCACAAGTATGTGCTAGAACTGAATTGATATGAATTCAATATATAATGAACCCTGGTGGGATATGTATAATTAATGCACCTTAGTTGGATGAGATAGATTTGTTAATGCATTGTGTGAATGTGAATGAGAATCGTAGAAGTTAAGCAAGAATGATAGTGAGAGAGGATGTTTACGGATGAACATTTGAATTAGAGAAATGTATGAGGATAGATATTTGTGAATGTATAATATCAGTGGGTTGTGTGCGATACCACCTGATATATTATTATTAGTTGATGGGCTGTGTGCGATACCGTCAACCATATTACTATCAGTGGGCTGTGTGCGATACCACCTGATTAATTAGTAATAGATGGGCTGTGTGCGATACCATCGCTTATGAATGATTGGTAAGCTAAGTGTGAAATCACCATAGGTATAAATGAATGGTGGGCTGTGTGCGATACCACCCTATAAGAGATTCAATCGTGGGCTAAGTGCGTAGCCACCGAAAGATCAGTAGTATGAGTGGCTTATTGAAAATGCTTGATGTTTTGTTTTTATATGATCATGTGGTGATCAGTGCAGGAATGTATGTTAATTAAATGGGCATTTGGCTTGTGGCACGGTTAGAACGGCAGTAAGAGATGGAGTGAGTAAGCCTTAAGAATGGTTGAGTAAGCGACCATGTGTTAATGAGAAAAACTTATTGAAACGCCTTGTAATTGTGTATATTTAATGAATATCGTGCTTATCGGTTATATGCGGATGAACTTACTAAGCATTATTGCTTACTCTTTTCCCTTTTCATCTCTTATAGGTTAATTTAGCTAGCTCGGGTTGGAGACCACGGAGATGTTTTCACACTATCGATCAAACACTTGGTATGAGGTTTCAAGTCCTTATGAGTCATGGCATATAGGGCTAGTACTTAAGGTTGATTAAGTCATTGTTGATGTAGCTAAATTGTGTTGGCCTAAGAGAACTTATGTTTTGTTAGTATATAGTATTAGAAGAGGGCCTAAGTTGTTTGTAATTCCATGGGAAATAGTTCTCCCTAGTATATGGGATAAAGACTTTATTTCTTTTATGATTAAATGTCTTTAATTCAAGATTATTATCGATGTTATGTGTAGTTATGTGATGAGGTATGAAATGTATTGAATCGAGCATGAATTTTATCTTGATTTCAGTGTGGCATTTGGCATGGTAAATAGCCTCTAAGTGCCCACACGGATGGACACACGGGGGTGTGTCTAGGCCGTGTGCACCCTGTACCTTTGTATTTGAAGTCAGAATAGACCATGGGTGAATCCCACAACCGTTCGTTTGGGCCGTGTGTAGTACACGGACGGATAACACGGGCGTGTCAAGGCCATGTGAGTATAGTCAGTAACTCCACACGGGTAGAAGACACGGGCGTGTCAAGGCCGTGTGAGTATAGTCAGTAACTCCCCACGGTTGGAGGACATGGGCGTGTCTAGGGGTACACGGGCGTGCCCCAAACCACATGGGCGTGTGACCCCTGCTTCCAAGAAAGGTTTTTCGATTAAGTTTCGAAAGTTTCTGAACATGAGTTTAAGGCCTCGTAGGCCATGAGATGTATGAATTATTTGAGAGAGAAAGGTTTTTAATCGGGAACAAAATTTTATGGCCCGTAATTTTATGATTAAGCAAGTTTTACTATAGTAATGTCTCGTATCCGGTCTAGGCTTCAGACTTGGGTATGGAGTGTTACATTTATTAGTATCAGAGCATGGTTTAGTCGATTCTCGGACTAACCTAGCGTGAGTAAGAGTCTAGCTATACATGCCATAGGTTGACCGTGATAGAGTGATATCTCACGGCTCTAACGCAATTGTTTCATTAAGGCATAGATGGTTCCCAACCGAGCTAAAGCCAATAATGTTCTAAGTGATAATGAGGTAATTGAAATGCTCTTGTGCATTGATGAGATTCAAAAAAAGTATGAATAGAAGTACATGACATGTGTGTGATAATACAAGAAATGAGAATCATAAAATAATAAGCTTCTCTATATTGGCTTGATGTGCATAAGGTGTTGTGTATTCAACCTATTGGGTCAGGTGCATATAGTGAGTAAATTTACCCGGAGAATGGGGTATATGTGTATGTACGATTGTTTGAATGATGTATGATCAATATGACCACATAGTTGAATCTCATGTGTGACTGTTAAAGTAGAAGATGTATGATGTTTTATTTCGTGACTCTGTGTGAGACCACACGTGTTATGGTGTGAGAGTTAAATTGGGAAGTTTGACTAATATAATGTAGGGATGAGTACGGCCGTTCGATGATAAAATGGTGAATAAGACCATGGTTGGACCATGGCGGTATATGTGATCCCATATAAGACCATGTTTGGGACATGGCATTGGCATGATGCATGATCCCGTATAAGACCATATCTAGGATATGGCATCGGCATCAATATGAGTTTCCATGTAAGACCATATCTGGGATATGGCATTGGTGTTGATATGGGATTTCGTGTAAGACCATAGCGAGGCTACGGCATCGTGACGACATGTAAAGTAATAGCTGGGCTATAATGTTGTGATATGAGTAAGACCATAGTTGGGCTATGGCAATCAAGTAAATGATGTACTCAAACCCATAAGACATTCTTTAATTAATAAGTGATGGTAAGAGAAAATAGAGTTAAATGTTGAGTACTCAAGTAGATAGTAACGTGGAACTTGAGTAATTGAAATCACTATTCAAAAGTATGAGGGATAGAAACAAATGTAGCATGATGAATGTGAAAACTCACTTGGGATGAGTTGTGTCACTATGATGATATTTCATTGATGATGAAATTCTAAATCATATGTATGTAGTCACGAGAGTCAAGTCAAGGGGCTTTGTGACCCCACTCTCCTTACCACTGTTGAATTATGATGAGATGTTATGAGAGTCAAGTTGAGTAAGTTTTTATGTAATTAACACAGTATTTATGTTAGCATTCTGGGAATGCTTTGTATCACATTGATACATGACACTCTGCTAGATAGAGTAATTGTTGTTGAACATGGGGTTGAAGTACTAGGGGACTATAATGAAAAGGCTATCATTAAGATATGAAATAGATAAGGTCCCGTATAAGACTATGTTCGAGGCATGGCCTCGGTGCCAAGTTATGATTCTGTATAAGACCATATCCAGAATGTGGCTTCAGTAATGGATATAAGAACCGTATGAGACCATATTTGGAATATGGCATCGATACCTAAAGCGAAAACCCATATAAGACCTTAACCGGGCTATGGCATTGGCATTTAGAGGTGACTCCATACAAAACCACCCCGGGAGTGTGGCATTGGTTTCGTGCCTACATGAATAATGATGAATGTGCATCTTTGATTATCTCCATAAATCAGTGGGACAGATAGATGAGTCTAAAGGTAGAAAGGAGAATTGTACTAAAGTCATGTGAATGAGTGAATACAGGCACTCGTGAACGAATCACAAAGAAATGAGTATGATGTGTGGCATAGTATGTGCTTAATAAAGGGCAGGTATGAGTAAATTGGCTTGAAGCCTATGACCTGTGACCTGTGCATGGTTAATTAATACCATGAATGAATTATAATGATTCCCTTGGATATTATGTATTAATACTTGTTTCCCTTCCAAGGTGATGTGGATGTTCTTTTCAGGAAATTGTGATTGTGTGAGAATGTTAGCTGATTGAAAAATCAGACTAAGTGGTTGTTGATTTAGTTAATTGAAATTAACATTTCTTTATCTCCTCGTAACCCTATTCGAGTGCTTGGAGGGAAAAGTTAGGAATGATTCTAGTATAAGAAGTGAAATCATGAGTTTCGCGTTGTATGATGAGTTTTCGGGCAAGCCGAACAGAGTTAACGAATTCGATAGAGATGTCCCTACTATTGTGAGATATGATGATAGTAAAGGTTTTAGATTAGCATAGCAAAAGAAACTTAGATGAGAATGTGCTTAAGGTATGTTATCAGTATGGAGAAAAAAAATAGATTAACGTATTGAGATATGATTCAAGTTCTGTGTATATTTGTGCGTGAATCAATAAAGAGAATAAAATTTTGTGTGCACGAGAGTAGAGAGCATGATATAAGGATGTGCTCATCGAAATGTTCAAACCGTGCTGGTTGAGTTGAAAGCTATAGAAGGAACTATTAATTGAAAGTTCTAATACTGAGTTCAGTCTGAATCGAGAAAAAGAGTTGACCGGTTAGTGATCCAGAGACGATCACTTTTGTGTCTGTGTTGTGAGTTAGGTGTTATGAAATGATTCATGGGAAACTTGATGTGTACTTTCTAAATTTTAACGAGTGGGGGTATCTTATGCTATAGAAGATCTTGAAAATGAAATAGTGGAAAGGGCTTGAGCTATTACAATGAAGAGTACAGTTATTGTGATACTTCTCAGATTGTAGACAAAGTACAGGTGTTGAATGAAAGATCCATGTTAAGTAAAGCGAGTTAGTTACTCAGTGGATCTTAGTTGGTAATATCCTAGTTTCAGCAGGGTTAACGACTAGAATGAGTCTTCCTTTCAAAGTAAAGGAGTTCAAAAAAAAAAAGAGAGGTAGTAAATGGTATTTTAAATAAGCTCTGGATGAGTTTATTTAAGATGATAAAATCCAGGTTGGATAAGATTTTCGTTGTTGATGTTTTCTTGAGAAAGAAGCTGAATGATGATAAATCCAAAACTTATGCAGAAGCTTTGGTATGAGAGTTAGTAGTAGCATATCTACTGATGCAAGAATAAGGAAGTACAGTTATGTGCGTAAATGTTTTGACACTAAAATACATTTTACGATATGATTGAGTTTATGGTCGAAGTAATTGACCACTAAAAGTGAGTTTTCTTTAAAAAGCATACAAGTCAAGAGTATTAAAGTTGGTGAATACTTTAACGAGGAAGTGAGATAAAACCTTATTGATTTCAAATTTGGCTTGACAAAATTCCCAAGAAGGGAATGTCATTGAATTGTCGAATCGATCGGTAAGGATCCGAATGATCATTTGGACGTGTACAGCGTTCTAAATTAGTGGATTACTAAGTATACGCCTTGGAGGAAGAAATACCTAGGTCGCAAGTGATGCTTCGACCCTGTGAATGATAGCTTAAAGGTTGTTGACAATAGAACTTGAGGATAAGTGGATTTGTGATTTTGAAGAGTTTATGGAAACGTTTTAAGGGGGTGAGTAGCAACTCCTCCTCATAAGATTTTCGGGGATGAAAATCCCTAAGGGGGGAGAATTGCAACAGCCCGATTTAGGGGTTAGCCAGAATAGTGATCTCAGAATCACTAATTTGAGGTTAGAGAAAATTATTTTCATGTTATTTTATGTGTTATAACATATAAGGGTGCATGAAAATTTTGGTGTCATAATTTTAGCAATTTCTAGCTAAATTGGGGAAAAGGACTAAATCGCATAAAGTGTGAAAGTTCTATTTTATTTGCTAGAAGCACCAAAGAACCATGGGTTGTAGATTGGAGGCCCCAAATGTGCAATTTGGCCTTGTTAAGTGTGTTGGCCGGCCATAATATGCAAAAGGGGGACAAGAGCATTAATTATGATTGAAGTGGGTGATATTAGTTAAAAAAAAAGAGAGAAATAAAATAAGATGAAATAAACAAGGAGCTATCATCTTTTTATTTCTTCTCTCTTTCCACCGAAAATATCAGCCATGGGAGGGGTTTGAAAGCTTCAAATTTTTAGTAAGCTTTACTCCATTCAAGTAAGTGATTTTGATGATCTTTCTTGATAATTTTTGTACTTTTGGAGTCCCTAAAGCTTAAGCTAGCTAATGGGGGGACTAATTTGCAACATGGTTGAGAGTCTAGGGACTTGCCATGAGAGATTTTATGCTGGTTGTTGAGTTTTTATGGAAGAAAATGAATGTTAGGAAGATGAGAAACAACTTTTGTGAAAGGTGTTGTCATGAAAACACCTAATTGGGACTAAAATGCAAAAGTTGTAATTTGTTCATTAAGGCATGAAATAGTTGGAATTGTGAGTAGTTGTAAGAAGATTAAATGTTTAGATAAGTTTGTTTAACAAGAAAATGTGACAAAAATTCATTTACGACCCTAGGGACAAAATCATAATTTTGCCAAAATGTAGGGGCAAAATAGTCATTTTTGCCTAAACTGTATTTTATGGTGAATTATGAATTATAAGTGATGAAATCAGTAGATTTTATTATTCTAGATCAAAGAAAATGAGATTTGGACCTAGAACGGGTGAAAAGAGAAATGTAGGCAAAAAGTCCCTTTCGGCCATTTCGACATCGAGGTAAGTTCATGTGTGAATGTGGCAATTATGTATAAGTTAATTTAGTATTCCAATGTTGTATGGAATGTATACCTACTCGATGATTGTATAAAATATCTTTCAATGAGATGTCAAGAGAATTGAATTTGGGAGTAATGGGAAATGGATATAGCATTATATGATGATAGTTATAGTTTAGTGTAAAGACCCTATTGAATATGGCCTCGGTGTAAGAATTCAGATAAGACCATGTCGTGGACATGGCATCGACATGTTAATGTATGTAAGACCCTATTGGGGTATGATGTCAATGAGAACTATGTGTACGAAACTCAAGATAGTTATTTAATAATTTAAATGATTCAACGGATATGTTGAATGTATGTGATTGTACCACGAGAAGCAGAAGTATGTGTTAGAACTGAATTGATATGAATTCAATATATGATGAACCCTAGTGGGATATGTATAATTAATGCACCTTAGTTGCATGAGGTAGATTTGTTAATGCATTGTGTGAATGCGAATGAGAATCGTAGAAGTTAAGCAAGAATGATAATGAGAGAGGATGCTTATGGATGAAAATTAGAGAAATGTATGAGGATAGATTTTTGTGAATGTATAATATCGGTGGGTTGTGTGCGATACCACCTGATATATTATTATTAGTTGATGGGCTGTGTGTGATACCATTAACCATATTACTATCGGTGGGCTGTGTGCGATACCACCTGATTAATTAGTAATCGATGGACTGTGTGCGATACCATCGCTTATGAATGATTGGTGAGCTAAGTGCAAAATCACCATAGGTATAAATGAATGGTGTGCTATGTGCGATACCACCCTATAAGAGATTCAATGGTGGGCTAAGTGCGTAACCACCGAGAGATCAGTAGTATGGGTGGCTTCTTGAAAATGCTTGATATGTTGTTTTTATATGATCATGTGGTAGTTTGGAGGAGTTTCTGCCACTAGCTGAATTTGTTTATAATAATAACTTTCAGTCTAGTATTAAGATGGCATTGTATTAGGCTCTATATGGTCATATGTGTCGCACTCTATTATGTTGGACTGAGTTGGGTGAGAAGAAGATTATGGGTCCTGATATGGTTTCTAAGATTTAGGATAATGTCAGATTGATTTGGGAAAGTCTTAAGGCAGCTTTTAACAAATAGATGTCTTATGTAGATATTAGGGGGAAAGATATAAACTTTGTTATGGGAGATAAGATTTTCCTAAGGTATCTACATGGAAGAAGGTTCTCATATTTGGATGTAAGAGCAAGTTGAGCCCTAGGTTCATTGGGCCTTATCGGATTCTGAAACGAATGGGGTCAGTCACCTATCTGTTAGAGTTACTTCCAGAGTCAGACCGTATACACAATTTGTTTTCCACATCTCTATGTTAAGACAATATCGGTCTGATCCATCTCACATTGTGCTTGTTGAGGTGATTGAAGTAAGGCCGAATTTGACTTTCGAGGAAGAACCAGTGCAAATTTTAGGTCGAGAGGTTAAGGTATTGAGAAAGAAGACTATTCCATTAGTTAGGGTTATGTGGTGGAATCATGGTACATAGGAAACCATTTGGGAACCAAAGGATTTGATTCGTTAGCAATACCTACATTTGTTTGATTTAGGTAAAATTTCAAGGTCAAAATTTTTTTAAATAGGGGAGAGTTGTAACGCCCTAAAATTTTTGTTTTTGAATTGTTAGAATTTGACAAGTAAAATTGATCTGAGTAGTGGTTAAGTTTTGTGCTTGTGTGTGAGAGGTTCTAGGTTCGAATCCCTTCCCTTGAATTTTTTTTTTTTGCTTCAACCCCTATATTTGGATATTAAGCTTAAAAATGATTTTCACTCAATTGATGACAATAATGAGCCTATCGATTTAGTGGTAAGGCTTCAGCTTACCTAAAGGTCATGTGTTTAAATCCCTATGTGTGCAAAATGTAAATATTTTTGCTAAATCCCCAATCTATGCTGCCCATGTGGTAGAGGTTGGGTGAAATTCGAACTCTAGATAATCTAATAAGTTTTCATAATCAATTTGGTTATGATGTTTTAAAAAAATTAAATTAGAAGATTTTCCCCAAATTTTTCTCACTACTCTCTCACGTTTCTCACTTTCTCTCTTCCTCTTTCCACGTTCAATTTTTTTTTTCAATTTTGTGATTGACTCTTTTACCATTTCCTCTGTTAGGTTTCCTTCTTTGTGTTTCCCTTCTACTATCTCCTTTCTTTCATTCTTTCTTTCATCTTCTTTCTATGTTTTTGTGTTATTAGACATTTTGATTAAGGTACGTCTATTTAATTCAATAATTTCTTTGAAAGTAGCTTTTATTTACTCTTAAAGGATGTTGTTGTTCTCATTTCTTGTGGAAGGTTTGGAAGTGTCTGTGTGTGTTTTTGTAAGAATCATTTTAATAGATGATTTTGGTGTATTGTTAGGAGAGGCTCTAAATCACACGACATCCTTCCGACAAATTAGAAGATTTGTAGGACTGTCATCTCTATTTGGGTAAGTGATTGAATGCCGAAAGGTTGATTTTCGGCTTTGTTAAGGCCCAAGGTTAGTCGTTGTTGTCGAATTAGTGATTTAGATTTAGTGTTTCATTACTAAAATTGGTCGTTTAAATGTTGAATTTAGGTTTTTACATTCTCGTTGTTGGATTTGCATCGAAAACCAACTAGGTGTGTAATGGAAACCTCGAAAAACATCGAACAATGTGATGTCAAAAAGCCACTGTCGATGTCACACGATCATGTGAGCCACACAGTCATGTGGGCCACACGGGCTAGGTTATTTGGGGTGTGTGGGCCACACAAGCATGTGTTAGGCTATGTGGTGTAACAACCCGAATTAGACCCTAGTCGAAACAGTGGTTTCAAGACCATAAATTTGAGGTCGTAAAAATATTTTAAGATTATTTTTTGTGTTTATATTATGTGATTAAGCATGTGTGAAAATTTCGTGTGAAAATTTTATCGATTGAGTGCTTAACTAGCAAAAAGGACTTAATCGCATAAAATACAAAAGTTGTGTGCTGATTATTTAAGTGCCTAATTGTTGTTGTCTTTATAATTGGGAGGTTTTATGATGCAAATAGCCCACTATTAAGTTAGTGGATGACAATGGACCATTATGACCTTGATGTTTATATGTTCTAAATATTAATTAAAAGATTAATTAGGTAAATGAATTATTAAAGCTTTAATAATAAAATAAAAGGCTAAAAATGAGCCATGAATGTTCATCTTTTCCACCGAATATTGAAAGAAGAAGAAAGAGTTTGAGCTTTGTGATATTCGGCTAGGGCTTAGCTTGATTGAGGTATGTTTTTTACTCGGTTTTTGATAATTTCTACATTTTTTTAATTGTTGCTTCGTGCTCTACAAAACCCATGCTTAAATTTTTTGAATTGATGATGAATTTGAACTGTGCCATGGATGAATTCATGAGCTTTTTGATAGTTGATGATGAAATATGAAAGATAGGTGGAAGATTAACATATTTTGTCTTTGATTTTTTAGTGAAATTGAGTAATTTGGACTAAATTGTGAAAATAATATTTTGAGGGTCTAAAATGTGAAATAAATGAAATGTGTGGACTTGTATTGAGCATGGGAATATTCGGCCAAGCTTGGATGATATGGAATTTTGTATATTTTGTGATTTTATTAAAGAGGGACTAAAGTGTCAAAATATAAAAATGTGAGGGCTATTTTGTAAAATGCCCTAAATATGTGTGTTTGGACTAAATTGAATGAATTGGTGATTGAATGAGCTAAATTTGAATGTGCATAGACCAGGAGAGATTCAGGTTGAGATCGAGGCAAAGATAAAGTACTTGATTAATCGACTAGTTTTGATATTTCAACATCCGAGGTAAGTTCGGATATAATACGTGTATTTAACTATGTTTAAATGTTATAAAACGATTGGTTATGATGTTTTTAAATTATAAATGTTATGTGAAAAATCAAACTATGTGGCACTAAGTGTGCGTATTCGGAAATGTGACCGAAGTAAATAGCATTGTGTGTGCGAAGTAATAGAAGCTTGACTTAATTGATTGGCACTGTGTGTACAATACCGAATTAAGTTCAGTTTTGTATCGAGGCACTAAGTGTGCGACATTAATTGAGCTTCGGCTATGACTTTGGCACTAAGTGTGTGATTGAGTTGGAAAAATATCAACCAGTAAATGAGGTATGGTATCGAACATCGAATAGCAAGAACGTTTGTTAACTGAGTGTTGGCAAAGGTATGTTTAAACCTATGTGGTTGATGATAGTTTTTAAAGGTTGAAGGAATGAATATTTTAGCATATGGTTGAGGATGATAATGTGTTCAATTGTATATTTATCTATGTGATTGATTATTTTGTATTGATGTTGCATTATTGAGAAGTATGTATTATATTACGAACTTACTAAGCTTTTGAGCTTACTGTGTGATGTGTTTCTCTGTTTTACAGTGCCAATAATTCTAGCTTGGATCCGAGGATCGTCAGGCAACTCAATCACACTATCAGCAATCTATTTTGGTACTTTTGAAATATGTGTATATGTGGTATATGGCATGAATAGGCTATTGAATGTGGCATGTTTTGAGTTGTGTAAATATTACCATGAGACACGGTTTAAAGGATGAATAATGTAGTAATATATGTGTAGGATAAGTGTATGATAAGTATGGTTTGTTTAAGCTAAATTTGGTTGTTGACAATGAGGTTTAATATGAAATTATGATAGAAATTGTATGATGCTTGTTGTGCATGATTTAGGATGTGAAATTTTTATTTAGATGGATTTATTTGAGATGAGTTTGAGCATAGCTATAGATGGTATATTGGTATGTTTGGTTGCATTTTGAGACACGAATTAGTTTTGAATTTAGGCTTGTAGGTAATTCAAGGTGTGGGAGGCAAGATTGGCCTTGAATATGGCTATAATTGCCCACACAGTTGAGCATACAGGCATGTGGCTCAACCGTGTTGTTTAAGTTTTCTAAGTGAAACAAGTTAGGCTCGACCACGGGCTAAACACACGGGCGTGTGACTGGCCGTGTGGTGCAAGTCAGGTTCCACCACGAGTGAGGCACACGGGCATGTCTCAGGCCATATGGACAAGTCAGTAGGTATGCCCTGTTTTGCCATAGCTTAGACACATGGGCGTGCCCAAGGCTGTGTGAGGCACACGACCTACCCACATGGGCGTGTGACCTCTGTAACTTAGAAAAATGTTTAAGTTTCAAAAATTTTTGTAAGTGTTCGGTTTAGTCCCGACCCTATTCTAAAACATGTTTAAGGTCTCGATGACCTTATTAAGGGACTATATGATTATGTTTGAATATGATTGAATTATAATTGACTTGGTGTTGCGAAATGGATATAAAATGTTTCGATTGTTCGGTAATGCCTCTTAACCCTATACCGGCGACGGTTTTGGGTTAGAGGTGTTACATGTGGGCCCAATTTTTGTAAAATTTAGTTAGGGTCATATTTGAAGTGTGATTCGAGATTAGCCACTTCGTAGGCTCCAAAATGTGTTATGTATGATTTATAGTTATGAAATATGATATTCTGCCTCTGTTTATGTGATTTCTGAAAGTATGATTTTTTACAATTTGATGTGCTTAGCATGTATGTCATATGTGCATCCGATATCTGTTTAGTATTGCATGTGCATTGGGTGGGATATTGATAAGATGGAGAAAGTGTTAGCAATTTAATAATTTTCCTTATTTGATGGTATTGCCACACCTACCTAATTCTAGTGGATTACTGCATTAAGTCTAGCAGCTTGGCTGCATTATTCTGAAAAGTGACATATGCTCACTTACAGGTGTGTGGAGTTGGATGGATATTTATTACGCTAATTGGTGTGTAGGGTTGAATGGAGATGGTATATAGTGGATGGAGTAGGATCTTGAATACGTATCTGAATTGCAATTGTATACGTATATGTTATTTTATATGCATCTGATTTGTTGTGTAGGTTGAGTTATACACTGGGCTCGTAAGCTCACCCTTTTATTTTATCCTCTCATGTAATCAGCAAACCTAGGATCAGACGGCATGCAAGAACTCAGGATTAGACTTTTTCGATAAAAACAATTTAATATGAACTTTATGTTAATATTAGACTTTTTGGACTTTTTTGTTGCTTTTGTTGAGTTTAAGTAACTAATATATTTCTATTAGTGAAAATATTTGCTTAAAAGTTAAACTACAGTTTTCAACACTTTATCACAAATGAATTTTGTAATAAAGTCATAGCATACACGAAAATTTTCCCTAAAATTGAAAAACGATTTATCAAAGTTAGCACTGGTTTTACCACACGTTTTCAAAGTAAATTTATGAGCTTTCCAATAAGTTAGTGTAACTCCTCAAAATTCAGCCATAACGTCCAAGCAGGGTGCGGAGTATTATAATATCCCAAAAGAAGAAAATAGAGAAACAGATCGCATAGCTAAAATAGCTTTTGACAAAAAGGAAGGGTTACAATTATTTGCAGGATGTTCTAGCACTACACCAAAACAGACTTTTAGCGGCGTTTTTAGTGGCGTTTTAAACAAAAACGCCACCAAGATTACACAATAGTGGCATTTGAAGGAAAATGCCGCAACAAAATGATCAATAGTGGCATTTTTTAAATAAACGCCGCTAAAAATGATATATAGTGGCGCATTCCAGTAAACGCCGCTAAATCTCCAACGTATAGCGGCGCTTTTAAGAAAACGCCACTAAATCTCAGACGTATAGCGGCGCTTTTTATAAAACGCCGCTAATGCTTGGACCTTTAGCGGCGCTTCCTACCAAACGCCGGAAAATTATTTTTATTTCAAAACAAAAACGACCACATTTTAATTGCAATGTTAAAATGGAAAAAATTAGTGGCCTTTGTTACAAAAACGCCGCTAAATGTGATCTTTAGCGGCGTTTTTAACAAAACGCCACTAATTTGTTTCTTTCAAAATAGAAACGACGCCGTTTTAATTACAGTGTAAAAATGTGATAAATTTAGCGGCATTTTTTAAAAAAACGCCGCTAAAGTCTGACTTATAGCGGCGTTTGTTATAAAACGCCGCTAAAGGTGATCTTTAGTGGAGTTTTTTTTGCAAAAACGCCACAACATAATTTTTATTTCAAAAACAAAAAGCGACGTGTTTTCATGTAAATATAAAAGTGTTAAAATTTAATCTTTAGTGTTTTAGTGGTTTAGAGTTTTTGACTTAAGGTTTAGTATTTGTGGTTATAGGGTTTATATATTTATGTAAGGGTTTATGATTGAGGGTTTTATAGTTTAGGGTTTAGAGTTTATAAAAGTTTGTGGTTTAAGGTTTTGGATTTAATATGTTTTAGGGTTTAAAGTTTGGGGTTATGTATTTAGAGTTTTATATGGATTAAGGGTTTAAGGCTTATAGTCTAAGGTTCAGAGTTAAGGGTTAAGGGTTGATAGTTTAGGAGTTATGATATAGGGTTTAGGGTTTAAGGTCAAGGGTTTAGGGTTTAAGGTATATGACCCTCAATTTCGAAACCAAAATCCTTGAAATCAGTTTCTTCTAATTCAAATCCCTAGAATCATGTAAACCGGATAATCAAGCAAGTCAAACAACTAGCATTGATAGGGTAGCCACTGGCTATTGCCAATGAGGTGCTTTCCTTTATAAATATGGGTTATGAGGACACTTTTACCTACTCCATGTAGATGAAGAGTTTTTCAAAACCAAGTGATGATTTAATGAAGGATTAGTCAGATTAGATGGAACAACACATCAAAACTAAATGAAGCTTTCAATGCTAGAAATGTGTGGGGATGTGTAGGTGTAAACTATTAAAGAGTGAGTAACTGGCATGGACTGCAAATCTTGCAAGTAAACTCCCTGCACTTGGCATCAAAGTTAATCTTAAAACCAATGGGTTGAAATGACGTTTACTTACCTAATAGCAAAGGTTAGGCAGTTTTCAACAATGAATTGTTTCTCATGTTATCACCCTTTTTAGTGTTGGAGAAGATTAGTTTTTACTTTTCAAAGTTAGGGCTTACTTTAGTTTGTTCTTTAGCTACAATCTATCATGGTTGAATAGCATCTCCAATTCTAATTTCGGTCTTTGTAACTCCTTTTTTATTCATTTTGTAAAAGAAAAAGAGATCATATTTCTTCCCAAATAAAAAGAAGCCCATTTAGGTTATGGGCTTAACCAATAAACTATCTCAAAGCAAAGTCCGGGCCTTTTTCTTCGTGTAATTTGAGAAGTTGGGAATTTGGGTTCTATAGAATTTTAACATTTCGCAATATATTTTTCTATTTTAAAATACATAAAATTTCAATATGTATATATAGAGAGTATGCTAACAAGGTTAACATCTATTAATACATAGATTAATTAATAATAGTATAAAAATAAGTAATTGGATTAATTAATAATAGTATAAAATATATAGATTAAATTATATTAAAATTACTGCGTTTTTACAAAAACGCATACAAAACCCATCAATAGATTAAAAGACGACGTCGTTTGAAAATTTGTTGTATGAATTAGTGGTGTTTGTGAATAAAACGCCACAAAAATATATCAGTATAATGCAAAACAGCGCCGTTTAAACATTTTTTTTAGTGGCGCTAGTCATAAAACGCCGCTATAAGTCTATATTTAGTGGCGTTTTCTTAAAAAACGCCGCAAATAGATATTTTCATTAAGCTTCACAACATCGTTTTTGTAGCACAGTTAGTATCTTAGTGGCGTTTAAGGGAAAACGCCGCAAAAAGTATGTATTACCGGCGCTTTCTAAGAAAACGCCGCTATTTTATTTAGTGGCGTTTTCTTAAAAAACGCCGCAAATAGATATTTTCATTAAGCTTCACGACATCGTTTTTGTGGCACAGTTAGTATCGTTAGTGGCGTTTAAGGGAAAACGCCGCAAAAACTATGTATTACCGGCGCTTTCTAAGAAAACGCCATAAAATTGGTCCATGTTATTGCTGGCGTTTTAGCCCAAAACGCCACAACATGGAAGAAAAATGACTGCGTTTTTTCTGGAAATTTTTAGTGGCGTTTATTGGAAAGCGCCGCAATAGGGTTAAATTTTCTATTGAAACGGCGTCGTTCTTGTTCCATCCAGTTTAATTGCCTAAGACTATTCTGTTCCCCCATTTTCTAATTTCCCGAAATCCCTAATCCCTAATCCCCTTTCGCGTTTCCCCTCCCAATCCCCAAATATTTCTTCGATTTTTGGTGCGAAGTAATTCCCCAATCTCCCTAAATTGGTTTCTGTTGCTTTGATTTCCAGTCTCTTCCTGTTTTCTTATTTCTTGAATCCCCAATCCCCAAATCTTTCTTCAATTTACATTTACATTGCTTTGCTCGGTTCATTTCGACTCAAACAAAGATTTAGATTCAAGAGAAGAAGATGAAGAAGAAGCTAATTAAGTAAGACTCTTCTTTTCCCTATTTTCTAATTTCCCAAAATCCTAATCCCTAATCCACTTTCGCTTCCTCCCAATCCCCAAATCTTTCTTGATTTACGGTGCTAAATACTTCCCCAATCTCCCTAAATATGTTTCTATTGCTTTGATTTCCACTCTCTTCCTGTTTTCTTATTTTTTGAATCCCCAATCCCCAAATCTTTCTTCGATTTCTATTTCTGTTGCTTTGTTCTGGTTCATTTTGACTCTGAAACAGCGTTTCTCATCAAGAGAAGAAGATGAAGAAGAATCTCTTAATAAATCCTGCGGTTTAATCGATTTGAGGTAAGTTTTGAGGCACAAATCTCTTCTTTAATAATTTCGAGGTAGAAGTATTTCTACAATCTATTTCTGTTTCTGTTGATGTTTTTATCTGAATAGTTTCTGTTGAATAATTTTTGTACAATCTATTTCTTTAATAATTTTGAGTTAGACAGGAAGCTCTTAATAATTTCTGTTGATGTTATTCTGTTGATGTTATTCTGTTGATGTTTTTATCTGAAATTATGTTCAATCTATTTCTTTTTTGGTCAATTTCGAGGCACAAATTCTCGACTGAGTATTTAATAGTTTATATTTATTTTGTTTGCTCAAATATTTATTAGGGGTTAATTTTAGTCAACGCTTTCCCTTTTTTGCAGCCTGGGAAGAGGAATCGAGTTTTGTTGTTGATCAAGGAACCTAGTGTTTCATCATTAAGAGGTATGTTACTGATTCGATCTTAAATACGGTTGCTATTGAAAATTTTTTTATGAATTAGAGTTTAGTTCTTGAATTGAAAGTGAAGCTAGTATATTCATTGAGTTAGTTTAAGAATTTTTAAGAACTGGATTTGGATTATCCCCTCTCCAATAATTTTAAGATGAAAATTGCATAGTCTAAGACTTAATTCCATCCATAAGTTTCTTATTTGTCATAAGAAAGCATTGAAGCCTTTGCTTGGTTGAGGGGACTGGTGTGTTTTTAATTATTTAAATAATCGTAAAGAAAGGAGATTGGATGTTTTAAGGCAAATCCACGTTGATTTCATGTGCTGATGTGCAGTTTTAGGGTTACAAAAATTGAATGGATATGAGCTTAATGCATGCCATTAGTTAGTTTTTTCATGCTATCTTTTTCTTGCTATCTATTGATTGCTTTCATTCATTCTCTTGTGATGTTATTATAATGCTATTGGCCATTTATACTTTCCTCAAGGGGATAAAATTTTATATTCTTATTCTGACTTAGTATACTTAGGTTATATATGTTTATTCTTTTCCATTTATTAATTTAAAGGTAAGGAGCTCTAGCAAAGCTCAATGGTGCAAACCCTTTCATTCATTCTCTTGGATGGGATTTAGGGTTTTTTTCAAGGTACTTATAATGAATGAATTTTAAACTCCTTGCAAGCTTGAGGGTTGCCTATAAAACATCACCGCCATCTTGCCTCTCTTTTGTCATTTTGCCAAAGTCTAGTTTTTCACTAGTCCTTTGAGTTTGATTTTTCGAAATCGGTGCTTAGCAACTATTGTATATTCATTTCATAGCTTATGTGATACATGTGATAAATGTATGTTGTTATAAACTCTGTTATAATATGATTTGATATGGGTTGATGAGTGGAGGGGCGGTCAACCGGGGATAAAAATTTTTTGGTATATTCTTATTAGATAGAGGCGTTTGGTTGGCTAGACTTAGTTGCATGTTAATTCTCAACACATAGTTCATGGATATGGAGCCGAGGGATTTGTTAATTTATCGACATCTTATGGTGCCAACTAGTTCAAGTCAATCATCAAAACTTGAACAATAACCAAGTATAAGAACAAACGTCTATTGTTTCGGTTTTACAATATTTCAAAAGGTGGTGGGTTTTGGGTCATTACATTAATTCTCAATGAGTTAAGACATCTTATGGTGCCAACTAGTTCAAGTCAATCAAAAACTTGCAAGTAAACTTTTTTTATAGGTTTCTATGCTTTCATCATTTTCAATCTTAATATTTGCTAAGTTATATTTAAATTGTAATAATTGAATATTATTTGCTAAGTTATACTTGTGGTTTATGCTAAACCCTAAACACTATACCATAAAACCAAAAACACTAAACCTCAAACCTCAAAACACAAACTTCAAAACCTTAAAAACTTGAAACCCTAAACCATAAACTTTAGACCCCAAATCTTAAACCCTAAACCTTAAACCCTAAAACCATAAACCATAAACCTTAAACCATAAACCCTAAACCCTAAACCTTAAACCTTAAACCCTAAATCCTAAAACCTAAACATTAAATCCTAAACTCCAAACCCTAAACCCTAAACCTTAAACTCCAAACCTTAAACCCTAAACCACAAACCTTAAACCCTAAACCTTTAAACCCTAAACCTAAAATCCCAAACATTAAATCCCAAAACCATAAATCCTAAGTTAAGATCAAACTTCATAACTTACATAATTCTTGTATAGAAAAAAAGGATTCAAAGTATATAGGCTAGAAACCTGACGGGCTGCCTTATATCTCACAGTTAGATATAATGGATCCTCCCTAGGTGTAACAATGCCACGTATGATGAATCTAAACGAAAACAAAAATAATCTAATTTTAATATCAAATTTCATACCTTACATAATTTTCCCTTAAGATCAAACTTCATAACTTACATAATACTTGTATAATTTAAAAAAAAGATTCAAAGTATATAGGTTTGAAACTTTGATCGGTTGCCTTATATCTCACGATTAGATATAACGGATCCTCCTAGGTGTAACAATGCCACGTATGATGGATCTAAACGAAATACCAAATTAAATATTGAAATAATATAATAATTATTAAACCTTTAAAACCCTAAAACCCTAAACCTATAACCCCTAAACCTTAACCCTTAAACCCTAAATCCTTAAACCCTTGAATCTTAAACCCCTAACCCTTAACCCCTAACTCCTAAACCTTAACCCTTAAACACTAAACCATAAACCCTAAACTCATAAATCTTAAACCCTAACCACTAACCTTTAACCCTTAACCTATAACCCTTAACCCCTAATTTTAAGTTAATATCAAACTTCATAACTTACATAATACTTGTATAGATAAAAGAAAAAGATTCAAAGTATATAGGCTGGAAACCTGACGAGTTGCCTTATATCTCACTGTTAGATATAACGGATCCTCCCTAGGTGTAACAATGCCACATATGATGGATCTAAATGAAATACCAAATTAAATATCGAAATAATATAACAATTATTGAATTCATAAACCCTAAACCATTGAAACCCTAAAACTCTAAAACTTTAAACCTTAAACCATAAACCCTAAGCCCTAAACCCTTAAACCTTTAAATCTTAAACACCTAACCCTTAACCCCTAACTCCTAAACCCTAAAACTTTAAAACCCTAAACCCTAAGCCTTAAACCCTAAACCCTTAAACCTTTAGATCTTAAACCCTTAACCCTAACCTCTAACCCTTAAACCCTAACCCTTAAACCATAAACCCTAAATCTTAAACTCATAAATCTTAAACCCTAACCACTAACCCTTAACACCTAACTATAGCCCTTAACCCCTCATTTTAAGTTAATATCAAACTTCATAACCTACATAATACTTGTATAGATAAAAGAAAAA
Source organism: Gossypium rotundifolium (assembly GCA_025506655.1). Taxonomy (NCBI): domain Eukaryota; kingdom Viridiplantae; phylum Streptophyta; class Magnoliopsida; order Malvales; family Malvaceae; genus Gossypium; species Gossypium rotundifolium. The sequence goes on from CP106723.1 coordinate 122,715,052, forward strand.
GATTCAAAGTATATAGGCTAGAAACCTGACGGGTTGCCTTATATCTCACTGTTAGATATAACGGATCCTCCCTAGGTGTAACAATGCGACGTATGATGGATCTAAACGAAACACCAAATTAAATATCGAAATAATATAACAATTATTGACTTTCTAAACCCTAAACCATTAAAACCCTAAAACTCTAAAACCTTAAACCTTAAACCCTTAAACCTTTAAATCTTAAACACCTAACCCTTAACCCCTAACCCCTAAACCTAAAACTCTAAAACCCTAAACCTTAAACCATAAACCCTATGCCCTAAACCCTAAACCCTTAAACCTTTAAATCTTAAACACCTAACCCTTAACCCTTAACCCATAAACCTTAAAACTCTAAAACCTTAAACCCTAAACCATAAGCCCTAAACCTTAAACCCTTAAACCTTTAAATCTTAAACCCTTAACCCTTAACCCCTAACCCCTAACCCTAACCTTTAAACCTTAAACCCTAAATCCTAAACTCCTAAATCCTAACCACAAACCCTTAACACCTAACCTATAGCCCTTAACCCCTAATTTTAAGTTAATATCAAACTTCATAACCTACATAATACTTGTATAGATAAAAAAAAAAGATTCAAATGATATTGGTTGGAAACCTGACGGGTTGCCTTATATCTCACTGTCAGATATAATGGATCCTCCCTAGGTGTAACAATTGAAACACCCCAAACCCGGCCCAAAAAGCCTAACCGGATTTGGTATGTTCCTCGAGTAAAACTTTAGCGGAATATCGTTTTGTTCAAGAGAACTGAATGATTTTAAGTAAAATGGATTAACTTAAAGATCGAGTTGGGCTTAGTTGAAAAATAGATTTGTATTTTCTTAAAACATATATGTATATTTTACTGACAAAAACCTTTTAAAATATTTATCGAAAACTATTTAGTTATTTAATTGATAATTGTTCATGGCGAATTTAAAATAAATCCAAACACAAAATCTAAAAGTAGTTTATAGTGGCCTTATTACAAAAATAGCAACCCAAAATAAAGTCTAAGTAATAAAATTTAAATTAATAAGTTTAAGTTGGGAAATCTCCACAATACTTAATACGAAAGACCTGCTACCTCGAAATCCTTCTTTGCCTAGATCCATCGCACTACGAGTCATCTGAAAAGTTATCCCATAAAAATGGGTGAGTTATAAACTCAATGTATAACACATACACTAAAAAGCCCATTTTATCAAATGCTTTTAATCCAAAAATTTCACATATGGCCATAGGCCCATTTAACTCATATTTAGCCCAAAGGCCCATTTAGCTTATATTTAGCCCAAAGGCCCATTTAGCTCATGTTTAGCCCAAAGGCCCATTTCATATCAGATCAAATAATAATCATTCAATATTACATGGTTATGTACATGAAATGAAATGCAAGCCCGACCCAACCTAAATATCCATCCGCTACACACCCCCGTACCAACCAGCACACCGTGGGGATTACTAAATTGACCCTCCATCCGCTACACACCATCGAAGGCAGTTGCTGTAGTCAACATGCACATCGCCCTTATTGTGGCAAAGCCACCAAAACAGATGTGACCGAAGTCACCTGATCGAAGTCCAAATTTCAAATACATGACCGAAGTCACCAGATTCACATACGTGACCGAAGTCACCGGAGTCAAATATGTGATCGAAGTCATCGGAGTCAAATATACGTGACCGAAGTCACCAAATTCACATATGTGACCGAAGTCACCAGAAATGTGGTAAAACCACCAGAATACTTCCTCCTTTATCAAATATACCCATATGCCCATGCACATACATATCAAATCAGATTTTCATGTTATTTACCCCACAAATCATAATATAGTCATGCTTATCTCATATTGATGCATATAGCAAAATAAACAAATATTGGGGTAAACATACATGATTATCGTATACCACTAAATGGTATCCAAAAGCACAATCATACACATAGTCATATAGTCACAATTAAATATATGTAAATCTTATGAGATTTTTAATGTAAGGTTACACACCTAGTGACAGTGAGAACAATACCCTCTTGCTCGTCAACACCTAATTGATTAACACGCTTGGTTAGTATAAACTTTTGTTAACAATATTACACTTATTGACGATGGATCTAAATCCTTACCCTCGGATTCACGAATGACAGTTATTTGTGGTTTTTCTCCACTAGATGGATCAAAACCCGCCGATATTCCACCAACGTAAAGTGGTTCGATTATGCGCACAACTTGAATAATCGATCCTCGTTAGCGAGGGTCCACAACTCGTGGAATGTCTCTTACTCCGATCTGCTCTTCGTTTGTAGTTCGATGGTAAAGGAATACCTCCTCTCTTCCAAACACTCAAATGGCTCTTTTCTTACCTATCTTGATGATCTTAGATCGCCCCTAAAAATAACGTAAGTTTAGTGATCTATCTAAATAAATCGATATGATCTAAATTAATAACCTTACCTTGATGATTTCGAATGGTCACTTAAAGGTTGTCTTCAACAAAGATCTTTGAAAAATCTTTTCAAATGAATCGGCCTAGGAGAGAAAATAAAAGATTATGATTTTAAGTTTGCTAAAGTAAAAAGGAATGATGAAAACAATTGATAAAATCTTACTTTGAGTCCTTCAAGATTCGGCTTTGAATAAGAAGAAAAGAATATGATGATTCGGCCTTAACAAAAAGAGAAGAGAAATGGTGGTTTCAATATGATGGTTTCGGTTTTGAGGGAAAGAAGAAAGTGAATGAAAAGAGAAGGAAAAAGAGAAGGAAGAAAAGAGAAAAAGGAGAAGAAGATGATGATGGTGATTTCTCAAATGAAAAGAAATGTGTTTAGGAGTCTTTGCACATTCACCAAGGAGGAAGAAATGAAGAAATTGGCTCTTTGAACTTTGTAGTTTCGGTTTCAAAAGAAAGATGGGAGAAAGAAAATTGTATTTGGTTCAAACACAATTGAGGCTAAATCAAAAGCAAAAGTGTACCAAAGTGCCTAAGGTACATTCGGCCAAAGTGGGACTTTTTGGAGAAAATTGGTCAAAAGAAGAAAGCCAAAACAAAAGAAAGTTTTTTACCTAAACTCAATGACAAATTCGGCTAGGAGAGAAACTATTGGAGAAATGAGAAAAGATGGACAAACAAAAAAATGCAAGACTTTTGGCCAACTTTTCCCCCTAATGGCAAAGCAAAAATTCGGCCAAATCAATGCCAACATTATCCCCTTTTTCCTCCTTGTTTCTTCCCCATCAACTCTTGATTTGCTATCAACAATAAACCACTCCCTTTAGCCCTTCATGTCGTCTAGGTTCATGGTCAATTGACCATGAACACACTCCCAAAACCTTGCCCCATATCATGCCTTTTGTCCCCCTCATCTTATCATCAACTTATGATTCCATGCCATAAGTTCCTAGCTTCCTTTTTCATATGGTCAAATAGCCAAAAATGAATGAATGCTCATCCACTCTAGAACTTTCTTGGCCGACACTTATAGGGAAGAAAACAAAAAAACAAAATCCTCCCTAATGCTAGCTAGGAGATTCGAACTTCACACTTCAAACACACATCCATGTACCTTAACCACCTTGCCAATTGCTCAATTCATGCTAAAAATTCTTATCATTAATTCTTAAGGCCTAACTTGCTTAGCTCTCTCTAATTAATAGGAATTAAAAGTTTTACTAAGCATGCACTTAATTAATGAAGCTCAATTAACTTCCAAAAATACACTTAATAATAATTAAGCATGCAACATCATTCAATTAAGTGAAATGCATAACCCCTAATTATCAGGATGTTACAACAATGCCACGTATGATGGATCTTAAAGAATACATAACTTACCTAATTTTAAGATCAAATTTCATAAATTACATAAGTTGACTATTAAATTTCATAACTTACATAATTTTCCCTTAAGATCAAACTTCATAACTTACATAATACTTGTATAGATAAAAGAAAAAGATTCAAACTATATAGGCTGGAAACCTGACGGGTTGCCTTATATCTCACTGTTAGATATAACGGATCCTCCCTAAGTGTAACAATGCCACGTATGATGGATCTTAAAGAATACATAACTTACCTAATTTTAAGATCAAATTTCATAAATTACATAAGTTGACGATTAAATTTCATAACTTACATAATTTTCCCTTAATATCAAACTTCATAACTTACATAATACTTGTATAATTTTTTAAAAAAAAAAAAGGATTCAAAGTATATAGGCTAGAAACCTGACGGGTTGCCTTATATCTCACTGTTAGATATAACGGATCCTCCCTAGGTGTAACAATGCCACGTATGATGGATCTTAAAGAATACATAACTTACCTAAATTTAAGATCAAATTTCATAAATTACATAAGTTGACGATTAAATTTCATAACTTACATAACTTTCCCTTAAGATCAATCTTCATAACTTACATAATACTTGTATAATTTTTAAAAAAAAAAGGATTCAAAGTATATAGGTTTGAAACTTTGACGGGTTGCCTTATATCTCAACATTAGATATAATGGATCCTCCTAGGTGTAACAATGCCACGTATGATGGATCTTATAGAATACATAACTTACCTAATTTTAAGATCAAATTTCATAAATTACATAAGTTGATGATTAAATTTCATAACTTACATAATTTTCCTTAAGATCAAACTTCATAACTTACATAATACTTGTATAATTTTAAAAAAAAAGGATTCAAAGTATATAGGTTGGAAACTTTGACGGGTTGCCTTATATCTCATCGTTAGATATAATGGATCCTCCTAGGTGTAACAATGCCACGTATGATGGATCTTATAGAATACATAACTTACCTAATTTTAAGATCAAATTTCATAAATTACATAAGTTGACGATTAAATTTTATAACTTACATAATTTTCCCTTAAGATCAAACTTGATAACTTACATAATACTTGTATAATTTTAAAAAAAAAAGGATTCAAAGTATATAGGCTGGAAACCTGACGGGTTGCCTTATATCTCACTGTTAGATATAATGGATCCTCCCTAGGTGTAACAATGCCACGTATGATGGATCTTATAGAATACATAACTTACCTAATTTTAAGATCAAATTCCATGGCATTATTTACATAAATTATTAATTAACAATTTAGCCGTATAATTTATTGTCAACTTTAGACTTCAACAACTACGAAATGGATAGGAGTTGGATGAAATTGTCAAGGGTAAGCAACGGCTATCGAAATGGAGTAGAAACTTTTCTGAATTTCGCATTTCAAAATGCAAGCCAAGAGAATATGATTCTTTGCCCGTAATAAGTGTTGCAATATTAACGGCATTATCGTGAAGTGGTCTACGAACATCTAGTTGTTGATGGCTTTGTCCGGGGGTACAAAATATGGTTTTTTCATGGCAAGTCTACATCTAGTGGAGCATCTTCATCGATGAATCTGGGGTATCCTTATAGTGCTTTCAATCAGAATGTTAGAGACGATAACATGGAAGGCATGTTGCGGGATGCTTTTAATATGCACAGTGATGGTTTCGGTCATTTCCACCTGACTTGGGTGCAACCGATGATCATAATTTTGGAGGAAATACTTTCACCGAAGGGGAAAGAAGTGTACCGGATGAACAGCCAAATGAAGAAGCGGCGAGGTTCTACACGTTACTTGGTGAAATGAATGAAGAAGCGTATGAGGGATCAAAATTTTCCAAATTGTCATTCAGATTCGTCTTTTCACTTGAAATGTTTGGGGGTGGACCGAAACTCGTTGACAATGTTGTTAGAGTTTCGCAAGAAATGTTCCGCTTGTAAAAACCCTCAATCTTCCAAAGACATGAAGAAATTGATAAAGGATTTGGGCCTTGGATACAACAAAATTCACAGCTTCCCAAATAATCGCATGTTGTATTGGGAGACCGAATAAACCAACAGTTCTGTCATGTATGCGGCCAATCCCATTGGATTAATAGAAATACAGAGGACGGTAATGAGGATGAACACGGTACACAGTCAAAGAAGTAGCCAGTTAAGATTTTATGGTATTTTCCCCTTATACCGAGGCTTCAACGGCTTTTCATGTCGTTGAAGACAGCCGAATCAATGACGTGGCACCGTGATGGACGAACCGATGATGGGTTATTAAGGCATCCTGCAGATTCTTTAGCTTGGAAATGTTTTGACTCCAAATTTCCAAGCTTTGCAAGCGATCCTCGAGTGTGAGGCTTGGGCTAGCATCCGATGGATTTAACCTTACAAACTTATGAGCACAACGTCTGATTTGGCCTGTGGTGCTTGTTCCCTACAATTTGCCTCCATGGGTTTGCATGAAACAATCTTCTTTTATCTTGTCTATGATTATACCTGGAGAGAAAGGGCCGGGGAATGATATTGACATCTATTTGCAGCCACTTGTTGATGAGTTAAAACAACTATGGCTTGGTGTTCAGACATTTGATACAATGAGAAAAGAAAACTTTAATTTACGTGCGGCATTAATGTGGACTATTAATGACTTTTTGGCTTATGCTAATTTATCTGGTTGGAGTACTAAGGGGCGTTATGCTTGTCCGTGTTGTCTTTGCGTGTGACATGTTCGCAATGGTTATATAATGGGAAGAAGTTTTCTTACATAGGGCATTGTCGGTGGTTATCGAAAAATCATACATTTAGATTTCGTGAGTGCTTAGTTTGATGGTATCAAGAGTTCGGATCGCTCCTTCGCAGATCGGTGGATCCGAAATATTGTTGATGTTGAAAGATATGAATTTCATTTATGGTAAGATGAATCAACCGAAACCCGCATAGAAATAGAAGATCTAGGATGAATCGATGAATCGATGAAGAGGATGATCCTAATGAGGCGGACTTGTGGAAAAAAAAGTATTTTTTCGAGTTGCCTTATTGGGAGCATCGATTTTACGCCATAACCTTGATGTCATGCACATAGAGAAAAATGTCTACGAGAACATCATTGCGACTATTTTGAATGTCAATGGAAAATCAAAAGATAATCTTCAGAGTCGACTTGATTTAGTTCACATGGAATTGACATGAGCTTCATCCCCTAGCACTTTCGAATATGAAATATCGGTTGTCGCCGCTATTTTTTCAATGTCAAGATGGAGAAAGAAGTGTTTTGTACAGTGTTGAAGGATATAAAGGTCCGGATGCATATGCATCAAATATATCGCGATGTGTGAGTCTTAAGGATCGAAGATTATATGGCTTAAAATCGTATGACTATCACATATTGATGCAAGACTTCTCGCCGCTTGCTATGCGGTGTTGTATGTCGAAAAAGGTGACGGCTCCTGTAATTGAACTGTCAAATATAATGAAAGGCATTTGTGGTAAAGTTTTGAATGTTCAAGAACTTGAGAGATTACAAGATCGAGCCGCATTAACTTTATGCAACCTGGAAAAGATATTCCCGCCTTCCTTCTTCACTATCATGGTGCACTTGTTAATTCATCTCCCGCGTGAAGCACTTCTTGGTGGACCCGTTTTCTATCGATGAATGTATCCAATTAAAAGGTCTTACTTTATTTGCAAAATATTCATTCATTCAGCTAAATGCCTTTATTTCCAACTTTTGATAATGTTGTATATCGTGTTTAGGTTCCTTTCCAAATTGAAGTCATACTACTGCAATAAGTATTATCCGGAAGGATCAATTGCCAAGGGATACTTGGCAGAGGAATGTATGACTTTCTGTTCGAGGTATTTGGAAGATGTTGAAACAAGAATGAACAGACCAAGTAGAAATGCTGGGCTCACAGATCATAATTTGGCTGAAACTTATTTATTTCAAAGTTTTGGAGAACCGATCGGCAGAGTCAAAATTATAGAATTAGACGATAGATCGTGGGTCCAAGCACATTGATACGTTCTTTTTCATCACGATTCAATGGAACCATTTCAGAAGTACGTTCTACAATTTGATAAATACTCATCAATTATGATTTGTTTGTCTTCTAACAAAGTAAAACCTTTTTTACCGTAGTGAGTACAAACAAATATTGAGAGCTCGTTCATGATCTCGAAGATTAAATCGATGAGAAATTAATAAGTTGTTCGCAGAATCATTCCATGAATGGTTAAGCCAAATGGTATGAAATTTAAATTTTCATTGACAAGTAATAATATTTTCTCATAACATTCATAATTACTCGATTTACTTTCGACTCAATAGGTTTGGAGTCGGAATGAAGTAAATGACGACGTTAAATGGCTTTCACAAGGTCCAAGCAGAATAGTTAAAAGATATAGTGTCTTCCTCATCAACGGATACAGATTTCATACAAGGTATCGCGAGAGATTGAGGAGAACTCAAAATTACGGAATTGTTGTTAATTCTTTGATTACAAGTTATGCTAGTGCTAGGGACAGAAATCCGGTCGAGGGGCATTTGGAATATTACGGACTTATTACTGACATCATTGAGTTGGATTATTACGGCAAATGCAAAGTTGTCCTATTTCGAGGTGATTGGGCTGATGTGAATATGGCTCGCGGAATTAAAAACGATCAATATGGCTTTACAATGGTGAATTTCTCTCGATTAATTCACACCGGAGAACAACTGATGGACGAGCCGTATGTGTTTTCTTCTCAAGTTAAACAAGTTTTTTACTCGGAAGATCCAACTGATGAGGGTTGGTACGTTGTACTTCGAAACACCCCTAGAGACTTCTTCGACATTGGCAGTGGAAGTAGAGATGACATAGTCGAAATATCAGAAACTATGCCTTTTCCAGAACAAGACTTAACTGAAAATATCCCTAGTACTAGTCAACAATTTCAATGGATTCGTCAGGATGTGGACGAAGATATTTACGTAAATATGATGTAGTAAGATTTAACGATTTATTATTTATATGTAATATTATCATTTTCATGTTGGTCATGTTATATAATTTTCATGTGTATTGCAGGAAAAATGCCTAGAAGACGATTACGAGATTTAAATATTGTCCGCAAAACTCCAACTCCAGAAGAAACTAATAGTAGTGAACACCAAACAGTTGTTGGATCTTCTACTCTTATTACATAGATGACGAGCCCGGAGAATTTGAAAGTAATGTTAAGTTTATTTTACATGCATGTTGAATTTTACTATTGATTCATTTTTCAATTTTAATATAATAATATATCAATTTTTCAGCTGAAGGTGGTAGGACGTGCAGAGGTCGGGGATGTACATTACTTAAAGATTTATACGACTTAGAGCCTAACGATCGTGTTAAAGTAAGGAGAAACAATGATGGCCAGCCTGTTGGATCTGAAGCTCGACTGTTAGGAGGCTATTTGGGCATTTTAGCACAAAATCCCAATATGTTGCCCATTAACTATGAATCATGGCATCACATGCCTGATGCCAACAAAAATTAGGCTCTCGAAAATATTAAGGTAATAAATCGTGAATGTAATTTATAATACTTTAATTTAATTTTCATTTATATTAACTTTTATACTTTTTTCTTGGGTAGATTTAATTTAGAGGTCTCGATGACTATGTTTAGAAGAAATTGGGTAAAAAATGGAGAGACAATAAAAGCACGCTCAAAAACAATATTTTAAGAAAGACATAAGCCTCGATTTAAAATTAAGAAATGTTCCACCGGAATGTTGAGGTACCAATGGGAAGATCAAGTTAGATTTTGGAATTCAAAAAAGGAGAGGTGTTACCTACATCTAAAATCGTATAAATTATTTGGTTTATAGTATTTACTATATATATAATTCAAATTGCATTATGTAGAACCGTGAGCGAGTTGGAATAAGCGATGAGATGTAAATGTAAATTCACGCATTACCGGAGTTCTAGAAGTTTGCTTGTGTAGTCGACAATCGAGGTATTATAATTTATTAATTACATCAAATATTAATTACTTTATACTATTAAATTATATTTTTCTCGCTAAAATGTAGGAAACTTCGATGGTCAAAAGTTGGACGCGTTCACTTTTTGACATTACGATAGAAAGAAGGATGGATCTCCGATGACATCCGAAGCTACGTAAATTTTGGTATATTTACTTAATAAAATTTTATTTTTATAAATATTTCTACCGTTTAATTATAATAGTTTAATTCATCGTTTATAGTTTTAAATTTATAATGTTCAATTATGTTGCATTCTTTCTTATTTATATATTTCGTTTCTAACTCTTTTGTTGATTTATTAGGATAAACTAAAGGAGAAGAAGGCCGAGTATGAAGCGGTACGCTTGATCGATAGTTCTGTTAATCTTGAGGAGATTGATAATGTAATTATTACAGATGTTTTGGGTCCCGAAAGGTACGCCGCTTCGATCGATAGTTCTACTAATCTTTAGTATATTTTTAATAGAATTATCACCGATGTTTTGGTCTTGAAAGGTATGGTCGGTTCGATTTAAAGGATCCGGTGTTACCCGACCCAATATTTTGATCCGCCTCCAAAGAAGACATGCCTTCCGGGGTCAATCTCGTCTTTGAGTTCGAGGCTACAAAACCAGATAGCTCGGATGCAAGAGAGCACGGTTGAGCGAGAGGCAACAAATTGTCGATGTTCAAAGAAAATATGAAGAACTCGAAAGAATGACTTAGAGCGGATGCGAAGCGACATAAGAAGGAAGGCAAAGAAGAAGAATAGAGAGGCGTGGCAGCTACGAGGGAGGCAGAGGCGAGATCGATGCTAGCGAGCGTAGCGTAAAATACGAAGAGCTCCAAGACCAAACTTGAAATATGATGCAGATGTGTTTGAAGATGCAAAACCGCCATCTTAGACATTTAGTTTTTCGTTGTAAGAAGTTTTGACATTATTACATTTAACATTATTGTTACAACATTTTCATTATCATTCATTTAATTTATTAAATTTCAAGTATCATTTAGAATTAATGTATTGATTGTGATTTTTATGCTAAATTTGTTGTTTTATGTTAGAATTTTATCTTTGTTATTGGTTGGTTTTAGTGCGAAGGGTATAATATTGAAAAAATTTATTTTTAAATCAGACAAATTAGCGGCGTTTTACAAAAGCGCCGCTAAATGTAAATAAATTTTACTGCGTTTTTTGAAAGCACCGCTAAAGGCCCCGACTTTTAGCGGCATTTTTGGAAAGCGCCGCTAAAGATCCCGACTTTTAGCGGCATTTTTTGGAAAGCGCCACTAAAGATCTGACTTTTAGCGGCGTTTTTTATAAGTGCCGCTAAAGGCCCCACTTTTTAGCGTTTTTTTAAGCGCTAAAGCCCTGACTTTAGTGGCGTTTTTTAAAAAAGCGCTAAAGACCATGGTTTTAGCGGTGCTTTTATTACAAACGCCACTAAAAGTCGAGATCTTTAGCGTTTTAGCACATAAACGCCATAAAATTTTCCTATTTGTATTAGCGGCGTTTTTGTGGCGCTTAGAAAAGCGCCAAAATACTTTTTGTATGCTTATAAACGCCGCTAAATGCCCAAAAAACACCGCTAAAAGTCTGTTTTGCTATAGTGTAGTGATTTAGTTTAATTGGTTGTAATTTTATTTTATTTTTCTTTCTTTTAGAAAAATAAGTCAAAAAATCTAATATTGCGTACTAACTTAATAACTCCATATCAAATTAAAACATGGTTAATACAAATTCAAAATCAGCAAAGGTTAACACAATGAACCAAAGTTAAGTAATATCGTTAAACATGTTATTATTTAACTGCTGATGTATTATGACATTTTGTCGTAATTCTAACTAGGTTATATACGGTTGTTCTCTATTTAGCAACAAAACCCCTTTAGATTATATATAAAGATTTAGAGAAAGAAGACAAATATTGTTAATTCAGGTTGACATTAATATTATCGATAATATAAAGAAATATGGGTTTGAATACGTTAAAATGTATTTATTCTCTTATTTAAGAATCAAGAGAATGTATAAATAGTTCTAATATAAAAGCAAACATTGTAATTCAAAATTTAAACTTTGTTGGAGGGTACGGGATACGTTATTAGTGTTGGTTAAAATTGCAAATATAGGATATTGTGTATCAATTTAATCAAATAGAAAGCCCTTTGTAGGAATAATATATAGATCAGATTTGCTAGCCCTAAGTTGCATCTATCTATATAGTATAAAATGTTAGCCGCTCAATTTCCATCGCATAATCACAAATTGATACTATTAATGGTAGCTTTTGTCATGCAGACATGCACAAAATCTAGTTTTTAGAGACAATATAAAGGTGAGTCTAAATAATTATAAAATCAAATCACATTAATATAAAGAAATAATTTTAAATAAAACCAATTTATCAAAATAAAACTAATATCGAAATAACATTTATGACAATAATTGTAATAGAAACTAAAAGAAAAGAAAATATATAAATAAATATTAAAGTTTTACTAAATATAATAATTGTTAGAATTGTGTGACCCAAATTCTAAGATATTGCTTGCAAGTCAAGTTAAACAAAATATATCTTCTTTTAGAAGATTTAGTATTTATGAGTATAATATATTTAGCATTTATTAGCATAATATATTTTTACTTTGATTAGAATTGGGTTTTACAAGCCTATAAATAGACATAGTCTATTCCTCTTGTAATTGGGGATTCGAATTCGACATAGTGAATTTTCTTCTCCTCTGCCCGTGGTTTTTTTCCGAAAGGGTTTCCACGTAAAATCAGTGTGTTCTTTTTCTCTTTTTCTTTTCATTGCGATATATATTGTCATTACCGACTTTATATTTTTCACAAATTGATATCGAGCTTAGGGTTTTCATCTCGATCACGGTAATGGTGTCATTGAAGTATGAAATTCCTCTGTTGGATCGTAACACCATATTCGCGTTGTGGCAGATAAAGATGCATGTAGTTCTTGCACAGATGGATTTAGAGGAAGCCCTGCTAGGGGTAGATAAGATGCCTTCGACATTGACGGAGGAAGATAAGAAGTGCAAGGATCGAAAGGCACTAACACAGTTACATCTGCATTTGTCTAATGAAATTTTGCAGGATGTGATGAAGGAGAAGATCTAGCAAAGATTATGGAAGAGGCTAGAACAAATATGTATGTCGAAAACTTTAACTAGCAAGTTGCATATGAAGCAACGTCTTTATGCTCATCGTTTGGAGGAAGGTGCGTCGTACGAACACTTAATGTTGTTTAAAGAAATTCTCTCAAACTTGGAGGCCATGGAGGTTCAAGATGATAAGAAAGATCTAGGGTTGATTCTACTTTGTTCGTTGCCCTGCCTTATTCAACCTTTAGAGACACGATTTTATATAGCCGTGAGTCTCTCACAGTTGATGAGGTTTATGATTCTTTGACCTCATATGATAAGATGAAACATCTTGTGGTTAAACCCGACTCTCAGGGAGAGGGTCTTATTGTTCGTGAGAGACAAGATCGAAATGCTGATGATGATCGTGGAAGGACACAGGATCGAAATCCTCGCGGTAAAACTAAGGGTAGATCAAAGTCTTCAAACAGAGGTAAAACTTGTAACTTCTGCAAGAAGAAAGGGCACATTAAATCTGAGTGCTATAAGCTACAGAACAAGATTAAAAGGGAGGCTGCGAATCAAAAAGGAAAGCAACCAGAAAATTTTGGTGAAGCTGATGTTGTAGAAGACTACAGCGATGGTGAACTTCTAGTCGCTTCGGTCAACAATTCAAAAGTGAGCGAGGAGTGGATACTTGATTCGGATTGCACCTTTCACATGAGTCCCAATCGGGATTGGTTTACAAATTACGAAACAGTGTCTGAAGGTGTTGTTTTGATGGGAAATAATGCTTCGTGTAAAATCACAAGTGTTGGAACAATTAAAGTTAAGATGTTTGATGGAGTTGTCAGAACACTTAGTGACGTACGGCATGTTCCAGAATTGAAGAGAAATTTAATTCGTTGAATACTCTTGATTCAAAAGGTACAAATACGCATGGTGAAAGTGGGATGTTGAAGATTTCAAAGGTTCCCTCATTGTGATGAAAGGGTAGAAAGACTACCAAGTTATATGTTTTGTAGGGTTCTCTTTATTATTGGTGATGCAATTGTCGCTTCCTCTTCTTTGTCGATGATGATATTACTAAACTTTGGCATATCGCCTAGGGCATATGAGTGAGAATGGGATGGCGTAATTGAGCAAAGAGGACTTCTTGATGGGCAAGGAATTTGCAAGCCGAAGTTCTGTGAGCACTTTGTTTTGGGAAGCAAAGAGAGTTTGATTTGCGGAGGAATCCATACCACGAAAGGAACATTGGAGTATATTCATTCGATCCGTGGGGCCATCAAGGGTGCCTTGAGAGGTGGAGCTAATTATATGCTAACTTTTATTGATGATTTTCCGAGAAAGTTTGGGCATTCTTCCCGAAGCGAAAAGCGATGTGTTTTTCGCATTTAAGTCTTGGAAAACTATGATTGAAAAACATACGGAAAACAAATAAAATACCTTCGTGCAGATAATGGCTTAGAGTTTTGTTCGATGAGTTTAATAAAGCGTGCAAGTCGGAAGGATCGTGAGACACTTGACGATTCGTCATACTCCACAATAAAAGCGGCATTGCGATCGAATGAATGAACGATCATGGAAAAGGTTCGATGTATGTTGTCAAATGCCAACTTACCAAAGTCGTTTTGGGCCAAAGCGGCCTCTCATCGCATGTTTTTAATCAACCGATCTCCACCTGCCATTGAGAAAAGACTCCACAAGAGGTATGGTCCGGTAATCCCGCTAATTATTACGATTTAAAGATCTTTGGGTGTCTGCGTATGCTCATGTTAATAATGGAAAATTGGAACCAAGATCCATTAAATGTGTTTTTCTTGGTTATAAAGTTTGGTGTAAAAGGGTATAAGTTATGGTGTCCTCGAAAATAGAAAAGTTGTGATTAGCGGAGATGTTGTTTTTGATGAAACCGCTATGCTACCTAACTTATCTCTTAAAGACTCTTCCAATAAAGAAAATAAAAGCGGTGGAGCATCAGTTAATCAGAGTCAACTCTTCAAGCCAAGACAAAATTGAGAATAGAGTTGCTTCTTCACCACAATACTCTATCGCCAAAAATAGAACTAGAAGAGAAATTAAACCTCCAAAGAAGTATGCTGAGGCTGACCTAGTTGCTTATGCTTTAAATATGGCTGAAGATATAGATGCAAACCAAGAGCCGTCTAATTATTCTAAGGCGGTTAGCTGTGAAGACTCAGAAAGGTGGATGTTTGCTATGCAAGAGGAAATAGAATCACTCCACAAAAACAAAACATGGGATCTTGTGAAACTTCCTAAAGGTAAAAAGGTTGTTCGCTGTAAATGGGTGTTTAAAAGAAAGAAGGACTCAGGAGTTGAAGAACCCGGATATAAAGCAAGGCTTGTTGCAAAAGGTTACAATCAAATTCCAGGAGTGGACTTTACAGATGTGTTCTCCCCAGTTGTGAAGCATAGTTTGATTCGAGCTTTGCTTGGTATTGTGGCCATGCAAGATTTGGAGCTTGAGCGTTAGATGTAAAACCGCATTTTGCATGGAGAGCTTGAGGAAGATATTTACATGCAACAACGGAGGGTTTTACAGCCTCGAAAAAGAGGACTATGTTTGCTTGCTGAAAAAGTCTCTTTACGATTTGAAACAATCACCAAGACAAAGGGTACAAGAGGTTTGATTCCTTTATGACTTCTCATAATTTTAAAAGAAGTAGCTTTGATAGTGTGTTTACTTTAAGAAAAATAAGTGATGGTTCTTTTGTGTATCTACTTCTTTATGTTGATGACATGTTGATAGTAGCAAAAGATAAAGTAGAGATAAGAAAGGTCAAAGCCCAACTAAGTGAAGAATTTGAGATTAAAGATTTGGGACCAGCAAAGAAGATACTTGGTATGGAGATTCTCAGAGATAGAAAAACAAGTAAGTTGTACCTAAGTCAAAAGGGGTACATTGAGAAAGTTCTTGGTAGGTTCAACATGCAGAGTGCTAAGCCTGTTAGTACTCCTTTAGCAGCCTATTTCAGACTTTCATCGGCTTTGTCTCCACAATCAGATGATGAGATTGAGTACATGTCACATGTTCCATACTCGAGTGTAGTGGGATCTCTCATGTATGCTATGGTTTGTTCACGTCTAGATTTATCATATGCAGTCAGAGCAGTTAGCAGATACATGGCGAATCCCGATAAAGAACATTGAAAGCGATTCGGTGGATTTTAAGATACTTACGAGGTACTACCGATGTTTGCTTACAGCTTGAAAGAACTAGAGATGGAGTCATTGGGTATGTTGATGCTTGATTTTCTTTGGAGACCTTGATAGAAGAAGATCTCTCACCGGTTATGTCTTTACAATAGGAGGTTGTGCAATCGGTTGAAAGCTACTTTGCAAACTACGATCGCTTTGTCTACCACTAAAGCTGAGTATATGGCGATTACTGAAGCTTGTAAAGAAGCTATTTGGTTGAAGGGACTCTTTAGTGAGCTCAATGAAGACCTTCAAATCAGCACAGTATTTTGTGACAATCAAAGTGCCATCTTCCTTACAAAAGATCAAATGTTTCATGAGAGAACAAAACACATTGATGTTCGATATCATTTTGTTCGTGATATTATTGCTCGTGGTGATATAGTTGTGAGCAAAATTAGTACTCATGAAAATCCTGCAGATATGATGACTAAGTCACTTCCTATAACCAAGTTTGAGCATTGCTTAGACTTGGTTGGTGTTTATTGTTGAAGTTAAACCCTTAAGGGGTTTTATGGAAGAGGTGGAGAATTTGTTCGTTGAGAGTTCGCGATGAAGAACTTGTTTGTTGATAATTCGTGTCAAGGTGGAGATTGTTAGAATTGTGTGACCCAAATTCTAAGATATTGCTTGCAAGTCAAGTTAAACAAAATATATCTTCTTTTTAGAAGATTTAGTATTTATGAGTATAATATATTTAGCATTTATTAGCATAATATATTTTTACTTTGATTAGAATTGGGTTTTACAAGCCTATAAATAGACATAGTCTATTCCTCTTCTAATTGGGGATTCAAATTCGACATAGTGAATTTTCTTCTCCTCTGCCCGTGGTTTTTTCCCGAAAGGGTTTCCACGTAAAATCTGTGTGTTCTTTTTTCTCTTTTTCTTTTCTTTGCGAGATATATTGTCATTACCGACTTTATATTTTTCACAATAAATAAATAAACAAAGTTAAGAACTTCAAGCAGATCTCGTCCAACCTTTAATTTCAATATAATTAACAACAAAAAGTTACAACCTAACACCTTCAACTTAATACTTTTTGCATGGGGAGTAATTGATTTAATTAAGTAGAAAGGTTTGGTTTTAATATAAATGGCTAAATCAATAAAAATTAATTAATTTTTATTTTTTTAATTAATTTATATACTTATATTACGTCTTAATAATCACTTAATATTTGCGGATTGAGTCTTAGTTTAATTGGCACAAGCATTGTTGGTAATGTAGGAGGACATGAGTTCAAGTGCGTTGAAATGTATTATCCTCTTATTTATGAGTTAGGGAGGGACTATAGGTAGTTCTAAGTATTGTAAGCAGATATGATCAGAACTTATAATGAGATTATTTAAATAAAAAAAAACACTTAATCTTTTAAGTTATACTCAAAAATAATTTAAAACTTTAGATATAGTCGCATAAGCTAACCTTTAATTTTCTAAATTATTATAGCTAAATGACCCTTTGAAATAAAAGTTTAAATTATGGGGTTTTTTAATATATGATAATCTAACAAAATAATAAACATCTTAATCGAGTTACAAAAAGCTTATTTTATTTTTAAAAAGAAAATTGAAGTAAATAATTTTAATATTTTAGCCAATATAAAACTACTAACCAAAACCCATTTCCTTTTTTTTTTTTTTCTTCTTCTTTTTTCCTAGCTAGATAGTATAATAACATAAGAAATCTTTGTTGATGGTCATAGAATTACTTGTGAAAGGAGATTATAAACTAATTTCTGTTTTGAGTGTCAACCTTCTAGTGTTGAGTGTAATCTTTGGGTAACCAAAAGCTGTCGGCTTGTTATTGCATGAGCTTGTTTGTGGTTAAGAAATTATAGCATTTATGTTTATATGGTCAAATATTCATAATATTATTGTAAAAAATAAGATAAAAGTGAAGCCTAAATATAATTTTATTAAAATTCATTTCAACTTATAATTGAGTAAACTTGACCTCTCACATTATTATTTATTAATTAAATTTTAAAATATTGATGACATGTTTTAATGTTTACACTATGATATATATTAATGATAATTACATAATATATAATGATACACCTACTATATAGAAGAAAATAAAATAATATAAAATTAATAGTTGTTAATAAAAGTAATAAAATACTAATGACAAAAATTAATTAAAAATTGTTGAGACGTTGAATTTGTGAAAATGAGTTTTTTCACCATAATTAAAAAAAATGCTTAAGAGGTAGGTATATTAAAATTGTGAAAGTGTTTAGTTTTCTTTTCTGTTTTTATTTTCTAGCTTTCCTTTTAACTCATTTTGGATTTTGTTTTGTTAGAAAATATTTAATAATTATTATATTAACTTTATCTCCTATCTCCAATTATCTAAAGTAGTATTTAATTTGGTTTCCTTTTATATTTTTTAATTTAATTGAGTCCGATTAACTCATAATACCAAAAATTTAAATAATAGTATATATATCATTAAAAACATTAAAACATTAATATTGGATAAAGCTTTATTACTTTTTTTATCTAAGATTGTATGTTTTAACTTAATATTCTATACTATATATAATGTGCTATAGGTTGATGATAAGTGTTAGCTGAACACAAACTCAAGTTGGGAAATGACTAAAATCTTTCTTTTACAAAATAAAAAAGTTTAACTCCGGTCAAATCAGTGCTATCTAGTGTTCCCATATGTCAATTATCATGTTCCAAAGCACCAATGGATACATGTGATAAATGGATCAAACTATGAGAAATTTTTGGTGCGGTGATGAACCAAACACAAGAAAGTTACATTTTATCAACTAGAATAAAATCTGCTCAAACAAATCTATAGGTGGTCTTAGGATTTGAAACATGCAAGCAATGAACAAAGCACTATTGACCAAACTTGTTAGGAGAATCACTAATGGGAATTGTTGCTGATTCAAGAAACTTTGTGTTAAACCAAAATTTATTGGATAATATATTTTGATATAATAAATTAAAGTGTTTTTGAATAAAAGTAAAGTTGAGCAATTTCATAAAATCAAGTTGAAATGGTTTAATTTAGTCAAACATTTTCAAATATGTTTTAATCATTTTCAAACAAGTTAGAATTGCTTTAGGACAAAAAGTATCGATACTTTTTGTCTAAGTATCGATATTCTACAAGATATCGATACTTCTCTGTTAATCGATACCAAATTGACATTCTGGAATTTGTAACCTCTGCTAAGTATTGATCTGGTATTGATACTTTTCATAAAAGTATCCATAAATCCCTCAGGTATCGATATTCCTTCTCCAACGGTCACTGAAATCAACATTAATCATAAAAAATATCGATACCCTTTTAGTAGGTATCGATACTCGTACTGCAGGTGAAGTTAATGACCTGGTATTTCATCCCCAATGGTTATATTCACTTCTACAACAACCACAATGGTTGGAAATCAATTAGTGGGTATAAATACCATCTCCCAAAGGTTTAGCAATAAGAAGAGCAATGTGCAAAGCTTAAAGATAAATCAAAACAACCTAGAGTTTAATTCTTTCATACCTTTTCTTGTAAACACTTGTGAGCTTTCATTGTATTCATTTAGCTTGAATCCTCCAAATCTATAGCAATCGATTTTGGGGTAAGGTGGTAAGATCAACTTTCTTTATTCTTGATATTCAATTAAGCGAAGGCTACTAATTTAGTTAAGTGCCGATTTTAGGGTGGTGAAGCAAAGGTTGATACTCAAGACTTTCGGTAAGGAATCGGGTTCAAAAGGAGAACCCTTTAAATTGTTTAATTTGGCGAATAGGCCATAGGGCTAACCCATGGTTGGCGAATGTAGGTACAAAGAAATCTAAGGTGGTACTCCTTCATTCGGGTTTAGATCACTTTCGGTGGTGACAGTGTGTACTTACACACTTATAGCGATTAATATGTGTGATAAATTATATTGCTTGTGAATCGCTTGATGTAGATATGGATTTAGTACCTTAAAAGGTACAAGCAAGGACCTCGGTAAGTCTCTATTTATATGAGATTATTATGATGCTTTTGGGAAGCATGATTTATTTAATACATGTGATAAATGTATGATCTCTATTATGATTGTGATATGGGTTGATGAGTGGAGGGGGCAGTATTAATCGTGTCGACGGGCACCAGTGTTTTGGTAACACACCGTGACTATATGTCACCGAGGTTTGGTACCTCCGGAGGTTTAGTACCTCATAGCGACTTGTCCTCGTGGTTAACACCACCGTGGGTTGGCCCCACTTGAGATATGGGATCGTGCGCGGTGATTTGGTATCACACGATGGGTTGGCCCCATCAAATGATCTCTCTATGGACACCGGTGTTTTAGTAACACATTGTGACTATATGTCACCGGTGGTTTAGCACCACCAAAGGGTTTGGTACCACAACGGGTGAGCAAAGGCGTTTGGATGGCTAGGTGAAATTAAATATTCGCATATTAATTGTTATGTGTTGTGTATGAAAAATATTTTAAAACGGGGGAAAGGGTTACATACTGAGTCTTGGTGACTCACCCTCTCCATTATTTTTTTTCAGGTGATGCATAGATCGCGGATTTGGAGCCGGAGGGACTTGAGGAGGCCATGCGGTGGATTTAAAATTTAAATGGACTTTAATTTTAGTTATTTTAAATTTTGTTATTGGGTTGTTTTATTTTGGATGTAATAAGGCCTCATTATACTTTACTTTAGTTATTTTCTTATCGTTGGACATTTTCTTTACTATAAATTTGAACCACACGTTTTCTAAATTAACACGAAAATGTTTTATCGTGCCATCGAACTGTCGAAGTTTGTTTAATAACTGACTTAATTAAATTTTGAATTTAGACTAAGCATGATTTCAACAAGATAGCTTAAACGAGAAGTTTTCAACAAATCTTAAATGGGTTTTAAAATGGGTTACAAAAGTTTTCTCAGAATGTGACCCATATTCGGTCCTAACGTTTAAGTAGGGTTTGAAATTATTACAAATTAGTATCGAGCCAGTTCAAAACTTCATTTGTGGGGCCCAAGGCCCAAAAATGTTTTAGTAGGCCTTATTAATTGATTTTGGGTTTTAAAGCAGCATGGCCCGAGTCTCCGACACCGATCCGCCTAGGTAAGTACTTTTAAACCTCTTGGTGAATTATATTCTGTAGAAGGGTAGGAAGCATGGAACGTAGATAGACTTATAGGACTTGGACCTTAAGGTTAGATTACTCAAACACAAGCGGAACATAAGACTTAAGGAACTAAACCAACCTCTGGCTAAGCCATTGAGCTAGGTGTGGTAATCCTGTCACGCATGTCTAGGATTGGATCCGGAAGAGCTTGGTATTTAAGTAGTCCTCGTGACTCACCTCCTCTTCGCAGTATCCTACAGTGCGTAGCAGTTCACCCTAACTCGGAGGCTCGGTGGTGTGGTAACCTCTGCGCATGTCTAGAAAGGTTCGGTTCGGGAGCTTGGTATTTAAGCGATCTGTGACTCACCTCTTCTCCACACGAAACCTCACACAGTGCGTAGCTTAGGTTCACCCGACCAAGAAGGCTCGGTCATAGGCTAAACATAATGACTAAAACCGAAAGGAATTAGCCTTGATTTTGAAAAAGAAATGAAACAACAAAACTTGGTCTTAAAACTTTTCAAATCACTCCTTCAAAAGTAAGAACAACTCTTCTTACAATGTTTTCCCCGAAAAGTTCGATTTGTGGAAAATTACGAAAATACCCTTAGGGGTAAAATTACTAAAATACCCATTGGTTCATAAAACATCAAATCAATGATTTTGTCCAAAATTTTAACTATTTCTCAAATATTCAACTCAGCTTTGGAAATCATCAATGAAACATTTTGGTTTTGGAAAAAATTACGAAATACCTCAACGTGTAAAATTACCAAAACGACCACGAGTACAAAATTTTTGCAACATCACCGTTTTAAGAAAGGAAAATTCTCGAAGGACCCTCGGGGTTTTGCAATTACTAAAACACCCTTGATTTACAAAATTACCCTATTGGACAAATTTACCAAAATACCCCGGTTTAGAAATAATGCCATAACTTCAAACCTTATCAATTTTAGTGATACCCTCAGTGTTGGGAATTGTATAAATACCATCTCCCAAAGGTTTAGCAATAAGAAGAGCAATGTGCAAAGCTTAAAGATAAATCAAAACAACCTAGAGTTTAATTCTTTCATACCTTTTCTTGTAAACACTTGTGAGCTTTCATTGTATTCATTTAGCTCAAGTGTTCTTTGTATTTGTGCTTAATTGGCAAACATCCTGATCTTGAAAGGATTATTTCTTTGTTTGTTTATTTGTTTCTCTTTAAGAGAGGGTTAATTCTTAAGATTTTGGTAGAAACCTTAAGGGAGTTGTATCTTAAGATTTTGGGGTATAAATCTTAAGGGAAATTGTAAGGTTAAACCTTGTCCTCAAAGGCAATTGGGGCCGAACCATTATAAATCATTGTGTTCTTTTTTGCACAATCTTCATTGCTTCCACCACAACATCTCAAAGGCCTATACAACCTTCCTAGAGGCGATCTCGAGTTGATCCTTACAAGCTAACACTTTGATAAAAAAATATTGCACAAGGGAAAGCTTCCTTTAAATAGAGGAAAAATAAAGGGGATTCTAGTAATAAAAGATAACATTTCATGGCAAAACTAAAGTGGATGGTCTACAGTTAATAGAGGAGTGGCACACAACCATATAAGTAATGATGTGTCTCTTGAGAATTTGAGTTGACAGAACCCTACTAGTTCAAAGCTATTGATTGAAGGACCTCCAAAAGCGATGTGGATACACACAAATGATGATGAGTTCTTTGTTAAATCGACCTACTTTCAAGCTCTAAATGAGCAAGTTGGAGTATCATATGTGTACAACTAGAACCTTCTAGAAAAGGTACGGAATTTTCTTCGGTCTTATAAACTCCCATATAAGGTGATTTTGTTTATATGGAAAATTCTTAATGACGCCCTTCCTTGTAAAGTGACAATTAATAGAAGAATTTGTTGGAAGATCGGGTTTGGAAAACGCGGTAAAAAAATAGGTTTAAGGGAAAACCGGAGTTTTTTTAAAAAAAATACAAAGATAAGAACTTGGTTGTGTTATCTAAAGTAATAAACACTTAATCAATATCGAACCTTTATAATTCATTTAGGATGAATGCTTCAACCGAGTAGTCTTATCTGCTATCTTTAAGCTCACATCTGTTGAGTGTGGGCTCGCTTCGAATCAGAAAATTTTTCACAAAATTACCAATTAGGAAATTTCATAATTTCTCTAACCTTTTAGAGCCAATTCATAAATAACAATAATATCTCTAAAAATTTTCTGAAATAATTTCTGAAATAATTTCTTCAAAGAATTTTCTCTCTACAACTTTTCTTGAGTTCAAGTGTATGAGAATAATGACCCATGCTCTCTTTATATAGGGAGAGTTTAGTGAGAGGTCAACTAGGATTAGAATTAATCACATTAATATTAAATTAACAAACTATTATCTAGATAAATATTAAATTAAATTTAATCTCTCATATAAATATCTAAATAAATATTTAATTTAATGTAATATTTCATATTAATATTAAATTAATAAAGCACTATCTAGATAAATATTAAATTAAATTTAATATCTCATATTAGTATCTAGATAAATTTTAAATTTAATTTAATATTAAATTCATTAAAATAATATTATCTTTGGAAAAGTTAATTTGAAATCAAGTTGCATGGTAGTGTCCCATTAGGAGTCTAATTTTTCACTGCTCTACCATCGAAAAATCACCACTGCCAACCATTCGTCGGCATCGCAGCCACCAAAAAAATATTTATTTTCACTCCTCCGGCACCCCGAACCGTCGCTACTTTGCCTGAATGGGCCTGGCTGGTTCGACTGCTATTGGTTCAGTTCAAACCAGTGACCGCCCGACCGGTCTGGTCTAACCACCAATTGGACCTTCAGCCCAATTTCATACATAAGGCCCAGTTCAACCAGTTTTTGAGTTTCAGTCTTGATTTTTGGTTCTCGAGGTTCAATTTTCGATCTCGGTTTCAATTTTCAAGTTCAATTAATTATTGGGTCAATTTGTCGACTTGAAAATTAATTTTCAAAAATATCATACTTATTTTAATTAATTTGATTAATTTAATTTTACTTGATCAAAATTAATTTTTCAAAAAATACTGAGATTTTCCAAATTATTTTTTCATGAAAATTCTTTAATCAAATTCTCTAATTGAATAATTCACACGACCACCTAATTTAATTCCATATCAAATAAATCTACTCAATTAAATTATTTCGAAAGTCATAGAATTTTCTTCTGATTCAAATACAATCAGGTTGAGCTTTTGTTGAGCTAACGGAGGGACTAATCGTCATGTACAATTAGGCTTGAGTACTTGCAATTATGTCCAGAAGTATCATTTTGATAATTCGTAATTTACTTAATCATGGAGTCAATCCACAAGAAGTACCATGATTGAAAACTCCTTATTGTATACTTTTTACGAAAGCAATTCATCCAATTGCTTTGTCCAATGACCTCCCAATATGTGTGTTACCCTCATATGATATCCTTGATTCCTTTGAGTTAAATTTGTTTATTCAATACAATCCTCAATACAATCCTATTTTATCTTATTGTCACCGTTGTGTCTTCTTAATGATTAATATGATCACTATCAACTAATGACTGTAATAAATTGCTCATTTGAGGATAAGTAACTTGTGGTGACGTTCCATATTATTAATCCACACAATGCTAACGAGAGAATATCGTTAACTGTTTAATCAAGCTATGAATTCCATTGTTGCTAGTAAAGTCATGTCATACACAAGTCATGTACCCAACATACCGACTATCGGCTCAATCATCTTTAGAGTATAAGCCTCCACTTATATCAAAGCACATGAGTTACATACGCATGGTCAGTGACTAACTCAAGATTTAGGTAAGTCACACCATGAATGCTACAAGTGAATTAAATCACAAGCGAATTCATAATTAATTCAACTTGGGTCCAGTCCAATGTATCATTCCTCTAATGAGTACATCTTTGTCTCTACTCATGGAGTCCGCTGCTCTAGTAGTCAAGACTACCCATCTCCCCAATTGGAATTGTAGACGACATAATAATCCTTCTAAGTATTTGAATCTAATGTTCACTTTAATTCTTTTACGGGCTTACGTGTCACATGAACAGGTTTACTAAAACTGAAACAATTTTTTTTTTTGCCTAAACCCATTTTTTGAGCCTAATATTTTTACGCAAATCCTCCCAAATTTTGACGAGCCTTTAGGCTTGGGCGGGTAGCCCGACCTATGAACAGGTTTACTAAAACCAAAATAAGTATATCTTTCACATTTAAACCCCGATTTCAATCTTATCTCTATATAGCTCTAAAACACCTATATTACAAAAATTTCATGCTAATTTTAAAATATTTTTATTTTAGTCCCTATGTTCAAAACTAATCAATTTCACTTAACTAGTCCATATTTCAATTCCAAGCTTATAAACTAACATAATAGCACCATAAAGCTTAAAAATCATCAATGGAAAACTTTTAAAACTTTAAAAGATTTATGATTTAATACCCGAGTTAGCTAGATTAAGCTACAACGATATCAAAAACATAAAATTTACGAAAAACGGGCTTCAAAATCACTCATATGAAAAGGAGAAAGCTTGTTCGAAACTTCCCTAGCTTAACAGTGGAGGAAACAATGGTGAATGGGAGATAGAAAGATGATAATGGCTTTTTACCCTTTTTTATTTTATTATATTATAATCAAATTTTAACATAATTTTATTAATTAAAATGCACTAACCGTCCACTTACATTAGAAGTGGGTTAATTACCTCTTAAAAGCTTTAATAATTACTCTTTAGCCCACTAATCTAATAGAAATCAATAGAAATTAACTTTTACAGTTTTTTCGATTTAGTCCTTATACCTTAATTACTAATTGTTGAATAAAAATTACCAGATCAAACATCAATATTATACTATATTAGAATTGTAAATATTATAAATAATATTTACTGACTCAGTCATCAAAAAATGGGGCCAAAACCACCATTTTCGGTACCACGAAAAAAAAGGGTTTGTTACATTACACCAACAGAGTCAATGGGGTGGTGACCTCCTTTAGAGCCTTTTGTTCGAGTGAACTTCGATGCGGACTTTTACAAGGATCTGGAAGTGTCAAGTATAGTTATTATCATCAAAAATAGTGAAGAATTTATCATGAATGCAACTTGCTTATGGAATCGATACATACCTAATGTTTTAACTGCAGAGGCCTTATGAAGCACCCCAAGCAATTGGATTCACTCAGGAGATGGATTTTCAGTCTATGGAAGTAGAAAGCATCTCCTTGGTGGTGATAAAAAGCTTAAAGTGACATAGATTGACATATCGGTTATTAGTAATTTCATTTAGGATGTGAAACAAATTTCTGTGGGCTTTGAAAGAATCAAGTTCCAACATATAAAGAGAGGGGGAAATCGAGTAGCTAACCTGCTGGCCATGGAAGGATTTCGGCAAAAACGAGATGTTTGGTGGACCGAAGAAGCTTCAACGGTGGTTCAGAAGGTTGCGAAGACAAAGAGGCAGAACATCCATCATCCCAGTTGAGTGCCATGAAACAAATGTCTTGAGGAGCTAGAAGGTCTTATTCATTCTCTAGCAAAAAGTGATTGTCTCAGACTTAAGCCGGATTATTGTTTTAATTTGTGATATGAGATTTCATATTGGAATGGAGAGGTCCCTAGGGCAAAAAAGAGGAAAGGATTTGGTTTTCTTTCATTTTTATTTTTCTTGGTTTGCTCGAGAACATGTAGTGTCTTTGCTTTATGACTATTATTTTTCTTTTTCATTATTAATAAGAGTATGCCAGTTTGCATTCAAAAACGAAACACTAACAAACTAGAATGCCATTTAATTATTTTTAAAGGAGGTCGAATTTGAAATTAAATAAAGAAACTATAGATACTAGATTATGGCATACCCACAATTTAGGTGAAAGTATCTATATAACAAATGTATATAAAAATTGATATGATAACCAAATATTGCTTTGGTTGAAATGTTAAATTTAAGATAGTAGGGTCATGGGTTTAAATCTCATCATTTTCATTAAGTTTATGTATTTTAAGATTTATCAAATAAAAAAGACATAAATACTCTCAAAATAATATTTATTGTTTTGTAAAAGAAATAATCTTTTGGTAATTTCACATTAAGTTGGGGCTTGATTGATGTGTGATACCAACTCAGTCAAAACATGCATAATATAGTAGTTAACATTTGAATTTCAAATTAATTCTTAAAATGATTTTATAAAAAAAAAAACTAAAGGCTCGATACATAATTTGGTACTTGAATTTGACATTCTTTTCTAAGGTGGTACTTGTGTTATTTTTGATCCAATGTAATACTTATATTTGACAAAAGTTATATAACCTTAAAAACATAATAATATTAGCAATTAAGTTTCATCAAATCAACCTTAAAACCTAATTAAACAATTAAGTTTCATCAAATCAACCTTAAAACCTAAATTAAACACTAAAAAGTTAGTATTACCTTTAGATACGAAATATATAACTTTTGTCAAATACAAATACCAGATTGAACAAAAAAAATAACACAGTACCACATTAGAAAAAAAAGTGTCAAACTTAAGTACCAGCCTAAACTAAATTAAATTCTAAATAATATAAGTACCGAACAAACCAAAAATTAATATAAATACCACATTAAAAAATATCAAACTCAAATAACCAAAACTAAATTAAATTTTGATGGTCTCATGCCATATAATATTTATTTTACAAACTTTTAACTATTATTTCATCCTTCCTAAAAAACTTTGCTATATTAAAACTATGGATTTGAAACCAACCCGACTAAATTATGAGTTTGAAAAAAAATTAATTAAGAAAACAAGTTATCATGATTTAATGCGATTTTTTTTTTTGAAAAGATTAAAATAAAATATAATTAAATCTCTAATGGGAAACTTCAAACATTTTGAAGACCACCTCTCCTCTTTTGAATTATTTTGTAATTCTATCAACTTCTCCTTTATCTTTTTAGGAATATGTCAAATGATTTAATGTTTTACTTTAGATAAATTTTTGATGAATTCTCCTGATCAAAGTTGAGTCTAAATATTTACGAGCCCAATCTTAAATTATCAAATCTGCCTCCATACTATCAGTTTTAATCATGCTATCATGATTTAATACACTTTTTTATATGTATAAATTCTAATTGTTTAAATCATTATATTATTTCTAAATCATCTCTCTTAGATCACTTGTGCTTTATGATTGCATTATACAAATAATAATAATAATAAGTACTTAAGATGAATAAATGTTTTAGTTCACCAAATTGAGGCACTTACGTGAGATTATTATTACCTCTCAGGACTTTTTCACACTCTGTAAACTTCGCCTCTTTAAAATAAAATTTTATACTTCTAGGAATATAAGAAATTGTTTTTATTTATACTTAATTTATATAAATATTATACAATTAATTTTTGAACGAATAAAAATATAACTAATATTTATACTTTTAGGAATGAAACAATAATTTAATGAAATTTTATTATTTAAATCTTACTACATAAACGCCGCTATTTTTAATTTACACTTAATTATGAGTTGGGTTAGATTTGGATTAGATCAATGCAAAATTTTAGATCTAAAAATTGAAATAAAATTTTGTTCAAGCTCAAACTTAGATTAAAATATTAAATCTGAACTCAACTTGGTTTGCTCGTATTATTTTTTAGATTATCTTTTCATGTAAAAATAAATTTAAAAATATAATACATTAAACACAAAAAATATTAAAATAAATATTTTCCAACAAATATAAAATACCTTAAAAAATTTATACTTAAATAACACTATCTTTAAAATAGTAACAAAATTAACAATAAAATTAACAACAAAACAAAAGTTATATAATATTCAAATAATAACAATAAAATAATAATAATACAATAGTTAAATGACACCAAAACAAGAGCAAAAAAAAAAAAAAAGAGTTTAGGTTGATTCGAACTGAGTTGCTCAAAGTAGTTAAGCTTTAGAAAATGAACCTTATTTTTTGAACCTATATTTTATTCAAACTCTCTTACTTTTCAAACAGATCTTCAAACATTAACAGGTAACTCAACCCATCATTTATTTCCATCAATAAATTGCAATAAACTCTCAAACATAATTTAAAGACGAAATTAAATTGTTTGGACTATTTTTTCCACTTGGTTTTAAATATTGTGGCCGAATAATATAAAGTATAAGTTAAAATTGTACATATTAAATTTAAATCCAAATAAAATTTCAAAAGCAGTCGTTAAGTTTTGGTGGGTCCAATCTAAAGACTGAATTAGTTTCGCCTTTTGCGTGCATTTTCCCACCTTGTTACAAACACCAAATAATAAATAAATGAGTAATAACATAAAATATGATAAAAATGAATTAAAAAAATATTATGATCTACGTGTTATGTTATTTGATGAGGGAGGTGGTTTCTTCTCAAGTGAACCAAACAATGTGATGCATTCGCTGCGTGTTAGTTGCTGACGTGGCTTTGGTAGAGTAATCCACCCAGAAATGTAGCAAAAGGGTACCATTTGCCTTGTTCCACAAGGAATAGGGTTGAAATTTTGGGTATGTGTAATTGTTTTATATCTTTATTCCCATAATTACCCTTCATACCCAAACTTTTCCTTTTTCTTTTCTAAATTTAAAATAATTTGGTTTTTCACGATTATAGTTTAATGGAAATTAATATTCGTTATATGCACCGTAAAAGCAGTGTTCAAAATCATTCATTCTCTCAACCCCGTTAAAAATCAAACAAAGCTTCCTTTTTTTTTTCCTTTAGATTTTCAAACAATGATATAATTTCAGTTTTAGTCCCCAAAATATGCTCAAAATTTATATAATTATATATTTGGACCTTCCCCATTCTGACACGTGACACACACCATGATTCTTTTCTTTTCTTTTTTCACTTTATTAAAAATGGTTAATTTTCAATTTTGCTCCTTTTAATAGGCTTAAATTTGATCTTTAATCATTATACTTTAATTTCTAACATAAATTGGTCTCTATATTTTTATAATGATATCAATTAGTTCGAGCAGTTAACATAGTTAACTTTTCAATTAAAATGTTACATGGTTCTTTATAATTTTGTTGAGTAATTTTCTGTATTTCTCATTAAAAAGAACATTCATGTATTTATATATACTATCACTGTTCATGAAATTGACCCTACTATTTATAGGATTGACATTCTGAACAGGCCTCAAGAATGCTGGACACGTATATCGTTCTAGGTCGCCTGATGAACCTCATAGTCCACCACATACGAATTCCTTAGGTATGTGCAAATTGAGCCTACGAACTCCTGTCGACTCGTGTGAGTGGAAACCGAGAGCTCCCCTAGCTATTCACGCACTGTACGTCTCGCACACATATCCATTTGGCGGGACCGATTTGGGTAGCAGGTAGGCAACCCGAATCTTATCTGAGTTTCGGATTAATGGTCATTGGTGTATAACAATCTAGTCCCCTAGTAAGCCTAAGGAGGGTTATAAAGTGGCACTCATTAGGGCCATCACTTCGCGTTTATTATGGCTTGCAAAATATGCCACGTCTATTGGAATCTGATGTTATCTTAGCCACATATACGGGTGGATCGCGTTTGTGTGAATCTGACCGTTAGTGCCTCTCGGTTATTTGAACCGTCAAAACATTGGGGAAGAGACTTCTTTTAAAAAGGGATTTTCTGCAGCTCTAAAACTCACAAACTTAGCATTTTTGTAAATAGAATCAGTTGAAGCTTTTCTTTAAGGTAAATCTCGGTAACTCCTCGTCATAGGTTTTAAATTTTCTCTATCTTTTTCTTCTTCTTTTTACGTCGGAGATATGACGAGAATGAGATAAGCTCAAGGCCAATTAGTTCCATGTTGCCCACCGCGAGAGCACACTTCCAAGGTCCTCATTGAAGCCAACTTTTTCACTTGCACTACAAAAAAATAAAGAGATGAGTCGAGCTTTGGTTGCGCAGGGGTCCAAATCCGCAACTTTACTTACGAATTCTCCTTTCTTGAGGGATTGCACAGGCTCAGTGATGCCAGTGATGGCATTCCTAACTCCCCCTCTATGCCTTGGAAGCTGGGTTTCTACTGCCATCTCCTTCAAAAGTACCAGATTGCTTCTGGTCAACTTTGTAGGTTTTCTTGGTGGATCACAGTGGCCTATTTTATTGATTGTTTTCATTGTAATAAAGCACCACAACTCACAGTTTTCCAGATCTTGTATCTGCTAAAAGCCCAGAATCGAGTAAATTCGGTGGGTTTTTATTATTTCTCTCCCCGAGAAAAAGGTACAACAATAGTTGCAAATTGATGTGTTAACCTTCGGCTAAACTGGAGGAAGTATATTAGGGGAGATGTAGGTTCGCAGATGGGTTTGGCTTTCCTATGGAGTGGTCCGCACTGAGTGGGGATATGTGCACATTCAAGCGAACTATTAGGACAGATGGTGGTAAAGCCTAGTTGAAAAGGCTCTGTGTTGGTAGTTCCCTGGTTATTGAAGATTTTATAACCGTGAGGAATGTGTTCCTATACTTAGGGGTGAGCAAAACTCGATTCGACTCGAAAAAATTGAAAAAAAATTTGAATTTCGAGTTAAACGAATCGAATTATTCGAGTTAATCGAGTTATTTGAGTCAACTCAAATTTTTTTCTTCAAATTTTGAGTTCGAATCGAGTTGAGTTTTCGAATTGAATAACTCGAATAATTCAATAATTCAATATTAAAATAAAATATTTTATATTTTTACCCCAAACTCCCAAACCTTTTACTTTTCCTCAAAATTTTTACTCCTTCCCACTTTTCCCCAAAACTTTTATTCCTCCCATCCCAACCCACCAATCTACCCAAAATCCATTTCCCACCAAAATTTTACTCTCCCATTTACTTTTTCTCAAAATTTTACCCCAAAACCCTCAAAACTTTTATTTCCCCAAATTTTTACCCTCCCACTTTTCCCCTAAAACTTTCACTCCCTTCCCATCCCACTCCCCATCTACCCCAAACCCATCCCCCATTTTTTTTTTATATTTTCCTTCCAAAATTTTACTCCCTATTTACTTTCCTCAAACTTTTATTCCCCAAAACTTTTATTTTCCCCTAAACTTTTACTTCTCACCTTTTACCCTCAAATAAAAAATCAAAATTATCCAAAAGAATCACTAAACATAAATAACAATAATTTTATTTATATCTACTATTTATATTATTAAATTAAATTTCACATTTTATATTATTTATATTATTGAATTGTTTAGTCATATTGAATATTTATATTAAAATTGAATTATTAATTATGCCATAAAATATTCAGTATTAAAATTTTATATTGGTATCAATTTCATATTTTATCTTTAAAATAACTTTTATTAAAAATTACATTTTTACATTTAATATATATTTTAATTCCAAAATATATAGTGACAAGAATCAAGATAATTGAAATAACTAAGCAAGCAAAGAAGCTAACTCGTATATAAAAGATTAATAAATAAATTATGAGGTGATGAAAGTTAATAAAATTTGATTATGGTGGACAAATTTTATTACGATGGGTGATAGTGGTTACAAGGACCCAAAATTATTTTTAAAATTTAACTCGAACAAATATATTCGATTCGATTCGATTCAATTCCATCTCACTCGACTCGATTCGAGAAAATTTCAAATCAAATTAGGATGATAAAATATGATTCGTCAACTCGATTAACTCGAAATTTTTTCATTCGATTCGATTCGATTCGATCGAACGCTCACCCCTACCTATACTGCTTGGAGGGTCATAACCCCCAATGGATATAGGCGAGGTGACAGTAGGGAAATTGTTGAAGAACTAGGTACGTTCTTTGGGAGGCGATCATGGCCACACGTGTTCTATGGTGATGATGATGAGATAGGCCAAATCCTGACAGGATTAAAAGAGGAGCCTAGGATAAGGCCTCGTCCCTAGGTGGTGGTGGCCTCACCGTGGGAAGAAAGTGACGCTGATGTTAATTTGTTAACTGCTCCTACTAATACTAGGATTGTTAGTGATGTAGGCACTGCTCGCAGTTCAGGGAGTGATTCGGAGGAAACTACCAGCACTTTATGAGAAATTAACGAAGCCATGGAAATTACTAGGGCTATGGACCTGCGAGCTGATCTGAGGGCTTAGTGGAAGAAGCGCAGGACTGATACGAGAGCTGTTAATGTGGTAGTTAGCAGCAAGGAAGAAACATACAACGGTAGGATAGAATTTTGTCGCTAAAGGAGGGCAAATTGTGCTGAGCCTTCTGCTGTGACGGCCACTACCCCTACTTTTCCCTCAGCGAGCTCACAAAATGTGGCTCACGAAAGTTCTCCTATCGTTGCTCACAGTAGCTCTTCTTCTTCTTGTATTTCTCCTCCTCCTCTACCTACCGTGAAGGAGCTAACTGCCAAACAAAGTGGCGAGCTAGCTCCAAGTCACAAAATTTAAGCACTAATGAACTGCAGGGTATTTTCAAGAATTGGAAAGCTTCAGTGTTAGAGGCTGTAAAAAGGAAGATATGTGCTGGTGACTCATCTGGAAGTTCGTAGAAGTCTGCACTATTAACACATAGCTCCTCTCTGTAAGCTTTCCTCGTTGAGGCCTTTGTAATCAGTTTAGGTCTTGAGAAGAATATTGTTGAGGTAAAGGCTACTCAGAAAGAGCTTGAAAAATATCTTGAGAGCACTCGCGAGCGGTGACAGAAAATGAAGAATGAAAATGAAGTGCTCTACAAACAAAACGAGGAGCTCATCGAAAAGTTAAGAGCTGAACAAGTAAAGAACGATGGACTATCTTGTGAGGTCACAGCCTTGGGTGCTGAGCTAAAGAGGGTTTTTGAAGAGCATAAGGCAACTTTGAACTGAATTACAGCAGAGCATGAGGCTGCGATGGCGAGCTTAAAGCGGAAACAAGAAGAAGCCCTTGAAGGATTTAATAAGAACACTCTCAGAATGTTGAGTGATGTTATTGCTGAGATCAAACCCAATATTCTTCTACATGCTCAAGTTGTTGATGGGCCTTTTGACGCTAGCAAGGTTGATTTTGATGCTCTCTTAGAGGTAGAGGTGGACCAGCTTGGCTTTGAAGTTTGTTTCTCTTTGGGAGCTGCTTGGGATGAGTTCACATCCAAGTGGAAGCACTCAAAGGATTTTTACCTTGATGAAGGACCTTCTGAGCCAGCCGTTGTGCCTACCGATGATGACACCACTATTGATCCTACTGTTGACCACACCAAGTTGTTGAGGGGAAAAGAGTAGAAGTTAATAATATGTTGTAATTTTGTAATTCTATATTACCTTTCCTTATGAAAGAATTGAGGTTTTGAAAAATTTTGAGTTTATTTATTGTTGTCAAAACCAATTTTTTTCGGGTTTTCAAAAATGGGAATCGAATTTAAAAATATGGAAATAGAGTCGCCACCGATCTTTTATTCAAAGTGTGATCGAATCACCTTGAGATGAATTATTTTAATAAAACATTTTGATTTATTAAAACAATAATTTTGGTCTACGAAGTCTAAGAAAACTAGTTCGGGAGTCGGTGACGCACGAGGAAGGATTAGTACCTTCGCAACGCCTAGATTTGGTACCAAATTGTTTAATTAATGTCATGACGTCGAAAATTTGAAAAGATTTTAAATCACAATCCTTTTTGTTAGGGAAAACTTAAAGCAATTAAGCCTGATGCCGAGATCCGCTTATTTCGAAGGAACAAAGTATCGTACCTAGTGAGTTAGGATACAACATTTCGTGTCCTCGAAAATATGCTTATCTTTCGCCATTCAATACTCGTACATTTAAAATTAAGAAGGATATTCCATT
This sequence comes from Gossypium rotundifolium, assembly GCA_025506655.1. Taxonomy (NCBI): domain Eukaryota; kingdom Viridiplantae; phylum Streptophyta; class Magnoliopsida; order Malvales; family Malvaceae; genus Gossypium; species Gossypium rotundifolium. The sequence goes on from CP106723.1 coordinate 122,750,213, forward strand.
ATTTGGGTCAAATGAAAAATCAAAGCCTAGTAAGTTAGGGCACTATTTCTCATAATTCCCGAATACAGAATATTGCCTTTGTTGTTTTGAAATTCTTATCTCTAGATGATAAAATATCACACCCAGTAAGTTAGGGCGCAATGTCCAAATTCCCGAGAATAAGTTTTTTATTTGAAATATTGTTCATTTGGATTTAAGAGAAAAAGAGTACTCGGTTGCTAGGTTTTAACGAGGAAAAATCGAAACCCAGTAAGTTAGGGCACAATTTTCTCAAAACCCCCCCAAACATGAGCATCGCCTCATTAGTTTGAAATTCTTATCTTGAGATGATAAAATATCACACCCAGTAAGTTAGGGCGCAATGTTTCATGCAAATTCCCGAGAATAAGTTTTTTATTTGAAATATTATTCATTTGGATTTAAGAGAAAAAAGGGTACTCGGTTGCTAGGTTTTAACGAGGAAAAATCGGAACCCAGTAAGTTAGGGCACAATTTTCTCGAAACCCCCCAAACACAAGCATCGCCTCATTCTTTTGAAATTCTTATCTCGAGATGATAAAATATCACACCGAGTAAGTTAGGGCGCGATGTTTCAAATTCCCGAGAATTAGTTTTTTATTTGAAATATTGTGCATTTGTATTTAAGAGAAAAAAAGGGTACTCGGTTGCTATGTTTTAACGAGGAAAATCGAAACCCAGTAAGTTAAGGCATGGTTATCTCAAAACCCCCAAACACGATGATTGCCTTATTTCAGAAAAAAAACTTTTAAGTAATAAGAAAAACGATCTTTAAAACTAAAGTGACATTAAACACAATATTTTTCATAATATACAATGGAATACTAATATACAAAGCCAACATCAAATGTTACAATGATGAATCACAAATGATTAATGGCTACAAATTAACAAATTAAAATTAATATGCTAGCAATAATCATATAATGAAATTAACAATTGAAGAAAATAGAGCAAAATATTATACAAAAAAAAAATGAATGTAAAATGAAAAGTAATTAATACTCATATTATGCAAAATTATTTAAAGATAAGATATGTGAAATAATCAAAATATAATACCTTAAAATGAGCAAATCATAAAACAATTTTAAGATGATAAATAAAAGTATAAAATAATTCAAATTAATTGACATATGTATATGTATATATATAAATATTCAAAGTAAATAATATGAAGAAAATATTTGAAATAAATACTATATGAATTTACAATAAAACATGACAAAAAACTTTTTAAGAAAGTGAATAAACAAATAGATTAAAATAGGTTTTTAAAGAATAATACATGTAAATAATGATTTAAAAAGGTAGTACATGAATATTTTTATATCTTATAAAAATAGTTTAAAACTAAACTAATAAATGGATTAAATTTGATAAAAATGCAAAGATTATGTATGAAAACAAAAAGGTACTTAATTGAAACAAAACAAAATTAAAAAGACTATATTGTAATAAATAAAATCATTTTAACATATGCGAGGATCGAACAAAAATGCGCGTAAACTATCAGGGACTAAACTAGCAATTATTTTCGATCACAAAATGTTGCGTTTAAGAGGACTAAATTGAAAGTGCGTTTGGATTATAGAGGCTGATTTACAAAGAGCAAATAAAAACACGCAGGACCTAATCAAATAGTGACGCAGTAATAGGGGACTGAATGCGCAATTACCTTTTCAACACGTAAACACGCGGATCCTTAAGGAAGGTGGGTCGGGTCACGGGTCGGCCAAAATGGCACGGTTTTGAGGCCTATGAAACAGGCCCTAAACGACGTCATTTTGCATCACTTATAAAAGCCAAAAAATTTTCTTTATCTCTCCTTTCTGCCGTTTTGTTTTTAAAAAAAGGGAAAGGGGGTATTATTTTCTCTGCTAGCGTTTGAGCCTTATGAAACCCTTCATGATGTTTTCACCGCCGCCGTACCACCACAGGTTTAGGTGACCGGCCACACGTAAAAATTGGAGGCCTTATGCCCTCGTCTAAAACCGCGAGATCGAAAGGAGAGGAAAAAGGGCTTTCGACTGTGTTTCTGCTCGGTTCTAACGACAGAGGAGGATTCTGACGCCATGACCAAATTGGTAAGCCTTTTCTTTCCCTCTTTCTTTTCTTTGTATTTCAAACAATAACCAAAAGAAAAAAAATAAAAAATAGGAAAATCACCTTTTTAATTTCTTTCTGTATTCTCTATTCTCTGTTCGAAATCGTGAAGAAGAAGTTTACAATGGTTTCTTGTTCGACTTTTTATGGCCGAAAAAAATGAAGAAAGAAAAAATACAATATTCTCTCTAGTATTTCTCTTCTGCTATGCTGTATTGTTACTGTCATTTGGCCTCTTTTGCAGGTACAACGATCGTTCAGAGGCGGACGTGGTGGTACGGGCTGTTGCGGCGCTGGAGGCTTACGTGTGGGGCTGCGGTGCAAAATTCTAGAAAGCTCCCCTAGGGTTTTTTTGTTTGCCAAAATTCGGGCTCTTTTGATTGGGTCATTTGGGCCGATTGAGGCATTGGGCTAGTGTAGGCTAGAGTTTGGGCCATTTTATATTAATAAACTTTGGGTTTACTTTCGGGCTTTCTGAACTTGTTAATGGACTTTGGATTTTATTAATTATTGGTTTTTTATTTAATTTCTGATGGTTTTTGTTCTGGTTTTATTTTTTGTTTGGTTAATTGGGCCTTGGGTAGATTAGGCCTGCTATAGCTGCCCCTCTTTGCTCGTTGTCGTGTAACGATAATGGAGCAAAGACTCATACGAAGGGTCAATCTTGTCCGGTCTCGTCGAATCTTGACTTCTTGGTGTTTTTTCCTTCAAGTAGCTGCATTCCATCCCACAGCATCTTCAGGGGCACGGGAACTGGCGCTTCGATCCCATTTCGATATAATTTTAGGGAGAAGAGTTTCGTAGTTTCAATCTACTCCACTAGAACTTCGAAGGAATACGGATTGATCCTCATTGTAAACTCAGGGAGGAGGGATTTGTAATTCCAACCTACTCCGCTGGAACTTCGAGGAAATAAGACTTGTATTGCTTCGATCTGCTCCTGTAACTTCAGGATTGCCAGATCTGCTATCTATGGTCTGCTCCACTGCAAACTTAAGGATGTCAGACTGATGGCTTAAATCTGTTCCACTACTGTTTAGGGAGACCAGATTTTCCTTTCGATCTTGGTCAACTACTGCTTAGGGTGACAAGTTCTACAATCTTCGACCTATTCCACTGCTGGTCAGGGAGATAGGGTTGGTGGCTTAAATCTGTTCCCTACTGCTTAGGGAGACCAAATTTGCCATTCGATCTTGGTTCCCTACTACTTAGGGTGACAAGATCTACAATCTTCGACCTATGCCACTGCTGGTCAGGGAGATAGGGTTGGTGGCTTAAATCTGTTCCACTGCTGTTTAGGGTGACAAGATCTACATTCTTCAACCTATTCCACTACTGGTCAGGGAGATAATGTTGGTGGCTTAAATCTGTTCCACTACTATTTAGGGAGACCAGATTTGCCGTTCGATCTTAGTTCCCTACTACTTAGGGTGACAAGATCTACAATCTTTGACCTATTCCAATGCTGGCCAGGAGATAGGACTGGTGGCTTAAATCCTTTCCACTAATGCTTAAGGAGACTAGATTTTTCGTTCGATCTTGGTTCCTTATTGCTTAGGGTGACAAGATCTACAATCTTCGACCTATTCCACCGCTGGTCAGGGAGATAGGACTGGTGGCTTAAATCTATTCCACTACTGCTTAGGGAGACCAGATTTGCCGTTCAATCTTGGTTCCCTACTGCTTAGGGTGATAAGATCTACAATCTTTGACCTATTCCACTACTGGTCAGGGAGATAGGGCTAGTATCTTCGATCCGTTTCGCTCAGGAAGGCAAGATCTGTAACACCCGCACCCAAGACCGATACTAGATCTGGATACGAGACATTACTATGCTTCAACATGTACTTACGAGCTATAAAATTTCGTTCCAACTTAAAAATTTCACTTTCTTAGTCAACACATACACTAGAAGGGCCTACGAGGCCTTAAATTCATGTCTGAAAACTTTCAGAACTAAATCAAATAATTCATTTTTTTTGAAGCAGGGTTCAAATGCCCATGTGACTTAGAACACACCCGTGTACCCTTAAGCACGCCCATACCCTCAAACCGTGGAAGGTTACTGACTATTTTCGCACGGCTTAGACACACCCGTGTCTTCCAATCGTGGGAGGCTGCTGACTAATTTTACACGGCCATAACACGCCCATGGGCTTAGACCGTGTGCTAATCCTTAATATACTGACTAAATCAGCACAGTCTAGGCACACGCCCATGTCCAACCCGTGTGTATAACACGGCCTATACACACGACCGTGGAATTTACACGTGGCCTATTCTGATTCATAATACTAAGGTGCAGGGTTAACACGGCCTTGACACACGCCCGTATGTCCAACCGTGTGGTCATTTATGGGCTATTTACCAATCCGTTAGCCACCTTGAAATGAAGATCATATCCATACACAATTGAACGATGCAATAACAACCCAATTTTATGAATAATACTACATGCTTCATTGATCTCAATAAACATAAATACTTAGCCAAATACAAGAGAATAATAAACTTGATAGCTTTTACAAAGGCCCTTCTAAAAACATGTCCACAAAATGAATGTTTTCTATACATGCCATACTTAGTAAAGTAACTTGGCTATACCAAAATAAGAGTTGATAGTGTGCTACGAGCTTCGACTCCAATGATCCACAACTTAGTTTGACGGGACTACATAGAAAGAAACAATCAAATACGTAAGCATTTAGCTTAGTAAGTTTGCATGTAAAGCACATATCAATAAGCTTGCTTAATAAAAACCATTTAGCATAACAATAGCATCGTAATTTCAGCTTTAAATCTTACTTACTCATAGTTGGTTCTTACATGTCTCATGATGCTCACTATACTAATTTTTGTAAAGTAAACATGATACCTGTGTCACTTGATCACATTGATCAGCGTACTTAAATAATAATCATTATGATCTCTAATTCTTCATTCATAACATGAGTAATATTTAATTCATTTTGATGCTAGCTTTGCTTTCTTAGCCCTCTTGTTACCTCATTATTAACCTTACTTGTTTGCCGATGAACTTCTACGAATACAGAGGATACGGATCTCTTCCCACTTAACATGCCACCAAAGCCATATCTTAGGCATAGTCTTACGTGGAATTTCTCATCTTGGTTTCAAGGCCATGTCTTGACATAGACTTACATGAAGTCTTGCCCTTGATAACTTACTCAATGCCAAGCTTGCCTTGGACTTATGTGATATCTTGATCAATGCCAAGCTTGCCTTGGACTTACATAATATCTTGATCAATGCCAAGCTTACCTTGGACTTACATGATATCTTGATCAAAGCCAAGCTTGCCTTGGACTTACATGATATCTTATTCAATGCCAAGCTTGCCTTGGACTTACATGATATCTTGATCAATTCCAAGCTTGCCTTGGACTTACATGATATCTTAATCAATGCCAAGCTTGCCTTGGACTTACATGATATCTTGTGTGGTATATAAGATATCTTAGGGAATTCATATTCAATCGGGGCTTGCTCATGTTTAATCTCTTTGTTCACAAAAACGATAGGCATTACAAAATAGCAATATATATTATACTAAGCAATTCAATGATAGTGATCATAAAGCTTAGAAATCATACAAACTTACCTCGTTTTCAAAATGAGTTAGTTCTTCGGTTTAGTCCACGACTTTATCCTTTCCACGATTGAGGTGAATTCTCGTCTCCTCTTGCTCTATAATAGCAAATTAGCTCATTTTAATCATTTTATTAATATAAGCATCTCAATAGTCCTACTTAGGCAAAATTACCATTTTACCCTTAGATTTTGGCAAAATGACCATTTTGCCCCTAGGCTCAGAAATTAATTCTAATCACATTTTTATCTTCAACAAGGCTAGGCAAACATTTAATGCTCTTAAAGCTATCATCAACAATCGATATTTCACATACTTACTACCAAGTTCATAACCTTTTCATTAATGTCCTATTTAGTGTCTTCATGCTAACACCCTTTTTAAAAGTTGTTCATCTAACAATTAAGACTCAAGTTCTTCATTAAAATGAAGCAAACAACTAAAGTAACTCTCATGGTAAAACTCTAAACCTTTCACAACATTGCAAAATAGTCCCCTCATTTAAAAGCTTAAGCTTTAGGGATCTCAGAAGTACAATTATTTTCAAGAAAAGTTCACTAGAACACTTACTTGAATGGATGAGAGTTTGCTGAAATTTTTAAAGGTTTCTACCCCTTATTTCCTAAAATTTTTGGTGGAGGGTGATAGGAGAAAAAGATGATAACTTTTCTCTCCTTATTCTATTATTAAAAGTCAAATTAGTCCACCTACTACTACTAACTTTGACACTAATTGAAAATTTTGTCTCCCATGCTCTCTTCTGGCCGGCCAAGCCTCTTTCAAAGGCTAAATTTCCTTTTAAATACCCCCATTTAACAATCCATAACCATTTGGTACTCCTAGCATATAGAATGGAACTTTCGCACTTTATGCGATTTAGTCCTTTTTCGTAAATTAAACACGAAAACATTAAAATTAAAATACCAAAATTTTAATGCTCATGTGCTATCATGCTCTAACTCATAATATATCATGGAAATAATTTCTCCGATCTCAAAATAGTGATCTCGAGATCACTATTCTGACTAGCCCCTAAATCGGGCTGCTATAATTCTCCCCCTTAGGGATTTTCGTCCTCGAAAATCTTACCAGTGAAAAGATTGGGGTATTGATTTCTCATTGTTTCCTCAGAGTCCCATGTAGCCTCTTCTATTTCGTGCCTTTGCCATAGGTCTTTCACTAGGGCTATGCTTTTATTTCTTAACTGCTTGATTTCACGAGCTAATATTTTGACTGGTTCTTCACCATAAGTCATGTCAGGGCGGATCTCTATTTCTGATGGAGTAATTATATGTGAAGGGTCTGTTCTGTAGCGTCGCAACATTGACACGTGAAAAACATCATGTTTCCTCTCTAATTCTAATGGCAACACCAAACAGTAAGCTACCGGCCCAACTCTCTCAGTAATCTCGTAAGGTCGAATAAAATGTGGACTTAATTTGCCTTTGCGGCCAAATCTGAGAACTTTCCTCCATGGTGATACTTTCAAAAAGACTTTATCCCAAACTTGGTACTCGATCTCTTTCCTCTTTAAATCTACATAGGATTTACATGCATGCATCGATGCGGTTTTAAACATTCTCGTATCACTTTTACATTTTCTTCATCTTCTTTAACCAAATCAACCCCATGAATTTGGTTTTCCTTGAGTTCAGTCCAAAATAAAGGGGTTTTGCACTTACGTACATATAGAGCCTCATAAGGTGCCATCTTTAAGCTCGACTGAAAGCTATTATTGTAGGTAAATTCTACCAATGGAAGAAACTTTTCCCAGCTGCCTTGGAATTCCAAAACACAACATTTGAGCATGGCCTCGAGTACTTGAATTAACCTTTCTGATTGACCGTTAGTCTGAGGTTGAAAAGCTGTGCTAAAACTCAATTTTGTACCCAAAGCTTCTTGCAGCTTCTTCCAAAATCTGGACGTGAATCTCGTATCTCTATCTGATATGATCGATAAGGGAACTCCGTGAAGTCTTACTATTTCTGAAACAGATAAGTTTGCCAACTTGTCTAGGGAGTAATCCACTCGTACATGTATAAAGTGGGCTGACTTTGTGAGTCTATTAGCCACTACCCAAATAGCATCTTTCTTACTCGGAGACAACGGTAAACTCGTTACGAAATCCATAGTGATACGGTCCCATTTCCATTCGGGAACTAAGATAGGCTGAAGTAAACCTGAAGGCACTTGGTGTTCATCCTTTACTTACTGACAAATAAGACATCTTGAAACGAACTCTGAAATATCTTTCTTCATTTTCGGCCACCAATACTGTTGCTTCAAGTCACTATACATCTTTGTACTTCCCGGATGTACAGATAACCATCCGTTATGTGCTTCGTACAAAATTCTCTGAATAAGCCCCTCTTTCCTCGGTACACAAATTCTATCTCTATACACAAGTATCCATCAGAATTAATTCAAAATTTAGATTCAGCATCTGACTCGTATTGAGCTTTCTTGATTTGCAACTCACTATCTTCTTTCTGAGCCTCAAAGATCTCTTGAAGAAACATTGGTCTAGCTCTTGACTCAACTAAAAGGGAGCCATTATCGGATAAGGATATCCTTGAATTCAATGCTCTTAAAGTAGATAGAGACTTCCTGCTCAAAGCATCGGTGACTACATTCGCCTTTCTGGATGGTAGTCGATGACCAACTCATAGTCTTTTATCAACTCTAACCATCTTCTTTGTCTTAAGTTCAACTCTTTCGTGTCATCAAGTACTTGGACTTTTATGATCGATAAAAATCAAACTTTTCACCATATAAATGGTGTCTCCAAATCTTCAAAGCGAAGACTATGGCGGCCAATTCTAGATCATCGTCGATAATTCTTCTCATGAGGCTTCAAGCATGCGGAGGCATAAGCAATCACCTTGCCTTCTTGCATGAGTACACAGCCCAATCCATTTAAGGATGCATCATTGTAGACTATATATTCTTTCCCGATTCGGGTTATACTAAAATGGATCTTACATCAACACTGCTTTCAACTTTTCAAACTTTGTTGGCATCATTACATCCACTCAAACTTCACATTTTTTTGCAATAGTTTAGTCATCGGGGTTGCGATCATGGAAAACCCCTTGACAAATTGTCTGTAGTAGCCGGCTAGGCCCAGAAAACTTCTAATCTCAGTAATGCTCTTAGGCGGCTTCTAGTCCATTATGGCCGAGATTTTATTGGGATCAACTCGGACTCCATCCCTTAAAACAATATGTCCCAGGAATCCTACTTCCTTGAGCCAAAATTCACTTTTACTGAATTTGGCATACAGTTGATTCTCTCGCAGGATCTGTAAAACTGTCCGTAGGTGTTCAGCATGCTCTTTCTCATCTTGGGAATAAATTAGTATGTCATCAATAAATACGACTACAAACTTGTCGAGGTATGGTCTAAAAATGCGGTTCATTAAATCCATGAACACTGCAGGAGCATTGGTCAACCCAAAGGGCATGACTAAAAATTCATAATGCCCATACATCGTTCGAAAGGTCGTCTTGGATATATCTGAGTCTTTCACTCTCAACTGGTAGTACCCTAATCTCAAGTCTATTTTGGAGAACACAGCCGCTCCTTTCAATTGATTGAACAGATCATCGATCCAAGGTAATGGGTACTTATTCTTTACTGTTATTTTATTAAGCTGGTGGTAATCTATGCACAATCTCATGGTACCATCTTTCTTTCTCACAAATAAAACCGGGGCACCCCATGGTGAACAACTTGATCTTGCAAAGCCCTTATCTGTCAACTCTTGTAACTGTAACTTCAACTCTTTCAACTCTGTTGGAGCCATTCTGTAAGGAGTAGTGGAGATCGGTACAATACCGAAAACTACTTCAATACTGAACTTAATCTCTCTAACTGGCGGTAGTCCGGGTAATTCTTTGGGAAATACATCCACGTATTCACATACTATCGGTACTGACTCAATTTTTAGCTTTATCTCCTTATCATTCAACACGAAAGCCAAATATGATTCATACCCTTTTCTTAAACATCTCTGTGCAATCATATGCGAAATTATCACTGGTGATTTATCTTGTTCATCTGATTCAACATGAAGAGTATCCCCATTCTCACATCTCATCTCAAGGCATTTCTTCCCACAATTAACAATTACATTATGAGTAGTCAACCAGTTCATTCGAAGAATGAGGTCGAATTCATCAAATGGTAATAACATAAGATTTACTTTAAAGCAATGACCTCTAATCATCAATGGGCAATCTTTACAAACTTTATTAACTAACACACTCTTGCCTAATGGATTGGACACCTTAATTACAAATTCGGTGGTATCTATAGGCACGCTAAAACTGGATGCTAATTTCATGCAAATGTAAGAGTGCATAGATCCGGGATCTATTAAAGCAATAACTTTAGTATTATAAAGAGAAAAGGTACCCATAATAACATCAGGAGAAGACGCCTCTTCGCGAGCGCAAACCGCATAAGTTCGTGCAGGCGCTCTACCCTCGGGTCTCACGGCCTGGTCTCCCGGGTTACCTCTTCCACTTGCCCCACTTCCTGAGTTTCTCTGTAATCTCACTCTGACCATACTCCCAGATTTTGGGTCTTGAGTTCTTCTTTCTTTCGTCATCTCGGGACAATCTTTTATATAGTGGTCTTGTGAACCACATCTAAAACATGCATTTTCATGTGCTAGCTCCCAGATGGCATCTGCTACACTATGGGTATTCAGATTTGTCGGATCTAAAATTTTCGACACTTGCAACTGAAGTCGTCTGTGCTTTGTTCCCTGAATACTGTTTACTTTTGTCCTTCTTGGAAAACCCGGTGGAAGTAGCCGATCGGGTAGGGAAATCTTTTGACTTCTTGGAGTCACGAGACTCCATTTCAGACTTCTTCTCTTTTATTAGTTCTTTGGCTTTACAAGCTCTTTCCACTAACACGACAAATTCTTTTAATTCTAGAACAGCAATAATAAGTTTGATGTCCTCATTCAACCCATCTTCAAACCTTTTACTCGATATACATTCGCGAGCGTACTTGCTGAGTCGTACAAACTCACGCTCATAATCTGTCACCTACATCTTGCCTTGCTTCAGCTCTAGGAATTCCTTTCTCTTCTGGTCTACAAACCTTTGGCTGATATACTTTTTCTTAAACTCTTCTTAGAAGAATTCGCATGTGACCCTTCTCTCAGTACAACTGACACAAGGGTGTTCCACCATGGGTAAGCAGAATCTCTTAAGAGAGAGATTACACACTTCATGCATTCTTCAGAGGTACATGACAACTCATTAAATACCCTAATGGTATTTTCTAACCAGAATTCAGCTCTTTCTAGATCATCCTCTTTTCTGGCCTGGAATTCTTCTGCCCCATGCTTCCTGATCCTATCAATTGGGGGTTTACCTCCTCTTACCACCTCTACTACTTGAGGGGCTACTAGAGTAGCTTGTGGAACAGGTGGGGGTGGAGGGGGTTGTGCGTTCGGGTTCACTCGAATGAACTCTATATACCATGTGTTCATCATGTGAAGGAAGGCTTCTCTAGCCTCTTCTCCTCCCCTTTGACTCACCGTAGTGGGTCTATTCTCATTTTTGCTCGGCACTGTCCTTTTAACGGGAGCTGGCGCATTACTTTCTACGTCATCCACCACATTCCCTTTGGAATCCACTTCTATATGTATAAACATAATTTAAAATCATCAGGAGTCACCACACTATCAATATAGAAACACTCTTACGTATGGCATGTATAGCTAGGCTCATGGTCATACTCTGTTAGTCCTAGAACCGACTAAATCGTAGCTCTGATACCACTAAAATGTAACACCCCACACCTAAGACCGATACTGGATCTGGATACGAGACATTACTATGCTTGAACATGTACTTATGAGATATAAAATTTCGTTCCAACTTAAAAATTTCACTTTCTTAGTCAACACATACATTAGAAGGGCCTACGAGGCCTTAAACTCGTGTCTAAAAACTTTCGAAACTAAATCAAATAATTCATTTTTTTTGAAGTAGGGTTCACATGCCCGTATGACTTGGAACACGCCCGTGTACCCTTAAGCACGCCCATACCCTCAAACCGTGGGAAGCTACTGACTATTTCAGTATGGCTTAGACACACCGTGTCTTCTAATCGTGGAGGTTCTTGACTAATTTCACATGGCCATAACACGCCCATGGGCTTAGGCCGTGTGCTAATCCTTGATATCTTGACTAAATTAGCACAGGTCTAGGCACACACCCATGTCCAACCCGTGTGTATAACACGGCCTATACACTACGTAGTGGAATTTACCGTGGCCTATTCTCGATTCATAATACTAAGGTGCGAGTTAATATGGCCTTAACACACACTCGTGTGTCCAACCGTGTGGGCATTTATAGGCTATTTACCAAGCCGATAGCCACCTTGAAATGAAGATCATATCCATACACAATTCAACGATGCAATAACAACCCAATTTTATGAATAATACTACATGCTTCATTGATCTCAATAAACATAAATACTTAGCCAAATACAAAAGAAAAATAAACTTGATAGCTTTTCCAAAGGCCCTTCTAAAAACATGTCCACAAAATGAATGTTTTCTATACATGCCATACTTAGTAAAGTAACTTGGCTATACCAAAATAAGAGTTGATAGTGTGCTACGAGCTTCGACTCTGATGATCCACAAATTAGTGTGGCGGGACTACATAGAAAGAAACAATCAAATACGTAAGCATTTAGCTTAGTAAGTTTGCATGTAAAGCACATGTCAATAAGCTTGCTTAATAAAAACCATTTAGTATAGAATTAGTATCGTAATTTCAGCTCTAAAGCTTACTTATACTTGGTTCTTACATGTCTCATGATGCCTACTATACTCATTTTTGTAAAGTAAACATGATACCTGTGTCACTTGATCACATTGATCAGTGTAATTAAAAAAAAATCATTATGATCTCTAATTCTTCATTCATAACATGAGTAATATTTAATTCATTTTGATGCTAGCTTTACTTTCTTAGCCCTCTTGTACCTCATTATTAACCTTACTTATTTGCCTGATAAACTTCTACGAATACTCGAGGATACTAGATCTCTTCCCACTTAACATGCCACCAAAGCCATATCTTAGGCATAGTCTTACGTGGAATTTCTCATCTTTGTTTCAAGGCCATGTCTTGACATGGACTTACATGAAGTCTTGCCCTTGATAACTTACTCAATGCCAAGCTTGCCTTGGACTTATGTGATATCTTGATCAATGCCAAGCTTGCCTTGGACTTACATGATATCTTGATCAATGCTAAGCTTGCCTTGGACTTACATGATATCTTGATCAATGCCAAGCTTGCCTTGGACTTACATGATATCTTAATCAATTCCAAGTTTGCCTTGGACTTATATGATATCTTGATCAATGCCAAGCTTGCCTTGGACTTACATGCTATCTTAATCAATGCCAAGCTTGCCTTAGACTTACATGATATCTTTGTGTGGTATATCGGGTATCCTGGGGAATTCATATTCAATCGGGGCTTGCTCATGTTTAATCTCTCTGTTCACAAAAACGATAGGCATTACAAAGTAGCAATGTATATTATACTAAGCAATTCAATGATAGTGATCATAAAGCTTAGAAATCATACAAACTTACCTCATTTTCAAAATGAGTTAGTTCTTCGATTTAGTCCAGGACTTTATCCTTTTCACGATTGAGGTGAATTCTCGTCTCCTCTTGCTCTATAATAGCATAGCTCATTTTAGTCATTTTATTAATATAAGCATCTCAATAGTCCTACTTAGATAAAATTACCATTTTACCCCTAGATTCTGGCAAAATGACTGTTTTGCACTTAGGCTCAAAAATTAATTCTAATCATATTTTTATCTTTAAAAAGCCTAGGCAAACATTTAATTCTCTTGAAGCTATCATCAACAATCAATATTTCACATACTTACTACCAAGTTCATAACCTTTTCATTAAGGTCCTATTTAGTGTCCTCATGCTAACACCCTTTTTAAAAGTTGTTCATCTAACAACTAAGACTCAAGTTCTTCCTTAAAATGCAGCAAACAACTAAAGTAGCTCTCATGGTAAAACTCTAAACCTTTCACAACATTGCACAATAGTCCCCTCATTTGAAAGCTTAAGCTTTAGGGATCTCAAAAGTACCATTATTTTCAAGAAAAGTTCACTAGAACACTTACTTGAATGCATGGGAGTTTGCTGAAATTTTTGAAGGTTTCTACCCCTTATTTGCTGAAATTTTTAGTGGAGGGTGATAGGAGAAAAAGATGATAACTTTTCTCTCCTTATTCTATTATTAAAAGTCAAATTAGTCCACCTACTACTACTAACTTTGACACTAATTGAAAATTTTGTCTCCCATGCTCTCTTATGGCTGGCCAAGCCTCTTTCAAAGGCTAAATTGCCTTTTAAATACCCCCATTTAACAATCCATAACCATTTGGTACTCCTAGCATATAGAATGGAACTTTCGCACTTTATGCGATTTAGTCCTTTTTCGCAAATTAAACACGAAAATGTTAAAATTAAAATACCAAAATTTTAATGCTCATGTGCTATCATGCTCTAACTCATAATATATCATGGAAATAATTTCTCTGATCTTGAAATAGTGATCCCGAGATCACTATTTTGACTAGCCCCTAAATCGGGTTGTTACAAGATCTGATGTCTTCGATCTGCTCCTACAACTTTAGGATTGCCATATCTTCTATCTTAAATCTGTTCCACTACTGTTTAGGGAGACTAGATTTGCCGTTCAATCTTGGTCCACTACTGCTTAGGGTGACAAGATCTACTATCTTCGACCTATTCCACTGCTAGTTTGGGAGATAGGAATGATGTCTCCGATCTGCTCCTGCAAACTCAGGATTGCAAGATCTGCTATCTTCGATCCACTTTGCTCAGGAAGGTAAGATCTTTGAATTCATCGATGTTGCGACAACGTCCTCTAGGGGACCTGTCTTGTAAAACCAGTTTTGTGTTTATGCCTATACAAAATGGTTAGGATGCAATGATTAGAATGAATCTAATGCTTCTAACGAAATGCAGAATGTGATGAGAATGGTCTTTTTACAAAGATTAGGATGCAATGATTGGAATGAATCAAATGCTTCTAACGAAATGCAGAATGTCATGAGAATGGTCTTTTTACAAAGATTAGGATGCAATGATCGGAATGAATCAAATACCCCTAAATAGATGTGTCCTATGGATGACATTTGTATGAATGCAGAATGTCATGAGAATAATTTCTTACAATGATTAGGATGCAATGATCGGAATGAATCAAATGCTCCTAACTAAATGTGTTTTGCATGAATGCAGAATTTCATGAAAATTATCCTTTTTAAAAATTTAAGGTGTCATCGCTCATCGTTTATTAGGGCTCTATCGCTGATTTATTATGCTGCCATCTTGTTCGACTGGTATTCTCAATAGAAAACTCGAGGAAACAATTATAACTGTTCAACAGATTTGCCCCACTGTAACTTCAGGGTTCATCTCATTGTGACTTAGGGATACAGGATCTGAATCTTTTCCCATCCATCTCACTGCTACTTCAAAATGTAGGATTTGTTTCCTCTTCAATCCATCCCATTGCTATTCAAGGGTACAAGACTTGTATCATTTTTCATCCATGCCATCGCAACTCAGGGATAGAGGACTGTAATTTGTTCAATCAACTGATCGCTCCCCAGGTGACCTAACCAAATGTGTATGTTATTTGCATGAGTGCAGAATATCATGTTTTTCTTATGAATGATTCCCCTTTTACACTTGGATTAACATTGCCCATTTTTCGTCAAGATAGTATTACTGATGCAATATCTTGTCATTTTGTTTAACCACCGTCTTTGACAAAAATTCGGAGAGAAAATCTCAGTTTAGGCTCTTCCTTAAACTTGGCGAGTTTTAAACAATAATCCTATTTCAAGTTCTTGTATTATTCAGAAGCTTCCAGAGTAATATGAGAAACTCATTTTATGAAAATATTATTAGTCCATAATCGTTATTTCAATGCAAAATGCCTAAAAAATATCATAACCATAGACAAGAAGGAAATTAATTAGGATCATAGCTTGAAACAAATAAGTTAAGCAAATATAGCAATCACAATCAAGAAGGAAATTTATTGTGAACATATTTTGAAAAGAATAATATAATCACAAATAAAAAATTTAGCATGGGTAAAATGGAAACTAGGTGCCCCAGATATCGCAGCCTGAGCTTCTCTATTCCCACCTCTTGAGGAACTTTTTAAGTTCAATATGTGTTTCGGGGATCTGAAATACTTTGTCGATGCCCCAAGACGTAGTATGCTTCTCTATTGTTAATTCGGGCATAGCAAGACTGTTGTATGCCCCAGTTTTGATCCAAATTTGAGCCGCCCTTTTCAGGTTTTAAACTCAAATCCCCTTTGGTCTCAAAGCGCTCTTTGCGGGTTTTTGCCTTGGCCTCTCTTTCTTCTTTCTTTTTTCTTTTCCTTTTTTTTGGAAAACTTTTTATTGAACCTGAATTTACGGATGGGGCATATCCCTGCCATCCATTTTGGTCAGAACAGACTTTTTTTTTTCTACATAAAGTCTTTTCTAGTTTGGCCTCCATTTTTCTCTAAAATCCTTTTGTATATGAAGGATGTTTTTCAATGTCAGGTCCCCCTATGAGAATTTTCTAGGATGAACCTCTTTGTTGCAAACCCGCATCATTTGGTTGTAACGGATAGTTATTAACTTTTCCTCACAAATTTGATTGATCATATAGGGATTGGATCCATTCTGCTTCATCCAACTTCAGTTCTGATAAAACTCGGAACAAAGGAACTTCAACTTCAATGGGCAAAACCAATGAGAAATGTGTTGCCCTATTTGATAAGCATAGAAGGTAAATAGTAACTTCTATATGCCAATCCTTACAAGTCTCTGTCCTTTTTAATGATCTTTTGTTTTTCTTTTTGGCTATCTTTGCTGCACTGTGATGTGGCACCTGATCTTTGAACAGACTGTAAACTTTTGACATTGTGCGGTTAAATATGATCTTTTCGATATTTTTTTTGGTCGGTATTCTTTCTTTCTTTTTCTTTTTTTTTGTTCGATGACTATCAACTTTGTAATATTGACACATGAAGCGACTTTTACCATCTTAGTGAAGTAACCGACAGCCACGAAAATGAATCGATGTTGGCTAGAAGCTTTTGATGAGACTGGCTTGGTAACATCTATGCCCCACATATAGGAAATCTTATTTCTACATTGAGCTAGGCTTTGATCTTCATCTCCTTCCTTGGCTCTCGACGTAGGATTTGTTTTTCATCTAGTATTAACAAATCAGAAGATATGTTACAATTTATGTCATCTTCAAAGTCTTGAGATCCCTTAGACCCATATTTCATTCAAAAAGGGAGTCAATAACAGCTCGCCCATGTCATTGATATCTGGGTACCCATTGTGGGTACGAAGGTAAATTCAAAAATGATTATTTGTATGGTATGATCATAAATAAAGAATGAAAGAATATCTAAATAGTAATCCAAAGTATGAAAGAATCTATAAATAGAAAGAATGGAAAAATATTTGCTCAAAAAGATGCATTTTATTGAAATAAGGATTTTAAACACAAGCCTATTTCACAAAATGACACTTATTACTTCTAGGCTAAAAGCAATAAGCATGTTTTGTATATTACTCTAGATTAGCCTTAAAAATACAAGTCTCTTCCAGAGTCCTATTGTTCAAAACACTCTTAAGTATATAAAAGCCGATGGTTGGAAAATTTTTATTCCTTGGTTCACTCTTTGGATATGCCATTGGTGTTTTGAGTAGGCTTCTGATGACTTCTTTAAGGAATCGCAACTCTCTTGCTCCTTCCTTCAATTATCGTAACTTACTGCTCTGGTTAACTCATAGAACTTCAAAACCCCTATTTTAATAAGCCTTTCCACCAATTTCTTAAATGCAATGCAATTATCGATTGGGTGACCCATTATTCTGGCGTGATACTCGCATTGAGTATTCGAATCATACCATTTGGGGTATGGGGGTTGTATTGGTTTCATGTAATGAGAAACCACCACATGTGCATCAAATAGGCCTTGATACAACTCCCTATATGTCATTGGAATTGGTGTAAACTGGAGTTTCTTTGTACTAGATTCTTGTTTTGATGAGCCTGATGACTAGTGGTCATAGCCCTCGATTGACCTGCAGTGACTGATTTGGAACGCTTGCTCAAGCTGTTCACTTCATTTTCCCTATTTCTCGGGGTTGATCTTTTGACACTTTCTCCTGCCTCTATCCTTCCACTTTTTATGGCATTCTCAATCATTTCTCCAGTCATTACGACATCTGAGAAGCTCTTTGTAGCGCTCCCTAGCATATGAGTGATAAACGGGGCCTTCAGTGTATTAATAAATAGTATTGTGGTCTCTTTCTCCAGAAGTGGTGGCTGGACTTGGATGGCAACCTCTCTCCACCGCTGCGCATACTGTCTAAAACTTTTATTCACCCTTTTCTCCATGTTTTGAAGAGTAATTCTGTCAGGAGTCATGTCTGTCACATGACTATTATTTCATGAATGCTTGGGCTAAATCTCTCCATGAACCAATTCTGGCACGACTCAACTGGTTATACCATTTGGATGCTGCTCCTACTAGGCTATCTTGGAAGCAATGGATCAATAGTTGGTCATTATTAATGTACCTCGTCACTCTTTTACAAAACATAGTAATATGAGCTTCGGGGCAACTTGTCCTATTATACTTATCAAATTCAGACATTTTGAACTAGTATAGGAGTGCCAAGCCTAGGACCAAGCTTAAATCTTTGGCATCAATTTCGTAACAGATATCAGCACTTTCGATCGCTTTAAATTTCTTTTCCAGCCATTTATATCTATCTTCAAGCTGTTTTGGCAATTTTGCTTTTGTCCTCTCTCCTTTCGCTATTTCATCCAAATCAGGGACATTAGTAATGATTGGATTATTTCCTGAACCTGGGCCAGTTTAGAGGTTTACTGAAGCATCAGCTTGGAATTGTTGAGGCCTGATTGTGATAAATGGCCTTTGTATAGTCACTTCAAGTAGTGTTTGCACGTGTGGTGGAGTAAAATCCTGGGGATATTGATGATACTTAGTATTCTCCTCAATATTAACCATGGGGCTTTTTCCTTTATCCATAAACCCCTTTAACAACTGCATCATCTGAGTCATCATATTTCTCTACGATTCCATCATTTTGTCCATCATATCCTGCTAAATCTTAGCGAGCTGCTCTTGCATTTGCTGTTGAAGTTTATCTTGCATCTCCCTTTGGAGTTGTTCAAGTTTTTCTAATCTCTGATCCATGTCCTTTGTCTTGGTTTGGGTACCGAAAGGATGTTTGGTATCCAGGTTAATGATGAAATAATTTTTATTCAATCAGGGTCTTCTCATGAAATCTAATGCATGTGATGTAATGCCATGTAAATGCATGCCATGGATGCAAAAGGTATCGATTCTAATTCAATTTCCATTAGAAAACTTTTCTAGAGGGCAAAATTCTTTACATGAAATAGATTACAAATATACGGACAACCATATTGTCTTTCGTTTTATTAAGAAATTCGTTCTCCATAACAAACTCTCTAATTTAGTAATCGAATAAGAATCGAAACTCTTTTAGATATGAGATGATATGTGATGCGATCATAACCAAAACAAAATGAAATATATTAGTAAGAGATGAAAGTAAACAAAAAGAAACAAGTAGAGTACTTATTCGAATGACCACTATGGTTTATTGCGGCACTATTCAGGGTGGGTTTTTAAGGTTCACTATATGTGGTTTAGTTCTAACAAGAGGGTACCTGAACTAGTAGATTCTTCGATCCTCACCCATTATAGGCTCATACAGACCGAGTTTGATTTAGGGGAATACATTTCCCTATGGCTGCACAGAGATGAAAATCTCACGAAGACATAGGTACGGATGTATCACGAAAGTGATTCACTATCCTGCACGGAGGTGAAAACCTCACGAAAGAGTAGCTTCTCACTCCCACTTAAAAGGGTATGACCCGATGGTCATGAAATATGATGCAAAAGTATTCTACAAGACTCGAACCATAATAATCAAATGAGATGGCGCAAGCGAATACAAATAAAATGATTGTAATTTTTTCAAATGAAATTTTCAATTTTCGACAAAAGGACAGAAATTAATCAATTTTACGGCTTGACTCTCTTTCGGGGTCCCTAGTGGAGTTGCCAAGCTGTCGAAACTAATTTTTTTGAGTTTTCAAAAATGGGAATCGACTTTAAAAATATGGAAATGGAGTCGCCACCGATCTTTTATTCAAAGTGTGATCGGATCACCTTGAGATGAATTATTTTAATAAAACATTTTGATTTATTAAAACAATAATTTTGGTCTACGAAGTCTAAGAAAATAGGTTCAGGAGTCGGTTATGCACGAGGAAGGATTAGCACCCTCGCAACGCCCAGAATTGGTACTAGATTGATTAATTAATGTCTTGATGTTGAAAATTTGAAAAGATTTTAAATCACAATCCTTTTTGTTAGGGAAAACTTGAAGAAATTAAGCCCGATGCCGAGATCCGCTTATTTCGAAGGAACAAAGTATCGTACCCAGTGAGTTAGGATGGAACATTTCGTGTCCTCAAAAATATGCTTATCTTTTGCCATTCAATACTCGTACATTTAAAATTAAAAAGGATATTTCATTATTTGGGTCAAATGAAAAATCAAAGCCCAGTAAGTTAGGGCACTATTTCTCATAATTCCCGAATATGGAATATTGCCTTTGTTGTTTTGAAATTCTTATCTCGAGATGATAAAATATCACACCCAGTAAGTTAGGGTGCAATGTCCAAATTCCCGAGAATAAGTTTTTTATTTGAAATATTGTTCATTTGGATTTAAGAGAAAAAGGGTACTCGGTTGCTAGGTTTTAACGAGGAAAAATCGGAACCCAGTAAGTTAGGGCACAGTTTTCTCGAACCCCCCCAAACACGAGCATCACCTCATTCTTTTGAAATTCTTATCTAGAGATGATAAAATATCACACCCAGTAAGTTAGGGCGCAATGTTTCAAATTCCCGAGAATAAGTTTTTTATTTGAAATATTGTTCATTTGGATTTAAGAGAAAAAGGGTACTCGGTTGCTAGGTTTTAACGAGGAAAAATCGGAACCCAATAAGTTAGGGCACAATTTTCTTTTGAAATTATTATCTTGAGACCCCCAAACATGAGCATCGCCTCATTCTTTTTGAAATTATTATCTTGAGATGATAAAATATCACCCCCAACCACGAGCCTTGCCTTAAGTTAGAGCAAAACTAAAGTGACATTAAACACAATATTATAAAACAAAATGAATGTAAAATGAAAAGTAATTAATACTTAACATATTATACAAAATTATTTAAAGATAAGATATGTGTGAAATAATCAAAATATAATACCTTAAAATGAAAATTATTTAAAGATAAGATATGTGTGAAATAATCATAAAACAATTTTTAAGATGATAAATAAAAGTATAAAATAATTCAAATTAGTGACAAATGTATATGTATATATATAAATATTCAAAGTAAATAATATGAAGAAAATATTTGAAATAAATACTATATGAATTTACAAGAAAACATGACAAAAAAACTTTTTCAGAAAGTGAATAAGCAAATAGATTAAAATAGGTTTTTAAAGAATAATACATGTAAATAATGATTTAAAACAGTAGTACATGAATATTTTTATATCTTATAAAAGAGTTTAAAACTAACTAATAAATGAATTAAATTTGATAAGAATGCAAAGATTATGTATGAAAACAAAAAGGTACTTAATTGAAACAAAATAAAATGAAAAAGACTATTTTATAATAAATAAAATCATTTTAACATATGCGGGGATCGAACAAAAATGTGCGTAAACTATCAGGGACTAAACTAGCAATTATTTTCGATCGCAAAATGTTGCGTTTAAGAGGACTAAATTGAAAGTGCGTTTGGATTATAGAAGATGATTTACAAAGAGCAAATAAAAACACGCAGAACCTAATCAAATAGCAACGCAGCAATAGGGGACCGAATGCGTAATTACCTCTTCAACATGTAAACACGCGGATCCTCAGGGAAGGTGGGTCGTGTCATGGGTCAACCAAAATGGCGCCATTTTGAGGCCTATGAAATAGGCCCTAAACGACGTCGTTTTGCATCACTTATAAAAGTCAAAAAAATTTCTTTATCTCTCCTTTCTGCCATTTTGTTTTTAAAAAAAAGGGAAAGGGGGGTATTATTTTCTCTGCTAGCGTTTGAGCCTTATGAAACCCTTCAGGTTCAGGTGAATGGCCACACGCAAAAACAGGAGGCCCTAGGCCCTCGTTTAAACCCACGAGATCGAAAGGAGAGGGAAAAGGGCTTTCAACCGTGTTTTGACTTGATTCTGTCGATGGAGGAGAATTTCGACCCGTGACCAAACTAGTAAGCCTTTTCTTTCCCTCTTTTCTTTTCTTTGTATTTCAAACAATAACCAAAAGAAAAAAAATCAAAAATTGGAAAATCACCTTTTTAATTTCTTTCTGTATTCGCTATTCTCTATTCAAAATCGTGAAGAAGAAGTTTACAATGGTTTCTTGTTCGACTTTTTATGGCTGAAAAATGAAGAAAGAAAAAATACAATATTCTCTCTAGTATTTCTCTTCTGATGTGCTGCATTGTTGCTGTTATTTGGCCTCTTTTGCAGGTACAACCATTGTACAGAGGCGGACGTGGCGATATGGAGCTGTTACGATGCTGGGGGCTTATGTGTGGGGCTGCGGCGTAAAATTCTAGAAAGCTCCCCTAGGGTTTTTTTGTTTGCCGGAATTCGGGCTCTTCTGATTGGGTTATTTGGGCCGATTGAGGCATTGGGCTAGTGTAGGCTAGAGTTTGGGCCATTTTATATTCATAAACTTTGGGTTTACTTTCGGACTTTCTGAACTTGTTAATGGACTTTGGATTTTATTAATTATTGGTTTTTTATTTAATTTCTGATGGTTTTTGTTCTGGTTTTATTTTTTGTTTGGTTAATTGGGCCCCGGGCAGATTGGGCCTGCTACAATTGGTATCATGATGATTTATCTCTTTGTGAACTTAAGTGAATTGTAACAAAATTTAAACTTAAGCAAATTTTCAAACTCATGTAGACCTTCAAATTTAAGCAAAATTTCAAACTACCAGCGAATTTTCACTTTACACAAATTTCAGAGACTTAGGAAATTTTTGGGCCAATTTAAACCTTAATAACATCAGTTTGGGAGTGTGGGCTTACGCTAACTGCTTTGGAGGCTGGGCTATTGAACCTGCGAGCCTTAAGATTATAGCTGAGAACTTCAGCTCGCACTAACTATTTTAGAGGTCGTAGTATTGAACCTACGAGCATTAAGATTACAGGTGGGAGCTTGAGCTCTCACTAACTATTTTGGAGGCTACAGTATTGAACTTATGAGCCTTAAGATTACAGCTAGGAGCTTGAGCTCTCACTAACTATTTTGGGGTTTATGGTATCAAACCTATGAGCCTTAAGATTACAACTGAGAGCTTGAGTTCTCGCTAACTATTTTGGGAGGAATTGTATAAAGTAAGCAAGTTGGTGAAAGAACACCTTTTCATAAAAGTATTAGAATTTACAAATAACTTTTTAAGATGACGCGTATTCCATGTGCGCGATAGAATTGTGCCATCTAGTCTCGCCAATTTGTACACTTCGTAGACTATCTTTTCTACAACTTTGAATGGTCCCTCCTAGCTTGGGGTCATCTTTCCTTACTGTGAAGCTGGGAGGCTGGCCTCAGTACTTTTGAGTAGAAAGTCTCTAACTTGGAACTATTTGTTTTTTACCTTGGAGTTGTAGTAGCGAGCTACTTTCTAAATGCATGTCGAATTCTTGATTTCTGCTGCTTCTAGAACCTAATCAATGAGATCAAGGTTGATCTTCATAGCCTCCTGGTTGGCATTTTCATCAAAGTGTGTTGTTCTATGTGACAACATGCCAATCTCAACAGGAATTACTACCTCTGCGCCGTAAACCATCGAGAACGCTGTCTCGCCTATTGTAGTGTGAGGCGATGTTCATAAGGCACACAAAATTCCAAGAAATTCCTCTAACCAAGCACCCTTAGCCTCTCCTACTTTCTTCTTAAAAGATGTCAAAATCTTCTTATTCATAGCCTCTACTTGCCCATTTGTCGGGGGTGTTTTAACAGAGCTTTAAGCAAAAGCGATATGAAGATTAGATCAAAAGTTCTTGAATTTTTCCTAGAATTGCATACCATTGTCCGTGATTATCAAATGCGATACACCAAACCTACATACGATCGACTTCCAAAGAAAAGATTCCATTTGATTCTCGGTGATGGTTGCCAGGACCTCAGTTTTAGTCCACTTGGTAAAGTAGTCCACTATGACTACTATGAACTTTTTCCTACACTATGGCTATGGGGAATGGGTCGAGGATATCGACTCCCAAGGTTGCAAACGGCCAAGGGTTTGACATGATTTGAAGACATTTTGCTGATAGTCATTGTACTTGGACGTACCTTTGACAACAATCGTATGTGTGAACTAGCTCATGTACGTCCTTCTAAACTGTGGGCCAGTAATACCCCCACCTAAAGATTTTTTGGGCGAGAAATCTTCCACCCAGGTGATCGCCATAAATGCCTTCATGAATCTCTCACATCACAAACTCTACCTCTAACGGCGTTAGACAACGCAGTAGTGGCTGTGAGAATCTATTTTTTATACAGTACACCCTCTAAAAGGGTATACCTAGCAATTGTAGAACAAAATGAATCACTTTAAGTTGCTACGCAATCAAATAGTTTAATGACTAATCATTCATTATCCAGTTATCAAGTCTGTGGACTTAAAGCATTCGGATATGTATAACACATAACATAAATGTAACAGCCCGGTTTTAGCTAAAATGAAATAGTGGTTTTAGAACCACAAATCTGAGGTTAGAAAAATATTTTAAAATTATTTTTATCGTCTATGGCATGTGATTATATATTTGTGAAAGTTTTGTGATTTAATTTTATTGATTGGATATCTAATTTGATAAAAGGACTAAATCGCGTAAAATGCAAAAGTTGCATTCTACTTGTTTAAAGTGCTTAATTTCTATGTTTTATTAAATGAAAGGTCGTTATGATGTTATTAAACCATTGATAGTGGAATTTGACATAGATGGCCTTATATTAAGTGATTTTATATGTTTATTATAAAGGTTAAAATGGTAATTAGGTTATTTAGTTTAATTAAACTAAAACAAAAGCCATGTCATCTTTATTTCTTGATCTATAGCCGAATATTAAGGGAAAAAGAAAGCTTCCATGTCCATCTAGGGTTCGGCTCTTATTGTTTTTAATTAAGTTATGTTCTTTACTAGGGTTTTTGATGATTTTTATATTTTTGAGATCGTTGCTTTGTATTCTAGCTAGCCCGTGCCTTAATTTTTGAATTCTTCAATGATTTTGTGAAGTGCCATTGATGAATGCTTGAGCTTTTGAATGTTTTATGATGGAAAATGATTATTTGTTAATAGTTATACAAGTTTTGTAAAGTGATTTTTGACAAAACTATCAAATAGGGATTTATTTGTGAAAATGTGTGGTTAAATGTGTGAATAAATGATAAATATAGGCTGGTATGTGCACTAGGAAAATTCGGCTAGCTTAGGATGGTATTAAATTGCATGAATTTTGTGTATTTGTGAAATAGGGACTAATTGAATAAATGTGGAACTTTAGGGCTAAAGTGTAAAAATTCTCAAATATGTGATTGTGGACTGAATTGAATAATTTGATGAATAAATGAGTTAATTTTGAATGTGTATAGATCAAGAACGAAAGAAATCGAATTTAGATTGGGGAAAATCAAAGGTTATCGAATAGTCGATCTATTCCGTTTATCCCAAAAACGAGGTAAGTTCATATGCAAACAAATGTAGCTAAATTGAATTATATATGTTTAATTGTCATTGAACTGCTATAAATGTTGGATGATTAAATACAAGCAAGAATCAACAAGGTTACAATATCTGAAAGTCTTGTATGAACCTTAAGAATAGTATAGGATATGAATGTCATGACATTAGGATTACCGAGATGTGAATACGTGTAAGACCATGTCTAGGCATTGGCATCATTATATGATTTCGATAAGACCTTGTCTGGGACAGTGGCATCGATATGTGATAACATGTAAGACCATATTCAAGATATGGCATTGTATGAGTTATATGTGATTTTCGAGTATCCTTAACGATTTCGAATGGTTCAATGGGCAAAGTCAAGTCGAGAAAGAATGTGTGAATGAGTTAAGTGACTCAGGTACGTAGGAGATTCATACGATTATTGAAAAGGGAAGTATTTGATGAATTCACTTATGATTTTGAATATGTGTTCAATGGGAAAGGTTTGTGAGCTTTTATATGCTTATTCATGATTTGCCTATTAATGAAAATGCTATTGATTCATGTGGTAATTTTATTTGTATATGGCTTACTAAGCTTTTAAAGCTTACTTTGTGTGTTCTTTCCCTATTTTATAGTTAATCGAAGCTAGCTCAGACTCGAGGATCATCAGGAACATTGGCACACTATCGATCAACTTGTTGGTACGTTTGATGTTATGTATATATGGTATATGGCATGTATAGGCTAGTGTTAAGATGATATGTTTTGAGTTGTGATTTTAGCCATGAGAGTTGGCTTGTAAATGATTACATGTTGGTGTGTATTTAGCCATCTAAGTTGGCTTAATTTATGAATTTGGTAAGTGATATGTGATGTATATATATGGCCTTGTGTCTTGGCATGTTGTGGCTTGATCTTAAGATGATGATTTGGTATGTTTTATGACATGAATTAGTTGATAAGATGATGAAAAAATGCATAGAGAAGATAGGTGAAATTGTTGGTAATGGCATATTGTTTTGGTATGTTTATGGTTATGATTTGAGTAGTGAAATGGTTGAAAATGAAATGACATGATTTGTATATGAATTGGCATGTTTTGGTTGCCTATAAATGTGTTGAAATGGTATTAATTTGGATATATAGGTGAACATAAGAAAGGTGTAACAGTTCGATTTAGACCCTAGTTGGAATAGAGGTTTTGGGACCACAAATTTGAGGTAAGAAAAATATTTTAATATTATTTTTGGTGTTTACAGTATGTGATTTTGCATGTGTGAAAATTCTGTATGAAAATTTTATCAATTGTGTGTCGAATTGTGAAAAAGGACTTAATCGCATAAAATGTAAAAGTTGTGTGCTGATTATTAAAGTGTTAATTTAACATGGCTTACTTAAATGGGAGTCCTTATGTTGTTATTATTCCATATGCTAAATGGATGGACAAAAATGGGTTTTAGTTAATGGAATTTTAAAGGATATTAATAAGGTTATATTGGTAAAATGATTATTAATGTATGTTAAAAGAAAATAAAAGAATGGAAGCCATTATGTCCATCTTTTTGAACCGAAAATAGGAAAAAGAAACAAGGGTTTAAAGCTTTGTATATTCGGCCTTGGTTAAGCAAAATTAAGGTATGTTTTGGTTTCAATTTTTGATAATTTCTACGTTTTTGTAATCGTTGCTTCGAGTACTTCAAAACCCATGTTTCAATTTTGTGAATTGATGAAGATTTCAAGTTAAGCCAGTGATGATATTGTGATTTTTGTGATGTTTAATGGTGAAATATGAAAGTTATGTGATAGATTAACATAGTTTGTCTTTGGATTTTTGGTGATTTTGAATAAATTGGACTAAATTGTGAAAATAAGAAATTGGAGGACTAAAATGTGAAATAAATGAAATACATGAGCTTGTTTGAGTGTAAGGAGAATCCATCCTAAGCATGGTGTAGTGAAATTTTGTGTATTTGATTATTTTATGAAATAGGGACTAAAGTGTTAAAATGTAAAAATGTAAGGGCTATTTTGTAAAATGCCCTAAATATGTGTGTTTGGACTAAATTGAATGAATTGGTGATTGAATGAGTTAAATTTGAATATGTATAGACCAAGAAAGGAGAGATTAGGATCGAGATCGAGGCAAAGACAAAGTACTCGATTGATTGACTAGTTTCAATATTTCGACGTCCGAGGTAAGTTTGGATATAGTACAAGTTGTTAATTTATATTTATGTGATGTGAATTGAACGATAGTTATCGAATCAGAAATGCTATATGTATGAGATTGAGAAATGAGGCACTAAGTTTGCGTAATTGAAATCGAGACAGAGTTGAATGACACTGTGTGTGCGAAGTAATGGAAGCTTTGGCTTTACTGATTGGCACTTGTGTATGCGATATCGAATTAAGTTCGATTTTTGTATCGAGGCACTAAGTGTGCGATGTTAATTAAGCTTTGGCTATGATTTGGGCACTAAGTGTGCGATTGAGTTGAAAAGATATCAAGCAGTGAATGAGATATGTATCGGGCATCAAATAGTAAGAATGTTTGATAACTAGGTGTTGGCAAAGGTATGTTTGAACCTATGTGGTTGATGATAGTTTTAAAGGTTGAATGCATGGATATTTGAGCATATGGTTGAGGATGATAATGAGCCTATTTGTGCATCTATCTATGTGATGGTTTAATTATATATTGATGTTACATTATTGAGTAGCATGTTTTATATTACGAACTTACTAAGCTTTAGAGCTTATTGTGTGAATTGTTTCTCTGTTTTATAGTGTCTTTAAAGCAAGCTCGGATCCGGGGATCGTCAGCGACTCAGTCACACTATCGGCTAACTATTTTGGTACTTTTGAAAGATGTGTATATTGAATATGGCATGTATAGGCTAGTTAATATGGCTTGTTTTGTAATGTTTGGACCTTGCCATGTAATATTGGTTTGGAGGATGAATGTTGATGGTTCATAATTGAAGTTATGCAAATGATGATCGTGGTATAAATAGTGAGATTGGAAATGATGTTTTTTATGCTTGAATTGGTTGAAGAGAATGGCGTTTTGTAACACCCCTAACCCATAACTGTCGTCGAAATAGGGTCAAAGGTGTTACCAGACAGATCGGAAACATTTATAACATTTCATGCATTTCATTCATCTATCATACACATAATGTCCCTTAAGTGAGTCATTGGGACCCTAAGCATGCTTATAAACCGAGTCAGGACTAAAACGAAACACATAAAAATTTCATGGAAAATTAAAAACTTCTCTATAATACGAGGGACACATGTCTGTGGAGGTAGGTCATGCCCCACCCACGGCTACAAGACACACCCGTGTGTCTTCCCCGTGGTCGAAACTAACTTATGTGTCACGGCCACTAGGCATGCCCGTGTACCCTGGCCGTGGTCGATCCTGCCAAATACCACACGGCTACCAGGCACATCAATGTGCCTTGGCTGTGTCCCACTAGGCTATATACTGACTTTACCCCAGGGTCACTAGGCACGCCCGTGTGCCATGACCGTGTGACATTATAGGTCATTTGTAAGACCAAAATGCCACCCAAATGGGTCATACCTACAAGCAACATTTTCCATCACATATCATGCATATATGGCAACCAAAAACATACCAAATTGACCATTCAATCTATACATTCAATGCCAATCACATTCATGCCAAATTACAAACTAAAACTCATATCATTACAAGCATATATCATCCATTTCCAAAACTTAACCATTTCATATGCATCAAACTATACCAAAACATGCTTCACATACCCCATTCATTCAAGCATTTTATCAATTCAAAACTTTCCAAAACACATGGCTAAGTTCACTTCATAAACATATACACATATCTAGCCTAATCATGCCATAATTAGCTATATACACTTTCAAAAGGGTACCAAAATAAGTTTAGTAGTATGATGACAATCCTTGATGGTCCCGAGCCTTCAGTAGCTTTGACGACCTATAAAACAGAGAAAACACACACACAGAGTAAGCTTTCCAAAAGCTTAGTAAGTCAATATTCAAACAAACTCATATAAAGCATATATGCAATTTGATACATTTGCACATCTCATTCACTTAACAAATTATCAACTATATATACTTTGATTCATACTTATGGCCACATTTGCCACATTCATCAATTCAAGAATCATTTGTACACATAGCTCTTTCATAATCATTCTTGCACATATTTAATCTTACTTCTCTTCAAACAAATCATATAGGTACTTACCTTTTTATACACACTTGTGTATATACCAAATGTACCTGAATCATACATTCGTTCACTTGAATGTTCAAAGCTCGATTTACTATTTGTATCACAGACTTGCTTGTTGAACCTTTAAGAATCTAGTAGGACACTCGAAAAACTCAGAATGGTCGTACAATGCCAACGTCCCAAATGAGGTCTTACATGCACTCAGATATCGATGCCACTGTCCCAGACAGGGTCTTATACGAATCAATACGATGCCGATGTCCCAACATGGTCTTATACGTAAAACTCATATCGATGCCAACGTCCCAGACGTGGTCTTACACATAAAGCCCATATAGATGCCAACGTCCCAGACGTAGTCTTACATGTAAAGCTCATATCAATGCCAACTTCCCAGATGTGGTCTTACACGAAATCACTAATCAACGCCAACGTCCGGGCGTGGTCTTACGTGATTAAACAGAACAGATACCTATGTCATAACATAACTAATCTTATCTAATCCTAGGTTCGTACGGGACTTCTCGGACTTTGTCACTATATCAAACTTATCTCAGAATTCATGCACATAGCATCTTATACACATTCATTATCATCGATAGTCATATGGAAATATATATATATCCAGTTCAATACAAATACATTTATTTGCATAGTGACTTACCTCGGATTCGGTTTATCGGAATGAAAATGACTACTCGGTTACTTTCGCTTTCCTGCGATTTAAGTCCATTTTCCTCGATTCTTGATCTAAACATATTCAGAATTAACCCTTTTATCCACTAATTCATTCAATTCAATCCAAGGACACATTTTTAGGGCTATTTGCCATTTAACCCTCATATTTGCACAATTTATCAATTTAGTCCATTTTTATCAAAACATCAAATTCACGAAATCAACCCACACTCATGCTTAGCCGAATGTACATATATATCATACAAGCCCATATTTTTCATCAAATTTGTAATTTAGTCCCTCAATTTGCTATTTTCACAATTTAACCCTATTTAGCTAAATTCATCAAAACTTCAAGAACAAAACATGTTTAACTATCTCAAATCTTTCATTTAACACCATCAAACATCACATATCTCATGAATTCATCAATAGCATATTTCACATACATCATCAAAACACAAAATCAAGGCATGGGTTTTGTAGCTCCTAAAGCAACGATTCCAGAAACGTAGAAATTATCGAAAACTGATGTCAAAACATACCTTAATCTTGCATAAATAAAGCCGAATGCCTTAGAACATTTCTCTTATTTTTTTCTTCAATTTTGGCACCCAAATATAAGGTGATAGCATTCATCTTTTCTTTTTTTTTTATTACAAACATATTATTATTCATTTTACTAAAATATCCATTCAATTAATAAATAAAACAAACATATAACAAGGGCATATTTGTCTTTCATTCACCCACTCATTAAATAGTGGTCTAATTGCTTCCTAAGGCCATCACTTTTATAAAGCCACAACACATAGGCACTTTAACATATAGCATGCAAGTTTCACATTTAATGCAATTCAATCCTTTATTCAAATTAAGCCCATAGACAGATAAATTAACTTACGAAAATTTAGCACATGCTTAATCTCATATCAATGACACAGAAAATAATATTAAAATATTATACTGAATCGAATTTGTGGTCCCAAAACCACTATTCTGACTAGGGTATAAATCGAACTGTTACAATTCTCCCCTCTTAGGGATTTTCGTCCCCAAAAATCTTACCGTTAAACAAAGTCGGATATTGTTGTCTTATTGAGTCCTCAGGCTCCCACGTAGCCTCTTCTATTCCGTGTCGATTCCATAGTACTTTTACTAATGTAATTTTCTTGCTTCTCAACTTTTTCACTTCACGAGCTAAGATACGGATCGTTTCCTCTTCATATGACATATCAGATCAGATTTTAATTTCAGAGGAGCAATTACATGTGACGGATCAGATTGATATCTCTGGAGCATCGAAACATGAAATACATTATGAATCTTTTCTAACTCAGATGGAAACTTTAATCTATATGCAACAGGCCCGACATGTTCAATGATCTCATACGGTCCGATGAATCTCGGACTCAATTTGCCTTTACGTCCGAATCGAAGCACTTTTTTCCACGGAGACACTTTAAAAATACTGTCGCCGATTTCAAATTCTATATCTTTTGGTTTCAAGTTCGCATAAGACTTCTGACCATCAGATGCTGCTTTCAAACAATCTCGGATCAATTTTACTTTTGTTCTGAATCGTTTACCAAATCAACTCCCTGTAAGTTATTCTCACTAAGCTTGGTCCAATATAGAGGTGTACGACATTTACGTCCGTACAAAGCTTCATATGGTGCCATTTTGATGCTTGTTTGAAAACTATTACTATACGCAAATTCAATCAATGGCAGATATTGATACCACTAACCAATAAACTCAAGTATACAGCATCGTAACATATCCTCTAAAATCTAAATGATCCGCTCGAATTGACCATCTGTCTGCGGATGAAAAGCTGTACTGAAATGCAATTTCATGCCTAAAGCTTCCTGCAACTTCTTCCAAAACCGCGAGGTGAATCTCGAATCTCTATCTGACACAATGGATAGTGGCACCCCGTGCAACCTCACAATCTCAGAAATATAAAGCTCAGCTAATCTTTCAAGTGAGTAGTCAAATCTTACCGAAATAAAATGAGCAGATTTCATCAATCGGTCAACCACGACCCAAATCGTATCTTTCATTCTCGGAGTCAGAGGTAATCCAAAAAAATCCATCGTTACTCTATCCCATTTCCACTCAGGAATTAGAATCGGTTGTAACAAACTGGACGGAACTTGATGTTCAGCTTTCACTTGCTGACAGACTAAACATTTTGAAACAAAATCAGAAATGTCTCATTTCATGCTAAACCACCAATAGTGTTGCTTCAGATCATGATACATCTTTGTACTTCTCGGATGGACAGATAGGCGACTATTATGTTCTTTACTCAAAATCAGTTGAATCAACTCTGGATTTCTCGGAACACAGATACGACCTTGGAGTCTCAAGCAATCATCAACAAGTCGAAATCCAGATTTAGAATTCAATTCACACTGAGCTTGTTTCGCTAGTAATTCATTATCAACCTTCTGAGCATCACATATTTGCTGTAAGAACAACATTTTCACTTTCAATTCAGCTATCACAGAACTATCATCAGACAAATCTAACTGAACATTTAAAGTATGTAATGCAAACAATGATTTTCTACTCAAAGCATCAGCAACAACGTTTACTTTACCCGGATGATAATCTATCACAAGCTCATAATCTTTTAACAGCTCTAACCATCTTCTTTGTCACAGGTTCAAATCTTTCTGGGTCATCAGATATTTCAGACTTTTAAGATCTAAAAACACGTGAAATTTCTTACCATACAGATAATGGCGCCAGATCTTAAGTGCAAACACAATCGCAGCCAACTCAAGGTCGTGCGTCGAATAGTTCTTTTCATGAGGCTTCAATTGTCTTGAGGCATAAGCTACAACTATGCCTTCCTGCATCAAAACACATCCTGACCATTTAAAGAAGCATCATCAGAAATCACAAATTTTTGCCCAATTACGTTGTACTAACACCGGAGCTTCATTATGAGCTTTCAACTAATCAAAACTTTTACGAATTTTATCCACCACTCAAATCTAACATCTTTCTGAAGTAATTTAGTCAACGGGGTAGCTATCACTGAAAATCCTTTTACAAAACGACGATAATAACCAGCTAGACCCAAGAAACTATGGGATTCAGACACATTCCTCGGGGGTTTCCAATCCAGAATAGCAGAGATCTTACTTGGATCAACCCGAATCCCATAAGCTGACACAATATGTCCCAGAAAACTAACCTCGTTTTCATCCCGTGAATAAATCAATAGGTCATTTATGAATACTACAACAAATTGATCTAAGTACGGTCTAAAAATTCTATTCATCAGATCCATAAAAACAACAGAACCATTGGTTAGTCCAAATGGCATAACTAAAAACTCATAATGCCCATACCTCGTTCTAAAAGCAGTCTTTAGAATGTCTGAATCTTTAACTCTCAACTGATAGTATCCCAATCTCAGGTCAATCTTAGAGAATACAGTAGCCCCTTTTAACTGATCAAATAAATCATCTATTCGGGGTAACGAATAGGTTTTCTTTATGGTCACCTTATTCAACTAACGGTAATCAATGCACATTCTCATCGTACGATCTTTCTTTTTCACAAACAGAACAGAAGCACCCCAAGGCAAGAAACTCGATCTAGTAAACCCTCTATCAGTTAACTCTTGCAACTGTGACTTTAACTCTTTCAACTCTGTTCGTGCCATTCTATATGGAGCTATCGAAATAGGTGTCGTACCAGGCATCAATTCAATACCAAACTCAACTTCACGAATCAGAGGTAAACCCGGTAACTCTTCAAGAAACACATCAGAAAACTCGCAGACAATAGGTACTAACTCAACTTTTCTTTCAGACATTTTCGAATCAATTACATAAGCAAAATATACCTCATACCCCTTTTTCATATAACTCTGAGCTTTTAGTACCGATATCATAGCAGGCAATCCATTCAAATCATTAGAATCAACCCGTACAATTTCATTTTTTAGACATCTCAAATCTATAGTTTTTCTTTTGCAGTTCACAACAACATCATGCAATGACAACCAGTCCATACCCAAAATAATGTCAAACTCATCAAATGCCAGAAGCATCAGATCAGCAGAGAAATAGATATCTCGATACATTAACGGATAATTCTTGCACACTTTGTCAACAAGGACACTTTTACCTAAGGGATTCGATACTTTTGTAGCAAACTCAGTAGACTTTACAAGCAAAGTCTTACTATATAATAAATTCATGCATATATACGAATGCGTAGAACTAGGGTCTATCAATGCAATCATATAAGTATCATGAAGAGTAAAAGTACCCATTATAACATCAGGTGATGAAGCTTCCTCACGAGCTCAGATAGCATACGCTCTGGCAGGCGCTCTAGCTTCAGATCTTACAACATTGTCTCTCGTGTACCTCTGACTACCACTAACATTTCTTGCATTCTTCAAAGGTCTACCCCTTATAGGTGCATTATCAGGTCTCAGATTCTGAATAGTCTTTGGCTCGACGGACTCAAGACAATCACGGATAAAATGGTCAAGTGATCCACATCTAAAGCAAGCTCTGTCGTTTAATCTACAGCTTCCCGGATGCCTTTTTCCACAATGCTTACATTCATGTCTCTCTGCCCGGGCATTAACAATGCTAGCCACTGAAGTTGTTGGAGTTTTAGAACTCATTTGTGGTCTAGATTGATTTCTATTCGAATGTCCCATATTATCTATGGAACGACTTTGATTATATCTGAATCTTTTTGGAGCAGACTGAAATGATTTACTCTGAAATCTCTTTCTCATATCTCGAGCTTCAGACTCAGCCTTTCTTTTATCTTTCTCGAGTGCCTCAGCTTTGTAAGCTCGGTCAACAAATACAACAAACTCTTTTATTTCTAAAACCCCGACTAGCAAACGAATATCTTTATTAAGGCCATCTTCAAATCTTTTGCACATTATAGCTTCAGATGATACACATTCTCGAGCATATTGACTCAGCCTGACAAACTCTCATTCATATTTCGAAACAGTCATACGACCTTGTTTCAATTCCAGAAATTCCTTCTGTTTCTGATCAATGAATCTTGCACTAATATACTTCTTTCGAAACTCGATCTGAAAGAAGTCCCATGTAACTCATTCTCTTGGAACAACAGAAATTAAGGTTTTCCACCATTGATAAGCCGCTTCTTGAAGCAAAGATACAACACACTTTATGCATTCTTCCGGAGTTAGAGGCATTTCATCGAATACCCTGACAGTGTTTTCAATCCAGAACTTGGCCTTTTCAGCATCATCATCACTAGTAGCCCAAAATTTTTTGGCCCCATACTTACGAATCTTGTCAACCGGAGGCTTATTCAACAGATTCAAATACATAACCGGTGGACAACTGTAGTCTAAGGGGGATTAACCGGGGGCGAGGGTTGCGAAATAGTAGGGTTATTTCTCATGAATTGAGTGAACCATTCACTCATCATCTGGAAGGAAGCTTGTTTAGCTTCTCCCTCTTGACCGCTCATAGCCAATCTCGGATCAGAAGGCTTTGCCCCTTGCGCGGGAGCAGGAGAATTACTTTTTACGTCGTCAGCTACGGCTCTTTCGGGATCCATTGCTATACAGAAATCACATTTTTATATGTCAGGATTCATCATACTATAACAATTCAGATAAATGGCATATATAGCTGGACTCTGACACGCTACGTTAGTCCGAGAATCGACTAAACCGTAGCTCTGATACCAACCAAATGTAACACCCCTAACCCGTAACCGTCGCCTGAATAAGGTCAAAGCTGTTACCAGATAGATTCGAAACATTTATAACATTTCATGCATTTCATTCATCTATCATACACATAATGTCCCTTAAATGAGTCATCGAGACCCTAAGCATGCTTATAAACCGAGTCGGGACTAAAATGAAACACATACAAAATTTCATGGAAAATTAAAAACTTCTCTATAATACAGGGGACACAAGCCCGTGGGGGGTAGGCGGTGCCCTACCGACGGCTACAAGACACACCCATGTGTCTTCCCTGTGGTCGAAACTAACTTATGTACCACGGCCACCAGGCATGCCCGTGTACCCTAGCCGTGGTCGATCCTGCCAAATACCACACAGCTACTAGGCACGTCCGTGTGCCTTGGCCATGTCCCACTAGGCCATATCCTGACTTTACCCCAGGGTCACTAGGCACGCCCGTGTTCCATGACCGTGTGACATTATAGGTCATTTGTAAGACCAAAATGCCACCCAAATGGATCATAACTACAAGCAACATTTTCCATCACATATAATGCATATATGGCAACCAAAAACATACCAAATTGACCATTCAATCTATACATTCAATGCCAATCTCTTTCATGCAAAATTACAAACTAAAACTCATATCATTACAAGCATAGATAATCCATTTTCTTAGACAAAACTTAACCATTTCACGCATCAAACCATACCAAAACATGCTTCACATACCCCATTCATTCGAGCATTTTATCAATTCAAAACTTGCCAAAACACATGGCTAAGTTCACTTCATAAACATATACACATATCTAGCCTATACATGCCATAATTAGCTATATACACTTTCAAAAGGGTACCAAAATAAGTTTAGTAGTGTGATGACAATCCTTGACGGTCCCGAGCCTTCAATAGTTTGACGACCTATAAAATAAAGAAAACACACACACATAGTAAGCTTTCCAAAAGCTTAGTAAGTCAATATACAAACAAACTCATATAAAGCATAAATGCAATTTGATACATTTGCACATCTCATTCACTTAACAAATTATCAACTATATATACTTTGATTCATACTTATGGCTACATTTTTAGAATCATTTGTACACATAGCTCTTTCATAATCATTCTTGCATCATATTTAATCTTACTTCTCTTTAAACAAAGTCGTATAGGAACTTACCTTTTTATTCACACTTGTGGATATACCAAATTTACCTGAATCATACATTCGTTCACTTAAATGTTCAAAGCTCGAATTTACTATTCGTATCACAGACTTGCCCGTTGAAACTTTTAGAATCTAGTAGGACTCTCGAAAAACTCAGAATGGTTATACAATGCCAACGTCCCAGATGAGGTCTTACATGCACTCATATATCGATGCCACTGTCCCAGACAGGGTCTTATACGAATCAATACGATGTCGATGTCCCAGACATGGTCTTATACATAAAACTCATATCGATGCCAACGTCCCAAACGTGGTCTTACACGTAAAGCCCATATCGATGCCAACATCCCAGACGTGGTCATTCACGCAAAGCTCATATCGATGCCAACTTCCCATACGTGGTCTTACACGAAATCACAAATCAACGCCAATGTCTTGAACGTGGTATTACGTGATTAAACAGAACAGATACCTATGTCATAACAGGACTAATCCTATCATTCCTAGGTTCGTACGGGACTTCTCAGACTTTGTCACTATATCAAACTTATCTCGAAATTCATGCACATAGCATCCCATACACATTCATTATCATCGATAGTCATATGGATATATATATATATATATATATATATATATTCAGTTTAATACAAATACGTTTATTTGCATAGTGACTTACCTCGAATTCGGTTCATCAGAATGAAAACGACCACTCGGTTACTTTCATTTTCTCGCGATCTAAGTCTATTTTCCTCGGTTCTTGATCTAAACATATTCAGAATTAACCCTTTTATTCACTAATTCATTCAATTTAATCCAAGGACACAATTTTAGGGCTATTTACCATTTAACCCTCATATTTGCATAATTTATCAATTTAGTCCATTTTTCTCAAAACATCAAATTCACAAAATCAACCCACACTCATGCTTAGCCGAATGTACATATATATCATACAAGCCCATATTTTTCAATAAATTTTCAATTTAGTCCCTCAATTTGCTATTTTCACAATTTAGCCCTATTTAGCTAAATTCATCAAAACTTCAAGAACAAAACATGTTTAACTAACTCAAATCTTTCATTTAACACCATCAAAAATCATATATCTCATGAATTCATCAATAGCATATTTCACATACATCATCAAAACACAAAATCAAGGCATGGGTTTTGTAGCTCTCAAAGCAACGATTGCAGAAACGTAGAAATTATAGAAAATCGTAGTCAAAACATACCTTAATCTTGCATAAACAAAGCCGAATGCCCTAGCAAATTTCTCTTCTTTTTCTTTCTTCAATTTCGGCACCCAAATATAAGATGAGAGCATTCATCTTTTATTTTATTTATTATTACAAACATATTATTATTCATTTTACTAAAATATCCATTCGATTAATAAATAAAACAAACATATAACAAGGGCATATTTGTCTTTCATTCACCGACTAATTAAATAGTAGTCTAATTGCTTCCTAAGGCCATCACTTTTATAAAGCCACAACTCATAGGCACTTTAACATATAGCATGCAAGTTTCACATTTAATGCAATTCAATCCTTTATTTAAATTAAGCCCACAGACAGATAAATTAACTTATGGAAATTTACCACACGCTTAATTTCATATAAACGACATAGAAAATAATATTAAAATATTATATTGAATCGAATTTTTGGTCTCGAAACCACTATTTCGGCTAGAGTATAAATCGGATTGTTACAATTCTCCCCCCTTAGGATTTTTTGTCCCCGAAAATCTTACCATTAAACAGAGTCGGATATTGTTGTCTCATTGAGTCCTCAGGCCCCCACGTAGCCTCTTCTATTCTGTGTCGATTCCACAGTACTTTTACTAATAAATTTTCGTGTTTCTCAACTCTTTCACTTCACGAGCTAAGATACGGATCAGTTCTTCTTCATATGACATATCAGATCAAATTTCAATTTCAGATGGAGCAATTACATGTGACGGATCAGATCGATATCTCCAGAGGATCGAAACATGAAATACATTATGAATCTTTTCTAACTCAGACGGCAACTTTAATCTATATGCAACAGGCCCGACACGTTCAATGATCCCATACGGTCCGATGAATCTCAGAGTCAATTTGCCTTTACGTCCGAATCGAAGTAATTTTTTCCACGGAGAAACTTTCAAAAATATTTTGTCGTCAATTTCAAATTCTACAACTTTTCGTTTCAAGTCCGCATAAGACTTTTGACGATCAGATGCTGCTTTCAAACAATCTCAGATCAATTTCACTTTTGTTCTGAATCATTTATCAAATCAAATCCGTGTAACTTATTCTCACTAAGCTTGGTCCAATACAGATGTGTACGACATTTACGTCTATACAAAGCTTCATATGGTACCATTTTGATGCTTGTCTGAAAACTATTGTTATACGCAAATTCGATCAATGGCATATACTGTTCCCACTAACCAATAAACTCAAGTATATAACATCGTAACATATCCTCTAAAATCTCAATGATCCACTCGGATTGACCATATGTCTACTGGATGAAAAGCTATACTGAAATGCAATTTTATGCCTAAAGCTTCCTGCAACTTCTTCCAAAATCGCGAGGTGAATCTCGGATCTCTATCTGACACAATGGATAGTGGCACCCCGTGCAACCTCACAATCTTAGAAATATAAAGCTCAGCTAATCTTTCAAGTGAGTAGTCAGATCTTACGAGAATAAAATGAGCAGATTTCATCAATAGGTCAACCACGACCCAAATCGCATCTTTCCTTCTCGGAGTCAGAAGCAATCCAAAAATAAAATCCATCGTTACTCTATCCCATTTCCACTCAGGAATCAGAATCGATTGTAACAAACCGAATGGAACTTGATGTTCAGCTTTCACTTGCTGACAGACTGAACATTTCAAACAAAATCAGAAATGTCTCGTTTCATGTCAGACCACCAATAGTGTTGCTTCAGATCATAATACATCTTTGTACTTCCCGGATGGACAGATAGGCGACTATTATGTGCTTCACTCAAAATCAATTGAATCAACTCCAAATTTCTCGGAAGAAAGATACGACCTTTGAATCTCAAGCAATCATCAACAACTCAAAATTTAGATTTAGAATTCAATTCACACTGAGCTCGTTTCGCTAGTAATTCATTATCAACCTTCTGAGCATCACATATCTGCTGTAAGAACAATGGTTTCGCTTTCAATTCAGCTATCACAGAACTATCATCTGACAAATCTAACTGAGCATTTAAAGCATGTAATGCAAATAATAATTTTCTACTTAAAGCATCAGCAACAACGTTTGCTTTACCCGGATGATAATCTATCACAAGCTCATAATCTTTTATCAGCTCTAACCATCTTCTTTGTCGTAGGTTCAAATCTTTCTAGGTCATCAAATATTTCAGACTTTTATGATCTAAAAACACGTGACATTTCTCACCATACAGATAATGGCACCAGATCTTAAGTGCAAACACAATTGCAGCTAACTCAAGGTTGTGCGTCGGATAGTTCTTTTTGTGAGGCTTCAATTGTCTTGAGGCATAAGCTACAACTTTGCCTTCCTGCATCAAAACACATCCCAGACCATTTAACGAAGCATCACTGTAAATCACAAATTTTTTGCCCGATTCTGGTTTTACTAACACTGGAGCTTCTGTTAGCGAGCTTTCAACTGATCGAAACTTTTCTGAAATTTATCTGACCATTCAAATCTAACATTTTTCTGAAGTAATTTAGTCAACGGAGTAGCTATCATTGAAAATCCTTTTACAAAACGACGATAATAACCAGCTAGACCCAAAAAACTACGGTGTTCAGACACATTCTTCAGAGGTTTCCAATCCAGAATAGCAGAGATCTTACTTGGATCAACAAGAATCCTAGAAGATGACACAATATGTCCCAAAAAAACTAACCTTGTGCAACCAAAATTCCCATTTACTGAATTTCGCGTACAATTACTTTTCTCGCAGAGTTTGTAGCACAATTCTCAAGTGTTCAGCTTACTCATTTTCATTCTGTGAATAAATCAATATGCCATCTATGAATACTACAACAAATTGATCTAAGTACGGTCTGAAAATTCTGTTCTTTAGATCCATAAAAACAGCAGGAGCAGTGGTTAGTCCAAATGGCATAACTAAAAACTCATAATGTCAGTACCTCGTTCTGAAAGCAGTATTCGGAATGTCTGAATCTTTAACTCTCAACTGATAGTATCCCGATCTCAGGTCAATCTTAGAGAATACAGTAGCCCATTTTAATTGATCAAATAAATCATCTATTCGGGGCAACAAATAGTTGTTCTTTATGGTCACCTTATTCAACTGACGGTAATTAATGCACATTCTCATCGTACCATCTTTCTTTTTCACAAACAGAACAGGAGCACCCCAAGGTGAGAAACTTGATCTAGCAAACCCTCTATCAGTTAACTTTTACAACTATGACTTTAACTCTTTCAACTCTGTTGGTGCCATTCTATATGGAGCTATCAAAATAGGTGTCATACTAGGCATCAATGCAATACCAAACTCAACTTCACGAATCAGAGGTAAACCCGATAACTCTTCAGGAGAACACATTAGAAAACTCGCAGATAATAGGTACTGATTCAATTTTCCTTTCAAAGATTTTTGAATCAATTACATAAGCAAAATATGCCTCATACCCCTTTTCATATAACTCTGAGCTTTTAGTACCGATATCATAGCAAGCAATCCATTCAAATCATTAGACTCAACTTGTACAATTTCATTATTCGAACATCTCAAATCTATAGTTTTTCTTTTGCAGTTCACAATAGCATCATGTAATGACAACCAGTCCATACCCAAAATAATATCAAACTCATCAAATGGCAGAAGCATCAGATTAGCAGAGAAACAGATATCTCGATACATTAATAGACAGTTCTTGCATACTTTGTCAACAAGGATACTTTTACCTAAAGGATTCGATACTTTTATAGCAAACTCAGAAGACTCTACAGGCAAAGTCTTACTATATACTAAATTCATGCATATATACGAATGCATAGAACTAGGGTCTATCAATGCAATCACATAAGTATCATGAAGAGCAAAAGTACCCGTTATAACATCAAGTGATGAAGCTTCCTCACGAGCTCGGATAGCATACGCTCTGGCAGGCGCTCTAGCTTCAGATCTTACAACATTGTCTCTCATGTACCTCTGACTACCACTAACATTTCTTGCATTCTTCGAAGGTCTACCCCTCACAGGTGCATTATCAATTCTTAAATTCTGAACAGTCTCTGGCTCGACGGACTCAGGACAATCACGGATAAAATGGTCATGCGATCCACATCTGAAGCAAGCTCTGTCGTTTAATCTACATCTTCCCAGATGCCTTTTTTCGCAGTGCTTACATTCAGGTCTCTCTGTCCTAGCATTACCAACACTAGCCACTGAAGTTGTTGGAGTTTTAGAACTCATTTGTTGTCTAGATTGATTTCTATTTGAATGTCCCATATTATCTTTGGAATGACTTTGATTATCTCTGAATCTTTTCGGAGCAGACTAAAATGATTTACTCTGAAATCTCTTTCTCATATCTCGAGCTTCAGACTCAGCCTTTCTTTTATCTTTCCGAGTGCCTCAGCTTTGCAAGCTCGGTCAATAAGTACAACAAACTCTTTTATTTCTAAAATCCTGACTAGCAAACGAATATCTTTATTAAGGCCATCTTCAAATCTTTTGCACATTATAGCTTCAGATGATACACATTCTCGAGCATATTGACTCAGCCTGACAAACTCTCGTTCATATTCTGAAACAGATATGGCCTTGTTTCAATTCCAAAAATTCCTTTCGCTTCTGATCAATGAATCTCGCACTGATATACTTCTTTCGGAACTCGATCTAAAAGAAGTCCCATGTAACTCATTCTCTCGGAACAACAGAAATTAAGGTTTTCCACTATTGATAAGCCGCATCTTGAAGCAAAGATACAACACACTTTATGCATTCTTCCGGAGTCAGAGACATTTCATTGAATAGCTGACAAAGTTTTCAATCCAAAACTCAGCCTTTTCAGCATCATCATCACTAGTAGCCCAAAATTCTTTGGCCCCATACTTACGAATCTTGTCAACCGGAGGCTTATTCAACAAATTCAAATACATAACCAGTGGTACAGCTGTAGTTTGAGGGGGATTAACTGGGGGCGGGGGTTGCGAAACAGTCGGGTTATTTCTCATGAATTGAGTGAATCATTCACTCATCATCTGGAAGAAATCTTGTTTAGCTTCTCCCTTTTGACCGCTCGTAGCCGGTCTCGGAACAAAAGGCTCTGTCCCTTGTGCGGGAGCAGGTGCATTACTTTTTACGTCGTCAGCTATGGCTCTTTCGGGATCTATTGCTATACATAAATCACATTTTTATATGTCAAAATTCATCACACTATCACAATTCAGATATATGGCATATATAGCTAGACTCTGACATGCTATGTTAGTTCGAGAATCGACTAAATCATAGCTCTGATACCAACCAAATGTAGCACCCCTAACCCGTAACCGTCGCCAAAATAGGGTCAAAGGTGTTACCAGACAGATTGAAAACATTTATAACATTTCATGCATTTCATTCATCTATCATACACATAATGTCCCTTAAGTGAGTTATCGAGACCCTAAGCATGCTTATAAACCGAGTCGGGACTAAAATGAAACACATACAAAGTTTTATGGAAAATTAAAAACTTCTTTATAATACAAGGGACACACGCCCGTGGGGTTAGGCCGTGCCCCACCCACGGCTACAAAACACACCTGTGTGTCTTCCCCGTGGTTGAAACTGACTTATGTACCACGACCACCAGGCACGTCCGTGTACCCTGGCCGTGGTCGATCCCGCCAAATACCACACGGCTACCAGGCACGTCCGTGTGCCTTGGCTGTGTCCCACTAGGACATATACTGACTTTACCCCACGGTCACTAGGCACGCTCGTGTGTCATGACCGTGTGACATTATAGGTCATTTGTAAGACCAAAATGCCACCCAAATGGTTCA
Source organism: Gossypium rotundifolium (assembly GCA_025506655.1). NCBI lineage: Eukaryota > Viridiplantae > Streptophyta > Magnoliopsida > Malvales > Malvaceae > Gossypium > Gossypium rotundifolium. The sequence continues at coordinate 122,794,804 of CP106723.1, forward strand.
TACCTACAAACAACATTTTCCATCACATATCATGCATATATGGCAACCAAAAACATACCAAATTGACCATTCAATCTATACATTCAATGCCAATCTCATTCATGCCAAATTACAAACTAAAACTCATATCATTACAAGCATAGATCATCCATTTGCTCAGCCAAAACTTAACCATTTCATATGCATCAAACCATACCAAAACATGCTTCACATACCCCATTCATTCAAGCATTTTATCAATTCAAAACTTTCCAAAACACATGGCTAAGTTCACTTCATAAACATATACACATATCTAGCCTATACATGCCATAATTAGCTATATACACTTTCAAAAGGGTACCAAAATAAGTTTAGTAGTGTGATGACAATCCTTGACAGTCACGAGCCTTGACAACCTATAAAACAGAGAAAACACACACACAGAGTAAGCTTTCCAAAAGCTTAGTAAGTCAATATACAAACAAACTTGGCATATAAAGCATATATGCAATTTGATACATTTGCACATCTCATTCACTTAACAAATTATCAACTATATATACTTTGATTCATACTTATGGCCACATTTTCCACATTCATCAATTCAAGAATGATTTGTACACATAGCTCTTTCATAATCATTCTTGCATCATATTTAATCTTACTTCTCTTCAAACAAAGTCGTATAGGTACTTACCTTTTTATACACACTTGTGTATATACCAAATGCACCTGAATCAGACATTCGTTCACTTAAATGTTCAAAGCTCAGATTTACTATTCGTATCACAGACTTGCCCGTTGAACCTTTTGGAATCTAGTAGGACACTCGAAAAACTTTGAATGGTCGTACAATGCCAACGTCCTAGATGAGGTCTTATATGCACTCAGATATCGATGCCACTGTCCCATATAGGGTCTTATACGAATCAATACAATGCCGATGTCCCAGACATGGTCTTATACGTAAAACTCATATCGATGCCAACGTCCCAGACATGGTCTTACACGTAAAGCCCATATCGATGCCAACATCCCAGACGTGGTCTTACACGTAAAGCTCATATCGATGCCAACTTCTCAGACGTGGTCTTACACAAAATCACAAATCAATGCCAACGTCCCAGACATGGTCTTATGTGATTAAACAGAATAGATACCTATGTCATAGCAGAACTAATCCTATCTATTCCTAGGTTCGTACGAGACTTCTCGACTTTGTCACTATATCAAACTTATCTCAAAATTCATGCACATAGCATCTCATACACATTCATTATCATCGATAGTCATATGGATATATATATTTAGTTCAATACAAATACGTTTATTTGCATAATGACTTACCTCGAATTCGGTTTATCGGAATGTAAATGGCTACTCGGTTACTTTCACTTTCCCACGATCTAAGTCTATTTTCCTCGGTTCTTGATCTAAACATATTTAGAATTAACCCTTTTATTCACTAATTCATTCAATTCAATCCAAGGACACATTTTTAGGGCTATTTGCCATTTAAACCTCATATTTGCATTTATCAATTTTGTCCATTTTTATCAAAACATCAAATTCACAAAATCAACCCACACTCATGCTTAGCCGAATGTACATATATATCATACAAGCCCATATTTTTCATCAAATTTGCATTTTAGTCTCTCAATTTGCTATTTTCACAATTTAGCCCTATTTCTAAATTCATCAAAACTTCAACAATAAAACATGTTTAACTAACTCAAATCCTTCATTTAACACCATCAAACATCACATATCTCATGAATTCATCAATAGCATATTCCACATACATAATCAAAACACAAAATCAAAGCATGGGTTTTATAGCTCTCAAAGCAACAATTGCAGAAACGTAGAAATTATCGAAAATCGAAGTCGAAACATACCTTAATCTTGCATAAGTAAAGCCGAATGCCCTAGAAAATTTCACTTCTTTCTCTTTCTTCAATTTCGGCACCCAAATATAAGATGATAGCATTCATCTTTTCTTTTGTTTATTATTACAAACATATTATTATTCATTTTACTAAAATATCCATTCAATTAATAAATAAAACAAACATATAACAAGGGCATATTTGTAACACCCTAAACCCGACCCATGAGTCCTGACCGGATCTGGTATGTCACGAGTAAAATAATTTAAGTCATTTTGAAAAATTGGTGAAAACTTGATAAAATTTGGCTAAGGTATGAAAACGGAGTGTGAAAACTCAGTTGGGTTTTTTATAAATACAGTTGGGTTGATAAACCCTTTTGAAAACATTTGATCATGTACATTTTAAAATCGTCTGAGTTATTGGTGACTTGGTAAATTTTTGTTACCCGATGGTAACATCTTTTAAAAACCCGTAGAAGTTTGTTAAGGTTGGAAAGTTACTTTTAACCGGTTCACTTAACATCTAAAAATTTCGTTTGTAACATAACATAAGTAAAATAAAACAGTAAAATAAACATCCAAAATAATAATAGCGGCCTTATTACAATCCCAAAATAAAAAGACTTAGGAAATAAATAATTTTAACAATAGCAAAGTAAATCAAATCCAACGATAAGCATGGCCGCCTCGAGTCCTCTCCGGCTCCATCTCCGCGATCTACTCATTTGCAAAATGGTAATGGAAGGGGGTGAGTCACCAAGACTCAGTGTGTAAATCCCCCACCCGGAAAATACAACTCATACACAATTTATTAATAACATGCACATGCAACCCAACCTAACCATCCATACTCCTTAACTACCCCGTGTGGTCAAAACCACTGGTGGTCAAAACCACTGGTGACTAGTGTCACAAAATAAATGATGGGGCCAACCCATCGTGTGGTCAAAACCACTGATGACCATAGGTCACAATATCATAATGAGGTCAAAACCACTGGTGGTACCAAACCACTGGGACTTAGTCGCAATTTATCAATCGGTGTGGTCAAAACCACTGATGACCATAGGTCACAAATAATCTGATGGGGCCAACCCATCTTGTGGTCAAAACCATTGACGACAGTCCATAAAATCATCCCCCTCCTCTCATCAATCCCACCATCATCATGCTTACATATCAATATCATAAATCATGCATTTAACAGCATATGATGGCATATTCAATCATATTTCATAACGAAATAACAAATCACAAGTTAGGGGACTTACCCGGCGACCATGATTATGCCACAAGCACTATCACAATGATAAAAACAACAATATAGTCATGTAAACTAATAAAGTGTGTAGTGAGTTTTTACACACCTATTTCTACCACAAATCCTAGATCCCAAAGATCCGATCTACAACGCTAGATCTTTTAACCTATAATCGGCCATCAACATGATTAGGGACATTAGGCCTATTCGGCCAAACCAAGTAATATCAAAGGCTCTTTTACGGACTTACCTTGAACGGATTTGATTTCCAAACAAATCCCGAAGCCTTAATTAGCCCCTAAATCCATGGCACACATTAGTTTCGGCATTTAAACAATAAACTTTTATCAAAAGACCCTTGGCCGAATGTGCTTTCCAACTCACCTTTGGAAAATAATTCCCGAAAGCTTCCCTCAATCGTCTATGGCTTCCCTTAATGATTATTTAGGCCCCTAAACACCACAAATCAGCACCACTTGGTGTTATTAGGGGGTTTGGCTACCTTCAATGAAGAGAAAAGAACCGAAACAGCACCTTTCTTTACGGGGGTTCGACTAATCACAAGGTGGAAGGGGTTGGAAATTTTAATTAGAAGAGGGGTAGGTTTGGCTAAAAAGAAGCAAGAGAAGAAGAAACTTTTGAAGAATTTGGCAAGATAGGCTATGGAGAATTTGGCAACAGCAACTTGGAGAGAAAAATGAAAAGAATAATTGAAGAATTTTGGCCCCTCTCTCTAGGTGTTAAACCGAATATGGACAGCCCCCAAGGAGTCCTATAATCGGCCAACACCTTGCTTTTGTGATTAACTTCAGCCTTTAATTATCAAAAATTAAGCAAGGTTTATCTTACATCTTTATCTCCTAGCCACCCCTCATCAATTTAAAAGAAAATAAACCACTAATAACTCCCCCTTCCAGCCGAATATGTGCAAAAATATTAAGCTTTATCTCATCAATTAAGAGTCCAACATGCAGCCATCACTCCCCTCTCTCATTCACGCCGATTCCAAAAAATAAAATCAATTGCTGCTACTTTGGTTCGAACCTGGAACCTCACTACCGCAGCCCTCTCCCTTAAACGCCTCATACCATCTCTCCCCATTTGACTTTCATGTCATAAAGCCTCCTCATTTAATTTTAAAGCTTTCTACCTAGCCCTCTTTCCTTTAACGCCAGAAGCCCAAAAAAATAAAATGCTCCCTGCGTCCATCATGTCTCGAACCCAAGACCATACACCAAAGCCCTTTAAGTGGCGCCCCAAGCCACTCCACCAAATGCCTTTCCTATCCAAACCTTGTCCACAAAATCATTTAAGGCCTTTCTAATTAGCCTCTTTCTTTATCATCCCAAAAAGCCCAAAATAAAACACATCCCCTTGTATCTCCCGAAAATCGAACCTCCTCCCTTAGAAACTCCCTTAGACGCACCAAGCCAATTGTGCCAAGCCCATTCTTTATGTCATGCTTCTCCCTAAATTTTATTTAACCCCCATCTCACCTAGCTCCCTTTTTTAAAACACTTAGAAAGAAATTTTTAGTTCTAAGTCAGGCCTATCTCGGGGTTATTTTTAGACCCTAAAACATGTCAAATGATCATAGCATTTAATTCTTCAAGTACACACATGGGAAATTAATTAAGTTACAAATAACCCCTAATTTAAGGTGTTACAGTTCTACCCGCTTAAAAAAATTTTGGCCTCAAAATTACCTGGATCAGAAGAGCTGGGGGTATTGCTGCCGCATCACATCCTCGGGTTTCCATGTGGCCTCCTCCATACCATGATTTCGCCATAACACCTTTACCAAAGGCACTGACTTCCTCCTCAAAACCTTGACATCTCGATCCAGGATTTGTATTGGCTCCTCCTCAAAAGACAAGTCTAAGTTCACTTCGATTTTTGCAACTGGAACTACGTGTGAGGGGTCTGATTGATAGCGCCTCAGCATTGAAACATGGAAGACATCATGGATCTGGCTCAATTCTGCTGGCAACTCTAGCTGGTAAGCTATTGGTCCCACACGTTTCAATACTGTGTATGGTCCGATGAATCTAGGGCTTAGCTTGCCCTTCCGGCCAAACCTTAGCACCTTCTTCTAAGGTGATACTTTCAAAAAACCTTATCACCCACTGCATTTTCAACATCTCTGTGCTTAAGATCGGCGTAGGATTTTTGCTTGTTCGACACCTCCTTAAGACGAGCCCGAATTACTTTAACCTTATCCTCTATCTCTGCAACTAACTCTGGACCCAACATCCGACGTTCTCCTAGTTCTGTCCAACATGTAGGAGTACAGCATTTTTGACCATACAGCGTCCTCATACGGTGCCATCTGAATGCTCACTTGATAACTATTGTTATAAGCGAACTTTGCCAAAGGTAGATACTCCTCCCAACTACCACGGAAATCCAAAACACAGCCCCTCAACATGTCTTCCAACACTTGGATTACCCTCTCAGATTGTCCATCAGACTGTGGATGAAAAGCCGTGCTGAAATTCAACCTCGTGCCTAACTCCTGATGTAAGGCCTTCCAAAATCTCGACGTAAACCGAGGATCTCGATCTGAGATAATGGACACCGGTACTCCATGTAACCGCACTATCTCTGCGATATACAGCTTGGCTAACTTTTAGAGTGAAAAGTCAACCCTTACCAGTATGAAGTGAGCCGACTTTGTCAACCGGTCTACTACCACCCAAACAGTATCTTTCTTACTAGGCGTAAGGGGAAGCCCGCTTACAAAATCCATAGTAATCTCCTCCCATTTCCACTGTGGAATCTTTACCGGCTGTAACAGCCCCGATGGCAATTGATGCTTAGCCTTAACTTGCTGGCATGTCAGACACTTGCCTACCAACTCGGTCACTTCCCGCTTAAGACCCGGCCACCAAAACTGCTCCCTTAAATCTCGATACATCTTGTCGCTTCACGAGTGCATAGCGACGACTTGCTATGAGCTTCTTTAAGGATTCACGCCTCAACTCATCATCCTTAGGCATGCATACTCTCCCCTGAAAGTACAACACTCCATCGCTACCCAAACTGAAACCTTCGGCCTCACCTTTCTGTACTTGCAACCTTCGAGTATTCAAAGCTTCATCAGTTATCTGTCTTTCATTGACCTCATTAATCCAAGACAGCTTCACTTGCAATTCCACCAAAAGGCTCCCATCCTCATAAAGACTTAGAAGAGTAAACATTGCTCGCAAATCCGCTACCACCTTTCAGCTTAAAGCATCAGCTACCACGTTAGCCTTTCTCGGATGGTATTCGATTGAGCAGTCGTAGTCCTTCAACAACTCAATCCACCTCTGCTGCCTCAGGTTTAAATCTTTCTGAGTCAGGAGGTACTTCAGACTTTTATGATCTGTGTACACCACCGACTTCTCCCCGTACAGGTAGTGCCTCCAAATCTTCAAAGCGAACACCACAGCAGCCAGTTCCAAGTCATGTGTCGGATAGTTAACTTCGTGAGGCCTCAATTACTGTGATGCATAAGCGACCACCTTCCCTTCTTGCATCAGCACACACCCTAAACCAGTATGTGATGCATCACAGTACACCGTGAACTCCTTTCCGGCCTCAGGCTGAATCAAGACCGGCGCTTCCGTCAAAATCCTCTTCAGCTTATCAAAACTCTCCTGCTACTTCTCAGACCACACAAACGGAACTTTTTTCTCAACAGCTTAGTCAACGGTGCTGCGATTAAGGAGAAATTTTCCACAAATCTCCTATAATATCCTGCCAACCCTAGAAAACTCTGAATTTTCGTAACTGACTTTGGTGGTTTCCACTCTAACACCGCCTCAATCTTATGGGGATCCACCTTGATACCCTCAGCTGAAACTACATGCCCTAGAAAAGTCACCTCCTTGAGCCAAAACTCACATTTGCTGAATTTGGCGTACAACTGTTTCTCCCTTAGAACTTGTAGAACCACATGAAGATGCGCATCATGCTCCTCCTCCGACTTTGAGTACACCAAAATGTCATCTATGAAGACCACGATGAATCGATCCAGATAGGGTTGGAAAACCCGATTCATCATGTCCATAAATGCTGCCGGTGCATTCGTCAAACCAAAAGGCATTACCAAAAACTCCTAGTGGCCATACCGAGTACGGAATACCGTCTTATGGACATCAGTCTCCTTCACCTTAAGCTGATGGTACCCTAACCTAAGGTCAATCTTAGAGAACACCGATGCCCCTTTAATTTGATCGAACAGATCGTCAATCCTGGGCAACGGATACCGATTCTTTATTGTCAACTTGTTCAGCACCGATAATCTATACACATCCTCATCGACCCATCCTTCTTTTTAACAAACAGCACTGGAGCTCCCCAAGGTGATACACTTGGTCGGATGAACCCTCTATCCAATAATTCCTGAATCTGCGCCTTCAACTCTACTAACTCTTTCGACGCCATCTGATACGGAGCTATGGATACGGTAGCGGTTAAGATGCATCTATCCCAAATTCAACCTCACGGTCCGGAGGTAGACCCAAAAGTTCCTCCGAAACACATCGACATAGTCCTCACGTTCGTACATCTCCAACAAGAACATCCTTAGCTTCCAAGGCACAGACATGCACCACATAAGCTTCACAACCCTTCTTCACCATTCTTTCCGCCTTCAAAGTAGAAACCAAGTTAGATAGGTAATCCCTCCTTTTACCTATCATCACCACCTCTTCTCCTTCTACTGTCTTTAAAACCATGCGCTTAGCTGCGCAATCTAGACTAGCCTGATACTTTACTAGCCAATCTATCCCGAGGATTAAATCGAACTCTCGAAACGATAATTCCATCAAATTAGCCAAGAACACGACCCCTTGGAGTTCTAGGGGTACGTTCCTATAGAGTCTACTTACTTCTACAGAGTGACCTAGAGGGCTTAATACAGTCATCTTCCTAGAAGTAAGTTCATAGTATAGATGCAAAGTTTCCACTACGCTACTAGCAATGTATGAGTGGGTTGAGCCAATGTCTATCAAGGTATTATAAGGCACACCAAAAATTAAGAACATACCGGTTATGATGTTCGGTGCGTCGCCCTCCTCTTGATGCCTCGCGACATAGACCAAACCAGGTTGTCTAGCCTCAGTACCACCGGTATTTCCCCTCGGTGCCCCACGACCTCTGCCAGCACCATTACCTCCTCTTCTTGCACCACGACCCCTCTGAGGCTGTTGATTATCCCTTCTATTCGGTGCACGATCCTGACCCTCTGATCTCAGTCTAGCTGCCTTTTTCGAGTAGTCTCTAACTCGATGCTCCAAGGACCCACACTCGAAGCATCCCCGATTACCATTCCAACATTCTCCCGTGTGAGACTTGCTACACCGAGCACACTGTGGCGGCCATTGAGGATTAGCAGCAGCAGCAGGCCTAGTAGCTTGATCCGACCCACCAAACCTTATTCTCTTCTGTTGATTACCCGAAAACTTTAAAGGTTCGAGCTCCTCTTATTCTAATTCTGATATTGGTTTCGTCTAACCGATTGTCTTACCCCTTCAGCAACCTTCAATTTCTCCACTAAGATAGCGAACTCCCATTCCTGTTGTGGAGCTATCATCATCCTTAGCTCGTCTCTCAGCCCATCCTCGAATCTAACACAGCGTTCATGCTCGGTACCCACAATGCCACGAGTATATCTACTCAACCGGAGGAACTCGACCTCATACTCTGCCACCGTCTTATTGCCTTGAGTGAGGTTCAAGAAAGCCTTCCTGCTGTGCATCCACGTAGCTAGTTCTGATATACTTCTTTTGATAGGCGGCTTTAAAGAATTCCCACGTGAGATCTTCGCCATCGCTCCATCTCTTACAGTGAGCCACCACTGGTATGACTCATCCCGAAGCAAAGATATGATACCCTTCAACTTCTCCTCAGCTGTGAAATCCAAGTCACCCATAATCCTTTCAGTGTATTCCAACCAATATTTCGCCGCACTGGGCGCCACTCCAGAAACTCCTCTGAATACTTCTGCTCCGTTAGCCCGGAGTCGTTCAACCACAGATTTACGGGCTCCTGCACTTGCGCCAGCCTCAGCAACTCACTCCAATACTCGTAATATAGCTTGAGATACAACATCAGTACCATCGTCTGATCTTGGAACTCAGTTTCCACCGCCGGCAGATCCGACATCTCATTTCCAGACCTTTGACCAAACCTTGCTGGCTCCGACAAGGTCATCCTACCCCTACCACGGCCACGCGGCGGACGTCCACGACCTCTTGAACTCATTCTAATGATTGCGTTTATCTGTTTAAGAATTTTATGCATTAGTATTTCACTTGCTTATCCGCGAAGAAATTTTATGATAGGAGTTTTAGAAGTGGTTCTTTCGCAATCATACATGCACACAGTTTTCCATTCATTCATTCAAAGAGACGTTGCAGTTTCATTGTGATTATTTTTCCACTACCTAGGGGTATTTTCGTAATTTGTCCTATAGGGGTATTTTTGTAATTTTCAAAATAAAAGTTCTCGGATGATTTTGTCAAAAGTATTTTGGAACTCTTAAATTCTGGGTATGTTGAAAATTTTGAAATCGGGTATTTTTGATTTTAGACATCGTGGGTATTTGATAATTTTTCACAAATCAAGGTGAATTTGCAAAATTTGATGAATCAGGGATATTTCAAAAGTTGTAAAACTTTGGGGGGTTCTTTTTAAGAATTTATTTTCCAGGTTGATAGTGTTGCAAAAGTTTTGAAAACTAGGGTCATTTTGGTAATTTTATAGGTTTGGGGCAATTTTGTAATTTTCTAAAATCATAACGTTTTTAAAATCTAAGGTTTTTGGACACTTTTTATGTGATGAAATTTTTGATTAAAACCGTGGGTATTTTGGAATTTCATAATTCAAGGGCATTTTCGTAATTTTACCCCTAGGGGTATTTTAGTAATTTCACATAATCAGGGCTTTTTCATAAAATGATTTCCAAAAATTTGGTTCTAAATGATTTCACAAAAGAGGGATATTTTGAAAATTTCCATTTGAAAATTTTTCATATGGAGGGTATTTTGGTAATTTTCAAGTCAGGGGTATTTTGGTTATTTTTTAAACTGAGGGGTATTTTGGTCAATTTTTTTTAAAACAAGGTTTTAATTACTATAAAAACAAAGCGGCTAGTCCCTTTCGGGTTTTAGTTATCGAGTTTAGCCTGTGAGTGTGTCGTCTTAGCTAGGATGAACCGTCACTACGCACTAGGTAGGATTCGAGTGAGTAGGAGGTGAGTCACGAGGATTGCTTAATTACCAGGCCCCCACCGAATCCAATCCTAGACATGCGTATAACGATTGCCACATCCCTTGCTCAGTGACAACTCACACGGTTGTTTAGGTAATTATTAAATCTTATGCATAGTTGAGGTTTGCTAGCCCTAGGGTTCAATAATTTCTTATTCTAATATTCTACGTTCCCAATTTACCCTTCTACCCCTCATCAAATATTCACAAAAATGGATAGAAGTACTTACCTGGGCGGATAGGTGCCGGAGACTCGGTGCCATGCTGTTCAAACCATAAACAGATTCTCAAAATATTTCAATAAGGCCTACTAATAAAAACAAAATATTTTGGGCCTTTGGCCCCTCACAGCCGAGTTTTGAATCGGGCTCTGATACCAAAAATGTAACACCCCAAACCAGGCCCATGAGTCCTGACCGGATCTGGTATGCCACGGAGTAAAATAATTTAAGTCATTTTGAAAAATTGGTGAAAACTTGATAAAATTTGGCTAAGGTATGAAAACGGAGTGTGAAAACTCAGTTGGGTTTTTTATAAATACAGTTGGGTTGATGAACCCTTTTGAAAACATTTGATCATGTACATTTTAAAATCGTCTGAGTTATTGGTGACTTGATAAATTTTTGTTACCCGATGGTAACATCTTTTAAAAACCCGTAGAAGTTTATTAAGGTTGGAAAGTTACTTTTAACCGGTTCACTTAACATCTAAAAACTTCGTTTGTAACATAACATAAGTAAAATAAAACAGTAAAATAAACATCCAAAATAATAATAGTGGCCTTATTACAATCCCGAAATAAAAAGACTTAGGAAATAAATAATTTTAACAATAGAAAAGTAAATCAAATCCAACGATAAGCATGGCCGCCTCGAGTCCTCTCCGGCTCCATCTCCGTGATCTACTCATCTGCAAAATGGTCATGGAAGGGGGTGAGTCACCAAGACTCAGTGTGTAAATCCCCCACCCGGAAAATACAACTCATACACAATTTATTAATAACATGCACATGCAACCCAACCTAACCATCCATACTCCTTAACTACCCCGTGTGGTCAAAACCACTGGTGACTAGTGTCACAAAATAAATGATGGGGCCAACCCATCTTGTGGTCAAAACCACTGATGACCATAGGTCACAATATCATAATATGGTCAAAACCACTGCTGGTACCAAACCACTGGGCCTTAGTCGCAATTTATCAATCGGTGTGGTCAAAACCACTGATGACCATAGGTCACAAATAATCTGATGGGGCCAACCCATCTTGTGGTCAAAACCACTGACGACAGTCCATAAAATCATCCCCCTCCTCTTATCAATCCCACCATCATCATGCTTACATATCAATATCATAAATCATGCATTTAACAGCATATGATGGCATACTCAATCATATTTCATAACGAAATAACAGATCACAAGTTAGGGGACTTACCCGGAGACCATGATTATGCCACAAGCACTATCACAATGATAAAAACAACAATATAGTCATGTAAACTAATAAAGTGTGTAGTGAGTTTTTACACACATGTTTCTACCACGAATCCTAGAACCCGAAGATCCAATCTACAACGCTAGATCTCTTAACCTATAATCGGCCATCAACATGATTAGGGACATTAGGCCTATTCGGCCAAACCAAGTAATATCAAAGGCTCTTTTATGGACTTACCTTGAAGGATTTGATTTCCAAACAAATCCCGAAGCCTTAATTAGCCCCTAAATCCATGGCACACATTAGCTTTGGCATTTAAACAATAAACTTTTATCAAAAGACCCTTGGCCGAATGTGCTTACCAACTCACCTTTGGAAAATAATTCCCGAAAGCTTCCCTCAATCGTCTATGGCTTCCCTTAATGATTATTTAGGCCCCTAAACACCACAAGTCAGCACCACTTGGTGTTGTTAGGGGGGTTGGCTACCTTCAATGAAGAGAAAAGAACCGAAATAGCACCTTTCTTTAGGGGGTTCGGCTAATCACAAGGTGGAAGGGGTTGGAAATTTTGATTAGAAGAGGGGTAGGTTCAGCTAAAAAGAAGCAAGAGAAGAAGAAACTTTTGAAGAATTTGGCAAGATAGGCTATGAAAAATTTGGCAGCAGCAACTTGGAGAGAAAAATGAAAAGAATAATTGAAGAATTTTGGCCCCTCTCTCTAGGTGTTAAACCGAATATGGACAGCCCCTAAGGAGTCCTATAATCGCCAACACCTTGCTTTTGTGATTAACTTCACCTTTAATTATCAAAATTAAGCAAGGTTTATCTTACATCTTTATCTACTAGCCACCCTCATCAATTTAAAAGCAAATAAACCATTAATAACTCCCCTTCCAAATTAATATGTGCAAAAATATTAAGCTTTATCTCATCAATTAAGAGTCCAACATGCAGCCATCACTCCCCTCTCCCATTCACGCCGGTTCCAAAAAATAAAATCAATTTCTGCTACTTTGGTTCGAACCTGGAACCTCACTACCGCAGCCCTCTCCCTTAAACGCCTCATGCCATCTCTCCCCATTTGACTTTCATGTCATAAAGCCTCCTCATTTAATTTTAAAGCCTTCTACCTGGCCCTCTTTCCTTTAACGCCAGAAGCCCAAAAAAATAAAATGCTCCCTGCGTCCATCATGTCTTGAACCCGAGACCATACACCAAAGCCCTTTAAGTGGCGCCCCAAGCCACTCCATCGAACGCCTTTCCTGTCCAAACCTTGCCCACAAAATCATTTAAGGCCTTTCTAATTAGCCCCTTTCTTTATCGTCCCAAAAAGCCCAAAATAAAACACATCCCCCTTGTATCTCCCAAGAATCGAACCTCCTCCCTTGCAAACTCCCTTAGGCGCACCAAGCCAATTGTGCCAAGCCCATTCTTTGTGTCATGCTTCTCCCTAAATTTTATTTAACCCCCATCTCACCTAGCTCCCTTCTTTAAAACACTTAGAAAGAAATTTTTAGTTCTAAGTCAGGCCTAGCTCGGGGTTATTTCTAGACCCTAAAACATGTCAAATGATCATAGCATTTAATTCTTCAAGTACACACATGGGAAATTAATTAAGTTACAAATAACCCTTAATTTAGGGTGTTACAATATTTGTCTTTCATTCACCCACTAATTGGATAGTGGTCTAATTGCTTCCTAAGGCCATCACTTTATAAAGCCACAACACATAGGCACTTTAACATATAGCATGCAAGTTTCACATTTAATACAATTCAATCCTTTATTCAAATTAAGCCCACAAACAGATAAAATAACTTATGAAAATTTACCACATGCTTAATCTCATATCAACGGCACAGAAAATAATATTAAAATATTATACTGACTCAAATTTGTGGTCCCAAAACCACTGTTCCAACTAAGGTATAAACTGAACTGTTACATGTTTTAAGTGTGAATTTGTGGCTTGACTAAATGATGTTTAGCTTACATGTTTTGAGTTGTGAAAATGGTGCTTTGAATGGATTTATTTGAGTAATAATTGAGTATAAGAATAGATGATATTGTTGTTGATTAATTGGTGCTTGAAATGGTATGTTTTGGTTGCAATTGAGGCATGAATTGATATTGGTTTAATGGTCATAGGTAATTCCAAAGTATGGATGGCAATTTGGCCTTGAAAATGGCATCTAATTGCCCACACAATTGAGCACACGGGCCTGTGGCTCGACCATATCTTTCAAGATTATAATTCGATTCAAGTCAGCCTCGACCACGTGTAACAGCCTGATTTTGGGCCTAGTCAAAATAGTGGTTCCGGGGCCACAAATTCGACAAGGAAAAAATTAAAAATTTTAAAAATAATATTCTTATATTTTTATGATCTATAGTTTTACAGAATGATTTTGTGGAAATTTCATTCGAAAATTTTGATGTTTGAGCACTTAATTTAGTCAAAAGGACTAAATTGTAAAAAGTGCAAAACTTGAGTTTTAGAAGCTAGAAGTGTCTAATTGATATGAAATTTTAAATTGGAGTTCCTTAAAAAGCAACTAGACCATTGATTAACTTGTTGGACAAAAATGGACATCAAATAGGTGAAATAGAATATTTTTAAGTTATGGGCATTTTAGTCATTTGGTGATTAAAATGAATTAAAAATAAAATTAAAATCCAATTTTTGCTCATCTTCAACCCTTTGGCTGAAATTAACATGAGGAAGACATAGCTAGGGTTTTTCAAGATTCCAAGCTCGATTATCAAGAAAGACGAGGAATTGACCTTGATCGGGAAAAAGAAAAGGTTGTGGACTAAATTGCAAATTTGTCATATTTTGCACCGAGGTAAATTTGTATGTAAATAATGCATCATTTTTACTTAGATTTTCATGTTGTGATAAATGGTATGAATTGTGGCTGAATATTTGATGTAATTGACAAAATATCGACAAGTGAGAAATTTTCCAGTTGAACCTTAGGAATAAAAATGGATACGAGTGACATGTTCACTAGAAACCTATGTGAAATCTAAATGAAATAAGTGATCCAGGTGCTGGTCTGCACGTTCTACCGGTGGCGAAGTTATCCAGCATGTGTTTCAGATACTCAACAGCTTGTGTAAGCAGCACCGTTTAGTTTCGTCATGACCGATAGCTTGTGTGAGCAGACCCAAAATTGTGACTATGTGAAACGAGTGCTGGTCTTATAAGTTCTACCAGTGGCTGGGTAATCCGGCATGTGTTGTAGATACCTGATGGCTTGTGTAAGCAGAACTAAGTAGTTACGTATGACCGACAGCTTGTGTGAGTAGACCCACAAATGTGAATAGCTCGAGAACAAGCCTATGTGTGATAAGTGATGTGAAGTAGCTTTGGCTACAAGTGTGGCACTATGTGCAATATTCCGATGTATCCGTTAATATTCTAATGTGTTCAATAGGAAATGACTAAGTGTAAATAACTGTGATTATATGATGAATAAGTGCAGGTATATGTGTGTAAACTTATGAGCAATATGCTCGATATGTGATCAAAATTTGGTAAGATTGATATGGAGTAAGTGTTACAATGAAAGTTACTATATAGAAAACATGAAAGAGTGAAATTTAGAAATAAAACAGTTTTGGACAGCAGCAGTTATGTGTATTTGAAAAATCACCAAAAATGGTGGAAATTGAATTAGAATTTTAATAAGATATGAAATTAAATCTTATTGAGTCTATTTTCGTATTAAAGAAATGGTGTAAGTAAACTAATTTCATATTCTGAGATATTTGAATTTTGGCGAGATAGAGTCAGAATGATTTCAGAATCCCCTATTTTGATTTTGGAAATTCATTAAAAATTGTACAAAAATAATAATGGGATAAAATTTATATCCTTGAATTTTTTAATGAGCCTATTTTCAAGATAAACAAACGATAACATCATTCAAGTTCTGTAAAATGAGATAATTAATTTTTAGTGAATAAAGGTTGAAACTATCAGGCAACAAAATAAGGGATATTTTAAAGAATATACTGTACTTATTGGATAAACCAAAAATTCTTAAATTTTTATGGTAAGAATATATGTGAGTCTAGTTTCAGGTAAAATTAACGGATCTTAATTTGGAGTTCTGTAGCTTGAGATATAAATAATTTAGTGACTGTGACTCGAGTAGAAAGCTTAAGATGAACATGAGTAAATGGTAGAACTATTTGTAATTATGATTGCATTATCTTGAGAACATATTATGAGGATTGTTAAAGGCATGCTAATAAATTGTTTATTATTTACATACTTACTTACTAAGCTATATGCTTACGCCCTTCTCTTTTCCCTTATTTTATAGTGTCACCAAGCTAGCTCGAGATTCATAGATTGTCGAAGATCCATCCACACTATCAACACTCTTTTGGTATTTTGAAATCAATGTTTTCAATTATGGAATGTATAGAGGACTTGGATGTTTTTTTATGTGTCATAATTGATTTGGCCTAAAATGAGGGCCTATTTTATTTGATAGTTCATTTTGTATAAGGCCATTGATGTTAGCTATTATTGATCAAGTTATATATGTTTATGATGATGTAATTTATGAGATGCATGACTAGGTTGAATGAGTGTGTGATGAAAATTAAAAATTTTTATATTTAGATGTAAATTTTATGTCTTGGTTTAGTACGACTGTATGTGTTTTGTTTCAGTAATGCCTCGTACCCTGTTTTGATATCAATCACGGGTAAGGGGTGTTACATTTTAGTGGTATTAGAGTTATGGTTTAGTCGGTTCTCGAACAAACATAATGTAACAGCTCGGTTTAGACCCTATTTTGAATAGTGGTTTTGAGACCACAAATTTGAGGTCAAAATGATATTTTAATGTTATCTTTGGTGTTGATTCTATGTGACATAGTCTGTGTGAAAATTCTGTGTGATAATTTTATCAATTGTGTGCAAAATTAAGAGAAAGGACTTGATCGCGTAAAGAGTAAAAGCTATGTGCTAATTTATAAGTACCTAAGTGTTGTTGTCTTATTAATGTGGAGGCCTTATAAGGCAATTAAACCAAATTTTAAGATAGTGGGTGGTAATGGACAACTATGACCTTAGTGATTATATGTTTATATGTTTAATAATAAGGGTAAAATAGTAAAGTTTGTATTATTATGCATTAAATAAAAAAATAAAGATGAAACCATGTTCATCTTCTTGGTGCCAAAATTAGAAAAGAAAAAGGAGGAAGAAAAGCTTTGAAATTTCAGTTAGGGTTAAGTTTGAGCTCGGTTTTTTATAATTTTTACGTTTTTAAAATCGTTGCTTCATGCTCTAGCTAACCCATGTTGAAATTTTATGAATTAATGATGTTGTTGAGATGAGCCATTGATAAATACTTGAGCTATGTGCTAGTTGTTAGTGAAATATGAAAAGTTGGTGTTTGATTAAGATAATTTGTCTTTGGAGTTTTGATGAATTTGTGTAATTTGGGCTTAATTGAGAAAATGAGAATTAAAGGGTTAATTTGTGAAATAAATGAAATGTATGAGCTTGTATTAGCATGGGAAGAATTCGGCTAGCATATGTGTTTTGAAATTATGTGTATTTGATGATTTTATGAATAGAGGACTAAAGTGTCAAAATGTGAAAATGTGAGGGCTATTTTGTAAGATGCCCTAAATGTGTGTATGTGGACTAAATTGAATGAATTGGTGATTGAATGGATTGAATTTAAATATGTATAGACCAAGAGATGAGAAGTTTGGATCAAGATCGAGGCAAAGATAAAGTGCTCGATTAATCGACCGTATCGATATTTTGATGTCCAAGGTAAGTTTGGATATAATACATGTTATTAAGATATGTTTTAGTATTATGGAATGAATATGTGTATGATTGTGAGATTTGAGATGCTATGTGCAAAATTAAATTAGATGGTACTAAGTGTCCGAAATTGAAATCAAAACAAAGATGAATAGCACTGTGTGTGAGATCTTACGAAAGCTTCAGCTTATTGGTTTGGCATTGTGTGTGCGATACAAAGATAAGTCGGTTAAAAGAATAAGCACTAAGTGTGCGATAATGAATGTACTTCGATCATGTATATGGCACTGAGTGTCCGATTAAATTAAATGAATATCAGAGAATGATCAACATGTAATATCGAGCATTGAATAGCTTGGAAGTTGAATAACTATATCTTAGCTAAAGTATGTATTGAACCCTTGTGGTTGATGAGTTTATAGATAAAGCAATGAATGGATGAATGAGTATTTTAGCTATGGAGGATATGGTATGAATATAAGAGAATTGGTCTATGTGACGATTTATTATATACATTGGTTTGATTTGATGAGATAATTGTATTGTACTTCGAACTTACTAAGCTTTTGGAAAGCTTACTGTGTGATTTGTTTCTCTACTTTGCAGTGTTAGTAAAGTTAGCTCGGATCTGGCGATCGTCAGCATCTCAATCACACTATCGGCAATCTATTTTGGGTACTTTTGGCAAGATGTACATAGTTGAAATATGGCATGTATAGGATAGTTATTTTGAAACATATATGAGATGTGTAAATAGCCATGTGATGTGGCTAGATATATGTTGGATTAAGCATGAATAGCTTTGATATATGATGCATATTTTGGTATGGCTTGTGGGTAAAGAGAATGACACATGAATGGTAAACTTTGTGATGGTATGATGTTAGTATGATATAATGAATTTGGGGATGAATCATGTTTGATATTGAATGTGTACAAGTGGTGAGTTTTAGTTTATAAGTTGACCTGGTTAGAAATGAGATTGTATGAGATGATATGTTGATCACTCGACATTAAATTGGTTGCTAAATTGTGTCTGTGATTATGCTTAAATGCTCTTGTAGTTTTGACTCTTGTGGGGGTGGCAAATTGGCCTTGCATATGGCCTGTTTTGCCAACACGATTAGGGCACAAGGGCGTGCCTAATGGCCGTGGGAGAATGACAGGATCTAGCCTAATAGTACACGGCCTTGACACGGGCGTGTCAACTAGCCGTGGGCATAAGTCAGTAGCTAGCTTAAAAGCACACAGCCATGGCACACGGGTGTGCTTGGTGGCCATGTGGAGAAGTCAGAATGCTTGCTCTGTTTTGGCACAGCCTGGACACATGAGGGTGTCCGGTGACATATGTGGCACACGGTCTGGTGGCACGGGTGTGTGGCCTCAACAGACTTGTGGAGTGTTTGAAATTTCTAAATCTTTTGTAAGTGTTGGGTTTAGTCCCGACCCCTCTCTAGCATGTGTTTGAGGTCTTGTAGGCCTCAAAAAGGGACTATTTGATTATGTCTTGATTTGTTATGATGATGATTGACTTTGTGTCATAAATGGCATGTGAAATGATTTGATTGTTCGGTAATGCCTCTTAACCCTATTTTAGTGACGGTTTTAAGTTAGGGGTGTTACATTTTATTGGTATCATAGCTACGATTTAGTCGATTCTCGAACTAACGTAGCGCGTGGGAGTCTAGCTATACATGCCATATATATAATTACGATAGTGTGATGAATCCTGACAGTTAAAAATGTGTTTTCGTATAGTAATGGATCCCAATCGAGCAATTGATGATGATATAGAAAGTAACGCGTCTGCTCCCGCTCAAAGGACAGTGCATGCCACATCTAGGCCGAATGATTGTGATGAGGAGGAGAGGCTGAGTAAGCCTTCTTCCGAATAATGAGCGAGTGGTTTATGGAGTTCGTTTGAACAAATCTAGCTGCTCCACAGCCTCCACCCCCACAAGTACCGATGGTGCCACAAGTTGTAGATCCGATCAGATTGAATAAACCTTCTGTGGAGAAGATCCGAAAGTATGAGGCCGAAGAGTTTAGGGCTACAACTGATGACGATGCTGAGCGAGCTGAGTTTTGGCTCGAGAATACCCTTCGAGTATTTGATGAGATATCATTGACTCCGGAAGAATGTATAAAATGTGTTGTTTCATTGTTGAGGGATACTGGTTATAATTGGTGGAAGACGTTGATATCTATAGTTCTGAGAGAGAGAATCACCTGGATTTCTTTCAAGCCAAGTTCAGAAAGAAGTATCAGTCAACGATTTATTGATCAGAAATGTAAAGATTTTTTGGAACTGAAACAATGTCGTTTGTCAATTATTGAGTACGAACCAGAATTTGTGAGATTGAGCCAGTATGCACAGGAATGTATTTTGACTGAAGCTACTATGTGTAAACGCTTCATAAAATGGTTGAATGAGGACATTAAGTTGTTGGTTGGGATACTCGATATAAACAAATTAGTTGTGCTAGTTGAAAGAGCATGTAAAGCTGAGGAGCTTAGTAAGGAAAAGAAGAAAGTTGATTTAGAAACTTGTGATGAAAGAAAAAGATCGATGAGTAAGTTTTCTCAACCTTCGATGAAGAGATTTAGAGAGGCAAGCAATCTTTCAAATGCTTCGTTTGGACATTCAAGTAGAGATCATTCGAGATAAAGTGCTGGCCCACGAACTCAAGCTCCGAATGAATCAAGTGTTGGAAGCGTTAAGAGTAACAAACGTGAGTGCAGACAGTGTGGAAGATGACATGTGGGAGAATGCTAGGGCAAGTACAACAATAGAGTTTGTTATAAATGTGGATCCCGAGATCATTTTATTCGAGATTGCCCAAAGATGGTTGAAGAAGAAAATGTTCAGAATGAAAGACCAAGTAATGTATCAACTAGGGATAGACCACCCAGAAATGTTGGGAATGAAAGTGGAAGTCAAAGAAGGACTACTGACACAGTTGTGAGGTCAGAGGCGAGAGCACCTGTCCGAGCTTATGCTATACGTGCACGAGAGGAAACATCATCTCCAGACGTTACCACTGGTACTTTCACTTTATTTGGTACTGATGTGATTGCATTAATAGATCCAGGATCAACTCATTCTTATGTGTGTGTGAATCTAGTATCGAGTAAGACTTTATTTGTTGAATCTACTGAATTGGTGGTTAGAGTGTCGAACCCTTTAGGCAAGTGTGTCTTGGTGGATAAGGTGTGCAAGAACTGCCCATTGATGTTTGGAGATATATGTTTTCCAGTTAATTTGATGTTGTTACAATTTGATAAGTTTGACATAATTCTGGGTATGGATTGGCTTACTCTGCATAATGCCATTGTGAATTGTAAAAGAAAGAGTATTGAATTGAGAAGTCAAAACAGTGAGATAGTTCGAATTGAATCCAGTGATATAAAAGGATTACCAGCTGTTGTATCTGCAATGAAAGCTATGAACTATATGAGAAAAGGTTGTGAAGCCTATTTGGCATACATGATTGATACAAAAGTGTCAGAAAAGGAAGTTGAATCTGTGCCTATGGTATGTGAGTTTCCAGATGTGTTTCCTGAAGAGCTACTGGGATTACCTCCGATTCGGGAAGTTAAATTTGGTATTGAGTTAGTGCCGGGAACTAATCCTATTTCGATATCTCCATATAGAATGGCACCAACAGAATTGAAAAAGTTAAAGTCTCAGTTGCAGGAGTTGACTGACAGAGGATTTGTACGACCAAGTTTCTCACCTTGGGGAGTTTCTGTGTTATTTGTGAAAAAGAAAGATGGAACTATGAGGATGTGTATTGATTATCGACAGTTGAACAAAGTGATGATAAAGAACAAATATTCATTGCCTCGTATTGATGATTTGTTTGATCAGCTGAAAGGAGCTACAGTGTTTTCAAAGATAGATTTGAGATCAGGCTACTATCAGTTAAGAGTTAAAGAATCCGATGTGCCGAAAACTGCTTTCAGAACAAGGTATAGACATTATGAATTTTTAGTGATGCCTTTTGGACTAACAAATGCTCCTGTAGTGTTTATGGATCTGATGAATCGGATATTTAGACCGTATTTGGATCACTTTGTAGTGGTATTTATTGATGATATTTTGATTTATTCGTGTGATGAGATGCAGCATGCTGAACATTTGAGAACCGTGCTACAAACCCTGCGTGAGAAACAATTGTATGCAAAGTTTAGCAAATGCGAATTTTGGTTACGTGAGGTTGGTTTTCTCGGGCATATTGTATTAGCTGCGGGAATAAGAGTTGATTCGAGTAAAATCTCTGCAATTTTGGAATAGAAGCCTCTGAAAAGTGTGTCTGAAGTCCGTAGTTTTCTGGGACTAGCGGGATATTATAGACGATTTGTGAAAGGTTTCTCAATGATTGCGACTCTATTGACAAAGTTGTTACAGAAAGAAGTTAAATTTGAGTGGTTAGAAAAGTGCCAGCAGAGTTTTGAGCAGTTGAAAGTGTTGTTGACAGAGGCGCTAGTGTTAGTTCAACCTGAATCAGGCAAGGAATTTATAGTTTATAGTGATGCATCGTTGAATGGTTTGGGCTGTGTACTGATGCAAGAAGGGAAAGTCATTGCTTATGCTTTAAGACAGTTAAAACCGCATGAAAAGAATTACCCAATGCATGATCTTGAATTGGCTGCGATTGTGTTCGGATTGAAGATTTGGCGTCACTATCTGTTTGGGGAGAAATGTCACATCTATACTGATCATAAGAGTTTAAAGTACTTGATGACTCAGAAAGACTTGAATTTGCGACAAAGAAGATGGTTAGAATTGTTGAAAGACTATGAACTTGTGATAGATTACCACCCGGGTAAAGCTAATGTTGTAGCTGATGCCTTGAGTCGAAATCATTATATGCTTTGCGAGCTATAAGTAATCAGATAGATCTGTGTGATGATAGTGAGGTTATAGCTGAGTTGAAAGTTAAACCGATGTTTGTACAACAGATTTGTGATGCCCAAAAAAATGATGTTGAAATGATGGCTAAATGAATTCTGTGTGAATCAAATATTGATTCAGAATTTCGAGTTGATAGTGATGATTGTTTAAGATTTAGAGATCAAATTTTTATTCCGAGAAATTCAGAGTTGGTCTCGATGATTTTGAATGAAGCTCACAATAGTCATTTGACTGTACATTCGAGGAGTACGAAGATGTATAATGATCTGAAACAGTTTTATTGGTGGCATGGTATGAAAAGAGACATTTTTTACTTTGTGTCGAAGTGTTTAGTTTGTCAGCAAGTTAAGGCTGAACATCAAGTTTCATCCGGTTTGTTTCAACCGATTAAGATTCCTGAGTGGAAATGATAGACTTTGTGTCAGTTTGCCCTTATCTCCGAGTAAGAAAGATGCAATCTGGGTGATAGTTGACAGATTGACAAAATCAACCCAATTGGTTCTGATGAGAACCCATTATTCTTTAAATAAGTTATCTGAACTGTATATTGCTAAGATTGTGAGATTGCACGGAGTACCACTATCTATAGTGTCTGGCAGAGATCCGAGGTTTACCTCGCAACTTTAGAAGAAATTGCAAGAGGCTTTAGGCACAAAACTGCATTTTAGTACTGCTTTTCATCCTCAAATGGATGGCCAATCCAAACTAATCATTCAGATTCTCGAAGACATGCTGAGGTGTTGCATACTTGCATTTGAGAATACGTGGGAAAACCATTTGCTGTTATTGAATTTGCGTACAACAATAGTTTTCAATTTAGTATCAAAATGGCACCATATGAGGCTCTTTACGGTCAAAAATGTCAAACTCCATTGTATTGGACTGAGCTGAATGAGAATAAGATTCACGGGGTTGATCTTATAAAAGAGACTGAGCAGAAAGTGAAAGTAATTCATGATAGTTTGAAAGCGGCCTCAGATCGTCAAAAGTCTTATGCTGATTTGAAATGAAAAGATATTGAATTTGAGGTTGGCGATAAAGTGTTTTTGAAAGTATCTCCGTGGAAGAAAATACTTCGATTTGGCCGGAAGGGCAAGCTGAGTCCTAGATCCATCGGACAGTATGAGATTATTGAACGAGTTAGGCCTGTTGCTTACAGATTGATGTTACCACCTGAGTTAGAAAAGATTCATAATGTGTTTCATGTGTCGATGCTTTGACGATACCGATCTGATCCGTCTCATGTGATTGCTCCTACTAAGGTTGAGATTCAATCAGATTTGTCGTATAATGAAGAACCAATCTGAATTTTGGCACAAGAGACCAAAAAGTTGAGAAATAAGAAAATCTGTTTAGTGAAAGTGTTATGGCACAAACCCAGAGTTGAAGAGGCTAGATGGGAGCCTGAGAACATTATGAGAGAGCAATATCCACAACTATTCGCTGGTAAGATTTTTGGGGACGAAAATCCCTAAGAGGGAGAGTTGTAACAGCCCAGTTTAGACCCTAGTCAGAACAGTGGTTTTGAGACCACAAGTTCGAGGTCGAAATGATATTTTAATGTTATCTTTGGTGTTGATTCTATGTGACATAGTCTGTGTGAAAATTCTGTGGGATAATTTTATCGATTGTGTGCCGAATTAAGAGAAAGGACTTGATCGCGTAAGAGTAAAAGCTATGTGCTGATTTATAAGTACCTAAGTGTTGTTGTCTTATTAATTTGGAGGCCTTATGAGGCAATTAAACCAAGTTTTAAGATAGTGGGTGGCATTGGACAACTATGACCTTAGTGATTATATGTTTATATGTTTAATAATAGGGGTAAAATAGTAAAGTTTGTATTATTATGCATTAAATAAAACAAAAATAAAGATGAAACCATGTTCATCTTCTTGGTGCCGAAATTAGAAAAGAAAAAGGAGGAAGAAAAGCTTTGAAATTTCGGTTAGGGTTAAGTTTGATTTAAGGTATGTTTCAGCTCAGTTTTTTTTATAATTTTTACGTTTTCAAAATTTTTGCTTCGTGCTCTAGCTAACCCATGTTGAAATTTTATGAATTGATGATGTTGTTGAGATAAGCCATTGATGAATACTTGAGCTATGTGCTAGTTGTTAGTGAAATATGAAAAGTTGGTGTTTGATTAAGATAATTTATCTTTGGAGTTTTGATGAATTTGTGTAATTTGGGCTTAATTGAGAAAATGAGAAATTGAAGGATTAATTTGTGAAATAAATGAAATGTATGAGCTTGTATTAGCATGGGAAGAATTCGGCTAGCATAAGTGTTTTGAAATTATGTGTATTTGATGATTTTATGAATAGAGGACTAAAGTGTCAAAATATAAAAATATGAGGGCTCTTTTGTAAAATACCCTAAATGTGTGTATGTGGACTAAATTGAATGAATTGGTGATTAAATGGATTGAATTTAAATGTGTATAGACCAAGAGAGGAGAAGTTAGGATCGAGATCGAGGCAAAGATAAAGTGCTCGATTAATCGACCGTATCGATATTTTGACATTCGAGGTAAGTTTGGATATAATACATGTTATTAAGATATGTTTTAGTATTATGGAATGAATATGTGTATGATTGTGAGATTTGAGATGCTATGTGCAAAATTAAATTAGATGGTACTAAGTGTCCGAAATTGAAATCAAAACAGAGATGAATAGCACTGTGTGTGTGATGTTACGAAAGCTTTGGCTTATTGATTTGGCACTGTGTGTGCGATACAGAGATAAGTCAGTTAAAAGAATAAGCACTAAGTGTACGATGATGAATGTACTTCTATCATGTATATGGCACTGAGTGTGCGATTAAATTAAATGAATATCAGAGAATGATCAACATGTAATATCGAGCATTGAATAGCTTGGAAGTTGAATAACTATATGTTAGCTAAGGTATGTATTGAACCTTTGTGGTTGATAGATAAAGCTATAATGGATGAATGAGTATTTTAGCTATGGAGGATATGGTATGAATATGAGAGAATTGATCTATGTGATGGTTTATTATATGCATTTGTTTGATTTGATGAGATAATTGTGTTGTACTTCGAACTTACTAAGCTTTTGGAAAGCTTACAGTGTGATTTGTTTCTCTGCTTTACAGTGTCAGTAAAGCTAGCTCGGATTGGGGGATCGTCAGCATCTCAATCACACTATCAGCAAACTATTTTGGGTACTTTTGGAAAGATGTACATAGTTGAAATATTGCATATATAGGCTAGTTTTTTTGAAACATATATGAGATGTGTAAATAGCCATGTGATGTGGCTAGATATATGTTGGATTTAAGCATGAAAAGCTTTGATATATGATGCATATTTTGGTATGGCTTATGGGTAAAGAGAATGACTTATGAATGGTAAACTTTGTGATGGTATGATGTTAGTATGATATAATGAATTTGGGGATGAATCATGTTTGATATTGAATGTGTACAAGTGGTGAATTTTAGTTTATAAGTTGACTTGATTAGAAATGAGATTGTATGAGATGATATGTTGATCACTTGACATGAAATTGGTTCTAAATTGTGTGTGGGATTATGCTTAAATGTGTTTGTAGGTTTGACTCTTGTATGGGTGGCAAATTGGCCTTGCATATGGCCTGTTTTGCCAACACGGTTAGGGCACACGAGCGTGCCTAATGGCTGTGGGAGAATGACAGGATCTAGCCTAATAGTACACGACCTTGACACGGGCGTGCCAACTAGCCGCGGGTATAAGTCAGTAGCTAGCTTAAGAGCACACGGCCATGGCACACGGGCGTGCTTTGTGGCCGTGTGGAGAAGTTAGAATACTTGCTCTATTTTGGCATGGCCTGGACACATGGGGGTGTCTGGTGGCTGTATGAGGCACACGGCCTGGTGGCACGTGCGTGTGGCCTCAACAAACTTGTGGAGTGTTTGAAATTTCTAAATCTTTCGTAAGTGTTCGGTTTAGTCTCGACCCTTCTCTAGCATGTGTTTGAGGTCTTATAGGCCTTAATAAGGGACTATTTGATTATGTCTTGATATGTTATGATGATGATTGAATTTGTGTCGTAAATGGGATGTGAAATGAATCGATTGTTCGGTAATGCCTCTTAACCCTACTTCAGCGACAATTTCGGGTTAAGGGTGTTACACATAGCGTATGGGAAAGTCTAGCTATACATGCCATAAATATACTGTGATATTTTGATGACTCCGAACAATTTAAATTGTGTTTTTATATAGTAAATAGATCCTAACCGATCTGTAGCTGATGACGTAGAGAGAAATGCGTTGGCTCCCATGCAAGGGACCGCGCCAGTGGGTAGTAGACCTGAAACACATAGTCAGAGAAATGGGTCTCGAGAAGCCTTCCTCCATAGGATGAATAATTGGTATACAAAATTTGTTCGAGCGAATCTGAATGTTCAACCTCCTCCACCCCCTCCTATTCCCCAATCGGTTCTCGTAGTTCCTCAAGGTACAAAAATGGTAAGACTGACTAAGCTTCTGGTTGATAAGATCTGAAAGCAATGGGCTGAAGAATTCAAGGCTAACATAGATGATGATCCCGAGAAAGCAGAGTTTTGGCTTGAAAATTCTATTCGGGTATTTGATGAACTTTCTTGTACTCCTGAAGAATGTTTAAAGTGTGCTATATCTTTAATGAGGGACTCGGCATATCACTGGTGGAAGACACTGGTATCTGTGGTTTCGAAAGAAAGGGTTACATGGGATTTCTTCCAAGAGGAATTCAGAAAGAAGTACATAAGCCAATGGTTCATTGATAAAAAACGCAAAGAATTTGTCGAGTTAAAGTAGGGTCGAATGTCTATGGCAGAATATGAAAGAGAGTTTGTTAGACTCAGTAAATATGCCCAGGAATGTGTGTCTACTGAGGCCATTATGTGTAAGAGATTTGAAGATGGGTTGAACGAGGATATCCGACTGCTAGTTGGGATCTTAGAGTTGGAAGAGTTTGTGGTATTGGTCGATCGAGCTTGTAAAGCTGAAGAGTTGAACAAAGAAAGAGAAAAGCTGTGATTGAAGCCAGAGATGTAAGAAAGAGGCCAATGAGTAAGTCATTCTAATCTCAGTCCAAGAAGTCTAAAAAAATGAATCCTCGATTGATTGTTTCAGCTGGGTATTCGCACCGAGACCTTGGGAGATCATATTTGGGTTCTAAAACTTAAGCTAATTCAATGGCAAGTGTCGGTAATGTTAGTTCCAATAGACCTGAATGTCAGCATTGTGGTAGATGACATCCCAGCGAGTGTTATATGGCTAGCCGTGCTTGTTTTAAGTGTGGTTTTCGAGAGAACTATATTAAAGATTGCCCTGAGAAGGTTGAAGAAGGAAAATTTCAGAGTGTTAGACCGGGTATTACTGCCAGCAGAGGTAAACCACCGAGAAATGCCAGAATTGGAACTAGCAGTAAAAGTATAGCGAAAGAACCAGTTGTGAGGTTAGATGCGAGAGCACCTGCTAGAGCTTATGTCATACGTGCCCGTGAGGATGCGTCATCTCCCGATGTGATTACTGGTACATTCTCTCTTTATGATACTAATGTTATTGTAATAATTGATCCTGGGTCCTATGTTTCTGTGAATTTAGTATCTATTAAGAGTTTGCCTGTTGAACTTACTGAATTTGTGATTAAAGTGTCAAACCCTTTAGGAAAATATGTGTTAGTTGATAAGGTTTGCAAGAATTGTCCTTTGATGATTCAAGGTCACTGTTTTCTGGCTAATCTGATGTTGTTGCCATTTGATAAGTTTGATGTTATTCTGTGTATGGATTGGTTAACATTGCATGATGCCAAGGTAAATTGTAGGCAGAAAACCCTTGAGTTGAAATGTGAAAATGGTGAGATTCTTTGGGTTGAAATAGATGAATCAAATAAATTGCCTATGGTGATTTCGCACATGTCTGCTCAAAAATACATGAGAAAAGGGTGTGAAGCTTATCTTGCTTATGTGTTGAATACTGAGATGTCCGGGTCGAAGCTTGAATCAGTGCCAGTAGTATGTGAATTTCTAGACGTGTTTCCAGAAGAATTGCCTAGGTTACCTCCAAATTAGAGAGATTGAATTTTCCATTTATCTATTGCCTGGGAATACACCGATCTCGATTGCTCCATATAGAATGGCTCCAACTGAATTGAAAGAATTAAAAGTGTAGTTGGAAGAGCTGACAGATAAGGGATTTGTGAGACCGGGTTTTTCTCCTTGGGGTGCTCTTGTATTGTTTGTGAAGAAAAAGGATGGATCTATGAGACTTTGTATTGACTATTGACAGCTCAACAAAGTGACCACAAAGAACAAGTATCCGTTGCCGAGAATTGATGATTTATTCGACCAGTTGAAAGGGGTGACAGTGTTTTCAAAGATCGACGTGAGGTCTGGTTACTATCAGCTGAGAGTTAAAGAGTCAGATGTGCCAAAAATCGCTTTTAGAACGAGGTATGGACATTATGAGTTTCTTGTGATGCCTTTCGATTTGACTAATGCTCCTGCCATCTTTATAGACTTGATGAATCGCATTTTTCAACCATACATGGATAAGTTTGTTG
This sequence comes from Gossypium rotundifolium, assembly GCA_025506655.1. Classification (NCBI taxonomy): domain Eukaryota; kingdom Viridiplantae; phylum Streptophyta; class Magnoliopsida; order Malvales; family Malvaceae; genus Gossypium; species Gossypium rotundifolium. The sequence goes on from CP106723.1 coordinate 122,823,915, forward strand.
CTGTGTTCATAGATGATATTCTGATTTATTCTAGAGATGTGTCCGAACATGCTGAACACTTGAGAATGGTGTTGCAGATTTTGAAAGTGAGTTTTGGCTTCGTGAAGTCGGATTTTTGGGACATATAGTTTCGGGTGATGGTATTTGAGTTGATCCGAGCAAAATTTTGGCAATAGTTGATTGGAAACTGCCAAAGAATGTATCTGAGGTTAGAAGCTTTTTGGGCTTAGCCAGGTATTATAGATGTTTTGTCGAGGGATTCTCGATGATCGACTCTCCTATGACTAAGTTGTTGCAAAAGAATGTTAAGTTTGAATGGACCAATAAATGTCAAAAAGTTTCGAGAAGTTGAAAGCACGATTGGCTGAAGCATTGGTTTTGGTACAACTTGAGTCGGGAAAAGAGTTTATGATTTATAGTGATGCATCATTGAATGGTATTGGTACAATTTTGAAGTATCTGATGAATCAAAAGGACTTGAATTTGCGACAACGGAGGTGGATCAAATTATTGAAAGATTATGAGTTAGTGATTGATCATCATCCGGGGAAAGCGAATGTAGTCGCAGATGCCTTGAGCAAAAATCCTTTATGCTTTGAGAGATATGAGTACGAGTTTGGCTTTGTTTGACAATGGTTCAATTTTGGCCGAGTTGAGGGCTAGACCATTATTTCATCAGCAAATTTGTGAATCTCAAAAGAAAGACAAGGAATTGCAAGTTAAAAGAGTTCAGTGTGAATTGGGTAGTGATTCAGATTTTTGAATCGGACCAGATGATTGCTTGATGTTCCGTGATAGGGTATGTGTACCGAAAGATGATGAGTTGATTCAAAAAATTTTACATGCGGCACACAGTGGTTGTTTGTCAGTTCATTCGGGTAGTACAAAATTGTATAAGGATTTGAAGAAATTGTATTGGTGGCCGGGTATGAAAAGAGACATTTCTGAGTTTGTATCAAAGTGTTTGATTTGCCAACAAGTGAAAGCCAAGCATCAGGTGCCTTTAGGTTTACTTTAGCCAGTGATGGTTGCCGAGTGGAAATGGGACAAGATCACGATGGATTTTGTGATAGGTTTTCCTCTGACTCCGAAAAAGAAAGATGTCGTTTGGGTTGTGGTTGATAGATTGACGAAATTGGCACACTTTATACTGGTACGTACCGACTACTCACTTGATAAGTTAGCTGAGTTGTATATTGATGAAATTGTGAGATTGCACGGAGTACCTATGTCTATTATTTCAGATAGAGATCTGAGATTTACTTTGAGGTTTTGGAAAAGGTTGCAAGAAGCCTTGGGTACGAAATTGAATTTTAGTACCGCGTTTCATCCGCAAACTGACGGTCAATCCGAAAGAGTAATTCAAGTTCTTAAAGACATGCTTCAATGTTGTGTTTTAGAATTCGAAGGTAGTTGGGAGAAATATCTACCTTTGGTTGAATTTATCTACAACAACAGTTCTCAGTCGAGTATATAGATGGCATCGTACGAAGCATTATATGGTTGCAAGTGTCGAACTCCTTTGTATTGGATCGAGCTCAGTGAGAAACAGATTCACGAGGTTGATTTAGCTAGAGAAATCGAAGAGAAAGTGAAAGTAATCGTGATTGTCTGAAAGCTGCTTCAGATCGACAAAATTAATATTCGGATTTGAAAAGAAAAGAAATTGAGTTTCAGGTGGGTGATAAAGTGTTTCTGAAAGTATGTCCGTGGAAGAAGATTTTGAGATTTGGCCGAAAGGGCAAGTTGAGTCCCCGTTTCATTGGGCCGTATGAGGTTATCGAAAAGATTGGACCAGTGGCATATCGATTAGCTTTACCGGCAGAGTTAGAAAGAATTCATAATGTGTTTCATGTGTCGATGTTGCGATGCTATCATTCTGATCCTTCATATGTGATTTCTCCGACAGAGATTGAGATTCGACCGAATATGACCTATGATAAGGAACCGATTAAGATTTTGGCTCGGGAAGTTAAACAGTTTATAAATAAAAGTATAACCTTAGTGAAAGTGTTGTGGCAAAGACATGGAGTAGAAGAGGCTATGTGGGAACCAAAGGAAGCTAAGAGAAAACAGTACCCAAACCTCTTTTCCGCTAAGATTTTCGGGGACGAAAATTCCTAAAAGGGGGAAGAGTTGTAACAGCCCAATTTTGGGCCTAGTCGGAATAGTGGTTTTGGGGCCACAAATCTGACAAGAAAAAAATTTAAAAAATTAATATTCTTATATTTGTATGATCTACAATTTTACGGAATGATTTCGTGAAAATTTCGTTCGAAAATTTTGATGTTTGAGCACTTAATTTAGTCAAAAAGACTAAATTGTAAAAAGTGCAAAACTTGAGTTCTAGAAGCTAGAGGTGTCCAATTGCTATGAAATTTTAAATTGGAGGTCCTTGAAAGGTAACTAGACATTGGTTAACTTGTTGGACAAAAATGGACATCAAATAGGTGAAATAGAATATTTTTAAATTAAGGGAATTTTAGTCATTTGGTGATTAAAATGAATTAAAAACAAAATTAAAAGTCAATTTTTGCTCATCTTCAACCCCTTGGCCGAAATTCACATGAGGAAGACATAGCTAGGGTTTTTCAAGCTTCCAAGCTTGATTATCAAGAAAGACGAGGAATTGACCTTAATCGGGGAAAAGAAAAGGTTGTGGACTAAATTGGAAATTCATCATATTTTGCACCGAAGTAAGTTTGTATGTAAATAATGCATTGTTTTTACTTACGTTTTCATGTTGTGATAAATGGTATGAATTGTGGCTGAATATTTGATGTAATTGACAAAATATCGACAAGTGAGAAATTTCTCGGTTGAACTTTAGGAATAAAAATGGATACGAGTGACATGCTAACTAGAAACCTATGTGAAATATAAGTGAAATAAGTGATCCAAGTGCTGGTCTCGTACGTTCTACCGGTGGCTGAGTTATCCGGCATGTGTTATGGATACTTGACAGCTTGTGTAAGCAGCACCGTGTAGTTTCGTCATGACCGATAGCTTGTGTGAGCAGACCCGAAATTGTGACTATGTGAAATGGGTGCTGGTCTTATAAGTTCTACCACTGGCTAGGTAATTCGGCATGTGTTGCGGATACCTGACAGCTTTTGTGAGTAGAATTGAGTAGTTACGTATGACCGACAGCTTGCATGAGCAGACCCGCGAATGTGAATAGCTCGAGAACGAGCCTATGTGTGATAAGTGATGTGAAGTAGCTTTGGCTACATGTGTGGCACAATGTGCAATATTCTGATGTCCGTTAATATTCTGATGTGTTCAATGGGAAATGACTAAGTGTAAATGACTGTGATTATGTGATGAATAAGTGCAGGTATATATGTGTAAACTTATGAGCAATGTGCTCGATATGTGATCGAACTTTGGTAAGATTGATACGGAGTAAGTGTTACAATGAAAGTTACTATATAAAAAACATGAAAGAGTGAAACTTAGAAATAAAATAGTTTTGGACAGCAGCAGTTATGTGTCTTTGAAAAATCACCAAAAATGGTGGAAATTGAATTAGAATTTTAATAAGATATGAAATTAAAGCTTATTGAGTCTATTTTCGCATAAAAGAAATATTTTCTAATAAAAGAAATAGTGTAAGCAAACTAATTTCATATTCTGAGATATTTGAATTTTGGCGAGACAGAGTCAGAATGATTTTGGAATCTCCTATTCTGACTTTGGAAATTCATTAAAAATTGTAAAAAAAAAAAATAATTGTAACGCCCCGAATTTGGGCCTAGTATATTAGGGCCTATTAGGTTGTAACACCTCAAAAATCCCGAAACTTTTAATTTCTATGCATGGGAGTTAATATGTATGTGTAGCACTTAGAATAATAATATTAAGGTATTATCTGGATTATTTGAAGCCTTAGAATTAGGGAGACCATAGGGAAAATTTATTTTTCTTACTTAGTGGTTTGAAACACCCCAAACCCGCCCAAAAGCCTAACTGATTTGGTATGTTCCTCGAGTAAAACTTTAGCGCTCTGTTCTAATCACATTGTAAAGTAATTTTGTCTTTTGAAACATTATTTTAGGAGGAATTAATAAAATCAAAAGGAAACCAAACTTAAGAAAAACTTCTTTGAAAACATTTATATATTAGTGACAAAACCTTTTAATTAATTATCGAAAACCAATTTAGTTATTTAATAGATATTTGTTCATGGCAAAATAAAAGTAAATCCAAACACGAAATTAAAGATAGTTTATAGTGGCCTTATTACATAATATTGGCAACCCAAAATAAAGTCTAAGTAATAAAATTTAAAGTAATAAGTTTAAGTTGGAAAATCTCCACAATACTTAATACGAGCATCGCCACCTCGAAATCCTTGTCGCCTGATCCATCGCACTACGAGTCATCTCAAAAGTTATCCCATAAAATGGGTGAGTTATAAACTCAATGTATAACACATACATTAAAAAGCCCATTTTATCAAATGCTTTCAAGCCCAAAATTTCACATATGGCCATAGGCCCATTTAACTCATATTTAGCCCAAAGGCCCAATTTAGCTCAGATTTAGCCCAAAGGCCCATTTCATAATGATCAAATAATAATCATACAATATTACATGGTTATGTTCATGAAATGAAATGCAAGCCCTACCAACCTAAATATCCATCCGCTACACACCCTGCATCAACCAAAGACACCGTGGGATTACTAAATCGACCTCCATCCGCTACACACCATCGAAGGCGCTTGTCGCAGCCAACATGCACATCGCTTTTATTGTGGCAAAGCCACCAAAACAGATGTGACCAAGTCACCGATCAAGTCCAAATTTCATATACGGATCAAGTCACCGGATTCACATACGTGACCAAGTCACCGAGCCAAATATACGACCGTGACCAAGTCACCGTCACCGAGTCAAATTTGTGACCAAGTCACCAGAGCTAAATATATGTGACCAAGTCACCAATTCACATATGTGACCGGTCACCGTAAATGTGGTAAAACCACCAGAATACTTCCTCCTTTATCAACAATACCCATATGCCCATGCACATACATATCAAATCAGATTTTCATGCTATTACCCCACAAAACATAATATAATCATACTTATTTCATAATTATGCATATAGCAAAAATAAACGGAATATTGGGGTAACATACCTGAATTTTGTATACCAATGATTGGTATCCACAAACAAACATATTATCATATAATCACTTTTTAACAATATAGATCTATGGAAATTTTTAATGTAAGGTTACACACCTAGTAACAGTGAGAACAATACCCTCTTGCTCGTCAACACCTAATTGATTAACACACTTGGTTAGTATAAACTATTGTTAACAAAACCATACTTATTGACGATGGATCTAAATCCTTACCCTCGGATTCACGAACGACAGTTATTTGTGGTTTTTCTCCACTAGATGGATCAAAACCCGCCGATATTCCACCAACGTAAAGTGGTTCGATTGTACGCACTACTTCGAATAATCGATCCTCGTTAGCAGAGGGTCCACAACCCGGTGGAAAGTCTCTAACCCCCGATACTGCTCTTCGTTTGTAGTTCGATGGTAAAGGAATACCTCCCCTCTTCCAAACACTCCGGACGGCTCTTTTCTTACCTATCTTGTTGATCTTAGATCGTCCCTAAAAGTAACATAGATTAGTGATCCATCTAAGGAAATTGATGTGATCTAAATTAATAACCTTACCTTGATGATTTCGAATGGTCACTTAAAGGTTGTCCTCAACAAGATCTTTGAAAAATTCTTTTCAAATGAATCGCCTAGAAGAGAAAATAAAGATCACGATTCTAAGTTTGCTAAAGTGAAAAGAAAAGATAAAAATAATTGATAAAATCTTACTTGAGTCCTTCAAGATTTGGCTTTAACAAAAAGAGAAGAGAAATGGTGGTTTCAATATGATGGTTTCGGTTTTGAGGAATAGAAGAAAGAGAATGAAAGGAGAAGGAAAGAGAGAAGGAAGAAAAGAGAAAGAGAAGAAGAAGATGATGATGGTGATTTCTCAAAAGAAAAGAAATGTTTAGGAACCTTTGCACATTCGGCCAAGGAGGTAACAAATGGTTCTTGATCCTATGTGGTTTCGGCAATGAGAGAAAGAGAAGAGAGAAATAAAATGAAAAGAAAAGAAAAGGAGAATTGATCAAAGAGAAAGGAGATTGATTTTGGGGCTTAGATGCATTCAGCTAAGGGAGAGAAAATGAAGAAGAAAATGGTGCTTAGTCTTTTATGGTTTCGGCTATGAGAGGGGAAAGAGAGAAGAGAATTAGAATGAAAAGAGAGAAAAAGAAAATGAAAGAGAAGGCTTTTGGTGATAGCTAAATTCGACACTAAAGAGAAAGAAAAGGAGTGACTTCAAAAGTGACAATATTTTGTCATCAAAAGAGAGAATTTTGAGAAGAAAAGATGGAATAAGGGTACCTCTTTGGTCAAAAATTCCAATACCAAAACAAAGTAACCTTGTACCAAATGCCAATGATAGTTTCGGTTTAGGGAAAAGTTTTGGAGAAGGGAGAAAAGATGGACAAAAGAATATGCAAGACTTTTGGCCAACTCCCCCCTAATGGCAAAGCACAAATTCGGCCAAATCAATGCCAACATTATCCCTTTTTCCTCCTTGATTCTTCCCCATCAACTCTTGATTTGCTATCAAAAATAAACCACTCCCTTTAGCCTTCATGTTGCCTAGGTTCATGGTCAAATGACCATGAACACATCCCCAAAACATAGCCCAATATCATGCCTTTTGTCCCCTCATCTTATCATGAACTTATGATTCCATACCATAAGTTCCTAGCTTCCTTTTCACATGGTCAAATAGCCAAAATTAAATGAATTCTCATCCACTCTAGAACATTCTTGGCCGACACTTATAGGAAGACAACAAAAAATTAAAATCCTCCCTAATGCTAGCTAGAGATTCAACCTTACACCTCAAGCACACATCCATGCATCTTAACCACTTTGCCAATTACTTAACTTATGCTTGAAATTCCTTGTCATTAATTTTAAGGCCTAACTTGCTTAGCTCTCTTAATTAATAGAAATTAAAAGTTTAACTAAGCATTCACTTAATTAATGAAACTCAAATAACTTCCAAAAATATACTCATTAATAAATAAGCATGCAACATCATTCAATTAAGTAAAATGCATAACCCCTAATTATCGGGATGTTACGCTTCTACCCCTTAAAAATAATTTCGTCCTCGAAATTACCCGGCCGAATAAGTGAGGGTATTGTCGTCGATCGCTTCCTCCTGCTCCCACGAAGCTTCTTCAGATCCATGATTACGCCATAATACCTTGACGAGAGGAACCGATTTTCTCCGAAAACCTTTACATCTCGCCCGAATTTGAATTGGCTCCTCTTCATATGACAAGTCTGATCTTAATTCCACCTCCTCAACTGGCACTACATGAGATGGATCTGACCGGTAACGGCGTAACATTGAAACATGGAATACATCATGCATTTGCTTCAACTCCGAAGGCAATTCTAACTGATATGCCACAGATCCGACCCGCTTCACAATCCGATAAGGTCCAATGAATCTGGGACTTAGTTTCCCTTTGCGTCCAAATCTCATCACCTTTTTCCAAGGTGAAACCTTTAGGAAAACTTGGTCCCCCACAGCAAACTCTATTTCTTTCCGCTTTAGATCTGCATACGATTTTTGTCTGTCAGATGCTTCCTTTAACCGAGCCCGGATTATCTTAACCATTTCTTCAGATTCAGCCACTATCTCTGGACCCAAAATCTGACGCTCCCTAATTCTCGCCCAACACGTAGGAGTGCGACACTTCCGTCCATATAGTGCTTCATATGGTGCCATCCGAATACTGGATTGAAACTGTTGTTGTACGCAAATTCTGCCAACGGTAAGAATTCCTCCCAACTTCCCTTGAAATCTATCACACATCCCCTTAACATATCTTCTAAGATTTGGATTACTCTTTCGACCGACCGTCCGACTGAGGATGAAATGCCGATCAAGTTCAATTTGGTGCCCAAAGCCCGATGCAATGCTTTCCAAAATCGCGACGAAATCTTGGATCTCCGTCCAAATTATCGACAACCAGACTCCATGCAATCTCACAATCTCACCACATATAACTTTGCCAATTTCTCAAAGAGTAATCAACCCGAATCGATAAAATGTGCGATTTCATCAATCGGTCCACTATCACCCAAATGGAGTCTTTCTTAGTAGGCGAAGAGGAAGCCCACTAACAAAGTCCATGGTGATTCTCTCCCACTTCCATCATGGAATCTTTATCTACAGTAGCAATCCGTAAGGTACTTGATGTTCAAATTTAACTTGTCGACACGCTAAGCACTTACCTACAAATTCAGAATCTTCCGCTTAAGTCCAAAGCCACCAAAATTGATCTCGCAAATCTCGAGATAACTTACTTCCTCCAGGATGCATAGCATAGGGGCTACCATGCGATTCCTGAAGTATCTTTTGCCTCAACTCCTGATCCTTTGGCATACATATTTTACCTTTAAAACACAATATCCCTTCACTGTTAATACCAAAATCTTCCAATTTCCCACTCTGAACCTGTCGAAGCTTTTCATTCAGATCTTCATCTACTATCTGCCTCTCTTTTACTTGACTTAACCATGTCGGCTTAACTTGAAGTTCTGCCAACAAGCTTCCATCATCGAAAAGACTAAGATGTGCAAACATCGCCTCAAATCTGACACCACTTTTCGACTTAGAGCGCCCGCCACCACATTCGCTTTGCCCGTGGTACTCGATAGAACAATGTAGTCTTTCAACAACTCTATCCACCTTCACGCCTCAAATTCAATTCTTTCTCGAGTCAAGAGATATTTCAGACTTTTGTGGTCCATGTATATCACCGACTTTTCTCCATATAAGTAATGTCTCCAAACTTTAAGAGCAAAGACTACAACGCCAACTCCAAGTCATGCGTCGGTAATTAACCTCGTATGGTCTCAATCGCCGAGACGATACGCAACTACCTTTCCGCCTTGCATCGTAACACATCCTAATCCCGTGAGAAGCATCACAATACACGATTTAAATCCTTTCCGCTTCAGTCAATCAAAACAGAGCTTCCACAAAACTTTCTTGAGCTTCTCAAAACTCTCTTGTCGCTTATCACCCACACGAAAGGTACTTCCTTTCTCAACAATTTCAAAAGGTGCAAATATCGATGAAAATCCTTCAACGAATCTTCTATAGTATCCGGCTAAACCCAAGAAACTACGAACCTCAGTTACGGACTTAGGTGGTTTCCAATCTAGCACAGCCTCAATCTTCCGAGGATCCACCCTTATCCCTTCCGCAGATACCACATGACCTAAAATGCAACTTCTTTCACCAAAATTCACACTTGTGAATTTGGCGACGCTTTTCTCCTTAAAACTCGTAACACAATCCGAGATGCTCATCATGTTCTACTTGGACTTAGAATACACCAGATGTCGCCTATGAATACCACGACGAACCGATCCAAGTAGGGCTGGAAAATCCGGTTCATCATATCCATAAACGCAATGGGGCATTCGTCAATCCGAATGGCATTACCGTAAATTCATAATGCCCATATCTAGTTCAAAAGCCGCCTTATGGATATCCGCTTCTTTCACTTTAAGTCGATGATACCCCGACCTTAGATCAATCTTTGAGAATACCGCAGCTCCTTTGTCGATCAAACAAGTCGTCGATCCTTGGCAAAGGATACTTGTTCTTGATGGTCACTTATTCAACCGCCGTAGTCTATACACATCCTCATCGATCCGCCCTTCTTCTTCACGAATAGGACCGGTGCTCCCCATGGAGACACACTAGGTCGAATGAATCCACGATCAAGCAACTCCCGAATCGAGCCTTCAATTCAACCAACTCCTTCGTGCCATTCTATATGGAGCAATAGAAACCGCGCGCTTCCGTGCAATAAGTCTATCCCGAACTCTACTTCACGATCCGAGGCAAACCCGAAGTTCTTCCTAAAAACATCTACAAATTCCTTCACAGTCCTGACTTCATTAGCAGTTGCTTCCTTAACCTCCAAAGCACTCACTAACATCAGGAAGGCTTCACATCCCTTTCTAATCATCTTTTCTACCTTAAGAGCGGATACTACATTAGATAAGTAGTTCCGTCTCTCGCCCATCACTACAACTTCCTTTTCATCAAAAGTTCTTAATGACATTCTCTTAGCAAGACAATCCACATTTGCACGGTATTTCACAAGCCACCCATGCCTAAGATTAGGTCAATTCTCCGAATGGCAACTCCATTAAATCACCGAAACCGATCCCTTGGACTTCTAGAGGCACTTCCTTAAAAGTTTGTCTACAACTCATCGTCATCCTAAAGGACTAAGTACACCATCTTCCTAGGTACGCTTCGAAGTCACATGCAAAGTCCCAGATACTTCACTAGCGATATAGGAATGAGTTGACCCTATATCTATCAAAGCAATAAAGGGCAACCTGTAAATCGAAAACGCATTGTGATAACATCAAAAGGCCATCGCTTTCTCTCGCGATTTAACCGCATACACCAAACCTCGGTTGTCTCGCCGAGCTACCATCGCTTCTTCCTCAAGTTCCGCGACTTCATCGAACCATTGCCCTTCCATTTGGACCACGACCTCTTATCGGTCAGTCATTCCACTGTCACCGATTAGCACCCTGACTTGCTGAACGGTTCTTCTCCGAGTTCATCGGGCAATCTTTGATCATATGATCCTTCGAACCGCACTTGAAACATCCGCCGATTTTCTTCCAGCATTCTCCCGAGTGCATTTTCCCACATTGAGAACAAATACGATTTTGTACACCCGTAGCAGTCTGTTGACCTCGCGGTCCATCATTCCTTGATTTCTTCTGAAAGTTTCCGGACGACCCTGAAGACCCAAAGCTTCTCTTATTCTTGCTCCGCTTTTGTCCTGCTCGCCTCTCAAATTGCTTAGCCTCTTCTTGCAATTCTTGCCCTTTCCACTAAGATTGCAAAATCTCTTTCACGGTGTGGAGCAATCATCACTCGCAATTCATCTCTAAGCCCATCTTCAAATCTGATACACCGTTCATATTCCGTAGCCACTATCCCTCTGGCATAACGGCTAAGTCGCAAAAATTCTGCTTCATATTCAGCTATCGACTTGTTCCCTTGGACCAAATTCAGAAATGTCTTCCTCTGGGAGTCGATGTAGCTAGCTCCAACATATTTTCCTTCGAATTTCACTTTAAAATACCCCAATCCGCACGATCCACGGGGTACTTTCCTTTATAGTGAGCCACCACCGGTAGGCTTCATCACGAAGAAGTGAAATAGCACCTTTCAATTTCTCTTCATCAAGCAAATATATCGTCCATGATCCTCTCGACCGCCTCCAACCAATATTCAGCTACATTTGAGCTACTCCAGATACTCCTCCGAAAACCTCACTCCATTTGATCTAAGTCTCTCACCATCGACTTTCGAGACCCATTTTAAAACTAGCTTCCGCTACATCGCTCCAAAACTCGCAAAGACAAACTTGTGATATCGCATCACCACCTTCATTTTGTTCTTGAAAGTCCGCCCCAACAAATGGTGGTGGAGCTTCATTCTCAAACCTTGACCAGATCGAATCGGTTCAAACACCATCCTTCCTCTTCCATGTCCACGACGACCTCGCCCCCTAGAGCTCATGTCTACTACGATCTTATCTGCTTTTACTAAAAGTCTTATGTATTAGAGTCTTTTCACTTCTTATTAAAGGAAAGTTTTATGAAATGATATTTAGTAGTTTTTCCGTAGTAGTACACATACACCTAGGGTCCATGTCTCTAAAGTTTCCTTAGGCTTATCAAACATTCATATCACTTATCAAATAAAGGTACATACCGATGGATCCGGGCCAAGAACTCGAAAGTGCCATGCTCTTATAAAATCATTTAACTTAAGAAAACTTTCAAAAAAATCATTTGGGCCAACTTTTGAAAACGCTGTGGGCTTCAAAACCCAAGGCCGAGAGTTTAAAATTGGGCTCGATACTAAGTTGAAACACCCCAAACCCGCCCAAAAAGCCTAACCGATTTGGTATGTTCCTCGAGTAAAACTTTAGCGGAATCACATTGTAAAGTAATTTTGTCTTTTGAAACATTATTTTTAGGAGGAATTAATAAAATCAAAAGGAAACCAAACTTAAGAAAAACTTCTTTGAAAACATTTATATATTAGTGACAAAACCTTTTAATTAATTATCGAAAACCAATTTAGTTATTTAATAGATATTTGTTCATGGCAAAATAAAAGTAAATCCAAACACGAAATTAAAGATAGTTTATAGTGGCCTTATTACATAATATTGGCAACCCAAAATAAAGTCTAAGTAATAAAATTTAAAGTAATAAGTTTAAGTTGGAAAATCTCCACAATACTTAATACGAGCATCGCCACCTCGAAATCCTTGTCGCCTCGATCCATCGCACTACGAGTCATCCAAAAGTTATCCCATAAAATGGGTGAGTTATAAACTCAATGTATAACACATACATTAAAAAGCCCATTTTATCAAATGCTTTCAAGCCCAAAATTTCACATATGGCCATAGGCCCATTTAACTCATATTTAGCCCAAAGGCCCAATTTAGCTCAGATTTAGCCCAAAGGCCCATTTCATAATGATCAAATAATAATCATACAATATTACATGGTTATGTTCATGAAATGAAATGCAAGCCCTACCCAACCTAAATATCCATCCGCTACACACCCCTGCACTCAACCAAAGACACCGTGGGATTACTAAATCGACCTCCATCCGCTACACACCATCGAAGGCGCTTGTCAGCACCAACATGCACATCGCTCTTATTGTGGCAAAGCCACCAAAACAGATGTGACCAAGTCACCGATCAAGTCCAAATTTCATATACGGACCAAGTCACCGGATTCACATACGGATCAAGTCACCGAGCCAAGTCACCGAGCCAAATATACGTGACCAAGTCACCGAGTCAAATTTGTGACCAAGTCACCAGAGCTAAATATATGTGACCAAGTCACCAATTCACATATGTGACCAAAGTCACCGTAAATGTGGTAAAACCACCGAATACTTCCTCCTTTATCAACAATACCCATATGCCCATGCACATACATATCAAATCGATTTTCATGCTATTACCCCACAAAACATAATATAATCATACTTATTTCATAATTATGCATATAGCAAAAATAAACGGAATATTGGGGTAACATACTCAATTTTGTATACCAATGATTGGTATCCACAAACAAACATATTATCATATAATCACTTTTTAACAATATAGATCTATGGAAATTTTAATGTAAGGTTACACACCTAGTAACAAAGGAGAACAATACCTCTTGCTCGTCAACACCTAATTGATTAACACACTTGGTTAGTATAAACTATTGTTAACAAAACCATACTTATTGACGATGGATCTAAATCCTTACCCTCGGATTCACGAACGACAGTTATTTGTGGTTTTTCTCCACTAGATGGATCAAAACCACCGATATTCCACCAACGTAAAGTGGTTCGGTTGTACGACTACTACTCAATAATCGATCCTCGTTAGCAGAGGGTCCACAACCCGTGGAAAGTCTCTAACCACGATACAAATTCTTCGCTTGTAGTTCGATGGTAAAGGAATACCTCCCTCTTCCAAACACTCCGGACGGCTCTTTTCTTACCTATCTTGTTGATCTTAGATCGTCCCTAAAAGTAACATAGATTAGTGATCCATCTAAGGAAATTGATGTGATCTAAATTAATAACCTTACCTTGATGATTTCGAATGGTCACTTAAAGGTTGTCCTCAACAAGATCTTTGAAAATTCTTTTCAAATGAATCACCTAGAAGAGAAAATAAAGATCACGATTCTAAGTTTGCTAAAGTGAAAAGAAAAGATAAAATAATTGATAAAATCTTACTTGAGTCCTTCAAGATTCTGGCTTTAACAAAAGAGAAGAGAAATGGTGGTTTCAATATGATGGTTTCAGCTTTGAGGAATAGAAGAAAGAGAATGAAAGGAGAAGGAAAGAGAGAAGGAAGAAAAGAGAAAGAGAAGAAGAAGATGATGATGGTGATTTCTCAAAAGAAAAGAAATGTTTAGGAACCTTGCACATTCGGCCAAGGAGGTAACAAATGGTTCTTGATCCTATGTGGTTTCGAATGAGAGAAAGAGAAGAGAGAAATAAAATGAAAAGAAAAGAAAAGGAGAATTGATCAAAGAGAAAGGAGATTGATTTTGGGGCTTAGATGCATTCGCTAAGGGAGAGAAAATGAAGAAGAAAATGGTGCTTAGTCTTTTATGGTTTCGCTATGAGAGGGAAAGAGAGAAGAGAAATAGAATGAAAAGAGAGAAAAGAAAATGAAAGAGAAGGCTTTTGGTGATAGCTAAATTCGGCACTAAAGAGAAAGAAAAGGAGTGACTTCAAAAGTGACAATATTTTGTCATCAAAAGAGAGAATTTTGAGAAGAAAAGATGGAATAAGGGTACCTCTTTGGTCAAAAATTCCAATACCAAAACAAAGTAACCTTGTACCAAATGCCAATGATAGTTTCGGTTTAGGGAAAAGTTTTGGAGAAGGGAGAAAAGATGGACAAAAGAATATGCAAGACTTTTGGCCAACTCCCCCCTAATGGCAAAGCACAAATTCGGCCAAATCAATGCCAACATTATCCCTTTTTCCTCCTTGATTCTTCCCCATCAACTCTTGATTTGCTATCAAAAATAAACCACTCCCTTTAGCCTTCATGCTGTCTAGGTTCATGGTCAAATGACCATGAACACATCCCCAAAACATAGCCCAATATCATGCCTTTTGTCCCCCTCATCTTATCATGAACTTATGATTCCATACCATAAGTTCCTAGCTTCCTTTTTCACATGGTCAAATAGCCAAAATTAAATGAATTCTCATCCACTCTAGAACATTCTTGGCCGACACTTATAGGAAGACAACAAAAAATTAAAATCCTCCCTAATGCTAGCTAGAGATTCGAACCTTACACCTCAAGCACACATCCATGCATCTTAACCACTTTGCCAATTACTTAACTTATGCTTGAAATTCCTTGTCATTAATTCTTAAGGCCTAACTTGCTTAGCTCTCTTAATTAATAGAAATTAAAAGTTTAACTAAGCATTCACTTAATTAATGAAACTCAAATAACTTCCAAAAAATATACTCATTAATAAATAAGCATGCAACATCATTCAATTAAGTAAAATGCATAACCCCTAATTATCGTGGATGTTATCGTGAACAAGTCGTAGGGTTGGAGTGTGGCAACGGATGTACGCATGTCTAGGATTGTATCTAGGGAGAGCTTGGTACTTAAGCGGCCCTAGTGGCCCACCTCCTCTTTTCTGGAATCCTACCTGGTGCATAGTGTCTGTTCACTTTATCCACGAGGACTTATTGATGGACCAAAGTTCATAGCTAAAACTCGAAAGGGACAAAATACCCCTAATTTATGAAATTATCGAAATACCCCTACTTTGTAAAATTATCAAAATACCCTCAATTTACGAAATTACCAAAATACCCCCAGTTTGTGAAATTACCAAAAGACCCTTGATTTGTGAAATTACCAAAATACCCTCAATTTATGAAATTACCAAAATACCCTCGATTTACAAAATTACCAAAATACCCCCAATTTATGAAATTACTGAAATACCTCTATTTTACAAAATTACCCAGATACCCTTATTTTACCAAATTACCAAAATACCCTTATTTTGTAAAATTACCAAGATACCCTTATTTTGAAAAATTACCAAAATACCCCTGTAGGGTAGAATTACGAAAATACCCCTGGGTAGTGAAATGACGAAAATACCCTATATGAAGAATATAAGTTTATGGATGTTACTTGTGTGTTTGATGCATTCATATGATATTCTGCTTAGGATGCATATGGGTGGGAATTATGGTACGGAGGAAGATTTGAGGATCGCATGGTCGTATGGTATGGATCCAAGATCGCATGGCCGTATGGTATGGATCCAAAGGAGGCTTTAAGCCCAATATTTGATTAGCAGCTTTGCTGCAACATTCGGTAATACCGCAATCGGGCTGCCTTTGGTGTGTGGCGGAGGGGTGGGTCTAGCTAGAATTCCCGTAAGAGTCATAAGGTTAGAAGGGAAATGGTGTATGTAGCGGATGGATTTTTGGGGCGGGTTTTGCATTACTTGTTTATGAATGATGCGGTATGATATGATATAAGGTCATTAAGGGCTAAAGCCCAAGACCACCGATTTTGATAGGGCTTAGGCCCAACGTGAATATTTGTAAGTGATTTGTTTGCCAAGGGTTGTGCACACTAAGTTTCGAAACTCACACCCCTTTAATTTAATGTTTCAGGTAATCCCGAATAGACGACTCGACATGGGAGAGGACTCGGAGGCGGCCACACTACAAGAGGCTTGAAATTTTCATTTATTTGTTTTAAAATACATGCTTTTATTTACTTAATTTTTAGTGGACGTAATAAGAACTTGTACCCGTTTTGACTTCAGATTTAATTTGGGTTTTGAGATTAAATGTTTATTTAATTATTAAACCTAAGTAAGCTCTTATGTTCAAACTTGGTTTACTAAATGCTTAAAATAATAAAATGAGTTTTTTTATCTTTAATTAATAAGTCTATTAGATTTTGGGCTTTTGGGCCTTAATTTCTTAATTAGCAAAACTGTTTTGAATTGTGCCTTTAATGTGACATTCTAGATTCGGGCCTAACTTCTAGGCCGGGTTTGGGGTGTTACAATTATGGTATCAGAGCCCGATCACAAAGCTCAGGCTGTGAATGGGCCTTAGATTTTGGGTTTTAAAAAGTTTATGGCAGGATTCTTGAAGTGTGGTTCACCGAGCCCTCGACGTCGAGCCAAGTAAGTTCTTTGTACTACATTTTCTTAAATTGTTAAAATATGTAGATATTGGGCTACTTAAAATTAGGCTTTTAGAGACTAAGGCCCGTAGGAAACTTAAGCCTGTAGTGGATTCTCAACCACTGAATAACTTTAAGAAAAAGTGTTAATACTTACATAAGACATGTGTTCTAAACAAGTGGAACTAAGTACTAATTTCATAAAATTCTTAATTCAAAAATACACAATGATGAGCGCGAGACGAGGTGGAAATGGCCGCGGCAGAAGTCGTGGAGCTGTTAGGGCAGGATCATCCGAGTTCGACCATATGCCCAATGTAGGAGTAAGGGAGGCTCCGGCCTCACCAGTAGCAGAAAGAGGAGCAAATGAACAGGCTGCCGCTATAGAAGATGCCGTATCGCAGGCCATGTTGAAAATCTTGGAAAGGGTCGTTTGGCCCAATAATGGTACGGGGAGTTGTGGGTCGATCGTGGAGCGACTTCGAGCCAATAGGGCTGAGATTTCAAAGGAGTAGCAGGGGTGGCTCCGAATGAGGAAGAGTATTGGTTGGAAGCTACTAAAAGAATAATGGATGACCTGGATTGCACGGCTGAACAAAAGCTGAAAGGAGCAATATCCCTACTCAGGGAAGAAGCCTATCAGTGGTGGTTGACATTAAAGGAGGGCAACCAACCGGAGCAGATCACTTGGGAGTTCTTCAAATCGACATTTCAAGGGAAATACGTTGGAGCGGCTTATGTGGAAGCCCGAAGGAAAGAGTTTTTGAGTCTGACTCAGGGAGATAAGTCAGTAGCAGAGTACGAGGCTGAGTTTTTACGCCTCAGTCGATACGCCAAGGGGATGATAGCAATCGAGTATGAAATGTGCATACGATTTGAGGATGGATTAAGGGATAGCCTTAGGGTACTAATAGCTCCACAAAGGGAGCGAGATTTTGCGGTGTTGGGGAGAAAGCAAAAATAGCAGAGGAGGTAAAGAGCTCGGAGCATCGCAATCGAGAGAAAGAGAAGGGCAAGAACAAGCGGAATATGGAACCTATGGGAGTCAAACAGGGGCTCATGAGGAGGGCCAGAGTGAATGGGCCGGTTAGAGATATGGCCACTGTTGTCGCTGCTAATAACGGAGTACTGTATTGTGCAGAATGTGGGAGAAGGCATCTGGGAAAATGTTGGAGGAGGACAGGAGCATGTCTGGGCTGTGGATCGATGGAGCATAGGTTTAGGCAATGCCCGAGAAGGCTAGATCAGGAGCGAACCGATGGCAGAGGTAATTTTCAGCCTCAGAGGGGTGGTCAGCAACCACTAAGGGGCCATGGACAAGCCAGGGGAAATATTGGTAATGAATGCGATCGTGGAGCACCAGGTAGAGGTGCAAGTATGCTGAGGCGAGGCAGCCAGCTTTGGTCTATGCAGCACATCACCAAGGGGACGAAGACGCTCCAAATGCAAATAATGGTGCGTACCTTACTGTAGTATACTAGTGTTTATTTTTAGAATTGGAGTGCGCAGCGAAAGCGTAGTGGTGAGACTTTGATAGTACAATTGATAGTTAGTTAAAAACTTCGAGGACGAAATTTCTTTAAGGAAGGTAGAATTGTAACGCCTCGAATTTGGGTCTATTAGGTTGTAACGCCCCAAAAATCTCAAACTTTTAATTTCTATGCATGGGACTTAATATGTATGTGTAGCACTTAGAATAATAATATTAAGGTATTATCGGGATTATTTGAAGCCTTAGAATTAAGGGAGACCATAGGGAAAATTTATTTTTCTTACTTAGTGGACCCTAGTCTTAGGCATGAGGCCTCGTAAGCATATTAAGAGAAGAGAGGACACAAATAGGCTTGTAGTCCAGTGGAAAGTGGCTTTATATAGGGGCTATGAGGTGGCGTGTTACGCAGTTAATGAGGTCCAAGGTTCGAGGCCTAGGAAGGGAAAATTTAGGAGTTTTATTTTTGTGTCTGGATAGAAGGAGTTGGCGTTGGAGGGGACTCTGAAAGGGAGTGTTCAGGAGAGAAATTTAAGGTGCAGATCAGAGAGAAAAGATAGGGATTGGGAGGTAGATATAGTGGTGTCGAATTGGACTCTGAGGGAAGGGAAGTTCGGCTAGGGGCTATATATGAGTGCCGAATTAAGTTCCTATGTTAATGCTGAATTTTTGCTTCCCTGCTAGCTGAATTTCATCACTTGTGAGAGGCAGACGTTTTTTCTAAGTGTGTCAAAGTCGAATCCTTCTTATCTTCCCTTTTCAAATTCCCTTTTTTGGTTCACCGCTCGGTTCTAGCCAAATTAGTTTTATTTCTTTTCCCCCTAGTGTTGTCGAATTGCCTCTGTCACCTTATTAGTCTCAAAAGTCGATTTAAGTCGTAGGATCAAAGGAAGATTTTGGTAAGAACTTAGTTGAATTTTTAATGCATTTTATTAAAAGCCGAAGGGCTATCTAACCCCTCTTTTCCGTTACCATGTACTAACAAGGGTGAGGTGCAGCGATCGCAAGCACGGTAGGAAAAGATTGTGAAAAGGCAGTAAGTATTCTTGATTCAGTTAAACTTATAATAAGTAAACAAATCTATTATGGCTCATAGGGGTGACTTATGATCAATATGGGTCACTTGGTTTTTACGATATGGGTGTTTGGGTGCAGATCTAAAGGATAATCGCCAATGGTAGAAAGGAAGGACTACTAGAACGTAGGGCACACGGTGAGGTTTCGATTTCCGATAAGTGTATATTAAGTTATGATTAATCGTTAGGTGATGTTGATTGTAGGTTTGTGACTAAGGGGTTTATAGCACACGAGGTTACCAGGTGTGTACAAACACTACACACACGATGTCGGCAATGCCGAAAAGCTGAAAAGCCAAAAGTAGCTAAATGGGGCTAAGTTTGATGAAATGGTTTGGTTGGTTATACGAATTGAATTAGTCATGCATGATACATGAATTGGATTTGTTTTGGGCCTAGTAGGCCATATGATGAGATTTGGGCCTAATGGGCTATAAGGGAGTGGTTTGGGCTTGATGGGCTTATGAGGACATAGACATGTATGTTAGGGTTTATGGACCTTAGGCTTAGTTTGAACAACTCTTAAATTCCATAAGATTTAATTTTTAATTAAACATGTCTCTAAACAAGTCGTAGGGTTGGCGTGTGGCAACGGACGTACGCATGTCTAGGGTTGGATCTAGGAAGAGCTTGGTACTTAAGCGGCCCTGCGGCCCACCTCCTCTTTTCTAGAATCCTATCTAGTGTGTAGTGTTTGTTCACTTTATCCGCGAGGACTTGTTGATGGACCAAAGTTCATAGCTTAAACCCGAAAGGGACAAAATACCCCTAATTTACAAAATTATCGAAATACCCCTGCTTTGCAAAATTATCAAAATACCCTCGATTTGCAAAATTACCAAAATACCCCTAATTTGTAAAATTGCCAAAATACCCTTGATTTGTGAAATTACCAAAATACCCCCAATTTGTGAAATTACCAAAATACCCCCGATTTATGAAATTACCAAAATACCCCTGATTTATGAAATTACCGAAATACCTCTATTTTGCAAAATTACCAAGATACCCTTATTTTACCAAATTACCAAAATACCCCTATTTTGCAAAATTACCAAGGTACCCCTATTTTGAAAAAATTACCAAAATACCCTATAGGGTAAAATTAAAAAATGCCCCTATGTGACGAATATAAGTTTATGGATGTTACTTGTGTGTTTGATGCATTCATATGATATTCTACTTAGGATGCATATGGGTGGGAATTATGGTACGGAGGAAGATTTGAGGATCGCATGGCCATATGGTATGGATCCGAGATCGCATGGCCGTATGGTATGGATCCGAGATCGCATGGCCGTATGGTATGGATCCAAAGGAGGCTTTAAGCCCAATATTTGATTAGTAGCTTTGCTGCAACATTCGGTAGTACCGCAAACAGGCTACCCTTGGAGTGTGGCGGAGGGGTGGGTCGAGCTAGAATTCCGCACAGGAGTCATAAGGTTGGAAGGGAAATGGTGTGTGTAGTAGATGGATTTTTGGGGTGCGTTTTGCATTATTTGTTTATGAATGATGCGATATGATATGATATGATATGATATGAGGTCATTAAGGGCTAAAGCCCAAGACCACCGATTTTGATAGGGCTTAGGCCCAACGTGAATATTTGTAAGTGATTTGTTTGCCAAGGGTTCTGCACACTGAGTTTCAAAACTCACACCCCTTTAATTTAATGTTTCAGGTAATCCCGAATAGACGACTCAACGTGGGAGAGGACTTAGAGGCGGCCACGCTGCAAGAGGCTTGAAATTTTCATTTATTTGTTTCAAAATACATGCTTTTATTTACTTAATTTTCGATGGGCGTAATAAGACCTTGTACTTCGCTTTGACTTGATTTAATTTGGGTTTTGAGATTAAATGTTTATTTAATTATTAAACCTAAGTAAGCTCTTATGTTCAAACTTGGTTTACTAAATGCTTAAAACAATAAAATGGTTTTTTTTATCTTTAATTAATAAGTCTATTAGATTTTGGGCTTTTGGGCCTTAATTTCTTAATTAGCAAAACCATTTTGAATTGTGCCTTTAATGTGACATTCTGGATTCGGGCCTAACTTCTAGGCCAAGTTTGAGGTGTTACAATTGTGGTATCAGAGCCCGATTACAAAGCTCGAGTTATGAATGGGCCTTAGATTTTGGGTTTTAAAAAGTTTATGGCGGGATTATTGAAGTGTGGTTCACCGAGCCCTCGACGTCGAGCCAAGTAAGTTCTCTGTACTACATTTGCTTAAATTGTTAAAATATGTAGATATTGGGCTACTTAAAAATAGGCTTTTAGAGACTAAGGCCCATAGGAAACTTAAGCCTGTAGTGGATTCTCGACCACTGAATAACTTTAAGAAAAAGTGTTAATACTTATATAAGACATGTGTTCTAAAGAAGTGGAACTAAGTACTAATTTCATAAAATTCTTAATTTAGAAATACACAACGATGAGGACGAGACGACGTGGAAAAGGTCATGCGCGAGTCGAGTCATTAGGCGTGATCGTCCGGGTTCGACCATATGCCCAATGTAGGAGTAGGGGAGGCTCCGGCCTCACCAGTAGCGAAAAGAGGAGCAAATGAATGGGCTAGTGCTACAGAAGATGCCGTATCGCAGGCCACGTTAAAAATCTTAGAAAGGGTCGTTTGGCTCAATAATGTTACAGGGAGTCGTGGGTCGATCGTGGAGCGACTCCGAGCCAATGGGGCTTAGATTTTCAAAGGATTAGCCGGGGTGGCTCTGAATGTGGCAGAGTATTGGTTGGAAGCTATTGAAAGAATAATGGATGACCTGGATTGCACGGCTGAACAAAAGCTAAAAGGAGCAATATCCCTACTCAGGGAAGAAGCCTATCAGTGGTGGTTAACCGTAAAGGAGGGCAACCAATAGGAGTAGATCACTTGGGAGTTCTTCAAATCGACATTTCAAGGGAAATACGTTAGAGTGGCTTATGTGGATGCCCGAAAGAAGGAGTTTTTGAGTCTGACTCAAGGAGATAAGTCAGTAGTAGAGTACAAGGCTGAGTTTTTGCGCCTCAGTCGATACGCCAAGGGGATAATAGCAACCGAGTATGAAAGGTACGTACGATTCTAGGATGGATTAAGGGATAGCGTTAGGGTACTAATAGCTCCACAAAGGGAGCGAGATTTTGCAGTCTTGCTGGAGAAAGCAAAAATAGCAGAGGAGGTAAAGAGCACGAAGCGTTGCAATCGAGAGAAAGAGAAGGGAAAGAACAAGCGGAATATGGAACCTATGGGAGACGAACAGAGGCTTATGAGGAGGGCCAGAGTGAATGGGCCAGTTAGAGATATGGCCACTGTTGTCGCTACTAATGACGAAGTACTGCATTGTGCAGAATATGGGAGAAGGCATTGGATGAATGTTGGAGAAGGACAGGAGCATGTTTAGGCTGTGGATCGATGGAGCATAGGTTTAGGCAGTGCCCGAGAAGGCTAGATCAGGAGCGAACCGATGGTAGAGATAATTTTAGCCTCGAGGGGTGGTCAACAACCACCAAGGGGCCGTAGACAAGCCAGGGGCGATATTGGTAATGAACGCGGTCGTGGAGCACCAGGTAGAGGTGCAAGTTATACTGAGGCGAGGCAGCCAGCTTTGGTCTATGCATCACATCCCCAAGTGGACGAAGACGCTCCAAATGCGAATAATGGTGCGTAACCTACTGTAGTATACTAGTGTTTATTTTTAGAATTGGAGTGCGCAGCAAAAGTGTAGTGGTGAGACTTGGGTAGTACAATTGATAATTAGTTAAAAATTTTGAGGACGAAATTTCTTTAAGGAGGGTAGAATTGTAATGCCTCGAATTTGGGCCTAGTAGATTTGGGCCTATTAGGTTGTAACGCCCCAAAAATCCCGAAACTTTTAATTTCTGTGCGTTGGACTTAATATGTCTGTGTAGCACTTAGAATAATAATATTAAGGTATTATCGGGATTATTTGAAGCCTTAGAATTAGGGGAGACCATAGGGAAAATTTATTTTTCTTACTTAGTGGACCCTAGTCTCAAGCATGAGGCCTCATAAGTAGATTAAGAGAAGAGAGGACACAAATGGGCTTGTAGTCCAATGGAAAGTGGTGTCATATAGGGGTATGAGGTGGCGTGTTAAGCAGTTAATGAGGTCTAAGGCTCGAGGCCTAGGAAGGGAAAATTTAGGAGTTTTATTTTTGTGTCTAGACAGAAGGAGTTGGCATTGGAGGGGACTCTGAAAGGGAGTGTTTAGGAGAGAAATTTAAGGTGCAGATAAGAGAGAAAAGATAGGGATTGGGAGGTGGATATAGTGGTGCCGAATTGGACTCTGAGGGAAGGAAAGTTCGCTAGGGGCTATATATATGAGTGCCGAATTAAGTTCCTATGTTAATGCTGAATTTTTGCTTCCTTGCTAGCCGAATTTCATCACTTGTGAGAGGCAGACGTTTTTTCTAAGTGTGTCAAAGTCGAATCCTTCATATCTTCCCTTTTCAAATTCCCTTTTTGGTTCACCGCTCGGTTTTAGCCAAATCAATTTTATTTCTTTTCCTCTTAGTGTTGTCGAATTGCCTCTGTCACCTTATTAGTCTCAAAAGCTGGACTTAAGTCATAAGATCAAAGGAAGATTTCGGTAAGAACTTAGTTGAATTTTTAATGTGTTTTATTAAAAACCAAAGAGCTATCTAACTCCTCTTTTCCATTACCATGTACTAACAAGGGTGAGGCTCAGCGATCGCAAGCGCGGTAGGAAAGGATTGTGAAAATGCAGTAAGTATTCTCGATTCAGTTAAAGTTTTAATAAGTGACTGAATCTATTGTGGCTCATAGGGGTGACTTATGATCAATATGGGTCACTTGGTTTTGACGATATAGGTGTTTGGGTGCAGATCTAAAGGATAATCACCAATAGTAGCAAAGGAAAGGCTACTAGAACGTAGGGCACATGGTGAGGTTTCGGTTTCCGATAAGTGTATATTAAGTTATGATTAATCGTTAGGTGATGTCGATTGTAGGTTCGTGACTAAGGGGTTTATAGCACGTGAGGTTAATAGGTGTGTACAAACACTACACACACGATGTCGGCAATGCCGAAAAGTCAAAAAGTCGAAAGTGGCTAAATGGGCCCGGTGGGCCCTGAGGCTAAGTTTGATGAAAAGGTTTGGTTGGTTATACAAATTGAATTAGTCATGCATGATACATGAATTGGATTTGTTTTGGGCCTAGTAGGCCATATGATGAGATTTGGGCCTAATGGGCCGTAAGGGAGTGATTTGGGCTTGATGGGCTTGTGGGGACGTAGACATGTATGTTACGGTTTATGGACTAAGAGGCTTAGTTTGAACAACTCTTAAATTCCATAAGATTTAATTTTTAATTAAACATGTCTATGAACAAGTCGTAGGGTTGGAGTGTGGCAACGGATGTACGCATGTCTAGGATTGGATATAGGGAGAGCTTGGTACTTAAGCGGCCCTAGTGGCCTACCTCCTCTTTTCTGGAATCCTACCTAGTGCGTAGTGTCTGTTCACTTTATCCGCGAGGACTTGTTGATGGGCCAAAGTTCATAGCTAAAACCCGAAAGGGACAAAATACCCCTGATTTACGAAATTACCAAAATACCCCTTCTTTGCAAAATTATCCAAATACCCTCGATTTGAAAAATTACCAAAATACCCCCAGTTTGTGAAATTATCGAAATACCCTTAATTTGTGAAATTACCAAAATACCCCCAGTTTACGAAATTATTGAAATACCTCTATTTTGCAAAATTACCAAGATACCTTTATTTTACCAAATTACCAAAATACCCCTATTTTGCAAAATTACCAAGATACCCCTATTTTGAAAATTTACCAAAATACCTCTGTAGGGTAGAATTACAAAAATACCCCTATGTGAAGAATATAAGTTTATGGATGTTACTTGTGTGTTTGATGCATTCATATGATATTCTACTTAGGATGCATATGGGTGGGAATTATGGTACGGAGGAAGATTTGAGGATCGCATGGCCGTATGGTATGGATCTAAGATCGCATGGCCGTATGGTATGGATCCAAAGGAGGCTTTAAGCCCAATATTTGATTAGTAGCTTTGCTGCAACATTCGGTAGTACTGCAACCGGGCTACCCTTGGTGTGTAGCGGAGGGGTGGGTCGAACTAGAATTCAGGAGTCATAAGGTTGGAAGGGAAATGGTATGTGTAGCGGATGGATTTTTGGGGAGGGTTTTGCATTATTTGTTTATGAATGATGTGATATGATATGATATGATATGATATGATATGATATGAGGGTCATTAAGGGCTAAAGCCCAAGACCACCGATTTTGATAGGGCTTAGGCCCAACGTGAATATTTGTAAGTGATTTGTTTGCCAAGGGTTGTGCACACTGAGTTTCGAAACTCACACCCCTTTAATTTAATGTTTCAGGTAATCCCGAATAGACGACTAGACGTGGGAGAGGACTCGGAGGCGACCACACTACAAGAGGCTTGAAATTTTCATATATTTGTTTCAAAATACATGTTTTTATTTACTTTATTTTTTGTGGACGTAATAAGACCTTGTACTCCGTTTTGACTTCGAATTTAATTTGGGTTTTGAGATTAAATGTTTATTTAATTATTAAACCTAAGTAAGCTCCTATGTTCAAACTTGGTTTACTAAATGCTTAAAATAATAAAATGGGTTTTTTTTATCTTTAATTAATAAGTCTATTAGATTTTGGGCTTTTGGGCCTTAATTTCTTAATTAGCAAAACCATTTTGAATTGTGCCTTTAATGTGACATTCCAATTTGGGCCTAACTTCTAGGCTGGGTTTGGGGTGTTACAATAATCATGGGAAAAGTTTATATCCTTGAATTTTTTAATGAGTCTATTTTCAAGAGAATCAAACGGTAACCTCATTCAAGTTCTTTACAATGAGATAATTAATTTTTAGTGAAGAAAGGTTGAAACTATCAGACAACAAAATAGGGGATACTTTAAAGAATAAAATTTACTTATTGGCTAAACAAAAAATTCTAAAAATTTTATGGTAAGAATATATGTGAGTCTAGTTTCAGGTAAAATTAACGGATCTTAATTTGGAGTTCTGTAGCTTGAGATATAAATAATTTAGTGACTATGAATCGAGTAGATAGCTTAAGATGAACATGAGTAAATGGTGGAACTATGTGTAATTATGATTGCATTATCTTGAGAACATATTATGAGGATTGTTAAAGGCATGTTAATAAATTGTTTATTATTTACATACTTACTTACTAAGTTATATGCTTACTCCCTTCTCTTTTCCCTTGTTTTATAGTGTCACCAAGCTAGCTCGAGATTCAAAGATTGTCGAAGATCCATCTACACTATCAACATTCTTTTGGTATTTTGAAATGAATATTTTGAATTATGGTATGTATAGAGGACTTAGTTGTTTTTTATTGGTCATAATTGATTTGGCCTAAAATGATGGCCTATGTTATTTGATAGTTCATTTTGTATAAGGCCATTGATGTTAGCTATTATTGAACAAGTTATACGTGTTTATGATGATGTAATTTATGAGATGCATGACTACGTTGAATGAGTGTGTGATGAAAATTAAAATATTTTAAATTTGGATGTAAATTTTATGTCTCGGTTTAATATGACTGTATGTGTTTTGATTCGGTAATGCCTCGTACCCTGTTCCGACATCAAACACGGGTAAGAGGTGTTACACCACGGGCTGGACACAAGGGCGTGTGGTTGGCCGTGTGGTGCAAGTCAGTGTCGACCACGGGTGAGGCACATGGGCGTGTCTCAGGCCGTGTGAACAAGTCAGTATGTATGCCCTATTTTGCAATGTCTTGGACGCACGAGCATGTGACCTCTGTAACTTAGAAAAATGTTTAAATTTTAGAAATTTTCGTAAGTGTTCGGTTTAGTCTCGACCCCTTTCTAACATGTGTTTAAGGTCTCGTAGACCTTATTAAGGGATTATATGTTTATATTTGAATACGTTTGATTGAGCTTTGACTTTGTGTTATGAAATGAATTTAAATGTTTTGAGATTATTCATAATGCCTCTTAACCCTATTCTGGCAACAATTTCGGGTAAAGGGTTTTACAAAAGGGTGGCAAATTGGCCTTGCAAATGGCCTATTCTTGTCCACACGGGCAGGGACACAAGCATGTGTCTCAGCCGTGTGTGACACACGATCATAACACACAGTCGTGTGTCCCTTAGTGTTGAAATTGAATTGAAGTAAGTATGCTCCACATGGCCTCACACACAGATGTGTGATCGGCCGTGTGGCACAAGTCAGTATACCCCTAAAATGGAACACGGCCTAGCACACGGGCATGTGACTTGGCCATGTTGCATAAGTTAGTATACCCTACAGGTTTGGCACGGCCTAACACACGGCCTGGCACACGGGCGTGTGTGGCCATTTCGAAGGGCACAAGGACTAGACACACAAGCGTGTGGTCAGTCGTGTGACCCAAGTCAGTATGTATACCCTGTTTTCACACAGCCTGGGACACGGGCGTGTCTGGAGCCGTGTGAGGCACACGGCCTGTTCACACAGGCATGTGACCTTTGTATGTTTGAAAAATTTCTAAGTTTTTGAAATTTTTTGTAAGTTATCGGTTTAGTCCCAAACCACTTCTAAAGCATGTTTAAGGCCTCGTAGGCCCTTATAAGGGACAATGCGATTATGATTGAATGGTATTTGAGAATGCATGCATAAATGTATGTTGTATGTTGTATGTTTTGATTTGATCGGTAATGCCTCGTAACGCTATTCTGGAGACGAATACGAGTTAGGGGTGTTACAATAAATATACATACCTTACAGCTTTGTGTTGTAGTTTTGCAAGCTCTTTGCTATCTGAGTGGTCATTTGCTCCTTGCAATATTCGAACTATAAAAGTCATCCATGTGTTTTCTTGATCTATACTACATACTTGGAGCGCGTCGTAACTTGGGGCTTCCCCAAGCTCCAACAGAATCTTTCCCCTCTGCTCGATGAAATTGAAGATGCTAGCTTGGACAGAGCATTCACATGTGTGTTATCACTCCTTGGGACTTGTTTTATTTGTATTTTATCAAATCCTACTAACAACTAGGTTACAATTGTGTGGTATCTCTTCAACCCTGACTCATTGACCTCATACTCGCCGTTCAACTGCTTGGTGACCAATTAGGAATCTGTATGAAAAACAAGTTGTCTTGCCCCCAGTTGGCGAGCTAACTGCAATCCTAATATCAATGCCTCGTACTCTATAGCATTATTAGATGCCTAAAATCCAAAATAGAGTCAATATTACCACTCATTTCCTTTAAGGTCCACCAAGAGTACCTATGCTTCTGATCCAGTCCTCACCATAGATCCATCGATATAAACTAGCCAATCCTTTGATTTGTTAATGGTTACAGCATCTTCCTATGGTGGACTAACTACTATGTTGCATGCAACAAATGGGAAAGAAATTTTAATACGACTTGGAAATTTTTCACAAGTCATTATAGAGGTAGTGTAGTGAACCAAAGATTGTTATTGAGACTTGCGAGGAATTACAGTTTAAATATATCTCTTCTCATAACATAGTATGGAATTAACATTTATAAATCAAGTTACCTCCTAATCATTTTACCTTCCTGTAACACCCCCAAACCCGACCCATGCGTTTCGACCAGATCTGGTATGCTACGAGTTGTACATTGAAAACTTTTGCTTTGTTCGTTATGGAAATCGTAAGTCAATTGGACATTATTTGGATAAATAAGTGACATTTTAAAATTTAAAATCCCTTGTATTACTATTATTAAGTATAAATAAACCTTATCATGAATTCATAAGTTGCATAACATTGAAAAATTCTTAGTTGAATAAAACTAGGGGCCTTATTACATAAATATTCCCAAATAAAATAAAATAAAATTTAAAGAAATCCTAAAAATAATTTATAGAAATAAAACTTGATGGCCCCTCGAGTCCGTCTCGGCTCTCATGTCCACGATCTACTGCTCATCTGGAAGAGTAGAGAAAAGGAAAGCGTGAGTCACCGAGACTCAGTGTATAAATCTCGAAACACACGACCCGAGCCCACAAACACATTATGGGCCCTAGCCCATACATGAAGGTAACAATCATAATCACATGGTAAACGATAAATAATGAATAACCCAACCCATCCTAGGTTTCCATCCTCTACACACCAACCCGTACCAACCATCACATCTTGGGGATTTCTACAATCAACCCTCCATCTGCTACACACCAAAATGACAGTCGCACTGTAACACCCTTTACTCGTATTCGATATTAGAATAGAGTACAAGGCATTACCGGAGTTTACAAATTTTTTTTTACTCAATATAGCCCCTTCATAAATATTTAGCCTTCCTGCAATTTTAAACTGAGACCAATCCACATCAACCAATCCAATTCAACATATTTTCATAATAGATTCCTGCATTTTTATAAGATAACATCAACACATACCAAACCAAGGTTTGCTAGCCATACCAATGGTGGACCTTACATTCATTTCATATTAACATTTATTTTATTAGCTTATACATGCCATTCATTTCCAAACTAAAGTTTCTTTAAATACCGAAATATTGGGGTTGATAGTGTGATGAGTCTCCCACCGATCCGATCTCCGAGCTCTTAACACTACAAAACAGGGAAAAAGGAAATAGGGTAAGCACTTTGTGCTTAGTAAGCCCATGTAACAAGAATTATACTTACCTAATATTTACAATACAAGCGATAAACATTCATATACCCATTCAATGCATTATTACCCTAACATTTACAAACTCAACATTCAAGTCACCCAATAATTTCCATATATCAATAATATATATTATGATTGATGAGCTCATCAATATCATGATTTCCATTTCCTTGTTATTTTCCATATTTATCCCGTTGAATTACTCGAATTTGATGGATTTTCATAAGTACACTTTTAGTGTACAATCCAGTCCGCCAATTCATGTTCATGTGCGCACATTTTCATTTCGAGAGCACACTCCCTTGAACCTCATCCTTACAATGGATTACCATCAGCTAAATCACAGAATGTAAACTCATAGAGTATTGTCGGGATTACCACCCAAAGCTAAATCCCAGCAACGACAATTACTCTAATGAGCTTGGATCTGAATTACCGTCCGAGGCTAAATTGAGACCCTAATTCGGATCACCCGTCCGGCTAAATCCATTTTCCACATATTCTTGGAGGGCTATATCAAGATAGGATCACCGTCCGGGCTAGATCCTTTTACCGTCAATTCCTTTTCGAGATCCATCAAATTTTCCTTTCATTCAACCGGATTTCTTCCCTTTTATCAAATATATCAATGTATCATCAACTTTCATACAATGAACATTCAAATTATATTCATATCAATAACATACATTTCAAGCATTTAAGAAGATAATTCAAGTTACATGAACTTACCTCGATACTTGTTCGAACACAAAATCTACTAATACGGGACTTTTTCTTTTCCTCGATCTAGCTTCATATTTGAGTTTTCCGAATCTAAATAAATAAATTCAATCATCAATTCAATACATTTCATGTTCACATGTAGCATTTTCTATAATTCTATTATTATTTTAGTTCATTCAAAACTGTCTACTTGAGTCATATTCACTAAATTATTTTTATCTTGAGCTACATAACTTCAAATTTAGATCTGTTAATTTTATCTGAAACTAGACTCATATATCTTCTTCCCATAAAATTTTTAGAATTTTTGATTTATCCCATAAGTACAGTTTATTCTTTAAAGTTACCCCTGTTCTGCTGTTTGACAGTTCTGACCCTTCTTCACTAAAAATTAATTATCTCTTCATAAAGGATTCGGATGATGTTCCGTTTATTTATATTGAAAATAGACTCATTGATAATTCTAAACATATAAATTTAAGCCCCTAATTATTTTCATCCAATTTTTTATGATTTTCTAAAGTTAAAACAGGGGAACCCGAATTCATTCTGACCTTGTCTCACAAAATTTATTATATCTCATGATTTACATATCTATTACTTACACCGTTTCTTCTATGAGAAACTATACTAAATAAGATTTAATTTCATATTCTGTTCATCTTCTAATTCGATTTCTACAATTTATGGTGATTTTTCAAAGTTAGTCTACTGCTGCTGTCCAAAACTGTTTTAGTGCAAACTGCTTATTACCAATTTCCCCCTAAGCTTTCAATAAATGATAATTTCATCCCTGCTCAATTAACTTCTCAATTGAGCTGATTTCTCTCAATTAAAACTTTATTCTATCACTTTAAACTACTTTATAACTTTTGGAAATCATAATTTCAGTAATAGACTTTAATTCCAAATATTTTCACAATTTAGATCCTAAAAATCAATTTCTATTGGAATTACCTAATAAAATCATCTCATAAACAATTTAAAGCTTAAATTTCATGCTAATTCATCATAAACTTACAGCACTCAACCATGTAACTTTCAATTTCATCCATGAAATCAAAACTAATGAATTTAATAGTAGGACCTAGTTGTAAAAGTCTTAAAAACACAAAATTACAAGAAACAGGCAAGGATCAACTTACTTGCAGTAAAAATATGAAAAACCAGCTTAAGAAAGCCCGTCTATGGTGTTTTTTCTGATGAGAATGTAGAAAAATAAAGAGAAATCTAGATAATTCCACTTTAGTCCTAGCTTTATTAAGTAAATTTTGCAATATTCTAATTTTGCCCTTAATTCTCCTTATTTTCTTGCTGATTTCATACCCTTGCCGTCCAGCCCAAATAGACCTTGGGTCTATTTTCCTTTTAAGCCCTCTTTCTTTTATCATTTAAACTATTTAATCATTTTTCATAATTTTGTATTTGTTACAATTTAGTTCTTTTCATTTAATTACATACTCAAGCGTTAAAATTTTCTAACTAAATTTTAATACCACATTAGTAACAATTTATAAATACTTATAAAAATATTTCCTACTCAATTTTATGAGATCAAGGTCTCGATACCTTGTTTTTACCCAATTCCTTCAATAATTCCTTTTTCTAACAACCACTAATTCGGTAAAATTTTTCTATCGATATTTTAATACGATTTTCCTATCATATAAATATTCATGCAAATATATTGAAATAAATTTCTATTTAAATCGGATTTATGGTTGCGAAACCATTATTCCGATAACCTTGAATTTAGGCCATTACAACTCTCCCCCCCTTTTAAGGATTTTCGTCCTCGAAAATCTTACCAGTAAAGAGGTTTGGATATTGTTTCCTCATTGCCTCCTCCGGTTCCCATGTCGCTTCCTCAATCCCGTGCTTTTGCCACAATACTTTCGCCAAATTTATTTTTTTATTTCTAAGCTCCTTTGTTTCCCATGCTAATATCTTGACCGGTTCTTCACTGTAAGTCATATTCGGCTGAATCTCCACTTCCGTTGGAGAAATAACATGTGAAGGATCTGACCGATATCGTCGTAGCATAGACACATGAAAAACATTATGAATTCTATCGAGTTCCGGTGGTAACGCCAATCGATAAGCGGCCGATCCAATTCTTTCTATAATTTCATATGGCCCGATAAATCTTGGACTCAATTTACCCTTTCGACCGAATCGGAGAACTTTCTTCCAAGGAGACACTTTCAGGAATACCTTGTCACCGACCTAAAATTCAATCTCTTTTCGTTTAAGATCGGTATATGATTTTTGGCGATCGGAAGCTACTTTTAAACTATCTCGAATAACCTTCACTTTTCTTACATTTCCGGATTAAATCAACCCCATGTATCTTCTTTTCATCGAGCTCATCCAATACAATGGTGTTCTACATTTTCTACCATACAAAGCTTCATATGGAGCCATTTTAATCTTTGGATGATAATCATTATTGTAAGCAAATTCAATCAAAGGTAGATACCTTTACCAATTACCTTTAAACTCTAGTGTACAACATCGGAGCATATCTTCCAATACTTGAATTACACGCTCAGATTGGCCATCTGTCTGAGGATGAAATGCAGTGCTGAAATACAACTAAGTACCCAAAGCTTCTTGCAATTTGTCCCAGAAACGCGACGTAAATCGGGGATCTCTATCTGATATAATGGAGACAGGCACTCCATGTAGCCTGACAATCTCAGATATGTATAGTTCAGCCAGTTTATCTAAAGAATAATTCATACGTACCGGAATAAAGTGTGCTGACTTTGTCAATCGGTCAACAATCACCCAAATGGCATCTTTTTTACTCGGAGACAACGGTAACCCCGATATAAAATCCATAGTGATTCTTTCCCATTTCCATTCCTAAGATAGTAATTGGTCAAGTAACCCAAGGTACCGATGTTCAGCTTTAACTTGCTGACATATTAAACATTTTGATACAAACTCAGAAGTATCATGTTTCATACCTGGCCACTAGTACATCTTCTTCAAATCATTATACATTTTATTACTTCTCGGATGTATAGACATAATACCACTGTGAGCCTCGTGTAAAATCTTCTGTATGAGCTCTGAATTCTTGGGTACACATACCCTATCTCTGAATAATAAACAACCATCAATCCCAACTTGAAATTCAGAATCAGTACCTGACTCACACTGTGCTCATTTAACCTGTAACTTCTCATAATTCTTCCAATCTTCACATATTTGCTATAACAATGTCAGTTTAGCTCTCAATTCAGCTATAATTGGACCATCATCAGTTAGTGACAACTGGGTATTTATAGCTCGTAAAGCAAACAAAGATTTTTGACTCAAAGCATCAGCTACAACATTAGCCTTACCCGGATGGTAATCAATAATCAAATCATAATCCTTTATCAATTCAAGCCACCTGCGCTGTCTCAAATTCAAATCTTTCTGTGTCATCAAATATTTCAAGCTTTTATGATCAGTATAAATATAACATTTCTCACCATATAGGTAATGCCGCTATATCTTCAGCGAAATACAATAGTAGCTAATTCAAGATCATGTACCGGGTAATTTCGTTCATGTGGTTTAAGCTGTCTTGAAGCATAGGCTATTACTTTACCTTCTTGCATCAAGACACAACCTAAACCATTTAATGAGGCATCACTGTAAATAACAAACTTCTTACCCAGTTCAGGCTGCACTAATACTGGTGCTTTCGTTAGTAGATCTTTTAATCGGTTGAAACTCTGCTGACATTCATCAGTCCACTCGAACGTTACATCTTTATGCAATAATCGAGTCATCAGAGAAGCTATCATAGAAAATCCCTGTACAAATCTTCGGTAATAACCAGCTAAACCCAAGAAACTTCTAACTTCAGATACATTCTTCGGTGGACTCCAATTGACAATAGCTGAGATTTTACTTGGATCTACCTTAATGCCTTCAGTGGATACAATATGTCCAAGAAAACCCACTTCTCGAAGCCAAAATTCACATTTACTGAATTTAGCATATAACTGCTTCTCTCGCAAAATTTGCAACACAATTCTCAAATGTTCTGCATGTTCTTCTTCATCTCGAGAATAGACCAAAATATCATCAATGAAAACTACCACGAACCTGTCTAAATATGGTCTGAATATCCAATTCATCAAATCCATAAATACTGCAGGTGCATTAGTCAGCCCAAACGGCATAACGTAAACTCATAATACCCGCACCTAGTTACGAAAGTCGTCTTTGGCACATCTGACTCCTTTACCCGTAACTGATAGTAGCCCGATCGGAGATCAATCTTTGAAAATATAGTAGCACCTTTTAGCTGATCAAATAAATCATCAATCCAGGGCAACGGGTACTTATTCTTTATAGTTACTTTATTAAGTCAGCCGATAATCAATACACAATCTCAAAGACCCGTCTTTCTTTTCACAAATGTAATCGAGCACCCCAAGGTAAATGACTCGTTCGGACAAAACCTCTATCAACAAGTTCTTGCAACTGTGTCTTTAATTCATTTAATTACAGAGAAGCCATCCCATGCGAGCTATGAAAATCGGAGTAGTTCAGGAATCAAATCTATAGAGAATTCCACTTTCCTTTACGGTGGCAACCACGGTAATTCCTCCGAAACACATCGGAAAATTCACATACCATCGGCAATCGCACAGTATCTTTGACTTCGAGATACCTTGGTGTCGAGTACATAAGCAAGAAAAGCATCATACCCTTTTTAACATACCTCGAAAGCAATAATGAAATCACATTAGATAATCCCTCCATCGATCGATTTAACCGGAGTAATTCGCCATTCGACACTTCAACACAATATATTTCTATTTACGCTTTACTCTCGCATCATCTTTGAGTTAACCAATCCATGCCCAATATCACATCAAATTCATCAA
This sequence comes from Gossypium rotundifolium, assembly GCA_025506655.1. Lineage (NCBI taxonomy): Eukaryota > Viridiplantae > Streptophyta > Magnoliopsida > Malvales > Malvaceae > Gossypium > Gossypium rotundifolium. The sequence continues at coordinate 122,859,716 of CP106723.1, forward strand.
ATGGCGGTAACATCAAATCGACTAGGAAACAATAACCTCTTACCATCGGTGGACAATTTTACAAATTTTATCCACCAAAATAGATTGGCCAAAGGGTTCGAGACTTTAACCGCAATTGATGAGTTCAACAGATAAATCTTTAACGCATGCAAGTTTTACACATATATATGAATGCATAGAACCGGATCAATTAATACAAGAATGTTAGTATCAAGTAAAAAAATGTACCATAATAACATCGGTCTTTGAGGCATCTTCTCCGCACGCATGACATATGTCCTAAGAGGTGCTCGTGTCTCAAGTCTACTTGCAGATCTTTTGTAGCTCCTAGGCTACCATCGACATTACCGGAGGGTCGAGATGGTCTACCCTCAAAGATGGATTACTCGGCCGATATCTGCTTCACTTCTTTTCACCCCTCTCGGACAATCTCGAGGAAATGGTCAAAAGAACCACATCGGTAACAAGCACCGCTCTTAAATTGACATTCACCAAAATGAGCTTTATTACAATACTGGCATCTCAGCTTAGGGGTACCAACACTGCCAACACTGGTCACTGATGGAGTGGAAGATCTTGGATTATTGCGTTGAGAACCTCGCTCTCTACCCGAATACCTAGTGGCTGAGGTAGAACGATCCTGGTACTTCTTCAATTTCTTTGGAGCAGAAAATTGGGATTTTCCCATTGGTCTTTTACTAAAAATTCAAGCTTCCCTTTCATCCTGTTTCTTTTCTTTGCTCAATTCTTCTACTTTATATGCTTGCTCTGCCAATGTAGTAAACTCTCGAATTTCAAGAATTTCGATAAGTAGCTTAATTTCTTCATTTAACCCTTCTTCGAATCGTTTGTACATTTCAGCTTCTGATTGTACCCATTCTCGAGCATATTTACTCAACTGAACAAATTCTCTTTCATACTCAGATACTAACCTATTGCCCTGTTTCAGCTCAAGAAATTCTTTTTTTTCTTTTACGATCAAGGAATCTCGATGATATATTTCTTTTGAACTCGGTGCGAAGAATTCCCATGTAATTTCTTCTTCTAACAACTGAAGCTTTAGTATTCCACCAATGATAAGTCGTGTCTTTTAGTAGTGAGACGGCACATTTTAAACATTCTTCGGTGTGCAAGATAATTCCTCCAAAACCCGAGTAGTATTCTCTAACCAAAATTCATCCTGCTTCGGGATCATCATCAAATCTTTGCTTGAAATTCTTCTACCCCATATTTTTGGATTTTATCAACTGGAGCTTTCCTTTTCGACAGATTCAAGACTTGTACCTGTGGAATCTCGGAACCGTGGAGGAACAGGAGGGGAGCTTGAGTTTGTCAGACTTTGTAGGGTTAGTTCTTATGTCTTGAGTAAACCATTCATTCATCATTTGAAAGAAGGTTATTTTGCCTCCTCCCTTGACCCTCTATACCGGCCTTCTCTCGCTAGTTTCTTCTCTTTGTCAAGACGGCAGCATGACTCCCAAACTTCAGATTGAGCTCGATCGGATGACATTACTATAAGGAAAACACAATTTAAATGGTCGGGAGATATCACACTATCAAAAATAATTTAAATGGCATGTATAGCTAATCCAGTATTCACTATGTCCGTCCTAAAACCGACTAAACCGTAGCTCTGATACCAACAAATGTAACACCCTTTAACTCGTATTCAATATTAGAATAGAGTACAAGGCATTCTAGGAGTTTACATTTTTTTTTACTCAATATAGCCCTTCATAAATATTTAGCCTTCCTGCAATTTTAAACCGAGACCAATCCACATCAACCAATCCAATTCAACATATTTTCATAATAGATTCCTACATTTTTATAAGATAACATCAACACATACCAAACCAAGGTTTGCTAGCCATACCAATGGTGGACCTTACATTCATTTCATATTAACATTTATTTTATTAGCTTATACATGCCATTCATTTCCAAACTAAAGTTTCTTTAAATACCGAAATATTGGGGTTGATGGTGTGATGAGTCTCCCACCGATCCAATCTCCGAGCTCTTAACACTACAAAACAGGGAAAAAGGAAATAGGGTAAGCACTTTGTGCTTAGTAAGCCCATGTAACAAGAATTATACTTACCTAATATTTACAATACAAGCGATAAACATTCATATGCCCACAATGCATTATTACCCTAACATTTACAAACTCAACATTCAAGTCAGTCCAATAATTTCCATATATCAATAATATATATTATGATTGATGAGCTCATCAATATCATGATTTTCATTTCCTTGTTATTTTTCCATATTTATCCCGTTGAATTACTCAGAATTTCGATGGATTTTCAGAAGTACACTTTTAGTGTACAATCCAGGTCCGCCAATTCATGTTCATGTGCGCACATTTTCATTTCAGAGAGCACACTCCTGCGAACCTCATCCTTACAGCGGGATTACCAGTCCAGGCTAAATCCCCTGTAATGTAAACTCATAGAGTATTGTCGGGATTACCGGTCGAGCTAAATCCTCAGCGACAATTACTCTAATGAGCTTGGATCCAATTACCATCCGAGCTAAATTGAGACCCTAATTGGATTACCCGTCCGGCTAAATCCATTTTCCACATATTCTTCTGGAGGGCTATATCAAGATAGGATCACCCGGGATTTCCTTTTCAGAGATCCATCGAATTTTCCTTTCATTCAACCGGGATTTCTTCCCCTTTTTATCAAATATATCAATGTATCATCAACTTTCATACAATGAACATTCAAATTATATTCATATCAATAACATACATTTCAAGCATTTAAGAAGATAATTCAAGTTACATAAACTTACCTCGATACTTGTTCGTACACAAAATCTACTAATCGGGACTTTTTCTTTTCCTCGATCTAGCTTAGTATTTGAGTTTTCCGAATCTAAATAAATAAATTCAATCATCAATTCAATACATTTCATGTTCACATGTAGCATTTTCTATAATTCTATTATTATTTTTAGTTCATTCAAAACTGTCTACTTGAGTCATATTCACTAAATTATTTTTATCTTGAGCTACAGAACTTCAAATTTATATCCGTTAATTTTCCTTAAACTAGACTCGCATATCTTCTTCCCATAAAATTTTTAGAATTTTTGGTGTATCCCATAAGTACAGTTTATTCTTTAAAGTTACCCCTGTTCTGCTGTTTGACAGATCTGACCCTTCTTCACTAAAAATTAATTATCTCTTCATAAATGATTCAGATGATGTTCTTGTTTATTTCTATTGAAAATAGACTCATTAATAATTCTAAACATATAAATTTAATCCCTAATTATTTTTATCCAATTTTTATGATTTTCTAAAGTTAAAACAGGGGAACCCGAATTCATTCTGACCTTGTCTCACAAAATTTATTATATCTCATGATTTAGATATCTATTGCTTACACCGTTTCTTCTATGAGAAACTATACTCAATAAGCTTTAATTTCATATTCTTTTAATCTTCTAATTCGATTTCTACAATTTATGGTGATTTTTCAAAGTTAGTCTACTGCTGCTGTCCAAAACTGTTTTAGTGCAAACTGCTTATTACCAATTTCCCCCTAAGCTTTCAATAAATGATAATTTCATCCCTGCTCAAATAACTTCTCAATTGAGCTGATTTCTCTCAATTAAAACTTTATTCTATCACTTTAAACTACTTTATAACCTTTGGAAATCAGAATTTCAGTAATAGACTTTAATTCCAAATATTTTCACAATTTAGATCCTAAAATCAATTTCTATTGGAATTACCTAATAAAATCATCTCATAAACAATTTAAAACTTAAATTTCATGCTAATTCATCATAAACTTACAGCACTCAACCATGGTAACTTTCAATTTCATCCATGAAATCAAAAACTAATGAATTTAATAGTAGGACCTAGTTGTAAAAGTCTTAAAAACACAAAAATTACAAGAAACAGGCAAGGATTAACTTACTTGCAGTAAAAATATGAAAAACCAGCTTAAGGAAACCCTTCTATGGTGTTTTTGCTGATGAGAATGTAGAAAAATAAAGAGAAATCTAGATAATTCCACTTTAGTCCTAGCTTTATTAAGTAAATTTTGCAATATTCCAATTTTGCCCTTAATTCTCCTTATTTTCTTGCTGATTTCATACCCTTGCCGTCCAGCCCAAATAGACCTTGGGTCTATTTTCCTTTTAAGCCCTCTTTCTTTTATCATTTAAACTATTTAATCATTTTTCATAATTTTGTATTTGTTACAATTTAGTTCTTTTCATTTAATTACATACTCAAACGTTAAAATTTTCTAACGAAATTTTAATACCACATTAGTAACATTTTATAAATACTTATAAAAATATTTCCTACTCAATTTTATGAGATCAAGGTCTTGATACCTTGTTTTTACCCAATTCCTTCAATAATTCCTTTTTCTAACAACCACTAATTCGGTAAAATTTTTCTATCGATATTTTAATACGATTTTCCTATCATATAAATATTCATGCAAATATATTGAAATAAATTTCTATTTAAATCAGATTTATGGTTGCGAAACCATTATTCCGATAACCTTGAATTTAGGCCATTACACGCACTGCCTATTCCTATTAATTAGGAATCATTGAATGTGGCATAGCCACCGATCACTATGTGACCTAACATTTGTATATGTGGGATTTCCACCACCGATCACCAAGTGACCTATCATGCACTTCCCCTTCAATATCATATTCCCACCCCATGCATACACATAAAGAAAACATCATGCAATCATATATATTTTTCGATACACATAGGGAGTTCTATGTTTACGTACCTGGCATCCTTGCCTAACCCTTTTAGGGTTCCATTCGACTGTCTATACAGCCTCATTCCGGCTTTTAAGCCCATAACATATATATAGTCATACATACAGGTTTATTAGTGTGTTAGAGATCTACACACCTGCTTACCGATAAGACGATGCTTTTTATGTTGACGCTATCCTTAGTCGACACTACTGCTATCTGCCTAAGGTGTTGTTCAAAAGCCGGTCCACAACCAAGTGGCCAATCTCGAATGGCAGATACTGCTCTTTTCTTAAACTTAGGTATTTTCTCATTTGCCTAATCCATATTTAATTCCATCACAAGTCCTTATCAGAACTACTATCACAATATTTAATCATTAATTCTCATTATAACCTTAAGATCTTGCATATAATGATCAAATCTAATAGAAATCCAGGGAAATCTTCTTACTTTAAAAATCCTGAAAGTGGAGACAAGCTATTTTCAGCTTTTAGATCTAATTGACCAAGCTTGCTTCAAATCCCGAATTGCCGCCCATCATAAAACCATTAAACTATTAGCTTTCGGCTTTTGCCTTTTAAAAATCGGGAATAGATCATGAGAACTAATCAAATATCGACACTTACCTTAGCATAGGAGATTCGGCTAGCACTAGAAAGAGGATTCACAATGCCAATGGAAGATTTAAATGCCGGAAGTATAGAACTAATTCTCAAATAAGATGAATAAAAGAGAAGACTATGGATGCTTCGGCTTTTAAGAGAAATCGGTACAAGGAGGAAAAAGTGGATAAGAGTTTCATCTTTTGAAGAAATTGGAGAAAAGAAATTGGAGAAAGAGAAGCTAGGGAAATTCGGCACAATGGGAGAGGAATTTAGGGTTTTCAGTGTCAGAAACAAGGAGCTAGCCCCTCCTATTTATAGATATTTCGGCACCTACTGCTAAAAACCGAAAACATCCTTAAATTCAAGCTAAAAGAGAGGGGGAATTCGACACCCTCTTTGCCATGCAAGATGGCTGAATTTTACACTCCTCTAGGTAGTGGATTTTCGCCAACACTTCCTTGAAGATAAGCTCCTAACTTTTCTACTTTTTATCTATGATATTATCACTTATAAAATCCACATAATTTCTCCTATTTTTGAGCCTTGTAGCCGTCCACCTCTACTAACCCTAATACTGAAATTTAACTTAATTAAATTAAAAGATTTGGGCCTCATTAAACTTAATATTTGGGCCCCTAATTCCTTGTATGTGGCGTCACCCTAGTTTTATTTAAAGTGCCGAAATTGGCCTAAAAACATGGGCTCCTTGTGACCCAAAACTTGTTCCTTTTTAATTGTTAATGATGCCACCTAAAAATAATTTAATATGGGCCTTTGCCTAATTCTAAACCCAAATTTAAACCCCTTTCACCATATTAAACATATTCCTATACTAAACGCATAGACCCATAAATTCAGGATGTTACAGTTCGACCACCTTAAAGAAATTTCGTCCTCGAAATTACCTGATCAGAAAAGATGAGGGTATTGCTGCCTCATTACTTCCTCAGGTTCCCACGTAGCCTTCTCCGAACCATGATTCCGCCATAACACCTTAACCAATGGAACCATTTTCCTTCGCAACACCTTGACATCACGATCTAGAATTTCTACCGATTCCTCTTCGAAGGATAGATCAGGTCTCACCTTGATTTCCTCTACAGGCACAACATGATACGGATCCGAACGGTAACGTCTTAGCATGGAAACGTGAAATACATTGTGAATTTGACTTAACTCCGGAGGTAACTCCAGCTGATAGGCTACTGGTCCTACTCGCTTCATCACCCGATATGGTCCGATAAATCTGGGACTTAATTTACCCTTTCGACCAAACCTTAGTACCTTCTTCCACGGCGACACCTTTAGGAATACTTTATCACCTATTGCAAACTCTATGTCCTTACGCTTTAAATCAGCATAGGACTTCTATCTGTCCGACGCCTCCTTCAGTCGAACGCTAATCAATTTAATTTTCTCTTCTGTCTCGGCCACCAACCCCGGACCCAAAATCTGATGTTCCCCTAGTTCTGTCCAATAGATAGGAGTACGACACTTTCGCCGGTACAAAGCTTCGTAGGGCGCCATCTGAATACTTGACTGGTAGCTATTGTTGTAAGCAAATTCTGCTAACGGTAAGAACTCTTCCCAACTACCTCTAAAATCAATGACACATCCCCTCAACATGTCTTCTAAGATCTGGATCACTCGCTCGGTCGTCCATCGATGCGAGGATGAAATCTTATACTAAAATCCAACTGCACCCCAATGCTTGATGCAACGCCTTCCAAAATCGTGAGGTGAACCTAGGGTCCCTATCGGATATGATCGAAACCGGTACTCCATGCAACCTCACTACCTCCGCTGTGTACAACTTGGCTAACTTTTGCAAGGAATAGTCAACACGTATGGGTATGAAGTGTGCAGACTTCGTCAAACGATCAACAACTACCCAAACCGCATATTTCTTAGTGGGTGTAAGGGGAAGCCCACTAACAAAGTCCATGAAAATTTTTTCCCACTTCTATTGTGGAATCTTTACTGGCTGTAATAATCCTGATGGTAACTGATGTTTCACCTTGACCTGCTGATAGGTCAAACACTTACCCACCAATTCAGTTACCTCTTGCTTTAACCCCGGCCATCAAAACTGATTTTGCAAATCCCGAAACATTTTACTTCCTCCAAGGTGTATAGCGTATGTACCACCATGCGCCTCATGCAAAATTTTACTCCTCAACTGTAGATCTCTTGGCATGCAAACTTTCCCTTGAAAGCATAACAACCCTTCCTCATTCATACTGAATTCTGCTGGCCCATCCCTTGAGACTAACTGTAATTTCCCTTTCAGCAACTCATTGGTTTGTTGCTTCTCCTTCACCTGACTGATTCAAGAGGGTTTCACTTGAAGTTTAGCTAACAAACTTCCATCCTCATACAAACTGAGGTGTGTAAACATTGCTCTTAAGTCAGAGACCACTTTACGACTTAGAGCATCTGCCACCATATTAGCCTTTCCTGGGTGATACTCGATTGAGCAGTCATAATCCTTTAGCAACTCGATCCACCTTCTCTGCCTTAGATTCAACTCCTTCTGAGTCAAAAGGTACTTTAAGCTCTTATGATCTGTGTAAATGATAGAATTCTCCCCATACAAATAATGCCTCCATATTTTTAAGGCAAATACCACGGCTGCCAATTCCAAGTCATGAGTGGGATAATTCAATTCATGTGGTCTTAACTGCTGAGATGCATATGCAACCACCTTTCCCTCTTACATCAACACACATCCTAATCCTGTGTGTGACGCATCACAATAAATTACGAACTCCTTCCCCGCCTCCGACTGAATCAGCATCGAGCCTCCATCAAATTCCTCTTTAACTTCTCGAAACTCTCCTGCTACTTGTCGGACCAAACAAATGGAACTCCTTTTCGTAGCAACTTATTCAACGGGGCTGCTACCGAAGAAAATCCTTTAACAAACCTTCGGTAGCGCCCAGCTAAACCAAGAAAACTCCTAATTTCAGCCACAGACTTGGGTGGCTTCCAATCTAGCACTGCTTCAATCTTTCGAGGGTCAACCCTAATCCCTTCTGCCGACACAACGTGCCCTAGAAACGTAACTTCCCTTAGCCAAAATTCACATTTACTGAATTTGGCATACAACTGCTTCTCCCTTAGAATATGCAAAACTATCCGTAGATGAGCATCATGCTCCTCCTCTGACTTTGAATAAACCAAGATATCATCGATGAACACCACGACATACCGATCTAGGTAGGGTTGGAACCTCGGTTCATCATGTCCATAAACGCTGCTGGCGCGTTGGTTAATCCAAACGGCATCACCATAAATTCATAGTGATCGTAGTGAGTCCTAAAAGTCGTCTTATGAATATCCTCCTCCTTGACCCTAAGCTGATGGTATCCTGACCTCAGATCTATCTTTGAAAAGACTGAGGCCCCCTTCAATTGATCGAACAAGTCATCGAACCTTGGCAACGGATACTTGTTCTTAATTGTTAGCTTATTCAACTGACGATAATCAATGCACATACGCATTGATCCATCCTTCTTCTTAACAAATAATACCGGCACTCCCCAAGGCGACACACTTGGTCAAATAAACCCTCTATCCAACAACTCCTGAATCTGAGCCTTCAACTCCACCAACTCCTTTGGCGCCATCCCATACGGAGCAATGGATACCAGCACTTTTCTTGGAAGAAGATCGATACCAAACTCCACTTCATGCTCTAGGGGTAATCCCAGAAGCTCTTCAGGGAAAATATCAAGAAATTCCTTTACCGTCCTGACGTCCCCAACAGTCAGGTCCTTGGCTTCGAGCCGTACAAACCATAAAGCGCCTCGCACCTTTCCTCACCATCCTTTACGCTCTTAGGCGCTTATTACATTCAACAGACAGTTCCCCCTTTCTCCTATCACCAACACTTCATCACCTTCGGGGGTTTTCAACACCATGCGCTTGGCTGCATAATCTAGATTAGCTTGATACTTCACAAGCCAATCCATGCCCAAAATTAAATTAAACTCCCCGAACGGTAATTCCATCAGATTCATTCGAAAAACTATCCCTTGAACTTCAAGAGGTACTTCCGGATAGAGTTTGTCCACTGCTACAGATTGTCCTAACGGGCTAACTACAGTCATTGCCCTAGGGGTAATTTTAGATTCTAACTTTAAAGTTCCAAATACGCTACTAGCTACATACGAATATGTCGACCCAATGTCAATCAATGTAGTGTAAGGTAAGCCAAAGATTAAGAACGTACCGGTTATGACATCCGGTGCATCAGCCTCCTCTCGATGTCTGACAGCATAGACCAACCCCAGCTGTCTTGCCTCAGTGTTTCCTGCCCCTTGACCTGATGCTCCACGACCTCGACTAGCCCTATTACCACCTCTAGCTGCACAACGACCTCTTTGTGGTTGTTGACCTCCTTTGCCAGGCTGAGCATTCTCTCGACCCATGGTCCCTTCACCGTCCCATTGCTGCGGACAGTTTTTAACTTGGTGATCCATAGATCCACACCTAAAACACTTCCTACTGCTTGCCCAACACTCACCGACATGAAATTTTCCACATTGAGCACACTTTGGTGTCTAGTTAGCAGCGATAGGTTTCTCTTCCCGTTTCGATCCTTCAGACCTGGGCCTTTTCTGAGTTCGTCCAGTTGCTCCGGACGACCCAAAATTCCTTTTGTTTCCACCCCTATCTCTATCTCGGTTTAATTTTTTGATTCGCTTTACCTCCTCAGCTATCTTAGCCTTTTCCACTAGGACAACAAATTCCCTCTCCCACTGTGGGGCTATCAAAACACGCAAATCATCCCTCAAGCCATCTTCAAACCTAACACAATATTCATGCTTCGTGGCTACCATCCCACGAGCATAACGGCTAAGACGTAAAAATTTAGCTTTATATGTAGCCACTGACCTACTCCCTTGCACCAGATTCAGAAATGCTCTGCGCTGCGCATCGACATAACTTGATCCAATATACTTATTTTGAAATGCCGTTTTAAAGAGATTCTAGGTAATACGGTCAGCCACTGTTCCATCCTTAACCGTAAGCCACCATTGGTAGGCTTCATCCCGTATGAGAGATATAATTCCTTTTAACTTCTCCTCCTCCGTAAAGTCTAAATCATCTATTATACATTCTGCCGCCTCCAACCAATACTCAGCTGAACTTAGGGCTACACCAGAAATTCCTCTAAACACTTCTACCCCATTGGCCCTAAGCTGCTCCGGCACAGATTTTCGGGCTCCTATGCCCATACCAGCCCCAACAACCCTCTCTAGAACCCTTAGCATCACCTGAGATACCGCATCATCTCCGTGATCGATCTTAAAATTCCTCCTCCGGTGGTGGGCTGACATCTCATTCCCAGAGCCATGGCCAGATCCTACTAGCTCAAACCACGATCATCCTACCCCTACCCCGACCACGTCTTGGACATCCTCTACCCCTTGTACTCATTCTACCGCTTCACATTTATCGATTAGAAATTTTATGAACTATTAGTTTTCTTCCACTGATTAACCACGAACAGTCTTATGGATAATAGTTTTGAAAGTAGTTCTTTAGAATTCGTATTCACAATACAGTCTCAAGTTCATATCCTCTAGGAAACACATACATTCAATCATCAACATCCATAAACTTACGTTCATCACAGAAAAGTGTTGTTGTTATTGTTTTACTACCCAGGGGTATTTTCATAATTTTATCCTTCAGGGGTATTTTTGTAATTTTTCAAAATAAGGTTCCTTGGTATTTTAGTAATTTTGCAATCCGGGGGTATTTCGATAATTTTTGAGATTTAGGGGTATTTTAGTAATTTTGACATCCAAGGGTATTTCGATAAATTTTTTCAAATAAGAGATATTTTGATGTTGTTGTCATTGTATTTTTTATTTTTTTGTTTTTTATTATTTTTTTCTGAAGGGGTATTTTGAAAAAAAATCTAGTTACTCTTGTAAACATACAGTTTTTGGGTAAATTTTCAAAACATAGGCATTTTACAAATTCACTTTGTTGGTTGGAAATTTTCACAAATCAAGTGTATTCTTTGAAATTTACAAAACTTAGGGGTTTTGTTTGCAAAATAGGGTGGCTGGTCCCTTTCGGGTTTTAATTATAGGTTTGGCCCATCAACAAGTCCTCATAATTAGAGTGAATGACCACTACGCTCGAGTAAGGTTCCAGTGAAGAGGAGGTGAGTCACTAGGATCGCTTAAATACCAAGCTCTTCCTGGATCTATTCCTAGACATGCGTATGCTGTTGCCACACCTTAGTCTTGCGACTGTTCATGAGTTTTGTTTAGTGAGGTTAAGTCTTATGAAATTTAAGGAGTTGTTTCATTAAGCCTAGAGTCCATCAAGTTCTAGATCTAATTAGTCTCGTCCCATAAAGTCCATCAAGCCCACATAGATATATAACACATAGAGTTGAATACTTACTGCGTGGATCGGTGCTTAGAGACTCAAAAGCCATATCCTCAAACCAGACATTTTTCTAAAAAAAATTTTCCCAAAACACCTCTAGGCCCATATCACAGCCCGAGTTTTGAACTAGGCTCTGATACCAAAATGTAAGACCCCCAAACCCGGCCCATGCGTTTCGACCAGATCTGGTATGCTACGAGTTGTACATTGAAAACTTTTGCTTTGTTAGTTATGGAAATCGTAAGTCAATTGGACATTATTTGGATAAATAAGTGACATTTTAAAATTTAAAATCCTTGTATTACTATTATTAAGTATTAATAAACCTTATCATGAATTCATAAGTTGCATAACATTGAAAAATTCTTAGTTGAATAAAACTAGGGCCTTATTACATAAATATTCCCAAATAAAATAAAATAAAATTTAAAGAAATCCCAAAAATAATTTATAGAAATAAAACTTGATGGCCCCTCGAGTCTATCTCGGCTCCCATGTCCACGATCTACTGCTCATCTGGAAGAGTAGAGAAAAGGAAAGCGTGAGTCACCGAGACTCAGTGTATAAATCTCGAAATACACGACCCAAGCCCACAAACACATTATGGGCCCTAGCCCATACATGAAGGTAACAATCATAATCACATGGTAAACGATAAATAATGAATAACCAACCCATCCTAGGTTTCCATCCTCTACTCACCAACCCGTACCAACCATCACACCTTGGGGATTTCTACAATCAACCCTCCATCCGCTACACACCAAAACAACAGCCGCACTGCCTATTCCTATTAATTAGGAATCATTGAATGTGGCATAGCCACCGATCACTATGTGACCTAACATTTGTATATGTGGGATTTCCACCACCGATCACCAAGTGACCTATCATGCACTTCCCCTTCAATATCATATTCCCACCCCATGCATACACATAAAGAAAACATCATGCAGTCATATATATTTTTCGATACACATAGGAGTTCTATGTTTACGTACAGCATCCTTGCCTAACCCTTTTAGGTTTCCATTAAATCTGCCTATACTGACCTCATTCTAGCTTTTAAGCCCATAACATATATATAGTCATACATACAGGTTTATTAGTGTGTTAGAGATCTACACACCTGATTACCGATAAGACGATGCTTTTTATATTGACGCTATCCTTAGTCGACACTACTGCTATCTACCTAAGGTGTTGTTCAGAAGCCGGTCCACAACCAAGTGGCCAATCTCGAATGGTAGATACTACTCTTTTCTTAAACTTAGGTATTTTCTCCTTTGCCTAATCCATATTTAATTCCATCACAAGTCCTTATCAGAACTACTATCACAATTTTTAATCGTTAATTCTCATTATAACCTTAAGATCTTACATATAATGATCAAATCTAATAGAAATCCAGGGAAATCTTCTTACCTTAAAAATCCCGAAAGTGGAGGCTAGCTATTTTCGGCTTTTAGATCTAATTGACCAAGCTTCCTTCAAATCCTGAATTGTCGCCCATCATAAAACCATTAAACTATTAGCTTTAGGATTTTGCCTTTCAAAAATTGAGAATAGATCATGAGAACTAATCAAAAATCGACACTTACCTTAGCATAGGAGATTTGGCTAGCACTAGAAAGAGGATTCGGCAATGCCAATGGAAGATTTAAATGCTGGAAGTATAGAACTAATTCTCAAATAAGATGAATAAAAGAGAAGACTATGGATGCTTTGACTTTTTAGAGAAATCGGCACAAGGAGGAAAAAGTGGAGAAGAGTTTCGACTTTTGAAGAATTGGAGAAAAGAAATTGGAGAAGGAGAAGCTAGGGAAATTCGGCAAAATGGGAGAGGAATTTAGGGTTTTCGATTATCGAAACAAGGAGCTAGCCCTTCCTATTTATAGATATTTGGCACCTCTTCGCTAAAAATGAAAACGCCTTAAATTCAAGCTAAAGAGGGAAATCCGCACCCTCTTTGCCATGCAATGTTTAATTTTACACTCCTCTAGGTAGTGGATTTTCTACCAACACTTCCTTGAAGATAAGCTCTAACTTTTCTCATTTTTATCTATGATATTATCACTTATAAAATCCACATAATTTCTCCTATTTTTGAGCCTTGTAGCCATCCACCTCTACTAACCCTAATATCGAAATTTAACTTACTTAAATTAAAAGATTTGGGCCTCATTAAACTTAATATTTGGGCCCCTAATTCCTTGTATGTGGTGTCACCATATTTTCATTTAAAGTACCGAAATTGGCCTAAAAACATGGGCTCTTTGCGACCCAAAACTTGTTCCTTTTTAATTGTTAATGATACCACTTCAAAATAATTTAATATGGGACTTTGCCTAATTCTAAGCCCAAATTTAAACCACTTTCACCATATTAAACATATTCCTATACTAAACGCATAGACCCATAAATTCAGGATGTTACACTTCTAAGCAAGATCCACATTGTGAAAGACTAACTTCCTTAAGCATACTTAAGGAACCATAATTCGTGAGTCTAGTGATTCTTTCTTAGTTAATATAACCAAGTTTTAAGCGCAATAGGTACCCCTCATTAGAGTGTGAAGTTTTAAGCCTCTTATTCACTATTTCAGTTTGAAACATCAAGTAGTTATTTTGTTTGGTAAAGTAGAGATTGTTTTCCATCCATCCATTACAGATTAAAGAACAATTTCTATGAATAGTAATCCCTTTTATTGAATGTCATAGTAAAACTGTCATAAAATGAACATGCTACAGAAATTAAATTCCTCTTAAAATGAGGTACATAAAATATGTTCTTTAAAACAATCTTCTTAAAATTATCAAAGTGTAAAATAAATTCTCCCACTACTTTGGCTAAAACATAGCTCTCATCTGCAGACCACAACAAGAGGCTCCTATCATGCAGACTTCTCATTTTGTTGAACTCCTATGAAGAAACATACACATGGTTAGTGGCTCTAAAATCAATAACCTAGTTTTCAAATGATTCTTCCACTAAGCAAGCTTCAACCATAAAGAGTTCCATACATTTTCCCTTTTCAGCTAGGTAATCCAAATAATCCTTATAGTTTGATCTAAAATGCCCTTTCCTATTGCAGAAGAAACATTTGATCTTTTTAGGATCTTTTAACTTCTTAGCCTTCTTCCTTTCTACACGAGGTGGAACCTAAGACTTAGTCAGTTTCTTCTTTCCCTTAGCTTTCTACTTCCCCTTAGAGGACAATAGACTAATAGCTAATTTTTCCTTAGGTTTCTGTTGAACTAGCTTACTACCATTCAGCATTAACTCATAGGGTTGTAATTCCTTCATGAGCTGAGTCAAGGTAAGCGCATTGTTCCCAAATTTGTAAGCAGCCCTAAAACCAGCAAACTATTTGGTTAAAGATTTGAACACTGTTTCAATTTAAGTGTTCACGTCTAGTTCAGCCCCATTGTCCTCCGTTTCCCTAAATAATCCCATAAGCTTAAGCATATGTTCTTTGACTAGAGTGTCGGGTTTCTGCTGAGAGTTCACGTAACAACCCCATTTTAGTGGTTTCGGGACAACGATTATGACAAGTGAGTCAATATTGTATTATTTATTTTATGTTTATGAGTATTTATTAAATTCATATTAAAATTTGGTTAAGAAATTTTACCGTTTAAATAGTTAATTACTTAAAAAGGGCTAAATTATAAAGCTGCAAAAGGAAGTTTCTATTAGTTAAAGGTGTCAAATGGCTAGAAAGAGATAAATAAGTGGACTTAAATGGTAAATATATCATTTAGTATTATAGTGGAAGATTTTGGTGACTAAATGAATGAAATTAAATTAGTTTTTAAAGGGAAAAATGGTAAATAAGTAAAAATAATAACATAAACAAAAACAAATTAGTAATCATCTTCCTCCTTCACCCATTTTCAACTGAAAAACACCATAGAAATGGCTTGAGAATTCAGTTCACAACCTTGCTTGCATGGTAAGTGATTTTGATCCCGTTTTTAATGATTTTTATGTTTTTGAAGTCATTTTAGCTTAATCTAGTTAACCTGGGGTTAATTTGTGACTGTTAAAAATTTAGAGACTTTCCATGAATGAATTAGGTGTGCTTGTGAATTTAATTGATAAGATTCTTGTGTTTAATAGCTAAATAGAAGTATTTTGTTAAGTGATATTTAGTAATTTTAATGTAGGGATTAAATTGTTTAAATAGTGAAACTTCATGCAAATATTGTGAAATGATGATAAAAATGGGCTAATTATGAACCCTATGAAATTCAACTAGCTGGTATTTTGATTAAATCTGGATAATTCGTAAATTTTGGGATTTAGGACTAAATTACATAAAGGTTAAAATGTTAGGGGTATTTTTATAAATTTATATTGATAAGGGTTATAGGCTTGAATTAATTATGTAAGCTATTTGAATTATTTAATTGAATGAAAGTTATTATATAGATCAAGAAATGGGTCAATCAGATTTAAATCGTGGAAAAGCTAAAGTACTGGACTAGTCATCAACTTTGTTTTTACAACTGTTTTCGTTGAGGTAAGCTTATATAATAGTTAATTTATTTCTTGTGAAATTGTTAAATGTTAATGTTTAATTATTTTAGGTAACTTAAATGTTTAATGTGTACTATATGTTAAATTGGATTACATTTCCATAATAATCAATTGATGAAATTGTTGATAATGTGGATTACATGTATGTGAGTATTACATGTTATAATGGAAATGTAACACCCCAAACCCAGCCTAAACGCTACGACCGAATATGGCGTGTCACTGGGAAGAAAACGTCTTCCAAACCATTTTGTCGACTTGATTTGAAAAGAAAACTTTTGTGTAGTTAAAGAAAAATGTGGTTGAATTGAGCGAATTGCTAAAACAATTTGAAACATTATTCAGCATGATAGAACCACTTCCTTCAACCAGAACTCGCACTTACTAAACTTAGTAAACAATTGCTTCTCCCTTAGAATCTACAAAACCACTCGCAGATGTGCATCATACTATTCCTCTGATTTCGAGTATACCATAATATCATCTATAAACACTACGACGAATCGGTCCAAAAACGGATGAAACACCTGATTCACCATATCCATAAACGCTTCTAGGGCGTTGGTCAACCCAAACGGCATCACCAAAAATTCATAATGACCATAACGAGTATGAAAAGCCGTTTTATGGATATCTGCCTCCTTGAACTTAAGCTGGTGATACCTCGACCTCAAATCTATCTTGGAAAAGACTGGGGCTCCCTTAAGTTGGTCGAACAAATCGTTTATCCTTGGCAATGGATACCTATTCTTAATTGTCAACTTATTCAACTGACGGTAATCAATGCACATTCGCATTGATCCATCCTTTTTCTTAACAAAAAGCACAGGCGCTCCCCAAGGCGATACACTTGGCGGATAAAACCCCGATCCAACAACTCCTGAATCTGCGCTATCAGCTCTACCAACTCCTTTGGTGCCATTCTATATGGGGCAATAGACACTGGCACTGTTCCTGGTAAAAGGTCTATACCAAACTCAACTTCACGATCAGGCGGCAAACCCGGAAGCTCCTCTGGGAACACGTCAGTGAATTCTTTCACCGTTCGAACATTTCCCACCATTGATTCCTTAACCTCCAAAGCACAGACATAAACCACAAACGCCTTACATCCTTTCCTTACCATCTTCTCAGCCTTCAAAGCAGATACCACACTCGATAGGTAGTTTCTTCCCTCACCTATCATCACCACCTCTTCATCCTCGGCCGTTCTCTGCACCATGCGCTTAGCTGCACAGTCCAGACCCCCCTGATACTTTACCAACCAATCCATCCCTAAGATCAGATCGAACTCCCCGAGGGGCAATTCCATCAAATTACCTTGAAACACTACCCCTTGGAGTTCTAGGGGTACATCCCTATATAGTTTGTCTACTACCACAGAGTGTCCAAGAGGCCTAATTACCGTCATCTCCCTAGCAGAAGTCGCATAGGCTAAGTTCAAGGTTCCCACTATACCACTAGCAACATAAGAGTGCGTCGAACCAGCATCAATCAAAGCAGTATAAGGCAACCCAAAAATTAAAAACGTACCAGTTATGACGTTTGACACGTCGCCCTCCTCTCGATGCTTCGCTGCATAGACCAACCCAGGCTATCTTGCATCGATATTTTCAGCACCCCTACCCGGTGCTCCACGGCCTCATCCGTTTCCATTACCACCCTTGGCTGCACCTCGACCCCTCTGCGGTCGCTGACCATCTCCCCTAAATTGTGTAGCCCTTGATTCTCGGTCTGTGTCCTAGCAGGCCTCTGCGGACAATCTCTTATCCGTTGATCCATTGACCCACACTCGAAACACCACCTATTACCTTTCCAACATTCCCCCGAATGCGACTTCCCACATCGAGCACACCGTGGTGGCCACTGAGCAGCAGCTGCAGGCCTCGTAGCTTGATTCGATCCACTGAATCTAGCTCTTTTTTGAGAACTCCCAGCGTACCCTGATGGCCCAAAACTCCTTTTATCACTATTCCTATTCTGATTCTGTTTCTCTTTTGTTTCACCTCCTCAGCAATCTTGGCCTTTTCTACAAGAATGGCGAATTCCCTCTCTCGCTGTGGAGCAATCAACACTCGCAGCTCATCCCTTAGTCTGTCCTCAAACCTAACACAGCGCTCATGCTCCATAGCCATGATACCCCAAGCATATCTGCTCAACCGTAAGAATTTCACTTCGTACCCTGATACTGACTTACTCCCCTGCACCAAATTCAGGAACGCCTTACGTTGTGCATCCATATAACTAGACCCAACGTACTTCCTCTGGTAAGCCGCTTTAAAGAAATCCCAAGTGATGTCATAGGCCATCACATCTTCCCTGACCGTAAGCCACCACTGATAAGACTCATCCCGGAGAAGAGACACTATCCCTTTCAACTTCTCCTCACCGTGAAATCCAAATCATCCATTATGCGCTCTGTTGCCTCTAACCAATACTCCACTGTGTAGGGAGCTACACCTGAAACTCCCCTAAATATCTCTGCTCTATTAGCTCGAATTTGTTCGGACACAGATTTTTGAGCCCCCGCATCTACACCTACTCCAGTGACTCTCTCCAAAACCTGTAGCATCGCCTGCAACACCGGGTCATCACCACCTGTTTGCTCCTAGAATTTAGCGCCCACAGCTGGCGGTGATGGTACTTCATTCTCTGACTCATAACTAGACCCTACTGGCTCTGACACAGTCATCCTACTCCTACCACAACCACATACATTACGCCTACGACCTCGAGTGCTCATTCTACCGTTCGCGATTTAATCTGATTTAAAAAATTTTATAGGTTAATACCTTTTTCTTCCACTGATTAACAACGAACAGTTTTATGGAAGGAAGTTTTAACAATGGTTCTTTCGAATTTGAACTATTCTTACATAGTTCAGTTCTTAAGTCTGTATTTCTAATTCTAAAATTCACATTCAATCAACATTCAGCAGAGTACCACATACATGTATTCAACATAAATACATCCACGAGCTCACATTTGTCACCTAAGGGTATCTTCGTCATTTCACTACCCAGGGGTATTTACAAAATTTTTCACGTACAGGGGTATTTTCATAATTTTCCAAAATAAGGTATCTTGTGATTTTTCAAAATAGGGGTATTTCAGTAATTTTACAATCCAAGGGTATTTTGGTAATTTTTCCAATTCGATAACTTTCATAAATCAAGGGTAATTTGGTAATTCTTAAAACAAGGGTGCATTGGTCATTTTCTAAACAGGTTATTTTGGTCATTTTATAAAATTAAGGGTATTTTGGTCATTTTACAAAATCAAGGTCATATAAGTAATTTTACAAAGATGGGGTACTGGTCCCTTTCGAGTTTTAGTTAAATCTTTGGCCCATTAACAAGCCCTCACGGTTAAGGTGAACAGTCACTACGCACCACGTAGGATTCCAGAGAAGAGGAGGTGAGTCGCTAGGACTGCTTAAATACCAAGCTCTTCCTGGATCCAATCCTAGGCATGCGTATGCCTGTTACCACACCCTAGTCCTTTTGACTTGCTCACAGACTTGTTTATTTAGGGAAGTTAAGTTTTATGGAATTTAGGAGTTTGTGTAACTAGGCCTATGGTCCATAAGCCCTAACATATCTATCTACGTCCTTATAAACCCATTAATCCCATCATACATATATATATCACATCAGAGGTTAGGATACTTACCTGGGTGGATCGGTGCCGGAGACTCGGGTGCCATGCTTTCCGAGATATGCATCTCCCCAGAAATCATTTTACAAACCTTTTATTTTTAGGCCTTATACCCACAGCCGAGCTTTTGAACCGGGCTCTGATACCAAAAATGTAACACCCTAAACCCGGCCTAAGCACTACGGTCGAATCTGGCGTGTCACTAGGAAGAAAACGTCTTCCAAACCATTTTCCCAACTTGATTTGAAAAGAAAACTTTTGTGTAGTTAAAGAAAAATGTGGTTGAATTGAGTGAATTGCTAAAACAATTTGAAACATTATTCAGCATGATAGAACCTCTTCGTTGTTAACCTTGTTGATTATTTATCCGGCGTATAAATTTAGAAAAACTCAGAGTATTTACTTAAGTTTATAAAAACGTCCATTCCATAGATTACCTGACATGCTTTTTTATTTAATAAAGTTTAAGAGAAAACGGAAAGAATAATAAATCCCAAAGTGAAGTTTAAGTGGCCTTATTACAAACTGAAATCCCAACTTAAAGTAAATAAAAATTAAAACTGAAACGAACATTGAAACAAAAATAGATATTTTGCATGGCCACCGCGAGTCCACCCCGGCTCCAAATCCACGATCTACGCATTATCTACAAAATGTAATGGAAGGGGTGAGTCACCGAGACTCAGTGTGCAATTTCCCATCCCAAAAGATGTCAAACTCATACATAGATTCATATGATATTATGCATGTCATGGAACCCATTACCTAAATATCCATCCGAGTCTCCCAAATCTACCCCTTGTGGCACCTAGCCACTGGTGGTACCTAACCACTGGTAACCGAAGTTACAAATAATCATATATGGGGCCAACCCACTTGTGGTACCTAACCACTAGTGACGATCCCTTAAATCGATATGTGGGGCCAACCCACTGTGGTACCTAACCACTGGGACGAGTCACAGAAATAATCATATGTGGTACCTAACCACTAGTGACAATCTGATAAATCATGCCTTCCCCCTCCTCTCATCATACCCATATTTCATGTATATGTTTCTCCATACAATGTGATCATGCTTAATACATAAGAAAATATAACATTGCACACATAGGTTTCACATAGATAAGGCACGATATTCACCATAATGGACTTACCCGGAGTCCTTGCTTATATCTGTAAGGGTAACGTAATGTTTCCCACTGTTATTCTGGCTTTTAACAAACACAACATTTAACATAACAACATATAAAGTGCGTAAGAGTTACACACCTAACACCCGTACTATTGCACTCTCGGCTTTAACACTATCGTCACTCAAAACTACCACTATCTGCCTACAATCTTTCTCCGATGTCGGCCCACAACCCGTGGCCAATCTACGCACCACGATCTTCGCTTCGCTTCTTGAACTTAGGGGTGGGTTTACAGATCCAACTCCTCCTATCGCTATCGGTATTCGAGTCCATGAACACACCTTGGTCACTAAATCATAATAAAGCAATGAGAACAAACTAAAAGAAATTGATGTTCACGGCCACAGCCCTTACCTAGATCGACAAATCCCGGAGCCTTGGACTTGACCCACCGACTAACCAACTCCTAGAGATCTTCAACCGCAAGTGACACCACCCCACCTATATTCAATCAAGCATCCATCTATTAAACTGAGCGGCCATTCGGCTTAAGCAGGAAATCTCGAAAGAGATATTATGAGATAAAAAAAATTACCCATCTTACCTTCACTTGACCGATTCAAACACCATCTAGCAAGATTCGGCCCAACAACCCCTTAAAGATGATTCGGTAAGAGCTGGAACAGTAGGAAATCCAAAATAGAAAGCCGAAAATGGAAACAAGATCTTCAATTGTATGATTAGGGGTTTTGATTGTTAGAGAGATGAAGAAAACACTATTAAAAAATGGCTAAAAGGTTCGGCTATGGAAGAAGAAAATATGGGCAAAGAGGGTTCGGCTTTTAGGAAGATATTGAAGAGGAGAAAAGAGCTAGATTGTTTCAGTTTTGGAGAGAAATTTAGGCAAATGAGAGAACCCACAAGAGAAGAGAATTTTGACTTGAAGAGAGAAGGTGAGAAAGAAAGAAAAGATGAAAAAGATGATCATTTGTGCCTACTAATTTTGGCATATCAAACCGAATTTCACCCCCTCCCTAGAGCTTGATTTTCGGCCAACTCCTCCTCCACCTGCTAACTCTTATCCTCCTTGTTATCTTAATCTACATCCTCCCTTCAAAAGAGGCCTCCTTAGCACCAACTCCTCCCCTCATAAATCAACATATTATCCACCTAAATAAAAGAATTAAATCTCCTATTTTCTAGCCATTGTGCCATCCTCCCTTCCCCCCTTAGAGTGCCGAATATTAGCCTAAAAGCATGGGCTCCAAGCGGCCAACAGTTAGGTCCAATCCTCCCCTTAGTGATGCCATCTACTTGCTCCCTTACAGCACCACCAAATTTTGGGCCACAAGCCCACCTTGCAAATTTTAAACATAGATACCCCCTTCTTTCTTTCCTATAGCTCCCCAGTATAAAATTAACCCAGGTCTCAGCCTAAAACTGAGCCCAATTCGCACCTCTAAATCTCAAGCTAACACTTTAACCCTATAACACACAAAATGCACAGACCTACTTACTCAAGATGTTACAGTTCTACCCCCCTTAAATTAAATTTCGGCCTTGAAATTTACCTGATCACCCTGGCTCCCATGTTGCTTCTTCGGATCCATGGTTCTGCCATAATATCTTCACCAAAGGGACTGATTTCCTACGCAGCACTTTGACATCCCTATCCAGGATCTGCATTGGTCCCTCCTCAAAAGATAAGTTTGGGCTCACCTCAACTTCTTCCACCGACACAACATGAGACAGATCTGAGCGATAGCGTCTAAGCATGGAAACAAGGAGCACGTTATGGATCTGACTCAACTCTGGTGGCAACTCGAGCTGATAAGCTACTGGTCCCACTCGCTTCAGCACCTGATAAGGCCTGATAAACCTAGGGCTCATCTTGCCTTTCCGACCAAATCTCAGCACTTTCTTCCACGGCGACACCCTCAAGAAAACCCTGTCACCCTCTGTAAATTCTATATCCTTCTGTTCGAGATCGGCATAGGACTTTTGCCTGTCCGAAGCTTCTTTCAGACGAGCTCGAATCAGCCTAACCTTCTCTTCTGTTTCAGCCACTAACTCTGGACCCAATAATTGTCGCTCCCCCAACTCCGTCCAACACGTTGGGGTACGACACTTCTGACCATATAACGCTTCATATGGTGCCATCCGAATACTTGCCTGGTAACTATTATTGTATGCGAACTCTGCCAACGGTAGAAATTCTTCCCAACTACCACTGAAATCCAAGGCACAACCCCTTAGCATATCTTCCAAGACCCTGATTACCCTCTCCGACTGTCCATCCGACTGGGGATGAAATGCCGTACTAAAATCCAACTTTGTACCCAATGCTTGGTGTAGCGCTTTCCAAAACCTCGGCGTGAACCTAGGGTTTACGCGGAGATAATCAACAACGGCACCCCATGTAACCTCACAATTTTAGCTACATATAACTTAGCCAACCTTTAGAGAGAGTAATCAACCCGAACTGGTATAAAATGAGCCGACTTTGTTAAATAGTCAATGATCACCCAGACCAAATCCTTCTTAGTAGGCGTGAGGGGTAGCCCACTAACGAAATCCATCATGATCCTTTCCCATTTCCACTGTAGAATCTTTATCGGTTGAAACAATCCCAAGCATAACTGATGTTCGGCTTTGATCTGTTGACACGTCAAACACTTACTCACAAATTCAGTTACTTCTCGTTTTAGGCACGGCCACCAAAACTGCTCCCGTAAATCTCAGTACATCTTACTACCTCCAGGATGTATAGCGTATGGACTGCTATGAGCCTCCTGAAGAATCTTCTGCCTTAACTCCACATCTTTAGTCATGCAAACCTTCCCCTGAAAGCATAGCACTCCATCGCCGCTTAGGCTATACCCCTCCAATCCATCATTCTGTACTTGCAAACACCGAGCGTTCAAGACTTCATCCACCAGTTGTTTTTTCGTAACCTGGTTTATCCACATTGGCTTCACTTCCGATTACGCTAATGAGACTTACATCATCATCTGAGACTAAGGTGGGCAAACAAGGCTCTTAAATCTGCCACCACCTTGCGGCTCAAGGCGTCAGCTACCACGCCTTACATGGATGGTACTCAATTGAGCAATCATAATCCTTCAACAGCTCAATCTACCTCCTCTGCCTTAAATTCAATTCCTTCTGAGTAAGGAGGTATCTCAAACTCTTATGATCTGCGTACACAATAGACCTTTCTCCATACAAGTACTGTCTCTAAATTTTTAGGGCAAAAACCACTGCAGCCAACTCCAGATCATGCGTCGGGTAATTCACCTCATGAGGTCTCAATTGTCGAGAAGCATACGCTACTACCTTCCCCTCTTGCATCAGCACACACCCTAACCCTGTATGCGATGCATCACAATAAACTATAAACTCTTTCCCTGCTCCAGGTTGAATCAGCACTGGAGCTTCTATCAAAATCCTTTTTAACTTCTCAAAACTTTCATGTTGCTTGTCTAACCACACAAACAGAACCCTTTCCTTAGCAACTTGGTTAGCGGCGCTGCAATCAAAAGAAAACCCTTCCACAAACCTCCTGTAATATCCTGCTAAACCCAGAAAACTTCGAATCTCCGCCATAGACTTCAGTGGTTTCCAGCCTAACACCGCTTCAATCTTCCGTGGGTCCACCCTAATCCCCTCAGCTGACACCACATGACCCAAAAAGGTAACTTCCTTCAACCAGAACTCGCCCTTCCTAAACTTAGCAACCAATTGCTTCTCCCTTAGAATCTGTAAAACCACTCGCAGATGTGCATCGTGCTCTTCCTCCGATTTCAAGTACACCAGAATATCTTCCAAGACCTAGATTACCCTCTCCGACTGTCCATCCGACTGGGGATGAAATGCCATCTTCGAATCCAACTTTGTACCCAATGCTTGGTGTAACGCTTTCCAAAACCTCGACGTGAACCTAGGGTTTCTGTCAGAGATAATCAACACTGGCACCCCATGTAACCTCACAATTTTCGCTACATATAACTTAGCCAACCTTTAGAGAGAGTAATCAACCCGAACTGGTATAAAATGAGCCGACTTTGTTAAACAGTCAATGATCACCCAGACCAAATCCTTCTTAGTAGGCGTGAGGGGTAGCCCACTAACGAAATCCATCATGATCCTTTCCCATTTCCACTGTAGAATCTTTATCGGTTGAAACAATCCCGAGGGTAACTGATGTTCGACTTTGACCTTTTGACATGTCAAACACTTACTCACAAATTCAGTTACTTCTTCTTTTAGGCCCGGCCACCAAAACTGCTCCGTAAATCTCGGTACATCTTACTACCTCCAGGATGCATAGCGTATGGACTGCTATGAGCCTCCTGAAGAATCTTCTGCCTTAACTCCACATCTTTAGGCATGCAAACCTTCCCCTGAAAACATAGCACTCTATCGCCGCTCAGGCTATACCCCTCCAATCCATCATTCTGCACTTGTAAACATCGAGCGTTCAAGACTTCATCTACCAGTTGTTTTTCCTTAACCTGGTTTATCCACGTTGGCTTCACTTGCGAGCTCGCTAATGACTTTCGTTATCATACTGACTAAGGTGGGCAAACAAGGCTCTTAAATCGCCACCACCTTACGGCTCAAGGCGTCGGCTACCACGCCTCACATGGATGGTACTCAATTGAGCAATCATAATCCTTCAACAACTCAATCTACCTCCTCGCGCTTTAAATTCAATTCCTTCCGAGTAAGGAGGTATCTCAAACTCTTATGATCTGCGTACACAATAGACCTTTCTCCATACAAGTAATGTCTCTAAATTTTAGGGCAAAACCACTGCAGACCAACTCCGGATCATGCGTCGGGTAATTCACCTCTTGAGGTCTCAATTGTCGAGAAGCATACGCTACTACCTTCCCTCTTGCATCAGACACACCCTAACCCCGTATGCGATGCATCACAATAAACTGTAAACTCTTTCCCTGCTCCAGGTTGAATCAGCACCGGAGCTTCTATCAAAATCCTTTTTAACTTCTCAAAACTTTCATGTTGCTTGTCTAACCACACAAACGAACCCTTTTCCTTAGCAACTTGGTTAGCGGTTGCAATCAAAGAAAACGCTTCCACAAACCTCCCATAATATCCTGCTAAACCCAGAAAACTTCAAATCTCCACCATAGACTTCGATGGTTTCTAGCCTAACACCGCTTCAATCTTCCGTGGGTCCACCCTAATCCCCTCAGCTGACACCACAGGACCCAAAAAGGTAACTTCCTTCAACCAGAACTCGCCCTTACTAAACTTAGCAACCAATTGCTTCTCCCTTAGAATCTGTAAAACCACTCGCAGATGTGCATCGTGCTCTTCCTCCGATTTCAAGTACACCAGAATATCATCTATGAACACTACGATGAATCGGTCTAAAAATAGATGAAACACCTGATTCATCATATCCATAAACGCTGCTGGGGCGTTGGTTAACCCAAACGGCATCACCAAAAATTCATAATGACCGTAACGAGTACGAAAAGCAGTTTTATGGATATCTACCTCCTTGACCTTAAGCTGGTGATACCCCGACCTCAAATCTATCTTGGAAAAGATTGAGGCTCCCTTAAGTTGGTCGAACAAATCATCTATCCTTGGCAACGGATACCTGTTTTTAATTGTCAACTTATTCAACTGACGGTAATCAATGCACATTCGCATTGATCCGTCCTTTTTCTTAACAAAAAACACAGGCACTCCCCAAGGCGATACACTTGGCCGGATAAAACCCCGATCCAACAACTCTTGATTCTGCGCTTTTAGCTCCACCAACTCCTTCGGTGCCATTCTATACGGAGCAATAGACACTGGCGCTATTCCTGGTAAAAGGTCTATACCAAACTCAACTTCACGATCAGGGGGCAAACCCGAAAGCTCTTCTTGGAACACGTCGATGAATTCTTTCACCGTTCGAACATTCCCCACCATTGATTCCTTAACATCCAAAGCACAGACATAAACCACAAATGCCTTACATCCTTTCCTCACCATCTTCTCAGCCTTCAAAGTGGATACCACACTCGATAGGTAGTTTCTTCCCTCACCTATCATCACCACCTCTTCACCCTCGGTCGTTCTCAAAGACTACGCGCTTAGTCAGCATAGTCTAGACCCGCGATACTTTACCAACCAATCCATCTCTAAGATCGATCGAACTCCTCAAAAGCAATTCCATCAAATCGACTTGAAACACTACCCTTGAGTTCTAGGGGTACATCCTTATATAGTTTGTCTATTACCACAGAGTGTCCTAGAGGCCTAATTACCGTCATCTCCCTAGCAGAAGTCTCATAGGCTAAGTTCAAGGTTCCCACAATACTACTAGCAACATAAGAGTGCGTCGAACCAGCATCAATCAAAGCAGTATAAGGCAACCCAAAAATTAAAAACGAACCAGTTATGACGTCCAGTGCGTCACCCTCCTCTCGACGCTTTACTGCATGGACCAACCCAGGCTGTCTTGCATCGATATTTCTAGCACCCCTACCCGGTGCTCCACGACCTCGTCCGATTCCATTACCATCCCTGGCTGCACCTCGACCCCTCTGCGGTCGCTGACCATCTTCCCTAAATTGTGTACGCCCTTGATTCTCGGTCTCCGTCCTAAACGACCTCTGCGGACAATCTCTTATCCGGTAATCTATTAACCCACACTCGAAACACCCCCTATTACCTTTCCAACACACCCCCGAATGCGACTTCCCACATCGAGCACACCATGGTGCCCACTAAGGAGCAGCTGCAGGCCTCGCAGCTTGATTTGATCCACCGAATCTAGCTCTTTTTTGAGAACTCCCAGCGGACCCTGATGGCCCAAAACTCCTTTTATCACTATTCCTATTCTGATTTTGTTTCTCTGCTTGTTTCACCTCCTCAGCAATCTTGGCCTTTTCTACAAGAACGGCGAATTCCCTCTCTCGTTGTGGAGTAATCAACACCCGCAGCTCATCCATTAGTCCGTCCTCAAACCTAACACAGTGCTCATGCTCCGTAGCCACGATGCCCTGAGCATACCTGCTCAATTGTAAGAGTTACGCTTCTTGCCGGATCTGACTTACTCCCT
The DNA here is from genome assembly GCA_025506655.1 of Gossypium rotundifolium. Lineage (NCBI taxonomy): Eukaryota > Viridiplantae > Streptophyta > Magnoliopsida > Malvales > Malvaceae > Gossypium > Gossypium rotundifolium. The sequence continues at coordinate 122,887,930 of CP106723.1, forward strand.
TCACCAAATTTAAGAATGCCTTACGTTGTGCATCTATATAACTAGACCCAACATACTTCCTCTGGTAAACCGCCTTAAAGAAATTCCAAGTGATGTCATCATCTATCGTACCTTCCCTGACCGTAAGCCACCACTGATAAGACTCATCCCGGAGAAGAGACACTATCCCTTTCAACTTCTCCTCAGCCGTGAAATCAAAATCATCCGTTATGCGCTTTGTTGCCCCTAACCAATACTCCTCTGTGTTGGGAGCTACACCCGAAACTCCCCAAAATACCTCTGCTCCATTAGCTCGGATTCGTTTAGACACAGATTTTTGAGCCCCATCACCTACGCCTACTCCAGCGACTCTCTCCAAAACCCGTAGCATAGCTTACGACACCGCGTCATCACCACCCGTTTGCTCCTGAAATTTAGCGCCTACAGCTGGCGCCGCTGGTACTTCATTCTTCGACTCATAACTAGACCCTACTGGTTCTGACACAGTCATCCTACCTCTACCACAGCCACACACATTTCGTCCACGACCTCAAGTGCTCATTCTACCGTTCGCGATTTAATCTGAATTAAAAAATTTTATAGGTTAATACCTTTTTATTCCACTGATTAACAACGAACAGTCTTATGGAAGGAAGTTTTAACAGTGGTTCTTTCGAATTTGAACTATGTCTGCATAGTTCAGTTCTTAAGTCTGTATTTCTAATTCTAAAATTCATATTCAATCAACATTCATCAGAGTACCACATACATGTATTCAACACAAGTACATCCACGAGCTCACATTTGTCACCTAAGGGTATCTTCGTCATTTCCCTACCCAGGGGTATTTATAAAATTTTTCACGTACAGGGGTATTTTCATAATTTTCCAAAAGAAGGTATCTCGTGATTTTTCAAAATAGGGGTATTTCAATAATTTTACAATTTGTGGGTATTTTGGTAATTTTTCCAATTCTGATAACTTTCGTAAATCAAGGGTAATTTGGTAATTCTTCAAACAAGGGTGCTTTGGTCATTTTCTAAATAGGGTGATTTTGGTCATTTTACAAAATCAAGGGTATTTTGGTTATTTTACAAAATCAAGGTCATATAAGTAATTTTACAAAGATGGGGTACTGGTCCTTTTCGAGTTTTAGTTAAAACTTTGGCCCATTAACAAGCCCTCACGGTTAAGGTGAATAGTCACTATGCACTAGGTAGGATTCCAGAGAAGAGGAGGTGAGTTGCTAGGACTGCTTAAATACCAAGCTCTTCCTGGATCCAATCCTAGGCATGCGTATGCCTGTTACCACACCCTAGTCCTTCTAACTTGCTCACAGACGTGTTTATTTAGGGAAGTTAAGTTTTATGGAATTTAGGAGTTTGTGTAACTAGGCCTATGATCCTTAAGCCCTAACATATCTATCTACGTCCCTATAAACCCATTAATCCCATCACACATATATATATATCACATTAGAGGTAAGGATACTTATCTGGGTGGATCGGTGCCAGAGACTCGTGTGCTATGCTTTCCGAGATATGCATTTCCCCAGAAATCATTTTACAGACCTTTTATTGAAAATATTTTGGGCCTTATACCCACAAAGAGCTTTTGAACTGGCTCGATACCAAAAATGTAACACCCCAAACCCGGCCTAAACGCTACGACCAAATCTGGCATGTCACTGAAGAAAACGTCTTCCAAATCATTTTGTCGACTTGATTTGAAAAGAAAACTTTTGTGCAGTTAAAGAAAAACGTGGTTGAATTGAGCGAATTGCTAAAACAATTTGAAACATTATTCAGTTTGATAGTACCACTTCGTTGTTAACCTTGTTGATTATCTATCCGGCGTATAAATTTAGAAAAACTCAGAGTATTTAATTAAGTTTATAAAAACGTCCATTCCATAGATTACCTCACATGCCTTTTTCGTTTAATAAAGTTTAAGAGAAAACAGAAAGAATAATAAATCCCAAAGTGAAGCTTAAGTGGCCTTATTACAAACTGAAATCCCAACTTAAAGTAAATAAAAATTAAAACCGAAACGAACATTGAAACAAAAATAGATATTTTATGGCCACCGCGAGTCCACTCCGCTCCAAATCCACGATCTACGCATTATCGCAAAATGTAATGGAAGGGTGAGTCACCGAGACTCAATGTGTAATTCCTTATCCCAAAAGACGTCAAACTCATACACGATTCATATGATATTATGCATGTCATGGAACCCATTACCTAAATATCCATCCGAGTCTCCCAAATCTACCCTTGTGGCACCTAGCCATCGGTGGTACCTAACCACCGTAACCGGTTACAAATAATCATACGTGGGCCAACCCACTTGTGGTACCTAACCACCGGTGACGATCCTTAAATCGATATGTGGGGCCAACCCATCGTGGTACCTAACCACCGGACGAGTCACGAAATAATCATATGTGGTACCTAACCACCACTGAGACTGTCACAGAATCTCATAAATCATGCATTCTCCTCCTCTCATCATACCCATATTTCATGTATATGTTTCTCCATACAATGTGATCATGCTTAATACATAAGAAAATATAACATGGCACACACAGGTTTCACATAGATAAGGCACGATATTCACCATAATAGACTTACCCAGAGTCCTTGCTTATATCCGTAAGGGTAACGTAATGTTTCCCACTGTTATTCCAGCTTTTAACAAACACAACATTTAACATGACAACAAATAAAGTGCATAAGAGTTACACACCTGACACTCGTACTATCGCACTCTCGGCTTTAACACTATCGTCACTCAAAACTACCACTATCTGCCTACATTCTTTCTCCAATGCCGGCCCACAACCTAGTGGCCAATCTTGCACCCCGATCGCTTCGCTTTCTTGAACTTAGGGTGGGTTTACAGATCCAACCCTCCTATCGCTTGGCGGGCATTCGTGTCCATGAACACACCTTGGTCACTAAATCATAATAAAGCAATGAGAACAAACTAAAATAAATTGGTGTTCACGGCCATAGCCCTTACCTAGATCAACAAATCTCGGAGCCTTGGACTTGACCCACCGACTAACCAACTCCTAGAGATCTTCAACCGCAAGTGACACCACCCCACCTATATTCGATCAAGCATCCAACTATTAAACTGAGTGGCCATTCGGCTTAAGCAGGAAATCCCGAAAGAGATATTATGAGATAAAAGAAATTACCCCTCTTACCTTCTTCACTTGACCGATTCAAACACCACCTAGCAAGATTCGGCCCAACAACTCCTTAAAGATGATTCAGCAAGAGCTGGAATAGCAAGGAATCCAAAACAGAAAGCCGAAAATGGAAACAAGATCTTCAGTTGTATGATTAGGGGTTTCGATTCTTAGAGAGATGAATAAAACACTATTGATAAATGGCTAAAAGGTTCGGCTATGAAAGAAGAAAATATGGGCAAAGAGGGTTCGGCTTTTAGGAAGATATTGAAGAGGAGAAAAGAGCTAGAGGGTTTCGATTTTAGAGAGAAATTTAGGCAAATGAGAGAACCCACAAGAGAAGAGAATTTCGGCTTGAAGAGAGAAGGTGAAAAAGAAAGAAAAAGATGAAAAAGATGATCATTTGTGCCTACTAATTTCGGCATATCAAACCGAATTTCACCCCCTCCCTAGAGCTTCATTTTCGGCCAACTCCTCCTCCATCTGATAACTTTTATCTTCCCTTGTTATCTTAATCTACATCCTCCCTTCAAAAAAAGGCCTCCTTAGCACCAACTCCTCCCCTCATAAATCAACATATTATCCACCTAAATAAAAGAATTAAATCTCCTATTTTCTAGCCATTGTGTCGTCCTTCCTTCCCCCTCTTAGAGTGTCGAATATTAGCCCAAAAGCATGGGCTCCAAGCGACCAACACTTAGGCCCAATCCTCCCCTTAGTGACGCCGCCTACTTGCTCCCTTACAGCACCACCAGATTTTGTGCCACAAGCCCACCTTGCAAATTTTAAACACAGATACCCCTTTTTTCTTTCCTATAGCTCCCATTAGAAAATTAACCTGGGTCTCATTGAAACCTCGAGCCCAATTTGCACCTCTAAATCTCAAGCTAACACTTTAACCCTACAACACACAAACATAGACCCACTTACTCAGGATGTTACAATTCTACCCCCCTTAAATTAAATTTCAGCCTCGAAATTTACCTGATGAAAAGAGTTGAGGGTATTGCTGTCGCATAACATCCTCTGGCTCTCTTGTCGCTTCTTCGGATCCATGGTTCCGCCATAATACCTTCACCAAAGGGACTGATTTTCTACGCAGTATTTTGACATCCCGATCCAGGATCTGCACTGGTTCCTCCTCAAAAGATAAGTCTGGGCTCGCCTCAATTTCTTCTATCGGTATAACATGAGACGGATCTGAGCGATAGCGTCTAAGCATGGAAACATGGAACACATTATGGATGTGACTCAACTCTGGTGGCAACTCGAGCTGATAAGCTACTGGTTCCACTCGCTTCAGCACCTAATAAGGCCCGATAAACCTAGGGCTCAGCTTTCTTTTCCGACCAAATCTTAGCACTTTCTTCCACGGCGACACCTTCAAGAAAATCCTGTCACCCTCTGTAAATTCTATATCCTTCCGTTTGAGATCGACATAGGACTTTTGCCTGTCCGAAGCTTCCTTCAGACGAGCTCGAATCAGTCTAGCCTTCTCTTATGTTTCCGCCACCAACTCTGGACCCAATAACTACCACTCCCCCAACTCCGTCCAACACGTCGAGGTGCGACACTTCCGACCATATAACGCTTCATATGGTGCCATCCGAATACTTGCCTGGTAACTATTGTTGTATGCGAACTCCGCCAACGGCAGAAATTCTTCCCAACTACCACTAAAATCCAAGGCACAACCCTTTAGCATATCTTCCAAGACCTGGATTACCCTCTCCGATTGTCCATCCGACTGGGGATGAAATGCCATACTGAAATCTAACTTTGTACCCAATGCTTGGTGTAACGCTTTCCAAAACCTCGACGTGAACCTAGGGTCCCTGTCAGAGATAATCGACACTGGCACCCCATGTAACCTCACAATTTCTGCCACATATAACTTAGCCAACCTTTGGAGAGAGTAATTGACCCGAACTGGTATAAAATGAGCCGACTTTGTTAAACGGTCAATAATCACCCAGACTGAATCCTTCTTAGTAGGCGTGAGGGGTAGCCCACCAAAGGAATCCATCGTGATCCTTTCCCATTTCCACTGCAAAATTTTTATCGGTTGCAACAATCCCGAGGGTAACTGATGTTCGACTTTGACCTTTTGACACGTCAAACACTTACTCACAAATTCGCCATTTTCTTTTTAGGCCCGCCACCAAAATCGCTCCCAGAAATCTCTAACATCTTACTACCTCCGGGATGCATAGCGATGGATCTATGAGCCTCCTGAAGAATCTTCGCCTTAACTCCACATCTTTAGGCATGCAAACCTTCCCCAGAAAACATAGCACTCTATCGCCGCTCAGGTTATACCCCTCCAATCCATCATTCTGCACTTGTAAACATCGAGCGTTCAAGACTTCATCCACCAGTTGTTTTTCCTTAACCTGGTTTATCCATGTTGGCTTCACTTGCAGTTCTGCTAATAGACTTCCATCATCATACAGACTAAGGTGGGCAAACAAGGCTCTTAAATCTGCCACCACCTTACGGCTTAAGGCGTCAGCTACCACGTTAGCCTCATATGGATGGTACTCAATCGAGCAATTATAATCCTTCAACAGCTCGATCCACCTCCTCTGCCTTAAATTCAATTCCTTCTGAGTAAGGAGGTATCTCAAACTCTTATAATCTGTGTACACAATAGACCTTTCTCTATACAAGTAATGTCTCTAAATTTTTAGGGTGAAAACCACTGCAGCCAGCTCCAGATCATGCGTCGGATAATTCACCTCTTGAGGTCTCAATTGTCGAGAAACATATGCTACTACCTTCCCCTCTTGCATCAGCACACACCCTAACCCTGTATGCGATGCATCACAATAAACCGTAAACTCTTTCCCTGCTCCAGGTTAAATCAGCACCGGAGCTTCCGTCAAAATCCTTTTTAACTTCTCAAAACTTTCTTGTTGCTTGTCTAACCACACAAACGAACCCCTTTCCTTAGCAACTTGGTTAGCGGTGCTGCAATCAAAGAAAACCCTTCCACAAACCTCCCGTAATATCCTGCTAAACCCAGAAAACTCTGAATCTCTGCCACAGACTTCGATGGTTTCCAGCCTAACACCGCTTCAATCATCCGTGTGTCCACCCTAATCCCCTCAGCTAACACCACATGACCCAAAAAGGTAACTTCCTTCAACCAGAACTCGCACTTACTAAACTTAGCAAACAATTGCTTCTCCCTTAGAATCTGTAAAACCACTCACAGATGTGCATCGTGCTCTTCCTCTGATTTCGAGTACACCAGAATATCATCTATAAACACTACGACGAATCGGTCTAAAAACGGATGAAACACTCGATCCATCATATCCATAAATGCTGCTGGGGCGTTGGTCAACCCAAACGGCATCACCAAAAATTCATAATGACCGTAACGAGTACGAAAATTCATTTTATAGATATCCGCCTCCTTGATCTTAAGCTGGTGATACCCCGACCTCAAATCTATCTTGGAAAAGACTGAGGCTCCCTTAAGTTGGTCGAACAAATCGTCTATCCTTGGCAACGGATACCTATTCTTAATTGTTAACTTATACAACTGACAGTAATCAATGCACATTCGCATTGATCCGTCCTTTTTCTTAACAAAAAGCACAGGCGCTCCCCAAGGTGATACACTTGGCCGGATAAAACCCCGATCCAACAACTCTTAAATACCCGAAACTCCCATAAATACCTCTGCTCCATTAGCTCAAATTCATTCGGACACAGATTTCTGACCCCCGCACCTACGCCTGCTCCAGCGACTCTCTCCAAGACCCGTAGCATAACCTACGACACAGCGTCATCACCACCCGTTTGCTCCTGGAATTTAGCACCCACAGCTGGTGGCGTTGGTACTTCATTCTCTGACTCATAACTAGACCCTACTGATTCTGACACAATCATCCTACCCCTACCATGACCACGCACATTACGCCCACGACCTCGAGTGCTCATTCTACCGTTTCGTGATTTAATCTAATTTAAAAAATTTTATAGGTTAATACCTCTTTCTTCCACTGATTAACAACGAACAGTCTTATGGAAGGAAGTTTTAACAGTGGTTCTTTCGAATTTAAACTATGTCTACATAGTTCAGTTCTTAAGTCTGTATTTCTAATTCTAAAATTCACATTCAATCAACATTCAACACAGTACCACATACATGTATTCAACACAAGTACATCCACGAGCTCACATTTGTCACCTAAGGGTATCTTCGTCATTTCAAAACCTAGGGGTATTTTCGAAATTTTTCACCTATAGGGGTATTTTTGTAATTTTCCAAAATAAGGTATCTTGTGATTTTTCAAAATAGGGGTATTTCGATAATTTTACAATCTGAGGTTATTTTGGTAATTTTTCCAATTTTGATAACTTTCAAAAATTAAGGGTAATTTGGTAATTCTTCAAACAAGGGTGTTTTGGTCATTTTCTAAACAGGGTTATTTATGTCATTTTACAAAATCAAGGGTATTTTGGTCATTTTACAAAATCAAGGTCATATAAGTAATTTTACAAAGATGGGGTACTGGTCTCTTTCGAGTTTTAGTTAAAACTTTGGCAGATTAACAAGCCCTCACTTGTTAAGGTGAGCAGTCCTCTGCACTGGGTAGGATTCTAGAGAAGAGAAGGTGAGTCGCTAGGACTGCTTAAATACCAAGCTCTTCCTGAATCCAATCCTAGGCATGCGTATGCCTGTTACCACACCCTAGTCCTTCTGACTTGCTCACATACGTGTTTATTTAGGGAAGTTAAGTTTTACGAAATTTAAGAGTTTGTGTAACTAGGCCTATGGTCCATAAGCCCTAACATATCTATCTACGTCCCTATAAACCCATTAATCCCATCACATATATATATATATCACATTAGAGGTTAGGATACTTACAGGTGGATCAGTGCCCGAGACTCGGATGCCATGCTTTTCGAGATATGCATCTCCCCAGAAATCATTTTACAGACCTTTTATTGAAAATATTTTAGGCCTTATACTCACAGCCGAGCTTTTAAATCGGGCTCTGATACCAAAAATGTAACACCCAAATCCGGCCTAAACGCTACGACCTAATCTGGCATGTCACTGGGAAGAAAACATCTTCCAAACCATTTTGTCAACTTGATATGAAAAGAAAACTTTTGTGTAGTTAAAGAAAAACGTGGTTGAATTGAGCGAATTGCTAAAACAATTTTAAACATTATTCAGCATGATAGAACCACTTCGTTGTTAACCTTGTTGATTATTTATCCGGCGTATAAATTTAGAAAAACTCAGAGTATTTACTTAAGTTTATAAAAATGTCCATTCCATAGATTACCTGACATGCCTTTTTTGTTTAATAAAGTTTAAGAGAAAATGAAAAGAATAATAAATCCCAAAGTGAAGTTTAAGTGGCCTTATTACAAACTAAAATCCCAACTTAAAGTAATTAAAAATTAAAATCGAAACGAACATTGAAACAAAAATAGATATTTCGCATGGCCACTGCGAGTCCACCCCGACTCCAAATCCATGATCTACGCATTATCTGCAAAATATAATGGAAGGGGTGAGTCACCGAGACTCAATGTGTAATTCTTTATCCCAAAAGACGTCAAACTCATACACAGATTCATATGATATTATGCATGTCATGGAACCCATTACCTAAATATCCATCCGAGTCTCCCAAATCTACCCCTTGTGGCACCTAGCCACTGGTGGTACCTAACCACTGGTAACCGAAGTTACAAATAATCATATGTGGGGCCAACCCACTTGTGGTACCTAACCACTGGTGACGATCCCTTAAATTGATATGTAGGCCACCCCATTGTGGTACCTAACCACTAGGACGAGTCACAGAAATAATCATATGTGGTACCTAACCACCGGTGGTTCCAAACCACCGAGACTTAGTCACGAGAATAATAATATGGGGGCCAACCCACGTGGTATCTAACCACCGGTGACGGTCGATAAATCATGCCTTCCCTCCTCTCATCATACCCATATTTCATGTATATGTTTCTCCATACAATGTGATCATGCTTAATACATAAGAAAATATAACATGGCACGTACAGGTTTCACATAGATAAGGCACGATATTCACCATAATAGACTTACCCGGAGTCCTTGCTTATATCCGTAAGGGTAACGTAATGTTTCCCACTGTTATTCCGGCTTTTAACAAACACAACATTTAACATGACAACATATAAAGTGCGTAAGAGTTACACACCTGACACTCGTACTATCGCACTCTCGGCTTTAACACTATCGCCACTCGAAACTACCACTACCCGCCTACAATCTTTCTCCGTTGCCGGCCCACAACCTAGTGGCCAATCTTGCACCCCTGATACTGCTCGCTTCTTGAACTTAGGGGCTGGGTTTACAGATCCAACCCCTCAAATCGCTTGGCTAGCATTCGAGTCCATGAACACACCTTGGTCACTAAATCATAATAAAGCAATGAGAATCAACTAAAAGAAATTGGTGTTCACGGCCACAGCCCTTACCTAGATCGACAAATCCCGGAGCCTTGGACTTGACCCACCGGCTGACCAACTCCTAGAGATCTTCAACCGCAAGTGACACCACCCCACCTATATTCGATCAAGCATCCAACTATTAAACTAAGCGACCATTTGGCTTAAGCAAGAAATCTCGAAAGAGATATTACGAGATAAAATAAATTATCCTCTTACCTTCACTTGACCGATTCAAACACCACCTAGCAAGATTTAGCCCAACAACCCCTTAAAGATGATTCGGCAAGAGCTCGAACAGTAGGGAATCCAAAATAGAAAGCCGAAAATGGAAACAAGATCTTCAATTGTATGATTAGGGGTTTCGGTTCTTAGAGAGATGAAAAACACTATTGATAAATGGCTAAAAGGTTCGGCTATGGAAGAAGAAAATATGGGCAAAGAGGGTTCAGCTTTTAGGAAGATATTGAAGAGGAGAAAAGAGCTAGAGGGTTTCGATTTTAGAGAGAAATTTAGGAAAATGAGAGAACCCACAAGAGAAGAGAATTTTGGCTTGGAGATAGAAGGTGAGAAAGAAAGAAAAAGATGAAAAAGATGATCACTTGTGCCTACTAATTTCGGCATATCAAACTGAATTTCGGCCAACTCCTCCTCCACCTGATAACTCCTATCCTCCCTTGTTATCTTAATCTACATCCTCCCTTCAAAAGAGGCCTCCTTAGTACCAACTCCTCCCCTCATAAATCAACATATTATCCACCTAAATAAAAGAATTAAATCTCCTATTTTCTAGCCATTGTGACGTCCTCCCTTCCCCCCTTAAAGTGCCGAATATTAGCCTAAAAGCATGGGCTCCAAGCGACCAACACTTAGGCCCAATCCTTCCCTAAGTGACACCACCTACTTGCTCCCTTACAGCACCACTAGATTTTGGGCCACAAGCCCACCTTGCAAATTTTAAACACAGATACCCCCTTCTTTCTTTTCTATAGCTCCCCATTAGAAAATTAACCCAAGTCTCAGCCCAAACCTCAGCCCAATTCACACCTCTAAATCTCAAGCTAACATTTTAACCCTACAACACACAAAATGCACAGACCCACTTACTCAGGATGTTATAGGAAATGAAGTTCTAGGATAAGGATATGAAAAGTGTCCCATTTGAACCTTGTGAATACCTAGGATACAAATGACATGTCATTAGGGGTTATACGGTTTCAGGTGCTTGTCTTGAATGTCCTACCGATGGCTAAAGTCCTGCATTCATTATGGATTCTCCGTAGCTCATGTGAGCAGCATCATTGTAACACCCCTAACCCGTACCCGTCACAGGAATAGGGTTACAGAGCATTACCAAAAAAATTTAAACAAAAAACATTAAATTTTAACCATTTTGTAAATCATGGCATAATTCAATCAAACTCATGTATAATATCCCTTATTCGAGCCCTCTGGGCCTTAGAAACACTTTAGAAACGATTCTGGACTAAATCAAAAACATTTAGAACTTCATAGTAAAAGATAGAATTTTTCACACTGCAGGGGTTACACGACCGTATGGCCAAGCCGTGTGACTCACACGGCTAAGACACACGTCTGTGTCTTAGGCTGTATGGACATTCGAAGTAGGGACACACGGTCGTGTCCAAGCCCGTGTCCATGCCCTTGTAACTCTCTGACTTGGGTCACACGGCCAAGCCACACGCCCGTGTGCCAGGCCGTGTAACTTCCTGACTTGCAACCCTCTGAAACCTAGAGAGGACACATGGCTGAGACACACGCCCGTGTCTCAGGCTGTTTGGACAAGAAATAGGTCATTTTCAAGCCATCTCTTTCACCCAAACCATGCTCACACCTATTAGCCATTTGCACATAATTTCAAGCTACAAAATATACCTAAAACATGTACCATAAAGCTAGTTCAACATGGTATTTATCCATACAACCTATATTCCAAAAGGCACCTCAATCACATAGCATCAAATCCACCTAAACATAAACATAATTTAGCCATTCATCAACCAAACATTTGCAATCTAATTCCACACCAAATCTTACCACAGTAGCCATATACCAAAATCACATTCAAGCATACCAAAAGAGCCATTCAAAAACATAACTTCACTTGATCATTTCAACACCAACCATCAAAGCATTAAAATACCAAAAGTTCATCAACCAAAACACCATATTTACAAGCCAAACATAATGACCATTTCATCAAACACAATTCACCTATACATGCCATTATAACCATGACTCAAAACATCAAATTCTACCGATATAGTTGATGGATAGTGTGATAGTTCTCTGACAATCTTCCAAACCAATTGAGCTTCCGATAATCTAGAAAAACATATAAAATAAACACAACGTAAGCATACAATGCTTAGTAAGTTCGTAAATCATGAACAATGCTTACCACTTCAATGCATAAGCTTAAAATAAATATGAATCAATCCATCACAAGCTTGGCACAAGCATAAACATAACCAACAACACAAGTTAGTGCTTAATCACATAACTTAACACAATTTGTCACATGGTAAGGTAAATCACATAATCATAAATCATATGAATTTATACTTTTCATAACATGGATATACATACTTTGTTTATCAATATTTCATACATTTTCATAATTTCATAGTGAAATCTATAGGAACTCTTACTGGTTCATCCCTGTTCATCCCTATTAAACCACTTAGAATAATATCGGATACGCAGGAAAGCTCACACAAAGTGTGCTAAACAATGGTCGAAACCATTCCTTTTCCTCTTCCTTTTCATAGATGCTGATACGAGCCATAAATGGACCTGCTCACACAAGCTGACGGTCAGAACGTAGCTACCTGATGACGCTCACAAGCTGACGAGTATCCATAACAAATTTTGGAACTCAACCATCGGTAGGACGTTCAGGACCAGAGCCTGAAACATGGTAACCCTAATGACATGTCATTTGTATCCTATATATTCCAAAGGTTCAAATGGGGCTCGATAGTCGTCTAAACGTTGTTGGATTTTTCATCGTGACATGATATGACAATAATATAATAGCATTTAAATCAAATACATTAAAATAATATTTAAACGTACGAATTTACCTCGATCGCAAAACGACGAAATAGGATCAACTAGTCCGACACTTTTATCTTTCCCCCGATCTAAATCCGTACGATGCTTAACTTGATCTAAATAATCAAATTTAATCCATTTAATAATCATTCTATTCAGCTCAATCCAAAAATCATATTCTTGCAACAATACGCTTTTTCACCTATTGTTTTGATTTCTTTACAATTTAGTCATTAAGCTCAATAATTAAAATCCATACAATTTCATTCCTACCCAAGCTAGCCGAATTTAATATGGTTCCATAGTAGCTCATAAAATTTATTATTTCACAATATTCACCATGAATATTACACATTTTTTAATTAAATCCCTAATTGACATTTTCAACAAAAATCACTTTACAAAAGTTGTTTATCTAACAAAAAAGATGCATTTTCTTCCATCAAACATCAAAAACCACATGAATACATTCACTGCAAAACCCTAACCTTTTAACATTTTTTGCAAATTAGTCCCTGTGCTAGCTAAATCAAGCTACAATGACTTCAAAAACATAAAAATCATTAAAAACGGGATGAAATATCACTTACATGCATAAGGAAGAGATGACCGAATACTCAAGCTTGGCTATAGATTCTTTCTACTCTTATTTCAGTCAAAAATGGACAAACAAAGTTGATGGCATTTGTTTTGATTATTTTACTAAACCTTATTATTAATTTACTTAATTAACCTTTTATTATAAACCTTAAAACCACTTAATTAATGTCCATATTTGTCCACTCAATATAGTTATGGTCTAAAACAACATAAATACCTCAACCATTTAATAGCATAGCAATTAGACCTCTTTAGCTTATAGAATGTAACTTTTTTACCATTTTACTATTCAGTCCTTTTTACCAAATTAAACATGCAAACGATAAAATTTCTTAACGAAATTTTTATACGACCTTACTAATATTTTGTACTCTAAAATAATAATAAGATAAATATCTTCACATTAAATTTGTGGTTCCAAAACCACTATTCCGATTTCACTGAAAACGGGTTGTTACAATCATATAGTTTAACATCCTGACTTACAGCTCATGTAAGCAGACCTATTTCACGGCTCGTGTGAGCATTATAAATATGGTTGCAGTTACAGATACTGACGCACTTCATGTGATCATGGTTCCCGTGTATCCGAAGTTGTTTCATTTGGTTCAATGGGTAATAAAGACTTAATCAAATGAGTTTAACTATATGAAATGTTATGTTATGTGAGCATGAAAGATGAAATGAAAGATTTTGACATAATGTTTTGATTTGGATGACTAATGTAAATTGGTAATGTCGTGAGTAAAAGGTATATTTGATATGTTACTTTTATGTGTTTTATGACATGATAAGAATATTTGTTTCCTTTTTTTGCTCACTAACTTATGGGACTTGTGATGTGTATAGGATTTAATGAATTCATGAGCATGATAATGAAATTATGCATCAAATATATATAAATTGAGCCTAATAGGTAAGTTTATGTTTATGATTATACGAGCTTTACTAAGCATTATTTGCTTATGTAGTTGTTCTTCCTTTCTTGTAGATCATCGAAAAGCTCGATCGGTTGGAATCTAGTCAAAGTACTTTCACGCTATCCATCCATCACTTTGGTAGATGTTTTGGTAATCTCTATCAACTGTCATTTTGGGTTCCTCATCAACCAACTAGTTGCCACCGTAACAAGATCTTTCAATTTTCCACTAACATAACAAAGCAATGACTACTTATCTTCCGACCTCAAAATCCAGACTATCTTGGGGTAAAGGTGTTCCCGGATAGGCCATACCAATTTTGGGTTACTTCCCACCTTGATGACTTCCCGGGGTTGTCAAGCTTAGATTTTGTTTCATGTTTTTCCTTTCCCAAACAGTTGATCCGTTGAGTAATCCTACAAAACAATCAATAGATCATACCTCCACTCGCTAATCCCCCATAGAGGGATTAGGACAATATAGAATCAATAAAAAGAGAAAGCATGCTAATTAAATCGATAGTATAAAGTATATGAAAGAGTCTGATTGTGTTGAGATTAATCGCAAATCCATAAAGTTTGAATGCTTTTCTCAATTCAGATCTCTTGAAAACCACGAAGAACAATTGAAATAAGTTCTAAAACCTAAAATGAAAAAAAAACTAAATAAATTTACTAAGGAAATCTAGGCTAAGTGAATGATGTCCATAACATGTGCCAAAGGAGCATATTTATAGATTTTAGGTGGTCGTCGTCCTTAACCCTAGGTTAGCTGAAGTCCTCTAGCTTTAAGTTTGATTGTTCAGACCAAAACGCCCATGTTTTGTATTTAATTCTCATTCCATAGTTGATATCGCGACACACCAAGACCTGTGTCACGACATAGAAGTCAGTATACTCCTTTTGGGATATCTTAAGGGGTGTATCGCGACACATTTAGGTTGTGTCGCGACATCGAAGGCAGTCTTAAGCTTTCTCCATTCTGCTCCCTATGTTGCAACATCAAACATCCCGTGTTGTGACATAGCGACCAGTGTCAGTTTAATATGCCTTCTAAAGGTCTCCTGAACACTCACAAAGTTCGTTAGTTCTCTCTTAGGCCTCATGCGCCCATAAAGTCAATAAAAGACTCAATTTGCACATTATATTGAATATAAATAAAACTAAGAAAACTTAACTAAAACATAATGAAAATGTTTGTATTCAAGCTCCTTAAATGCGAAAACTAGTTTAATCTGCTACACCGAATTACGGCAAATCATTGCCCACATAAGGATCAAAAATTTCAAAATAGAAATATAAGGACCTAACATTTATAATATTATTCAAATGGTGGCCAAACCACTAAAAAATGTCAAAGAATGGCTTAACATTTTCGAAAGTGTTCAAATAAGGATCAAACATTTTCAAAAGTGCTCGAATAAGGGCTTCCCACATGTTGTATATCATGTTTCAATTTATGTTCTAACTGCTTCTTTTCTTTTCAAGTAATATCTGATTCGATTGTTATCTATTTTATTTTAAACATGTCAGTATTTACCTATTTTTTTTCTACAAATTGGGCCAAAGTGCGTGAAAAGCCTTTATTTGAGCACTTCTGTAAAAGTTAGTCCCTTATTTGATCATTTTGAAAGATTTGGCCCTTATGTTAGCAACCTCTAAAAAGTTGAGCCCTAATCTGAACTTTCCCTTCTTGTTATCAAGACTTTTTTTTGGTGAAAAGACAAAAAAAAAAAAAAAAATGACTACATTAAAATAAAAATAAACCCTCAAAGGGGAAACCTTAGACACCTGAAGACCTTCTCTCTTTTCTTGAACTAATTTAGTGACCCCATCAGCTTCTCCATTGTCTTCCCTAGGAATATGTCGAATGACCCAATGTCCTATTCTTGATAAAGGTTGGTGAATTCGCTTAACTAAAGTTGAATCTAAATCATTACAAGCCTGGTATTGAATTGCTAGGAATGTCTGCTATCAGTCTGAATTATCACACTGTCATAACTCTGCTCCAAAAGAAGCGTTAATCCATCCATAATGTCCCACAACTCAACCTCAATAGCAGGACAAAATCCCAAATACCTGTTATAGCCTAGGATCCATCTTTCATTCCGGTCCCGTAATACTCCCCCAGCTGAAGCAAAATAACGGATCGGTTTTAAGATAAGCACAGCTCATCTGTTTTTTTCCCTCAACACACTACTCTATATTAGTAAAACATTTAAATTTACCTATAAGCAAATAAGGAATTATATTTTGATTAGCTAGCATCTATAAACAATTATTTTCAAAGTAAAAAGCCTAATATATATATATATATATATATATATATATATATATATATATACAACAAATAAAATAAATGTCTTCCATGTATATTTGATTTAGGAATATCCTGGTCAATGGTGTGAAACTAATATTTTAAACCAGAAAATATGTATGTATGTATTATGCATATAGAATCTAGTACACTGGATGTGGGTTTTCTTTTTCCTTTTGTTAATTTAAAGTGATAAATTAAATAAATTATAGTTAAAAGTGGATAGTTTTAACTTTTTATATAATAAATTCTAAACTACATAAATGCTTTATATATATATATATATATATATTGAGTTATATGATGAAATGTAAAAGGATGAATCTCAACTTTGATGGTAAGCAAAATAAAGAATCCTGCGATTTAAAAAAGTATTATTCGCATATAAATATATGTTTTAATATTATTGTGTCTTGAATTTTAATTTAATAATTTTATAATTATTAAATTATAAGTAACAATAATTTCATTTCATATTAATTTTATATTTGAAATTTTGATTTGATTCAATTATCACAAATTATTAACACAATTATTTTTTTATTCAATGTCTATAACTAGCCATAGTCCATCCCCTACCCTTAAATAGGAGGATAATGTGCTTCAACACACTCGAACCTACATCCTCCTGCACTGACAATAATGTCAATACCAATCAAGCTGACACTGAATCAACTTCACATAATTATTGATATAACATCGTTTTATGTTTGTATATTTTGTAAACAAATAATCATATTCATCCAATATAAAAATAAATTAATATATCTATTTCTTAAAATGTGTATTATTGAATCAAAATTAAAGTTATATATATATATATATATATATATTTGACCCAATCGAAATTCATGTATCAAATTACATATTGAATTAAAACTCATGTATAATTTTAAGATTTATTCAAAAAAAAAAACTCTTTCCTTGGCTCATATTAATTAATTTTATAACAAGAAAATGTATAATTTTATAATTTTCATTACAAAACTTGAGAAATGCTTTTTATTTAGAGTTGAATTGTTAAAAATAAAAATATAATAAAATTCAACTTTGTAGACAAGGATAGCTTAGTAATTATGGTGAGATAGTTTCAAAATCAATACGACGTATGATATGATCTTAAAAGCCAAATACTTGTATTATACCCTTTGAAGAGACTTTTGTGTTCAATTTCCTTTAGCAGATACCGATCCACACAATATATAAAGAAGCTCCCATTCACTCACATTTCAACTGCTAACTATTGCTCCTAATCCAATCAAAGGTTTCAATCCTTCCATTAATCCTTGTAATTTCTTGATTGGATGTTTTGTGGTCATATAAATGGTGGTTTGGTTATTGCAGGTAAGGGATGATGGGGAGACCACCGCCTTGCAGTCGTGATGAAAATGGCCTGAAAAAGGGGCCTTGGACGCCTGAGGAAGACCGGATTCTTGTAGATTACATTCAGAGACATGGGCATGGAAGCTGGAGAGCACTTCCTAAGCTTGCTGGATTGAACAGGTGTGGGAAGAGTTGCAGGCTTAGATGGACTAATTATCTCAGGCCTGATATTAAACGAGGAAGGTTTTCCGAGGAAGAAGAACACACCATTATCAACCTTCATGCTTCTCTTGGCAATAAGTAAGTATAAACTCTCTGTTTTATACTTGTTTAAAAACCCTAATTGGGTATTATATTATATTATATACTTGGCAGGTGGTCTGCAATAGCAACTCATCTCCCTGGAAGAACAGATAATGAAATTAAGAATTTCTGGAACACTCATCTGAGGAAGAAGCTACTTCAAATGGGGATTGATCCAGTGACTCACAGGCCAAGAACTGATCTCAACATTCTACCCAACCTGCCTCAGTTGCTTGCTGCTGCAAACTTTACTAACCTCATGATGACTAATATTCCTTTGGATACTGCACACTTTGCTAAACTCCAATTGTTGAATAACATAATTCAAGTTCTGGGTACTACTCCAACTATGGAAGCACTCAACTTTCTAGCAGGACCAACTTTCCGGGAAAATCACCAGTTTAGTAATCTCTCATTGGGTTTTGCCCCGCAAGAACTTACTCAATTACAGTCAAATCTTCTCAACTTGGAAGCTCCACAACAACATCAACCGGAGGTTACTGAATATCATAACCAGCCAATGAAAGACTCCAACAACCATCAATTCCCATCCCTATCTCCTGCTAATATTCCACCACCTTTAACTCAATCGCAGCTTCCGGCATTAGTTCCGGCCTCAACCGAACGTCGACCCCAAACCGAAAACAAGAATATCAACCCAATTAATATATCTAACCCTTCATCTACTTCAACCACCTTTGAATGTTGGGGAGATCTTATGGATGATGAAGAAAGTGACTCTTACTGGAGAGATATCATAGAGTAAGCATAAATTATCATTTTTTCTTTAAACTATATCTATATATATACAATTTCTTCATTTATTTATGAGTCATTTTTGTTGATTTGCAGCCAGGCATCATCTCAGCCATGGCCCTTCTCTTAAAGGAGCTTTGGGGTTGAATACGTCAGGATTTTGATTTAGTAACACTTGGTTTTTCACTAGATTTAAACAGAAAGAACAGAAATATACAGGCCAGGTGCCATTGTGTAAAGAACAAACAAAGTTCCATGTAAAAATATTCATGCTCTTGGTTAGTTTGAATTTGCTTGATTTCATTTCAGTAATAAACTTGGATTGAAGCATTATTCTTTGTGCAATCCATTGAACAAGTGATGCACGCTTTCATTTTTTGGTAAATTATGTCAATTAGAGAAAGAAACAAGAGGACCACAGGGTGGATCCATGAATATAAAACAAGTTAGTTGTAGATTGTCTTAGACACGAAATGAGTGAAAAAGACTTAAAAAAATTTTCTCCAAATAGAAAATGGGGTTTGACCGTATTGGAGAGGGGGACAAATTCATGTCAAACTTGTATTAATATTACACACTCACAAACCCAAACACCAATGCTTACAAATGTCTCAATCTAATGAAGATCATGAACGATGACCTAATTGAAATTTAATTATATTACATGTAAAGTGCACCCAAAAATGAATTATAAAACCATATTGTTGCTAAACTAGTAGATTGTTATATCTGTCTCATGATAAAAAGTCAAGACTATTTGTTACTCATTAGGTTAGACTATTTCCTTGTTAATACAAAATTCATATTTTATCATCATTAACTATTGAAGCCTGTGGTGTAATAGCAAAGGATTTGCGTTGAAATGAACATTTGATCCTTGAATAGTACTCCCTACTATCTTGAGTGAATTGAATAGAATCAAATTTATGCAAAGCTTTAACAAAGGGACCCCTAAAAAAATGGTAGATTTTATTATTTAATTCCTTATATTTTTATGAAATTATATATTAGTATAACGATAAAATTATACTTTGACCTCCCAATAATATATAATTTTTAAAGTAATTTTTTAACTTCGTCCTCGCTTTAACGGCAAGCTATCCAAAACCTAATAGTCTACTTTTTCTAGAACAATGAAGTGTGGTGAAATGAGAGTGGATCACAAGAAGCTGACATGTAACTTCTTTACTGATGTTGAAAACGTTGGGTGTATATAATGAAGGTTTTCAGTAATTTCAAACTTAAGATTAATTGTATCTGTTATTTGGCTTAAGATTGAAGGGAAAGATGAAAAAGTAAAACACAACAATATGTTTGATTTTGTAAGCAGAAGGATAAGTATGATTGAAAGAAGAGAGGCTTGGGGGAGAAATCCCTATTGACAAGCTAACCTTGTCCATGAAGGGATTTCATTATATTTAGTAGGTAAATGTATATCCTATTTGACCTTTAATGAAAACAACCAACCCTTACCTACCTTGCCAAATATGTTGATTATTCTAAATCAGAACATTTTATGATGTCAAATTAAGGAAGTTTAACGAAACTTCCTTTTTTCGCCACATGAGTAATTATTATACATTTTTCAAGATTTTACAGCGAGGTGGAGGTAACTTATTTAGATTCAATGCAAAAAAAAGACAAGGAAACAAAAAGGGCTATTAATCAAACTTCAATGTCTCGTTTTGCATGGATAATACTTGTAAAAGGATATGACACCATTCATGAAGACAATTACTTCTTCGGTCCTGCAGAATTGTTTGTAAACAGGTCATGGTTTTGTTCACAATAGGTGAATTAGTTACTGCCACTAGATATTCAATTCTGATTATTTACTCCTAAAACTTTGATATATACTATGCTGTCTCAAACATGTTGAATGTCTTCAGAAAGATAAACTGTTGACCATAAAATATACTTTATTCCCATGAACGGGGATCGAGCCTCCAATCACATGATTAAGAGATGAAATGAAGAATAACCACACCACACCCATGGTTTAAAGGAATGCATATTTGAATGTGTATAATGCGGATAATGGTTTAAAGGAAACAAAATATGGATACAACATTTCCATTTATATTCGTTCTTTTAAATATGTATATACACAGTATCAAAAGTCAAAATTATAAAATTTGTATTAGGAGGTGCTACCTTTTGGTTCTACAGTTTGGGAAGGAATTGTATCTTATTGGTGCAGGCAAAGTCCACTCACCTTCCCCCCACAAGGCCTGCTACACAGGAATTACCTTAAGCTTAAATAAAGATTTCAAATTGCAATTGCAAAAGCTATAAGATATTGGACAAAGTTTTTTATATAAAGCTGGAAGCCAATGTACTAGCCACTGAAGCAAAGGGAGCTTTAGATCACGCTGAACAGACCATTCACAATATCAAACATGACACAATTTGAAGATCATCAAAATACAAGATCTTGCTGACACAACCAAATAAAGTGGTCTGAGTTTTAAGTCCCTATATACTGGGAACTCGAAATTTAAAAATAAATAACTAACTAGTTTCATTATTTCTGTTTAAAAGAGTATCATGAGACTAAAAGAAAGATTGATCAATTAGTAACAAAGCAGTATCAAGCCAACTATCCACATCCTACTCCGATTGTGGACCATTAGTAATTCAAATGTTAGCTCAAAAGCCACAAACAACACTTGTAAGAATATTCTGATGTTCCACTACATAAAACTTCAAAACTACTATTTGGATGGAAAGGATCATGATTTTACAAAACCTTACAACTGCAAAACTTGGATGCAGCACCCAGCTAATCAACAGCCATGGCTTCAGAGCCCCCACTGGCATCTTCCATCCCACTCTTCTGCTCTTCAGTCACCATTCTCATCTCCTCGATCAAACTCTT
The DNA here is from genome assembly GCA_025506655.1 of Gossypium rotundifolium. Taxonomy (NCBI): domain Eukaryota; kingdom Viridiplantae; phylum Streptophyta; class Magnoliopsida; order Malvales; family Malvaceae; genus Gossypium; species Gossypium rotundifolium. Next base: position 122,909,753 of record CP106723.1, read on the forward strand.
CTGATCCTCTTCTATGGTATTTTGCAACTCATCCACCTGCATTAAAGGTGAAGTAACAAGATAAGAAATTTTAGTAACAGATCATACAGATTCAACCAGTCTTTTAAGCAGTTTTGAGTACTGCAGAACAAAGATCCGTCAAGTTTTACATTTTTCCATTACCATGCAAGACAACATGGAAATGCACTGCATCAAGGATAACAGAATCAAATCATACAGGGACAATAGATGAGATTGGTGACACATCCATCTCAAGCTAGTAGCTCAATCACAAAACTAAAACAATATGATGCCACTCCATTTAAATTGTAACTTAAAACAAGAAAACATACTGAGATAAGGCAGATTCTGCAAAAAAATGCGAGACATTAAGGAATATGGTGTCATATCCTTTTATTCCAAAATATGTTCACGCAAGTCATTAAGGAATATGGAACCAATAAAGGTGACATGTGCGAGATCAACAATAAAGTAATATGTCAATAGATGATCTTAGAAGTTCAATGCAGAAGTTACATTTGTCAATAGAAAGACCAAGCTACATTCATCACAAATGTAATATGAAGTTTCCTAGTGGCAATCTGCTTATCCAGCTCAAACAACTGAAGCCCCATGAAAGCATATATTAAGGAAAAAAAAAAAAAAGTATTTTATAGATCACAGAAAAAATAAAATTTTGTACAGAAAAGTGAAAGAAATCAGCAATAAGTTCCATCCACTTTTAATGGAATTGTCCCCATTTTCCAATATTTATGACAGCACATGCTCTCTCATCTCCATCTTGTGAGAAGAAAACAAACAAACTCAGAATCTAAGATAACCCCAGGCAATGAGGTAAACATGTATCAACTTCTAAGAACAAAACCAGCACCAAGGACAGTTTTAGGAAATACATAAGATTCAAAAAGAGATTAAATACAGAGACAATATCCTGGAAAGAAAGAATGTGTGTTCATGGACAGGATTTCAAGAGATCATATTCTCAAATCAAGATATATTAGCAAACAAGAAATTTCAAGCATCACAAAAGCTGTTTCAATTCGATCATATTTATAACAGAAACAGTGAAAACTGCATTTAAGTTGCAAATTAAACATACCACATGCAGCAGCAACGCAAACTGTTTTTTCCGAAGCTCCAGCAACCTTGAACCAGCAGTATTCTCTGCCTCCAATGCCGCAATCTCTTTCTCTATCTCTCTTATGCTTTTTTGTGTCTCAGATCTTGGTGGCTGTGCGGAGATCAGTTTCCTAATAGCCTCACACTCCTCCTTGTGTTGCCTTTCAATCTTACTTTCCTCTAGTTGTTTCTTTAGCTCTTCTATGTCAGTCTGCACAAGTGATATCTGCCTATTTATCTCATCTTTTAACTCATTGAAGTTCTCCTTCTCTCTAAGATTTGCAGCAATAACAGCTTTACTCTTTAGTAAAGGAATCTCAAAAGTAGACAACTCTTGTAAGAAAGCCTTGGAAAGTTTTGCGCAATCATTATAGTTTTCTTCATCTTTTTCAACCTCTAACACAAATGAGGTAAACTTCCTTTGAAGTTTCTTCAATGGTGGTTCGCCTCTCGTAGTAGTTGTACGGGTCAGAAGCCTGTGTTTTATAATAGCATCATCTTCAGCTGGGCCAAAAGCATAATTTGCCGTGACCGTCTCTCCTCTACCAGACACTTTCCTTCCTTTCCCCAACATCTAAATGTCCTATTTATTCACCCAACCCTGCAATATCAGCAGTTCATGAACTACTTTAAATAAAATGCCATGTATATCCGCAATAGATAGAAAAGAAACATCATTTTACCAAAGAAAGTATGACACTACCTTCAATAATGAAACATATATCACTCTAAACTCTGAACATTAAAAGAAAACGAACGGAACATAAAACAACCAACTATCAAAAGGATCCACTCAAAGGCAGAATCACAAAACCAACAGTTCAATAGGAAATTCTCCAACACGAAAATGGAAGATTATACGTCTCTTTACCTAATTTTACATTTTTTTTCCTTAGCAAGGTTTAATCTCTTGCTACATTTCTAAACAAGATATATAAATGAAATGAAATGAAAATATAAACTATTTATCATACAAAAATGATTGATTAGAGCAAATTGGAACAATTTCTTCAGGGAAAAAAAAGAACATAAAGTAAAATTATGAGCAGGAATTTATCCGAAAGCATAAATCATTATAGCAAAAGAAAGTGCTAAAAGGTTACCAATTCAAAGAGATTTGAGGGAGAAAAAGCAAAACCAGGACGATTTTGTCGCTGAGTAAATCGGTAGTAACTTGTTAATACAAAAATTCTTCTTTGGTTTGCCTTCCAAATTTCGACTGAAAGAGAAGATATGCCCTAAGACAAGTACGCGGTTTTTGAACCGGGCTCCGGGGCTCGGTTGGGTTTTCTTGGTGTTGTTCTTTTTTTTTTTTTTTTTTTGGCTAAATATAATATTTGGTATCTAAACTTGACAATTTTTTTAATTTAGTACCTAAGCTCTTTTTTTTTCTCTAATTTGGTATCTGAACTTGCCAAATATTATACAAATTACTCAAAATACAAATTGTGTTAGTTTTTTATGAGCGAACAAACATAGCTAATATATGACTACCGTGTGGTAGATAGCATGTAATTTAATGGCAAGAATTATTATATTTATTCAAAGTTCCTTCAGTTTCGTTAAATAATATGCTCAAATTTTATTTTTATTAAGACTAAAATTACATTTTCTGCTAATGACAAGAATAATTTAAGAGGAACCACATGTTTAAAGCATGGTCTAGTCTTCATAAAGCCCTCAATTCCACAAAAAAATCATTAATATTAGAGAAAAATCATATTCAAGAAACGAATGAATATTAACAAAGAAAACAAGAGTTTTAAAAACTCAAAATAAAATAAACTCATTATGTTAGATTTTAAAAATAAAATAAAATAAACTAAAATTAATTGAAGATGTAAAATAAAAAAATTATTAATTATTAATTGTTTTAATTGTTTTGTTAGCGTGGCATATAGTGCAAAATAATGCCACACCAGAAACTTTGTATATGTAGAGTGCCACATCAACAAATGTTGTTGACTATAATCAACTAAAGGACACGCCATCAATCCAGTCAAAAAATGACCAATTTCATAAAAATGGAACAATGAATTAAAGTGGTTAAAAAAAGAATAAAAGCTAAAGTGATTAATTAGACAAATATTAGAGACTATTTTCGACATTATACCAAGATTAAGGAGTTATAGCCAAGAAAATGAAAAAAAAAGAAGAAGTAGATTGTAATTTGTAATTCTCTTCTTTGATTATGGATGAGTTTGCGAAATGCGATGATTTCATGAAATGAATATGGCATGCTTAATTGATTGAAACTTGCATTTGATGGTAGTCTTAAATCTCAAGTTCTCGTTAACTTCTATCGATTGAGTCTTAGCTCGATTAGCATGGGCATTGTTACCAATGCAGGAAGACGTGGGTTCGAGTGCGCTGAAGTGAATTATACTCATATTTATGGATTGAAGATGTGTTATGGGCAATTTTAAGTATTGTATAAAAAAAATAGCATTAAAACATGTAAAGTAGTCATTTGTGGCATTAAAACATGAAAACGTGAATCTTTCATGTAAACACATTGGACTTCTTTCATTTGATATGAAATATGCGTATATATACATGTATATGAATATCACATATATGGCCTCCATACAAATGTTATTAATGTTCTCTTCTTAAGTATGGAATAATGGAGGTAATGCATGTATGGTGTTTACACAACTTATCTCAAGGAAATACGATTGAACTTTTGTATTTCATAATAATTGGAGCATTAGTGTATATATATATATATATATATATATATGGTTGCATGACTTATTAATATAATTATATAAAAACACTCTCTCCGATGGTTAACACTTGGTTGGCTCTCGAGCGTCTTGGCTCTCCAATCCCCTCAGGGATCGAAAGAGCAACCAAGAAAGTTTGGAACAATGATCTAGATGTGAATTCTCTAGGGGATCTGACTATGGAGGATTTCTACCAGGATAAAGAATCATTCAAGGAGATTCTTATGGTGAATGTAGGTAACAAGGATGGAGATACAGATGTAGTATTAAAGAATAAAGACTTGGACATATTGGTAGGTGATGTAAGAGTTTCATTGGAAGGACCGTATCCAGAGGTTTTCTTCTTTGATAGGGTGCAAGAAATATTGGATAAAAGTATGGAACAGAAAGTGGTGGTGAAGCTCTTGGGACATTTGATTGGTTATAAAGCCCTCTTCAACAGAATATAGGTACTTGGAAACTGGTTGGGTCGTTCCAAGTAATTGAGATAGACAATGACTATTATATCGTTAAATTTTCTATAAGCCAAGACTACACAAAGGCTTTAACAGTGTAACACCCATTACCCGTAATCCCTGCCGAAATCGGGCACGAGACGTTACCGAATATTTTACCTGATCGCCACTTAGGCTCAACGTGACTATTCTTCTCGAATCGCTTTAACCACTTATACCAAATTACTCGGTGGTTTCACACTTAGCCCACCATCCGTCTTTATTAGGGTGGTATCGCACATAGCCCACCAAAGAGATTAGTTACGATGGTGTCGCACATTGCCCACCAAATGATAAATAGATGATGGTATCGCACATAGCCCATCGTAATTAAATGTTAAGGTGGTATCGCACTTAGCCCACCGTCAAGTATTGATATAACACACTCACAAATCCCTTCCATTTTCCATACTATAATTATTCATTAACTACCACTTTCTATCTACTTGAATTATACATGTTATCAATTATGCTATGCACTGATTAACAACCATAATGTGCATGTAAAATGCATCGTTTACACGTAAACTTACCTCGATGCAAAACGTGTTAGCTAGCGATTCACTCGATCACCTTGTCTTTCCCACGGTCAAGGTTGATTCCGCGCTCTTCTTGATCTATAACAATGAAATTCATTCGTTTAGATCATTCTATGATCATAATACATCAAACTCTACACTTGGGCAAAAATTACCATTTTGCCCTTGTACATTGGCAAAATTACAATTTTACCCCTAGGCTCGTAATTTATTTTTCATTACATTTTCTCAATAAACAAGCATAAATGAACATTTATTTCTCTTACAACTACTCACCATTTCAACTATTTCATGCATTTATGACACAAACTAAATCTTTGCATTTAAGTCCTATTTAGGTGTTTTCATGCTAACACCTTTCACAAAAGTTGTTTCTCACCTCCCTAACATTCATTTTCTTCCATGAAAACTCAGCTAACAACATAAATACTCTCATGGCAAGTCCCTAGACTTTCAACCATATCTCAAATTAGTCCCCTCATTAGCTAGCTTAAGCTTTGGGGACTCCAAAAACACAAAAATCATCAATTAAAACCACCTAAATCACTTACTAGCAAAGAGATGGCTTGGCTGGAAGTTTGAACTCCCAAATGCCCTATTTCCTCTTCAAATTTTTGGTAGAAAGAGATGAATGAATAGTAAAAGATGATAGTTTTTCTCTTCCCTTTATTTTATTCATCTTTTCTCACCTAACTCATCCAATTTTGACCAAAAAAATTAAATGCTCTTGTCTCCCCTATGCACATGGCCGGCCATCACTACGTAAATGGCCTAATTACAATTTAAAATCCTCCAAATTTACATTTTATAGCTATTAGGTACCCCCACCTTATAAAATAGAACTTTCGCACTTTATGCGATTTAGTCCTTCTTCACAATTAAGTACTCTATTGCTAAAATTAAAGCACCAAAAATTTCTATATAGCCATATATTAATGCCATAACACATAAAACAATGCTAATATAATTTCCTCAACCTTAGATTAGTGGTCCCGAGACCACTATTCCGACTAGCCCCAAAATCGGGCTGTTACAACTCTCCTCCCCTTTTTGGGATTTTCGCACTCGAAAATCTTACCGGTAAAGAGGTTTGGATATTGCTCTCTCATGGCTTCTTCGGTTCCCACGTAGCTTTTTCTACACCGTGTTTTTGCCACAGTACTTTTACTAAGGCTATGTCCTTATTCCTCAACTGTTTCACTTCTCGAGCCATGATTTTAATCGGCTCTTCCTCATATGTCATGTCCGGTCGTATCTCAATTTCCGTGGGAGAAACCACATTCGAGGGATCGAAACGATAATGCCTTAGCATTGATACATGGAACACATTGTAAATTTTCTCTAACTCTACTGGTAAAGCCAACTGATATGCCACTGGCCCAATCCTTTCGGTAATTTCGTACGGCCCTATGAATCTCGGACTCAATTTACCCTTTCGACCAAATCTCAATATTTTCTTTCACGGTGACACTTTTAAAAATACTTTGTCACCCACTTGAAACTTAATTTCTTTTCTTTTCAAGTCCGCGTACGACTTTTGTTGGTCTAAAGCAGCTTTTAGACTATCCCGAATCACTTTCACTTTTTCCTCAGTTTCTTTAACTAAATCAATCCCATGGATCTGCTTCTCACCCAACTCGGTCCAATACAAAGGAGTCCGACACTTACGACCATATAAGGCCTCATACGGTGCCATCCGTATGCTCGATTGATAACTATTATTGTAAGCAAATTCGACCAAAGGTAGGTATCTTTCCCAACTACCTTCGAATTCTAACACACAGCATCGGAGCATATCTTCAAGAACTTGGATTACTCTCTCAGACTGACCATCAGTTTGAGGATGAAAAGTAGTACTAAAATTCAACCTTGTACCTAATGCCTCTTGTAACTTCTTCCAAAACCTCGAAGTAAATCTTGGGTCTCTATCCGAGATAATAGATATAGGCACTCCATGTAATCTTACTACCTCTGCAATATACAACTCGGCTAACTTCTCTAGTGAATAATCAGTACGTACCGATATAAAGTGAGTCGACTTTGTTAACCTATCAATAATAACCCATACAACATCTTTCTTTTTCGGTGTCGAAGGTAACCCCGTCACGAAGTCCATGGTGATCCGATCCCACTTCCACTCGGGAACCATCATTGGTAGAAGTAATCCCGAAGGCACCTGATGCTTGGCTTTCACTTGTTGACAAATCAGACATCTTGTTACATACTCCGAGATGTCTCTTTTCATTCCTGGCCACCAATAGAATTTCTTCAGATCATTGTACATTTTCGTATTGCCCGCGTGTACTGACAAATGACTATTATATGCTTCTTGTAAATTTTCTCGGATTAACTCATCATCTTTAGGACACAAATTCTATCATGGAACATTAAACAACCATTTGAACTTACCCGAAATTCAGAATCAGCTCCTGACTCACACTTAGCTCTTTTAGCTAACATCTCATTATCATTCCTTTGAGCTTCACATATTTGTTGGACAAATAGTGGCCTAGCTCTCAACTCAGCCAGTATAGCACCATCATCGGACAATGACAAACTCGTGCTCATAGTTCTCAAAGCATACAAAAATTTTTTACTTAAGGCATCTGCAACTATATTTGCTTTCCCTGAGTGGTAATCGATCACTAGCTCGTAGTCTTTCAATAATTCAAGCCATCGTCGTTGCCGTAAATTTAACTCTTTTTAATTCATCAAGTACTTCAAACTCTTATGATCCGTAAAAATTTGACACTTCTCACCATATAAATAATGTCGCCAAATTTTAACACGAAAACGATTGCAACCAACTCTAGGTCATGAGTCAGATAATTCTTCTCATGTGGTTTTAGCTGTCTCGAGGCGTAAGCGACCACCTTACCCTCTTGCATCAACACACAACCGAGACCATTTAAGGACGCGTCACTGTAGACCACAAACTCCTTTCCTGACTCAGGCTGTACCAAAATCGGTGCTTCCGTCAACAACATTTTCAATCTCTCAAAACTCTGTTGGCATTTTTCAGTTCATTCAAACTTAACATCCTTCTGCAATAATTTCGTCATCGGAGTAGCAATCATAGAAAATCCCTCCACAAACCGCCTACAGTACCCCGCCAAACCTAGAAGCTTCTAACTTTGACACGTTCTTCGGCGGTTTCCACTTCATAATAGCCGAGATCTTTCCCGGGTCAACTCTAATGCCTTCCCCAACACAACATGTCCTAGGAATCTGACCTATCGGAGCCAAAACTCGCTCTTGCTAAATTTAGCATATAATTGCTTGTCTCTTAAGGTTTGCAAGACAATTCTCAAATGCTTTGCATGATCACACTCATCTCGGAGTTGACCAGTATGTCATCAATAAAAACAACTACGAACTTGTCCAAATACGGTTGGAAGATACAGTTCATTAAGTCCATAAAAATCGCAAGAGCATTCGTTAAACCAAATGGAATGACCAAAAACTCAAAATGGCCATATCTCGTCCTAAATGCTGTTTTCGGCACGTCTTGTTCCTTAATTCTCAACTGATAATATCCGGATCTCAAATCAATCTTGGAGAACACCATAGCTCCCTTCAATTGATCAAATAGATTATCTATCCTCGGTAAAGGGTACCTATTTTTCACCGTCACCTTATTGAGCTGTCTGTAGTCTATACACAGTCTCATCGATCCATCTTTCTTTTTCACAAATAATACCGGAGCATCCCACTGCGAAAAGCTTGGTCTTGCAAAACCCTTATCCGTCAACTCTTGCAACTAGACCTTCAGTTCTTTCAACTCCAACGGCGCTATCCTATACGGGGTGATGGAAATAGGTGCTGTTCCCAGAACTAACTCAATTCTGAACTCAACCTTTCTAATTAGAGGTAGTCCAGGTAACTCTTCTGGGAATACGTCCGGATACTCACATACAACCGGCACGGTTCAACCTTTGCCTCAGACTCTTGACTATTCAGTACAAAGGCAAGATACGACACATCATTTTCTCAAATATTTCTTAGCTACCATGGAAGAAATCATCATCGGTAGGTTATCTGACTCACTTGATTCAACCCGAATAACATCTCCATTTTCACACTTCAATTCAATAAATTTACTACCACAATTCACTAAAAGCTATGAGCAGTCAACCAATCCATACCAAGAATCAAGTCAAACTCATCAAACGATAGCAACATAAAGTTTGCCAGAAAATAATAACCCCTAACTGTCAAAGGATAGTTCCTACACACCTTATCAACTAACACATAGGGGGTTTGATACTTTTATCACAAATTTAGTAGACTCAATAGTCATATTCAAACTAATTGCCAATCCTATACAAATATAAGAATGGGTCGACCCCGGGTCAATCAAAGCAATAACAGAGGTGTCATAGAGAAAATGTACCCATTATTACATTCGGCGATGATGCTTCCTCTCGAGCGCGAACAGCATAGGTTCTTAATGGCGCCTAACCCTCTGACCTCACAGTAGTGTCTCGTGATACACCTCTACCACTAGTTCCACCTCTCGAGTTATTTTGTGGCCTACCTCTAAAAGATGCACTACTTGATCTTACTTCCTGCTTTTTTTTTGTCATATCTTTCAGGACAGTTTCAAATGAAATGGTCGGAGGATCCACACTTGTAGCAATTTTGATTGTTTCCCCAACACTCCCTAGTGTGATGTCTGCCACAACTTGGGCACTCTGGCTTGGACTTTGGATTGCTCACACTTGCCATTGAGGTGGCCTAAACTCTTGAACCCGAATACATATTACCTCAATCTCTCTGCGAATACCTGACTGACGTAGTCATCTGAGGGTTCCCTTCTCTAGACCTCTTCGATTGAGATTGGTATGACTTACTCATCGACCTCTTCCTTGCATCACGAGTCTCACTCAGGGCTTTCCTCTTTTCTTTACTCAATTCTTCGGCCTTACTAGCCCGATCCACCAGTATCACAAATTCTTTTAGCTCTAAGATCCCATCTAAAAGTTTGATGTCTTCATTTAACCCGTCTTCAAACCTCTTGTATAGGGTAGCTTCCGTGGATACACATTCCTGTGCATACTTACTGAGCCAAACAAATTTGCGTTAATATTTCGCCACAGTCATTTTTCCTTGCTTTAACTCAAGAAATTCCTTCCGCTTCTGGTCTATAAACCTTTGACTTATATACTTCTTTCGGAACTCTTCTAAGAAAAAGTCCTACGTTACCCTCTTTTTGGGAACTACTGATGTCAACGTTTTCCACTAATAGTATGCTGTGAGACCCTTAGCAAAGATACAACGCATTTCAAACTCTCCTCAGGTGTACAAGAGAGTTTATCAAAAACCCTCATCGAGTTTTCAAGCCAGAACTCCGCCCGTTCAGGGTCATCATCTTTGTTAGCTCGAAAACCTTCAGCCCCTTGCTTTCAAATTTTATCTACCGGGGGCTTATTTGTCCTCACTATTTCTACACCTTGGGGAGCCACAGGAACTGGCTGAGGTATAGGAGGAGGTGGAGGAGGTTGAGCATTGGGATTAGCTCGTACATATTTGATGTACCAATTGCTCATCATTTGGAGAAAGGCTTTTCGAGCCTCTTCTCCTTGATCCCCAGTCTTGGGTTCACTTTGCACAGGCGCGGTCCCTTACGTAGGAGCCGACGCATTACTAGCTGCGTCATCAGCAGCCGGTTGATTAGAATCCATATACTACATAAAACAAATTTTTAAAATCATCAGAAGCCACCACACTATCATTATACGCTTATGGCATGTATAGCTAGACTCCCACACACGATACTGTAGTCCTAGAACCGACTAAACCATAGCTCTGATACCACTAAATGTAACACCCCTTACCAGTAATCCCCGCTGGAATCGGGCACGAGACGTTACCGAACATTTTACCTGATCGCCACTTAGGCTCAACGTGACTACTCTTCTCGAATCGCTTCAACTACTTATATCAAATTACTCGGTGGTTTCGCACTTAGCCCACCATCTGTCTTTATTAGGGTGGTATCGCACATAGCCCACCAAAGAGATTAGTTATGATGGTATCGCACGTAGCCCACCAAATGATAAATAGACGATGGTATCGCACATAGCCCATCGTAATTAAATGTTAAGGTGGTATCGCACTTAGCCCACCGTCAAGTATTGATATAACACACTCAAAAATCCCTTCCATTTTCCATACTAGAATTATTCATTAACTACCACTTTCTATCTACTTGAATTATACATGTTATCAATTATGCTATGCACTGATTAACAACCAAAATGTGCATGTAAAATGCATCGTTTACACGTAAACTTACCTCGATGCAAAACGTGTTAGCTAGCGATTCACTCGATCACCTTGCCTTTCCCACGGTCAAGGTTGATTCCGCACTCTTCTTGATCTATAACAATGAAATTCATTCGTTTAGATCATTCTATGATCATAATACATCAAACTCTACACTTGGGCAAAAATTACCATTTTGCCCTTGTACATTGGCAAAATTATGATTTTGCCCCTAGGCTCGTAATTTATTTTTCATCACATTTTCTTAATAAACAAGCATAGATGAACATTTATTTCTCTTACAACTACTCACCATTTCAACTATTTCATGCATTTATAACACAAACTAAATTTTTGCATTTAAGTCCTATTTAGGTGTTTTCATGCTAACACCTTTCACAAAAGTTATTTCTCACCTCCCTAACATTCATTTTCTTCCATGAAAACTCAGCTAACAACATAAATACTCTCATGGCAAGTCCCTCGACTTTCAACCATATCTCAAATTAGTCCCTCATTAGCTAGTGAAGCTTTGGGGACTCAAAACACAAAATCATCAATTAAAACCACCTAAATCACTTACTAGCAAAGAGATGGCTTGGCTGAAAGTTTGAACTCCCAAATGCCCTATTTCCTCTTCAAATTTTCGGTAGAAAGAGATGAATGAATAGTAAAAGATGATAGTTTTTCTCTTCCATTTATTTTATTCATCATTTCTCACCTAACTCATCCAATTTTGACCAAAAAAATTAAATGCTCTTATCTCCCCATGCACATGGTGGCCATCACTAGGTAAAAGGCCTAATTGCACTTTAAAATCCTCCAAATTTACATTTTATAGCTATTAGGTACCCCCACCTTATAAAATAGAACTTTTGCACTTTATGCGATTTAGTCCTTCTTCACAATTAAGTACTCTATTGCTAAAATTAAAGCACCAAAAATTTCCATATAGCCATATATTAATGCCATAACACATAAAAAAATACTAATCTAATTTCCTCAACCTCGAATTAGTGGTCCCGAGACCACTGTTCCGATTAGCCCCAAAATCGGGCTGTTACAAATAGAAGGACCTTGGATGGTTTATGGGAACTACCTTGCGATTCAGCCTTGGTGTCGTGATTTCTCCACGAAGGAATGTTATCCCTCTAAAGCAATTGTGTGGATGAGATTGTTGGGACTTTCATACAAGTATTATAATAAGAAGCTTCTGAGGATCATAGCAGGGATGTTGGGGAAGGTGGTTAAGATAGATTACAATACAACAGTAGGAAGAAGAGGGAAATTTGCTAGATTTGTATTGGTGGTGGATCTAAAGAAACCTCTGAAAGGTTTTTTTTTGAAATCAATGGTATCCCTTATTGTGTTGAGTATGAAAGACTCCCTTCAATCTGTTACAAATGTGGATGGTATGGTCATAGACAAAAGCAGTGTCTTTCACAGGTCAATGATATGGATTTGGCTCGGAATGGTGCAAGTGAATCTTGTCCATCTCCACCTATTGTTGAGAAAATTACAGAAGGGGAAAGCTGTTTTAGTCCTTAGATGCAAGTACCTGACTAGAAACGACGTCCAACTTGACAAACAACAACAAACAATAATGGAAAGAATGCTAGTAGTGAGAAGGAATTATAGGAAAAAACTCGATTCAATATCCTTGTGGATTTGGACGACCCGAGATTTGTAGAGTTGAATGATACTAATAAAGAGAAGATAACGACTAATATTAAAAATATATATGGAAAGAAGAGTGTGAGAGGAGTTGAAATTCAAGGAAATGAGGTGGTGGTGGAGAGAAATAAGGGATTGGATAAAAACAAATATGAAGTAAAGGTGATGGTGGAGAGAAATAAGACGTGCCATAAAGTTGTCACTGTTGAAGATAGTGATGTGAATTTTGAGGTTATGCGTGTCGTGCATTAACTAGGCATAGAGAAAGGTGGTTCAACACAAAAAGAAAACAAGGTTTTAGCCACGAAGGAGATTATTAAAAATGAGCATAAAGTTCGTAAAAGGATAGAACAAAAACAATCTACTAAACTAGTACTGGCCGAATGGATTGAGTCACTCTAAAAAAAGCTTGATAAATCAAGTAAGGATATTGTTGCAGGGGATGGATGTGAGGCTCTTATGGAAATGAGTTTTGATAGGGCTTGGTAGCAGGAATGTTGGACCTGTGGTGGGGAGTTCGGCTGGGAGAAAATGTCGAAGTAAGTGCAGTGGTAACTCCAGTGACTGGCGGTTTAGCTTTGTGATAGTTTTTGTGGTCTATACTTTCTCTTTTTTTTATGGATATTAAAATCATATGCTGGAATTGTCAAGGGGCTGCGAGCTCCAAATTCGATGCTATCTTACAAAATATTTTGTGGTATCATAATTGGATATTTTAGTTTTACCTGAAACGAGAATAAGTGGGAAAAAAATGGATGAGGTAATAAGGAGAACAAAGTTTGATTGTTCATTCAGAGTAGAAGCAAAGGGATTCTCTGGAATGAGAATTTGATGATTGATATCGTTGAGGTGTCGAATCAAGTCTTCCATTGTCATCGTGTCAGGTAAGGTATGAAATAAAGTATCCTTTTTACTGTTGTTTATGCTACTCCGAACGCTTCAAAATGTAAGTTGTTATGGAATTATCTTGCATCTTTAAGGCCCCAAGGGAATGTACCATGGCTTCTTGGAGGACATTTTAATGTGATTGTGTCCAATAAAGAGAGAAAAGGAGAGGCAAGGGTACGTTTGGGTATTGATGAGCTTTTCTCGGACTTTATGTTTGATCATGAATGGTTGGTTTGGGTTATAAAATATCATCTTTCACTTGGAATAGGGGATCGCTTTTCCAACGTCTGGATGGTTCATTTGTAATACAGATTGGATGGATTTTTTTCCTGATTCTTCTGTGGCTCATCTTCAACGTATAGGTTCTGATCATCGACTAATTTGTCTCTCTAATGTTATTCAAAGTATTCCCAATATGCTAAAGCCTTTTAGATTTGTTGCTTCTTCGCTGGATCATGACCAATTTGATATGCTCCTTAAATCATCTTGGGCTTCAGGAAATGACGTGGTGACTAATGTTGAAAATTTTTGTTCTAAAGTTAAGAAGTGGAATTTTCAATCCGTTGGCATATTGGAAATAGGAAAAAGGGTACTGATGGCTAGGCTGAAGGGGATTAAGAAGAGACTTCATAAGTATCCTTCATATTTTCTTCGTAATCTAGAGAAAGAGCTCAGAGGTGAATTAAAGCAGGTCATTACCTAAAAGGCGAATTTGTGGCATCCAAAAAACCCATTGTAAATGGATATGCAAAGGTGACCGCAACACAAAATTCTTTCATGCTAGCATTATTACTAGGAGAAGGGCTAATACGATAACAATGTTAAAACTTAAAGATTATAATTGGTGTGATGACCCTAGAATTCTACAACATATGGCCACTAATTTTTACAAAACCCTTTTTACAAAAGAATAGGTTGCTGAGTAATGGTTCTATCCAACGGGGATTGTCTTATAGGATGTTTAATGTTGAGTTTGAATCTTTAACGGCCACTGTAACGAATAAGGAAATCAAGAAGGTTGTTTTTTTTTTATGGATCCTTTTGAATTTCTTGGTGTTGATAGAATCCATGCAATTTTTTATCAAGAGAAATGGAAAGTGGTGGGACAAAATGTTTCTGACTTTGTGAAGAATATTTGGAATGGTGGCAGCTTTGTAGGTTGGCTTAATCATACCTTACTTGTGTTGATTTTGAAGGTTGATAACCCTGAATATTTGTCTCAATTTTATCCTATTAGCCTCTGCGTGGTACTATATAAACTTGTTTCAAAATTCTTTGTGAATAAATTGAGGCCGTTGATGCAAAAATGGGTTTTTCCAAATCAATACAGTTTTACCCCTAGTAGAAGCATAACAGATAATATTATAAAAATGCCGCCTGGTAGCGTAGCAAAAAAAATTTTCTCAAAGATTTTGAGGTTTTTCGTTCTTTCTTTGGCGTTTGTGTCCATCTTTATTCTTTCTAAAAGAATAATCGGATAGTTGAATATGGTAGGGGTCCCTACATGAGGTGGGGTTTGCGTTGAAGCGGTGGCGTACCACCCGTGGGTGTACAATCGATTCATATGTGGTTGGCTATGAATTTTCTTGCCTGCAATAGGTTGCAGGCGATGCTAGATGGATAAGATCATCGTTCCTGCCAAGGTTTTGTCGTTTCCTTGATTTTATTAACATTTTTTCTCTTAAATATTTGCAGGTGTGCATGGTTTTGTACGTCTTTCATGCATGGTTTTGTATAGCTTTGCATGGTACAACATTAATGGCTTATTCTCCTTTTGACTTTTCTATGTTATTAGTAAATATGGTCATTCTACGTCTTGTTAATATAAAAATGCATTTAGGTTATGTGGTTTAGAGTTTTTCATTATATTAAGCTTTCTATCGTTTTCTTGTATTAAGAAGCAGTAAGGGTTCTTGGTCCTTTGTCTAATTGACTTTTGTTTCGCCTTCTTGATAATTCTTGTTTGTGTAAAACTGCCTAGGATAAGGGTTTTAAGGTTTCTTGGAAGGGCGAGTCTCGTTGTGGTGACTCGTTTGGTTTTTGATTTTCTTGAAGTATTGCTGTGTTTGTTTCCCTTGTTATGTTTCCTTTGCATTCTTCTTGTTTCTGTTCGGTCGCTCATTCCATTGGACTGGAATGTGATTCACCGTCATTACGTGGTGCATTTGTGGATGCTATAATGGCAGAAGATATCAACAAACTTCTGATAAAATTAAGTTTCTCATAGGAAGAAGCAACGAAGGTCGTGAGCACAAAGGTAGGATCTAATAGTTTGTAGGGTTTCGAAGCCTAGGCCATTTGGAAAATGATCTCAGAAGAAAAAGTCAATAGAGAAGCAATGTATCGGGTATTCAAGTCACTTTGGTTTACAAAAATTATTCGACCAGTCGGTAATAGGCACAAATACCCTTTATGTTGAGCACTATAGCCCAAGAAAGTGGATGGTTGAGATCGAAAATCCAGCTTATGATTCAAAAACGGACGTAGATAGGGATATGCAACATCCAAAACCGCAAATGATCATACTGAAGGTCTTTGTCCATAAAGAACTTGATACTGAGGATAATCCGTTCGAATCGGGGTGGGTAGCGATTGATGAGATGTACAACACAATGTAATGCATAACTCCAAAATTCCATGGGTAGATTTGCTTGAGCGAAGCGGCGTGATGCCCATTATAATAATGTGACGGTGTTTCCTTTACGCAACACCATTACATTTAGATGTATGTGGGCATGTTAAGCGATGAACGATGCCATACGAGTCCGAATAGACTTGAGCGCTCTATATTCACCACCCCAATCACTTTGAAGCTGTTTGATATTCTTCCCAAACCGAAAAGCGAACTAATCGTTGAAACCCAACAAAACATCACTTTGCCGAGACTTCTGTCGAAGAAGATAAACCCACGTAAATCGGGTACACAAATCAACAAATGAAATATAGTACCAATTATTCCCACTAGAAACAGATGCCGGACCCCACAGATCAGAGACCACCAAATCAAATGGATTCGTATATTTAGTAACAGACGTAGGAAACGACAATTTATGAGCTTTCCCTTTCTGACACGCCGTACATATACCATTAAGTGAAATATCCAAGAGAGAACAACATTACACTTTTCTAGAACACTTTTGACAACATGAATAGATGGGTGACCAAGGCGATTATGCCACAAAGTCAGCTTATTACAATCATTATTTTTATTACTAAGCGTATTTGAAGTAAAAATGGAACTTCAACAGATCGAAGCGGACTGTGTCGGCAGAGAGAACTTGTAGAGTCCATTATGTATGTAGCCCTTCAGCAGTGTTTCCCGGGTCAGGATGTCCTTAATAACACAATACGTTGGATGAAACTCAAAAAACACACCATTGTCGTTAGCAAACTGAGATACTGACAATAGATTTTTCCGAATATTTGGCATACACAAAACATCAGTCAATTGAAGCAATCTAGAGCGTGTGGGTAAAAACCCATTACCAATAGAGGAAATTAGGGCCAATGTCCTGTCACCCATCAATAAAGAGGATGTACCTAGATAAGGAGTAGTGTCCTGCAGAGCCGACGCATCACGACAAACATGATTGCTTGCACCCGAATCGAGATACCACGAAGCGATCCCTTTGACCTTTGGTATATACGACCCGTGGGATCGATATTTGAGCCAACATGAGCGATATTAGCATTTGGGTGCGTGACGCGAATAACCGAAGCATTTAGATCACCAACTCTAGGAAGTCGATACGGATCGGTTCCGAATAAACACGAGCAGGGGCTTGATACGCCAAGGAATAGGAGAGTCCGATACTTGTTCAAATTGAACACAATTATTAACCGGTCTAACAGCCTCAAGTGGGCTAGAACCACGCCCATAATAATGATCAATGAGTGGAGCGTTAGGCCCATTAGAATGACATAAATCATGCGGCCCACCACGAACCAAAGGATGCATGGGTGTTTGGCAAAAATCAAACGCATGGGGCCCACCAAGCATATCATGCCGAAAGTCCATATTGGCTTGGCTAAAAGGAAGTGTACGAGGCCCACCAGGTAGGTCTTGCACGTGAACATTAGGTGGCTGAATATGTGGTACAACTGGTGGCCAATTTTGACCGCCATAATTCCAATTTTGACCACTTTTATATTGACTAGCAAAAGGCCAATTTTGACCATCAGGGGGGTTGTATCGTGCGTGTTGAGAGGGCCATTCCTGGTGCCCTTGAATCTGGTCTTGTGGCGACTCAAAAAACGCAGCAGAGAGGATGATCCGACGCCGGAGGCCCACGGTAACTACAATCGGCCGGTAGAGGATGAGAGCCATCATAGTCCCGATAAAACCGATAGTAACACTTCAAAGTAAGATGGCCAACACGGTTGCAGATTTGACACTGGATTCGCGGTCAAAATCCTCATCCACGACCACCGATCGGAGGCCGACCACCATGAACGTCCACACTTTGATCAGACGGAGAGGATTCCACAAGATTCACATGCGAGGGAAGCTCCTGTACATCTCTCAATTGACGTTGCTCACACTCCATTAACGTCGCCATAATCCACCGAAAAGAAAATCGCTCTGACGAGAGAGACACCAGCGAAACAATAGCCTCAAACTTCGATGGTAACCCCGCAAGGAGCACCTTTGATTTCTCATCCTCAGAGATACAAACACCAGATGCCGCAAGTAAATCACACAGGTGTTTTATTTTATCGACATATGTTTTCATAGACATATTACCTTTTTTTAAAGAATAAAGTTCATGCTTGATCTTTGACTGTTTGGCATTTGTATCGGCAAAGAGACTGGTTACCGTACACCAGACGTCTGATGACGTGCGAGCATCAGTGAACGAGGAAAGGTGCGATGTGCTGATCGTGGAAAGTAACCACAAGACAAGCAAAAGATCTTGTCTAGAGAACACAAGTGCAGCCGAATTTAGAGCCATAGATCCATCGGTCGTTTGAATAAATCGAGCCGGTGATGGAGGAGTACCATCAATGAATCCTAACAAGTCATATGCACCGAGAATAACATGTACCTGCTATTGCCAAAGGATGAACGTGCTCTCATCTAACTTCACCACGTCGTGATGAGGGAAGGACGTGACAACTTTATCACCAGTGAACAAAGAGAGTCACCTTCAACGAGCAGTCGGAAGGGTGAGTGGTAGCCATAGATCCTAGAATCGAATGGCGATCGATACCATGCTAAGCGTGATTGAAAAAATATTTACGAGAGAAAATTAGATTTGAAATTTCTTTTAGATTATTTTCTTAATCTGTTCACTTAACTTGCCTTGATTCATCTGTTACTTCATATTTATACAAAGGGCTAAACACTAAACGGTCGAATAATTGTCTCTCGTCATGTGGTGTTTGATGAAACCAAATTCTTGTCGCCTCCGTCTCTTTCAGATACATGCGTACAAGTGGGAAATCAACCTGTTGCAACATTTGTTCCGGTTGTTCAGTCTGGTGTATCTGTAAATGTCGAGTCTCCTCTAGCTCGTTGTTCTCCGTTGAGTTCTCAAAGGGGTGATGGTTCATTTTCATCTTCCCTGTTTATACATTAACTTTGGTCGGGTGCCGCCGAGACCCTCCAGGTGAGTGTTCATTTATGCATTCTTCTGATTTGCCCCGGCATAAGGTTGAGGATCCTCCATGATCCTTATCTTCTAGTTCTGCTGATGGTCGTGAGTGTGGGAGGGGTGCTGGTTCAAGTACTACCCCTCAGGCACAAAGTGTTCCCGTGGTGAATGCTCATCCAATGGTGACCAGGTCAAAGGCTGGAATTTTTAAACCCAAGGCAATGTCGGTTGAGGTTAATGAACCGTCTACAATAGAAGAGGCATTCACCTCGTCTGATTGACGGTCACCGCTCAGTGAATATGATGCCCTTATTCATAATTCCACTTGGGAGCTTGTAGCGCGTCCACAAAATCGCAAAGTTATAGGGTGCAAGTGGTTGTTCAAAATCAAGAGAAATCCAAATGGCATTTGTTGCTCACGAAAAGCTCGTCACGGTAGCAAAAGGTTGCTCTCAAATTTCTGGGTGTGATTTTCATGAAACTTTTAGTCCTGTTGTTAAACACCGCTCATCATGCATATTGTTCTATCTATTCTTTGTCTCAAAAGCATGGCAGTTGTGACAAGTTGACGTTAATAATGCTTGGATCTCAAACTGAGGTATTTATGAGTCAGCCTCCTGGGTATGAGCAGACTAGTGCTGATAGTCAACCTCTAGTGTGTCGCTTGAAAAAGGCTTTGTACGGTCTTTGACAAGCACCTCGTGCCTGGTTTGAGAAGCTCAAATGCTTCCTAAACTCGTTGGGATTTAATGCTTCAAAGTCTGATTTGTCCTTATTCATACGGATAATAGGTGATTCCACTCTTTATGTTCTCGTGTATGTTGATGATATTATAATCTCTGGTAGTGTGCCCGAGTCAATAGAATGGTTTGTTCGCTTGTTAAATAGTGAGTTTTCGCTCAAGGATATGGGTGAGTTACACTATTTTCTTGGGCTCAAGGTTACTCACACCAAGGGTTCTCTTCATCTGTGTCAAAGAAAATATATACGGGATATTCTTGCTCGTTGTTCGATGCTCATATGTCATATGTCAAAGACTGATGGTGAACCTTTGGCTGATCCGACTGAATATAGGAGCCTTGCTGGTGCTCTTCAGTATATTGTTTTGACCAGACCAAATATTGCATATGCCTTTAACAGGATATGCCAGTTTATGCATAGTCCTACTACTGTTCATATGATAGCGTTAAAATGCATATTACGATATTTGTCGGGAACAATTGATTTTGGGTTGGTCTTTCGTCCGTCTTCTCAGTTGTCTTTGGTTGGATATGCCGATGCCAACTGGGGGCTTGATTTCAACGATCGTCGATCCACCTCTGGATACTGTGTTTATTTTGGGCAGACTCCTGTCTTGTGGGGATCTAAAAAGTAGCAAGTTGTGTCTCGGTCCACGGCTGAAGCTGAATATAGAAGTGTAGCTGCGGTGACGAGTGAGATGACTTGGTTAGTCTCGTTACTTCAAGAATTGCAAGTTGTGTCTGTTGATACTCTAGCTATCTGGTGTGATAGTTCCAGTGCAGTAGCTGTTGCGGCCAATCCGGTCTTGCATTCCAAGTTTAAACATGTTGAGCTCGATTTATTTTTCGTTCGTGAAAAGGTTGCCGCTGGATCTCTTTTGGTCGGTGAGGTTCCTTCTTGTGATCAAGTCGCAGATATATTTACAAAGCCTTTGTCTGCCACATGTTTTTTGCGGTTTCGGAATCAACTTTATGTCTCACAGGTCGGGAAGATAGGTGCATGATAGAATATAATGTACCTAGCTAAAACGGTTAGTTAGTTGGTGAAGGGAAGTTAGTCCAGCTAAGATTAGTTAGTGTTTAGCCCTTTGTATAAATATGAAGTAACAGATGAATCAAGGCAAGTTATGTGAACAGATTAAGAAAACAATCTAAAAGAAATTTCAAATCTAATTTTCTCTCAGAAATATTTTTTTCAATCACAGTTTCTAGCAACAAAAGAGGAGGTTAACTTCATTGCCCTAAAAGAAGGTGCTATTTTGGTGAAGTTTGGTAACATTGAAGATAGAAAGAAGATAATGAACATTTCTCCTTGGCTTTTCGACCAGTGCCTATTCAATATGGTACCCTACGTCAAAGACTAAGAAATGGAGGCTTATGCCTTTAACCGTTCTCCGTTTTGGGTAAGAATTTCTAATATACCTATGGAGTACATGGATAGGCTGATTGCTTTGGAGGTGGGCAATGCAATTGGGGAAGTGATTGCGACAGACTGGCGCGACAGAGATGGTGGATAGGCAGAATACATGCAGCTTAAGGTTATAACTGATGTTCTCAAGCCTTTGGATAAGGTTGTTCAATTTGTTAATAGTGAGGGAGCTGAGTCTATTTGTGCTATTAGATACGAACGTTTGTCGAGATTTTGCTCCATTTATAGGCTTATAAGTTACTCCACTCAAAGGTATGATAAGAAGGAAGAAAGTAGCAAGTCAAACAAGATGGGATTCCAATATGGAAATTGGTTAAGAGCTCCTACAGGAATGCCAAACCAAAATCGTGGGCCTTGGAGAAATGGAATAGAAGTCATTACTGATAATAAAGTTAAGGAAAGTGAATCAAATGGGAAGGCGCAGGGAACTATAGAGGTGAATGAACTTACAGAATAGATGGGAAAAGAAAAAGTCAAAAATGTAAAAGATGAGTCAGAACCGAGCACTCAACTAGAAAAACGTCCTATGAAAGTGATGCGCAAAGGGCTCAGGAAAATGAAAACCAAAAGAAAGAGAACAAGAGGAAGCTATGGGAAGCAAACCGAAGAAAGTCCAAATAGAGTTGTTCGTAGAAAATTGTTAGAATGCTTAACACCATCAAAGGAGGCAGTTGGGAAACAGCCCACTAAGAACAATGAAGTTCCTATGTTGGAACCGTCATGGGTTGGGGAACCCCGCTACAGTTCAGGAGCTCAAGTAACTCTTTGTTGTTAATAGCCCCGATCTTATTTTCTTTAGTGAAACTAAAATAAAGGCTAATGACTTTCGTCGTGTTCAAAACAAGTGTAGGATTCAAAATGGTTTAGCTATGAGCTCTGAAGGTCGAAGTGGTAGCCTTGCGTTGATATGGAGGGAAGGGGTGGATGTTTCCATTCAAACCTATTCAAAGCACCACATTGACTCCATTGTTCAATTTTGATAATCATAATAATATTTGTGTCACTGGCTTCTATGGGAATGCGAATCCTACCTTTAGAAATAACTTATGGGATATGTTGTGTAGGGTTGGTGTTTCGGTGAGGAAGGATTGGGTGGTTGGGGGACTTTAACGCGATACTGAATGAAACTAAAAAAGACGGTGGTCAAAGAATGGTGAGGGCGCACATGAATGAGTTTAAAGACATTATGGATGATTTGGCCCTCGTAGATATCAAACCCGATAGAGATTAGTTTACTTGGGTCAACAACAGGTGTGGGGGTAGCTTGATTAAGGACAGGTTAGACAGGTTATTAACTTCAGTCTCCATGATTGAGAAGTTTCCGTTTATGGCTGCCAATGTGGTGTGGCAAACATAATCTGACCATGATGTAATTCTCTTGGACATGTGAGGCTAGAAGCCTAAAGATTATCCTAAAGACCATAGGTTGTGTTTCAAATTTGATGATTGTTGGGCTACTAACAGAGAGGCTAAAAGAATTATTAGTAGTGAGTGGAATAGGGATACGTTGAACTATGTTAATAAGCTGGAGAGGATTCGTGCAGTCCTTGGCCCGTGGCAGCATCATAAATATGTCAAAATGAAGAAAGATATCCAAAATTTGGAGAAAAAAGTTGATATGGTTATCGATTTTGCTCGTTGGGTTGATAGTGTGATTACTTTGAGGGAGGCGTGTTGTAGACTTGGCCACCTCTATGCTAAGGAAGAAAAATACTAAGCTCAAAGGTCTAGGTCTCAATGGCTCAGGGAGGGCGACAGGAACACGAGGTAATTTCATGCGAAAGCTACGAGTCGATTAAAGAAGAATATTATTGATAAGCTCAATGATGTGGATGGGAATTGGGTGACTGACAGTAAGGATATCCGCAATGTGGCTAAAAGCTATTTTTGGAAACTTTTTTAGTCAAATGGTCATAACACTAATAACCATAACATGGAGTATATTTAGGAATGTGTTCTACAGAGACAAATAAGTGGCTTACTAATAAACCGTAAAAGTAACACATTTTAATCTCACATTTAGTATGCTTTTGGATGAATTTATCCTTAATTTATGCAAAAATCCTTTCTTTTCGTGTCTTATACTCAAGAAAGCACCCAAGGATAAAAAGAATGCAAAACGGGCTTAAAACGAACCAAAGTGGGCCGGCCTAAAAAGTCAGCACGGCCTAGACTTCATGCCATACGGCCGTGCCTCGATAGTCATCTAGACCACGACCTTACCTCAATTCACACGGCCATTTTCCCATCGATAAAGTCTACACACGGGCGTGCCTAGTGTTCTACACGGCCGTTCCCAAAATGGCAGAATCAAGACACGGCCTCTACCCATATATTGCACGGGCGTGTCATAGCCGTGCCTAAATCGACAGGATGGAGACACGGGCTGGACCACAATTTACACGGGCATGTCAAGGCCGTACCCCTGCTGTGAAAAAGAGTAATTTCACTCGGAATTGGATGCTTGAGCCCAAGAAACACAATCCTAAGTCCACTCAAACACCTAGGATGAATTATACCCAAATTACGAGTACTTAGGAGCCAAGTAAAGCATCCCAAACGGCTATATAAACAATTCAAGGCAACAACTCAAGGGCGTCAGGTTTTAGCAGAGCTTTCTGCCAGAGCTTTACTCGTTTAGGGAATTACTCAAAGATAGCCAATTGATCCATCTCGAAGAAGTCGGAGTTCTACTCAAGACGGAGGATCTCCTCTTCAATTCCTTCAGGGGTTTTAGGGATTTCTTATGTTTTGTTTTATCTTTTCTCTCGAGATGTTTTCCTATTTTATTATGAACTAAACCCCTCATATACCTGAAGGGGATGAAACCTATGATGGATTTTGTTATTTAATTCTTTCGATTTATATGATAAATACTTAGTTTGTTCTTAATTATGTTGCTCAATTTAATCTGATGTGCTTAGGTGGAGGAGGAATAGACCCTGCCTAAGAGAAGATCTAGCATAATTAAGCGGAGTTGATCGGGCGCCTAGAGATATGGTTACGAGATTTTTTCGGATTAGGGTGAAACCTAATATGGGAGTCCATTGATCGATTTACTACTTCCTTAGGGGGTTATTATAAGAGAACGAGAGTTCCACTAATTAACCTAAGGTTAGACGTTATTCGCTTCGAGAGAAGGTTTAATATAGGCTAGGGAGTCTCACGGATCAAGTTAAGTAAAAGAAATCATGTGAATTGGAAGTTAGTTAGTAAGTGAAGTCATAGGTGGATTGTTCCCGAAGGTATCGTCTTTATCAATTGAATTTTCTTCAAAGTCTTTTCCCGAAGTTTTGTTCTTTTGTCTTTGCATTTGAGTTTAAGTATTTCATTTGTTTTTAGTTTAATAAACCAATCATTCCATATTTTAGGCTAAATAATAGAAAGAAAGTGAGTAATAGTACTTTTAGGTTCCTTGGGTTTGATAAGATATTCTTTCCTGAGCTATACTACTGTTCGATAGGTGCGCTTGCCTCTATCGTTGTCACAGTCGGTCTACAGGTTCGATAACTCATTTATAAATATTAAAACTAGACTGTTTTGTAGTGATCAAGTTTTTGGCGTCGTTGCCAGGGAACTTCTAAAATATTACGAAAGCTCTATTTTTATTACTTTAGCCATATTTATTATTTTTACTCTGCTAACTTTTCTTTTATTTAAATCTTTATAGATAATTCTAGTTTTTCAAAAGGAATGGCACTGAATAATTATCACTGGCAAGGCATGGGGACAATTCCTACTAAAGCAACCAGTATCTTCAAGATCGACGTGGTCACCAGGTTATCCAATCAGTTCGAAATAATGAATAAAAAGATTGATGGTTTGAATAATCTCTCGCAGGTACACCCAATAATGCAGTATAACCCGAATCTGAGAGGCGTGGCAAATCTTGAGTACCCACCCTACTGATATGGCATGAAAAATGAATGAGTCCATTATATAGGATGGGGTACCATCCCGACTTCTCGTGGAATGATCAAAGGCAGGATTTTCCTCCAAATTTTCAACAACCTTCTCCACAGGAAAGGGAATCAAACCTCGAAGAGATTATGACAAAATTGGTGACGGCTACAAACTCTTGTCTTCAAAAGGCTAAAGAAACACTCGATGATCAACAAAGATTAATTGAAGGAATAAAGATTTAGGTACGAGAAATCATCACGTCAGTTGGACTACTTATTGAAACATTATGTGAAATAAGGATAGAGATTTTCTCAAAAGACACACATCAGGTAAAAGTAGTTACACTAAGGAGTGGTAAAGAGTTAATTGAACCACAAAGAAAGACACCACATGAAATTACCAGGAAAAAGAGTGTAGAAGGTGAGAACGATAATCCATTGCCTACAGAGAATAAACCACAAATTCCATATCCAGAAAAATTGAAGAAAGAACAACTGGATGCTCAATACGGTAAGTTCCTCGAACTCTTTAAACAAATACATATCAACTTACCTTTCGGTGAAGCTATTTCACAAATGCCGAAGTATGCAAAATTCTTAAAGGAACTTCTTACGAACAAAAGGAAGCTTGAGGAGGTGTCCATGGTGGAGCTTAACGAAGAATGTTTAGCCCTTCTCCAAAATAGACTACCACGAAAATTAAAAGATCCAGGGGGTTTCACTATTCCTTGTTTAATTGGTAGTTTAAACATCAAGAAAGCGTTAGCAGATTTAGGCGCTAGTATTAATTTGATGCCTTACAAATTATTTAAACGGCTAAATCTTGGGGAACCCAATCCCACTAGGATGAGTATTCAATTAGCCGATAGATCTATCAAATATCCTAGGGGAATTATTGAAGATGTCTTGGTCAAAATTGATAAATTTATTTTTCCTGTTGATTTTGTTGTGTTAGACATGGATGAAGACATTAATGTTCCTTTAATCTTAGGGAGTCCCTTTTTAGCCACTGCTAGAGCTATTATTGATGTAGGTAATGGTAAACTAGCTTTGAGGATAGGTGATGATGAGATTATCTTTCAACTCTGTGACGCCATGCGATATTCTAAAGAACAAGATGATTCCTGTTATTTCGTCGACACTACTGATCATATTATAAAAACTTCATTACAGGAAATTATACAAGGTGACACCTTGGAATTGTGTCTGACTCAAGAAGAGGGAGAAGAAGATGAAGACAATGAGTCAAATCTGAAAATGTCATCATATGAACAACGGAGAGAAGAAGGCATCAAAAATGATAATGAAATAAAACAAAAAACCTCCATCGTAGAACCACCCAAATTGGAACTCAAACAGTTACCAAAGCATCTAGAATACGCATTCCTTGGAGACAATTCTACACTACCAGTAATCATCTCCTCATAATTAGAATCCAAAGAAAAGGAGGAACTGATAAAAGTACTAAAAGAACACAAGAATGCCATAGCTTGGAAAGTTTTCGATATCAAGGGAATAAGCCTCACATTCTGCACCCACAAAATTTTGATGGAAGAAGAATATAAACCATGTGTGCAATCGCAGAGACGTTTAAACCCCAACATGAAAGAAGTGGTCAAAGTCAAGGTAATTAAACTTCTAGATGCAGGAATAATTTATCCTATTTTTGACAGCACTTGGGTAAGTCCTGTGCAGGTAGTCCCAAAGAAAGGAGGAATGATGGTAGTACCCAATGAAAAAAATGAGTTAATTCCCACAAGAATAGTTACAGGATGGAGAGTCTGCATAGACTATAGAAAGTTGAATGATGCCACCAGAAAAGATCATTTTCCTTTGCCTTTCATAGATCAAATGCTAGAAAGATTATCCGGGCATATGTATTACTGCTTCTGGATGGTCTCTCGGGCTACTTCCAAATCCCCATAGCTCTTGAAGACAAAGAAAAAACAACATTTACATGCCCATACGGTACATTTGCTTATCATAGAATGCCTTTTGGATTATGTAATGCTCCTGCTACTTTTCAGCGTTGCATGTTGGCAATCTTCGACGAACTCATGGAGGACATCATGGAGGTATTTATGGATGATTTCTCAATATTCGGTAATTCTTTCCATCTTTGCCTTATAAATTTAAAACGAGTTCTAACGAGATGTGAAGAAACAAACCTTGTTTTAAATTAGGAGAAATGCCATTTTATGGTTAGAGAAGGGATTGTATTAGGACATAAGATTTCTAGTAAAGGAATTGAGGTAGATAAAGCAAAAGTTGAAACCATAGAAAAATTACCTCCCCCTAGTTTGGTCAAGGCTATTAGAAGTTTTTTAGGACACACAGGTTTTTATAGAAGATTTATTAAGGATTTTTCTAAAATAGCTAAGCCTTTGACAAAATTACTAGAAAAGATGTCCCTTTTAATTTCAATTAGGAATGTTTAGATGCATTCAATATCCTTAAGGATAAATTAGTAAATGCACCGATTATAATTGCACCTAATTGGAACTTACCCTTTGAATTAATGTGTGATGCAAGTGACTTTGCAGTAGGTGCAGTTTTGGGACAACACATGGGCAAGCATTTTCAGCCGATCTACTATGCTAGCAGAACATTGACACCCGCGTAAGAAAATTACACCACGACTGAGAAAGAATTGGTAGTTATAGTTTTTGCTTTTGACAAATTTAGACAATATCTAGTATTATCTAAAGTTGTTGTTTACACTGATCATTCAGCTCTTCGTTATCTTTTAAACAAACCTGATGCAAAACCTAGACTAATACGATGGATTTTACTCTTATAGGAATTTGACTTGGAAATAAAGGATAAAAGGGGAGCTGAGAATCTTGCAGCATATCATCTTTCAAGACTCGAAAATCTACACACCAAAGAACTTGATGAACATGAAATAAATGATTCATTTCCCGAAGAACAACTCTTTTCTATAACACATTCTAAAGTACCCTGGTTTGCAAATATTGCAAACTATTTAGTAGCTAACATCCTACCAAGAAAATTGATACATCACCAAAAGAAGATTCTTAGCTGATGTGAAAAATTATTTTTGGGAGGATCCCTTTCTTTTCCGCATATGCGCAGATCAGGTAATTCGAAGATGCGATACAAGGACAGAGGCAAACAAAATCCTAGAACATTGTCATTCAGGACCATCAGGAGGACACTATAGTGGTATCAAGACTGCACACAAAATACTCGAATCAGGTTTTTACTGGCCTACCCTATTTAAAGATGCCAACATGTATGCTACCTTGTGTGACAAATGCCAAAGAACAGGTAATATCTCTAAACGTGATGAAATGCCTCAAACATATATGCTATCATGTGAAATATTTGATGTATGTGGTATTGATTTTATGGGACCATTCCCTAGTTCCTTTGGACATAAATACATCTTAGTAGCAGTTGATTACATGTCAAAATGGGTAGAAGCGGAAGCCTTACCTACCAGTGATGCTAGGGTAGTAGTTAAATTTCTCAAGAAACTATTTTCCGATTCGGGACACCCGAGCCATCATTAGTGATAGGGTACTCATTTACGTAATACACAATTTGAAAAGTTCTAAAGAAATATGGGTATACCATAAAAGCAACCACCCATATCATCCTCAAACTAGTGTACAAGTTGAGGTAGCAAGCGAGAGCTTAAACGCATTCTAGAAAAAGCGGTTGAATCAAATAGAAAAGATTGGGCGATTAAAGTTGATGATGCTTTATGGGCTTACGAACAACATTCAAAACACCTCTAGGACATCCCCATACAAGCTCAGTATCTGGGAAAAGCATCATCTACCACTCGAGTTAGAACACAAAGCTTTACGGGCAATAAAATTTTAAATATTGACCTCAAACTTGCAGGAAAGAAATGAATGATGCAGATAAACGAGCTGGATGAATGGAAAACGTAAGCCTATAAGAACTCAAAGCTATACAAGGAAGCAACAAAGTGACGTCACGATGCTCGCCTTAAAAGATCAAAACATTTTGAAGTAGGGGACCTAGTCCTACTATACAATTCAAGGCTTAAACTATTCCCTAGGAAGCTAAAATCTAGATGGTCAGGACCATTCATGATCAAAACAATATTTCCATATGGAACCATTGATGTAACTCATCCCACTAAAGGCACGTTCAAGGTAAATGGTCACCGACTTAAAATTTATAATGGTGCAGATTTTAGAGATACGAGAGAGGAGTTTATGCTCTATGAGCCTTCCTTTAGAACTGAAAATAGGGAGAGTCTAGCTTAGGACTATAAACAAGCGCTTGTCAGGAGGCAACCCAAACGCTAACCGCATTAACATTGTTTTGTAAAGTCTAAACAAAATGCGGGATCCTTAACACGGCTGTAACATGGGCGTCTGATGACCGTGTACAAGCAGGAAAACCTCTCTTCTTCAACATGGGCATGCAACAAAAAAAGACATGGCCATGCCTCATAACCGTGTGAGGCTACTAACATACCGAGCACGGCTGGACCACGGGCGTGCAAAGTGACCGTGTGAACATACTGACTTATCGAGAACGGGCGTGTCAAATTATCACTGCAGCCATGCTAAAAACCACGAATCGCGTCCAATTCTAAGTAATCGTGAAAAGCACGGGCATTTCAAAATTCACACTAGTGTTGGGTGGTAGTGTTCTACTCCTTTATATAAGAAAACTAACGGGAAAAAAAACCCCACATTTTAAAACCCTAGATTCTCACCTCCTTCCCAAAAATTTCCACCATACCCACACCTCCACCACCCAAAACTATCTCTCCTAACTTCCCAAAGCATAACCAATCAAAACCCGTCATGCGCTTGCACTGGCCGTCTTTGCCACACGCACACGCCATTACCACCGCCGTGTCCCACCGTGTTAAATGCATACAACCATCCACAGTTCATTTTCTGTATATTTTCAATTATTTCCCTTTATTTAAGAGTTCTATTTGATTTTAGACTCAAAATCTGATTCATTTAGTTTAGTTTTCTAGTATTTCTACTTTCATATTTCTCTTGATTGATTTGTTAATGGTTTTATTCCAAGTCTTTTCATATATTCTCTGTGTTAACATTAGTTTTCTTTTATGGTCATTGTAGACTTGATAATCTATTTGCTAAATGTAGTTATCTTTGTTAATGAATTTAGTACTTAATCATGGTTTTAGTTAAGAATTGTTATAAATGAATAATGGGAGTATGATTTAAGTATTTGTTCTTCAAAGAAGCATCTATATAGGGCTATTAACTTTAATTATTATTAGGAAATTCATGGCTATATTAATGAGGTATATATTCTTTAATTATGCTGTAGGAATTATGTCATCATCGTTCCAATCAAAAAGAGGAAAGGGCCTGGATCATCATCCAGAACTGCCAACACTGAACTCTGACATTCCTTTCTCAACTTTTCCCAAGCAACACAAGAAGAGCGTTACATGCAAATCAGAAAGAGACCTATTGGTACCGGTAGGTGCATTGATTGGGATGCCTTGAAGCAAGTCGGACTTGATGGGGATGTTCGAGCTCTCATCTCAACAGAACCATGGGAGAGATTTTTTATGATCATAGAGCCCATATACTTGGAACTCACTCTCGAGTTCTGTACCACATTCACCTTACAGACGGTCATGACCTAATTTGATGACCCCGGCACAATCCAGTTCCACCTAGGGGGCAATGTATTCGACTGAGCATGCCTCAATTCGGATCGGCACTTGGACTCTATATGCCAAAATTTATAGAGAAAAACCCACTGGACGACTTGAACCGAGAGCTCCACTGTACCCCTATCACATGTTGGCGCAGCCTACAACCAACCAAACATGATTACAATCCGAGTAGCTCCAAAGCGACTGCCCTCCTCCCCGCTCTCAGTACCTTCATGCCATTCTCGCTCATACTATTACAGGTCACAAAGACAGCACCGGTGTCGTCAATAAACAAGATGTTTATTTCCTGTCATGCATGTCTGAGGGACATGTCTTCGACGTAGCATATTTCATTGCATGTGCAATGCAGCATCAAACAGAGCAGCACCGGAAAGGAATCCTGTCAATGGGCCCTTACATCACGAGACTAGCTCGGTATTTTAATCTCCTAAACACTGACAATCAGATTGCACCTCTCACACTGATAGGGAATATGGTACCACAAGGCATCCTGCCGATGCTCCACATGAAGATGATCAAGCACAAAAGAGGCACCGATCCCTCTTAATACCGATTAGTGACACCTACAGAAGAAGAGGAAGCCGAGGACATTCCTGATAATGTCCCATCACCATCAGAAGAAGCACAGACTCAGCACCACTAATATCGAGTAACACTTTCACTTTCAGACATAAATGCTTGCCTCGACCAGTTCGAGTTTTATTTTGCTGAGAACGCTCGGCGCCTAGATAGAATGGATGCCACCCTTCAACAAATCTGTCATCACTTTCACATGTCGCCACCAGCACCACCACAGGATCCGGCTACTGATGAGGACTTTTGAGTTCCTCCAAGTACATAACATTTAACTTTTATTCACCATTTCATTTTGTTTTTCTTATTTTTATTTTTTATTTTATTTTTAGGTTTTAAATTAGAATTGCTCTTTATAGTATATTATTTTTAATTGGTTATCTAATCTTCGAGTATGCCTAATTTACATTTCATGGCAGCACTAAGTTATTTCATTAACGACTTCAAAGCTACAAACACACACTCCACCTACATAGCATTAGGAGTAAATCACTAATCTAAAAAATCACCAATGCTAAATAATGGAGCCATCCAAGAATTCAGGAAAGTGTCACTTTCCCCCTTCTCTTTTGATTTATCCCATTAATTTCATTATCTATCTTTGTACATTGAGGGCAATGTACATTTTAAGTGTGGGGGTAATAGTGCCTAACTTTTTGCATAATTCTCAAAACCCTAAAATTAGTCTTGATCTTAAGAATTATTCTCATATTATTAATTAGGATGAAATTTCTAATGGCTTATGATTCTTATTGAGATGTTTTAGAGTAAGTCATAGTTAATTGTGCATTGATGATTAAATTTGAAGAATACTAGAGAATCAAGCATGATAAGCCTATTTTTCAAAAATGAAAATTGATAGGGTGTCGAACTAAATCTGAGTATTACTTTGAAATTTGAAATCTATAGGGATTGATGTCAAAAACACCCATAAATTTGGTGAAATTTTGAGCCATTTAGAGCATATATCCTTTTTCATGCTCACTTTAATTGATTATGAGTGTGTTGACTTTGAATGTTATTCTAGAACTTGCCTCGTTTATACATGTCGAGGCCACATTAATGATTTGATATCTTGAGATGATAAAGGCACCTAGGTTTAACCCATTCACTCCACTAAAAAGCCTACCTTCACAAATTAACCCTAGTGAACTCGTTGAAACCTAATAATCTTTTATTGACTCACCCACTAATATCAACCCAAAATCCTTTATATTTGTTATCACCATTCTTTTGACTTCCTATAATCGAGGTTTGATTTGATTAAATTACGAATTATATTAGTTAAAGAATTACATTTATCATTTATGATGTAATGTTTTAGTTTGTTCTTAAAAAATCAAATAAAAAAATCAAAATCAAAGTTTAGAGCTCATGTATCTAAATTCCAATTGTTGAAGAAGAGCTCGTATTGAAGTATTATAGTATTCCTATTAGCTTTTAATCGATGTAAGTAATTATATTAGTTCATTGTTTCTAGTTAGGTAATTGGTTAATTCAATCTCGATTCTAACCTTCTAATTCAGCCTTTATCCACACCTTTAACCCTAGCCCCGTTACAACCCTAATAAAGACCTTTTGATATGTTTATCATCTCATATACAGTGGTGGAGATTTGATTTTCAGGCAAGCCTATGGGATTAACTTTTTAGGTTCGACTTTTGAGCCTTTTTTCTTGATCCTTAAACACTTTGAGTGATTTGAGTGAATCTTTCTTTAGTGAGGATGTCAGTCCTTGTCAGTTTTGAATCAAAGGTAATTACTTAGATAAGGGGGACACCTAAGGTTCCAAGCTATAAAAGTACGACTTATCGTAATTGAAACTTTAGGGCACTTCCAGTTAAATCATCCATGTATAAATTATCTATGAATTATGATGAGACAATATCGATAGGAATTATGAATTATGGAAAGTTTGTTTTAATTGTAAGTTGAGAATTTTGCTTGAGGACAAGTAAAAGCTTAAGTGTGGGGGTATTTGATAAACCGTAAAGTAACACATTTTAATCCCACATTTAGTATGCTTTTGGATGAATTTATCCTTAATTTATGTAAAAAGGTGCTCTTAATCCTTTCTTTTCGTGTCTTATACTTAGGAAAGCACCCAATGATAAAAAGAATACAAAACAGGCTTAAAATGAACCAAAGTGGGCCGGCCCAAAAAGCCAGCACGGCCTAGACTTCATGCCACACAGTCGTGCCTCGATAGTCATCTAGACCACGGCCTTACCCCGATTCACACGACCATTTTCCCATCGATAAAGTCTACAATAGGCATGCCTAGTATTCTACACGGTCGTTCCTAAAATGGCAGAATCAAGACACGACCTTTACCCATATATTGCATGGGCGTGTCATAGCCGTGCCTAAATCGACAGGATGAAGACACGGGCTGGACCACGATTTACACGGGCATGTCAAGGCCATGCCCCTGCCACGGAAAAGAGTAATTTCACTTGGAATTGGATGCTTGGAGCCCAAGAAACGCAATCTTAAGTCCACTCAAACACCTAGGACGAATTATACCCAAATTACGAGTACTTAGGAGCCAAGTAAAGCATCCCAAACGGCTATATAAACAATTCAAGGAAACAACTCAAGGCCGTCAGGTTTTAGCAGAGTTTTCTGCCAGAGCTTTACTCGTTTAGGGAATTACTCGAAGATATCCAATTGATCCATCTCGAAGAAGTCAGAGTTTTACTCAAGACGGAGGATCTCCTCTTCAATTCCTTCAAGAGGTTTTAGGGATTTCTTATGTTTTGTTTTATCTTTTCTCTCGAGATGTTTTCCTATTTTATTATGAACTAAACCCCTCAGATACCTGAAGGGGATGAAACCTATGATGGATTTTGTTATTTAATTCTTTCGGTTTATATGATAAATACTTAGTTTGTTCTTAATTATGTTGCTCAATTTAATCTAATGTGCTTAGGTGGAGGAGGAATAGACCCTACCTAAGAGAAGATCTAGCATAATTAAGCGGAGTTGATCGGGCGCCTAGTGATAGGGTTACGAGATTTTGTCGGATTAGGGTGAAACCTAATATGGGAGTCCATTGATAAATTTACTGCTTCCTTAGGGGGTTATTATAAGAGAACGAGAATTCCACTAATTAACCTAAGGTTAGACGTTATTCGCTTCAAGAGAAGGTTTAATATAGGTTAGGGAGTCTCACGGATCAAGCTAAGTAAAAGAAATCATGTGAATTGGAAGTTAGATAGTAAGTGAAGTCATAGGTGGATTCTTCCCGAAGGTATCGTCTTTATCAATTGAATTTTCTTCAAAGTCTTTTCCCAAAGTTTTGTTCTTTTGTCTTTGCATTTGAGTTTAAGTATTTCATTTGTTTTTAGTTTAATAAACCAATCATTCCATATTTTAGGCTAAATAATAGAAAGAAAGTGAGTAATAGTACTTTTAGGTTCCTTGGGTTCGATAAGATATTCTTTCCTGAGCTATACTACTGTTCGATAGGTGCGCTTGCCTCTATCATTGTCAAAGTCGGTCTACAGGTTCGATAACTCATTTATAAATATTAAAACTATACTATTTTGCAGCGACCACTTACTATGGATTACACGAAGAACAAGGTTATCCAAGCTATTAAACAAATGAACCCCTGTAAAGCTCTTGGTGTCAACGGCCTCTCGGGGAGTTCTTTCAAGCATCACTCGGAGATAGTGCAAAATGATACTATTCGGTTCTGTTTGGATGTTCTTAATGGCAAAAAAAGATATTTCTAACCTTAATGAAACAATAATCATTTTAATTCCCAAAATTTGTGACCCTTGTGATTTCACTAACTTTTGGCCTATAAGTTTATGTAGGTTTATTTTCAAAATCATCTCAAAGGTTTTGGTCAACCATCTTAAAGTCACCTTTCCTAGCTGTATCAGTCAAAATCAAAGTGCCTTTGTCCCGGGAAGAATGATACATGATAATATGTTAATCGCGCACGAGCTTTTACATTACCTTCAAAGCTCCAAAAATGACCTTAATGAAGGGTTGGTTATCAAACTCGATATGAGAAAAGTATATGATTCGGTGGAGTGGAATTTTATCGAGATGATTATGAAGAAAATGGGGTTTATTGCAAAATAGATTGATAAAATAATGGGATGCGTTTGGTTGGTAAGTTACTTGGTTAAATGTAGCAATATTTTATCGGATATTATAGTTCCTTAAAGGGGAATCCATCAAGGGGATCCCCTCTCCCCTTATTTGTTCCTATTTTGCATGGAAGCATTTTCAAGGATGCTTATTTAGGCACAAGGTAACAATGTTTTAGTAAGAATCCAGGCTAGTATGAACGACCCTAGGATTAATCATATATGTTTTACCGATAATATCCTTCTATTTGTGAGAAATAAAAAAAGAGTGATGTTGAAAGTCTTGTTAATATTCTGAAGGTGTTTGCTAATGTCTTAGGTCAAGAAATTAATTTTGAAAAATCTATGGTTCTTTTTAGTCCTAATACTCCTAAGGTGCAACGACATATTTTTGGCGATATTCTTGGTTTGAAGGTGGTTGAGAAGCTAGACAACTATCTTGGCATCCCCCTTCCAATTGGCAAAAAGAAAAAAAAGGCATTTCAAGATATTATTAGTAGGCTGTCATGCAGGATTAATAGTTGGACCAAGAGGCTTATTTCCTATAGCGGCAAAGAAGTTTTCATCAAAACGGTCCTCCAATCTATTCCAACATATGTGTTGTCGATATTCTTGGCTCTTAAAGGTGTGGCTGATGACATTCAAACAAAGTTAAGTAGAGCGTGGTGGTCGGGCAAGGAAAAGGGCAGATTCTGGATGATGCTTCCTTGGAAGACCTTGTGCCATCCTAAAGGCATGGGAGGCCTTGGCATAAGGGATATTCGACTGTTCAATTTGGCTCTTCTTGGGCATCAACTATGGAGGCTCATCAACAATAAAGATACCCTCTATTTTAAATTGTTATCCTCTAAGTACTTTCCCCATGGCAATACCTTTCACTCCAAAAGAGTTAACAAAGCTTCCTTTACATGGACCAGCATTGTGGCTGCGATGGAAGCCTTCAAATATGGTTTTGGTTGGTAGGTTAGGATTGGTGATAGGATTAACATACGGGTTGACAACTGGGGGTGGAGGGCTTAAATGGTGGTTTCCTTAAAGTTGATATGCTCGATACTAATGATAGTAGTGTGCGGGATCTTTGTTTTAAGGAGTATAGACGCTGGAACATGGATAAAGTCTACAAGTTGTACGGGCAGGATTGGGGGGATAAATTTTACAATTTGCCTATAAGGAGTGGGGGCCATGGCGACAAAATAGTATGGTTTCATAACCCTCATGGTTGTTTCACATCAAAGTCTGCTTATTTCTAGTTATTGTTGAAAGAGATGGGGTGTGGCCCTCATAGGTTTTTTTGGAAGGCACTTTAGAAACTCGATACTGTTTCTAAAGTTTGGGTGTTTACTTGGCATGTAGGGTACGAGATTCTCCCAATGAATGTTAAGATTGTTTCAATTCTGTGTGACTTTGAGTAGAGGTGTCCCAGATGCGGGGTTGAGGATGAGACCCTAAAACATGCGCTCAATGATTGCCCCACATCTCTGGCGGTTTCTCTATAGAAGGGTGGGATGAGAATACAATCTTGAATAAGTATAGTCGGTGCATTGACTGGTTGGAAGATATGATGTAGGTTCTTGACAAGAAAGCTATAGCCAATCTCATGACAACCTTATGGAACTCCTGGAATAATAGAAACAATTACAATTTTTGAGGAAAAAAAGAGGATTCACAGGTCATATGGGAGAGGGCCAGCACCCTTAGCAAAGACTTTCAGATTTGTAACATGTTGAACAAGCCGTTGCTTTCCTTGAACATTGCTATTTAAAAATGGATTAAACCTCCTAAAGGGGTTGTAAAAATAAATTTTGATGCTACAGTAGGTGATATCAGAATTGGGTATGGGACGATTGTTAGGGATTATGAAGGTTTTATGTTAAGGGTGGTGGAGGCTTTATAGAAACAATGATGTCGGTGGAAAAAGCTGAGTTCTTTGCGTTTGAGGCTAGCATTAAATTTGCATGTTAGTTGAAAATTAAAGGGCATGTACTTTTTGAGACGGATCACGTTGGCCTTGTTAATAAGCTAAGGAACCTAGCTACAAACGCCACCATCATCTGCGCCAAATTAAGGATTGTAAAGATGCCTTCAACAATTTCAATTCCGCTGATTTAATTTGGACCAAAAAGTCTTGTAACACTGTTGCTGATTTAATATGTATGAAAATGTGTAACGAGGTTAAAACTTGGTTTTTTGATATAGACTACTCGGTAGAAATCCATAATGCTGTAATTTGCGATGTTACGTAATAAATGAGTTGACCCTTGTGGTCATTTATTGTTAAAAAAAAAAGATAATATTATCATTTCTTATGAAATCATCCATTCTATGCATAGAAAGGTTGGAAAGAAAGGGTGGATGGCTGTGAAGATTGATCTAGAAAAAGCATATGACAGATTAGATTGGGACTTTATTGACGATACGTTAGTTGATATTAGTTTTCTAGGTAACATACTTAAGCTTATTATGCACTGTGTTAACTATTCATTTATGCAAATTATATGAAATAGGAACCTCTCTAATGTAGTTTTCCATTGCGAGGAATAAGACAAGGTGATCCTATCTCGCCCTACATCTTTGTCCTTTGTATGGAGAGATTGGCATAAATTATAAATATTAAGGTTCAAAATAAGGAGTGGGAACTGATAAAGCTATCTAAGGATGGGCTAATATCTCACATCTCTTCTTTGTGGACGATTTAGTTTTACTTAGTGAAGCTTCAGTGGAGTAGATGCAGACTATGAAAAGGGTGATTAATAGCTTTTGTTCTAGGTTGGGTCACAGAATTAATATACAGAAAACCTAGATTTTCTTCTCGAAGAATGTTGACCATGATCTGAAGGTGAATATTAGTTGTGGTCTTGGATTTTCTCATCTGGACAACTTGAGAAAGTATATTGGGGGTTCCATTGTTGCACTAGAGAATTACGAAGTAGACCTTTCAGTATATTGAAGATAATTTGAGAAAAAAACTAGCAGGATCGAAGAATAAACTACTTTCTCTAGCCGATAGAATTACGTTGGCTAAAGTAATTTTAGCTGCTATTCTATCTATGCTATGCAGTCAACAGAAATTCCTAAAGGTGTGTGTCATGAAATGGAAAAGATAATTCGTAACTTTGTTTACGAAAATATGGAAGAGAAGAAAGGATTGAATCTAGTGAAATGGGATAATCTGTGCAAAGAGATAAAGAATGGTGGACTTAGATTCAAGAAATTTGATTGTCTGAATGATCGCTGAAATCAGAGTTTTAAAATTTATAAATAGAATGATCAAACTTGGAAACTAACTCTGACAATGACTTAAAGGCAAGTGTACCTATCGAACAGTAGTATAGCTTAGGCAAGACCGGATTATCGAACCCAAAGGAACTAAAAGTTACTCACTTTCTTTTTATTATTTAGCCTAAAAGATGGAGTGATTGGTTGATTTAATCTAGTTTAATGACTACTAAGCTAACGATGCAAAGACAAAAAGAACAAATTGGGAAATTACTTGAAGAAACTCAATTAATTAAGATGATACCCTCAGAAAGAATCCACCTAGACTTCACTTGTTACTTATTACTGAATCATATGATTTCTTTACTTAGCTTGATCCGTAGGACTTCCTAACATATATTAAACCCTCTCTCGAGGCCAATAACGTCTAACCCTAGGTTAATTAGTGGAAATTTCATTCGCTTATAAAACCCCCTAGAGTAGCAGTAAATCGATCAATGGATTCTCATATTAGGTTTCGCCCTAATCCGACAAAATCTCGTAACCCTATCTCTAGGCGTTCGATCAACTCCGCTTAATTATGCTAGGTCTACTCTTAAGCAGGGTCTATTCCTCCTCCACCTAAGCACATCAGATTTAGATTAAGCATGCATAATTAAGAACAAACTAAATATTTATCATATAATTCAGAAAATAATAACAAAATTCATCTAGGTTTCATCCTCTTTAGGTATCTAAAGGATTTAGTTCATGACTTTAAAATAAAACATCTCAAGAGAAAAGATAAAACAAAACATAGGAAATCCTTAAAACCCCCTGAAGGAATTGAAGAAGAGATCCACCATCTTGAGTAGAATTCTGACTTCTTGAGATGGATCAACTGGCTATCTTCGAGTGACTCCCACAAATGTGATCCTTCTGGCTCGGCTCCTTGGCCTAGCTCACCGCGCCCCTACTCAGGATGCACTTAGGGTGTTTATATAGGCTTTTAGAATCCTTTACTTGGTCCCTAAGTGTCCTAAATTAAGTCTGCTTCCTACTAGGTGTTTGAACAGGCTTTGGAAAGTTTTTTGGCTATAAGTATCCAAATCTGAGTGAAATTGCTCTCTCCCGTAACAGGGGCACGACCATGGCACACGCCCGTGTAAATCGTGGTTGGGCCGTGTCTCGATTCTGTCGATTGGGGCATGGCCGTGTAAATCATGGCATGGCCGTGTCTTAGTTAATTTTTGAGGCACGGCCATGTGGCTTGAAGTCCAGCTCGTGTCGATTTCTTCTTTAGCCCAAATTGGCCCGTTTTAAGCTCGTTTCTTGTTCTTTTTGTCATTGGGTGCTTTCTTGAGTATAAATATGAAAAGAAAGGATTAAAAGAACCTTTATACATAAATCAGGGCTAAATCATCCTAAAAGCATACTAAATATGGGGTTAAAATATGTTTTACTGTTTATCAAATACCCCCACACTTAAGCTTTTGCTTGTCCTCAAGCAAAATTCTCAACTTACAATTAAAATGAACTTTCTGTAGTTCACAATTCCTATCAACAATGTTTCATCATAATTCACAGACAATTTATACATGGATAATTTAACTCAAAGAGTTTTAAAGATTCAAACAATATAAGTCATGAATTTTGTAGTACCAAAACATAGGTGTCTCCCCTTATCTAAATAATTACCTTTTAATTTGAAACCGACAAGGATTGACATCCTCACTAAGGATTCACTCAAAACACTCGAAGTATTCAAGGATTAAGAAAAAACACTCATAAGTCAAACCTGAAAAGTTAATCCCATAGGCTTGCCTGAAAATCAAATCTCCACCACTGTAATATGAGATGATACACAAATCAAAAGGTCTTTGATAGGGTTGTAACGGGGCTTGGGTTAAAGGTATGGATAAAGGCTGAATTGGAGGGTTTAGAGTCGAGATTGACCTAATCAATTACTTAACTAAAAATAATAAATGATTACATCAATTGAAAATTTGAAACTAATAATACTACTATTGATAATACTTTTGATACGAGCTCTTCTTCAACAATTGGAATTTAAATGCATAGGCTCCTTTAATCATATACTAATACTTGAATATATTTTGGGGTTTTTTTAAGAATAAACTAGAAACATAATAGAGAGAATTTTAATAATTGAAATAAACTAATTTGGCAACTGATCAAATCAATTCTCGAT
Source organism: Gossypium rotundifolium (assembly GCA_025506655.1). NCBI lineage: Eukaryota > Viridiplantae > Streptophyta > Magnoliopsida > Malvales > Malvaceae > Gossypium > Gossypium rotundifolium. Next base: position 122,950,888 of record CP106723.1, read on the forward strand.
CGAAGGGTAGTCAAAAGAATGGTGATAACAAATACAAAGGGTTTTGGGTTAATATTAAGCGAGTAATTCAATAAAAAGGGATTAAGATCAAAGGGGTTCACTAAAGGTTAATTATGTAGGTAAGCTTTTTAGTGGAGTGAATGGGTTAAAACCTAGGTGCCTTTATCATCTCAGTATATCAAATAATTAATGTGGTCTCGACATGTATAATCGAGGCAAGTTCTAGAATAACAATTCAGTGTTGACACACTCATAATTAATAAAGTGAGCATGGAAAAAAATATATGCTCTATACGGCTCAAGTCTCACAAAAATTATGTGTATTTGACATCAATCCTGTAGATTTCAAACTTCAAGGTAATATTCAAATTTAGTTCAACACCCTAGACAATTTTTTTTAAAAAATAGACTTATCATGCTTGATTTTCTAGTATTCTTCAAGTATAAATCATCAATGCACAATTATCAATGACTTACTCAAAAGCATGTTAATAACAATCATAAATCATTAGAAATTTCACCCTAATTAATAATATGAGAAGCTTACTTAGGGTCAAGACTAAAATTCAGGATCTGAGAATTATGCAAAAAGTTAGGTAATTTTACCCCCCACACTTAAGATGTACATTGCCCTCAATGTACAAAGATAGATAAACAATTGTATAATAAAATGATCAAAAGAGAAGGGGAGAAGTAACACTTCCTGAATTTGGATGATTCCGAAGTTGGCAGTGGTCGTGGTGGCGAATAACTTGGAAGGCTCTTAGTTGTGTGCTTGTGTATGTGTAGTGTGTAATTTATTCTGCAAAGTCACTTGGTTAATATTCTTGTAACGGAATCATGAATGGTTAGATAGCCAATTTTAAAGGGTTGCAATAATAGAAGGAAAAAAATAACACCATATAAAAATAAAATAAAGATAAACATAAAAATAAAAAGAAAATAAAAGAAAATGGACATAAATAGCTTAAGATAACTCAGAGGTCCTCATCATTGGTCGGGTCCGGTGGTGGTACTTGTGATGAAATATGAAGATGTTGGCATATTTGTTGAAGGGTCTCCTCTAGTCTATCAAAATGCCAAGTGTTTTTAGCGAAATACAACTCAAACTGGTCAAGTCGTGTAGAGATGTCCGATAATGATGGTGACGCTTGTTGCTAATGCTGGTTCGAATTTTGTGCTTCCTCTAATTGTGGTGCATCCTCGTCAGGGATGTCCTCATCCTCCCCTTCGTTTGTAGGTGTCTTTAGTTGGTACTGAGGAGGGTCGGTTCCTCGACGTTGTTTGATCATCCTCATGTGTAGCATCGTCTGGATTCCTTGAGGTGCCATGTTACCTATCAGTGTGAGGGAGGTGATTTGATCGTCGGTGTTGAGGAGATTGTAGTATCGAGCCAGCCTCATAATGTATGGCCCCATTGATAAGATCCCCTTCCTATGTGGTTCAATCTAATGTTGAATCACGTATGCGATAAAATATGCCAAGTCAAAAACATGTCCTTTAGACATGCATGCTAGGAAGTAAACGTCTTGCTTGTTTACAACACAGGTGCTTTCTCTGCGACCTATGATGGTGTGTACGAGAATGGCGTGAATATACCTTAGAGCTGGTGGAAGTGCCATCGCTTTAGAGCGGCTGGGGTCCTATGTACTTGTAGTGGGCCAGAGGTTGCGCCAGCATTCGCACGGAGTGTAGTGGAGTTCACGGTTTAGTTCGGATAGTGGGTTTTCTTCTATGAATTCTGGCGTATAAAGTCTGAGAGCTGCTCTGAATTGTGGTACACTCACTTGACGCACTGAGCCCCTTAAACGGAATTGGATAGCACTTGGGTCGTCGTACTGAGTCTTCACTGTTTGTAGTGTGAAGGTGGTGCAGAATTCTAATGTAAGATCCAAGTATGTGGGCTTATTAATTGAGAAGAAGTGTTCCCATGGTTCAGTTGAGAGAAGGGCTCGAATATCGATTGTGAGCCCAACTTGCTCTACTGCATTCTAGTCAATGTGCCTACTAGTGCCTAGTGGTCTGTCTCGGATTGCTTTGTACCGTTCTTTCTAAGTTGCTTGAGGAAATTTGAGGAATTGGTGTCGAATTTCGGTAGAGGGACTTGCAGAGGATGATCCGAGCCCCTTCCTTTTCTTACTGGGGGCTGATCGTTTGGTTCGGGATATTGACATGGCCCCTGCAAAATAATCAAGTATAAAGCAAGTTTCTCAACAATAATATAGCCAAAATTAAATCTATCATAATCTGAGAAGTTAGAATATTAATCTACAAGAATTATTTGACAGTAGTGAGCAAGGAAATGCATCAAACTTATTAGTTCTAAAATGCAAGAATTTATTCCTACTATTAAAATGAATCATGAACAATCAACCAACAAATATTCATGGGGCTGAACTTTTGAGGAAATTTTCCTAAATAAAATCATGCTTCCATACTAGAACTAAACAAGATATGAAAATAAAATAGAGTGGCATAATTTTTATCAAGTTATAGGTTAAGAAAAAGGAACCAGGGGCGGTGTAAAAGGTTCGAGCACGGGCGGAGCACGGCGGTGTTGTGAGTCGTACAGCACGAACATGGTGGTGGCGCACGTAGCACGATTGTGGTGTGGGCATTGTAGGATGAGCACGAAAAAAGTAGGGATGCGAGTTTATTCACACAGTGGTGTTTCGTGCGTGTGGTGGTTTTTGTTCGATTTTGGATGGAAAAAATGGTGGTTTAGGTGAGAGTGTGGCTGGAATTTTTGACGAGGGGCTAAAAATTATTTTTTAGGGTTAAATGGAGAGGGATTTGGTTAATTTGTTTAAATAGTAGTAGGGCACGCAGGCGGTGCCACGGCCAGTGTATATTTTTCAATTGCCGTGTAATTGAGATTTTGAATTTTTAGCGCGATTGGTTTTAGATCATGCGTGCATTCCCGTGTGCGATATGTCGAGATGTCCCCGATCATGACCTTGCGGTCGTGCGTGGCCCGTGCTTTAAAAGTCAGTATTTAAGCACCGTTACTTATCACGGGTGTGTGTTACTCGTGTGCGATATGTCAGTATGTTTCCATGGTCATGACGCACGGTCGTGGGTGGCCCGTGCTTTGGAGGTCAGTATTCAAGCACGATTGCTTAACACGAGCATGTCTTGCCCGTGTTCGATAAAAGAATTTTCTCTGGTTCACATGACTATTGGCATGCCTGTGGCTCATCCATGGCTCTCAAACAGCCATATGCACGCCCGTGTGTAGAGCCGTGTTACCTCAACCTACAATTTTTGTGGGTTAGTAACAAAGTAGGAAGTGTCAATAAGTTAGCGCTCAGGTTGCCTCCCGAGAAGTGCTCGTTTATAGTCTTAAGCTAGACTTTCCCTGTTTTCATTAAATGAAGGTTCACGGAGTTGAAGCTCCTCTCTCATGTCCCTAAAATCTGCACCATTATAAACTTTTAGTCAGTGTCCATTTACCTTGAATGTGCCCTTGGTGGGGTGAGTTACCTCGATTGTACCAAATGGAAAAATTGTTTTGATTATAAATGGTCCTGACCATCTTGATTTCAGCTTCCCAGGGAATAATTTGAGCCTTGAGTTGTACAATAGAACCAAGTCCCCTACCTCAAATTATTTTGACCTCTTCAGACAAGAGTCGTGGTGTCACTTTGTTGCCTCTTTGTATAGTTTCGAGTTCTCGTAGGCCTTAGCTCTCCACTCTTCTAGTTCGTTCATCTGCATCATTATTTTCTTTCCTCCAGTTCTAATATCAAAATTTAAAAACTTTATGGCCCAAAAAGCTTTGTGTTCTAACTCAAATGGTAGATGATGACTTTTTACAGATCTGAGTTTGTATAGGGATGTCCCTAGAGGTGTTTTAAAAGCTGTTCTATATGCCCATAGGGCATCATCTACTTTTAGTGGCCAATCTTTTCTATTCGATTCAACCATTTTTATAAGATGCGCTTAAGTTCTCGGTTTGTGACTTCAACTTGCCCACTGGTTTGAGGATAATATGGGGTGGCTGCCCTGTGGTGTACTCCATATTTCTTTAGAACTTTTTCAAATTGAGTATTACAAAAATGTGTACCCCTATCACTAATAATAGCCCTAGGTGTCCCAAATCTAGAAAATAGTTTCTTGAGAAATTTAACTACTACCTTAGCATCATTGGTTGGTAAAGCTTCTACTTCTACCCATTTCGACATGTAATCAACTGCCACTAGGATGTATTTATTTTCAAATGAACTAGGGAATGGTCCTATAAAATCAATACCCCATACATCAAATAATTCACATGATAACATATATGTTTGAGGCATTTCATCACGTTTAGAAATATTACCTGTTCTTTGGCATTTATCACATGAGGTAACATACTCGTTGGCATCTTTAAATAGAGTGGGCCAATAAAAACCTGATTCGAGTATTTTGTGTGCTGTCTTAATGCTACTGTAGTGTCCTCCTGAGGGTCTTGAATGGCAATGTTCCAGAATTTTGCTTGCTTCTGCTTTTGTAACGCATCTTCGGATGACCTAATCTGCACATATGCGAAAAGAAAATGATCTTCCCAAAAATAGTTTTTCACATCAGCAAAGAATCATTTCTTTTGGTGATGTGTTAGTCTTTTCGGTAAGATGTTAGCTACTAAATAATTTGCGATATTTGCAAACCATGGTACCTCAGAATGTTTTATGGAAAAAAGTTGTTCTTCGGGAAATGAATCATTTATCTCATTTTTATCAAGCTCTCTAATATGTGGATTCTCAAGTCTGGAGAGATGATCTGCCGCAAGATTCTCAGCTCCCTTCTTATCTTGTATTTCTAAGTCAAATTCCTATAAAAGTAAAATCCATCGTATGAGTCGAGGTTTTGCATCAGGTTCGTTTAAGAGATAGCGAAGAGCTGAATGATCAGTGTAAAAGACAACTTTAGACAATATTAAATATTGCCTAAATTTTTCAAAAGCAAAAACTACTGCTAGCAATTCTTTCTCTGTGGTGGTGTAATTTTCTTGTGCAGGTGTTAATGTTCTGCTAGCGTAGTAAATTGGCTGAAAATTCTTGTCTCTTCGTTGTCCCAAAACTGCACCTACTGCAAAATCACTTACATCGCACATTAGTTCAAAGGGTAAGTTCCAATCAGGTGCAATCATAATTGGTGCATTTATTAATTTATCCTTAAGTACATTAAAAACATCTAAACATTCCTGATTGAGATTGAAAGGAACATCCTTTTCTAGTAATTTTGTCAAAGGCTTAGCTATTTTAGAAAAATCTTTAATAAATCTTCTATAGAACCCTACATGTCCTAAAAGCTTCTAATAGCCTTAATCGAACTAGGGAGGTAATTTTTCTATGGTTTCAACCTTTGCTTTATCTACCTCAATCCCTTTACTAGAAATCTTATGTCCTAATACAATCCCTCTCTAACCATAAAGTGACATTTTTCCCAATTCAAAACAAGGCTGGTTTCCTCACATCTCATCAGAACTCATTTTAAATTTTTAAGGCAAAGATTGAAAGAATTATCGAATACCGAGAAGTCATCCATGAATACCTCCATGATATCTTCCATGAGTTCATCAAAAATTGCCAACATGTAACATTGAAAAGTAGCAAGAGCATTAAATAATCCAAAAGGCATTCTACGATAAGCAAACGTACTGTATAGACATGTAAATGTGGTCTTCTCTTGATCTTCAGGAGCTATGGGTGTAACACCCCATACCCAAGATCTAGGCTAGGTCTGGATACAAGATATTACCATGCTTGAGCTCACTTAAACATGTACTTACGGGCTATAAATTTTATTTCGACTTAAAAACTTCGCTTTCTTAGTCAACACATACGTTACAAGGGCCTACGAGGCCTTAAACTCATGTCTAAAAACTTTCGGAACTAAATCAATTAAATCATTTTTTTGAAGCAGGGTTCACACGCCTGTGTGACTTGGAACATGCCTGTGTATCCTTAAGCACGCCCATGCCCTCAAATCGTGGGGAGCTACTAACTATTTCCACACGGCTTAGACACACCCGTGTCTTTCAACCATGGGAGGCTACTGACTAATTTCACATGGCCATGACACGCTCGTGGGCTTAGACCGTGTGCTAATCCTTGATATACTGACTAAATCAACACGGTCTAGGAACACGCCCATGTCCAAACTGTGTGTCTTACACGGCACACACACACGGTCGTGAGATTTGCCCGTGGCCTATTCTGATTAATAATACTAAGGTGCAGGGTTAACACGGTCTTGACACATGCCCGTGTGTCCAACCGTGTGGGCACTTATAGGCTATTTACCAAGCTGTTAGCCACTTTGAAATGAAGATCATATCCATACACAATTCAATGATGCAATAACAGCCCAATTTTATGAATAATACTACATGCTTCATTGATCTCAATAAACACACATGCTTAGTCAAACTTGGCCAATCACTTAGCCATATACAAAAGAATAATAAACTTGATAGCCTTTACAAAGGCCCTTCTTAAAACATGTCCACAAAATGAATGTTTCCTATACATGCCATACTTAGTAAAATAACTTGACTATACCAAAATAAGAGTTGATAGTGTGTTGCAAGCCCCGACTTTCTTGATCCACGAGTTAGCTTGGCGGGACTGCATAGAAAGAAAGAATCATAACGTAAGCATATAGCTTAGTAAGTTTGCATGTAACAACTCTTAGCATCATCATTGCTTAATATAAACCATTTCACATAAACAATGGTATCATGAATTTCAGCTAAAGAGCTTACTTACTCATATAGATTCTTACATGTCTCATGACACTTACTATTATCATACTTGTAAGGTAACCATGATACCTGTATCACTTGATCACATTGATCAGTATACTATAATAACAATAATCATGATATCTACTTTCTCATTCACAACATGAATAATACTCAACTTCATCTAACTTCATCTTGATACTAACTTTACTTTCTTAGCTTTCTTGCTATCTTTTTTTAGCTTACTCATTTGCCCGATGAATTTTTGTGAATAACCGAGGATACTAAATCTCTTCCCACATAATATGATGCCAAATCCATATCCTAGACATGTTTTACATGGGTTATCTCATCTTGGTTTCAAGGCCATGTCTTGACATGGACTTATATGAAGTCTTGCTCTTGATAACATAATCAATGCCAAGCTTGAGTCCTTGGACTTACATGATAACTTGCTTGCTAACTTGATCAATGCCAAGCTTGCCTTGGACTTACATGATATCTTAATCAATGCCAAGCTTGCCTTGGACTTACATGATAACTTGCTTGCTAACTTGATCAATTCCAAGCTTGCCTTGGACTTACATGATATCTTGATCAATGCCAAGCTTGCCTTGGACTTACATGATATCTTGATCAATGCCAAGCTTGCCTTGGACTTACATGATAACTTGCTTGCTAACTAACTTGATCAATGCTTTGGACTTACATGATATCTTGATCAATGCCAACTCCTTGGACTTACATGATAACTTGCTTGCTAACTTGATCAATGCCAAGCTGCCTTGAACTCTTGCTTGCCTTGGACTTACATGATAACTTGCTTGAACATAACATGATCATTTCATATAATTATTATACATTATATTAAGCAATTTAATGATAATAATCATAAAGCTTAAAAATCATACAAACTTACCTCAATATACAAAATGTATGTAGATGTGTAATTTAGTCCTCGACTTTGTTCTTGCCTCGGTTTTGATTCGGGCTTCATTTTTCTTGATCTATAATCATAAATAGATCATTTAATAACCATATTTACTAAATTGACTCATAACTCATACTTTGGAAAAATTACTATTTTGCCCCTATACTTTCTAATATTTACACTTTTACCCCAATTCTCGTAAAATGATTTTCATGCAACTTTTTAAACTTCATGCTCAACTGAATCATTTTATCTTCTATAATAATCATCAATTCTCACTATTTCTAGTAGGTATGACCAATTTTATAACCTGTTACAAAATGGTCCTTACTACCATTTTCATGAAATTCATTAAGGAAAAGATGTTTATCTAACATCAAACTCTCTTAAACTTCCATAAAACATCATTTAACAAGCTTGTCATTCAAGGGTAGATTTTGAACATGCATCTTAGCTCATTTTATAGCTAAAATTAGCTAATTCATAATCTGGAACTTCAAAATACGAAGAATATTAAAAGCAGGGCTAAGATGAACTTACTATGAGCTTGAAAAAAAATGAAGAACCCTAGCTATGGTATCTCCAAATTTTCGGCAGCAACAAGGAAGAAGATGAGTGAATTTTTCTCATCTTTATCCTATTTTAATCACTAATGAGGCCAAATGATCAAAATGCCCTTCCTCTTAAAAATTTCCATAATAGTCCCTTAAGGCCAATTTTGTCCAAAAATTAAATTTTGGGCAAATTGCTAATTAAGGACTCACAATTATTAATCTTAAGCTATTTCATATAAAAAGCTTTTAGAAACTCATATTTTGGAAACTTTTGCAATTTAGTCCTTTTTGGACCAATTGACCTCAACTTAATAAAATTGCTTTACAAAATTTTCATACTAGTATGCAAACATGGCATAAACCTGGAAAACTCATAATTTCACCTTGGGTTCGTGGCCTCGCACCACTATCCCGACTAGGCCCTAAATCGGGCTATTACAATGGGAATTTGGAAGTATCCAGAGAGTCCGTCCAAAAAACAGTATTACATATGCCCGGATAGTCTTTCTAACATTTGATCTATGAAGGGTAGAGGGAAGTGATCTTTTCTGGTGGCATCATTGAGCTTTCTATAGTCTATACAGACTCTCCATCCTATGACTATTCTTGTGGGGATTAATTCATGCTTCTCATTGGGCACCACCGTCATACCTCCTTTCTTTGGGACTACTTGCATAGCACTTACCCAAGTGCTGTCAGAAATAGGATAAATTATTCCTGCATCTAGAAGTTTAATTAACTCGACTTTGACTACTTCTTTCATGTTGGGATTTAGCTGCCTCTAGGGTTGCACACACGGCTTGTATTCTTCTTCCATTAAAATTTTGTGGGTGCAGAATGAGGGGCTTATACCCTTTATATCAGATATTTTTCAAGCTATGGCTTTTTTATGTTCTCTTAGTACTTTATCAACTCTTCTTTTTCCTTAGGTTCTAGTTCTGAAGAGATAATTACCGGCATAGAATTGTCTCCGAGGAATGCTTATTCTAAATGTTTTGGTAATTGTTTTAATTCCAGACTGGGTGGCTCATTAATGGAGGATTTCTATTTTATTTCGTCATTGTTTTCAATGCTTTCTTCTTTCACTTGCCTGAATGACGATATATTCAAATTCATCTCATCGCCTTCATCTTTTTCCCCCTCTTCTTGAGTCAGGCAAAGTTCCATTGTGTCGTCATGTATAATTTCCTGCAATGAATTTTGAATGATATGATCAGTAGTATCAATAAAATAACAGGAATCATCTTGTTCTTTGGAATATCGCATGGCATCATAAATTTGAAACATAATTTCTTCATCGCCTATCCTTAATGCAGGTTTACCATCACTTACATCAATAACAGCCCTAGTAGTGGCTAAAAAAGGGCGTCCTAGAATTAAAGGAACATTAATATCTTCTTCAATGTCTAACACAACAAAATCAACAGGGAAAATAAATTTATCAATTTTTACTAAAGCATCTTCGATAATTCCTCTAGGATATTTAATAAATCTATCGGCCAATTGAATACTCATCCTAGTGGGTTTTGGTTCCCCAAGATCTAATTGTTTAAACATTTTGTAAGGCATTAGATTAATACTGGCACCTAGATCAGCTAATGCTTTCTTAATATTTAGGCTACCAATTAAGCAAGGAATAGTAAAGCTTTTGGGTCTTTTAATTTGGTTGGTAACTTGTTCTGGAGAATGGCTGAGCATTCTTCGTTAAGTTCCATCGTCGATACTTCTTCAAGCTTCCTTTTATTCGTCAGGAGTTCCTTTAAGGATTTTTCATATTTCGGCATCTGTGAAATAGCTTCAACAAAAGGTAAGTTAATATGTATTTGTTTAAAAAATTCAAGGAACTTACCGTATTAGGCATCTAACTGTTCCTTCTTTAGCCTTATTGGATATGGGATTGGTGGTTTACTTTCTTTGCGTACTAGATTTATATTCTTAACTCCCTCATCTCTTGCTTTGTTATCTTCATGTAGGATTTGTTTCTTTGGTTCCACTAATTCCTTTCCACTTCTTAGTGTAACTACTTTTACCTGTTCTGTTTCTTTGGAAAATTTTTTGCCCATATTTCACAGATCTTCCTAGTAAGTGGTCCAAACAAATTAGTGAGCTCCTCGAATGACTCAGTAAGTTTTTCAATTGATGCTTGTTGATCTTTAAATGTTCTCTCCGTATCTTGGAAACGTTTTTCTGTGTCTGACATAAATTTTGTCAGCATCTTTTCGAGGGTTGGCTTCTTTTCTTGCGGATATGGCTGATTTTGGAAATTTGAGGGAGGTTGTTGTCTTTGATTTCCTTGAATTCCTTGGCCTCCCCATGAAAAATTTGGGTGGTTCCTCCAACATGGATTATAAGTATTACTATAAGGATTATTATTGGATCTAAAATTATTACCTATATAGTTCATCTGTTCGTTCTCTGCTTCCGGTTGGTAGGGTGGGTACTCAGGATTCGCCACGATTCCACTTGCATTGCATTGCATGACTGGGTGTACCTGCAAAGAACATAAACTGTCAAGCTTTTTATTCATCATCTCTACCTGATTTGATAGCATGGTTACTGTATCAATGCTGTAGACTCCGGCTGACTTTGTCGGTTTTGTCTTTGTAACCTGCCACTGATAATTATTCAAAGACATCTCTTCAATAAATTCATAGGCTACTTCAGGAGTTTTATTATTCAAGGTTCCACCGGCGGCTGAATCAATTAGTTGTCTCGTTGAGGGATTTACACCATTGTAGAAGGTTTGGACTTGAAGCCATAATGGTAGTCCGTGGTGTAGACATCTCCTCAAGAGATCTTTGTATCTCTCCCATGCATTGTATAATGTCTCTAAATCCATCTGCACAAAAGAAGAAATATCATTCCATAATTTAGCCATTTTTGCCGGTGAAAAATATTTTAATAAAATTTTTCGGTCATTTGTTCCCATGTAGTGATTGACCCTCGTGGTAACGAGTTCAACCACTACTTGGCTTTATTCCTTAATGAAAAGTGAAATAACCGAAGATGAATGACATCATCAGAAACACCATTTATTTTGAAAGTATCACAGAACTCTAAAAAATTTGCTATATGAGTGTTCGGGTCTTCGTCCTGCAAACCATCAAATTGAACAAATTGTTAAATCATTTGTATTGTATTAGGCTTTAATTCAAAATTATTAGCAGCTATAGCAGGCCTAACAATACTAGATTCTGCTCCTGTCAAATTAGGTTTAGCATAATCATACATAGTGCGCAGAGCATCCGCCACATCTTGTGGTGGGTTATTCTCATCCATCCCTTCAGTAGGATTGGATCTGTCTTCTCGCTTTTCTTCTGTGTAATTTAGAACTCGCCTAATTTCTCTGTGATTTCTCTGAGCGGTAGCTTCAATTTCACTATCGTATACTAGAGGTTCTGTCTGGTTCCTTCTAGTCACAAACTAGAGGTACCTGATAGGAAAAAGAAAGAAAAATAAAATTTAGTAAAAATAATGAAAATAAAATAATGGCTAAAGTAATAAAAATAGAGTTTTCTTAATATTTTAATCCCCGGCAATGGCACCAAAAACTTGATCGCTAAAATCAGAGCTTTAAAATTTATAAATAGAATGATCACACCTGGAAACTAACTCTGACAACGACTTAAAGGCAAGTGTACCTATCAAAACATAGTATAGCTTAGGCAAGACTGGATTATCGAACCCAAAGGAACTAAAAGTACTAATACTCACTTTCTTTTTATTATTTAGCCTAAAATATGGAGTGATTAGTTGATTTAATCTAGTTTAACGACTACTAAGCTAAAGATACAAAGACAAAAAAATGAATTGGGAAATAACTTGAAGAAACTCAATTGATTACGATGATACCCTCAGGAAGAATCCACCTAGACTTCACTTGTTACTTATTACTGAATCATATGATTTCTTTACTTAGCTTGATCCGTAGGACTCCCTAACCTATATTAAACCCTCTCTCGAGGCGAATAACGTCTAACCCTAGGTTAATTAGTGGAACTCTCGTTCACTTAAAATAACCCCCTAGAATAGTAGTAAATCGATCAATGGATTCCCATATTAGGTTTTACCCTAATTTGGTAAAATCTCGTAACCCTATCTCTAGGCGTTCGATCAACTCCACTTAATTATTCTAGATCTACTCTTAAGCAGGGTCTATTCCTCCTTCATCTAAACACATCAGATTTAGGTTAAGCATGCATAATTAAGAACAAACTAAGTATTTATCATATAATTCAGAAAATAATAACAAAATTCATCTAGGTTTCATCCCTTGTATCTCTGAAGGATTTAGTTCATGACTTTAAAATAAAACATCTCAAGAGAAAAGATAAAACAAAACATAGGAAATCCCTAAAACCCCCTGAAGGAATTGAAGAAGAGATCCGCCGTCTTGAGTAGAATTCTGACTTCATGTAACATCCTAAAATTGGGGTTATTTGTGATTGAATTATTTTTCTTGTGTATGAATTGTTGTGATATTATTTGTAGAGTTATAAGACTAAATTAGGGGTCTTGAGTATGCTCGGTTTAGTAGAATAATTTTTAGTATGGTTTATTTAATGAAGTGGATTAAGTGAGCTGAGCACTTAAGTTAAATTAAGTATTAATTAAAGCACAAGAGGAGTAAGTGGCAAGTTGGTTAAGGAGTTTGAAAGGTGGCTTGAGGTTAGAGGTTCGAGTAGTGTGTTTAGCAATTTGAAAGTTTATTTTTTTTGTATTTTAACATTAATGGCCGGTCAACCTATGTTTATGATAGGTTGGATTTTCATCTTTTGGTAAGTTGAATATATGTTTAAGGAAAGCTTGAAAGTAGGGATAAGATTCTTAAGGTTATGGTATGATGAGGGGACAAAAGGCATGAAGGGTGGAGGATGTTTTGGAAAGCTTTTCTAGGCCTTAATGGTTGAATGTGGACGGCATGTGTGGAAAAGGGGGATGGCCGAATGTGATAGGTAGTTTGGGGGGGAATATTTGGCGAACTTTAGCTTTTGTTCACCTTTTGGGCATACTTTTCTCTTCCTCTCCAAACAAATCACTCTTTGGCCGAATGCACCATAAGCATTTTGTGCAAATTTACTTTTGATTTAGCCTCTTTTTGTTTAACCAAATCACATCATTTTACTTTCTTTCATTTGCCCTCTTGAAACCGAAACTACAATCTATCTTGTGTATTTTTTTTTGTGCACTTTCTTTTGGCAAAGTAGTGCTTGGCCGAATCTCTCCTACAACTCTCTCCTTTTCTTTCTTTCAATATTGTTCAAATCACTTTTCTCCTACACTCTCTCTTGGCCGAAATTTCCATCTCTCCATCTCTCTTTATTTTCTTTTATTTTAAGCCATAAACATTTCTTTTCCATTGAAATCTCTTCCATTTTCTTCTTTTGTTTTTCCCTTTCCCTTTTCTCAATTTTAATTCAATCCTTGTTGTTAATACAAATCAACCATAGCTGAATCTTCTTCCTCTCTTATAGTCTTTGTTTTGGCCAAATATTCAAGGGTAGTTTTCTTTGATTTTTGTACAATCGATTTGAAAGATAGGCTCTTTGGGACTTTGGAAGCGATTGATTTAAGCCCTTTATCTCTCTAGTAATCAAAGGTTGGTAAGTCAAAGGGTAAGAATTTATTTTAAGGGATTATTCTTTTGATTATTCTAAAGCCGAAGGCTATTATTTATTTTAATGGTTGCCGATTGTAGGGAAGTGAAGCAGATTTGCGTACCGGTTGCCGTAGTTAGTACTCAAAGGCGATTAGGTGAGGTTTCGGGTTCATATGATAACCCCGTAGAATTATTTGGTTTGGCCGAATGGTCCATGTCCCTAACTCTTGTGTTTGGCCGATTATAGGAGCAAGAAATCTTGTGTGGCCAATTGACTCTTTGAGGATTAGGACTATCGTTGGTGAAAGGTGTGTACATACACACCTTATAACTATTTAATATGCTAAGTGTTATATGTATGCTTAATCGGTTTGTGTAGATTCGGATGTAATACCATCATGGTATAAACAAAGATTCGGGTAAGTCTTTGTTGCTATGAGATTACTATTTGATGCTTTTGGGAAGCATGATACATTTGGTATGTGCGGTATATGATATATGGAAATGATAAATCTATGAATGTTGTTAAATAAATCTATTAGCATGATTTCTGTAAAAGTATGTAATTGAATGATGTGGGTTAAACGAGTGGAGGGGGCAGTGATATTCGTGTCGACGGACACCAGTGTTTTGGTAACACATTGTGACTACGGTCACCAGAGGTTTGGTACCTCCAGAGGTTTGGCACCTCATAGCGTCTCGTCCCTGTGGCTTAGCACCACCATGGGTTGGCCCCACTTTGAGATATGGGATTGACGCCAGTGATTTGGTATCACACGATGGGTTGGCCCCATCATTCGATTTGTGTCCTCGGACACCGAGATTTAGTATCTCCAAAGATTTGGTATCACATTTGTGACTATATGTCACCGGTGGTTTGGCACCACCAAGGTGGTTTGGTACCACACGGGTAGAGAAAGGCGTTTGGATGGTTAGGATGGGTGCATCTTAAACTTATGCATATTAATTGGTTATGATTTGTGTATGTTGTTGCACTAAATCGGGAAGGGTTACATTGAGTCTTGGTGACTCACCTTCTCCTTTAATTTTTAGGTGACTCGTAGATTGCGGATGAGGAACCGGATGGACTCGAGGTGGCCATGCGGGGACATTTGATATAAATGAACTTTAAATTTTAATTATTTTTCTCATTGGTTTGTTTTATTTAAGATGTAATAAGGCCTCCTAGAATTATTTTTGTTATTCTTTGCATGTTTTGAATGTTTTGTTTAAACTATTTGATGATGTTAAAACGGATGCACATGTTTTCTCAAATTAAACATAAAATGTTTTAAAGTGCCATCGGTACATTTGAAGTCCAGAAACAATTCGACTCAATAAATATTTTTAAACAAATTAAGTATGGTTTTAACAAAGAGAATTGAAAATGAAAGGCATTTCAACAAAATTTTGAATCGGTTTTAAAATGGTTTTCAAAATGTTTTCTTTGTAGCAAACCAAATTCGATCGTAATGTTTGGGCCGGGTTTGGGGTGTTACAAATTGGTATCAGAGCCAGTTCAAAGCTCGGTTGTGGGGGCCCAAGGCCCAAAAATGTTTTTAGTAGGCCTATTTGAAATATTTTGGTTTTGAATAAGCATGGCACCGAGTCTCCGGCACCTATCTGCCGAGGTAAGTACTCTTAACTTCTGTATGATTTATTTTCTGTAGAAGGGTAGGAAGCATGGAACGTAGTTAGTGTGATAGGTGTTGAACCTTAGGACTAGTCCACCCCAATAAAACTCATAAGGCTTTAATGGCCTAATTAAAACCAACCCGTGACCAAGTCGCCGAGTTAGGGTGTGGTAACCTTCGTGCGCATGTCTAGGATTGGATCCGGAAGAGCTTGGTATTTAAGCAGTCCTGGTGACTCACCTCCTCTTCGCGGGATTCCTACCTGGTGCGTAGCTTTGGTTCACCCTAACCAAGATGACTCGGTCATAGGCTAAACACACTAAATAAAACTCGAAAGGGATTAACCCTATTTTATGAAAATTCTAAGTTTTAAAAATCGTTATGATACTCCTATCAATAACAGTAAAAATTTACTTTCGAAAAATTTTCAAAATACTCTTCAACTTACCAAAAATTACGAAAATGCCCTTGGTTTCTAAAAATTACCGTATTATCCTGATTTTGATCGAATTTTTATTTCGCATAAGTACTCAAAAATTTTGTATTTCAAAATAATACCCTGACTTTGGAAATTTACAAAATTACCCCCGACTGACAAAATTACCAAAATACCCCTAGTTTTCAAAATTTCACCATACCTTTAAATTGAGAAATTCTCAAAAATACCCCTCAGTTTTAGAAATTACAAAATGTTTTGATTTATTAAAGTTTTAAAATTATCTTGATTTATTACAAAAATACCCTGTAGGAAAAATGACGAAAATACCCCTGGGTTAGAAACGGACAGAAATGCCCAAAGAGTGCATAGGTATGAAAGGTATTTAGGAATAGATGTACTTTTCTGTGTAAACTAGATAGAAGACTTAAAACTCTGTTTGATCGAAAGAATCTCTATTAAATTCTTTTCATAAAATTTCTTTGCGGATAACCAAGTGAAACATGTACTAATTCATAAAATTTCCTAATCAGATTAAAGTGCGATAGTTAGAATGAGCTTTAGAGGACGTGGCCGTCATGGACGCGGAAGGGGTAGGATGACCGTAGCGAACTCAGTCGGTCGGTCGGGGATCTGAGCGATATACCACCACCACCACCCCAACTTTTGAAGCAAGAAGCAGGATCGACGGTGATGACGCAGTGTCACAAGTGATCTTTGCGGGTTTCGGAAAGGGTAGCTGGAATGGGTGGAGGTGGAAGAGCTCAAAATCGATTACACGAGAGACTTGAGCTAACAGAGCTGAATTTTTCGAGGAGTATCGTGTAGCGCCAAATACTACCGAGTATTGGCTAGAATCGACCGAAAGAATCATGGATGAGATAGATTTGACAAATGAGGAGAAACTGAAAGGGGCGGTGTCGCTTCTCAAAGATAAGTCATATCGATGGTGGCTCACGGTTTGGAATGGTGCTGTAGCAGAAGATCTCACTTGGGACTTCTTTAAGGCAACTTATCAAAAGAAATATATTGGGTCTAGTTATGTTGATGCGCAGCGTAAGGCATTCCTGAGTTTGGTCCAAGGGAGTAAATCCGTATCAGAGTATGAGGCTGAGTTCTTAAGATTGAGCCAATATGCTGGAGGTATTGTGGCTTCGGAGCATGAGCGATGTGTTCGATTCGAAGATGGTTTGAAGGATGAGCTGAGATTGTTGATTGCTCCACATTAGGAGCGAGAGTTTGCTACTTTAGTTGAAAAGGCTAAGATAGCCGAAAGAATAAAGGAATCTGGAGGGCAGAACTATGATCGAAATAAGCATAAGAGAGGATATGGATCATCTGGGTCAGCTGGTAATGTTCAAAATAGGGCTAGGCAAAATGAGCCGAATCGATCAGGAGGTTTATTCTCGCTAATCGGGGACCAAGATTATAACCGATGTGGGAAATTTCATTGGGGTGAATGTTGGACCGAAGGAAAAGGCTGTTTTGAGTGTGGTTCATTTGGATCACCGTGTGAGGATTGTCCACGTAAGCAAGCCAAGAATCGACCAAGGTCAAGGTCGTGCTTTCGATTCGAAAGGAGGACCATCATCGCAGAGAGGTCGTGGTAATGGTAGAGGAGGTAATGGTTACGGTCGAGGCCGCGGATCATCGAGCGCGAGGTGCAAGCAACACGAAGGCTAGGCAGCCTAGTTTGGTGTATGCTGCGAGGGGTTGTGAGGAGGGAGATGCACCGGACGTCATAACCGGTATGTTTTTAATCTTTGGTGTCCCATATACTGCTTTGATAAATGTGGGTTCGACGTATTCTTACGTGGCTAGTGGCATAGTTAAGACCATGAGTTTAGTTTCTGAGACTGCTTCTAGGAGGATGACCGTACTTAGTCCTTTAGGTTACTCTGTAGAAGTAGATAAACTGTATAGAGATGTACCCCTAGAACTCCAAGGGGTAGTGTTTGTAGTCGATCTGATGGAACTGCCGTTTGAGGAGTTCGATCTGATTCTTGGGATGGATTGGTTGGTCAAGTACCAAGCAAGTTTGGATTGCGCCGCTAAGCGCATGGTTTTGAAAACGATTGAAGGTGAAGAAGTGGTCATGATAGGTAATAGGAGAGATTATCTATCCAACGTGGTATCTATGTTGAAAGCTGTGAAGATGGTCAGAAAGGGCTGTGAGGCGTTCGTTGTTCATGTGTGTGCTTTGGAAGCTAAAGAGTTTTCTGTGGGGAATGTTCGAACTGTAAAGGAATATGCTGACGTATTTTCTGAAGAACTTCCGGGTTTGCCTCGGATCGGAAGTTGAATTCGGTATAGACTTGTTATCCTGGAACGACACTGTGTCTATAGTGCTGCATCAAATGGCACCAAGGGAATTGGTGGGCCGAAGGCTCAAATTCGGGAGCTCTTGGACCAAGGATTTATCCGACCAAGTATATCTTCGTGGGAGCACTGTCTTTGTTTGTCAAAAGAAGGACGGTTCAATGCGGATGTGTATCGACCACCGCCAATTGAACAAGTTAACGATTAAACGGTATCCGTTACCTCGGATTGATGACTTGTTTGACCAACTGAAGGGTGCATCGGTATTCTCGAAGATAGATCTTAGGTCAGGATATCATCAACTCAAGGTGAAGGAGGTTGATGTGCACAAGACGGCATTTCGTACAAGGTATAGGCATTACGAGTTTTTGGTGATGCCATTTGGGTTGACCAATGCACCGGCAGCATTCATGGACTTAATGAATAGGGTGTTTTAGCAGTACTTGGATCAATTTGTCGTGGTGTTCATAGATGACATATTGGTTTACTCAAAGACGGAGGAGGAACATGACATGCATCTGCGTATAGTTCTACAAGTCTTGAGGAGAAGCGATTATATGCCAAATTGATGAAGTGCAAATTTTGGCTTAGAGAGGTGGCTTTCTTAGGTCACGTAGTGTCGTGAGGCGGATTAGAATAGATCCTCGCAAGATCAAGCGGTGTTGGATCGAAACCGCCTAGGTCGGTGGCAGAAATTCAAAGTTTTCTGGGTCTGGCGGGGTACTATCGGAGGTTTGTGGAAGGATTCTCTTTAATCACGGCACCGTTAACTAAGTTATTAAGAAAAGAAATTCCATTTGTGTGGACGGAAAAGCAACAAGAAAGTTTTGACAAGCTAAGGAAGATTCTGACGGAAGCTCCGGTTCTGGTACAGCCTGAGGCAGGAAAGTTGTTTACGGTTTACTATGATGCGTCCCATACTGGTTTGGGATGTGTATTGATGCAAGAAGGGAAGGTAGTGGCCTATGCGTCCCATCAGCTAAGACCGCATGAGGTTAACTATCCAACGCATGACTTAGAGTTAGCGGCTGTAGTCTTCGCTTTGAAGATATGGAGGCATTATTTGTGCGGGGAGAAGTCGATAGTCTACGGATCACAAGAGTCTTAAGTATCTTTTGACTCGAAGGATTTGAATTTGAGGCGTCGATGGATTGAACTGTTGAAGGACTACGATCGCTCGATCGAGTATCATCTGGTAAGGCTAACGTGGTGGCGTACGCGTTGGCCGTAAGGTTATATCGGTTTAAGATCGATGTTTGCTCAACTTAGTCTATTCGACGATGGGAGTCTTTTGGCGAATTGCAAGTCAAACCGACTTGGTTAGATCGAGATTAAGGAGAAGCGGTTAGAGGATGATGGTTTGAATGATCGGAGGTTGCAAGTTCGAATGGTGGATTAGAGGATTTTAGTCATCCAAGGATGGAGTTTTGTACTTTAAAGGGAGAGCTTGTATGTCAAGGATGTGGAGTTGAGACAAAGGATTCTTGGGACGCATATAGCAGACCCATATGTTATGCATCCGGAGGTAGCAAGATGTATCGGGATTTGAGAGAGCGATTTTGGTGGCAAGGGTGAAGCGGAAATGGCGAGTTCATGGGTAAGTGTCGGCGTGTCGACAAGTCAAAGCGAACATCGGTTGCCATCTGGGTTACTTGATCGGTGAAGATTCCTCGATGGAAGTGGGAGAGGATCACCATGGACTTTGTCGATGGATTACCTCTTACGCCTAGTAAGAAGGATTCGATTTGGGTGATTGTGGATCGTCGACTAAGTCGGTATTTCATACCGTAAGGGTAGATTATTCACTTGAAGCTAGCAAAGTTATATGTAGCCGAGATAGTGAGATTGCATGGTGTGCGATGTCGATTATCTCGAATAGGGATCCGAGGTTTACGTCAAGGTTTTGGAGAGCTTTGCATCAAGCCTTGGGAATGAGATTGGACTTGACCTGACTTTTCATCCATGGCCGACGGACAATCGGAGAGAGTGATTTAGATCTTAGAAGATATCTTTGAGAGGTTGTGTTACGGATTTTAGTGGTAGTTGGGAAGAGTATCTACTGTTGGCGAATTCGCTTATAACAATAGTTATCAGCGAGCATTGATTGGCTCCATATGAAGCCTTCGTATGGACGAAAATGCCGAACTCCTACGTGTTGGACGGAGTTGGGTGAGCGATAGGTTTTGGGTCCGAGTTGGTGGTGGCCGAGGACAAAGTTAAGGTAATTTGGGCTCGTCTCAAGGAAGCGTCGGATAGGCGAAGTCTATGCCGATCTCAAGCGCAAGGAAATGGAATATGCTATGGAGATAAAGTTTTTCTGAAGGTGTCGCCTTGGAAGAAGGTGTTACGATTTGGAAAAAAAGGGAAGCTAAGCCCTAGGTTCATCGGGCCATATACAGTGTTAAAGCGAGTAGGACCAGTAGCTTATCAGCTCGAACTGCCGGTGGAATTGAATCAAATTCATAACGTCTTTCATGTGTCGATGCTTAGGCGATATCGGTCGAATCCATCACACATTGTACCTGTGGCAGAGATTGAGGTAAACTCGAATTTATCTTTCGAGGAGGAACCAATCCAAATCTTGGGCGAGATATCAAGGTTTTGCGTGAAAGTCGATACCTTTGGTGAAAGTACTATGGCGAAACCATGGTCTTTGAGGAAGCTACGTGGGAACCCGAGAGTGTGATCTGCGACAATACCCCACCTTTTTGATCGAGGTAATTTCGAGGTCGAAATTATTTTAAGGGGGTAGAACTGTAACATCCTAAAATTGGGGTTATTTGTGATTGAATTATTTTTCTTGTGTATGAATTGTTGTGATATTATTCGTAGAGTTATAAGACTAAATTAGGGGTCTTGAATATGCTCGGTTTAGTAGAATAATTTTTAGTATGGTTTATTTAATGAAGTGGATTAAGTGAGCTGAGCACTTAAGTTAAATTAAGTATTAATTAAAGCACAAGAGGAGTAAGTGGCAAGTTGGTTAAGGAGTTTGAAAGGTGGCTTGAGGTTAGAGGTTCGAGTAGTGTGTTTAGCAATTTGAAAGTTTATTTTTTTTTGTATTTTAACATTAATGGCCGGTCAACCTATGTTTATGATAGGTTGGATTTTCATCTTTTGGTAAGTTGAATATATGTTTAAGGAAAGCTTGAAAGTAGGGATAAGATTCTTAAGGTTATGGTATGATGAGGGGACAAAAGGCATGAAGGGTGGAGGATGTTTTGGAAAGCTTTTCTAGGCCTTAATGGTTGAATGTGGACGGCATGTGTGGAAAAGGGGGATGGCCGAATGTGATAGGTAGTTTGGGGGGGAATATTTGGCCAACTTTAGCTTTTGTTCACCTTTTGGGCATACTTTTCTCTTCCTCTCCAAACAAATCACTCTTTGGCCGAATGCACCATAAGCATTTTGTGCAAATTTACTTTTGATTTAGCCTCTTTTTGTTTAACCAAATCACATCATTTTACTTTCTTTCATTTGCCCTCTTGAAACCGAAACTACAATCTATCTTGTGTATTTTTTTTTGTGCACTTTCTTTTGGCAAAGTAGTGCTTGGCCGAATCTCTCCTACAACTCTCTCCTTTTCTCTCTTTCAATATTGTTCAAATCACTTTTCTCCTACACTCTCTCTTGGCGAAAATTTTCATCTCTCCATCCCTCTTTATTTTCTTTTATTTTAAGCCATAAACATTTCTTTTCCATTGAAATCTCTTCCATTTTCTTCTTTTGTTTTTCCCTTTCCCTTTTCTCAATTTTAATTCAATCCTTGTTGTTAATACAAATCAACCATAGCCGAATCTTCTTCCTCTCTTATAGTCTTTGTTTTGGCGGAATATTCAAGGGTAGTTTTCTTTGATTTTTGTACAATCGGTTTGAAAGATAGGCTCTTTGGGACTTTGGAAGCGATTGATTTAAGCCCTTTATCTCTCTAGTAATCAAAGGTTGGTAAGTCAAAGGGTAAGAATTTATTTTAAGGGATTATTCTTTTGATTATTCTAAAGCCGAAGGCTATTATTTATTTTAATGGTTGCCGATTGTAGGGAAGTGAAGCAGATTTGCATACCGGTTGTCGTAGTTAGTACTCGAAGGCGATTAGGTGAGGTTTCGGGTTCATATGATAACCTCATAGAATTATTTGGTTTGGCCAAATGGTCCATGTCCCTAACTCTTGTGTTTGGCCAATTATAGGAGCAAGAAATCTTGTGTGGCCAATTGACTCTTTGAGGATTAGGACTATCGTTGGTGAAAGGTGTGTACATGCACACCTTATAACTATTTAATATGCTAAGTGTTATATGTATGCTTAATCGGTTTGTGTAGATTCGGATGTAATACCATCATGGTATAAACAAAGATTCGGGTAAGTCTTTGTTGCTATGAGATTACTATTTGATGCTTTTGGGAAGCATGATACATTTGGTATGTGCGGTATATGATATATGGAAATGATAAATCTATGAATGTTGTTAAATAAATCTATTAGCATGATTTCTGTAAAAGTATGTAATTGAATGATGTGGGTTAAGCGAGTGGAGGGGGCGTTGATATTCGTGTCAGCGGACACGGTGTTTTGGTAACACATTGTGACTACGGTCACCGAGGTTTGGTACCTCGAGGTTTGGCACCTCATAGCGTCTCGTCCACGTGGCTTAGCACCACCGTGGGTTGGCCCCACTTTGAGATATGGGATTGGCGCCATGATTTGGTATCACACGATGGGTTGGCCCCATCATTCGATTTGTGTCCTCGGACACCGAGATTTAGTATCTCCAAGGATTTGGTATCACATTTGTGACTATATGTCACCAGTGGTTTGGCACCACCGGTGGTTTGGTACCACACGGGTAGAGAAAGGCGTTTGGATGGTTAGGATGGGTGCATCTTAAACTTATGCATATTAATTGGTTATGATTTGTGTATGTTGTTGCACTAAATCGGGAAGGGTTACACATTGAGTCTTGGTGACTCACCTTCTCCTTTAATTTTTCGGTGACTCGTAGATTGCGGATGAGGAACCGGATGGACTCGAGGTGGCCATGCAAAGGACATTTGATATAAATGAACTTTAAATTTTAATTATTTTTCATTGGTTTGTTTTATTTAAGATGTAATAAGGCCTCCTAGAATTATTTTTGTTATTCTTGCATGTTTTGAATGTTTTGTTTAAACTATTTGATGATGTTAAAATGGATGCACATGTTTTCTCAAATTAAATGCAAAATGTTTTAAAGTGCCATCGGGTACATTTGAAGTCTGTAAACAATTTGACTCAATAAATATTTTTAAACAAATTAAGTATGGTTTTTAACAAAGAGAATTGAAAATGAAAGGCATTTCAACAAAATTTTGAATCGGTTTTAAAATGGTTTTCAAAATGTTTTCTCTGTAGCAAACCAAATTCGGTCGTAATGTTTGGGTCGGGTTTGGGGTGTTACACTTCTTGAGATGGATCAATTGGCTATCTTCGAGTGACTCCCACAAATATGATCCTTCTGGCTCGGCTCCTTGGCCTAGCTCACCGCGCCCCTACTCAGGATGCACTTAGGGTGTTTATATAGGCTTTTAGAATCCTTTACTTGGTCCCTAAGTGTCCTAAATTAAGTCTGCTTCCTATCGGTGTCTGAACAGGCTTTGGAAAGTGTTTTTTTTTGCTCTAAGTATCCAAATCTGAGTGAAATTACTCTCTCCCATAACAGGGGCATGGCCATGGCACACGCTCGTGTAAATTGTAGTTGGGCTGTGTCTCGATTCTATCAATTGGGGCACGGCCATATAAATCGTGGCATGGTCGTGTCTTAGTTAATTATCGAGGCACAATCGTGTGGCTTGAAGTCCAGGCCGTGTCAATTTCTTCTTTGGCCCAAATTGGCCCGTTTCTTGTTCTTTTTGTCCTCGGGTGCTTTCCTGAGTATAAATATGAAAAGAAAGGATTAAAAGCACCTTTTTACATAAATCAGGGCTAAATCATCCTAAAAGCATACTAATTATGGGGTTAAAATATGTTACTTTTATAGTTTATCACTGAACAATGTTTTTCTCATGAAAATTAGGTTTAATCTTGTTAAAAAGCCTTATCAACTTTGGGTGCAAGTGCTTAGAGAAAAATATAGATGAAAGGGCAAATTGCCTATCTCTTTATATGAAGGGAATGCCTCACGTCTATGGAACGGAGTTTGTGGAGTTTGGAGTATGGTGGTGGGATGGTGTAGTATGGAATATTGGGAATGGTGCAAGTTTTGATTTTAGGAGGGATAACTTGATTAAGGATTGGGCCCCCTGATTAACAGTTGTAAAAAGCCTGAAAGCATTCCTAAGCAGCATGTCCTTTTGAAGGAGTTTGTTTCATCGAGTGGGGATTGGAATTAGCCTATCATTAACTCGATTTTGCCATGCCCATTCATCCTAAGCATCTCAGCTTATAAGCCTCCATTAAATTATGACGTTGTTGACTCTGTAGGTTGTGTTCATGACAAAAAAGGGTGTGTTTTCGGTGCGATCTACCTACACTACTAATTGTAGGATGGAGTTGAGAATGAGGGATGGAATTTGGCATCTAATTTGGCACATTCTAGTTCCTCAAAAGGTGTGTGTTCTCATTTGGCTAGCTTTTTTAGATAGAATTCTAACCAATGAAAATAGAGTGAGAAGACAATTGGCTACTGATGCAAGTTGAATGATTTATGGAAGTTCGTTGGAAAATACTGACCACGTGCTGCGATTTTATACCCCAGTTGTGGAAACATGGCTTTCTGTTATTAAGATGGAAATTAGATAGGAATTTTTAAGTCTTAGTTTTAAAGAATGGTTTGTAAAAATCTTTCTAAGACTGAATATTTCGCTTGTAAGACTATCAGGTGGTTAACACTATTTGGTAGTATTTGCTACCAGTTATGGACTAGGAGAAAAATTATATATTTAATGTTGACCTTATGGAAGCCAATAGTATTTTGGTGAAAAGTTGTTGGATGAGAGATAATTTTCCTACGGCTAACATTGGATCGGACCAGACATGGAGGAGCATAAATGGTGATTCTCATAAAGTCATAAGATGGAAACCACCATATGATAAATGGAAAAAGGTAAATACTAATGGTGTTGTGTGCCAGTTTTTAGGGAGTGCTACTGTAGGAGGAATAATCCGTAATCAGGTTAGAGCATGGATTATAGGATTCACAAGAAATATTGGAAATTGTTCGGTGCATATGGTTGAACTCTAGGGTATGCTTGATGGTCTCCAAATAGCGTTGAACCTCAGACTGAACAAAGTTATTTTTGAGACAAACAGTAAAGAAGCTATCCAAGTAATTCAATAAGCTAGAAAGGAGTAGCATTGTTCTTCAGTGATCCGTAGCATCGAGGAGCTTCTCCAACGTGATTGGACAATTCACTTAATACATGTTTTCAAAGTGGCCAACAAGGTAACAGATGGTTTGGCAAAAATGGCATTCTGAAGGCCTTTTGATGAGTCACTAAACTAACTAAAATCATGACAAAGGCAAGCGCACCTATTGAATAGTAGTATAGCTATGGTGAGTCGGGAATATCGTATCCACGAGGACTAAAAGTACTAGTAATTACTTTTTTTCTATTTTTTAGTCTATAAATTAAAGGGGATGTTTTTAATATAAAATTAACTAAACTAATTACTAAGAACGCAACAGAGAATGAATTAGGAAAATATTTGAAGAAAACCAATGAGATAGACAATACTCAGGGGAGAATCAATCAGACTTCACTTATTATTCTGAATCTAAATTAAACGATATATTCATTTGTGCCTTGATCCGTAGAAATCCCTAAATCATATTAATATCTCTTTCGAGAGTAAGAACAACTAACTCTAGGTTGATTAATTGAAATCTCTTTCTAAATAAAACCCCTATTGTCGCATTAACTTGATCAATGGATTCCCCTATTAGATTTGACTCTAATCTGGTAGATTTATGTCATCCTATTTCTAGGATTGCATGCAACTCCACTCAATTATGCCAGCTCTACTCTTAAACAGGGACTTTTTGCTCCACTGAAATAAGCACATCACACTTGAATAAATCTTGAAAATATTAAAGCAAGAAATAAGCATACATAATTGAGAATAAGAATCAAGTATTTATCATGTAATTCAGAAAATCAAATAATAAGATCCATCATAGGTTTCATCTTCCCTAGGTATCTAGGGAATTTAGTTCATAATCTGGGATGCAAACATCTCAAAATTAGAATAACAACAAGACATAAGAAACCCAATAAAACTTCGAAGGAAATTTGAATGGAGATATTCAATCTTGAAGGAGATCTGCTTCTGAGTTCATTCCGACGGCATTCTTCGAGTAATTTCTTCGTTCTACTCTGCATGCTCTCTTTTGTCCTATTCTAATATGTATTTATAAACTTTAAATTGCTTAAAAACCCTAAAAATTGGGTTTTTTTTTGCGTAAAAGAGAAGCAGGGTTCGAAATCGACACGGGTTGACACATGGGAGTGTGGCCAGCCCATGTGGCTCACACGGGCGTGTTCCCAGGCCGTGTGGTTCCTAAAAATAGCTCTTTTTGTCTGATTTTGGCCCATTTTTCTCTCCTTTCACTTCTCATGCTCACCTAGGTATAGAAATATAAATTTAAAGGATTAGGAGCATCAAATTCACTAATTCACATAATAAATCATCCAAAAACATCCCAAGCATGGGATTAAAACATGTTACTTTTATGGCTTACCAAATATCCCCACACTTAAGCGTTTGCTTGTCCTCAAGCAAAATCCTCAAGTCACAATTAAAATTAAAATTTCTCAACTCATAATTTTCATCAATAATGTTTTGTCATAATTAAAAAATAATCATACATTGATAATTCAACTAAAAGAGCATTAAAGATTCAAACAATCCAAGTCGAGCATTCTTAAATCATGAAAACATAGGTATTTCCTATTATCTAAGTAATTACCTTTAATTCAAAATTGACAAGAATTGACATCCTCACTAAAGATTCACTCAAATCACTCAAAGTGTTTAAGGTTCAAAAATAAGCACTCAATAGTCAAACATGAAAAGTCATTTCCACATGCTTGCATGAAAGTCAAATCTCCACCACTATAAAATGAGATGATACACAAATCAAAAGGTCTTTAAGAGGTTGTAAAGGGCTTAGGTTAAAGGTGTGGAGAAAGCCTGAAAAAGAGGGTTAGAATCGAGATCAAATTGATAAATTACCAAACTAGAAAAATAGCAAATGCTAAAGTACAAATAATTACATCAATCGAAACTATTCAAGAATAACACGAGCTTCTCCTCAAAATATGAATCTAACTATTCAAGCTCAATTAACAAAGAACTAAATAACTATATATGTATTTTTTTTCTTTTTTCTATATGTAAATAAGAAGAAATAATTCAGCAACTTAATCAAAATGCTTAATCAAGCAATTAACCAAATCAAATCTCGATAAAAATGGAGTCAATAAAATGAGAAAATTACTCAATGAACAAAAAAAATGAGTTATGGGTTATCATTAATGGGTAAATCAAGAAACGATGTGTTAGGCTCAAAGGGGTTCACTTAGGGTTAATTATGAATGTAGGCTTTTTATGGGATAAGTCGGTTAAAACCTAAGTGTCTTTATCATCTCAGTATATCAAATCAAAGGTGTGGTCTCAACATGCATAAATGAAGCAAGTTCTATAATATCAAATCAATATTGACACACTCATAACCAATAATAAAATAAGCAAGAAAAGTATATGCTATAAAGGCTCAAAATATCACAAAAAATTATGGTTTTGAGGTCAAACTTGTAAATTTAAAATTTGAAAATAATACCTCAATTCAGGGAAACAACCTAAAATTTTTTAATTCTGAAAATAGACTTATCATGCTTAATTCTCTAATATCTTCAAGTTTAAACAATTAATGCACAAATACCTATGAATTTAATCCAAAACACATCAATAAAAATCATAAATCGATAAAAGTTCATTCTAATAGTAAAATGAGAAAATTACTTAAACACAAGGCATAATTCAGGGATTTTCTAATAATCATATAAATCACCTCCCCACACTTAAGATGTACACTGTCCTCAATGTACAAACAAATATAATCACAATAGAAACAGAATATCATAAGAGAGGAAGAGAACTAAAACTGCCCTGAATATTGGATGAAATCCCCAGAATAGTGAAAAGTGGAATTGTAGACAAATCTAAATGTAGTGCATGATTTTGAGCAACTAATAAGAAAATAAACACAATTGGTGAAGAAGATTAAAGGGTTATACTCGATTAGAAACATCCATAAAATAAAATATAGTTCAAAAGATAAACAATGAAATAAGCCTAAGAAAATAAAAATAAAAATAAACATAAAAATAAAAATAAAAATAAAAAAAATAGAATAATTGTGCTCAATGGTCCTCATCATTAGACACGTCAGTGTCGTGACTCGTCGACTGGAGAGGAGATATGGAAATGCTAACAAATCTACTATAATGTCGCGTTAAGACTGTCAAACCTCTAAGCGTAGTTCTACTCGAAGCGAGTAAGCCGCTCAGAGAGGTCCTCTGAAGGAGCAGTAGAAGAAATAGGTCGGTGACGCGAATGTGAAGGCTATGGTGGGTCCTTATAATGGAGAGGAACATCATTAGTGAAGTCCTCTGGTTCAATCTGAGTGTTAGAATGAAACAATCGATACTGAGGGGGATCCACTCCATGGCGCCACTCGATCGTCCTCATGTGTACCATGCTCGAGATTCCCTGTGGGGACATCTGGTCGCAAGTGTAAGTGTGGAGGACTACTCCTGTGTGTCAATGAGACTGAAGTCACATAAGGGCCTTAACAGATAGGGCCCTTCCTGTGGTAGTTAGTCTGATGGCGGAAGGCTAAGGCGATGAAGTATGCCAAGTTAAAGGTATGCCCGGTGGCCATGCTCCATAGAAAATAGGCGTTATGAGTACTAATGACTCTAGTGCTCTCTCTCCTACCTGTCAAAGTGTGAGCTAAAAGTGCGTGAAGGTATCATAAAGTTGGAGAGAGAGAAGTCACCTTCGAGCGACTCGCATCATAAAGTGTTTGGCTCGCTGTAAGCTCTGTCCAACAACATGATGGTGTGTAATAGATGTGCCGGTGTAGACGAAGGAAGTTCTCAGTGCTCATGAACTCCTCAATGTAAAGTCTCATGGCAGCACCGAACTCGGGGACACTCATATTGTGTACCAAACCACCAAGTCGAAAAGTGATGGTGCCTGGCTCGTCATGAGTCATCATGACCTACTGTACAAGAAACGTCATGCAAAACTCCAAAGTAAGCGCCATATATATGGGCTCGATGATGAAGAAAAATTTGTCATAGGGAGCTGTGGCAATAAAGGTGTGAACATCATTAGCTAGGCAGACCTGCTCCAACACGGGCCAATCAATACATTGGCCTAGGCTGAGTGGGCGCTGTCTAAGTAACTAAAATAGATCCTCCTGGGTCCTGCAGAAAATCAAAGATAAGGATGGCGGGCTTCAGCGGAAGCACTCGAGGAGGAGGTTTGATAAACCGTAAAAGTAAAATATTTTAATCCCACATTTAGCATACTTTTGGATGATTTATTCCTTGAATTGTGTAAAAAGGTGCTCTTAATCCTTTCTTTTCATGTTTTATACTCAAGAAAGCACCTAAGGACGAAAAGAATGAGAAACAGGCTCAAAACAAACCAAATTGGGCCAAAGAAGAAATTGCCACGGCTTGGGACTAAGACCACATGGTCGTGCCTCCCAAATTTACTCTAACATGGCCTGGACCCCGAAACACACGGGCGTGTCTCTTCAGCAGACTCAACCACGACCTAAAATTGCTTCACACGGGCGTGTGCCATGGCCGTGTCCCTGTCGTCCCAAAGACCAATTTCAATCGAAATAGGGTGTTAGAGGCAAAGAAACACATTCCAGAGCCTATTTAAACACTCTAAGCATAACCTTCAAGGGGCGGTTAGCTAGGCCAAGGAGCCAAGCCGAAAAGGTCAGATTTGTGGGAATCACTCAAAGATAGCCAGTTGATCCATCTCAAGAAGCGAAATATACTCAAGACGGTGGATCTTGTTGGAACACCGGCACCCCCACGGCGCAGCAAAATAAAATTAATTTCGGCGATCCAAACCATGAATCCATGTGTGAGGAACAAATCGGGGTGAAATAAAGGTTTCAAAATTATCGAAACTTTAATCTGAATAGACAGCGATGCCTCAGCGGCAAGAGTTTTGATCTACTATCGACCCAAGCCGCAACCTTATTCCGATGTCGGCCTCTACATAATCCACCCAGTTTGACTATGAACGGAAGAAATCTCCAAAACTATTTTGGAGGTTTATTTGCTTAACGGGTGCTAGACCTCACAAACAATCTCTTAGGGTTTCTCTTAAGCTTTGTATCTTTTTAATACCTTTTATAATTGGTATCTCTTGAATGTATCATAAATTTAAATAAATATAATAAATTTTTTAACCGAAAATCATAAATTACATTAATTATTTCCAAAAATATAATTACATTAATTATAACAAGGATTTCAGTAAACTACATTTATTTAAATTTATATACGAATCAAATTCATATATTAATAGAACTATGTTGTCATTTTGTGTACAACATCCTTGTACATATAATTTGTTCAATATTTGATTGCCCAATTAAATTAATTCTTTAATTAATCTAATTCATGTGACAACCAAACACAATACCAACTATGTTTTATTCCGTTCATTTCAACCATAGGGTGTGACCCTGTAGGTTCTTGCAATGTTAGCAGTAATACTAGAACGATTCTAATGTTACAAATAATGAGTGGCATCTAGCAATGCATTATTGCTACCTAAGCTACAAGAAGTCATGATTCGACATAACCTTTTGTGATTGACCTTTCATGCATTAATCCTTAAGTACTTTATCACTGGAATGGATACAAGTCATTGGATAGTCACACTTGCATAGTCCATCCCATGTTTCTTGATATCTTGAGTAGACTATGATATACAAATTAGTATGACATCTCATATCAACTTATTTGAGCATGGCCATGCATTTCTAGTCTCACTCAATCAAGTGGCCTAAGATATTACTCCTATTATGTAGGAGGGACTTATCCTATATTGATCAACCATATCCCTCTACATAGATTGTGGTATATCCAACATCAGCCTTTATAGAACAACCTGTTATGGTGTACGTTTGACTGTATCAAAATATACAACTCACTATGTTGGGATAATGATGATCTCAAGTCTGAGGATCATATACATATTAATCACTATAAGTAATGTTGTGACAATTACATAATAATCCAAGAAACATACTCATAGTGGGTTAATCCAATATGTTGTTCTCTAACTCACATATTCATGCATTGATTTTGACACTCCATATCAATGAAAACTCTTTATCATCAATCAACTACATGTTAGTCTTAATGCATTATTGTTGTCCTAGTCAACAATAATACTTGACTAAAGATCGTTTAAGAATAATCATATTATTCTCAGGACATTATTATAAAACAGTTTATTTATACACACAGAAAGAAAAAAATTGAAATAATAATGACAACGCTTTATATTAATAAACATGGTAAATCAAGTATGATTTTACAACCATCTCATGATTGATCTTTGGGCATACTCTTACAATCTCCAACTAGCACTAAGACCAATCACTCATATATCTAATACCAAGCGACTTAGTGTGACGATCATGCTTCTATTGTGTCAAAGGCTTGGTCAGGGGATCAGTAATGTTATCATCTATAGGTACTCTGCATATCTCTACATCCCCTCGATCGATAATTTCTCGAATAAGATGGTAGCGCCTAAGTATATGTTTGGATCGCTAGTGAGATCTGGGTTCTTTAGCTTGTGTAATAGCTCTATTGTTATCACATCGGAGTTCTATAGCATCTGATATGCTAGGCACAACCCCTAATCCATTAGTGAACTTCTTCATCCAAACCACTTCTTTTGCTGCCTCACTGGCTGCAATATACTTGGCCTCTATTGTAGAATCGCTATTGTACTTTACTTTGAACTCTTCCAGCTCACAGCACCACCATTAAGGCAAAACACAAAACTTGATTGCGATCGAGAATCGTCTTTGTCGGTTTGGAAGCTGGCATCAGTGTAACCTTTTACACTTAACTCTTCCTCACCTCCATATATTAGGAATGTATCCTTAGTTCTTCTTAAGTATTTAAGGATATTCTTGACTATGGTCCAGTGACCTTCATCGGGATCTACTTGGTACCTACTCGTCATACTTAAGGCATATGAGACATCTGGACAAGTACATGAGATGGCGTACATGATAGATCCAATAGCGGAAGCGGAATTTTACTCATGCGTTCTCTCTCTTGTGGAGTTGAATGACACATTTTCTTTGAGAGTGAAATACCATGTCTCAGAGGTAGGAATCCTCTTTTAGATCCTTCCATACTGAACCTTTTCAATACTTTATCTATGTATGTACTTTGGCTTAGACCTAGTAGTCATCTTGATCTATCTCTATAGATCTTGAGTCCTAAGATGTAAGTGGCTTCACCCAAGTCCTTCATAGAAAAACAACTTCCTAACCAAGTCTTAATAGACTGCAAGTGATCGTATCAAACAGTCGAGTTTTAATATTTATAAAGAATGATCGAACCTATAGACTGACTGCGACAACAATAGAGTCAAGTGCACCTATCGAACAGTTGTATAGCTCAGGCAATAATATCTTATCGAACCCAAGGGAACCTAAAAGTACTACTACTCACTTTCTTTCTATTATTTAGCCTAAAATATGGAGTGATTGGATTATTAAACTAACAAAATAAGAAAACTCAGTTGATAAAGATGATACCCTCAGGAAGAATCCACCTATGACTTCACTTATAATTTATTCCCCAAACCATATGATTCCTTTACTTAGCTTGATCCGTGAGACTCCCTAACCTATATTAAACCCTCTCTCGAGGCCAATAACATCTAACCTTAGGTTAATTAGTAGAACTCTTGTTCTCTTATAATAACCCCCTAAGGAAGCAGTAAATCGATCAATGGATTCCCATATTAGGTTTCACCCTAATTCGGAAAAATCTCGCAACCCTATCTCTAGGCGCCCGATCAACTCCGCTCAATTATGCTAAATCTACTCTTAGGTGGGGTCTATTCCTCCTCCACCTAAGCACATCAAATTAAATTAAGCAACATAATTAAGAACAAACTAAGTATTTATCATATAATTTAGAAATCAAATAACAAAATCCATCATAGGTTTCATCCCTTTCAGGTATCTGAGAGATTTAGTGCATAACTAAATACAAAAACATCTCAAGAGAAAAGAATAAACAAAACATAAGAACTCCCTAAAACCCCCTGAAGGAATTGAAGGAGAGATCCTCCGTCTTGAATAAAGTTCCGACTTCTTAAGATGGATCAACTGGCTATCTTCAAGTGACTCCCTAAAAGATAAATGCTTTGGCCTAAAAGCCTCTGCCCCAAAAAGCTCTTCTTTTATGTCTGCCTTGGGTTGTTTATATAGGCTTTGGAATGCTCTACTTGGCTCCTAAGTATCTCCTTCAAGTAGAATTACTATTAAGGTGTTTGAGTAGACTTAGGAGTATGTTTCTTTGGCTTCAAGCATCCAATTTCGAGTAAAATTGCTTTCTCCTGTGGCAGGGGCTGAAACACCCCAAACTCGGCCTACAAGCCTTGACCGAATTTGGTATGTTCCCCGGTGTAAACCATTTCAAATTATTTTGTACTTAAGAAAAACTTATGTGTTTTGTAAGAAAGATTGGTTTTGGGTTGGGCTTGAGTTGAAAACAAGTTTATTTCATTTTGTAAAATCCTTTACTTTAGGTGACAAAACGTTTAGGCTTTGTTTTAAAATAAATTTACTTAAACTTCACTTGATAAAAATTCATACATAGTAAATAAAAGTAAAATAAAGTAATCCAACTATGGCCTTATTACATCAATTAAATCCCAAAATTAAAACCAAAGTACATAGTAAAATAGAGATCCAAATTAAATAAATTCCTTGCTAAGCATGGCCATCCCTAAGCTCCTGCCGACCCGGTCCCTTACTGATCATCACCTAAAAAATGTTCCCACAATGGGGTGAGTCAAATAGACTCAATGTGTACACGAACACTAAGTCTTAACAATTTTAGGCATTTCAAATCATACATGTACATAAAGCATTTAACCAATATGATGCAACCCTAACCCAAACCTAGATGCCATCCGCTACACATCACCGTACCAACTTTGTACAAGTGGGGACTACTAAGTCAACCCTCCATCCGCTACACACCATCGAAGGCAGTCGCTGCAGTCGACGTGCTCATTGCCCTTATAAAATTCGTGGTCTTAGGTCACCACATTCAAATATCGTGGTCTTAGGTCACCACATTCAAATATCGTGGTCTTAGGTCACCACATTCAGATATCATGGTCTTAGGTCACCACATTCACTTCCCCTTTCTCATAATATCCCATATGCCCCATATCATACATATCATGCATATCATGCTTTAATTCACATTCTCATCACTTTTCACATGTTAAAAATAACATATATTCATAATCCTAGTAGGAGTAGGAAACGTACCTGAGTACTTTTGTACCATAGCATGGTATCTTAGCCATATTCACATTCTTATAAACATGCATATATTAATTATTGCCATAAATCTTATTAAAAAGCAGTGTGGGGTACACACCTGATTTACTTATCGAATTTACTAAAATCCCGAAAACTCGTTTTATCGCTTTAGATCTTTAATTCCTATATTCGTCCAACCCTAACATGTTAGTAAAAAGCCATTAAGCTATAAATCCCAATCCTAGTAGGATTGTTGTAATCAAATTCTTACCTTGGTGCTGATTGGATTAAAAATTAAATCCAGAAACTTTGTGATGCTTCTTTATTGCAATCGGTTATACCCTTAATCATTGAACTAGTTAGTTTCAGCTTTTTAAACAAATAAGAATTAGATCTAAATACCACAATAGGGCCTTGGCCGAATGTTAGATTCACTTACCTTTATGAATCTAAATTCCCAGAAACCTCGACTTATACATCGCATTCCTTCTAAAAACTGAAGTCACCTAATTTTTTACCTACATTCGGCAATCTTCCACTTATTCAACAAACCAAAATTCTTAATTATCTTAGCCCATATGGCATTCGGCCAAAAATAAAAGAATAGAAAAGGGCCATTTGGCCACCTACCATTAATTACTCACTTTCAGCTTTTCCAAAATCGGCACTTCTGGCTTATTACAAAGCAGGATTCGGCTTCTAGGGCTAAAAAAGAGAAATTGATAGGCATAGACAATTGATTCGGGTTAGATCTTGATGAGAAGAGAGGAAGAAATCATGAGGAAAACAAATCCCAAAACTTACCGAACCACTAAAGAATATGCGGCCTATGGTGCACCTTCGGGAAACTAAAACACCCTTGTAGATTCAACTTTGAGGCTTAGAGAGATTCGACTATAGGCTTGAAACTTATCTTCGGCTTTTGATTGGTTTTGCAAAGGAAAAAGATTTGATGATGGGAAGCACAGGGTATTTCAGTTTTACAAGGAAAGAAAAGGAAGATATAGAGCTTAGAGAATTCGGCAAGACTAGGGATTTTGTTTTCGACTTTGTGGAGAATTGAAAAGAAAAAAAGAAGAATAATGGCGAGAGAATTTGAGAGATTTAAAAAAGAGAAGAAAGAATGTTGAATGGCCTTAGTTTTCCTCCTTTTGCCGAAATTACTAAGCCTAGAGAGTCCCCTTTCTTGGCCATCACTCTCATATCTTTATTTTCCTAGCTTAGCCGAAATTCTAAAAGAATTTGACTTCAACTTAAACTCCTACCTTAGTCTCCCTATTCCATCCATCTCCTTACCTTAGGAGTGCCGAATTTTAACCCATTATTTTGGGCTTCATGTGGCCATACTAGGCCCAAGTTATCCTAGCATATGGCGTCATTTCCAGAGCCCTAAGTGGCATCTCCGGGCCATTTTTCCAAGCTCGATTTTGTCACATTTCCAAGGTTCCTTACATTTCCTTACATTTCCTTACATTTCCAAGCTTCCTCTTAAGACTTAATATTTTCTAAAGCATTTCCTTACATTTCCTTACATTTCCAAGCTTCCTCTTAAGACTTAATATTTTCTAAAGCATTTCCTTACATTTCCTTACATTTCCTTACATTTCCAAGCTTCCTCTTAAGACTTAATATTTTCTAAAGCATTTCCTTACATTTCCTTACATTTCCTTACATTTCCAAGGTTCTAAAATGCACACAACACATTCACAACACATAAGCCATACTATTTCATAAAATTTTAGCCATAGTGCATAAGCCCTAATCCGGGATATTACAGGGGCACAACCATGGCACATGCCCGTGTAAATCATGGTTGGCCGTGTCTCGATTCTATCATTTTGGGCACGGTCGTGTAAGTCACCTGGTACGTCCGTGTGAGAAATGGATGATGCACGGCTGTGTGTGATGGAGTTGAGGTCGTGCTCTAGGTAATCGGCGAGGCACGGTCGTGTGGGCTTTGGGCCAGGCCATGTTGATTTCCCGCTAAGGCCCAATTACTCCGTTTTAAGCCTGTTTTGTATTCTTTTTATCCTCAGGTGCTTTCTTGAGTATAAACATGAAAAGAAAGGATTATAAGCATCTTTTTACATAAAATCAAGGGCTAAATCATCCAAAAGTCTATTAAATATGGGGTTAAAATATGTTACTTTTACGGTTTATCAAATACCCCCACACTTAAGCTTTTTCTTGTCCTCAAGCAAAATTCTTAACTTACAATTAAAATGAACTTTCCATAATTCATAATTCCTATTGACAATGTCTCATCATAATTCATAGACAATTTATACATGGATAATTCAACTCAAAGAACCCTAAAGATTTAATTACGATAAGTCATACCTTTATAGTACAAAAACATAGGTGCCTCCCGTTATCTAAGTGCTTACCTTTAATTCAAAATCGACAAGGACTGACATCCTCACAAAAGATTCACTCAAATCACTCAAAGGTGTTTAAGGTTCAAGAATAAGCACTCTAAGTCAAACCTGAAAAGTTAATCCCATAGACTTGCCTGAAAATCAAATCTCCACCACTGTATATGAGATGATACACAAATCAAAAGGTCTTTAATCAAGGTTGTAATGGGGCTAGGGTTAAAAGGTGTGGATACAGGCTAAATTAGAGGTTATAATCAATATTGAATTGACTAATTACCTAATTTAAAAATAATGAACTAAATATGAATATTTACATCGAATGAAAAGCTAACAATATCTACTATTGATAATTACTATATAATAAGAGTATTTTCATCACTCAAATTTTGGAAATACTTTAATCTGAGTTTTTCTTTAACAATTGGAGTTTTAAATGCTCTAAGCTCTTTTATTTACTACTAATATTGAATATACTTGGATTTTTTTTAAGAACAAACTAAAATAAACATAATAGAAGGAACTTTGGTGATTGAAATAACCTAATTCGTCAATAGATCAAATCAATTCTCGATAAAGGGTAGTCAAAGGAATGTTGATAACAAATACAAAGGGATTTTGGGTTAATATTAGTGGGTGATTCAATAAAAGGGTTGTTAGGATTCAACGGGGTTCACTAGGGGTTATTTATGTAGGTAGGCTTTTTAGTGGAGTGAACGGGTTAAAACCTAGGTGCCTTTATCATCTCAGTGTATCAAATTATTAATGTGGTCTCGACATGTATAAACGAGGCAAGTTCTAGAATAACAGTTTAAAGTTGACACACTCATAATCAATTAAAGTGAGCACGAAAAAGGGTACATTCTCTATAAGGCTCAAAATCTCACAAAAAATTATGGGTGTTTTGACATCAATCCTTATAAATTTTGAACTTCAAGGTGACACTCAAATTCAGTTCAACAACCTATCAATTTTAATTTTTAGAAAGTAGACTTATCATGCTCGATTCTCTAGTATTCTTCAAATTTAATTATCAATGCACAATTAACTAAGACTTATTCTAAAACATATCAATAAAAATCATAAATCATTAGAAATTTCATCCTAATTAATAATATGAGAAAAATACTTAAGATGAAGACTTTCAGGGTTTTGAGGATTATGTAAAAAGTTAGGCACTATTACCCCCACATTTAAGATGTGCATTGTCCTCAATGTACAAAGATAGATAATGAAATTTAGGTGCCAAATCAAAAAGATAAGTGGGGAAAGTAATACTCCCTGAAATCTGGATGATCCCTGGCGTCTTTGGTGACGGTGATGGTGTTTTCTATAGGCCTGGTGGAGTGGCTACCTAAAAGCAATTTGCTAGATGAAGAAATTGGGTAGCCTATAAAGATATAGCCAAGAGATCTAGGGTAATAATAATATTATACTAATAATATAATTAAAGATTAAGGAAATAAAATGAAGGAGACTAAGAAGAAAACTGAAATTAAAAGAAAATACTAATGGACTAAGGAGTCCTTATTTTTGGATGGTTTGCGAGGTGGATGTGACCTCGAAGGCTATGGTGCGTGATTCCCAAGCAGCCTTTAGAACCTAAAACCAAGAAACTAATATGAAATAAATTAATTTAAGCAGCAAATAAGTAAAGATAAGGAAATAAGGGAGACGAGAAAAGAAAAATAGAACCGAAAAAGGTTTCCGAGACCCTTGGCGTGTCAATTAAGTGAAGCTACCGGCATGAACTCATGTTGAGGTCTCCTCTGAGGAGATGATGCTTACGTTTCTTTGGCATGATCTTTGTGTTGCTCAAGTGTCTTGGATCTTTTCTATGAATAAGAAGAAAAATTTGAAAGAAAAGAGAAAGAAGGAATAAGAAAGAAGATGGGACAAAGAGGACGGGCTATGGGGATTTAAATAGGATTTCAAATCTGGCACGTTCCCATGCCCATGTATCGAGGGTGTGTCGATTCACACGGCCGTATCGCACAGTCGTGTTGTGGAGTGTGTTGTCCTTCCATGCCCATTTTGTTGGTTTGCACTCCCGTTTCTAAAAAGCCAGTATAGGTGCATGATTGGACTGCACGGACGTGGTCTTCCCATGCTAAATAAGTCAGTATCTTTGCATGGTTATGAGGCACGGTCGTACTATTTTTCTCGGTGCCCGTGATGTGGGTGGTTGGATCTATGACGTTGGGGGGTGGTTGGACTGACTTACACGACTCTACTCTGTCAGTGTGGTGGTTTTGGTGGTCCACATGGCCACGGCCACGACCGTGTGTAAGGCCGTGTGGCCTAGAAACTTGCATCTTTGTTTTAATTGTGGAGAGAGAAGAGAGAAAAGAAAAGAAAAAAAGAAAAGAAAAATTATTTTGAGGAACAAAAAGTGTTAGCGCTCCGGTTGCCTCTCGAGAAGCGCTTGTTTATAGTCTTAAGCTAGACTGTCTTATGCTTTGAAAATTTAGGGAGGTTTAAAGGTGTGAATATTTTCCCTCTTACTGATAGTTTTATTTTTGTGACAAAGTTTAGGTCGAGAAGAGTTTACCTTGAAATTGCTGAACATTGGATTGCTTACCTCGACTATTTCATGTTGGAAAACATCGTGTACCTGAAGGAGTATTTCTTCT
The DNA here is from genome assembly GCA_025506655.1 of Gossypium rotundifolium. Classification (NCBI taxonomy): domain Eukaryota; kingdom Viridiplantae; phylum Streptophyta; class Magnoliopsida; order Malvales; family Malvaceae; genus Gossypium; species Gossypium rotundifolium. Next base: position 122,990,706 of record CP106723.1, read on the forward strand.
TGTTTATTCAGTTCTATTAAACTGATGTAAGGATCGGTTTTATCTAAAAGCACTTGATCTTTTATTTTAAAGTGATTTGATGTCCCTATGAGCTCTTCTGGTGGTTCCTCAGGTTTTATTTCGTGTGGATCCGGCTTTTCTTTGGTGTGTATCTTCTGCTCTTCTAAATTGTTGATCGTATGATTTTATGTTGGCTCAATTTTGATGCTTTGTGATGTTTCCTATGATGAAGGTTGAATAATTTGATTATCTATTGAAACGACTTTCTTACCTTCATCTTTTGTGGTTCTGGCTGAGTCGAGAGCTTGAAGATTGACTGATTCATCTCCTACATGAAGTATGAGTTTTCCTGTGGCAACATCAATTTTAGTCTTGGCCATTGCAAGAAAAGGTCTTTCTAAAATTAAAGGGATTGAATTTTCCTCATCTATGTCTAAAACAAAAAATCTACTGGGAAGATGAATTTATCAATTTTCACTAAAACATCTTCAATAATGCCCCTAGGAATTCTAACAGTTTTATCAGCTAGTTGGATACTCATCCTAGTTTGTTTGGGCTTCCCTAGACCTAGTCGTTTAAACAGTGTATAAGGCATGACATTTATACTTGCCCCTAAATCATCTAACACATAATCAATAGTTAAACTACCAATTAAACATGGAATCGTAAAACTCCCTGGATCTTTTAATTTCTGCGGTAGTCGGTTTTGTAGCATTGCTGAGCATGTTGCGTTAAGTTCCACATTGTGCTCTTCATATATTTTGCATTTGTTTGTTAAAAGATGTCTTAAAAATCTCCTTGAGTCGGGCATCTGAAAAAAAGCTTCAAGAAGAGGTAAGTTAATGTGTAATTTCTTTAGAAGTTTTAGAAACTTACCGAATTGTTCCTCTGAATCATCTCTTTTCAATGCTTCGGGATAAGGTACTCGAGGGTGGTACTCTTTAATTACCGATTTTTCTTGTGCTACCTCTATTTTACCTATTTCTTCCTTGGGTTCTTATACTAAGGTGGGCTTGTCTACCTTTGTATCCTCTTGAGATGTGATGGCTTGTATCTGTTCTTTTGGGTTTATTTCTGTGTTGCTTGGTAGGCGTCCTTGTTGGCGTTACGAAACAAGCTTTGTGAGTTGTCCCACTTACCACCTAGTGATTTCCCGACTTGTTCCTTGACCGAAATTTGACATCCAACCGAGAAAATAATGAGTGTGAAATTACACACCTACTTCGAGAGTACTAATCCTTCTCGCTCCTCGACTTTAAAACATATTTTGATCCGTTAGACAACTAATTCAGAAATAATCTTAATCGATAATAGATCCAAAATCTTACCCTCTTGATTTTGAATCACTTGATTTTCGGCTTTTCCTCGCTTATTGATTCGCTAGCCGAGAATCCACCAATGTATAACTATCTAAGTTCGTACTACTTGAATAATGGACTTCCTTCTAAGATGGCCCGCAACCCGGTGGAAAATCCCGGATCAATAAACCTCTTCGCTTGAATGGGGATTTACTGGATCCGCCTCTTAACGTGACTAACCACCGCCTTTTCTTCCCTATTTTGAAAGTCTTCAAGATCCAAAGGAATTTTAGTTAGATCTAAAATAATATCAAATAATACTAGAGATTTTAAAGAGGGATTTCCTTACCACAATGAAACGCTTCCAACGCTTCCACGATTCCCCTGCTCACTTGAGTTCCGATCTCCGTTATTGCTCTAAATAATAACGAAGAAACGTTATTAGAATGAACGTTATATCGATTCAAAAAGTCCTTCAAATCACCATTACTATTCGCCATAATATCACTAATTAAAACGAAACGAAAAAGAAGAACCCTTACCTATAATCCACGATCGAAAAGAAAGGATTGAGAAAGGTGTTTGTGAGAGTTGGAGAATTTACTATGCAATCAAAGAAAGAGAAAATAAATTTGTTATGGCACTCTAGCATTCTACCAAAAGAGTGTTTGATGAAGAAACTTTGATTGAAATAATTAGAATATGAGAAAGAGATGGTGATGAGGTAGTTTGATTTCAAAGAGAAAAGAAGAAGAAAAAAATGGACTTTAGGAGTTAGTGCATTCGGCCATGGCAAAAGAAAAAGAAAGGACCGGTTTTTGGTATGGTTGATTTTGGCACAAGGAGAATACAAAAGAAAATTCACAAGATGAATAAAAGTGACCAAATGGTCAAAAGATTTTGGCTTTACCAATTGCAAAATTCTACCAAGATGAAAGTTGAAAGGAGAGGAATTAAAATTCTGCACAAAGTGCAAGGAATGACCAAAGAGAGAAAAGAAATTCTTAGCCAAAACTAACTCAAAAATTAGACTCCTCCCTATACCAATTTGTCAGCCCAAAGACATGGTCAATTGGCCATGATTTCTTTCCAAAATTTCCCCTTGATAAGTGCCTTATGTCCCCTATCTTTCCTTAAGTATTTGATTCCATGCCATATATTTTCTATTTCCATAATCCTTTGATACACTAACCAAAAATAACATGGTCAACACTTTCCTTATATGTTCATTGCCGACACTTCCTATCCATGTGCGTAAAATTAAAACAAAATTTCATCTAGGTGCTATACAAGGATTCGAACCTCTTCCCTCTTGCTATAACCCATGCGCTAATACCACCATGCCATATGCTCATTTTATGACACTCTTTAGCATATAATTTAACTTAAGTCCTAATGACATTTGTTTCCTTCAATAAATTCTCAATTAATAAATTTTATTCCTTTAAAAATCTAAACACCAATCTATGCAATTTAAATACTCGATTTTTAGGTGTTACAACTCTACCCTCCTTAAAGAAAATTTCATCCTCGAAAGTTACCCGTTGAAAAAGGTGAGGGTATTGTTGTAATTGCATCCTCCTGCTCCCACGTAGCTTCTTCCACTCCGTGGTTACGCCATAGAACTTTGACCAACGCACGGTTTTCTTCCTTAAAACCTTGACATCTCGCTCTAGGATTTCCACCGGTTCCTCTTCGAAAGACAAATCAATTCACTCCAATTCTTCTACCGTATAATGTGCAAAGGATCCGATCTATAACGCCTCAACATGGAAACATGAAAGACATTATGAATTTGATCTAACTCCGGAGGTAACTCAATCGATATGCCATCGACCAACACGCCTAAAGACACGATAAGGTCCAATATATCTAGGACTTAGCTTGCCCTTCCATCCGAATCAAGATCTTTTCCAAGGAGATACCTTCAAGAAAACCCGATCCCCACATTATACTCGATGTCCCTTCGCTTCAGATCTGCTGTATCACTTCGCCTTCATCTCGAGGCTTCTTTCAATCGTGCTCAATAACTTTTACCTTATCCTCTGCCTCGATATCATCTCAGACCTAACATCTCGCCTTTCGCCCAACCTACCAAACAATAGGAGAGCGACACTTACGACCATACAATGCCTCGTAAGGTGCCATCCGAATGCTAGACCGATAGGCTGTTGTTATATCTTTGAATTACGCCATGGTAGATAATCCTCCCAACTACCCTCAAGTCGATTACACATCCTCTTAACATATCTTCCAATATCTGAATTACTCTCCGATCGACCATCGATCGAGGATGAAAAGCCGTCATCGAAATTCAACTTTGTCCCCAAGGCTTCATGTAGAGCTTTCGCAATCGTGATGTAAACCTAGGTCCCTATCCGATATAATAGATACAAAACCCATGCAACCTCACAATTTCAGACACGTACGCTTTCTCCAATTTACGCAATGAATAATCCGTATTTAATTGGCAAGAAATGAGCAATCTTCACAACCGATCAACAATTACCCAAACGGAATTTTTCTTAGTAGGTGTTAAAGGTAACCCACTAACAAAATCCATAGTTATCCACTCCCATTTCAAAGAGGAATCTTTATCGGTTGTAACAATCCAGACGGTAATTGATGTTCGCCTTCACTTGCGACAAGTCAAACATTTTCCCACAAACTCGTAATCTCACGCTCAACCCCGCCACCAATTACATTCACGGAGATCTCGATACATCTTATTTCCTCCCGGATGCATAGCATAAGGGCTACTATGCGCCTCAGAGAATCGCTTGTTTGTGTCCGAATCCTTAGGCATGCATACTCTTCCTCGAAAGCACAACACACCCTCCGTGTTTATTCCAAAATCTTCAATTTCACTTTTCAACTTGTCAAGTAAGGGTCCCAACTTCTCATCCGATGTCTGCTTTTCCTTGATTTGTTCCACCACAGAGGTTTCACCTCAAGTTCATAACAAACCGCCATCCTCATACAAACTCAAATGGGCAAACAAAGCTCTTAATTCAGATACCGCCTTACGACTTAACGCTCACCTACCACGTTAGCCTTTCCAGATGGTATTCGATGGAGAAATCGTAATCCTTTAATAATTCTACCCATCTTCTTTGTCTTAAATTCAACTCCTTTTAGGTAAGGAGGTATTTAAGACTCTTGAGATCCGTGTAGATTATGGACTTCTCACCATAGAGATAGTGCCTCCAAATCTTTAGAGCAAAAACAACGGCTAACTCCAAATCATGAGTAGGGTAGTTTACTTCGTGGTCTCGATTGACGAGAAGCATAGGCCACCACCTTTCTATTTTGCATCAACACACAACCTGCACTGTGTGAGACGATCACAATAAACAAGAATTCTTTTCGGCCTCCTCAATTAAAACCGGAGCTTCACAGATCTTCTTCAATTTCTCGAAACTCTCTTGTTGCTTTTCGGTCCAAATATACGGAGCTCCTTTACTTAATAATTTAGTTAGGGGTGCAGCAATCAACGAAAACCCTCTACAAAACGCCTATAGTATCCACCAAACCTAAGAAACTCCGAATTTCACTCATCGATGTTGGTGGTTTCCAATCCGTAATAGCCTCAATTTTCTCGAGGATCCACCCTTATTCCTTGGTGATACTACATGACCAAGGAAAGTCACCTCCTTTAGCCAAAATTGCATTTACCAAATTTGGCATACAATTGCTTATCACGTAAGTAGTTGTAATACTATCCGCAAATGTCTTGGTCATGTTCCTCCTCATTTCTCGAATAAACCAATATATCATCTATGAACACTACCACAAACCGGTCTAAATATGGTTGGAAGACTTCGGTTCATCATGTCCATAAATGCAATGGTGCATTGGTTAATCCAAACGGCATCACTACAAACTCATAAGGTCCGTAAATGCGTCCAAATGCCGTCTTATAAATGTCCGCTTTTACCTTAAGTGGTGATAACGACCTTAAATCAATTTTGGAGAAAATCAAGCTCCTTTTAATTGATCAAACAGTCGCCAATTCTTGGCAGAGGATACCGATTCTTGATCGTCAATTTATTCAATCTGCGTAGTCAATGCACACACGACGATCCATCCTTCTTCTTGACGAACAAAACCGGTGCTCCCACGAGACACACTTGGTCGAATAAATCCCGATCCGAAAATTCTTGAATTTGAGCTTTAAGCTCACCAACTCCTTCGTGCCATTCTATAAGGAGCAATGGACACGGAGTCATCCCGAGCAAAAGCTCAATGCCAAATTCTACTTTTCGATTTGGAGGTATACCAGGGAAGTTCTTAGAAATACATCGGAAATTCCTTCATCGTCCTCACATCATTCACAGATAATTCTTTGGCATCCAAAGCACGATAAAGGCTAGGAATGCTCTGCACCTTTCCGCACCAACTTCTCGACTTTTAATGCGATACCACATTTGCCGATAGTTCTTTCGTTCACCAATCATTATGACTTCCTTATCATCCGAGGTCCTTATCGACATTCGCTTTTCAGCACAATCCAAATGCTCGATGTTTGACCAACCAATCCATGCCCGAATGAGATCAAACTCACGAAAGGTAGTTCCATCAAACTTGCTAAGAATACTTCCTCTTGGATTTTTAAGGGCACGCCTTTAAATATTTTATTAACCATTACCGATTGTCCCTAAAGGACTGACATCGTCATCTCACTATCGGTAATTTGATTCTAAATTGTTTTCGGATATGGCACTAGATACATATGAATGAGTAGAGCCAATATCTATTAAGGCAATAACAGTACATCAAAATGAAGAACGCACTGGTTATCACATCTGGTGCATTGCCGTCCTCGCGGTGTCTAATCGCATAGACCAGACCCAGTCGCTCTTGCATCCGCATTTCCTCTATTACCATTGCTCGAATTCGGTGCACCTTGACCATGACCAGCCCATTACCACCACGACCGGTCCACGCCCTCAGTTGGTCGCTGATTACCGGCCCACCGTGCATCATTATTACGGACTTCTTGAGTCGTATCCATTCGTCGAGGATAACTTTTGTATCGATGTTCCATTGAACCGCATTTGTAGCATGCGCCCATTTTCCTCCAACATTCCCAAAATGTCTCTTCCCACACTCAAGGCAATCTCGACTTCGATTATTTACTACAGGGTTCGCTTTGAACGATTCATCATTCGGGGTTTCTTCAAATCTCTTTGAAGATCCAGCATCGTGTCTCTCTCTTATTTCGTAATCTTTTCGATTCTGCTGCTCGACGAGTTCTTAGCCTCTTGGCTATTTTGGCCTTCTCCACTGTGGTGGAAAAATTTCTAACTTGTTGCGGCGCAATCGAACCCTCTACTCATCATTAAGTCCATCTTCAAACGTACACAACGTTCATGATCTGTTGCTACAATTGTCCGCATAGCGGCTCGAGACGCATAAACTCGACTTCATATGTCGCCACTGTCTTACTTCCTTGGACAAGATTCGAAATTCCTTCCTTCGAGGTCTACATAACTCGTTCCAACATATTTTCCTTGAAGGCGCCTTTAAAGAATTCCCGGTTAATCGATGTATGGCCAAGGTTTTCTCGAACAATGAGCCACCAATCGATACGCCTCATCTCTCAATAAGGATACAGCCTCTTAGTTTTTGCTCGACAAGACATTCCATATCATCCATAATCGCTCCACTGACTTCGAGCCAAGATTCGCCACATTCGAGCTACACCGAGACTCCTCTGAAAACTTCGCATTATTTGCCTTAAGTCGCTCGAAATTGACCCACGAGTTGTTGGCCCAATTCTAGTTCCAATGACCTTTTCAAGACTCGCAACATTGCTTGAGTCAATGCATGATCTTCTTCCATGTGATCGCGTGATCCGTCTCACTTTCAATTGACGAAGTGCGCTCGCTTCCTAGATATGATTTGGTGCTTGGTTGTAGCTCCTCGGCTCTACCACTTGACCATCGCCTACTGCCAGTCACCCGACCACGCCCTCTAGTGCTCATGATAGCTTGTTCGTTTATCCGATTACAAGTTTTATGAATCGAAAATTTTGTTTTGTTTATTAACGATATTTTATGAGATTTGAGATATAAAGTTGTTCTTCGCAACATGTCCTATAGTCTCAATCTCTACGCTTTTCACATCTAAAACTAGAAGTTCTAGAGTGTTCCTATGATCATATCATAGTAATCATTAAGTAGTAAATACTTACTTGACTTGTTCTTGGATGCTTGTGGTGCCATACTGATTTTGAATGATTTCACATGAAATTATTTGCGAACCCAAACCACGGCCAAGTTTTTGAATCGGGCTCGATAGCACTAAATGTAACGCCTCAAACCTGGTCATGCGTTGAGACTAGATTTGGTTTGTTACATGAATCGAGCTATCTTTAAATTTGCAATAAGTTGAAAACTTCAATATAAATTTTAGATTTTAAAAAAATAGAAGAGTATTTGAATTTGATAATATTAGAAAAACATTAGTTGAAAATCATTGTATTATCAAAAACCTTTAGGAAATTTGTTAAAGAGTTAACAATAACAAAATATTTGTAAAAGAATTTCATATACTTGAAAACCCAAATTTATTTTAGTAAAACATCATATAATCATAGCCCATAATTAGAAGTCCAAAGTATAGTTTAAAACCCAACACACATAAAATCCATAAATTATTTATAGAGGCCCTTATTACAATAATCCAAAATAGTAAAAATACTTATTAAAAGTTCGAGTTTAAATAACCCATGTTTTTTTTTTCAAGATGGCCTCCACAAAGTCATCCTCGCCCAAGTCCACGTCAATTTCCATTACCCGAGATGGAAAAATTTAAAAGGTGTGAGTTACTTAGAACTCAAGTGTAACTCACTTACCACCATTATTGGGCAGATTATCAAGATATTATGTTGGGCTTGAGCCCAATTCGTAATTCAACAATATATCATGAATTTAAACAATTAAAATGTATGTAAAATGTAATTCCCAACCCAAACCTAATATCCATCCGCTAACACCCTGCATCAACCATCACACTGTGGGGATCAAGTCAACCCACCCCGCCATCACACCAATCGTAGGCATTAAGCCTTTTATAAATGTGGCATAGCCACCTAACTAGAGGCAATAAGCTGTTAATGTAAGCGTAGCCACTTAACTAGAGGCAATAAGTGTTAATGTGGCAAAGCCACCGAACTAGAGGCAATAAGTGTTAATGTATGTGAGCCACCGAACTAGATTTTTTGGCAACCGGCCATTCTTCTCTTCATATATCCCACCCCATGCAATCGTAATGATATAACAAAATATAATCATATAATAATTTCTTTTATTTAACTCATAACAATGGTGGGTTTATCATTTCATTTGGCCCATAAACATAATATAGCAATTTGTCTATTTAGCAATTTAGTGGGCTTTGCCCATTTACCCAACTAGAGTGTTTTGGCCCAATTTATCGAACTAGAGTATTTTGGCCCAATTTATCGAACTAGAGTATTTTGGCCCAATTTATCGAACTAGAGTATTTTGCAGCCCATTTTCACGAAACATCCAATTTACATAATAACAAATAATTTCTAGGTTTTATTAATTTTCACGATTTAGTCGTTTTTACGTATTTTCGTCAAAATATCAATTTTACGCTTTTACCGATCTAATCGCTTTTTACGATTTACTTCCATACCGAAATTTGACATCCAACCGAGAAAATAATGAGTGTGAAATTACACACCTCGTTATCGAGAGTACTAATCCTTCTCGCTCCCCAAGACCTAAAACATATTTTGATCCGTTAGACAATTAATTCAGAAAATAATCTTAATCGATAATAGATCCAAAATCTTACCTCTTGATTTTGAATCACTGATTTTGACTTTTCCTCGCTTTATTGATTCAGCGGCCGTGAGAATCCACCAACGATAACGCCAAGTTCGTACTACTTGAATAATGGACTTCCTTCTAAGATGGCCCGCAACCCGGTGGAAAATCCTGCATCAAAAACCGATCTTCGTTTGAATGGGGATTTACGGATCCGCCTCTTAACGTGACTAACCACCTTTTCTTCCCTATTTGAAAGTCTTCAAGATCCAAAGGAATTTTAGTTAGATCTAAAATAATATCAAATAATACTAGAGATTTTAAAGAGTGATTTCCTTATCAATTCTTCTACCCAGTATAATGTGCAAAGGATCCGATCTATAACGCCTCAACATGGAAACATGAAAGACATTATGAATTTGATCTAACTCCGAGGTAACTCAATCGATATGCCATCGACCAACACGCTTGACACGATAAGGTCCAATATATCTAGGACTTAGCTTGCCCTTCCATCCGAATCAAGATCTTTTCCAAGGAGATACCTTCAAGAAAACCCGATCCCCACATTATACTCGATGTCCCTCCGCCCGGCGGATCTGCGTCGACTTACATCTCTCGAGGCTTCTTTCAATCGTGCTCGAATAACTTTTACCTTATCCTCATCCTCGATATCATCTCGGACCTAACATCATCTTTCGCCTTTCTCACCAACAAATAGGAGAGCGACACTTACGACCATACAATGCCTCGTAAGGTGCCATCGAATGCTAGACCGATAGGCTGTTGTTATCGCGAATTACGCGATGGTAGATAATCCTCCCAACTACCCACAAGTCGAAGTTTTAGAAACTTACCAATTGTTCCTCTGAATCATCTTTTTCAATGCTTCGGATAAGGTACTCGAGGTGGTACTCTTTAATTACCGATTTTTCTTGTGCTACCTCTATTTTACCTATTTCTTCCTTGGGTTCTTATACTAAGGTGGGCTTGTCTACCTTTGTATCCTCTTGAGATGTGATGGCTTGTATCTGTTCTTTTGGGTTTATTTCTGTGTTGCTTGGTAGACGTCCTTGTTGGCGTTCTGAAACAAGCTTTGTGAGTTGTCCCACTGACCTAGTGATTTCCCCGACTTGTTCCTTGATTTCTTTGATCGATATTCCTTGGTTATCAAGTGTTGTATAGTTCTTTAGAGACGAGCATCTGTGTCTGCCATGAACTTTTTTAGCATCTCTTCAAGACTCAGCTTCTTTTTCGGTGGATAAGGTTGATTTTGGTAATTTGGAAGAGGTTGTTGCCTTTGTTTTCCTTGTCCTCCCCACAAAAAATTTGGGTGGTTTCTCCAACCTGGATTGTAAGTGTTACTATAAGGATTATTATTAGATCTGAAATTGTTACCTATATAGTTTGTGTGTCATTTTTTTGCTCCTGGTTGGTAAGGTGGGTACTCAGAATTTGCCACATTCCCACTTGCTTCGCATTGCATGACTGGATGTACCTGTGAAGAACATAAATTATCAAGCTTTTTATTCATTAACTCCATCTGTGTTGACAACATTGTCATCAAGGTCTATGTTAAAAACTCGGCTGATTTTGTCGGTTTAGCCCTTGTAATTTGCCATTGATATGTGTTCAACAACATCTCCTCAATAAAATCGTAAGCCGCTTCAGGAATTTTGTTGTTCAAAGTTCCACCGGATGATGAATAAATCATTTGCCTAGTTGGAGAATTCACACCATAGTAGAAAGTTTGGACTTGAAGCCACAAAGGTAATCCATGGTGTGGGCATCTCCTTAGGAGATCCTTATATCTTTCCCATGCATCATATAATGTTTCTGTGTCATTCTGCACAAAAGAAGATATATCATTCCTAAATTTAGCCGTTTTGGCTGGTGGAAAATATTTTAAAAGAAATTTTTCGATCATTTGATCCCATGTGGTGATTAACCCTCATGGTAACGAGTTCAACCACTTCTTTGCTTTGTTCCTTAATGAAAAAGGAAATAACCAAGACGTATGGCATCGTCAGAAACACCATTTACTTTAAAGGTATCATAGAATTCTAAAAAATTAGATATATGAGTGTTTGGATCCTCATCCTGGAAACCATCAAATTGAATGAATTGTTGAATCATTTGTATTGTGTTAGGCATTAATTCAAAATTATTAGCAGCTATAGCGGGCCTAACAATACTAGATTCTGCTCCTGTCAAATTAGGTTTAGCATAATCATACATAGTACGCAGAGCATTCTATTCTTGCACATTTGGTGGATTGTTCTCGTCCATCCCTTCAGTAGGATTAGATCTTTGCTATTCTTCTCGTTGATAGTCTAGGGCTCATCTTATTTCTCTGCGATTTCTGCAAGCGGTAGCCTCAATGACACTTTCTATTCTAATGGTCCTCTTGGAATTCTTCTAGTCATAAACTAGAGGTACCTAATATGCAAAGAAAGAAAGAAATTTAGAAAAACAAAAACAAAAATATATGTATAAAAGAGAAATAAAAAATAATGGCTGAAGTAATGGAAATAGAGCTTTCATAATATTTTAGAGTTCCCAGGCAATGGCGCCAAAAACTCAATCGTGTCAAACAATCGAGTTTTAATATTTATAAAGAATGATCGAACCTGTAGTGAAACACCCCACACCCGGCCCACGAGCCTGGACCGGATCTGGTATGTTCCTCGATGTAAACCGGTTCAAAATTCTTCAGTCACTTTGAAAACTGTGTGTTTTGAAGATAGTTTGTTTGTGGGTTGGGCTCGAGTTGAAAACAAGTTTATTTTTATATTGAAAACCCATTTATTTCAGGTGACAAAACATTTAAAGTTTATTTTTAATTAAATTGACTTAATCTTTAAATAACATAAATTCGTAACATAGTAATTAAAACAACAATAAAATCATCACTATGGCCTTATTACATAAAATAAAACCCAAAATAAAATTTGTAGAGTACTTAAATAAAATAAAATGTCCAAATTAAATAAAACTTTAAGCTGAGCATGGCCACCACAAGTTCTGCCGTCCCGGTTCATCACTGCTCATCACCTGAAACATGTTCCCACAATGGGGTGAGTCAACAGACTCAATGTGTAACCAACACTAAAATTTAATAGATTTAGGCATACCATACATATCATGTTCACATAATAATTCAAGATAATGATGCAACCCAACCCAAACCTAGATGCCATCCGCTACACATCCCCGTACCAACTTGCACACCGTGGGGACTACTAAGTCAACCCTCCAACCACTACACACCATCGAAGGCAGTCGTTGCAGTCGACGTGCTCATCGCCCATATAAAATTCGTGGCATAGCCACCAGATTAAATAATTGTGTCATGAGACACCACATTCAGATATTGTAACCGAAGTTACCACATTCAAATAATGTGACCGAAGTCACCACATTCAGATAGTGAGACAGTAGTCACAACTTTCACTTCCCCTTTTTCATATAACCCGAATGCCCCATATTATTCATTTCATGCATATCATACTTAAATCCACATTTATGTCACTTTTCACATGTTAAATATAACATATTTCGTAATTCTAGTAGGAGTAGGAAACGTACCTGAGTACTTTGTACCGTAACACGGTACCTTAGCCATATTCACATTCTTATAAACATGCACATATTAAATATTGCCATAAACATATTAAGAATTAGTGTGGAATACACACCTGATTTGCTTAGTGATTCACTGAAAATCTCAAAATCTGATCTACTGCCTTAGATCTCAAGTTCCTACATTTGATTAATCAATTACTATTTAGTAAAAGCCTATTTGGTCATAAGACTAAATCCCGAAGGATTATTGCAACCAAAACTTACCTTGTTGCCGATTGAATTAAAAATCAAATCCTGAAAACTTGTATTCTTCCCTTTAAAATCGGCTAATCACTAGATCCCTTGAATCAGTTAGTTTTTGGTTAAAACAAATAGATCTAAGTACTTAGGATAGGGCATTGGATGAATATGTGAGTACACTTACCTTGAAATTTTCAAATCCCGAAAAGTATCCCTTGCCTCAGATGTCTGTCGAAATACCTATACACCTATGTTAGATTCGATTCCAACATTAAACCATCATAGATGGCCCTTGGCCGAATGTAAATCCTGACTTACCTTAGATCCTTGAATTCCAAAAGATCCCTCCTTGGAGTCGACAATTCTGTAACCTCAAACACTCCTTATAATTTCGGCCACAAAATAATAATGATATTAGTTCCTATGTTGCGGCTTAAAGAAGAGAATAAATTAATGACCATAAAATTCTTACCCTTAATATTGAATTCGACAGCACCTAAGCTTGAAGCCACTTGAGATATTCTGCTATGGCCTTAAAAGGCTTACTTAGGCTTTTGGAGGATTAGAAGGAAAGAGAAGGAAGAATAAAGATGGAGGATTCAAGCTAGAACACAAGGTATTTTGGCTTTGGCTAACAAAAGAAGAATAAAAGCTGTTGGAAATTCGGCAGAGAGAGGAGAATCTGCTTAAGAAATTAGGCAAAGGAAGAGTGAATGAATGAATGGCCTCTTTTCCTCTAGTAACCGAAATTACTAGCTAGAGTCCTTTACTTGGCCACCACTCTCCCTTATTTTGATAGCTTTATCCCTTGAATTATCACTTTATTCAAATTAAAAGAATTTAATCCAACAATTATCTCTTGAAAATAATGATAAATAAATCTCTTATTTATCCCTTATTTATCCACTAATTATAAACGAAATAAAAGCTCCTAGAATTTAGCCATGTGACGTCCACCTCTCTACTCCTTGTAGCAAAATAAAACTTTTATTTTAGCTTCCCAAGTGACTCGAACCTAGGCCCAATTGCACTGCTTGTGGCGTCACCACTGGGCTTTAAGTGGTATCTTGAGCCACTTTTCCAAGCCTGCTTTGTGTGTCAAATTCCTCCTATTAATTTTCTTAAGGCCACCTTGCCTTAGTTTCCTCTTTTAAACTTAACATTTCCATACATTTCCGTGTTTCCAAAATGTTCACTTTCCTCTTTTAACTTAAGTATCCAAAATGTTCACTTTCCTCTTTTAACTTAAGTTTCCAAAATGTTCACTTTCCTTTTTTAACTTAACATTTCCAAGTTTCCAAAATGTTCACTTTCCTCTTTTTGAAACTTAACATTTTCTTACATTTCCAAGTTTCCAAAAATGTTCATAATACATTCATAACACATAAGACATGTCATTTCATATAATTAAACCGAAAATGCATAGGCCCTTTTCAGGATGTTACAGTTCTACCCCCTTAAAATAATTTCGTCCTCAAAATTTCCTAGCTAAAATAATTGAGGGTATTGCTGTCGCATTGCCTCTTCTGGCTCCCACGAAGCTTCTTCCGATCCATGATTGCACCACAATGCTTTGACTAGAGGAACTGACTTCCTCCGTAATATTTTCACGTCTCGTTCCAAGATCTGAATTGGCTCTTCCTCGTAGGATAAGTCTGGCCTTAGCTCCACTTCCTCAACTGGTACCACATGAGATGGATCCGATCGATAACGACGTAGCATGACACATGGAATACGTCTTGCATCTGCTACAACTCTGGTGGCAACTCTAACTGGTATGCCACTGGTCCAACTCGCTTCAACACTCGATAGGGTCCTATAAATCTTGGGCTTAGCTTTCCTTTTCGACCGAATCTCATCACCTTCTTCCAAGGCAAAACCTTTAAGAATACTTTGTCTCCCACATCGAATTTGATTTCCTTCCATTTAAGATCTGCGTATGACTTCTGTCTATCAGATGCTTCCTTCAACCGTGCACGAATAATCTCAACTTTCTCTTCACTTTCTGCCACTAACTCGAGTCCCAAAACTCGACGTTCTCTCAATTCCATCCAACATGTAGGAGTCCGACACTTCCGACCATACAACGCTTCGTATGGTGCCATTCGAATACTTGCCTGATAGCTGTTGTTGTAGGCAAACTCTGCTAAAGCAAATACTCCTCCCAACTTCCTTTGAAATCCATCACACACCCCTCAACATATCCTCCAACACTTGGATTACCCGTTCAGATTGCCCGTCCGACTGTGGATGAAAAGTCGTAGTGAAATCCAACTTAGTGCCTAAAGCTTGATGAAGTGCCCTCCAAAATCGAGACATAAATCTTGGGTCTCTATCCGAAATGATAGACACTAGCACTCCATGTAACCTCACAATTTCTACCACATATAATTTGGCCAATTTCTGATGAGAATAATCAACCCTTACCAAGATAAAGTGCGCGGACTTGGTCAAACGGTCCACTATTACCCATACCGAGTCCTTCTTAGTAGGCGTAAGGGAAGCCCACTAACGAAGTCCATGGTAATTCTTTCCCACTTCCATCATGAAATCTCGATTGGTCAAGCAATCCCGATGGAACTTGGTGTTCACCTTAACTTATCGACATGTCGACATTTTCCCATGAATTCAAAGAACTTCCGCTTAAGATCGTGCCACCAAAATTGCTCTCTTAGATCTCAGACAACTTAATGCCTCCGGATGCATAGTATAAGGGCTACTATGCGCTTCCCAAAGAATCCTCTGTCTTAACTCCTCGTCCCCAAGATATCGGACCTTTCCTTTGAAGCACAATACTCCCTCATCACTAACACCATAGTCCTTTAACTCTCCATTTTGTGCTTGCTGTAGCTTAGCACTTAGGTCCTCATCAGCCAACTGTCCCTCTTTCACCTCATTCAACCACGTCAGCTTGACTTGCAATTTTGCCAGCAGACTTCCATCATCATATAAACTCAAGTGTACGAACATTGCCCTCAGATCCGACACAACCTTCCGGCGTAGGGCATCTGCCACTACATTCGCCTTGCCCGAGTGATATTCTATCGAACAGTCATAGTCCTTCAGCAATTCAACCCACCTTCGCTGCCTCAAGTTTAACTCCTTCTGAGTCAGCAAATACTTGAGACTCTTATGGTCTGTGTAGATCGTCGACTTTTCACCATACAGGTAGTGCCTCCATACCTTAAGAGCGAAGACCACTACTGCTAATTCCAAGTCATGCGTCGGGTAATTCACCTCATGTGGCCTCAACTGGCGGGATGCATATGCGACTACCTTCCTGTCTTGCATCAATACGCAACCCAAACCTGTATGGGAAGTGTCACAATACACCGTAAAATTCTTTCTTGCCTCAGGCTGAATCAACACTGGAGCTTCCGTCAATACCCTCTTAAACTTTCCAAAGCTCTCCTGCTGCTTATCCGTCCATACAAAGGGTACTTCCTTCCTCAACAACTTTGTCAAAAGGTGCAGCTATTGACGAAAATCCTTCCACAAACCTTTGTAATAGCCTGCCAATCCCAAGAAACTATGAATCTCCACCACCGACTTAGGTGGTTTCTAATCCAACACTGCTTCAATCTTCTTAGGATCCACCCTTATTCCTTCGGCAGACACCACATGCCCTAAGAAAGTAACTTCCCTAAGCCAAAATTCACACTTGCTGAATTTGGCATAAAGCTTCTTCTCCCTCAGTACTTGCAACACAATCCGGAGATGCTCATCATGCTCCTCCTCGGTCTTAGAGTACACCAAAATATCATCGATGAACACTACGACGAACCTATCCAAGTAAGGTTGGAAAACTCGATTCATCATATCCATGAACGCTACCGAGAGTTCACAACCCAAACGGCATTACTACAAACTCAAAATGGTCATATCTTGTCGTAAAAGTCGCCTTATGGATATCCGCCTCCTTCACCTTCAATCGATGATATCCCGACCTCAAGTCTATCTTTGAGAATATCTGCGGCCCCTTTCACCGATCAAACAAGTCATCAATCCTTGGCAAAGGATACTTGTTCTTAATGGTCGACTTATTTAATCGACAAGAATCTATGCACATACGCATTGTTCCGCTCTTTCTTCTTTACAAACAGACCTGCTTCCCATGGAGACACACTGGGTCGAATGAACCCACGATCCAAAGAATTCTTGGATTTGAGCCTTGAGCTCCACTAACTCCTTTGGCGCCATTCAAGATGGAGCAATTGACACAGAGTCGTTCTCGATAGTAAATTTATTCAATTCCACCTCCCTATCCGGGGTATTCTGTAATTCCTCCAAAATATGTCTTTAAAGTCCTTTACTGTTCTAACTCCACTAACTCCCCCTTCTTTTACGTCTACAGCACTGATGAAAGGTAGAAATGCCTTGTACCCTTTCCTAACCATTTTCTTAGCCTTCAATGCCGAAACTACATTAGACAGGTAGTTTCTTCTTTCTCCGATCACTACCACTACTTCATCCTCTGAGGTCCTTAGTTCCATTCGTCTAGCCACACATTCCAACACAGCTCGGTGCTCTACTAGCCAGTCCATTCCAAGTATGAGTTTAAACTCCCCAAAGGGTAGTTCCATTAAGTCAACTCGAAAGTTCACTCCCTGAATCTCTAAAGGTACACTCCGAAAGATCTTATCCACCACTACAGTTTGGCCTAATGGGCTTACTACAGTCATCTGCCTATCCAAAAGTTCAGAGTCTAGGCCTAGTGTTTCCACTACACGTGCAACATAAGAATGGGTCGAGCCCACATTAATTAAGGCATAATAAGGCTTGCCATAAATAAGGAATGTATCGGTTATAACATCTGGTGCGTCACCATCCTCCCTCTGACGAACCGCATAAACCAAACTCGACTGCTTTGCCTCAGTGTTAGCAGCACATCTGCCTTGTGTTCCACGTCCTCTGCCAGTACCATTACCTCTGTTATTCGAACCACGACCTCGTTGAGGCTGCTGTCATCCTCTACCAGCCTAATTAACATTCTGAGCTGCTGATCGACTTTCATCTGGTTTCTTAGGACAATCTTTGAGCATAAGGTCCTTGGACCCACACCTAAAACATCCTCCTGTCTTTTTCCAGCATTCCCCTAAGTGCTTCTTTCCACAATGATCACAAGGATGATACTGCCATCCTGTACCAGCTTGCTGATTTCGCGGCCCATCAACTTTAGGCCTCTTTTGAACCTTCTCAGACGATCCAAAACCTCTTTTTAGCCTATTCTGATCCATAGTCTGCTTTGTAGCATCCTTAATTCCCTCGGCTACCTTGGCCTTTTCTACTAAAGCAGAAAACTCCCGCTCTTGATACGGTGCTATCAACAATCTCAAATCATCCCTTAGTCCGTCCTCAAAGTAGACACAACGTTCATGCTCAGTTGCTACTACTCCTCGAGCATATCGGTTCAACCTCAGAAATTCAGCTTCATACGCTGCTATTGACTTGTTCCCTTGAATCAGCCCTAGAAAAGCCTTCCTCTGCTCATCAATATATCTTGTCCCCACATACTTCTTCTGATACACTGTCTTAACATAATCCCAGGTCAGATCCTCAGCTGTGGCACCATCCCGAACTGTTAACCACCATTGATACGCTTCATCGCGTAACAGTGCCACCATTCCTTTCAACTTCTCTTCAGGGGTCATGTCGAGCTCATCCATAATGCACTTGGTTGCTTCCAACCAGCATTCAACTATGCTGGGTGCTACACCAGACACTCCACGGAACACTTCAGCTCTGTTGGCTTGGAGTCGCTCGGGTACAAATTTCTGAGCTCCCACATTCCCACCTGCTCCAGCCACCATTTCCAAAACTCACAGCACAGCCTGCGACACAACATCGTCCCCCGTCTGAGCCTGCTGCTTGACACCAATAGTTGGGGGTGGTGGTGGCGGTGGTAGCTCATTGTCAGACCCGTGACCCGATCTAACGGGTTCTGATAGAGCCATTCTCCCTCTACCGCGTCCATGACGACCGCGTCCTCTAGAACTCATATCTAACGATGCATTTTAATCTGATTTAAGAAAGTTTTATTAATTAGCCCTTATTCCACTGATTATCCACGACGAAATTTTATGAAAAGAATTTTAAGAGTGGTTCTTTCGTATTCATACATGCACACAGTCTTTACATTTATACATCCATCAAACAATTATGAACTTTCGTTCATTCAGAGAAATGTTGTAGTTTTCATTGTTGTTGTTTTCCACTACCCAGGGGTATTTTCGTAATTTGCCCTACAGGGGTATTTTTGTAATTTGTCAAAATAAGGTTCCTTGGTGATGTTGTCAATAAGGGTATTTTGGTAATTTTTGAAATCCCGGGGGTATTTCAGAAATTTTGAAATTACAGGGGTATTTTAGTAATAAACCAAGGTAAATTTATAAATCTTAATAAATCAAGGATATTTCAAAATTTGCAAAACTTGAGGGTTCTTTTTGAGAATTTGTTTTCCAAATTGGTGCTGTTGCAAAAAATTTTGAAAATCAGGGGTCGTTCTGGTAATTTTATAACTTGGGGGCAATTTTGTAATTTTCCAAAATCAAGGTATTTTGATATTTTGTAAATTTAGGGTTCCTTTAAGCAAAGTAGTGAAATTTTGATAAGAACTGTGGATATTTGGAAATTTCATAAACCAAGGACATTTTTGTAATTTTACCACTAGGGGTATTTTAGTAAATTTGTAAATCAAAAATATTTCAGGAAAATTTATAAAAATAATCTTTTCAAATCAAGAAGGTAATTTGGAAATTTTAAAACTAGGGTTTCCATAAAAATATGGCTAGTCTCTTTCGGGTTTTAGTTAGGGTTTTAGCCCGTGTATAAGTCCTCTTGGTTAGGGTGAACCGAGGCTACGCACCAGGTAGGATTCGAGTGAAGAGGAGGTGAGTCACTAGGACTGCTTAAATACCAAGCTCCCACTGAACCCAATCCTAGACATGCGCACCATGGCTGCCACACCATAACTCGGCGACTTAGCCACAGGTTTGTTTAATTAGGCATTTAAGTCTTATGTAATTGTTGGGGTAACTAGCCCTAGGTTCAAGTACTTAATCTCTATTCTACGTTCCATTTCTACCCTTCTACAAATCATAATATAAATCACACAAAAAATAGAAGTACTTACCTGGTGGACTGCGGGTCGGAGACTTAGGTGCCATGCCATCAAACCTGCCTATTTTCAGAAATACTTCCATAAAACTCATTTGGGCTCGATTTGAAAATATTTTGGGCCTTAGACCACAGGCCGAGAGTGTTGGAACGCCGGCACCCCCAAGGCGCAGCGAAATAAAATTAATCCGTGATCCAAACCATGAATCCATGTGTGAGGAATGAATCGGGTGAAATAAAGGTTTCAAATTACCAAGTTTCAATCGAGTAGATAGCGACGCCTCGGCGACAAGATATCGATCTCTCGTCGAACCAAGCCACAACCTTTACGATGTCGGCCTCTACGTAATCCACCGGTTTGACTATGAGCGCGTAAATCTCCAAAACTATTTTTTAGAGAGGTGTTTTGCTTGACTACCGCTAGACCTTTTAAGCAAAATTTTAGGGTTTTTCTTCACTTATTACCCTTTTATAATCAAGATTTCATTTATGAATAATAAAATTAAATAAATATAATAATGTTTTAACCAAAATTATAATTACATTAATTATACCCAAAAGTTATAATTACATTAATTATAACATGGATTTCGTAAACTATATTTATTTAAATTTATATACTAACCAAATTCATATATTAATTCTCATTATGTGTACAACATCCTTGTACATATAATATATTCAATATTTGATTGCCGAATTAAATTAATTCTTTAATTAATTTAATTCATGTGACAATCAAACACAATACCAACTATGTTTCATTCCGTTCATTTCAACCATAGGGTGTGACCTCAGAGGTTCTTATAACGTTAGTAGTAATACTAGAACGATTCTAATGTCACAAACAATGAGTGGCATCTAGCAATGCATCATTGCTACCTAAGATACAAGAAGTCATGATTCACATAACTTTTGTGATTAACTTTTCATGCATTAATCCTTAAGTCCTTTATCTCGGAATAGATACAAGTCATGGAATAGTCACACTTGTATAGTCCATCCCATGTTTCTTGATATCTTGAGTAGACTATGATATACAAATTAGTATGACATCTCATGTCAACTTATTTGAGCATGGCCATGCATTTCTAGTCTCACTCAATCAAGTGGCCTAAGATATTACTCCCATTATGTGGGAGGGACTTATCCTATATTGATCAACAATATCCTCTACATTGATTGTGATATATCCAACATCGACCTTTATAGAACAACCATTCTGATGTACGCTTGATCAGATCAAAATATCGACTCACGATGTTGGGATAATGATTATCTCAAGTCTAAGGATCATATACATATTAATCACTATGAGTAATGTTGTGACAATTACATAATAATCCAAGAAACATACTCATAGCGGGTCACCCAATATGTTGTTCTCTAACACACATATTCATGCATTGATTTTGACACTCCATATCAATGATAACTCTTTATCATCAATCAACTACATGTTAGTCTTAATGCATTATTGTTGTCCTAGTCAACAATAATACTTGACTAAGGATATTTTAAGAATAATCATATTATTCTCGTGACATTATTATAAAGCAGTTTATTTGTACACACGTAAGGAAAAACCAAATAATAATGACAACGCTTTATATTAATAAACATGGTAAATCAAGTATGTTATTACAACCATCTCATGATTGATCTTTGGGCATACTTTTGTAGAGTTTAAAATCTGGCTCGATACCAAATCGAAACACCTTACACCCTACCCACGAGCTTGGACCGGATCTAGTATGTTTCTCGATGTAAACCGGTTCAAAATTCTTCAGTTACTTTGAAAACTGTGTGTCTTGAAGATAGTTTGTTTGTGGGTTGGGCTCGAGTTGAAAACAAGTTTATTTTTATATTGAAAACCCATTTATTTTAGGTGACAAAACATTTAAAGTTTATTTTTAATTAAATTGACTTAATCTTTAAATAACATAAATTAAGTAACATAGTAATTAAAACAACAATAAAATCATCACTATGGCCTTATTACATAAAACAAAACCCAAAATAAAATTTGTAGAGTACTTAAATAAAATAAAATGTCCAAATTAAATAAAACTTTAAGTCGAGCATGGCCACCACAAGTTCTCGCCGTCCCACCATCACTGCTCATCACTTGAATCATGTTCCCACAACGGGTGAGTCAATGACTCAATGTGTAACCAAAGACTAAAATTTAATAGATTTAGGCATACCATACATATCATGTTCACATGATAATTCAAGATAATGATGCAACCCAACCCAAACCTAGATGCCATCTCGCTACACATCCCGCACCAACCTCGCACAACGTGGGGACTACTAAGTCAACCTCCATCCGCTACACACCATCAAAGGCAACATCGCAATGACGTGCTTATCGCCCATATAAAATTTGTGGCATAGCCACCAGATTAAATAATTGTGTCATGAGACACCACATTCAGATATTGTAACCGAAGTTACCACATTCAGATAATGTGTTCGAAGTCACCACATTCAGATGGTGAGACAGTAGTCACCACTTTCACTTCCCCTTTTTCATATAACTCGAATGCCCCATATTATTCATTTCATGCATATCATACTTAAATCCACATTTATGTCACTTTTCACATGTTAAATATAACATATTTCGTAATCCTAGTAGGAGTAGAAAACGTACCTGAGTACTTTGTACCGTAACACGGTACCTTAGCCATATTCACATTCTTATAAACATACACATATTAAATATTGCCATAAACATATTAAGAATTAGTGTGGAATACACACTGATTTGCTTAGTGATTCACCGAATCTCAAATCGATCTATCGCCTTAGATCTCAAGTTCCTACATTTGATTAATCACTTACTATTTAGTAAAAGCCTATTTGGTCATAAGACTAAATCCCGAAGGATTATTGCAACCAAAACTTACCTTGTTGCCGATTGAATTAAAAATCAAATCCCAAAAACTTGCATTCTTCCCCTTTGAAATCGGCTAATCACTAGATCCCTTGAATTAGTTAGTTTTTGGTTAAAACAAATAGATCTAAGTACTTAAGATAGGGCATTGGACGAATATGTGAGTACACTTACCTTGAAATTCTCAAATCCTAAAAAGTATCCCTTGCCTCAGATGTCTGTCGAAATACCTATAAACCTATGTTAGATTCTGTCGAAATACCTATACACCTATGTTAGATTCGATTCCAACATTAAACCATCATAGATGGCCCTTGGCCGGATGTAAATCCTGACTTACCTTAGATCCTTGAATTCCGAAAGATCCCTCCTTGGAGTCGATAGTTGTAGAACCCCGAAACACTCCTTATAATTTTGGCCACAAAATAATAACGATATTAGTTCCTATGTTGCGACTTAAAGAAGAGAATAAATTAATGACCATAAAATTCTTACCCTTAATATTGAATTCGACAGCACCTAAGCTTGAAGCCACTTGAGATATTCGGCTATGGCCTTAAAAGGCTTACTTCCGGCTTTTGGAGGGATTAGAAGGAAAAGAGAAGGAAGAATAAAGATGGAGGATTCGGCTAGAACACAAGGTATTTCATCTTTGGCTAACAAAAAAAAGAATAAAAGCAGAGGAAATTAGATGAGAGAGGAGAATCGCTTAAGAAATTTGGCAAAGGAAGAGTGAATGAATGAATGGCCTCTTTTCCTCTAATAGCCGAAATTACTAGCTAGAGTCCTTTACTTGGCCACCACTCTTCCTTATTTTGATAGCTTTATCCCTTGAATTATCACTTTATTCAAATTAAAAGAATTTAATCCAACAATTATCTCTTGAAAATAATGATAAATAAATCTCTTATTTATCCCTTATTTATCCACTAATTATAAAAGAAATAAAAGCTCCTAGAATTTAGCCATGTGCCGTCCACCTCTCTACTCCTTGTAGCAAAATAAAACTTTTATTTTTAGCTTCCCAAGTGACTCAAACCCAGGCCCAATTGCACCTGCTTGTGGCGTCACTCACTGGGCTTTAAGTGGTATCTTCAGGCCACTTTTCCAAGCCTATTTGTGTGTCAAATTCCTCCTATTAATTTTCTTAAGGCCACCTTGCCTTAGTTTCCTCTTTTTAAACTTAACATTTCCATACATTTCCAAGTTTCCAAAATGTTCACTTTCCTCTTTTAACTTAACATTTCCAAGTTTCCAAAATGTTCACTTTCCTCTTTTTGAAACTTAACATTTTCTTACATTTCCAAGTTTCCAAAAATGTTCATAATACATTCATAACACATAAGACATGTTATTTTGTATAATTAAACTGAAAATGCATAGGCCCTTTTCAGGATGTTACATTTAGACTGACTACGACAACAGTAGTGGCAAGTGCACCTATCGAATAGTAGTATAGCTCAGGCAAGAATATCTTATCGAACCCAAGGGAACCTAAAAGTACTACTACTCACTTTCTTTCTATTATTTAGCTTAAAATATGGAGTGATTGGATTATTAAACTAACGAAATACTTAAACTAAATGCAAAGATAAAAGAATGAATTGGAGAAAGACTTTAAGAAAACTCAGTTGATAAAGACGATACCCTCAGGAAGAATCCACCTATAACTTCACTTATAATTTATTCCCCAAACCATATGATTCCTTTACTTAGCTTGATCCGTGAGACTCCCTAACCTATATTAAACCTTCTCTTTAGGCAAATAACGTTTAATCTTAGGTTAATTAGTGGAACTGTCATTCTCTTATAATAACCCCCTAAGGAAGCAGTAAATCGATCAATGGATTCCCATATTAGGTTTCACCCTAATCTGACTCTAAGCGCCTGATCAACTCTGCTCAATTATGCTAGATCTACTATTAGGCAAGGTTTATTCCTCATCCACCTAAGCACATCAGATTAAATTAAGTAACATAATTAAGAACAAACTAAGTATTTATCATATAAATTAGAAATCAAATAACAAAATCCATCATAGGTTTCATCCCCTTCAGGTACCTGAGAGGTTTAGTGCATAACTAAATACGAAAACATCTCAAAAGAAAAGAATAAACAAAACATAAGAACTCCCTAAAACCCCCTGAAGGAATTGAAGGAGAGATCCTCCGTTTTGAATGGAGTTCCAACTTCTTGAGATGGATCAACTGGCTATCTTCAAGTGACTCCCTAAAAGATAAATGCTTTAGCCTAAAAGCCTCTGCCCTCCAAAAAGCTCTTCTTTTATGTCTGCCTTGGGTTGTTTATATAGGCTTGGAATGCTCTACTTGGCTCCTAAGTATCTTCTTCAAGTAGAATTACTCTTAGGGTGTTTGAGTAGACTTAGGAGTATGTTTCTTTGGCTTCAAGCATCCAATTCCGAGTGAAATTGCTCTCTCCCGCGGGAAGGGCACGGGCATGGCACATGCCCATGTAAACCATGGTTGGACCGTGTCTCGATTCTATTATTTTGGGCACGGCTGTGTAAGTCACCTGGTCCGTCCGTGTGAGAAATGGATGATGTACGGACCGTGTGTGATGGAGTTGAGGCTGTGCTCTAGGTAATCGGTGAGGCACGGTCGTGTGGGCTTTGGGCCAGGCTGTGTTGATTTCTGCTAAGGCCCAATTACTCTGTTTTAAGCTCATTTTGTGTTCTTTTTACCCTCGGGTGCTTTCCTGAGTATAAACATGAAAAGAAAGGATTAAAAGCACCTTTTTACATAAAATCAAGGGCTAAATCATCCAAAAGCCTATTAAACATGGGGTTAAAATATGTTACTTTTACGGTTTATCAGCAAGGTAGGTCTGTCATTTCCCATGATAAGTATGTCATCCACATACAGTATTAAGAATGTGATAGTGCTCTTACTAACTTTCTTGTAAACACATGGTTCATCTTCATTTTTGATAAAATCGAACTCTTTGATTGCATCGTTAAAACAAAGATTCCAACTTCGAGAAGCTTGCTTTAATCTATAAATGGATCTTTGAAGCTTACATATCTTTCTAGCATCCTTTGGATTGACAAAACCTTTAGGTTGTGTCATGTACACATCCTCTTCAAGTTTCCCGTTAAGGAAAGCTATTTTGACATCCATCTGCCAGATTTCATAATCATAAAATGCAGCTATGGCGAGCAAGATCCTGATGGATTTAAACATAGCTACAGGAGAAAAGGTTTCATCATAGTCAACACCATGAATTTGGCGAAAACCTTTAGCGACTAATCGCCCTTTGTATGTTTGTACATTACCATCCATGTCAGTTTTCTTTTTGAAAACCCATTTGCACCCTATAGGTTTAACCCCTTCGGGTGGGTCAATCAAAGTCCATACTTGGTTTTCGTACATGGAATCCATCTCAGATCTCATGGCCTCAAGCCATTTGTCAGAGTCTGGGCTCGTCACCGCTTCTTGATAACTCCTAGGCTCATCTTGATCTATAAGAAGAACGTCACCATGCATTGTAATAAGAAATCCATATCTCTCAGGTGCATGGCATTCTCTTAAAGATCTACGCGGTGGTTGTGTTTATACAGCAATTGTTTGTTCCTCAATTTCTTGTGGAATTTACTGTTGTTCAATCTCTGGTTTAGTGGTATCTTGTGATTCTCAAATTTTTGCAAGTTCAATATTTCTCCCACTTCCTTTTCTAGAAGTAAATTCTCTCTAGAAGACACCGGTCCGAGCAACAAACATTTTTGTAACACCACAAACCCAGTCAGAATGCTACGACCGAATTTGGTATGCTACAGGAAAGAGGATTGGGGAACTAATTAAAATCTTGAGTTGAAAACAAACTTTATTATGCCATTAGAGAAAATCAGGAGAATTTGTTTAGCTTGAGCCGCTTTATAAAGCCGAGTTGATTCGTTGAAAATCGAATTTTAAGAAAATTTGGATTAAGCTATCATCAAAAGCGATGTTGCGATTTTTAAGTGAAACTTTAATCAAGTTGATGTTTGATACCCATCTTTCATTAACCATTTTTATTTTAAAAAAAATCGTTTGATCAAAGCTGTAATCTTAGTAAACTCCCGATTTGATAATTCATTAAACATGCTATATTAATTGCAAAATGAAACCCAAATTAACGCTAAAGTGGCCTTATTACAATACCAAAATCAAAAACAAATAGTGAAGTTAAATAAAATATTGAAAAAAAAATTACTTAGAGTCTTATGCATGGCCATCTCGAGTCCGTCTCAACTCCGAATCCGCGATCTAATGATTACCTGCAAGTTTAGCAGAGGGGTGAGTCATCGAGACTTGGTGTGTAAATCTCTACATAATGCAAACTGGGCCTTAAGCCCACATCGTCCGCTAAGATAATCATGTATGCAATGCAGCCCAAACAAACTATGTTTCCATCCTTCACATCTCCTGAATCTACCCAAAATTTGTGGCACCCAGCCACTGTGGTACCAAACCACTGGTGGTTCTAAACCACTGGTGACATAGTCACAAATAATAATCTGTGGGGCCAACCCACTATGGTACCAAACCACTGGGATGAGTCACTGAAATATCATATGTGGTATCAAACCACTGGTGGTTCCAAACCACTGAGACATAGTCACAAATAATAATATGTGGGGACCAAACCACCGGTGACAGTCTTAGAATTATGTTTCCCCTCTTCGCACTATACCCTCGAGACCATGCACATGTTAACATACAATATGACTATGATCATACGTCTAATGCATAACAGTCAAGCCATTTCACTCATACATATATTTGTTAATGACAGAACATAGTGGAACTTACCTGGTGTCTTCAATCTTACCCACGAGGGTATCTTGGTGATCAATACCGTCATTACGGCTCATACGTAAGGCATGTAGTTATCGCAAATTAACAGGAAAGGGTGTGAGAAATTACACACCTGTAAACACGAGAACTAAACTTTCAATATTATCGACACTCTCGGAGGAGGGAACAACCACAATTTGTCTATTCAGATTCGAATTTAGTCCACAACCCAGTGGAAAATCCCGAACGACTGACACCACGTGCCGTTTGAACCTAGGGGCAGGGACTACGAGTCCAACCCCCTCTCTTACTTGGCTGGCATTTGTATCCATGAGAAGATCTTGATCAGGAAACTAGGTTAAGGCATAGAAAATGAAAGAGAGATTAGGTGCCCAAAATCGAAGAAGTTTTTTACCTAAGTCGATGTAAACCAAAGCTAATCGACTTGGCTTAAGGAACCGATTGAGCCTCGAACAATCACCAAGTTAGAATCGCCTAGAAATAGAATAAAGGAGTGGCCTTTCGGCCAACCGAATCAATGAAGAATCCCTTACCACCCATTCGGCCAACAACTACTTACCAAAATCCTCTTGAAAATTAGCCACACGAAAAATAGATGAGGAAAACATGCCCTTCTACAATCAGCCAGTGCCCGATGAGTGAGTCAGAACTTCGGTTAACCAACCCAAAGAGGAAAAAAGAAAAAAGAATGGGATGACAAGAGAAGATAGCTTCTTATCGCCACAAGAGCATGCCGAAAGGAGAGTCTATGTTCATTATTAACAAACATCGATGAAAGGGTACTACACTTGACACAAAAAGGAGATTCGGCCCTCACACAATATGAAGTAAAGAAGAGAGAAGAGAAGATAAAATAAAGAATAAGGTTCGGCTATAGCACTTATAGGTTTGGTTTTGAAGAAGAAACAAGAAGAAGATAAACTAGGGAGATTCGGCTATGAAGAACAAGAAGAAGAAAGATGAAGCTAGAAGGTGTTTTGGCATTTGGTAAATGAGAAAAAAAAGCAAATGGAGTGAGGGGTTGTGATTTTGGTAGGAGAAAGATGAATCAACCTTCAAAGAAAGGTGCAAAAGAAATGAAAGAAAATGCTATTGAAAGGAATGAAAATGAATCAACTCAAACACCTATTTGGAAACCATTTCGGCACTACCCTCAAGATAACTGAACATGCACCACAAAGAAAGAAACCAAAAGCAACCAATGAAGATTCGACCCTCCACCTATCAAGCTAGACCGTGCACACCCACACACACCTTCCCAAATTTGGCTAACCTCTCTCCCTCTCTCCAAACCCCACAACTTACTCCACCTTTCACTCTCCACTCCCCACTCAAACTTGTTGATCGATTCATACTCCTCCTATTACTCTCCTCTCTTCAATTCAAATGTGTTGACTCATTCAACTCCCACACACCAAAGTCCTAGCCGAATCTACCTCTCCTCCATCCTGGCGCCAAAATGAAATTGCCAAAATGCAAGCTGACGCGACTCGAACCTCTTCCCCCTGCTGCCATTCCCTTATGACGCGACATTCATGCACACTAAGTGGCGTCTCCTTGCCACTTCACCACCCCTTCTCTTGCGTCAATAAACACAAGTGATAAACCTTAAGGCCTGCCTCAGCTAACTCTCCCCTAAAGTGCCTAGAAATGAAATTTCCACTAAGGCTCAAACTTAACCCCGAGCCTTCCCGGAGCCCCTAAACATACCAATTTAGCAGACAAAACATGCCAAACACACATAGACATAACAAATGCAAAGCCCCTAATTCCTAGATGTTACAGTTTTGTTCTCAGTGGGATTAAAGAAATAATATCCTTTGGTTTCTTTTGGATACCCCAAAAAATACACCTTTTAGATTTGGGTTCAAGCTTAGTAGACGTCTGATGTTTAACATAACCTTCACAACCCTAAATTTTCATAAAAGACATACTGGGACATTTCCCAGTCCACATCTCACATGGCGTCTTTTGAGCCGATTTAGATGGAACACGATTTAGTGTGAAAGCAGCTGTCTCAAGTGCATGTCCCCAAAAAGAATTTGGTAGATCAACATGACTCATCATGGATCGAACCATGTCTAACAAAGTTTGATTTCTTCTCTCAGATACTCCATTCCATTGAGGAGTACCAGGAGGAGTAAGTTGTGAGACAATCCCACATTCCTTCAAAAGATCATCAAACTCTAGGCTCAAATACTCTCCACCTCGATCAAATCAAAGTGACTTGATAGTTTTGCCTAGTTGATTTTGTACTTCATTTTTGAATTCCTTGAACTTTTCAAGGGACTCAGACTTATGACGCATGAGATAAACATACCCATATTTATTAAAATCATTGGTGAAAGTAATGAAGTAGTGAAATCCACCTCTGGCCTGTATATTTATTGGTCCACATACATCAGAATGTATTAGGCCCAATAAATCACTAACTCGTTCACTTTTACTAGTAAAAGGAGATTTAGTCATTTTTCCCAATAAGCAAGATTCACATACTTCAAATTGTTCAAAAACAAATGAGTTCAAGAGACCATCATTATGGAGTTTGGATATGCGTTTCTCACTTATGTGGCCCAAACAATAATGCCAAAGATAAGTTTGATTTGAGTCATTTATTTTAGATCTTTTAGTATTTATGTTGTAAAAGAGATTCTTTTGATCTAAAATATAGAGGCCATTAATCAATTGTGCCGAACCATAGAAAACATTATTGAGATAAAAGGAACAACAATTATTCTTAATAATTATGTAACATCCAAAAATTTGAGTATTTATATGATGCATGTTTTGGTGCTTAACTTGTGTATAATTAAAATTTGCATGATTAGTATAGTCTTGAGAAGACTTGAGAAATATTCGGAATTAGAATAAATTTTAGTAAGGAGTATTTATTTGAAGTGGATCAAGTGACTTTGAGGTTTAAGTAAAATTTAAGTGTCAAAAACTAGCATAAGATGAGCTAGTAGCAAGGTGGTGTTGGCGCATGTATGTTTGCTTGAGGGGAGAGGTTCGAATCTCCTAGCATGCAATTTGAAGGCTTTTATTTTTTGCTTTTCCTTAGCATGTGTCGGTCATGGATAAGGATTACAATGAGTTGGATTAAATTTTTATGGCAAGAAGACCATGGGAAAAAGGCAAGTGTTAACTTAAGGAAAAGAATCATATGGAAAAGGCATGTAGGGGGGACATAAGGCTTAAAACAAGGGGAGATGTTTTGGAAAGTTTGGGGTGACTAAAGTTTGACCATTTGACTAATGTACTTGGACGGTTTAAGGGGCTAGGGGAGATAGCCGAAATTTTGTTGGCAAATTGGTATGGTTTGGGTGTTGGTTTTAGTTTCTCATTTTAGTGTAGCAACATATCTCTCTCCAAAACTCTTCTCCCTAGCCGAATGTGTCTTGTGTAATAGGTAAAATTTTGCTTTGGTTTTGGTAATTTCTTTTAGACCAAATTGTTATCATCTTCCATACTCCCCCAAGCTCTTTTCCTCATTATGCCGAAACCATACCATCTTGAAAGGTCATATTCTTTTTCTTCCTTTTGGCCAAATATAAACCAACCCCAAGACCCTTTCTTTGATCATCTTCCATCCTTTTTAAATCGACACATAAACACTCACTCTTTATTCTTTTTTTTCTCCCTTCTTTCTTCTTGTAAATAACACTTAAACATCACTATTTTTCCAAAACCTTTCATCATGGCCGAATGTTGATGGTAAAATCTTTTGCCGAATCATTTTTCTCTTCTTTGTTTATTCATAGCCGAATCTTTTCTTATACATAAGTATTCTTTTCAATCTTTTTTTTTTCTTCTTTGAAGCCTTGGACAATAGTGTGATAGTGAAGGGCCAAACTCAAGTGTTCGTAAATGTCGTAAATCGTTGGAATCGAATTAAGGTGTTAAGGTAAGAGATTATTAAGGATTTTCATATTACTCGACATATGGATATAAATGGTTTATTAATCGATTTCATTTTAGGGGACGTTATCACTCGATTGTCATATTGTGGAACGAGGATATTTGTGGTAAGTTAATCTCACTTTTAAAATCGTTAGTCAAAATTTCGATAATTTATTTGTCGGACTAATGATCTTTTGTCAATAGAGACAATCAAGATAAGGACAAAAAGGGCAGTAAATAGTGTTTGGAAGAGGGGTGGTTTTGCTATTCCCCCTAAGTTTAAGAGAAGGACTGTTTTGAGAATCTGAGACTTTCCACCGGATTGTGGACCCTCATCCGGTGAAAATCAATTATTCAATGTCGTACGTACTCCCGAGCCATTGTTTACTCGTGGTTCTGAACTTTTGATCGGAGAGAAATCACAAATAGTTGTTGTTCAAGATTTTGAGGGTAAGGATCTAGATCGATAATCATTAGAATAGTTTTATATTAAATATTAGTGTTCTAATCCATCGTGATGTGTGTTTAGATATCGACGAGCGAGAAAGTGTAGTTCTCACCGTAATCAGGTGCGTAACTTCACACTTATCTCTTGGGTTATACCATATCGTAAGTGTTATAATAAAAATCGTAAATTCGTGAGATTGAAAAATACGTTATATAAATTCTTTTATGTGAATGCATGAAACCAAAAATCGAGGATGTGGAAAATTACGGATTTACCCTTAATGGGTTATTTGTGAAAGAAAGTGATATTTTGGGCCATGTGAATATTTTTTGATTAATTGGCCAAGTGTCTGAACTGTGAAAAGGCCTCATATGTTAAATGGGCTGAATTACGAAATGTCCCGATGGACCGAATTACAAAATGTCCCGATGGACCAAATTATGAAAATACCCCTTTATGGGCCAAATTTGAAATATGTGATTTTATGGGCCAAATTTGAAATATGTGATTTTATGGGCCAAAATGCTATTTTGACTAATGGGCCAAATTGATAAATTGTAATATGGTTTTTGTAAAAATTTACTTTACAAATATTTTGTTATGCATAAACATGATTGCATGGGTTGGGATTATTGATGAAGAGAAGAAAGGCCTGATGCTAAAATTCTAGATAGGTGACTCTATCACGATGACCTGTTGCCCAAAATCTAGATCGGTGGTTCTACCACAATTATTTAAATGGCCTGTTGCCACAAATATTATAATAGGCTTTAAGCCTACTATTGGTGTGTTGGCGGGTGGGTTGACTTGATCCCACAGGTGTGATGGTTGGTACGGGTGGTGTATAGCGGATGGAATTTAGGCTTGGTTGGGAATTGCATATTACATGCATTATTATTTTTATACCTGATTTATAAATATTTACATTTGCAAAATGGGCTCAAGTCCAATTATATGTTTATATGGTTTTGGCCCAGTAAATCCGTAAGTGGGTTACACATTGAGTTTTAAGTAACTCACCCCATTTTTCTTACCCTTTTAGGTAATAATAATTGATAGAGACTTGGGTCAGAGATGACTTCGTGTGGAGGCTATACTACAAATGGTGGTTTATAAAACTTTAAAATTTCTTTAATAATTTTTATTAAGTACTATTTTAATGGCGATGTAATAAGGCCTTTTTAATTATGGATTTTATTATGTGGATGGATTTATTATGTTTTTAGTTTTACTAAGTTGGATTGATTTAGTTTTATAAATGTTTTTCAAAACTTTCGTATAAAATAAAGGTTTTTCTTAAATATCACCGAAACTTAGGAAATTATTTTAAAAATTTTCGATGAAATATTTTGACTAAATAAATCCAAAGTTTTGAACAATTACTACTCTATAGCAAATGATAATCTCTTGAGTTTTAATTATATATTTCAAATAAACTTTGATTTTTCGATAAAATCTTTCTTTTAATCATTTTGAGGATTTGATTCCTATATCGTTAATGATTTAAATGAACGTTTAATTTATGTGGCATGCCAAGATCCGGGCTTAATGCATAGGTCGAGTTTGGGGTGTTAAATTTTATGGTATTAGAGCCCAATTTCAAAACTCGACTGTGGTTTGGGTTCAACAATGATTTCTGTTTAAAAACTACTTAAATTTCTAGACTTTATGTTTTAAAGGTAGTATGGCACCACAAGCATCCGGCACCAAGTCAAGTAAGTATTTGTTTATTAAATGTTTATTATTGTGATGAGACCTTAGGAACACTCTAGAACTTCTAGTTTTAGGTGTTGAAAATGATAGAGATCGAGACTATAGGATGTGATTGCGAAAACAACCCTATCTCTTATATCTCATAAAATATCGTTAATAAACACTAAAATAATATTCTGATTCATAAAACTTGTAATCAAATTAAAAGCGAATTAGTCATTATAAGCACTAGAGGACGTGGTCGTGGACGCGGTAGACGTTGCCGTGGTAGAGGACGAGGTGCTGCGTCTGAAGCGCCAGGTCATATGCCGAAAATGGATGCACCTGCGTCATTTGAGAGTGAAACTAGATCTCATGATCATGTGAATGAGGATAATGCTTTGACTCAAGCAATGTTGCAAGTCTTAGAAAGAGTAGCTGGGGCCAGAACTGGGCCAGTAGCTCGCGGATCAATATTAGAACGACTCAAGTCTAGTGGTGCAGAAGTTTTTAGAGGTGTCTCTGGTGTAGCTTCGAATGTGGCAGAATATTGGCTTGAAGCCGTAGAACGAATTATGGATGATCTGGAGTGCACCGTTGAGCAGAAACTGAGAGGACCCGTGTCTTTACTAAGAGACGAGGCGTATCAATGGTGGCTTACTGTTCGAGAAGGCACCGATGCTGCATTGATTACTTGGGATTTTTTTAAAGCTGCTTTCCAAGGGAAGTACGTTGGGACAAGTTATGTAGATGCCCGGAGGAAGGAATTCCTGAATTTGGTTCAAGAAAGTAAGACGGTGGTAGCTTACGAGGCAGAATTTCTTCGTTTGAGTCATTATGCTCGTACAACAAGATGATCGATCATGAGCACTGTGTACGCTTTGAGGATGGGCTGAATTATGAGTTGAGGGTACTGATAGCCCCACAACAAGTACAGACTTTTACCTCGCTTGTAGAGAAAGCTAAGATAGCCGAAGAGGCTAAGAATTTAGAACGCCAGAACCGAGAAAAAGTTAGAGGAAAGAGGGATTTTAAATACTTTGGTTCTTCTAAAAGGTTTCAAAAGAGGCCACAGAATGATGAGCCAATTCAAGCTAGGACACCTGTGACTACCAATCAGAGTCAAGAATGTGCCGACTATGGAAGTCGACATCCCGAAGAATGTTGGAGGAAAATTGGTGCCTATTTTAAATATGGATCCAAGGATCATCAGTATAAGAATTATCCTCGACGGGCTGATATGACTCATAAAGCTCGTAACCCTGATGCTCAGCCAGCTAGAGGTACTCAGCAGCCACCGAGAGGCCGTGGGCCAGGTCATGGTGGTAATCGTAATGGATGTGGACAGGGTGCACTGGGTTGAGGTAATGGCGTTAGAGGTAACACAGAGGCAAGACAGCCAGGATTGGTCTATGCAGTCAGGAGTCGTGAAGACGGCGATGCACCTGATGTGATAACTGGTACATTCTTCATCTCTGATGTACCTATTACTGCTTTGATAGATATCGGGTCTACCCACTCGTATGTTGCTAGTGCCATATCTGGAAACCTAAATATTAGATCTGAGATTACCGATAGAGAGATGATGGTAATTAGTCCTTTAGGACAGTCGGTAATAGTGAATAAATTATTTAGAGATATGCCCTTGGAGATTCAAAGAGAGGTATTTCTAGTGGACTTGATGGAATTACCTTTCGGTGAATTTGATCTTATTTTGGGCATGGATTGGTTGGTGAAGCATCGGGCGCAATTGGATTGTGCCGAAAAGCGAATGTCAATAAGGACTGTGGATGATGAGGAGGTAATAATGATAGGCGAAAGAAGAAACTTTTTGGCAAATGTGGTATCTGCTTTGAAGGTAGAAAAGTTGGTGCGGAAAGGGAATGGAGCATTCCTAGCCTTCATCAGTGCTTTGGATGCCTTTCCCGAAGAACTTCCAGGTCTACCTCTAGATCGGGAAGTAAAATTTGGCATTGAGCTTTTGCCTGGAACGGCTCCGGTGTCCATTGCTCCTTATAGAATGGCACCGAAGGAGTTAGCAGAGCTTAAATCTTAAATTCAAGAACTGCTAGATCAGGGATTTATTCAACCAAGTGTGTCTCTGTGGGGAGCACCGGCTTTGTTCGTCAAGAAAAAGGATGGGTCGATGCGTATGTGTATTGATTATAGGCAGTTGAATAAGTTGATGATCAAGAATAGGTATCCATTACCGAGAATCGACGACCTATTTGATCAATTAAGAGGAGCTTCAGTCTTCTCCAAGATTGATTTGAGATCGGGTTATCATCAACTCAAGGTGAAAGAGGCAGATATTCATAAGATGACATTCTGAACTCGCTATAGACATTATGAGTTTTTAGTGATGCTGTTTGGTTTGACTAATGCACCAGCTGCATTTATGGACATGATGAACCGAGTCTTTCAACCCTATTTAGACCGATTCGTAGTAGTGTTCATAGATCGACATCTTGGTTTATTAGAGGAATAAAGAAGAGCATGACTCTCATTTGCGACCGTGTTGCAAATTTTGCGAGATAAGCAACTTTATGCCAAATTCGATGAAGTGTGAATTTTGGTTGAAGGAAGTGACTTTCTTGGGTCATGTAGTGTCACCAAGGAATAAGAGTTGATCCTCGAAAGGTAGAGGTCAGTGTTGGATTGGAAACCGCCAAAGTCGATGAGTGATATTCGGAGTTTCTTGGGTTTAGCTAGTTATTCTAGATGCTTTGTTGAGGGTTTTCGTTGATTGTCGCACCCTAACTAAGTGCTTGCGAAAGGAAGTACCGTATGTATGGACCGATAAACAACAAGAAAGTTTCGAGAAACTGAAGAAGATTCTAACAGAAGCACCAGTACTGATTCTACCTGAGGCCGAAAAAGAGTTTACCATTTACTGTGATGCGTCACACACGGGTTTAGGATGTGTACTGATGCAAAGTGGAAAAGTGGTAGCTTATGCTTCTCGACAGTTGAGGCTACATGAAGTCAACTATCCTACTAATGATTTGGAGTTGGTTGCGGTGGTGTTTGCATTAAAGATTTGGAGGCATTATCTCTATGGTGAGAAGTCAATCATTTATACGGACCATAATAGTCTTAAGTATCTCCTTACCCAAAAGGAGTTAAATTTAAGACAATGGAGATGGGTGGAGTTGTTAAAGGATTATGATTTCTCAATCGAGTACCATCCTGGAAAGGCTAACGTTGTGGCAGATGCGTTGAGTCGTAAGGTTGTATCAGAGTTAAGAGCAATGTTTGCTCATCTTAGTTTGTATGAGGATGGCAGCCTGCTAGCGGAACTTCAGGTGAAGCCTTTATGGTTGGAACAAATTAAGGAAAAGCAATTATCCGATGAAAAGTTGGGTCCTTTAATACAACAAGCTGAAAGTGGTATAATAGGGGATTTTGTTTTGAACAAGGATGGTGTACTGTGTTTTCGTGGAAGGGTTTGTATGCCCAAGGATTCAATTTGAGGCAAATGATACTTCTAGAGGCGCATAGTAGCCCTTATGCTATGCACCCTAGAGGAAATAAGATGTATCGGGATCTCCGTGAATAGTATTGGTGGCCAAAGTTAAAGCGAGAGGTTACTGATTTTGTGGGAAAGTGTTTGGCTTGTCAACAAGTGAAGGCGGAACATCAATTGCCATCGGGTTTATTGCAACCGCTAAAGATTCCTCTATGGAAATGGGAGCGGATAACGATGGATTTTGTTAGTGGGTTACCCTTAACACCTACTAAGAAAGATTCAGTCTGCATCGGTGATAGTAGATCGATTAACGAAGACCGCTTATTTTCTACCGGTTAGATGGATTACTCGTTGCTGGTTGGCTAAACCGTATGTATCTCAAATCATGAGGTTGCATGGGGTACCAAAGGTTCATCATATCGGACGGGGATCCTAGATTTACATCACGATTTTGGAAAGCTTTACATGAGGCTTTGGGAACAAAATTAAACTTTAGTACTACTTTTCATCCTCAGTCAGATGGTCAATCAAAAGAGTAATTCAGATTTTGGAAGACATGTTACGAGGTTGTGTGATTGACTTCAGAGGTAGTTGAGAGGATTTTCTACCTTTGACAGAGTTTGCGTATAATAACAGTTATCAATCCAGTATCCAAATGGCATCCTATGAAGCTTTATATGGTCGTAGGTGTCGTACTCCTACTTGTTGGACTGAATTAGGGGAACGACAGTTGTTGGGTCCTGAACTGATATCTGAGACGGAAGAAAAGGTAAAGGTGATTCGGGCATGATTAAAGGAAGCTTCAGATAGACAAAAGTCGTATGCGGATCTGAAGTGTAAAGATATTGAGTTTGCGGTGGGAGATCAGGTCTTTTTGAAAGTTTCACCGTGGAAGAAGATTTTTAGATTCGGAAGGAAAGGCAAGTTGAGCCCTAGGTTCATTGGACCGTACTATGTGTTGAAGAGTGTAAGACCAGTGGCCTATCAACTTGATTTACCTCCGGAGTTGAGTCAGATTCATAGTGTCTTCCATGTTTCTATGCTGAGATGCTATAGATTAGATCCATCGTACATAGTACCGGTAGAAGAAGTGGAATTAAGGCCAGATTTGTCTTTTGAGGAGGAACCAGTGAAAATTTTAGATCGCGACGTTAAGATGTTAAAAAAGAAGACTGTGCCGTTGGTTAAGGTTCTTTGGCATAATCATAGAGCGGAGGAAGCTACGTGGGAGCCTAAGAATACAATTCGACAACAATATCCTCATCTCTTT
The DNA here is from genome assembly GCA_025506655.1 of Gossypium rotundifolium. Classification (NCBI taxonomy): domain Eukaryota; kingdom Viridiplantae; phylum Streptophyta; class Magnoliopsida; order Malvales; family Malvaceae; genus Gossypium; species Gossypium rotundifolium. Next base: position 123,029,242 of record CP106723.1, read on the forward strand.
TAGCCAGGTAAATTTCGAGGATGAAATTTTCTTTAAGGAGGGTAGAGTTGTAACATCCAAAAATTTAAGTATTTATATGATGCATGTTTTGGTGCTTAACTTGTGTTATTTTGCATGATTAGTATAGTCTTGAGAAGACTTGAGAAATATTCGGAATTAGAATAAATTTTAGTAAGGATTATTTATTTGAAGTGGATCAAGTGACTTTGAGGTTTAAGTAAAATTTAAGTATCAAAAACTAGCATAAGATGAGCTAGTAGCAAGGTGGTGTTGGTGCATGTATGTTTGCTTGAGGGGAGAGGTTCGAATCTCCTAGCATGCAATTTGAAACCTTTTATTTTTGCTTTTCCTTAGCATGTGTCGGTCATGGATAAGGATTAGGATGAGTTGGATTAAATTTTTATGGCAAGAAGACCATAGGAAAAAGGCAAGTGTTAACTTAAGGAAAAGAATCATATGGAAAAGGCATGCAAGAGGGACATAAGGCTTAAAACAAGGGGAGATGTTTTGGAAAGTTTGGGGTGACTAAAGTTTGACCATTTGACTAATGTACTTGGACGATTTAAGGGGCTAGGGGAGATAGCCGAAATTTTGTTGGCAATTGGTATGGTTTGGGTGTTGGTTTTAGTCACATTCTCATTTTAGTGTAGCAACATATCTCTCTCCAAAACTCTTCTCCCTAGTCGAATGTGTCTTGTGTAATAGGTAAAATTTTGCTTTGGTTTTGGTCATTTCTTTTAGACCAAATTGTTATCATCTTCCATACTCCCCAAGCTCTTTTCGTCATTGTCGAAACCATACCATCTTGAAAGGTCATATTCTTTTCTTCCTTTTGGCCGAATATACACCAACCCCAAGACCCTTTCTTTGTTCATCTTCCATCCTTGGAAATCGACACATAAACACTCTCTTTATTCTTTTTTTCTCCTTCTTTCTTCTTGTAAAGAACACTCAAACATCACTATTTTTCCAAAACCTTTCATCATGGCCGAATGTTGATGGTAAAATCTTTTGCCGAATCATTTTTCTTTTCTTTGTTTATTCATAGCCGAATATTTTCTTATACATAAGTATTCTTTTCAATCTTTCCTTTTTCTTCTTTGAAGCCTTGGACAATAGTGTGATAGTGGAGGGCCAAAACTCAAATGTTCGTAAACGTCGTAAATCGTTGGAATCGAATTAAGGTGTTAAGGTAAGAGATTATTAAGAATTTTCATATTACTCGACATATGGATATAAATGGTTTATTAATCGATTTCATTTTAGGGGACGTTATCGCTCGATTGTCATATTGTGGAACAAGGATATTTGTGGTAAGTTAATCTCACTTTTAAAACCGTTAGTCAAAATTTCGATAATTTATTAGTCAGACTAATGATCTTTTGTCAATAGAGACAATCAAGATAAGGACAAAAAGGGCAGTAAATAGTGTTCAAAAGAGGGGTGGTTCCGCTATTCCATCTAAGTTTAAGAGAAGGACTATTTCAGGAATCTGAGACTTTCCACCGGGTTGTGGACCCTCATCCGGTGAAAATCAATTATTCGAAGTCGCACGTACTCCCGAGCCATTGTTTACTCGTGGTTCTGAACCTTTGATCGGAGAGAAATCACAAATAGTTGTTGTTTGAGATTTTGAGGGTAAGGATCTAGATCGATAATCATTAGAATAGTTTTATATTAAATATTAGTGTCCTAATCCATCGTGATGTGTGTTTAGATATCGACAAGTGGGAAAGTGTCGTTCTCATCATAATCAGGTGTGTAACTTCACACTTATCTCTTGGGTTATACCATATCGTAAGCATTATAATAAAAATCATAAATCCGGTGAGATTGAAAAATACGTTATATAAATTCTTTTATGTGAATGCATGAAACCAAAAATCGAGGATGTGGAAAATTACGAATTTGCCCTTAATGGGTTATTTGTGAAAGAAAGTGATATTTTGGGCCATGTGAATATTTTTTAATTAATTGGCCAAGTGTGTAAATTGTGAAAAGGCCTCATATGTTAAATGGGCCAAATTACGAAATATCTCGATGGACCGAATTACGAAATGTCTCGATGGACCAAATTACGAAATGTCCATATGGATCGAATTACGAAAATACCCCTTTATGGGCCAAATTTGAAATATGTGATTTTATGGTCCAAATTTGAAATATGTGATTTTATGGTCCAAATTTGAAAAATGTGATTTTATGGGCCAAATTTGAAATATGTGATTTTATGGGCCAAATTTGAAATATGTGATTTTATTGGCCAAATTTGAAATATGTGATTTTATGGGCCAAAATGCTATTTTGACTAATGGGCCAAATTGATAAATTGTAATATGGTTTTTATAAAAATTTACTTTACAAATATTTTGTTATGCATAAACATGATTACATGGGTTGGGATTATTGATGAAGAGAAGAAAGGCCTGATGCCAAAATTCTAGATAGGTGACTCTGTCACGATGGCCTGTTGCCCAAAATCTAGATCGGTGGTTCTACCACAATTATTTAAATGGCCTGTTGCCACAAATATTATAATTGGCTTTAAGCCTACTATTGGTGTGTTGGCGGGGTGGGTTGACTTGATCCCCACAAGTGTGATGGTTGGTACGGGTGGTGTGTAGCGGATGGAAATTAGGCTTGGTTGGGAATTGCATATTACATGCATTATTATTTTATACCTGATTTATAAATATTTACATTTGCAAAATGGGCTCAAGTCCAATTATATGTTTATATGGTTTTGGCCCAGTAAATCCGGTAAGTGGGTTACTCATTGAGTTCTAAGTAACTCACCCCATTTTTCTTACCCTTCTCAGGTAATAATAATTGATGGAGACTTGGGTCGGAGATGACTTCGTGTGGAGGCTATACTACAAATGGTGGTTTATAAAACTTTAAAATTTCTTTAATAATTTTTATTAAGTACTATTTTAATGGCGATGTAATAAGGCCTTTTTAATTATGGATTTTATTATGTGGATGGATTTATTATGTTTTTAGTTTTACTAAGTTGGATTGATTTAGTTTTATAAATGTTTTTCTAAAACTTTCGTATAAAATAAAGGTTTTTCTTAAATATCACTGAAACTTAGGAAATTATTTTAAAACTTTTCGATGAAATATTTCGACTAAATAAATCCAAAGTTTTGAACAATTACTACTCTATAGATCAAATGATAATCTCTTGAGTTTTAATTATGTATTTCAAATAAACTTTGATTTTCCGATAAAATCTTTCTCTTAATCGTTTCGAGGATTTGGTTCCTACATCGTTAATGATTTAAATGAACGTTTAATTTGTATGGCATGCCAAGATTCGGGCTTAATGCATAGGCCGGGTTTGGGGTGTTACAAATTATCTCAAAACCAATTTTGTCTAAACAAGAAATTGAAATAATGTTTTTAGTCAAACTGGGCACAAAATAACAATCCTCTAAACATAAATCAAGTCCACCAGGCAAAGATAAAGTATATGTTCCCATTGCTAATGCAACAACTTTTGCTCCATTTCGAACTCGCAGGTCCACATCTCCTCTAGCCAAAGTCCAACTCCTTTGTAGTCCCTGTACAGAAGTACAAATATGAGAACCACAACCAGTATCTAATACCCAAGAAGTAGTAATTGATAAATTAATATCAATAACATAAATACCTGAAGCAGACTTTCTGCTTGCTTTAGCCTTCTTGACTTCCTCAAGATAGGTAAGGCAGTTCCATTTCCAATGTCCAGTCACACCACAATGAAAGCAGTTTCCTTCCTTAGACACCCCACCTTTAGGTTTCTGTGTAGCCTTTCCTTTTCCAAGCTTGGGCTTACCTTTGCCCTTGTGCTTTATCTGAACTTTGGCCTTTCCCTTGCCCTCGTTATTACGGACCATCAGTATGGGCTTGGGTCCAACCTTTTTCATGTTGCCTTCAGCAGTTCGTAACATACTGAGCAACTGTGGCAGAGTCTTGTCAATTTCATTTATATTGAAATTGAGGACAAAGCGCTATAGCTATCCGCAACGATTGTAGAATAACATCACACCAATTCTTGGCTCAATGGAAACCCAAGCTTAGACAAAGCTTTCAATATAGCCAATCATCTTAAGGACATGAGGTCCTACTGGGCTTCCTTCAGCCAACTTACATTGGAATAGGGCCTTAGAGATATTGAACCTCTCTTGCTGTGCTTGCCCCTGATAAAGTTCTTTCAGGTGCTCGATCATATCATAAGCAACCATGTCCTCATGTTGCTTTTGAAGCTCATGATTCATAGTGGCAATTGTAAGACATCCAACATCTACCATGTCATCGAGATACTTCTTGTAAGCATCTTTATCGGCCCTCGTGGCATTAGCGGGTGGTTCATTAGGAAATGGTTGTTCAATGACATATAATTTCCGTTCTTGTTTGAGGACAATCCTCAAGTTACGGAACCAGTCAAGAAAATTCAAACCATTTAATTTGTCCTTCTCAAGGACCGATCAGAATGAGAGCGTGCTAGTGTTTGCAGCCATAATATATCTACAACAATTAAATATGCATGTGAGTAAATTTACCAATTTTATATCAATCATTAAAAAGACTTTATTAAATGATGTTCCCACTATTTTATTTCAAAATTAATAACCCTCATATATTAATTTTGGAAAAACTTTCTCAAAAGTATTTCTAGTGGGTTAAGGATCCATATTTCACCTCCTCTTTAGTCAGCTTTGGCTTTACTCTTAAGACTATGGTTATTTAGGTAAGCAACATTTGCTAATTACATCATATGTAACTCCTAATATTTGGTGAACACCTCTTGTTCTAATCATCTTATGATTTATCCAATTTACTTGCCTCTAGGTTTCTAATCCTATTAGAGTAACCTAATTAAGTCATTAACCAAGTTTTAACCAACAAATATCACTTGTTTATTCTTCGCATTTAACCAAGATAAATACTAGTACTTCGCTTTAGCAGAACCTACATAGTATTGATCGAGGCCTTAACGAGGGCAAAATTGGAAGGCCATGTTGACTTAATATTTTAATAGAGGGATTTTATTAAGGTTGTTCCATCTCACCAATTATGATCTACTTTAGTCCATTTAGTCTTTTAATTAATCTCATCAATTAATGGGGTTTATTATTATCAAATTTTATTATATAAAAATTGGCATGCTTTAGACATCCATAGCATCTCATACATGAAAAAATAAAGCAATAAATAAATGCAATAGTTATAGCTCATAAACTAAGGTGATTTAACCCAAGCCAATAGGAGAACCAAAAGGAATCCTAAAGGTGTAAGCCGTTTCACAAGCTATCAATCCACAATAGTTGTCCCAACTTCCTTCTCGTCTAGCCCACAACAACTCTTGCAAATTACAATATGCAAAAACTCGTTTTACATACGAGGGAGTAAGATGAGAAGAGAAATACAAGAGAATAGTAGTAAGGCACGACACACAAGCCGTATTTATATATATAAAATTACAACCTTTTATCAAATGGGTCATCGGGCTATAACTATGCATTTCAAACACTATGCATGTCAAAAATAACATACATAATTCAACGCTTTTGCTAAGCTGAATCATAAAATATCCTTTCAACCTTTTATGGCCCATCAAGTTTATAAATTTCTTTTATTAACAAAACATACTGTAATAAGAATATGGGGTCTGATAACTTTCATCAACAGAATCGTGTTTTTAGGATTTTAATCCTTGAGGTTTCATATGGGAACAACCCTTGTTCCACTAGCCAGTTAACTCTTACTGGAAACTATACATACCACCGTCGCATTATTTCACATTTGTTAATAGTTAATAGTAATAATATAAAATCAAATATTCCACACCACCATGATTAACATTTAATCAATTATCAAAAGGAACAGTTATCAGGTTAGAATTAAACAATTTAAACAATTGAAAATGTAATAAAATTAAAGTATGCATCTCATACAATTGCATCACCCAAGTATTTAAACTCGAGTTCGTATCACACAAGTGGCTTTGATACCAATGTTGGAACACCGGCACCCCCATAGTGCAGTAAAATAAAATTAATTTCGGAGATCCAAACCATGAATCCATGTGTGAGGAGTTGATCGTGTCAAAACAGTCGAGTTTTAATATTTATAAAAGAGTGATCGAACCTGTAGACTGACTGTGACAACAATAGAGGCAAGTGCGCCTATCGAACAGTAGTATAGCTCAGGCAAGAATATCTTATCGAACCCAAGGGAACCTAAAAGTACTACTACTCACTTTCTTCCTATTATTTAGCCTAAAATATAGAGTGATTGGATTATTAAACTAACGAAATACTTAAACTAAATGCAAAGACAAAAGAATGAATTGGAGAAAGACTTTAAGAAAACTCATTGATAAAGACGATACCCTCGTGAAGAATCCACCTATGACTTCACTTATTATTTATTCCCCAAACCATATGATTTCTTTACTTAGCTTGATTCGTGAGACTCCCTAACCTATATTAAACCTCTCTCGAGGCGAATAACGCCTAACCTTAGGTTAATTAGTGGAGCTCGTTCTCTTATAATAACCCCTAAAGAAGCAATAATCGATCAATGGATTCCAATATTAGGTTTCACCCTAATCCGACAAAATCTCGTAACCTTATCTCTAGGCGCCCGATCAACTCCGCTCAATTACGCTAGATCTACTCTTAGGCGGGGACTATTCCTCCTCCACCTAAGCACATCAGATTAAATTAAGCAACATAATTAAGAACAAACCAAATACTTATCATATAAATTTAGAAATCTAATAACAAAATCCATCATAGGTTTCATCCCCTTCAGGTATCTGAGGGGTTTAGTGCATAACTAAATACGAAAACATCTCAAGAGTAAAGAATAAAGAAAACATAAGAACTCCGTAAAACCCCCTGAAGGAATTGAAGGAGAGATCCTCCGTCTTGAATGAGTTTCAACTTCTTAAGATGGATCAATTGGCTATCTTCAAGTGACTCCTAAAAGATGAATGCTTCGGCCTAAAAGCCTCTGCCAAAAAGCTCCCTTTTAATGTCTGCTTTGGGTTGTTTATATAGGCTTTGGGATGCTATACTTGGCTCCTAAGTATCTCCTTCAAGTAGAATTACTATTAGGGTGTTTGAGTAGACTTAGGAGTATGTTTCTTTGGCTTCAAGCATCCAATTTCAAGTGAAATTGCTCATTCCCGCGACAGGGGCACGCCCATGGCACACGCCTGTGTAATTATAGGGTTGGGCCGTGCCTTGATTCTGTCAATTTGGGCACGGCCATGTAGATCACCAGGCATGCCCGTGTGTGGTAATGAGATGATGCACGGCTGTGTAACTCGTGAGTTGGGCCGTATTCTAGGTAATTGTCAAGACACGGTCGTGCAGGTTTTGGGCCAGGCCATGTTGATTTCTTGCTAAGGCCCAATTACTCCGTTTTAAGCCCGTTTTGTGTTCTTTTTATCCTCGGGTGCTTTCCTGAGTATAAACATGAAAAGAAAGGATTAAAAGCACCTTTTTACATAATTTAAGGGCTAAATCATCCAAAAGCATACCAAATATGGGGTTAAAATATGTTACTTTTACGGTTTATCAAGAATGAATCGGGGTGAAATAATTGTTTCGAAATTATCGAAACTTCAATCTGAGTAGACAGCGACGCCTCAGCAACAAGAGTTTTGATCTACTGTTGAACCAAGCCGCAACCTTATTTCGATGTCGGCCTCTATGTAATCCACCCGGTTTGACTATGAATGGAAGAAATCTCCAAAACTATTTTGGAGGTTTATTTGCTTGATGGCTGCTAGACCTCACAAATAATCTCTTAGGGTTTCTCTTAAGCTTTGTATCTTTTTAATACCTTTTATAACTAGTATCTCTTAAATGTATCATAAAATTAAATAAATACAATAAAGTTTTTAACCAAAAATCATAATTACATTAATTATATCCGAAAATTATAATTACATTAATTATAATAAGGATTTCGGTAAACTATATTTATTTAAATTTATATACGAATCAAATTCATATATTAATAGAACTATGTTGTCATTATGTCTACAACATCCTTGTACATATAATATGTTCAATATTTGATTGGCCAATTAAATTAATTCTTTAATTAATTTAATTCATGTGACAACCAAACACAATACCAACTATGTTTTATTCCGCTCATTTCAACCATAGGGTGTGACCCTGTAGGTTCTTGCAACATTAGCAGTAATACTAGAACGATTCTAATGTTACAAACAATGAGTGGCATCTAGCAATGCATCATTGCTACCTAAGCTACAAGAAGTCATGATTCGACATAAAATTAACATTTCATGCATTAATCCTTAAGTCCTTTATCTCTGGAATGGATACAAGTCATGGGATAGTCACACTTGCATAGTCCATCCCGTGTTTCTTGATAACTTGAGTAGACTATGATATACAAATTAGTATGACATCTCATATCAACTTATTTGAGCATGGCCATGCATTTCTAGTCTCACTCAATCAAGTGGCCTAAGTTATTACTCCTATTATGTAGGATGGACTTATCCTATATTGATCAACCATATCCCTCTACATAGATTGTGGTATATTCAACATCAGCCTTTATAGAACAACCTGTTACGGTGTACGTTTGACTGTATCAAAATATACAACTCACGATGTTGGGATATGATGATCTCAAGCCTAAGGATCATATACATATTAATTACTATAAGTAATGTTGTGACAATTACATAATAATCCAAGAAACATACTCATAGCGGGTCAATCCAATATGTTGTTCTTTAACACACATATTCATGCATTGATTTTGACACTCCATATCAATGACAACTCTTTATCATCAATCAACTACATGTTAGTCTTAATGCATTATTGTTGTCCTAGTCAACAATAATACTTGAGTAAGGATCTTTTAAGAATAATCATATTATTCTTAGGACATTAATATAAAACAGTTTATTTGTACACACAGAAAGAAAAAAACTGAAATAATAATGACAACACTTTATATTAATAAACATGGTAAATCAAGTATGTTTTTACAACCATCTCATGATTGATCTTTGGACATACTCTTACAGATCTCTCCTTCAATTCCTTTAGGGAGTCTTAGGGATTTCTTATGTTTTGTTTTATCTTTTCTTCTGAGATGTTTTCTTTTATCGTTATGAACTAAACCCTTCAGATACCTGAAAGGGATGAAACCTAAGACGGATCTTGTTATTGTTTTTTGAACTATATGATAAATATTTGATTTGTTCTTAATTATGTGTGCTTAATTCTTGTGTTAATATTTCTGGGTTATTGATTCAAGTTGAATGTGCTTAGGTGGTGGAGCAAAAGTCCTTGTCTAAGAGTAGATCTAGCATAATTAAGCGGAGTTGATCGCGCGCCTAGAGATAGGGTGACGAGATTTTGCTGGATTAGGGTGAAACCTAATATGGGAGTCTATAGATCGAGTTAATGCGTATCTAGGGGTTTTAATTAGAAAGAGATTTCAATTAATCAACCTAGGGTTAGACGTTATTCGCCTCGAGAGAGGGTCTAATATAAATTAGGGAATCCTACGAATCAAGTCAAGTGAATAAATCGTCTGGTTCAGAGTTAGATAACAAGTGAAGTCTAGGTGGATTCTTCCTAAGGGTATCATCTTAATCAATTGAGTTTTCCCAATAGTATTTCCCCAATTCATTCTTTTTGTCTTTGCATCTTTAGCTTAGTAGTTAGTTAATTTAGATTAAACAATCAATCTCTTAATATTTAGGCTAAATAATAGAAAGAAGGTTAGTATTAGTACTTTTAGTTCCTTTGGGTTCGACAATCCGGTCTTGCCTAAGCTATACTACTGTTCGATAGGTGCACTTGCCTTAAATCATTGTCAGAGTTAGTTTCCAGGTTCGATCATTCTCTTTATAAATTTTAAAACTCGACAAAACAACAATCAAGTTTTTGGCGCCGTTACCGGGGAACTAAAATATTAAGAAAGCCTTATTTTTATTACTTTAGCCATTATTTTTATTTTTTCCCCGCAATTTATTTTTATTTTTATTTTAGTTTTACCCTTGCTAATTTTCTTTCTTTCTTTTCCAGCACAGGTACCTCTAGTTTATGACTAGAAGGAACCCGAAAGGACAACTAGTATACGATAATGATATTGAAGCTACCGCTCGCAGGAATCGCAGAGAAATTAGGCGAGCCCTAAATTACAGAGAAGAAGAACAACAAGGCGAATCCAATCCTACTGAAGGGATGGACGAGAATAATCAACCACCACAAGATGTGGCAGAAAACAATGCTCCGCATATTATGTATGATTATGGTAAACCTCATTTAACAGGAGCAGAATCGAGTATTGTTAGGCCTACTATAGCTGCTAATAATTTTGAATTAAAGCCTAACACTATACAAATGATTCAACAATTTGTTCAATTTGATGGTCTGCAGGACGAAGACCCAAATACTCATATAGCTAATTTTTTAGAGTTCTGTGATACCTTTAAAATAAATGGCATTTCTGATGATGCCATACGTCTTTGGTTATTTCCCTTTTCATAAAGGAATAAAACCAAGCAGTGGTTGAATTACTTACCACGAGGGTCAATCACCAGATGGGATCAAATGACCGAAAAAATTTTAATAAAATATTTCCCACCGGCCAAAACAGCCAAATTACGAATGATATCTCTTCCTTTGTGCAGATGGATTTAGAGACATTATACGATGCATGGGAGAGATAAAAGGATCTCTTGAGAAGGTGTCCGCACTATGGTTTACCCTTATGGCTCCAAGTCCAAACTTTCTACAACGGTGTAAACCCCTTAACGAGGCAACTAATTGATTCAGCCACCGGTGGAACCCTGAACAATAGAACTCCTAAAGCAGCCTATAAGTTTATTGAAGAGATGCCACTGAATAACTATCAGTGGCAGGTTACAAGGACAAAACCAACAAAATCAACCAAAGTTTTCAACCTCGACACAATAACCATGCTATCAACACAGGTAGAGATGATGAATAAAAAGCTTGATAGTTTGTGTTCTTCATAGGTACATCCAGTAATGCAGTGCGACGCAAGTGGAACTGTGGCAAATCCTGAGTACCCACCCTACCAACCGGGCACTGAAAGCGAATAGATGAACTATATATGTAATAATTTCAAATCTAATAACAACCCTTATAGTAATACTTATAATCCAGGTTGGAGGAACAACCAAAATTTTTCATGGGGAGGTTAAGGAAATCAAGGAAATCAAATCCAACAACCTTCTCAAAATTTCCAAAATCAACCATATCCACAAGAAAAGAAGTCGAACCTTGAAGAGATGCTGACAAAATTCATGGCAGCCATAGAAAATCGTTTCCAAGACACTGAGACAACACTTAAAAACCAACAAACATCAATTGAAGAGATCAAGAACCAAGTTGGGGAACTTACTAAGTCAGTTGGGGAACTTACTAAGATGGTTTTTGAAATTCGATCAGAGATTCTTTCTAAAGAAATAGAATAGGTAAAGGCATTTACACTAAGTAGTGGAAAGGAGTTAGTCGAACCAAAGAAAAAATACCACACGAAGATAACAAAGCAAAGGATGAGGGAGATGAGGATGTCCCTAAAGAAAGTAAACCAGCAATCCCATATCCGACAAAGTTGAAGAAAGACCGATTAGATGCCCAATACGGTAAATTTCTTGAAATTTTGTACAAATACATATTAACTTACCCTTTGTTGAAGCCATTTCACAGATGCCGACATACGCAAAATTCTCAAAAGAGCTCCTGACGAATAAGAGGAAGCTTGAAGAAATATCAACAGTGGAGCTTAATGAAGAATGTTTAGCCATCCTCCAAAACAAGTTACCACCCAAATTAAAAGACCAAGGAAGTTTTACTATTCCCTGTTTAATTGGTAGTTTAAATATTAAGAAAGAATTAGCTAATCTAGGTGCCAGTATTAATTTAATGCCTTATAAAATGTTTAAACAACTAGATCTTAGGGAACCAAAACCCACTAGGATGAGTATTCAGTTAGCTGATAGATCTATTAAATATCCTAGAGGAGTTATCGAAGATGTCTTGGTAAAAATTGATAAATTTATTTTCCCTGTTGATTTTGTTGTGCTTGACATGGATGAGGACATTGAGGTTCCCTTAATTATAGGGCGCCCTTTTTTAGTTACTGCTAGGACTGTTGTCGATGTAGGAGATGGTAAGCTTAGATTAATAATAGGTGATGAGGAAATTATTTTTCAAATTTATGATGCCATGCGATATTCTAGGGAACAAGATGATTCCTATTATTTTGTTGATACTGATGGGCTGATCATATCATTCAAAACTCATTATGCGTTGAGACTAGATTTGAATGAATCATACATGATGACATGATGGTATTTGAATTTGATAAATATTTGAAAACATTAGTTGAAAATCATTGTATTATCAAAACCTTTAAATAGTTTGTTAAAGAGTTACTATAATAAAATATTTATAAAAGAATTCCATATACTTGAAAACCTAAATTTATTTTAATAAAGCATCATAAAATCACACCCATAATTAAAAAGTCCAAAGTTTAGTTTAAATCCCAAACACACATAAAATCCATAAGTTACTTATAGAGGCCCTTATTACAATAATCCATAATAGTAAAAAATTTATTAAAAGTTCGAGTTTAAGTAACCCTCTTACGCAAAGATGGCCTCCAAAACCTAATTTCCATCCGCTAACACCCGTACCAACCATCACACCTGGAGATCAAGTCAACCCACCCGCCATCACACCAATCGTAGGCGTTAAGCCTTTTTATAATTGTGGCATAGCCACCTAACTAGAAAGCGATAGGTCGATATTGTGCGAAACCACCAACTAGAGGCAATAAGGCGATATTGTGGCGAGCCACCGAACTAGAGCGATAAGCCATTATTGTGGCGAGCCACCGAACTAGAGGCGATAAGCCATTATTGTGGCGAGAGCCAGAACTAGATATTTGGCAACCGGCCATTCTTCTCTTCATATATCCCACCCATGCAATTGTACATGTACTATAAAATATAAAATTTCTTAATAATGCATAACATGGTGGGTTTATCAATAACATTTCATTTGGCCCATAATTATAATATAGCAATTTGTCTATTTAGCAGGTTTAGTGGGCTTTGGCCCATTTACCTAACTAGAGTGTTTTGGCCCAATTTTAACGAACTAGAGTATTTTGGCCCAATTTTAGCGAACTAGAGTATTTTGGCCCAATTTATCGAACTAGAGTATTTTGGCCCAATTTATCGAACTAGAGTATTTTGGCCCAATTTTAACGAACTAGAGTATTTTGGCCCAATTTTAACGAAACATCCAATTTACATAATAACGAAAAATTTCTCGGGCGTTTTAATAATTTTACGATTTAGACATTTTTACGTATTTTCGTCAAAATATCAATATTTACGTTTTACCGATCTAATCGTTTTACGATTTACTTCATCAAATTGACATCCAGCCGAGAAAATAATGAGTGTGAAGTTACACACCTAGCTATTCTGAGAGTACTAATCCTTCTCGCTCCTCGGCACCTAAAACATATTTTGATCCGTTAGACAACTAATTCGTAAAATAATCTTAATCGGTAATAGATCCAAAATCTTACCCTCTTGATTTTGAATCACTTCGATTTTCGGCTTTTCCTCGTTTATTGATTCGCTAGCCGCCGAGAATCCACCAACGTATAACGGCTCGAAAGTTCGTACTACTTCGAATAATGGACTTCCTTCGGAAGATGGCCCGCAACCCGGTGGAAAATCCCGGACTGCCGAAACCGCTCTTCGTTTGAATGGGGGATTTACGGATCCGCCCCTCTTAACGTGACTAACCACCGCCCTTTTCTTCCCTATTTTGAAAGTCTTCAAGATCCAAAAGAAATTTTAGTTAGATCTAAAATAATATCAAATGTTACTAGAGATTTTAAAGAGTGGGATTTCCTTACCACAATGAAACGTTTCCAACGTTTCCACGATTCCCGATCACTTGAGTTAGATCTCGTTATTGCACTAAATAATAACGAAAGAAACGTTATTAGAATGAGCGTTATATCGATTCAAAAGTCCTTCAAATCACCATTACTATTCTACCATAATATCACTAATTAAAACGAAAGCGAAAAAGAAGAACCCTTACCTATAATCCACGATCGAAAAGAAAAGATTGAGAAAGGTGTTTGTGAGAGTTGGAGAATTGGCTATGCAACCAAAGAAAAGAAAAATAAATTTCGGTTATGGCACTCTAGCATTTGGCCAAAAGAATGTTTGATGAAGAAACTTTGATTGAAATAATTAGAATATGAGAAAGAGATGGTGATGAGGTAGTTTGATTTCAAAGAGAAAAGAAGATGAAAGAAAAAAAATAGACCTTTAGGAGTTATTGCATTCGGCCATGGCAAAAAGAAAAAGAAAAAGACTGATTTTTGGTATGGATGATTTCGGCACAAAGAGAATACAAAAGAAAATTAACAAGATGAATAAAAGTGACCAAATGGTCAAAAGATTTTGGCTTTACCAAATGCAAAATTCGGCCAAGAAGAATGTTGAAAGGAGAGGAAATAAAAATTCTGCACAAAGTGCAAAGAATGACCAAAGAGAGAAAAGAAAATTCTTAGCCAAACTAATTCAACAATTAGGCTCCCTCCCTTACCAATATGCCATCCAACACATGGTCAATTGGCCATGATTTCTTTCCAAAATTTCCCCTTGATAAGTGCCTTATGTTCCCCCTATCTTTCCTTAAGTATTTGATTCCATGCCATATATTTTCTATTTCCATAATCCTTTGATACACTAACCAAAAATAATATGGTCAACTCTTACCTTAATTGATCATTGCCGACACTTCCTATCGATGAGCAGAAAATTAAAACAAAAATTTCATCTAGGTGCTATACAAGGGATTCGAACCTCTTCCTTCTTGCTATAACCCATGCGCCAATACCACCATGCCATATGCTTATTTTATGACACTCTTTAGCACATAATTTAACTTAAGTCCTAATGACATTTGTTTCCCTTTAATAAATTCTCAATTAATAAATTTTATTCCCTTAAAAAAAAATCTAAACACCAATTTATGCAATTTAAATACTCAGATTTTTAGGGTGTTACAACTCTACCTCCTTAAAGAAAATTTAGTCCTTGAAATTTACCCGTTGAAAAGGTGAGGGTATTGTTGCCGAATTGCATCCTCTGGCTCCCACGTAGCTTCTTCCACTCCGTGGTTACGCTATAGAACTTTGACCAACAGCACGGTTTTCTTCCTTAATACCTTGACATCTCGTTCTAGGATTTCCACCGGTTCTTCTTCAAAGGACAAATCAATTCACCCAATTCTTCTATCGGTATAATGTGCAAAGGATCCGATCTATAACGCCTCAACATGGAAACATGAAAGACATTATGAATTTGATCTAACTCCGGAGGTAACTCAATCTGATATGCCCTTTGGACCAACACGCTTCAAAGACACGATAAGGTCCAATATATCTAGGACTTAGCTTGCCCTTCCTTCCGAATCAAGATCTTTTTCCAAGGAGATACCTTCAAGAAAACCCGATCTCCCACACTATACTCGATGTCCCTTCGCTTCGGATCTGCGTCGACTTCGCTATCGAGGCTTCTTTCAATCGTGTTGAATAACTTTTACCTTATCCTCTGTCTCGGATATCATCTCGGGACCTAACATCATCTTTTCGCCAACTCGGTCCAACAAATAGGAGAGCGACACTTATGACCATACAATGCCTCGTAAGGTGCCATCTGAATGCTAGGCGATAGGCATTTGTTGTTATCTGCTAATTACGCGTTGGTAGATAATCCTCCCAACTACCCCTCGAATTCGATTACACATCCTCTTAACATATCTTCCAATATCTGAATTACTCTCCGATCGACCATCAGTTGAGGATGAAAAGCCGTCTTGAAATTCAACTTTGTCCCCAAGGCTTCATGCGAGCTTTCTAATCGTGATGTAAACCTAGGGTCCCTATCCGATATAATAGATACAGTAACCCATGCAACCTCACAATTTCGGATCGTGCATTTAGCCAATTTCGCAATGAATAATCCGTCTAACCGGCAAGAAATGGCGGTCTTCGTCAACCGATCAACAATTACCCAAACGGAATTTTTCTTAGTAGGTGTTAACGGTAACCCACTAACAAAATCCATAGTTATCCTCTCCCATTTCCAAAGAGGAATCTTTATCGGTTGTAACAATCCAGACGGTAATTGATGTTCTGCCTTCACTTGCTGACAAGTCAAACATTTTCCCACAAACTCTGTAATCTCACGCTTCAACCCTGGCCACCAATACTGTTCACGGAGATCTCGATACATCTTATTTCCTCCGGGATGCATAGCATAAGGGCTACTATGCGCCTCCCGTAGAATCAGTTGCTTCAGATCTGAGTCCTTAGGCATGCATACTCTTCCTCGAAAGCACAACACACCCTCCGTGTTTATTCCAAAATCTTCAATTTCACCGTTTTCAACTTGCCGAAGTAAGGGTCCCAACTTCTCATCTGATGTCTGTTTTTCCTTGATTTGTTCCAGCCACAGAGGTTTCACCTGAAGTTCTGCTAACAAACTGCCATCCTCATACAGACTCAAATGGGCAAACAAAGCTCTTAATTCAGAATCGCTTCACGACTTAACGCGTCGGCTACCACGTTAGCCTTTCCAGGATGGTATTCGATGGAGAAATCGTAATCCTTTAATAATTCTACCCATCTTCTTTGTCTTAAATTCAACTCCTTTTGGGTAAGGAGGTATTTAAGACTCTTGTGATCCGTGTAGATTATGGACTTCTCACCATAGAGATAGTGCCTCCAAATCTTTAGAGCAAAGACAACGGCAGCCTAACTCCAAATCATGAGTAGGGTAGTTTACTTGTGTGGTCTCAATTGACGAGAAGCATAGGCCACCACCTTTCCATTTTGCATCAATACACAACCTGCACTCGTGTGAGATGCATCACAATATCTGGTGAATTCTTTTCCACCTCTAGTTGAATTAAAGCTGGAGCTTCATGAGATCTTCTTCAATTTCTCGAAACTCTCTTCTTGCTTTTCCAGGATATCACGGAACTCCTTTACGCAACAATTTAGTTAAGGGTGCACAATCAACAATAACCCCTACAAAACGTCTATAGTATCCACCAAACCTAAGAAACTCCGAATTTCACTCATCGATGTTGGTGGTTTCCAATCGAGAATAACCTCAATTTTTCGAGGATCCACCCTTATTCCTTGGTGATACTACATGACCAAGGAAAGTCACCTCCTTTAGCCAAAATTCGCATTTACCAAATTTGGCATACAATTGCTTATCACGTAA
Organism: Gossypium rotundifolium; assembly: GCA_025506655.1. Classification (NCBI taxonomy): domain Eukaryota; kingdom Viridiplantae; phylum Streptophyta; class Magnoliopsida; order Malvales; family Malvaceae; genus Gossypium; species Gossypium rotundifolium. The sequence continues at coordinate 123,046,607 of CP106723.1, forward strand.
GTAGTTGTAATACTATCCGCAAATCTTTGGTCATGTTCCTCCTCATTTCTCGAATAAACCAATATATCATCTATGAACACTACCACAAACCGGTCTAAATATGGTTGAAAGACTCGGTTCATCATGTCCATAAATGCATTTGGTGCATTGGTTAGTCCAAGCGGCATCACTACAAACTCATAGTGTCCGTAACGTGTCCGAAATCTTTGTCTTATAAATGTCCTTCTTTCACCTTAAAATGGTGATAACTTGACCTTAAATCAATTTTGGAGAAAACTGAAGCTCCTTTTAATTGATCAAGCAGTCGTCAATTCTCGGCGAGAGGATACCGATTCTTGATCGTCAATTTATTCAACTGCGTAGTCAATGCACATACGCGTCGATCCATCCTTCTTCTTGACGAATGTAATCGGGTGCTCCCTACGGAGACACACTTGGTCGAATAAATCCCAATCCGGCAATTCTTGAATTTGAGCTTTGAGCTCGACCAACTCCTTGGTGCCATTCTATAAGGAGAAATGGACACCGGAGTACATCGAACAAAAGCTCAATGCCAAATTCTACTTCCCGATCTGAGGTATACCAGAAGTTCTTGGGAAATACATCGGAAATTCCTTCACCGTCCTCACATCATTCACGGATAATTCTTTGGCATCCAAAGCACGAGATAAAGGCTAGAATGCTCGTACCCTTTCCGCACCAACTTCTCGACTTTTAATGCAGATACCACATTTGCCGATAGTTCCTTCGTTCACCAATCATTATGACTTCCTTATCATCCGAGGTTTTCTTGACATTCGTTTTTCGGCACAATCCAATTCTTAGATGTTTGACCAGCCAATCCATGCCCGAATGAGATCGAACTCGCGAAAGGTAGTTCCATCAAGTTTGCTAAGAATACCTCCTCTTGGATTTTTAAGGGCACGTCTTTAAATATTTTATTAACAATTACTGAATCATCCCTAAAGGACTAATCACTATCATCTCATTTTCGGTAATTTGGATTCTAAATTTAGGTTTCCAGATATGGCACTAGCTACGTATGAATGGGTAGAGCCAATATCTATTAAGGCAATAACAGGTACATCAAAAATGAAGAACGTCTCGGTTATCACATCGGTGCATTGCCGTCCTCATGGCGTCTAACACGCATAGACCGATCCAGTCGTCTTGCATCGCATTTCTCTATTACCATTGCCTCGACCGGTGCACCTTGACCACAACCAGCCCCATTACCACCACGACTTGGTCCACGTCCTCTCGGTGGTCGCGATTACCTCCGGCGGTTGTGCATCATTATTACGGACTTCTTGAGTCGTATCCATTCGTCGAGGACAACTTTTGTCTTGATGTTCCATTGAACCGCATTTGTAGCATGCGCCGTTTTCCTCAACATTCCCCAAAATGTCTTTTCCCACACTCGATGCAATCTCGACTTGATTATTTGCTACCGGGTTACGCTTTGAACCGATTCATCATTCCGGTTTCTTCTCAAATCTCTTTGAAGATCTAGACTGCCGTGTCTCTCTTGTTTTAGAATCTTTCTTGGTTCTCGCTTACGAGTTCTTAGCCTCTTGGCTATTTTGGCCTTCTCCACGGTGGAAAAATTTCTAACTTGTTATGAGAAATCGAACCCTCACTCATCATTAAGTCCATCTTGAAACGTCGCAGCGTTCATGGTCTGTTGCTACAATTGTCCGCATAGCGGCTCGACGCATAAACTCGACTTCATATGCTACCACGTCTTACTTCCTTGAACAAGATTCAGAAATTCCTTCCTTCGACGTCTACATAGCTCGTTAAAGCGTATTTTCCTTGGAAGGCGCTTTAAAGAATTTTCGATTAATCGATGCGGCTTCAGGCCTTCTCGAACAAAGGAGCCACCAGCGATCGCCTCATCTCTCAATAAGGATACAGCTCCTCTCGCTTTTTGCTCGACAAGACATTCCATATCATCCATAATCCGTTCCACGACTTGAGCCAAGATTCACCACATTCGAGCTACACCAGACTCCTCTGAAAACTTCGCATTATTCGCCTTAAGTCGCTCTGAAATTGACCCACGAGTTGTTGGCCCAATTCTAGTTCCATGACCCTTTCCAAGACTCGTAGCATTGCTTGAGTCAATGCATGATCTTCTTCCATGTGATCGCGTGATCCTGTTTCACTTTCAATTGACGCAAAAGGTCCACTTCCAACATATGATTTGGTGCTTCAGCCGTAGTACCTCGGCCTCTACCACGCCACGTCTACCGCGTCCACGACCACGTCCTCTTGTACTCATGATAGCTTGTTCGTTTATCTGATTACAAGTTTTATGAATCAGAAATTTGTTTGATATTTATTAACGATATTTTATGAGATTTGAGATTTAAAGTTGTTTTTCGCAACATATCCTATAGTCTCAATCTCTACGATTTTTCATATCTAAAACTAGAAGTTCTAGAGCGTTCCTATGATCATATCATAGTAATCATTAAGTAGTAAATACTTACTTGACTTGTTGCCGGATGCTTGTGGTGCCATACTGATCTTTAAAAATATCATTGAGCGTTTTCATACAGAAATTATTTTTGAACCCAAACCATAGCCGAGTTTTTGAAACTGGGCTCTGATACCACTAAATGTAACACCCCAAACCCGGTCTATGCGTTGAGACTAGATTTGGTTTGTTACATGAATCGAGTTATCTTTAAATTTGCAATAAGTTGAAAACTTCAATATAAATTTCAGATTTTAAAATAAATAGAAGAGTATTTGAATTTGATAAATATTTGAAAACATTAGTTGAAAATCATTGTATTATCAAAAACCTTTAAATAGTTTGTTAAAGAGTTACTATAATAAAATATTTATAAAAGAATTCCATATACTTGAAAACCCAAATTTATTTTAATAAAGCATCATAAAATCACACCCATAATTAAAAGTCCAAAGTTTAGTTTAAATCCCAAACACACATAAAATCCATAAGTTACTTATAGAGGCCCTTATTACAATAATCCATAATAGTAAAAAATTTATTAAAAGTTCGAGTTTAAGTAACCCTCTTAACGCAGATGGCCTCCACGAAGTCATCCTCGCCCAAGTCCACATCAATTTCCATTACCCGAGATGGAAAAAAATTAAAAGGGGTGAGTTACTTAGAACTCGAGTGTGTAACTCACTTACCACCATTATTGGGCGAGATCATCAAGGTATTATCTTTGGGCTTGAGCCCAATTACGTAATTCAACAATATATCATAAATTAAAATAATTAATAATGCATGTAAAAAAATGTATTTCCCAACCCAAACCTAATTTCCATCCGCTAACACCCCGTACCAACCATCACACCTGGGGATCAAGTCAACCCACCCCGCCATCACACCAATCGTGAGCGTTAAGCCTTTTTATAATTGTGGCATAGCCACCGAACTAGAGGCAAGAGCCGATATTGTGGCGAAACCACCGAACTAGAGGCAATAAGTCGATATTGTATGCAGCCACCGAACTAGAGGCGATAAGCCATTATTGTGGCAGAGCCACCGAACTAGAGGCGATAAGCCATTATTGTGGTAGAGCCACCGAACTAGATATTTGGCAACTGGCCATTCTTCTCTTCATATATCCCACCCATGCAATTGTACATGTACTATAAAATATAAAATTTCTTAATAATGCATAACATGGTGGGTTTATCAATAACATTTCATTTGGCCCATAATTATAATATAGCAATTTGTCTATTTAGCAGTTTAGTGGGCTTTGGCCCATTTACCGAACTAGAGTGTTTTGGCCCAATTTTAACGAACTAGAGTATTTTGGCCCAATTTTAGCGAACTAGAGTATTTTGGCCCAATTTATCGAACTAGAGTATTTTGGCCCAATTTATCGAACTAGAGTATTTTGGCCCAATTTTAACGAACTAGAGTATTTTGGCCCAATTTTAACGAAACATCCAATTTACATAATAACGAAAAATTTCTCGAGGGCATTTTCGTAATTTTTACGATTTAGACGTTTTTACGTATTTTCGTCAAAATATCAATATTTACGTTTTTACCGATCTAATCGTTTTTACGATTTACTTCATACCGAAATTGACATCCAACCGAGAAAATAATGAGTGTGAAGTTACACACCTCGTTACCGAGAGTACTAATCCTTCTCGCTCCTCGGCACCTAAAACATATTTTGATCCGTTAGACAACTAATTCGTAAAATAATCTTAATCGATAATAGATCCAAAATCTTACCCTCTTGATTTTGAATCACTTCGATTTTCGGCTTTTCCTCGTTTATTGATTCGCTAGCCGCCGAGAATCCACCAACGTATAACGGCTCGGAAGTTCGTACTACTTCGAATAATGGACTTCCTTCGGAAGATGGCCCGCAACCCGGTGGAAAATCCCTGACCGCAAAATCGCTCTTCGTTTGAATGGGGATTTACGGATTCGCCCTCTTAACGTGACTAACCACCGCCTTTTCTTCCCTATTTTGAAAGTCTTCAAGATCCAAAAGAAATTTTAGTTAGATCTAAAATAATATCAAATGTTACTAGAGATTTTAAAGAGTGGGATTTCCTTACCACAATGAAACGTTTCCAACGTTTCCACGATTCCCCCGATCACTTGAGTTCCGATCTCCGTTATTGCACTAAATAATAACGAAAGAAACGTTATTAGAATGAACGTTATATCGATTCAAAAAGTCCTTCAAATCACCATTACTATTCGGCCATAATATCACTAATTAAAACGAAAACGAAAAAGAAGAACCCCTTACCTATAATCCACGATCGAAAAGAAAAGATTGAGAAAGGTGTTTGTGAGAGTTGGAGAATTCGGCTATGCAACCAAAGAAAAGAGAAAATAAATTTCGGTTATGGCACTCTAGCATTCGGCCAAAAGAATGTTTGATGAAGAAACTTTGATTGAAATAATTAGAATATGAGAAAGAGATGGTGATGAGGTAGTTTGATTTCAAAGAGAAAAGAAGATGAAAGAAAAAATAGACCTCTAGGAGTTATTGCATTCGCCATGGCAAAAAGAAAAGAAAAAGAAAAGACTGATTTTTGGTATGGATGATTTTGGCACAAAGAGAATACAAAAGAAAATTAACAAGATGAATAAAAGTGACCAAATGGTCAAAAGATTTTGGCTTTACCAAATGCAAAATTCGCCAAGAAGAATGTTGAAAGGAGAGGAAATAAAATTCTGCACAAAGTGCAAAGAATGACCAAAGAGAAAAAGAAAATTCTTAGCCAAACTAATTCAACAATTAGGCTCCTCCTTACCAATATGCTTGAGTCCAACACATGGTCAATTGGCCATGATTTCTTTCCAAAATTTCCCTTGATAAGTGCCTTATGTTCTCCTATCTTTCCTTAAGTATTTGATTCCATGCCATATATTTTCTATTTCCATAATCCTTTGATACACTAACCAAAATAATATGGTCAACTCTTACCTTAATTGATCATAATACATCTTCATCTAGACATATGGAAAATAACCATTGAAATCAATGACGATCTAAAACAAAAGCCTTCCATTGATGAGCTCAATTAATAAATTTTATTCCCTAAATTAGAATTAAATACAAATTTTTTAGGTGTTACAAGACACTTAGAATATGCATTCCATCGGGGACAATTCTATGCTACCGGTAATTATCTCTTCAGAACTAGAACCCAAGGAAAAAGAGGAGTTGATACAGGTATTAAGAGAACATAAAAGAACCATAGCTTGGAAAATCTCTGACATTAAGGGAATAAGCCCATCGTTTTGCACTCACAAAATTCTAATGGAAGAGGAATACAAGCCATGTGTGCAACCTCAAAGACGATTGAATCCCAAAGTAAAAGAAGTTGTGAAAGCTGAGGTAATTAAACTTCTAGATGCTGGAATAATTTATCCTATTTTGACAGCAATTGGGTAAGTCTTGTGCAGGTTATTCCAAAAAAAATGAACTAATTCCCACCAGAACAGTCACAGGTTGGAGAGTTTACATTGATTACAGGAAGCTGAATGACGCCACTAGGAAAGATCACTTTCCTTTGCCATTCATTGATCAAATGTTAGAAAGGTTATCTGGACATATGTACTATTGCTTCCTAGATGGACTCTCCGGCTATTTCCAAATCCCAATAGCACCTGAAGATAATAGAAGACAACATTCACATGCCCATATGGTATGTTTGCATATCGTAGAATGCCTTTTGGATTATGTAATGCCCCTGCTACTTTTCAGCATTGCATGTTGGCAATCTTTGACGAACTTGTGGAAGACATTATGGAGGTATTTATGGACAGTTTCTTGGTATTCAGTAATTCTTTCCATCTTTGCCTTAAAAATTTAAAATGAGTTCTAATGAGATGTGAGGAAACAAACCTTGTTTTAATTTGGGAAAAATGCCACTTTATGGTACAAGAGGGAATTGTATTGGGACATAAAATTTCTAGTAAGAGAATCGAGGTAGATAAAGCAAAAGTTGAAACCATAGAAAAATTACCTCCTCCTAGCTCAGTTAAGGCTATTAGAAGCTTTTTAGGTCATGCAAGATTTTATAGAAGATTTATTAAAGATTTTTCTAAAATAGCTAAGCCTCTAACAAAATTGCTAGCTGTGGTCTTTGCATTTGATAAATTCAGACAATATTTAGTGTTATCTAAAGTTGTCGTTTACACTAACCACTCCACTCTTTGTTATCTTTTAACTAAACCCGATGCAAAACCTCGACTCATAAGATGGATTTTACTCTTACATGAATTTGATTTGGACATACAGGATAAACACATAGCTAAAAACCTTGCACACCATCTATCTAGACTTGAAAATCCACACACAAAGGAACGTGACGCGATAGAGATAAATGACTCGTTCCCTACAGAACAACTATTCTCTATAACTAACTACGAGGTACCTTGGTTTGAAGATATTGCGAATTTTTAGCTGCTAATATCCTACTAAAAAGGTTAAGACATCATCAAATGAAGCGATTCTTTTCTGATGTGAAGAACTACTTTTGGGAGGATCCCTTTCTTTTCCGTATAAGTGCAGATCAGGTGATCCGAAGATACGTTACAAAGACAGAAGCAAGCAAAATTCTAGAACACTGCCACTCCGGACCTTCAAGAGAACACTACAGTGGTATTAAGATAGCACATAAAATACTTGAATCAGGTTTTTATTGGCCTACTCTATTCAAAGATGCCAAACAGGTATGTCATTCTGTGTGATAAATGCCAAAGAACAGGTAATGTCTTCAAATGCAATGAAATGCCTCAAACATATATGCTATCCTATGAAATATTTGATATATGGGGTATTATTTTTATAGGTCCATTCCATAGTTCATTTGGAAATAAATACATCCTAGTGGCAGTTGGTTACATGTCAAAATGGGTGGAAGCCGAAGCTCTACCACCAATGATGCTAGAGTAGTAGTTAAGTTTCTCAAGAAATTATTCTCTTGATTTGGAACACCTAGAGCTATCATTAGTGATAGGGTCACTCATTTCTGTAATACTCAATTTGATAGAGTTTTAAAAAAATATGGAGTACACCACAGGATAGCTACCCCATATCACCCTCAAACTAGTGGGCAAGTTGAAGTAGCAAGCCAAGAACTTAAATGCATCCTAGAAAAAATGGTTGAATCAAACAGAAAAGATAGGATATTGAAAGTAGATGATGCCATATGGGCCTATAGAACAGCGTTAAAAACCCCCTAGGAACATCCCCATACAAACTTGTATACGGAAAAGCTATCATCTACCATTCGAATTAGAACACAAAGCTTTTTGGGCTATAAAATTTTTAAATTACGATCTTAAAACTGCAGGAGAGAAAATAATGATGCGGTGAATGGACCAGACGAATGGAGAGTTGAGGACTACGAGAACTCGAAACTATACAAGGAGGCAACAAAGCCACACCATAATTCTCTTCTAAAAAAATTGAAGCAATTCGAAGTAAGGGAGTTGGTCCTGCTATACAACTCAAGGCTTAAATTGTTTCTTGGGAAGCTAAAATCAAGATGGTCAGGCCCATTCATGATCATAACAATTTTCCCTATGGCACAATCAAGGTAACTCACCCCACTAAGGGCACATTCAAGGTAAATGGTCACCGACTCAAAATTTATAATGGTGAAGATTTTAGGGATATGAGAGAGGAGCTTCAGCTCCGTGAACCTTCTTTTAGAAATAAAAACAGGGTAAGTCTAGCTTAAGACTTTAAACGAGGGCTTCTCGATAGGTAACCCGAGCACTAACTTCACTGACGTTATACTTTTAATTGTTAGCATCTAACTTCATACTAATCCAATTAAGCACAAGTTTTCAAACCACACGGCCTAGCACACGAGCGTGCCCATGGCCTTATGGAAGCGATAGGATGAAACACAGGCGTACTTGTAGCCGTGCATGACAAGAGGTAAAATTTTCCTAAACACGGGCATGACACGGTGTGCCTGACAACCGTGGACTATACTGACTAGCCAAACACGGGCTGGACACACCCGTTCTAAACGATCGTGTGAAGAAGAACACGGGCATGTCACCTAAACCACGGCCGTGGCCAAACCCCCTGAACGCGCCCAAAAATTCAAAATCTTGAAAAACACGGGCTAATTAAAATCAAGCACAAGCATGGCCCCTGCCCGTGCCGTTACCACTATTTAAAGAACTTAACCTCTCATCCTCCCTAAAACCCCAACCTTAACCGATTCTTCTCACCCTCTCTACCCAAACCCGGCCACCATAAGAAATCACCCCCATTTTGACCCCCACAACTCCTCCACCTTCCTTTTCTCAAATACCTATACAAAAATGCGGCCATGCCCATGTCAAACAGGAGCCCACGCCCTCGCCACAGCCGTGCATATCCAAAAATTTCACAACACACGACCGTTCAAAACCGTCTATGACCGTGCTCCGCCGTAACGTCTCCACATAACCCTATTTATGTACACATTTGTTTTCATTTTAGTTTCTTTTCTTCTCTTCGTCTTAAACACCTAGTTTAAATCTAACCAAAAGTGCAAATTTTTAGACCACACGGCCTTTCACACGGCCGTGGCCATGGCCGTGTGGAAGTACATAATCTCCGTACTGACAATGGCAGAAGAGGTACAAGTCAGAGAAAATCAAATCTTCGAGTCACGGACTCCAACCACCACCCCACGAGCACTGACAAAATGCCACGGTCGTGCGACGCGGTCGTGGATGACACTGACTTATCACCAACGGGCGTAAGTTGAACCAACATGCCTAGACACACGGCCATGCGACACGACCATGTGAATCGACACGTCCACGGTTCATGGGCGTGGGGAGCGTTAAACCCCAAAACTCTATTTAAACTCAACCTCCCTTTCCCCTTTTACTCACCAACTCCCCATCTTTTCTTTTCTTCCTCCCCTTTCTCAAATTTCTCCCCTCCCTATCAATTCTCTGTACTCTTGAGCCACACCAAAACCATGTCAAAGAAGCGAAAAAAGCCAAGCGTAGTCTCCTCAAAGAAGACCGATCTACATAAGTTTATGCCAGCCGCTTCAGCTTCTCGACAAGCCAAGGGACTTTGAGACCATTAAATTTTCGTTCTATTTTTCTCTTCTCCTTTATTTTCCTTATTGTTACTTCTCTTCTGCTTAATTTAGTTTATCTTATTTTAATTTCTTAATTTTAGGTTCTAAAGGCTGCTTGGGAATCACGCACCACGACATTAGAAATCACACCTACCTCACGAACCATCCATCAATAAGGACTTCTCAGTCCATTAATCTTTTCTTTTAATTTTATTTTCCTTCTGAGTCTCATTCTCTTTATCTTTCTTGTGTTTAAATACATAATTAGTTTATTTTAAATGTTTCTTCAGACTTCTTGGCTAATTCTTCACAGGCTTCCCAATTTGTTCATCTAGTACAGAGATTGTTGATAGCCACCGCACCATGACCATAGCCAACACCACCGCAGGACCCAGCTGATGATGAGGACCTCTAAGTCGTTTTATTTTTCTTATTTTTAGTTTTCTTTTCTTTACCTTAAGTTTTTCGTTTTAATTTTTATTTTTCTGAATTTAAACTTTTTCCCTTCTATATTTCAAACTTTTATCATGATTCATTGGTTATCTAACCTTCGAGTATGCCTAACACACATTTATTGAAACACACCACACCCGGACCACGAGCCTGAACCGGATATGGTATGTTCCTAAAGTAAACCGGTTTCAAAAATTTTCGTTACTTAGAGAAAATTTGTAAAATTTTAGAAAACTATTATTTTGAGTTGGGCATAGATTGAAACCCATTTAATTAATCTTGTAAATCCAATTTAAGTAAAGTGACAAAATAATTTTAGGGTTCATTTTTAAAGAAATAAATTTTGTACTTACTTACATCCAAAATAGTTCTTAGCACAATATTTAAAAGTAAAGCAAAAATAAAGAAATCCACTTGGGCCTTATGGCCTTATTACATCAAGTAAACCCAAAAAAAAAAATTAAATGTACTGAAAAGAAATAAAGTCCAAATCAAATCAAATCTTCAAATGAAACATGGCCACCTCAAGGTCTACCGTCTCGGTCCGTCACTGTTCATCACCTGAAAATAGTTCCCACAGCAGGGTGAGTCAACAGACTCAATGTGCACACAGTACTAACATTCAACAAATCAGGCATACATGTTCATATCAAATTCATTTTCATATAAAAATAAATGATGATGCAACCCAAACCCAAGCCTATTTGTCCATTCACTACACACCACCCGTACATGCGCCACCACACCGTGGGACTACTAAGTCAACCCTCCATCCGCTACACACCATCGAAGGCGATCATTGCAATGACGTGCTCATTGCCCATATCATTTGTGTCATTAGACACCATATTCAAGTAATGTAACCGGTTACCAAATTCGAGATAATGTAACCGGTTACCATATTCAAATTTTGTGACCGTAGTCACCATATTCCGCTGGTGAGACCAAAGTCAACACCTTCTTCCCTTTCACATAGATCCCGAATGCCCCAAAATTATATAACATACATATTTCTCATTCATGTTCCTATTCACATGTTCATAATATATCATATTCGTAATCCTATCGAAGTAGGAAACGTGCACGAGTACTTCTTACCACATTTGTGGTACTTAACCACATTCACATTCTTATGCATATTCATATAGTTAATAATTGCCATATAATTTATTGAAGATTAGTATGGGTACACACCGATTCACTTATTGGATTCCTTGAGATCCAGAAGAACGATCTACCGATCTAGATTTTTAACTCCTATATTCGCCAATCATTAAAGCATATTAACAAACCTATTTGGCTTGAAGAAAACCAAATCCTAGTAGGATTTGTATTACTTACCTTGTTTGTCAATTTGGATGTCTCAGAATCAAGTCCCAAAATTGCTAGTATTCCTTTTCCTTGAAATCGGCTAACACTAGCCATGTAACCATGTCAGTTTTCGCTTTTGAAATAATGGGAAATAATCCTAAATATAAAAAAAAAACAAGCCTTGGCGAATATCACCTACCTTACAAATTCCAAATCTGAAAAGGATTCCTTGCCTTATAGCACTGTCGACATCCCTAGCATCATATAAATCATAACCTTTAACCAAATATATTTATCTTACCTTAGATCCTCGAATTTCTCGAAAGATTCCTCCTTGTATTCAACTATTGTAAAAAGAACCTGAGAGATCCTTATAGATTCGGCCATAAGACAAAAATAGGGATTAGACCCTTCTCTTTCGGCAAATAGAAAAAGAAAGAACTTGATTAATGCTTAGCCTTACCTTTAATGCTTTGATCGATTGCTTCCTTGCCTAGAGTCACGAGTTTCGACTATGGAGTTTTAATCAGGGATCAAAGAGTGTTTTGGCTCGACAATAGCAAAGGAGAGGAGAAGAAAATAGAAGAAGAAGAGATGGATTTTGCTTAAAGAAAAATTCGGCGAGAGGGGGAGAGAGCTAGGAATTTTCGGAACTTGGAAAAGATGAGAGAAAAGACTTTGGTTCTCTTTCTTTAGCCGAATTTGCTAGGCCAAGAGTCCTTGACTTGGCCACCACTCTCCTTAAGATAATATTATCTCCTTTATCTAAAAATAAAAGCATTTAATCTATCAATTATCTCCTCAAATAATCCAAATTTAAAATCCCTTATTTATCACTTATTAATCACATATTTATGGAATTAAAACACCTCCTTTCTAGAAGGCTTGTGCCGTCCACCCCTTAGCCTTGGAAGCAAAAATAAAACTCCCTTTTATTTGCTTCCCAAGTGACTCGAACTCAGGCCCACCACCCTGCATGTGGCGCTATTTCCATAGGCCCTAAGTGACATCTTCAGGCCACTTTTCCAAGCCTGTTTGTGTGTCAAACTTTACCAACTTTTTCTTTTAAGGCCATCTTGCCCTTATTTCCTATTTTAAACTTTAAAATTTGACATTTCTGCATCATTTCTAAGTTTCCTAAAATTTTCGATCGGCTCTGTAACTTGCCATTTTTCTTACATTTTCAAGTTTCCAAAATGTTCAGGTTTCCATTTTTATGCATTTCCAGGTTTCCAAAAATATCAAAAATTTATTCTTAGTGCTTAAACTTGTCATTTCATACAATTAAACTGAAAATGCATAGGCCCTTTTTAGGATGTTACAGTTCTACCCCCCTTAAACAAAATTTCGTCCCCGAAATTTCCTAACTAAAATAATTGAGGGTATTACTGTCGCATGGTCTCCTCTAACTCCCACGAAGCTTCTTCCGTTCCATGATTACGCCATAACACTTTGACTAGAGGTACGGACTTCCTTCGTAATACTTTCACATCACGTTCCAAGATTCGAATCGGCTCTTCCTCGTAGGATAAGTTTGGCCTTAGTTCCACCTCTTCAACAGGTACCACATGAGATGGGTCCGATCTATAGCGACGTACCATGGATACATGGAATACGTCGTGCATCGCTGCAACTCTGGTGGCAACTCCAATTGGTATGCCACCGGCCCAACTCGCTTTAGTACTCGATAAGGCCCTATAAACCTTGGGCTTAACTTCCCTTTTCGACTGAACCTCATTACCTTCTTCCAAGGCGAGATTTTCAGGAATACTTGATCTCCCACTTCAAACTCTATTTCCTTCCGCTTAAGGTCTGCGTACGACTTCTGCCTATCAGAGGGTTCCTTCAACCGTGCCCGGATCAACTCAACCTTTTCCTCAGTTTCTGCCACTAATTTCGGTCCCAAAACTCGACGTTCTCCTAACTCAGTCCAACAAGTAGGTGTTCTACACTTCCGGCCATACAACGCTTCATATGGTGCCATCCGAATGCTAGCCTGATAGCTGTTGTTGTAGGCAAACTCAGCTAAAGGCAAGTAATCTTCCCAACTTCCTCGAAAATCCATTACACAGCCTCTCAACATATCCTTCAACACTTGTATAACTCGTTCAGACTGCCCGTCGGATTGTGGATGAAATGCCGTGGTGAAGTCCAACCTAGTGCCTAAGGCTTGATGAAGTGCCTTCCAAAATCGAGACGTAAACCTTGGGTCTCTATCAGAGATGATCGACATTGGTACTCCATGTAACCTCACAATCTCTGCCACATATAACTTAGCCAACTTCTGAAGAGAATAATCCATTCTTACTGGGATAAAGTGTGCGGACTTGGTCAAACGGTCCACTATCACCCATACCGAGTCCTTCTTAGTAGGCGTGAGGGAAGCCCACTAACGAAGTCCATGGTAATTTTTTCCCACTTCCATTGGGGAACTTCGATTGGTTGAAGCAATCTGATGGGACTTGGTGTTCACCTTAACTTGTCGACACGTTAAACATTTCCCCACAAATTCACCACCTCTCGTTTGATCGCACCACCAAAATTGTTCCCTTAGATCTCTATTCAACTTGATGCCTCCGGATGCATAGCATAAGGGCTACCATGCGCTTCCAAGAATCCTTTGTCTCAACTCCTTATCCCTCGGCATATAGACCTTTCCTTGTAGCACAATACTTCTTCATCGGTGATGTCATAGTCCCTTAATCCTCCTTCTTTGTACTTCTGTCAGTAACTTAGTACTTAAGTCCTTATCGAACCTGTCCCTCTTTCACCTCCTTCACTAGGTGGGCTTGACTTGTAACTCCGCCAATAGGCTTCCATCATCATACAGACTTAAATGAGTGAACAAAGCCCTTAGATCTGACACAACCTTCCTACTCAGGGCATCGGCTATCACATTCGCCTTGCCCGGATGATATTCTATCGAACAGTCGTAGTCCTTCAATAATTCCACCCACTTTCGTTGCCTTAAGTTCAACTCCTTCTGAGTCAACAAGTACTTAAGACTTTTTTGGTCCGTAGAACCGACCTTTCTCCATAAAGGTAGTGCCTCCAAACCATAAGGGCAAAACCATCTTCTTGCCAGTTCAAGTCATAAGTTGGGTAGTTAACCTCATGAGGCCTTAGCTGCTGTGGCGCATAAGCGACTACTTTGCCATCTTGCATTAGCACACAACCTAACCCCGTGTCTGAAGCGTCACGACACCACAAAATCTTTTCCTACTTTCTATTTGAATTAACACTGAGCTTACAAGACCTTCTTAAGCTTTTCAAATCTCTCCTGCGCTTATTAGTCCATTCAAAGGGTACTTCCTTCCTTAGCAACTTTGTTAAAGGCGCGACTATTGACGAAATCCTTCCACAAACCTTCGTAATAGCACCGCCAAGCCTAGGAAACTTTGGATTTCAGCCACGGACCTAGGTGGTTTCCAATCCAACACCGCTTGATCTTCTTAGGATCTACTCTTATTCCTTCATGGATACCACATTCCTAAGAATGCCACCTCCTTAAGCCAAAACTCACACTTGTGAATTTGGCATAGAGCTTCTTCTCCTTAACACTTCCAACACAACTCGAAGATGCTTATCATGCTCCTCCTCCGACTTCGAGTGCACCAAAATATCATCGATGAACACAACGACGAACCTATCCAAGTAGGGTTGGAAAACCCGATTCATCATATCCATGAACACGGCTGGAGCGTTCGTCAACCCAAATGGCATCACCACAAACTCAAAATGGCCGTATCTTGTCCTAAAAGCGGTCTTATGGATATCAGCCTCCTTCACCTTCAACTGATGATATCCCGACCTTAAGTCGATCTTTGAAAACACTGCGGCTCCCTTCAGCTGATCAAACAAGTCATCGATCCTTGGCAAAGGATACTTGTTCTTAATGGTCAGCTTATTCAACTGACGATAATCTATGCACATACGCATAGTTCTGTCCTTCTTCTTCACAAATAGGACCGGTGCTCCCCACGAAGACACACTGGGTCGGATGAACCCACAATCCAACAGTTCTTAGATTTGAGCCTTGAGCTCCACTAACTCCTTTGGTGCCATTCGGTATGGAGCGATTGACATAGGAGCTGTTTCGGGTAGCAAATCAATTCCAAATTCTACCTCCCTGTCTGGGGGTATTCCCGGTAATTCCTCTGGAAACACATCTACAAAGTCCTTTACCGTCCTAACTCCATTAATACCTTCTTCCTTTCCACCTATCGCACTTATGAAGGCTAGGAATGCCTTGCAACCTTTCTTAACCATCTTCTCGACCTTCGATTCGAAACTACGTTAGACAAGTAGTTCCTCCTTTCTCCGATCATTACTACCACTTCATCCTCCGGGGTTCTTAGTTCCATACGTTTAGCCACACAATCCAATACGGCTCGGTGTTCTACTAGCCAATCTATTCCGAGTATAAGTTCAAACTCTCGAAAGGTAACTCCATTAAGTCCGCCAAAAGTTCACTCCACAGAATCTCTAGGGTACATTCGAAAGATCTTGTCTACCACTACGGTTTGGCCTAATGGGCTTACTACCGTCATCTGCCTATCAGAGAGTTCAGAGTCTAGGCCTAATATTTCCACTACACTACATGCAACATAGGAATGGGTCGAGCCCACATCAATAAGAGCAAAATAGGGCTTGTCATGAATAAAGAACATACCGGTTATAACATCCGGCGCGTCTCCATCTTCCCTTCGATGAACCGTATAAACCAAACCCGGTTGTCTTGTACGCATTAACATTAGTAGCACCTCGACCACATGCTCCACGGCCTCTGCCAACACCATTACCTCATTAGTCGAACCACGACCCGTTGAGGCTCTTTGTTAGCCTCTACCAATCTGCTAGCCCTCTGTCTTCTTCACGGTCGGCTCTCATCCGTTGCTTGGGACAATCCTTAAGCATATGGTCCTTGGACCCACACTTGAAACATCCTCCGTCTTTCTCCAAAGACTCCCCAGTGCCTCTTTCCACAATGCTCACAAGGGCGTCTTCGCCACCCGTGCCAAATTTGTTGATTTCGTGGCCCGTCAACCCTAGGCCTCTTATGAACCCTTCCAGATGGTCCAAAACCTCTCTTAGGCTTATTCTTATCCACAGCCTGCTTGGTAAAATCTTTGATTCCCTCGGCCACTTTGGCCTTTTCCACCAAAGTCGAGAATTCCTGCTCCTGATGCGGTGCTATCAACAGTCTCAGGTCGTCTCTCAGTCTGTCCTCAAAACGGACATAGTGTTCATGTTCAGTCGCCACTACACCTTAAGCATAACGACTCAACCTTAGAAATTCTGCCTCATATTCCGCTACGGACTTGTTCCCTTGAACCAGCCCTAGAAAAGCTTTCCTTTGCTCGTCTGTATACCTGGTTCCCATATATTTCTTCTGGAATGCCTCCTTAACATATTCCCAGGTCAGATCCTTCGCCATAGCACCATCTCGCACAGTTAACCACCATCGATCGCTTCATCGCGTAACAATGCCACCATCCCTTTAACTTTTCCTCAGAGTCGATCGAGCTCATCCATGATGCGCTCCGTTGCTTCAACCAAGATCGGCTATCTTTGGGTGTCACTCCAGATACTCCTTGAAACATTTCAGCTCCATTAGCTCGGGCCGTTCGAGCACGACTTACGATTTCCTAAATTTCCTCCTACACCTGCCACCAATTCCAAAACTCGCAGAACAGACCTTCGACACAGCATCTTCCCGTCTGAGCCTGCTGCTCAACATTAATAGTTGGGGGTGGTGGTGGCGGTGGTATTTCATTGTCGGACCCTTGACCCGATCTAACGGGTTCTAACAAAGTATCCTTCCTCTACCTCGTCCACGATGACCACGTCCTCTAGAGCTCATTTTCTAGCGTCGAGATCTGATTAAGAAATTCTATGGATTAGTCATTGTTCCACTTATTTACCCGCGAAGGAGTTTTATGAAAAGAAATTTAAGAGTGGTTCTTTCGTATTCATACAAACACACAGTCTTTTCCATTCATTCATTCATCCATCAAACAAGTATGAACTTTCGTTCATTCAGAGAAACGTTGTAGTTTTCGTTGTTGTTGTTTTCCACTACCCAGGGTATTTTCGTAATTTTGTCCTACAGGGGCATTTTCGTAATTTTTCAGAAGAAAAATGTTCCTTGGTGTTTTTGTCAAAAAGTATTTTGAAAATTTCAAAGTCTCGGGGTAATTTGGAAAAATTTTGAAATCTGGGGTATTTCGGTAATTTTCGACCTCAGGGGTATCTTGGTAATTTTTCACAAATCAGGGTAAATTTGTAAAATTTTATAAGTGAAGGATATTTCGAAAGTTGTAAAACTTTGAGGGTTCTTTGAAAATTGTTCCTTCCAAAATGGGGATGTTGCAAAATTTTGGAAATCGAGGTCATTTTGGTAATTTTGTAAGTTAGGGACAATTTTGTAATTTTCTAAAATCAAGGTATTTTGATATTTTACAAATTAGGGTTTTGAATGTTTATAAAATAATGACATTTTGGTAAAATCATTGAGTAGTTGAACATTTTATAACCGAGGGCCTTTTGGTAATTTTACCACTAGGGCATTTTTGTAATTTTCACAAATCGAAATTTTTCAATTTTTTTTGTAAAGATGGTTTTCAACTTCAAAGAAAGTTTTGAGAATTTTTAAAATAGGGGTTTGTTGTTTTGTTCTCTTTTTTTTTTAAACATGGCTAGTTCCTTTCGGGTTTTAGTCATTATGTTTAGCCTATGACCGAGCCCTCTTGGTCGGGGTGAACCAATGCTACGCACTGGCGTGATTCGAGTGGAGAGGAGGTGAGTCACGCGATCGCTTAAATACCAAGCTCCCACCAAACCATTCCTAGACATGCCCACAGAGGTTGCCACACCACCGAGCCCTCCGAGTTAAGGTGAGCTGCTACGCACTGTAGGATTCTGCGAAGAGGAGGTGAGTCACTAGGGCGCTTAAATACCAAGCTCTTCCGGATCCAATCCTAGACGTGCGCATGGGGGTTACCACACCATTGAGCCCTCCGAGTTAGGGTGAACCGAAGCTACGCACTGTAGGATTCTGCGAAGAGGAGGTGAGTCACTAGGACTACTTAAATACCAAGCTCTTCGGATCCAATCCTAGACATGCATGGGGTTACCACACCACTAGCTCGGTGACTTAGCCATAGGTTTGTTCGATGCATTAAGTCTTATGTGGTTTTGTGTTTGAGTAGTCTAATCCTAGGGTTCAAGTTCCAATCCTGCTATTCTACGTTCCATGCCTTTTCTACCCTAAACAGTTCACGTAATCACACATATAGTTAGGGTACTTACGGTGGATCATGGCCTGAGACTTAGGTGCCATGCCGAAAACCCGCTTATTTTTCAAAGATAATCATTTGGCTCACTTTGAAAACGTTTTAGGCCTTACCCCACAGGCCAAGAGTTTAAAACTGGCTCTGATACCAAACTGAAACACCCCACACTTGGCCCACGAGCACAGGCCTGATCGATTATGTTCCTAAAGTAAACCGATTTTAAAATTTTCGTTACTTAGAAAATTTGTAAAATTTTAGAAAACTATTATTTTGAGTTGGGCTTAGATTGGAAACCCATTTAATTAATCTTGTAAATCCAATTTAAGTAAAGTGACAAAATAATTTTAGGGTTCATTTTAAAGAAATAAATTTTGTACTTACTTACATCCAAAATAGTTCTTAGCACAATATTTAAAAGTAAAGCAAAATAAAAGAAATCCACTTGGGCCTTATGGCCTTATTACATCAAGTAAACCCCAAAAAAAATTAAATGCAATTTGAAAAGAAATAAAGTCCAAATCAAATCAAATCTTCAAATGAAACATGGCCACCTCAAGGTCTACCGTCCCGTCAAATCCTTTGTTCATCACTTGAAAATAGTTCCCACAATGGGTGAGTCAATGAGACTCAATGTGCACACAGACTAACATTCAACAAATCAGCATACATGTTCATATCAAATTCATATTCATATAAAAATAAATGATGATGCAACCCAAACCCAAGCCTATTTGTCCATCCGCTACACACCACCGTACCTACCACCACACCGTAAGGACTACTAAGTCAACCCTCCATCCGCTACACACCATCGAAGGAAGTCATTGCGATCGATGTGCTCATCACCATATCATTTGTATCATTAGACACCATATTCAAGTAATGTAACCGGTTACCAAATTCAGATAATGTAACCGGAGTTACCATATTCAAATTTTGTGACCGTAGTCACCATATTAGTTGGTGAGACCAAGTCAACACCTTCTTCCCTTTCACATAGATCCCGAATGCCCCATAAATTATATAACATACATATTTCTCATTCATGTTCCTATTCACATGTTCATAATATATCATATTCGTAATCCTATCGAAGTAGGAAACGTGCACGAGTACTTCTTACCACATTTGTGGTACTTAACCACATTCACATTCTTATGCATATTCATATAGTTAATAATTGCCATATAATTTATTGAAGATTAGTATGGGTACACATCCGATTCGCTTATTGGATTCCTTGAGATCCCAAGAATGATCTACCAATCTAGATTTTAACTCCTATATTCTACCAATCATTAAAGCATATTAACAAACCTATTTGGCTTAAAGAAAACCAAATCCTAGTAGGATTTGTATTACTTACCTTGTTTGCGAATTTGGATGTCGTAAATCAAGTCCCAAAATTGATAGTATTCCTTTTCCTTGAAATCGGCTAACACTAGCCATGTAACCATGTCGGCTTTCGGCTTTTGAAATAATGGGAAATAATCCTAAATATAAAAAAAAAGCCTTGGCGAATATCACCTACCTTACAAATTCCAAATCAAAAGGATTCCTTGCCTTATAACCTTTATCGACATCCCTAGCATCATATAAATCATAACCTTTAACCAAATATATTTATCTTACCTTAGATCCTCGAATTTCCGAAAGATTCCTCCTTGTATTCAATTGTTGTAAAAAGAACACGAGAGATCCTTATAGATTGACCATAAGACAAAAATAGGATTAGACCCTTCTCTTTCGACAAATAGAAAAAGAAAGAACTTGATTAATGCTTAGCCTTACCTTTAATGCTTTGATAGGTTGCTTCCTTGCCTAGAGTCACAGAGTTTCGGCTATGGAGTTTTAATCAGGGATCAAAGAGTGTTTTGGCTTGACAATAGCAAAGGAGAGGAGAAGAAAATAGAAGAAGAAGAGATGGATTTTGCTTAAAGAAAAATTCGAGAGAGGGGAGAGAGCTAAGGAATTTTCGACAACTTGGAAAAGATGAGAGAAAAGACTTTGGTTCTCTTTCTTTAGCCGAATTTGCTAGGCCAAGAGTCCTTGACTTGGCCACCACTCTCCTTAAGATAATATTATCTCCTTTATCTAAAAATAAAAGCATTTAATCCATCAATTATCTCCTCAAATAATCCAAATTTAAAATCCCTTATTTATCACTTATTAATCACATATTTATGGAATTAAAACACCTCCTTTCTAGAAGGTTTGTGCCATCCACCCTTAGCCTTGGAAGCAAAAATAAAACTCCTTTTATTTGCTTCCCAAGTGACTTCGAACTCAGTGCCCAACACCCTTCATGTGGCGCCATTTCCATAGGCCCTAAGTGACATCTTGAGCCACTTTTCCAAGCTTTGTTTGTGTGTCAAACTTTACCAACTTTTTCTTTTAAGGCCATCTTGCCCTTATTTCCTATTTTAAACTTTAAAATTTGACATTTCTACATCATTTCTAAGTTTCCTAAAATTTTCAATCGGCTTTGTAACTTGCCATTTTTCTTACATTTTCAAGTTTCCAAAATGTTCAGGTTTCCATTTTTATGCATTTCCAGGTTTCCAAAAATATCAAAAATTTATTCTTAGTGCTTAAACTTGTCATTCATACAATTAAACTGAAAATGCATAGGCCCTTTTCAGGATGTTACATTTATTTAATTCTACCCCCGAGACATCTAACTGATGACTTCGTAGTTTCAATTGCACACTCCAAATAACCTACAAATCACTAGGAGTAATTCACTACTACATAAGTCATCTTTCACCACGACCTCTGCCAACTCAAGGAAATCATCCATAATTCAGGAAGTGTCACTTTCTCCCTTCTCTTTTAATTATTTAGTAATTGTTATTATCTATCTTTGTACATTGAGGGCAATGTACATCTTAAGTGTGGGGGGTAAAAGTGCCTAACTTTTTGCATTATTCTCAAATCTTTGAATTATATCTAGTTCTTAAGTAATTTCCTCATATTACTAATTAGGATGAAATTTCTGATGATTTATGATTCTTATTGATATGTTTTTGAGAAGTCATAATTAATTGTGCATTGATGCTTTATACTTTAAGATACTAGAGAATCAAGCATGAAAAGTCTATTTTTCAGAAATAAAAAAAAAATTCTAGGTTGTCTACCTGAATTTGAATATTACTTTGAAGTTTGAAATTTACGAGGTTGACATCAAAAACACCCATAATTTTTGTGAGATTTTGAGCCTTACAGAGCATACATTCTTTTTCGTGCTCACTTTTTGATTACGAGTGTGTCAACATTGAACTGTTATTCTAGAACTTACATCGATTGTACATGTTAAGACCACATTTTTGATTTGATATACTGAGATGATAAAGGCACCTAGGTTTTAACCCACTCACTCCACTAAAAAGCCTACCTTCACAATTAACCCTTAGTGAACCCTTTGATCCTAACAACCCTTTTTATTGATTCACCCACTAATATTAACCCAAAAACCCGCTCATATTTGTTATCACCATTCCTTTGACTACCCTTCTATCGAGACTTGATTTGATAAGTTGCTCAATTATATTATTTCAGTTATAAAAGTTCTTTCTTATGAAATCTATGCTAGCGTTATCTAAAAAAAATAAAAGTATATTCATTATTAGTTCTGTAATTAGGTGAGCTTATATGTTTAATTTCAATATCTTGAAGAAGAAGCTTGTATTATTAGTATGTTCATGTGATGTAATTATTCAGATTGTTAGTTCAATTCTTTTTCTAAAGTTAGGTAATTTGTCAAGTCAGTCTCGATTCTAACCTTCTATTTCAGCCTTTATCCACACCTTTAACCCTAGCCCCGTTACAACCCTGTTAAAGACCTTTTGATCTATTTATCATCTCATTTTACAGTGGTGGAGATTTGATTTTTAGGCAAGCCTATGGGATTAACTTTTCAGGTTTGAGTTATGAGTGCTCTTTTCCTGAACCTTAAACACTTTGAGTGATTTGAGTGAATCTTTTGTAAGGATGTCAATCCTTGTCGATTTTGAATTAAAGGTAATTATTTAGATAAGGGGAGACACCTATGTTTTCGAGCTACAAAATGTATGACTTATATTGTTTGAATCTTTAGGACTCTTTGAGTTAAATTATCCATGTATAAATTATCTATGAATTATGATGAGACATTGTTAATGAGAATTATGAAATTGTGGAAAGTTCGTTTTAATTGTAAGTTGAGAATTTTGCTTGAGGACAAGCAAAAGCTTAAGTGTGGAGGTATGTGATAAATCGTAAAAGTAACATATTTTAATCCCACATTTCGCATACTTTTGGATGATTTATTCCCTGAATTGTGTAAAAAGGTTCTCTTAATCCTTTCTTTTCATGTTTTATGCTCAGGAAAGAACCTAGGGACGGAAAGAACGAGAAATGGGCTCATAAAGAACCAAATTGGGCCAAAAAAAATCAACACGGCCTGGGCCCAAGACCACACAGTCGTGCCTCCCTAATTTACTCTAACACGGCCTGGACCCCGAAACACACAGGTGTGTCTCTTCAACAGACTCAACCACGGACCGAAATTGATTCACACGGCGTGTGCCATGGCCGTGTCCCTGTCATGGCAAAGAGCAATTTCAATCGGAATAGGGTACTTAAAGGCAAAGAAACACATTCCAGAGCCTATTTAAACACCCTAAGCATAACCTTCAAGGAGCGGTTAGCTAGGCTAATGAGCCTAGCCGAAAAGGTCAGATTTGTGGGAATCACTCAAAGATAGCCAGTTGATCCATCTCAAAAAGCCAGAATTATACTCAAGGCGGTGGATCTCTCCTTCAATTCCTTCAGGGAGTTTTAGGGATTTCTTATGTTTTCTTTTATCTTTTATTCTGAGATGTTTTCTTTTATCGTTATGAACTAAACCCTTCAGATACTTGAAGGGGATGAAACCTAAGACGAATCTTGTTATTGTTTTGTGAACTATATGATAAATATTTGATTTGTTCTTAATTATGTGTGCTTAATTCCTATGTTAATATTTCTGGGATATAGATTCAAGTTGAATGTACATAGGTGGTGGAGCAAAAGTCCATGTCTAAGAGTAGATCTAGCATAATTAAGCGGAGTTGATCGCGCGCCTAGAGATAGCATGACGATATTTTGCCGGATTAGGGTGAAACCTAATATTGGAGTCCATAGATCGAGTTAATGCGATTCCAAGGGTTTTAATTAGAAAGATATTTCAATTAATCAATCTAGTGTTAGACGTTATTTGCCTCGAGAGAGGGTTTAATATAAATTAGGGAATCCTATGGATCAAGTCGAGTGAATAAATTGTCTGGTTCAGAGTTAGATAACAAGTGAAGTCTAGGTGGATTCTTCCTAAGGGTATCGTCTTAATCAACTGAGTTTTCCCAACAGTATTTCCCAAATTCATTCTTTTTGTCTTTGCGTCTTTAGCTTAGTAGTTAGTTAATTTAGATTAAACAATCAATCACTTAATATTTAGGCTAAATAATAGAAAGAAGGTTAGTATTAGTACTTTTAGTTCCTTTGGGTTCGACAATCTGATCTTACCTAAGCTATACTACTGTTCGATAGGTGCACTTGCCTTAAATCGTTGTCAGAGTTAGTTTCCAGGTTCGATCATTCTCTTTATAAATTTTAAAACTTGACAAAACAACGATCAAGGTCACACCAAGGGTCCTCCACTTTTTCGAAGCGGGGACAGGGACTTTGGACTTGCGACGTGTGTTTGTCATGGTGTATCTACAATAAAGCGATCAAATAAATCAAAGAGGTGAACCAACATGAGAGGTGCAGGCTAATAAGAAATAAACATCTAATTTCAGCGCAACAGTTGGACGAAAAAAAATCTGACTAATAAGCAAAATGCTACTAAAATTACAGTATAAAACTAATAATGATCAATTTAAAAATGAATAAGCAAAAAAAAAAATTATAGAAAACAGAATAAATGTAAAATACTGCTAAAAGCACAAAAATAAATTTTGATAAAATAACAAGAATTGAAAAATAAAACCTAAATAATATGATAGTGAAGATGAAAATAAAACCCTAAATAATTTGATAGTAAAGATGAAAATAAAACCCTAAATAATATGATAGTGAAGATGAAAAATAAAACCCTAAATAAAACCATTTGTCTGGGGATGAAAAGAAGTGCTAAAATGCAGTTTAGTACCTAATGCATCTTGCAGTTATCGAAACCATTTTTTTTATCGGGTTTTGGAAAACGGGAATCGACTTTAAAAAATAAAAATGGAGTCGCCACCGATCTTTTATTCGAGGTGTGATCAGATCACCTTGAGATGGATTATTTTAATAAAATGTTTTGATTTACAAAAACATATTTTGGTCTAGCCTTGACTCCTCTATACACTCCTCTCTACCTAAGCCGAATCTCTCCTCACCATCCACCCTTCCCATTCGACTTTTTTTTTTCTTCTCTTTGTTGCTATCTTCTTTTGAAACCGAATCCTCTTTTGGTCCTTCTTTTCTTTTAGCCGAATCCTTGCTACCTATCATCTTTATTCCTCCTTTTTGTCCTCTCATTTGGAATATTAGATGTATACCAAGGAGCAAGGTGCAAGTGGGTTGCCAAAGTCCCTTTTTCATCCAATTGTGATAGTTCAAGGTAATACGTTCACTTATTCATATGATTTTTTTCTTCGTTTCTTTCTTTTTCTAAGTTATGACCTCTCGACTGAGCCTACAATACTGGTTCTTTTCTTTCCATATCTTCCTCCTCTTGTGACCATGGGTAGGAGTGTTCTTTTGGGCAGTAAATTCGCTTCGTTCTCTCAAGTCTTCGGTAAGCGCAAGGTAATATGGGTTCTTCTGCTTCTTCTATCCTTTCGATCTTTTCGGGGTCATAGTCGAAGTGGTTATTTTCCTTCATATTATGTGTGGCTAATTGCTTCTGTTCTCCTAATCATTAAACCAAATATGGGTTCCTCTTTCATATCTGATTACTTCTTTATGTTGTAATCTTGTCTTTTGCGATTCGTGATAGGCTTTCGTTAGGTAAGCCGAGCAAACTACAACCAAATTCGTGGTAGTGTGATATCTCATATTCCTAAGGTAATGGGTTTTCTTTAGTCTTGTACAATTAGAATTTCTTCCATTTTACTTTGCTGTAATCAAATCTGTTGGTTCTGAGCACTGATCAAGTCTCTCCATGGATGCAAGTGCCGGTCAATCTAAGGAGGGGAGCAGACCCGTGCTCCTAAATTCAAAAGACATGCTGTGTCGGCAGTTTGAGACTTTCCACCGGGTTGTGGTAGAGAGTCGATGTCCGTCTGGGATAGGCAGATAGCTGTTATCCCTACTAGTACGAGCGTCAACATTGAGAGTTTAGTGTTACGCATAATCTGGTGTGTAATGCTCACACTTTACTTTGTTAAGTTAACTCATGTTATTAACTGTGTTGGCTGAAAGCCGAAATGACTATTTTGATAGTCGAGATACCCTCGTGGGTAAGGTTGGAGACACCGGGTAAGTTCTGCTATGATGATACTTTCAAATTAATATATGTATGTGTTGATTATTCTTTGTACATTGAAAGTATGTTGCATTCATTTCAATTTAATATTATGTTGCATGGGTTTTTGGAAGATGAGGAAAGGGGAAGTGCTATTCTGTGACTCTATCACAAGTGGTCTGGGACCACAGTGGTTTGGAACCACGTATACAGATGATTATCGGTGACTCGTCTCAGTGGTCTGGGACCACAGTGGGTTGGTCACACGTATATATATTAGAGATCACCACAGTGGTCTAGGACCACAGTGGGTTGGCCCCACATTTATATTATGTGACTCAGTCATAAGTGGTCTGGGATCACAATGGCTTGAAGCCACGGGTGTTTGGTGGATGCAGGTGATCTAGAGGAAGGAAATTATGTTGGGCTGGGCTGCATTGCATACATCATCTATTTAATATGTTACATTATGTGGGCTTAAGAGCCGATGGCGTTATACAGGGAATTATACACTGAGTCCTGGCGATTCACCCTTTGTTCAATTTGCAGGTAATCGCTAGATCACGGATTTGGAGTCGAGGTGGACTCAAGGTGGCCATGCAATAATTTTCTCGTAAACTTGTTTCTTTTATTTAGACTTATTTTCAATTGGGATTTTATTATGTAATAAGGCTGCTATAACTTTAATTTGGGTTTTGAGTTAAAGCTGATATTATATATGTTATAAACTATCAAATATGGGGTTTTTCTAAAGTTAAAAACATAAACAAATAGTTTTCAAAGTGTTAACAAAAGATGGCTTGAGAGTAACTAATTAATTTAGAGATTTTATTAAAACCGTAACATTATTTTCAACTGTCATGCTTATGACATTCCTCAAAAATGGCATTCGAAAGATAAAAATAATGTTTTACAATTTTAGTTCAATCTAATATGGATTTAGTATGAAACTCTTGAATGACTTTCTAAATTATTTTCAGGATAGAAACACTATTCAAAAAGTTTGCCCAAATCACGATGTTTAGTTAAAATTTTCAACTTTTCTTTCCCGTAACATACCAGACTTGGTCGTAACATACTGACCGGGTTTGGGGTGTTACAATTATGGTATAAGAGCCAGGTTTACAAAACTCGGCTGTGGTTTTAGGGTTCAAAAACGTTTTCAAAAGTTGGTTTGAAAAAAATATAGATATATATGTTTATAAATTGCATGTTTTCTAGAGGTATAGCACCTGAGTCTCCGGCACCAATTTGCATGGTAAGTTCCCCGATTATTGCTTGAATTTTTATGAAATGTTGTGATGGATAGTTTTAAGAAATACAACTCTAAGAATAGAGACCCTTAGAAATATTTCTTGCGAAAATCCACTTCTAATGCTAATTTCATAAGATTGTTCGGTAATAAATAGTGGAAGAAGTACTAATTCATAAAACTTCTAATCAGATTAAGTTGAATCGGTAGTCATGAGTGCAAGAGGACGTGGACGTGGTATACGTGGCCGTGGTAGAGGCCGGGGTGTTGAGGCTGAACCTTCGAAATCAGGGCATGGGCCAGAAGGTGAAGTGCCAGCATCACCAATTGTGGAAGTGGGACTTTAGGACCGAACTGGTGGAGACGATGCGGTGTGTCAAGCTATGTTACATGTTCTGGAGCGGGTTGCTGGAGCAAGCGCGGGGTTAGTGGCTTAAAAATCTATTTCAGAGCGACTCCGAGCCAATGGGGCTGAGATGTTTAGGGGCATTTCTGGTGTAGCTCCTAACGTAGCCGAGTACTAGCTGGAAGCGATCGAACGAATCATGGACGATCTGGACTGCACAGAAGAGAGAAGTTGAAAGGAGTAGTGTCCCTTCTTCGAGATGAGGCGTATCGGTGGTGGCTCACGTTAAGGGATGGTACAACAGCTGACCGCATTACCTAGGACTTCTTTAAGGTGGCATTCCAGGGAAAGTATATTGGGTCGAGCTATGTGGACGCTGAGAAAGGCATTTCTAAACTTGGTTCAGGGGAGTAAGTCGGTGGCTGAATATTAGGTGGAATTCCTACGTTTAAGCTGTTATGCTCGGGGTATTATTGTGACAGATCACGAGCATTGTGTCTAATTTGAGAATGGTTTGCGAGACGAGTTGCGAGTACTGATAGCCCCGCAACGGGAAAGGGAGTTTGCTGTACTGGTAGAGAAGGCTAAGATAGCCGAAGAGGTGAAGCGGTCTAAAAGGCAAAATCAAGACAGTGATAGGGGTAAGAATAAAAGGAATTTTGGGTCATCAGGATCTGCTGGAAGTTTCCAGAAGAAACCTAGATTTGATGGGCCAAGTCGAGTTGCGAAACCTGTTGCTGTTGGTTGGTCTCAGCCATGTGCTAGATGTGGAAATTTTCATTCAAGAGAGTGTTGGGCAAGAAACAGAGAATGCTTCAGGTGTGGATCTGTAGGTCATCTAGTAAGAGATTGTCCACAGGAGCCAAGCAGGGCACGACCAGTTGGTCAGGGTTATGCTCAAGCTGAAAGAGGTAGTCAGCAGCCGTTGAGAGGTCGTGGTTCGGGCAGAAGAGGAAATGGCTTTGGTTGGGGGTGTGGAGCACCGGCCAGAGGTACTGGGAATACAGATGCGAGATAGCCTGGGTTGGTTTATGCAGCTAGACGCCGAAAGGATGACAACGCACTAGGCGTCATAACCGGTATGTTCTTTAGTTTTGGTTTGCCATTTACAGCACTAATAGATATTGGATCTACACATTCGTATGTTGCTAGTACTGTATCTGAGACTTTAAGAATAGAATCTGAGGTTGCTTCTAGGGAGATAACTGTGATTAGCCCTTTAGGACAATCTGTAATGGTGAACAGACTTTTTAGGAGTGTACCTTTAGAAGTTCAAAAGATAGTCTTTCCGGCTGACTTGATGGAATTGCCATTCGGTGAGTTTGATTTGATCTTAGGCATGGACTGGCTAGTTAAGTATCGAGCAAACTTAGATTGTGCTGCTAAGTGCATGGTGTTGAAAACTCCCGAGGATAAGGAGGTGGTAGTGATAGGTGAAAGGAGGAATTACCTGTCTAATGAGGTGTCTGCTTTTAAAGGTAGGATGGTGCGAAAAAGGGTGTGAGGCGTTCTTAGCTTTCATCAGTGCTTTGGACGCCAAGGAGTTTTCTGTAAGAGATGTTAGAACAGTGAAAGAGTTTTTAGATGTTTTTCCAGAAGAGCTTCTAGGGTTACCTCTGGATCGCGAGGTAGAGTTCAGTATTGATCTTCTTCCGGGGACAACTCCGGTGTCCATCGCCCCATATAGGATGGCGTCAAAGGAGCTGGTAGAACTTAAAGCCCAGATTCAGGAATTGTTGGACCGTGGTTTTATCCGACCAAGTGTGTCACCATAGGGAGCGCCAGTGTTGTTTGTCAAGAAAAAGGATGACTCGATGCAGATGTGCATTGACTATAGGCAATTAAATAAGTTGACGATTAAGAACAAGTTCCGTTGCCAAGGATTGACGATCTGTTCGATCAACTGCGAGGCATTTCGTCTTCTTGAAGATAGATTTAAGGTTAGGTTATCATCAACTTAAGGTCAAGGAGGTGGATATTCATAAGACAGCTTTTCGAACTCGTTATGGTCATTATGAGTTCTTAGTGATGCAGTTTGGGTTGACAAATGCACCAACTGCGTTTATGGATATGATGAACTGAGTATTCCAACCCTATCTAGATCAGTTTATCATATTATTCATAGACGATATCTTGGTTTATTCAAGGACAGAAAAGGAGCACGATTCGCATCTTCGGGTGGTTCTGCAGATTTTGAGAGAGAAGCAACTGTATGCCAAGTTTAGCAAGTGTGAATTTTGGTTGAGAGAAGTTACTTTTCTGAGGCATGTTATGTCTGCTGAATGGATTAGGGTGGATCCCCGAAAGATTTAAGCTATTCTAGATTGGAAACCACTAAAGTCAGTAGCAGAGATTCTAAATTTCCTTGGGTTAGCTGGGTACTACAGAAGGTTTGTTGAGGGTTTCTCGTTGATAGCTACACCTTCAACCAAATTGTCACGGAAAGGGGTACCGTTTGTCTGGTCAGATAAGCAGCAAGAAAGCTTTGAGAAGTTGAAGAGGATTTTGACGGAGGCACCATTAATTCAACTTGAGGCTGGAAAAGAATTGGTCGTCTATTGTGACGCGTCGCACACAGGGCTAGGATGTATGTTGATGCAAGAGGGAAAGTGGTAGTATATGCATCACGGCAGTTAAGACCACATGAGGTGAACTATCCTACGTATGATCTGGAGTTAGCTGCATAGTGTTTTCTTTGAAGATTTGGAGACACTATTTATATGGAGAGAAGTTGATTATCTATATAGATCACAAGAGCCTGAAATATCTCCGTACCCAGAAGGAGTTAAATTTAAGGCAACAGAGGTGGATTGAATTGTTGAAGGATTACGAATGCTCGATTGAGTATCACTCGGGTAAAGTTAACGTAATGGCGGATGCATTGAGCCGTAAGGTAATATCTGATTTGAGGGTAATGTTTGCTCATCTCAGTTTGTATGATGATGGGAGCTTGTTAGCTGAACTTCAAGTGAAGCCTTCATGGGTAAGTCAGATTAAAGAGAAACAGTTGTCAGATGGATCATTAAGTTTTAGATTTCGGTAAGTAGAAGGTGGTGAGATGGAAGATTTCAGTTTGAACAATGATGGGGTATTGTGCTTTCGTGGAAAGTCTTGTATGCCGAAAGATTTTGAGTTGAGACTGAGGATTCTACATGAAGCGCATAGTAGTCCATACGCTATGCATCCTAGTGGGATTAAGATGTATCGATTTGAGTGAACAGTTCTGGTGGCAGTCTGAAGCAAGAAGTTACCGAGTTTTTGAGTAAGTACTTGACGTGTCAGTAGGTGAAGGTGGAGCATCAGTTGCCTTCGGGGTTGCTACAGCCAGTGAAAATTCCACTTTGGAAGTGGGGGAGGATAACGATGGATTTTGTTAGTGGGTTACCTCTTACGCTTACTAAGAAAGATTCAGTGTGGGTAATTGTCGATCGGTTGACGAAGTCTGCTCACCGGTTCGAGTTGATTATTCACTACAGAAGTTAGCTAAGCTGTATGTAGCAGAAATTGTGAGGTTGCATGGGGTACCAGTGTCTATCATATTAGATAAAGACCCTAGGTTTACGTCACGATTCTGAAAGGAATTTCATCAAGCATTGGTTACAAGACTGGATTTTAGCACAGCGTTTCATCCATAAACTGATGGCCAGCATGAGAGGGTAATTCAGATTTTGAAAGATATGTTGAGAGGCTGTGTTATCGACTTCAGGGGTAGTTAGGATGATTTTCTACCTTTGGCAAAATTTGCATACAACAATAGCTATCAATCTAGCATTAAGATGGCACCTTATAAAGCGTTGTATGGTCGTAAATGTCGTACTTCTACCTGCTGGATAGAGTTAGGTGAGCGATAATTTTTGGGTCTGAAATTGGTTTTTGAAACAAAGGAAAATGTTAAGTTGATTTGGGCTCGATTAAAGAAGCTTCCAACAGGTAGAAATCTTATGCAGATTTGAAGCATAAGGAGATAGAATTTGTAGAGGTTGATCAGGTTTTTCTGAAAGTCTCACCTTGGAAGAAGGTTCTGAGGTTTGGACGGAAGGGCAAGTTGAGCCCCGGGTTCATTGGGCCTTACTGGATATTGAGACGTGTGGGACCAGTGGCATATCAGCTTGAGTTACCTCCAAATTGAGGTAGATACATGATTTATTCCATGACTCGATGCTACGGCACTATCATTCAAATCCATCTCACATAGTGCCTATGGAAGAAATTGAAGTAAGACCTGATTTATCTTTTGAAGAAGAACCAGTTCAGATCTTAGATCGAGATGTTAAAATTTTAAGAAGGTAGACAGTTCCGTTGGTGAAAGTTTTGTGGTAGAATCACGGTTCAGAGGAAGCCACGTGGGAGTCAGAGGATGTGATGCAACAGCAATACCCTCATCTCTTTTGATCAGGTAAATTTCGAGGCCAAAATTTCTTTAAGGGGGTAGAACTGTAACATCCTAGAATAGGGGTTCTGCATTTTATGTTTTCTTGTGTTTGGCTCGTTAGGCATGTTATTTTGCTATGTTTGGGGGTCTTGGGGAGGCTCGGGGTCAAGCCAGAGCCTTGGTGAAATTTTGGTTTTGGGTAATTTAGGGGGGGAGAGCTGGTTGAGGCAAGCCTTAAGAGTAATTTCTTGTGTGTGTTAACACAAGAAGGAGAGTGGTGGGGTGGCAAGGTGACACCACTTAAGGAACAAGGGAGAGACGTCACTTGTAGGTGCAGAAGGGGAGGAGATCGAATCCCAGGAACCTCACTATAAAGCTTTATTTTTGGTGCTAGGAAGGAGGGAAGATGGTTTGACAAGGACTCTTCTTGGTGGAGGTTTGATTGAGTCAAAGCATTTGAATTGAAGGTGTGGAGGAGTTTGTGGAGGAAGACTTGGTCTACTAATTCAAAATGAGTGATGGGGAGTGAAACAAGGAGAGAATCAAGGGATGGGTGTTGGTTGAGTTGTTGGCCGAAAGTGGGAGCTTAGAAGAAGGGGGTGAAATTCAGCTAGGGGTGTGCTAGGAGGCATTCGGTCTTTTGTGTGGGGTGCTGAATTTGTGAGAGAGCTTGTTGTTCTGCATTTTGGGTTGCCTAATTTTACTTTGTGTGTGTCCCGAAAATTCCCTAAGTGCATCTAAGGTCTCTTCTTGTATATTTCTTTTCGGTTCTTCTCAACTTCTTCTCATCTTTTCTCTTTCAGTTATCAAACCCTCCCATTCGTGCTTTGCTTTTCTCCAAGGTTACCAAAGACACCTTTGGCCAAATCTAGCCTTGACTCCTTGATCGTTGTAAATCAGAGTTTTAAAATTTATAAAGAGAATGATTGAACCTGGAAACTAACTCTGACAACGATTAAAGGCAAGTGTACCTATCGAACAGTAGTATAGCTTAGGTAAGACCGGATTGTCAAACCCAAAAGGACTAAAAGTGCTAATACTAACTTTCTTTTTATTATTTAGCCTTAAAAATATAGTGAAG
This sequence comes from Gossypium rotundifolium, assembly GCA_025506655.1. Lineage (NCBI taxonomy): Eukaryota > Viridiplantae > Streptophyta > Magnoliopsida > Malvales > Malvaceae > Gossypium > Gossypium rotundifolium. The sequence continues at coordinate 123,079,761 of CP106723.1, forward strand.
TTGCTTTAAACTAAATTAAACTAACAACTACTACTCTAAAGACACAAAGACAAAAGAGTGAATTGGGAAATAACTTTAGGAAAAACTCAGTTGATCATGACGATACCCTCAGGAAGAATCCACCTAGACTTCACTTGTTATTTACCCCCTGAATCATATGATTTCTTTACTTAGCTTGATCCATAAGACTCCCTAACCTATATTAAACCCTCTCTCAAGGTGAATAACGTCTAACCCTAGGTTAATTAGTGGAACTCTCGTTCGCTTATAATAACCCCCTAGAATAGCAGTAAATCGATCAATGGACTCCCATATTAGGTTTCACCATAATCCGACAAAATCTCGTCACCCTATCTCTAGGCGTGCGATCAACTCCGCTTAATTATGCTAGATCTTCTCTTAGGCAGGGTTTATTTGTAACACCTCTAACCCAAAAATCGTCACCGAAATAGGGTTAAAGGTGTTACCAGATAGATCGAAACATTTATAGAATTAATCATACATGCATTCAACAATATCAAACATGGTGTCCCTTAAGTAGATCATTAAAACCCTAAGCATGCTTATAAACCGAGTTGGGACTAAACCGAAACACATAAGTAATTTTATAAAAATTTGAAACTTTTCTAACCTACAGGGGGACACACGGCCGTGGGGGTAGGCCGTGCCTCACCCACGGATACTTGACACTCCCATGTGTCCTCCCCGTGGTAGTATACTGCCAAAATCAACACGGCCACAAAGCACGCCCGTGTACTAAGGCCGTGTACTAATAGATCACATACTGCCATTTCTCACATGACCACCAAGCACACCCGTGTTGAGGCCGTGTACAATTTAAGCCACATTCTACCAATTTACCCATGGTCTTAGGCACGCCCGTGTGCCTCAATCGTGTGACATTATAGGCCATTTTACAAGGCCAATATGCCACCCACTTAGGGACTTCCTACAAGCAATATATATCCACACATACCTTGCATATATGGCAACAAAAACATACCAAATTGACCATTCAATTTATACACTCAATACCAATTCCAACCATGATGATTCCAAAGAAATAAACTCATATCATTACAAGCATAATTCATTCAATAGCTCACTCAAAACTTGGCCATTTCATAAGCTTCCTCCTTACCAAGATATGCATCATATATCACATTCATTCAAGCATATTACCAAATTAAACTTGCCAAAACACATGGCTAACTTCACTTCCAAAAACATATACAAATATCTAGTCTATACATGCCATATTTAGCTATATACATTTCCAAAAGGGTACCAAAATAAGTTTTTGTAGTGTGATGACGATCCTTGACAATCCCGAGCCTTCAATAGCTTCGATGACCTATAAAATGCAGAAAACACACAAACACACACACAGAGTAAGCTTTCCAAAAGCTTAGTAAGTCATATACAAATAAACTTGGTATGGAAAGCATATATCAATCTTTTGGAAAACTTTCACATATTTGTTTTGGTTCATACACTTTTAACCACATTAGCCATTTTCACCATTCAAGAATCATATGAACACATAGCTCATCTAGGTAGAACAATTCTTATCATATCACAAATTCCATGTACTTATCACCATAGTAAGATCACTTAGATACTTACCTTACATACCCAAATAGTGTATAGACAACGTACCTGAATCGAACTTAATATCACATAATTGTTCATAGCTCGGATTTGACATTCATATCTTAGTCTTGCCCATTGAACCCACAGGAATCTAGTAGGATGATCAGAAAGCTCGGAATAGTCGTACAATGCCAATGTCCTAGACAGGGTCTTATACGAATTAATACGATGCCGATGTCCCAGACATGGTCTTACTCGTGAAGCTCCTATCGATGCCTACGTCCAAGACGAGGTCTTTTACATAAAATTCATATCAATGCCTATGTCCCAGACGAGGTCTTACACAAATTTCAAATCAACGCCAACGTCCCGGACGTGGTCTTACATGACAAAACAGAACAAATACCTATGTCATGACATAGCTAATCCTATCTATTCCTAGGTTCGTAGGGGACTTCTCGGCTTTATCACTATATCGAACTTATTTTGGAATTCACGCACTTAGCATTTCATACTCATTCATTTTCATTGATATACATATGAATACATATATTCAATTCAATACAGATAAGTTTATTTGCATAGTGACTTACCTCGGATTTGGTTTATCGAACGGAAACGGCTACTCGATTATTTTCGCTTTCCCACGATCTAAGTCTGTTTTCCTCGATTCTTGATCTAAACATATTCAGAATTTATCCTTTTATTCACTATTTCATTCAATTATATCCAAACACATATATTTAGGGCTATTTGCAACTTAGCCCTCACATTTGCACATTTTATCAATCTAGTCCATTTTACTCAAAACATCAAATTTCACAAGATCAATGCATACACAAGCTTAGCCGAATACATATACATCACATACAAGCCCACATTTCTCATCAAACTTGCAATTTAGTCCTTCAATTTACCATTTTCTCAATTTAGCCCTATTTAGCTAAATACATCAAAACTTCAAGAACATAACATGTTCATCTAGCTCAAATCTTTCATTTTTCATTCTCAAACATCACAAAGCTTGTAAATCATCAATGGCTTATTTCACATACATCATCAAAACACAAAATTGAAACATGGGTTGGATAACACTCGAAGCAACGATTACAAAAATGTAGAAATTATCAAGAACCGAAGTAAAAACATACCTTAATCTTGCATAAATAAAGCTGAATGCCCTAGCACATTTCTCTTCTTTTTCTTTCTTCAATTTTGGCACCCAAATATAAGATGATAGCATTCATCTTTTCTTTTGTTTATCATTACAAACATATTATTATTCATTTTACTAAAATATCCATTCAATTAATAAATAAAACAAACATATAACAAGGGCATATTTGCCTTTCATTCACCCACTAATTAAATAGTGGTCTAATTGCTTCCTAAGGCGATCACTTTTATAAAGCCACAACACATAGGCACTTTAACATATAGCATGCAAGTTTCGCATTTAATGCAATTCAATCCTTTATTCAAATTAAGCTCACAGACAGATAAATTAACTTACGAAAATTTAACACATGCTTAGTCACATCTCAATGGCACAGAAAATAAAATTAAAATATTATTCAGACTCGGATTTGTGGTCTCGAAACCACTATTTCGACTAGGGTATAAACTGGACTGTTACAATTCTCCCCCTTAGGGATTTTCGTCCCCAAAAATCTTACCATTAAACAGAGTTTGATATTGTTGTCTTATTGAGTCCTCAGGCTCCCAAGTAGCCTCTTCTATACCGTGACGATGCCATAGCACTTTCACTAACAAAATTTTCTTATTTCTTAACTCTTTCACTTCACGAGCTAAGACACGTATCGATTTCTCTTCGTATGTCATATCAAATCAAATTTCAATTTTAGATGGGGCAATCACATGTGACGGATCAGACGGATATCTACGGAGCATCGAAACGTGAAATACATTGTGAATCATTTCTAGTTCAGAGGGTAACGTCAATCTATATGCAATAGGCCCAACACGTTCAATGATCTCATATGGTTCGATGAATCTCGGACTTAACTTGCCTTTACGTCTGAATCGGAGCACTTTCTTCCATGGAGTCACTTTCAGAAATACTTTATCGCCGATTTCAAATTCTATATCTTTTCGTTTTAAGTCTGCATAGGACTTCTGACGATCAGATGATGCTTTCAAACAATCTCAAATCAGTTTCACTTTCTGCTCAGTATCTTTTATCAAATCGACCCCGTATAACTTATTCTCACTGAGTTTAGTCCAATATAGAGGTGTACGACATTTACGTCCATACAAAGCTTCATATGGTGCCATTTTAATGCTCATCTAAAAACTATTGTTATACACAAATTCAATCAACAGCAGGTATTGTTCCCACGAACCATTAAACTCTAATATACAACATCTTAACATATCTTCGAGAATCTAAATAATTCACTCGGATTGACCATTTGTTTGTGGATGAAAATCTATACTAAAATGCAATTTCGTGCCTAAAGTTTCTTGCAACTTCTTCCAAAATCGTGATGTAAATCTCGAATCTCTGTCTGACACAATGGATAGTGGCACTCCGTGCAATCTCACAATCTCAAAAATATAAAGCTCATTAATCTTTCAAGCAAGTAGTTAGATCTTACGGGAATAAAATGGGCAGATTTAGTTAATCGGTCAACTACGACCCATATCGTATCTTTCTTTCTCAGAGTTAGAGGTAACCCAGAAACAAAGTCCATAGTTACTCTATCCCATTTCCATTCAATAATTAGAATTGGCTGTAACAACCCAGACGGAGCTTGATGTTCTACTTTCACTTACTGACAAACTAAACATTTTGAAACAAAGTCAGAAATGTCTCGTTTCATGCCAGACCACCAATAGTGTTACTTCAAATCATGATACATCTTTGTACTTCCCGGATGGACAGATAGGTGACTGTTATGTGCTTCAACTAAAATCAATTGAATTAGCTCCGGATTTCTTGGAACATAATTCGATCTCAGAATCTCAAACTATCATCAACAACTCAAAATTCAGATTCAGAATTCAATTCACACTGAGCTCGTTTCAACAACAATTCATTATCCACCTTCTGAGCATCACATATTTTTTGTATAAATAACAGTTTCGCTCTTAATTTAGCTATCATAGAACTATCATCAGACAAAAATAACTGGGCATTCAAAGCACGTAGTGCAAACAATGACTTTCTACTCAACGCATTAGCAACCACGTTTGCTTTACCCAGGTGATAACCTATCACAAGCTCGTAATCTTTTAACAGTTCTAACCATCTTCTTTGACGCAGGTTCAAATCTTTCTAGGTCATTAGATATTTCAGACTTTTATGATCTGAAAACACATGACATTTCTCACCGTACAAATAATGACGCCAAATTTTAAGTGCAAACATAATCGCAGCGAGCTCAAGGTCGTGTGTCGGATAATTCTTTTCATGAGGCTTTAATTGTCTCGAAGCATAAGCTACCACTTTTACCTCTTGCATCAAAACACATCCCAGACCGTTTAACGAAGCATCACTGTAAACAACAAATTCTTTACCCGATTCTGGCTGTACTAACACAGGAGCTTCTGTTAACAAAGTTTTCAACTGGTCAAAACTTTCCTGACATTTATCCGACCATTTAAATTTGACATCTTTCTGAAGTAATCTAGTCAACGGAGTAGCTATAGTCGAGAAGCCTTTAACAAATCTGCGATAATAACCAGCTAAACCCAGGAAACTATGAACTTCGTACATGTTCTTGGAGGTTTCCAGTTCAGAATAGCAGAAATCTTGCTCGGATAAACACGAATCCCAGAAGTTGACATAATATGCCCCAGAAAACTGACCTCATCCAACTAGAATTCACATTTGCTGAATTTTGCGTACAATTCCTTTTCTCTCAAAGTTTGCAACACAATATTCAAATGTTACGCATGCTCATTCTCATCACATGAGTAAATCAAAATGTCGTCAATGAATACAACAACAAATTGATCCAGATACGATGCGAAAATTACATTCATCAAGTCCATAAAACAAGAAGAGCATTGGTTAGTCCGAATGGCTCTAAAACTCATAATACCTTACCTCATTCTAAAAGCAATTTTGAATGTCCAATCTTTGACTCTCAATTGGTAGTATCCGATCTCAAATCAATCTTGGAAAACAAGAGCTCCTTTTAGCGATCAAACAAATCATCAATTCGGGCAAAGGATATATATTCTTTATAGTCACCTTATTCAACGATGGTAATCGATACACATTCTCATCGTGCATCTTTCTTTTTCACAAATGAGCAGAGCACCTCAAGGCAAAAACTCGGTCTAGCAAACCCTCTATCACCAATTCTTGTAGCTGTGAATTTAACTCTTTCAACTCCGTTGGTGCAATTCTATACAGAGCTATCGAAATAGGTGTCATACCAGGCAATAATCCAATACCAAATTCAACTTCACGAATCGGAGGTAATCCTGGTAACTCTTCAGAGAACACATCAAAAAATCACAAATAATGGGTACTGATTCAACTTTCTTCTCAGATACTTTTGAATCAATCACATAAGCAAAATATGATTCATACCCCTTTTTCACATAACTCTGAGTTTTCAAAATGGATATCACAGCAGGCAATCCATTTAAATCATTAGACTCAATCCGTACAATCTCGTCCTTCAGACTTCTTAAATCTATAGTCTTTCTTTTACAGTTCATAGCGGCATCATGCATAAACAACCAATCCATTCCCAAAATAATATCAAATTCATCAAATGGCAGTAGCATTAGATTAGTAGGAAAATAGATATCTCGAAACATTAACGGGCAGTTCTTGCATACTTTGTCAACCAGGACACTTTTACCTAAGGGGTTCGATACTTTTATAGCAAATTCAGTAGACTCTACAGGCAAAGTCTTACCATATACTAAATTCATGCATATGTACGAATGCGTAGAACCAGGGTCTATCAAAGCAATCAGAGAAGTATCATAAAAAGTAAAAGTACCCGTTATAACATCAGGTGATGAAGCTTCTTCACGAGCTTGGATAGCATATGCTCTGGCAGGCGCTCTAGCTTCAAATCTTACCACAGTGTCTCTCGTGCACCTCTGACTACCACTAAAATTTCTTGTATTCTTTGAAGGTCTACCCCTCCCAAATGCATTTTCAAGACTTAGATTCTGAACAGCCTCTGGCTCAACAGACTCAGGACAATCACGGATAAAATGATCAAGTGATCCACATCTGAAGCAAGCTTTACCATTTAATCTGCAGCTTCCCGGATGCTGCTTTCTGCAATATTTACATTCAAGTCTCTCAGATCGAACATTACCAACACTGGCCACAGAAGTTGCTAGGATTTTGGAACTCATTTGCAATCTATCTCGGGTCCTGTTCAAATGTCTCGCGTTATCCCTGGAACAACTTTGATCATCTCTAAATCTTTTCAGAGTAGATTGAAATGATTTGTTCTGAAATTTCTTTCTCATATCTCGGGCTTCAGTTTCAGCTTTTCTTTTATCTTTCCAAAGTGCTTCAGCTTTGCATGCTCGATTAACGAGTGTAACGAACTCTTTTATTTCTAATATCCCGACTAGCAAACGAATATCTTTATTAAGACCATCTTCGAATCTTTTGCACATTATAGCTTTGGAAGATGTACATTCTTGGGCATATTGACTTAGTCGTATGAACTCTCGTTCATATTCAGTGACAGTCATTCGACCCTGTTTAAGCTTCAGAAATTCCTTTCGTTTCTGATTAATGAATCTCTCACTGATATATTTCTTTCGAAACTCAATCTGAAAGAAATCCCATGTAACCCGTTCTCTCGGAACAACAGAAATTAAGGTTTTCCACCATTGATAAGCCGCATCTCGAAGTAAGGATACAACACACTTTATACATTCATCCAGAGTTAGAGACATTTCATCAAATACCCGATTAGTATTTTCAATCCAGAATTCAACTTTTTCAGCATCATCATTATTGGTAGCTCGGAACTCTTCAGCCCCATACTTATGGATCTTGTCAACCGGAGGCTTACCCAATAGATTCAGATTTGCAGTCGGAGGTATATCAGATGTCTAAGAGGGATTAACTGGGGTGAGGGTTGTGAAACAGTCGGGTTATTTCTCATAAATTGAGTGAACCACTCACTCATCATCTGGAAGAAAGGTTGTTTAGCTTCTCCCTCCTAATCGCTTATAGCTAGCCTCAGATCAGAAGGCTCTGTCCCTTGCGTGGGAGCAGGCACATTACTTTTTACGTCATTAGCTATGGCTCTTTGGGGATCCATTGCTATACAGAAATCACATTTTACACATCAAGATTCATCACACTCTTATAGTTCAAATATATGACATGTATAGCTAGACTCTAACATGCTACGTTAGTCCGAGAATCGACTAAACCGTAGCTCTGATACCAACCAAATGTAACACCCCTAACCCGAAAATCATCACCAAAATAGGGTTAAAACTATTACCAGATAGATTGAAAACATTTATAGAATTAATCATACATGCATTCAACAATATCAAACATGGTGTCCCTTAAGTACATCATTAAAACCCTAAGCATGCTTATAAACCGAGTTGGGACTAAACCGAAACACATAAGTAATTTCATAAAATTTGAAACTTTTCTAACCTACAGGGGACACACGGCCGTGGAGGTAGGCCGTGCCTCACCCACGGCTACTGAACACTCCCGTGTGTCCTCCCCGTGGTAGTATACTACCAAAATCAACACGATCACCAAGCACGCCCGTGTACTAAGGCCGTGTACTAATAGATCACATACTGCCATTTCTCACACGGCCACCAAGCACACCCGTGTCGAGGCTATGTGCAATTTAAGCCACATTCTGCCAATTTACCCGTGGCCTTAGGCACGCCCGTGTGTCGCAACCGTGTGACATTATAGGCTATTTTACAAGGCCAATATGCCACCCACTTAGGGTCTTCCTACAAGCAATATATATATCCACGCATACCTTGCATATATGGCAACAAAACATACCAAATTGACTATTCAATTTATACACTCAATACCAATTCCAACCATAATGATTCCAAAGAAATAAACTCATATCATTACAAGCATAATTCATTCAATAGCTCACTCAAAACTTGGCCATTTCATAAGCTTCCTCCTTACCAAGATATGCATCATATATCACATTTATTCAAGCATATTACCAAATTAAACTTGCCAAAACACATGGCTAACTTCATTTCCAAAAACATATACAAATATCTAGTCTATACATGTCATATTTAGTTATATACATTTCCAAAAGGGTACCAAAATAAGTTTTTGTAGTGTGATGATGATCCTTGACAATCCTGAGCCTTCAATAGCTTCGACGACCTATAAAACAGAGAAAACACACACACAGAGTAAGCTTTCCAAAAGCTTAGTAAGTCATATACAAATAAACTTGGTATGGAAAGTATATATCAATCTCTTGGCAAACTTTCACATATTTGTTTTGGTTCATACACTTTTAACCATATTAGCCATTTTCACCATTCAAGAATCATATGAACACATAGCTCATCTAGGCAAAACAATTCTTATCATATCACAAATTCCATGTACTTATCACCATAGTAGGATCACTTAGATACTTACCTTACATACACAAATAGTGTATAGACAATGAACCTGAATCAAACTTAATATCACATAATTGTTCATAGCTCAGATTTGACATTCATATCATAGTCTTGCCCGTTGAACCCATAGGAATCTAGCAGGATGATTAGAAAGCTCGAAATAGTCGTACAATGCCAATGTCCCAGATGAGGTCTTACATGTACTCAGATATTGATGCCTCTGTCCCAGACAGGGTCTTATACGAATTAATACGATGCCGATGTCCAAGACATGGTCTTACTCGTGAAGCTCCTATCGATGCTTACGTTCCAGACGAGGTCTTACACAAATTTCAAATCAACGCCAACGTCTCACATGTGGTCTTACATGGTAAAACAGAACAGATACCTATGTCATGACATAGCTAATCCTATCTATTCCTAGGTTCATACGGGACATCTCGGCTTTATCATTATATCAAACTTATTTCACAATTCACGCACTTAGCATCTCATACTCATTTATTTTCATCGATAGACATATGAATACATATATTCAATTCAATACAGATAAGTTTATTTGCATAGTAACTTACCTCGGATTTGGTTTATCGAACGGAAACGGCTACTCGATTATTTTCGCTTTCCCACAATCTAAGTCTGTTTTCCTCGGTTTTTGATCTAAACATATTCAAAATTTATCCTTTTATTCACTATTTCATTCAATTAAATCCAAACACATATATTTAGGGCTATTTGCAACTTAGCCCTCCCATTTGCACATTTTATCAATCTAGTCTATTTTACTAAAAACATCAAATTTCACAAGATCAATGCATACACAAGCTTAGCCGAATACATATACATCACATGCAAGCCCACATTTCTCATCAAACTTGCAATTTAGTCCTTCAATTTTCTATTTTCTCAATTTAGCCCTATTTAGCTAAATTCATCAAAACTTCAAGAACATAACATGTTCATCTAGCTCAAATATTTCATTTTTCATTCTCAAACATCACAAAGCTTGTAAAATCATCAATGGCATATTTCACATACATCATCAAAACACAAAATTGAAACATGGGTTGGATAGCACTCGTAGCAACGATTACAAAAATGTAGAAATTATCAAGAATCGAAGTAAAAACATACATTAATCTTGCATAAATAAAGTCAATGCCCTAGCACATTTCTCTTCTTTTTCTTTCTTCAATTTCAGCACCCAAATATAAGATGATAGCATTCATCTTTTCTTTTGATTATTATTACAAACATATTATTATTCATTTTACTAAAATATCCATTCAATTAATAAATAAAACAAACATATAACAAGGCATATTTGCCTTTCATTCACCCACTAATTAGATAGTGGTCTAATTGCTTTCTAAGGCCATCACTTTTATAAAGCCAAAACACATAGGCACTTTAAAATATAGCATGCAAGTTTCACATTTAATGCAATTCAATCTTTTATTCAAATCAAGCTCACAGATAGATAAATTAACTTACGAAAATTTAACAAATGCTTAGTCACATCTCAATGGCACAGAAAATAATATTAAAATATTATTTAGACTCGAATTTGTGGTCCTAAAACCACTGTTCTGACTAGGGTATAAACTGGACTGTTACACTATTCCTCCTCTACCTAAGCACATCAGATTAGATTAAGCAACATAATTAACAACAAACTAAGTACTTATCATATAAATCAAAAATCAAATAACAAGATTCATCTAGGTTTCATCCCCTTCAGGTATCTGAAGGGTTTAGTTCATAATAAAATAAGAAAACATCTCAAGAGAAAAGATAAAACAAAACATAAGAAATCCCTAAAACTCCCTAAAGGAATTGAAGGAGAGATCCTCCATCTTGAGTAGAACTCTGGCTTCTTGAGATGGATCAACTGGCTATCTTCAAGTAATTCCCTGAATGAAAGCTCTAGTAGAAGGCTTCTGCCAAATTGCGACTCCCTAGAATAGCTGCCTTGGGGTGTTTATATAGGCCTTGAGATGCTTTACTTGGCTTCTACGTATCTCTTTTAAGTAGAATTACTACTAGGGTGTTTAAGTAGACTTAGGAGTATCTTTCTTTGCCTTCAAGCATCCAATTTCGTATGAAATTGCTCTTTCCCGCGGTAGGGGCACGCTCATAGCACACGCCCGTGTAAGTCATGGCTAGGCCGTGTTCAGACTTGTCGGTTGGGGCACGGTCGTGTAAATCGGGGTTGAGGCCGTGTCTTAGATGATTAGTGAGGCACGGTCGTGTGGCTTGTAGTCCAGGCTGTGCTGATTTCGTGAGTTGGCCCAATTTGGTCCATTTTAAGCCCGTTTTGCGTTCTTTTTATCCTTTGGTGCTTTCCTGAGTATAAGGCATGAAAAGAAAGTATTAAGAGCACCTTTTTACATAAATCAAGGATAAATCATCCAAAAGCATACTAAATGTTGGATTAAAATATGTTACTTTTACGGTTTATCATATACCTTCACACTTAAGCTTTTGCTTATCCTAAAGCAAAATTCTCAACTTACAATTAAAACGAACTTTCCATAATTCATAATTCCTATCAACAATGTCTCATCATAGTTCATAGATAATTTATACATGGATAATTTAACTCAAAGAGTCCTAAAGATTCAATCAAGATAAGTCATACCTTTATAGTACGAAAACATAGGTGTCTCCCCTTATCTAAGTAATTACCTTTAATTCAAAACCGACAAGGATTGACATCCTCACAAAAGATTCACTCAAATCACTCAAAGTGTTTAAGGTTCATGAATAAGCACTCATAAGTTGAACCTGAAAAGTTAATCACATAGGCTTGCCTGAAAATCAAATCTCCCCCACTGTATATGAGATGATACACAAATCAAAAGGTCTTTATCAGGGTTGTAACGGGGCTAGGGTTAAAGGTGTGGATATAGGCTAAATTAGAAGGTTAGAATCGAGACTTGACCTGAAAAATTACCTACTAGAAATGTGTAATAATATGAGTGATTACATCAATTGAAAACTAATAATACTATTATTGATAATTCTATAATACGAGCTCTTCTTCAACAATTGGAATTTAAACGTATGAGCTCAATTAATCACGTAACTTAATACTGAATATACTTTGAAATTTTTTTTAAGAACAAACTAAAAAAATAAATGGTAAATGTAACTACTGAACTAATATAATTCAGTAACTTGATCAAGTCAAACCTCGATTAAAGGGTAGTCAAAAGGAAGGGTGATAACAAATACAAAGGGGTCTTTGGGTTAATATTAGTGGTTAAGTTAATAAAAGGGTTGTTAGGATTCAACGGGGTTCACTAGGGGTTAATTGTGAAGGTAGGATTTTTAGTGGAGTAAGTGGGTTAAATCCTAGGTGCCTTTATCATCTCTATATATCAAATCAAAAGTGTGGTCTCAATATGTATAAAAGAGGCAAGTTCTAGAATAACAGTTCAAAGTTGACACACTCATAATCAATAAAATGAGCAAGAAAAAGAATATATGCTCTATAAGGCTCAAAATCTCACAAAAATTATGGGTGTTTTTGACATCAATCCCTGTAAATTTCAAACTTCAAAGTAATACTCAAATTCATTTCAACGGCTTATTAATTTTTAATATTTAGAAAGTAGACTTATCATGCTCGATTCTCTAGTATCCTTCAGATTTAATCATCAATGCACAATTAACTATGACTTACTCTAAAACATATCAATACAAATCATAGATCATTAGAAATTTCATCCTGATTAGTAATATGAGAAAATTACTTTCGAACAAGACTAAATTCAGGGTCTTGAGAATAATGCACAATGTTTGACACTTTTACTACCCCACACTTAAGATGTACATTGTCCTCAATGTACAAAGATAAATAATAAAAATAATGGGATAAATCAAAGAGAAGGGCAAAGTGACACTTCCTGAATTTTGGATGGCTTCGGGAGTTGGCAATGGTCGTGGTAGAAGATAGTTGGAGGAGGCGGTGGTGGCATTTTCTATGGTCCTGGTAGGGTAGCTACCAACAAACTCTGTGCTAGATGAAGAAATTGGGGAGCTCGTAGAGAATTAGCCAGGGATTATTGAGACATATTTAAAAGAAACTAAGTATATATTTGAAGATAAGAAAAAGATGAGAACTAAAATAGAAAATAAACTAAATTGGAAATAAAAGATAAATGGACTGTTAAGTCCTTAATGTTGGATGGTTCGCGCGGTGGGTGTGACCTCTGAGGCTACCGAGGTGCTGGTGGTGGTTGTGGTGGCGTGATTCCAAAGTAGCCTGATGAACCTGACACTAAGAAACTAAATTGAAATAAACTAAATTAAGCATAAGATAGTAAAAGAGAAAGAAATTGAAGTAAAAGAGAATAGAAAAATAAAAACTATATGGTCTCAAAGACCCTTGGCTTGGTGTTTGGATGAAGCGCCCGACATGAACTTATGTAGATCAGTCTCCCACAAGGAGATTATGCTTGCCATCTTCTACTTCTTCGGCATAGTTTTGGTGTTGCTCAAGAGTCTTGACAATTTTCTAAAGAAAGAAAGAAAATTTTGAAAGAAAAAGAAAGAAGAAAGAAGAAAGAATATGGGAAGAAGGGGAAGGGCTATGGGGTTTAAATATAATTTCAAATCTGGCACGTTCCTACGCCCGTGGCCCAAGGGTGTGTCGATTCACACGGCCACCTCACACGGCCGTGGTGTGGAGAGTGTTGCTTCACTCATGTTTGTTGTCAAAGTGCCATGCCCGTGCCTGAGTAGTCAGTGTCAACCACGGTCGTGTCGCACGGCCGTGGGTTAAGGCGTGTTAAGTCTCCCACACTCGTTTCTTGGTCAGCAACGCCTGTTGGGAAGAAGTCAGTATGTTGGCACGATTGGGACGCACGAGCATGTCTGTCTCGTGCTCATCAAGTCAGTAGCTTTACACGATCGTGGGACACAGCCGTATTGATTTGTCGGTGCCCGTGGGGAGGGTGGTTGGACCCGTGATGTTGGAGGGTGGTTGGATTGAATTGCACGACCTCTGCTCTGTCAGTGTGGTGGTTTCAGTGGTCCATACGGCTACGGACACGGTCGTGTGTAAGGCCATGTGAACTAGAAACCTACACTTTTGTGTTAGTTTAAAACTAATTTTTTTGAAAAGAAAAAGAGAAAGAGAAAAAAATCAATAAATTTGAAAGTAAATAGTGTTAGTGCTCGGGTTGCCTCCCGAGAAGCGCTTGTTTATAGTCTCAAGCTAGACTGTGCTCGTATTTGAAAATTTTAGGGAGGTTTAAAGGTTTGAATATCTTCCCTCATGCTTACAATTCTATTTTCGTGACAAAGTGGAAGTCGAGAAGCGTTTACCTTGAAATTGCCAAATTTTGGGTTGCTTACCTCGACTGTTCCGTGTGGGAAGATATCGTGTACCTTAAGAAGAATTTCTCCCTTTGCCCTCAGGTCCGTTGAAATGATGTGAGGATCGGCTTTGTCTAACAGTACTTGGTCTCCTATTTTAAAGTGATTTGATGTCCCTACGAGCTCTTCTGGTGGTTCCTCTGGTTTTACTTCATGTGGATCCGTCTCTTCTTTAAAGTGTGTCTTCCATTCTTTTAGTTTGTCATCCCTAAGGCTTTGTTCCTTATGTACCTCTTCTTTTTTGGCTTGGGGTCATGATTCGGCTCAGATTTGTATTCTTGTGGTGTTTCCTGTGATGGAAATTGTATAATTTGGTTATCAATTGAGTTATCTTTCTTACCTTCATCGATTGTTATCCTGGCCGAGTCAAGAGCTTGAAGACTGATTGATTAAATCACCTACAAGAGTATGAGTTACTTTGTGGCAACATCAATTTTAGTCTTGGCAGTTGCTAGAAAAGGTCTTCCTAAAATTAAGGGGTTTGAGTTATCCTCATCCATATCTAAAATAACAAAATCTACTGGGAAAACAAATTTATCGATTTTTACTAGAACGTCTTCAATAATGCCCCTAGGAATTCAAACAGTTTTATCAGCTAATTGAATACTCATCCTAGTTTCTTTGGGCTTCCCTAGATCTAGTCATTTAAACAATGCATAAGGCATGACATTTATACTTGTCCCTAAATTAGTTAACGCATTATCAATAGTTAAACTACCAATTAAACATGGAATTATAAAACTCCCTGGATCTTTTTGTTTCTGCGGTAGTTTATTTTGTAAAATTACTGAGCATGTTGTGTTTAATTCCACATGGTGCTCTTCGTCTATTTTGCATTTGTTCATCAAGGGCAGTCTTAAAAATTTCCTCGAGTCGGGCATCTGAAAAAAAGCTTCAAGAAGAGATAAGTTAATATGTAATTTTTTTAAAAGTTTAAGAAACTTACCGAACTGTTCTTCTAAACCGTCTCTTTTCAATGCTTCAGGATAAGGTATGCGAGGTTGGTACTCTTTTATTACTGGTTTTGGCTTTTCTTGTGTTACCTCTACTTTACCTTCGTCTACCTTATTTTCTGGTGTCGGATTGGGTTCATCTGACTTCTTATTGTCCTGAGCTGTGATGGCTTGAATTTTCTCCTTAGGGTTAATCTCGTTGTTACTTGGTAGACGTCCTTGCGGTCGTTCTGACATAAGCTTTGCAAGTTGTTCGACTGCATTGGTGACTGATAAATCGTAAAAGTAACATATTTTAATCCCACATTTAGTATGCTTTTGGATAAATTTATCCTTAATTTATGTAAAAAGGTTCTCTTAATCCTTTCTTTTCGTGTCTTATACTCAGGAAAGCACCCAAGGATAAAAAGAACACAAAACGGGCTTAAAACGAACCAAAGTGGGCCGACCCAAGAAGTCAGCACGGCCTGGAATTCATGCCACACGACCGTGCCTCGATAGTCATCTAGACCACGGCCTTACCCCGATTCACACGATCATTTTCCCATCGATAAAGTCCAAACACGGGCGTGCCTAGTGATCTACACAGCCATTCCCAAAATGGCAGAATCGAGACATAGGCTAGACCCAAATATTGCACGGGCATGTCATAGCCGTACCTAAACCGACAGTATGGAGACACAGGCTGGACCACAATTTACACGGGCTTGTCAAGGCCGTGCCCCTGCCGCGGAAAAGAGCAATTTCACTCGAAATTGGATGCTTGGAGCCCAAGAAACGCAATCCTAAGTCTACTCAAACACTTAGGACAAATTTCACTTGAATTACGAGTACTTAGGAGCCAAGTAAAGCATCCCAAACTTATATAAAAACAAATCCAAGGCAGCAATTAGGGGGCGCCAGGTTTTAGTAGAGTTTTCTGCCAGAGCTTTACTCGTTTAGGGAATTACTCGAAGATAGCCAGTTGATCCATCTCGAAGAGTGGAATTCTACTCAAGATGAAGGATCTCTCCTTCAATTCCTTTAGAGGGGTTTAGGGATTTCTTATATTTTGTTTTATCTTTTCTCTCGAGATGTTTTCCTATTTTATTATGAACTAAACCCCTCAGATACGTGAAGGGGATGAAACCTATGATGGATTTTGTTATTTAATTCTTTCGGTTTATATGATAAATACCTAGTTTGTTCTTAATTATGTTGCTCAATTTAATCTGATGTGCTTAGGTGGAGGAGGAATAAACCTTAACTAAGAGAAGATCTAGCATAATTAAGCAGAGTTGATCGGGCGCCTAGAGATAGGGTTACGAGATTTTGCCGAATTAGGGTGAAACCTAATATGGGGGTCCATTGATCGATTCACTGCTTCCTTAGGGGGTTATTATAAGAGAATGAGAGTTCCACTAATTAACCTAAGAGTAGATGTTATTCGCTTCGATAGAAGGTTTAATATAGGTTAGGGAGTATCACGGATCAAGCTAAGTAAAAGAAATCATATGAATTGAAAGTTAGATAATAAGTGAAGTCATAGGTGGATTCTTCCCGAGGGTATCGTCTTTATCAATTGAGTTTTCTTCAAAGTCTTTTCCCAAAGTTTTGTTCTTTTGTCTTTGCATTTAAGTTTAAGTATTTCATTTGTTTTAGATTTAATAAACCAATCACTCCATATTTTAGGCTAAATAATAGAAAGAAAGTGAGTAATAGTACTTTTAGGTTCCTTGGGTTCGATAAAGATATTCTCGCCTGAGCTATACTATTGTTTGGTAGGTGCACTTGCCTCTATCGTTGTCGCAGTCAGTCTACAGGTCGGATCACTCTTTTATAAATATTAAAACTAGACTGTTTTGCAGCGATCAAGTTTTTGGCGCCGTTACTGGGGACTTTTAAAATATTATGAAAGCTCTATTTTTATTACTTTAGCCATTATTATTATTTTTACTTTGCTAACTTTTCTTTTATTTAAATCTTGATAGACAATTCTAGTTTTTCAAAAGGAATGGCACTGAATAATTATCAGTGGCAAGGAGTGGGGACAATTCCTACTGAAACAACCAGTATTTTCAACCTCAACGTGGTCACCAGGTTATCTAATCAGTTCAAAATAATGAATTAAAAGATTGATGGTTTGAATAATCTTTCGCAGGTACACCCAATAATGTAGTATAACTCAAATCTGAGAGGCGTGGCGAATCCTAAGTACCCACCCTACGGATATGGCATGAAAAACAAACGAGTCCACTATATAGGATGGAGGTACGATCCCGTCTTCTCGTGGAATGACCAAAGACTGGATTTTCCTCTAAATTTTCAACAATCTTATCCAAAGGAAAGGGAATCAAACCTCGAAGAAATTCTGACAAAATTGGTGATAGCTACAAACCCTCATTTTCAAAAGGCTAAAGAAACACTCGATGAACAACAAAGATCAATCGAGAGAATCAAATTTTAGGTAAGAGAAATCATCACGTCGGTTGGACTACTTATTAAGATATTATGTGAAATACGGCCAGAGATTTTTTCCAAAGGCACACAGTAGGCAAAAGTAGTTACACTAAGGAGTGGCAAAGAGTTAATTGAACTACAAAGGAAGACACCACATGAAATTATCAAGAAAAAGAGTGTAGAAGGTGAGAACAATAATCCATTGCCTACAGAGAATAAGACAAAAATTCCATATCCAGAAAAATTGAAGAAAGAACAATTGGATGCTCAATACGGTAAGTTCCTCGAACTCTTCAAACAAATACATATCAACTTACCTTTATTTAAAGTTATTTCACAAATGCCAAAGAACATGTAATATCTCTAAACGTGATGAAATGCCTCAAACATATATGCTGTCATGTGAAATATTTGATGTATGGGGTATAGATTTTATGGGACCATTCCCTAGTTCCTTTGGACATAAATACATTACATGTCAAAATGGGTAGAAGCGGAAGCCTTACCTACCAATGATGCTAGAGTAGTAGTTAAATTTCTCAAGAAACTATTTTCCTGATTCGGGACACCCAGAGCCATCATTAGTGATAGGGGTACTCCTTTCTGTAATACACAATTTGAAAAAGTTCTAAAGAAATATGGAGTATACCACAAAACAGCCACCCCCTATCATCCTCAAACTAGTGGGCAAGTTGAGGTAGCAAACCGAGAGCTTAAGTGCATTCTAGAAAAAATGGTTGAATCAAATAGAAAAGATTGGGAAGTTAAAGTAGATGATGCTTTATGGGCTTACAGAACAACATTCAAAACACCTCTAGGGACATCCCATACAAGCTCGTATACGAGAAAATCTGTCATCTACCACTCAAGTTAGAACACAAAGCTTTCTGGGCAATAAAATTTTTAAATACTGACCTCAAACTTGCAGGAAAGAAACGAATGATGCAGGTAAAGGAGCTAGATCAATGGAGAACGGAAGCCTATGAGAACTCAAAGCTATACAAGGAAGCAACAAAGCGACGTCACGATGCTCGCCTCAAGTGATCAAAATATTTTGAAGTAGGGGACCTAGTCCTACTATACAATTCAAGGCTTAAACTATTCCCTAGGAAGCTAAAATCCAGATGGTCAGGACCATTCATGATCAAAATAATATTTCCATATGGCACCATTGAGGTAACTCATTGCACAAAAGGCACATTCAAGGTAAATGGTCACCGACTTAAAATTTATAATGGTGCAGATTTTGGAGATACGAGAGAGGAGTTTATGCTCCATGAGCCTTCCTTTAGAACTAAAAATAGAGAGAGTCTAGCTTAAGACTATAAACAAGCGCTTTTCGGGAGGCAACCCGAACGCTAACTGCATTAACATTGTTTTGTAAAAGTCAAACAAAAATGCAGGATCATTAACACGGCCTATGACATGGGCGTGCCGATGATCATGTACAAACAGGGAAAACCTCTCTTCTTCAACACAGGCTGTAACAAAATGGCACGACCGTGCCTCATAACCGTGTGAAGACACTAACTTCTCAAACACGGATAGCAACACCAGAACACGGCCGTGCAGAATAACCGTGTGAGGCTACTGACTCACCAAGCACTGGCATTACACAACCGTGCACCACGACCATGTGAACATACGAACTTACCAAGCACGGGCGTGCCAATTTGACACATGGACGTGCTAAAAATCCTGAATCGCGCTCAATTTTTAAAAACCACGAAAAGCATGGGCATTTCAAATTGAACACGGCCGTGGTGGAAGGCCGTGTTACCCTCCCTATATATTAAATGATCGTCCCCTTCCCCAACCCCAAACCCTAAAAATTAGATTTCAAACTCTTTTTCTTCAAACCAGCCACCAAATCAGTCCCTTTCCTAACCCACCGCCTTCCAACCATTTTTTCTCAAAGAAGCAACCACAAACCACCTACACGGTCGCAACACCACCGTGCACGCAATCACCACGCCCCCACCAGGCCGTACTCACACCGCAAAAACCCAGCAACACTGTCGTACCCCCGTCCGTGCTCGACAAAAACCACCATTCCTGGTTCCTTTTTATTCATTTTTTCGAATATTTTTCCTTTTCTCTCCTTATTTAAAGTTCTATTTAATCTTAGATTTCAAAAGAATCTGATTCATTGTTTGTTTATTCAATTTGGTTCAGTACATTTGCTTTAAATTTCTTCTTGGTTATTTGTTAAATGCTTCCTCCTATTTCTCTTATTGATGAAATCTCTGCTTTGACACTTTTTACATGATGCTTTTATTAGCTCCATCATTGATGAATTGATGCTATATTGCAAAACATAGTTAGCCTTTAAATTATAATGCAACATGACTGGTTCCAATGAATTCCTTGTATAGCCTTATTATTTTATTTAGTATGATTTTAGTGAGAAATTATTCTAAATGAATAATTATGGTTGCTGATATTTTCTTGAAGAAGAAATTATAATAATAGTGATTGATTTCGTGTGGCATTGGTTCTCTTTTGATTACTTTTCAGGAATTATGTCATCATCACGTATTAAACGATCCGTTCCAAGTAAGAAGAGAAAACATCTGGATCATCCTCCGCAAGTGCCTCTATCGAACTTCGACATCCCTTCCTCAGATTCTCTCAAGCAACACAAGATGAGCACTACATAAAGATCTAGAAGAGACCTATTGGCACTGGTAGACGCATTGACTAGAGTGCAGTGAGGCAAGTCAGACTCGAAACTGATATTCAGGCACTTCTCTCAACCGACCCTTGGGAAAACTTCTTCGCCACCGATGAACCCACATTTTTGGAACTTACCCTCAAATTTTGTGCACCCTTGAATTTTGTGCTACATTCACACTTCATACGGTAATGAGGCACTTTGACGATGTCGACACCATCCAATTCTGCCTGGGAGGCTCAGTTCGTCAACTAAGCGTACCTCAATTCAAAATGACACTCAGACTTTACACACCCGAATTCATAGAAGAAAACCCATTGGACGATTTAAACCGAGAGCTCTACTGTGAACCACTCAAGTGCGGGCAAAAACTACAACCCACGATAAAAACCTATAATCCTAGTCATTCTAAGGCAACCGCCCTTTCCCCAGCTCTCAGGTACATTCATGCTATCCTTGCTCATACCATTACAGGCCGCAAAGAGAGCACCGGCGTCGTTAATAAACAAGACGTCTACTTCTTATCATGCATGTCTGAAGGACATGTTTTTGATGTGGCATATTTTATTGCATGTGCAATACAGCACCAGACGGAGGCGCATAGAAAGGGAATCCTATCAATGGGACCGTACATAACGTAATTGGCACGACACTTTGGACTCCTCAACACTAATCATCAGAGGTCCTCACTTACACTAATCGGACATATGACACCTCAGGGGATCCAGACGATGTTACACATGAAGATGATCAAGCATCGTCGAGGGACGGACCCCTCAATACAGACTAGCAACAGAGGAAGAGATACCCGCAGACATTACTGATGATTTTGAGCCAGCAACCATCATCTTCAGCAACTTCATTGGCTGATATCTCGACACGCCTCACTCAATTTGAGCAATATTGTACCCAGCAGTTTACTGACACTGCTCAATGCTTTGATGGGATCGAGGCTATCTTGCAGCAAATCTGCCATCACTTTCATATATCACAACCAACACCTCCACAGGATCCAATTGACGATGAGGACCTCTGAGTCCTCATAAATTGCTATTTGACATCCACTTTTCTGAATATTAAATTTATTATTTTTATCATCGAACGTTGCTTTCAATTTAAACTTTAATTAGTATTTCAATTTTTTTATTATTTTATTATTATTGTAATTATTTTATTTTCCTACCATTGGCTATCTAACCTCATAAGCAATCCCTATTCAAAAATTATTAACTAAGTGACTTTGCAGAATCAATTACACACCGCACAAACACATATTCACATAAACGTCACCCGAGGAATGTATTTTGGACTCTATCCAAAAATTCAGGAAGTGTCACTTTCTCCCTTCTCTTTTGCTTTATCCTATTACTTTCATTATCTATCTTTGTACATTGAGGGCAATGTACATCTTAAGTGTGTGTGGGGGGGTTAACTATAGTATTATTTGAAAATCCCTGAATTATGTCTTATTTTTAAGTATTTTTCTCATATTATTAATTAGGATGAAAATTCTGATGATTTATGATTTTTATTGATATGTCTTGGAATAAGTCATAGTTAATTGTGCATTGATGATTAAATTTGAAGAATGCTAGAGAATCAAGCATGATAAGTCTACTTTCTAAAAATTAAAATTGATAGGTTGTTGAACTAGATTCGAGTATTACCTTGAAGTCTAAAATTTATAGGGATTGATGTCAAAAACACCCATAATTTTTGTGAGATTTTGAGCCTTATAAAGCATATATTTTTTTTCTTGCTCACTTTATTGATTATGTGTGTGTCAACTTTGAACTGTTATTCTAGAACTTGCCTGTTTATACATGTTGAGACCACATTAATGATTTGATATACTGAGATGATAAAGGCACCTAGGTTTCAACTCATTCAAACCACTAAAAAGCCTACCTACACAAATTAACACCTAGTGAACCCAGTTGAACCCTAATAACCTTTTTATTGACTCACCCACTAATATTAAACCAAAATCCCTTTGTATTTATTATCAACATTCCTTTGACTACCCCTCTATCGAGAATTGACTTGATCAATTACCAAACTAGGATATTACAATTATCAAAGTTCCTTTATTTTACTTATTTTGTTCTTAAAAAAAAAAGAAGCTTAGAGCATTTAAAACTCCATTTGGTAAAGAAAAAAGCTCGTATTAAAGTAGTATCAAAATACTCCTTATTGTGGAGTAATTATCAAAAGAGATATTATTTGTTTTCATTCGAAGTAAATATTCATATTAGTTCACTGTCTCTAGTTAGGCAATTTGTCAAGTCAATATCGATTCTAAACCTCTAATTCAACCTATATCCACACATTTAACCCTAACCCCATTACAACATTGATTAAAGACCTTTTGATCTATGTATCAACTCATATATAGTGGTGGAGATTTGATTTCCAGGCAAGTCTATGGGATTAACTTTTTAGGTTCAACTTAGAGTGTTTATTCTTGAACCTTGAACACTTTTGAGTGACTTGAGAGAATCTATTGTGAGGACGTCAATCCTTGCCTGCTTTGAATTAAAGGTAATTACTTAGATAAGGGGAAACACCTATGTTTTCGTACTACAAAGGTATGACTTATCGTAATTGAATCTTTAGGACTGTTTGAGTTGAATTATCCATGTATAAATTATCTATGAATTATGATGATACAATATCGATAGGAATTATGAATTATGGAAAGTTCGTTTTAATTGTAAGTTGAGAATTTTGCTTGAGGACAACCAAAAGCTTAAGTGTGGGGGTATTTGGTAAACCGTAAAAGTAACATATTTTAATCCCACATTTAGTATGGTTTTGGATGAATTTATCCTTAATTTATGTAAAAATGTGCTCTTAATCCTTTCTTTTCGTGTCTTATACTCAGGAAAGCACCCAAGGATAAAAAGAACGCAAAATGGGCTAAAAACGAACCAAAGTGGGCCGACCCAAGAAGTCAGCATGGCCTGGACTTCATGCCACATGGCCGTGCCTCGATAGTCATCTAGACCACGGCCTTACCTCGATTCACACGACCATTTTCCCATCGATAAAGTCCACAGACAAGCATGCCTAGTGATCTACACGGTCGTTCCCAAAATGGCAAAATCGAAACACAGGCTAGACCCAGATATTACACGAGCATGTCATAGCCGTGCCTAAACTAACAGGATGGAGACACGGGCTAGACCACAATTTATACGAGCGTGTCAAGGCCGTGCCCCTGCCGCAGAAGAGAGCAATTTCACTTGGAATTAGATGCTTGGAGCCTAAGAAACGCAATCCTAAGTCTACTCAAACACTTAGGACGAATTTCACTTGAATTACGAGTACTTAGGAGCCAAGTAAAGCATTTCAAACGTATATAAAAACAAATCCAAGGCAAAGAATTAGGGGCGTCGGGTTTTAGCGAGTTTTACGCGAGCTTTACTCGTTTAGGGAATTACTCGAAGATAGCCAGTTGATCCATCTCGAAGAGTTGAATTCTACTCAAGATGGAGGATCTCTCCTTCAATTCCTTCAGGGGGTTTTAGGGATTTCTTATGTTTTGTTTTATCTTTTCTCTCGAGATGTTTTCCTATTTTATTATGAACTAAACCCCTTAGATACTTGAAGGGATGAAACCTATAATGGATTTTGTTATTTAATTCTTTGGTTTATATGATAAATACTTAGTTTGTTCTTAATTATGTTGCTCAATTTAATCGATGTGCTTAGGTGGAGGAGGAATAGACCCCGCCTAAGAGAAGATCTAGCATAATTAAGCGGAGTTGATCGGGTGCCTAGAGGTAGGGCTACGAGATTTTGCTGGATTAGGGTGAAACCTAATATGGGGGTCCATTGATCGATTTACTACTTCCTTAGGGGGTTATTGTAAGAGAATGAGAGTTCCACTAATTAACTTAAGGTTAGACGTTATTCGTTTCGAGAGAAGGTTTAATATAGGTTAGGGAGTCTCACGGATCAAGCTAAGTAAAAGAAATCATATGAATTGAAAGTTAGATAATAAGTGAAGTCATAGGTGGATTCTTCCCGAGGGCATCATCTTTATCAATTGAGTTTTCTTCAAAGTCTTTTCCCAAAGTTTTGTTCTTTTGTCTTTGCATTTAAGTTTAAGTATTTCATTTTTTTAGATTTAATAAACCAATCACTCCATATTTTAGGCTAAATAATAGAAAGAAAGTGAGTAATAGTACTTTTAGGTTTCTTGGGTTCGATAAAGATATTCTCGCCTGAGCTATACTACTATTCGATAGGTGTGCTTGCCTCTATTTTTGTCGCAGTTAGTCTACAAGTCTGATCACTCTTTTATAAATATTAAAACTAGACTGTTTTGCAGTGATCAGTGACTTCCTTGTCTGACTTAGAAATTTCCCCAATTTGGCTCTCATTGCTTTTGATTGTTCTTTTAGTTTCTTGGATACGTTTCTCTGTGTCTGCCGAAAATTTTGCTAGCATCTCATTGAGGGTTGGTTTCTTCTCTTGTGGATAAGGCTGATTTTGGAAATTTTAAGGAGGTTGCTGTCTTTGATTTTCTTGATTTCCTTGACCTCCCCATGAAAAATTTGGGTGGTTCCTCCAACTTGGATTATAAGTGTTACTATAAGGATTATTATTGGATCTGAAATTATTACCTATATAGTCCATCTGTTCATTCTCTGCTCCTGGTTGGTAGGGTGGGTACTTAGGATTCGCCATAGTTCCACTTGTTTAGCACTGCATGACTGGATGTGCCTGTGAAGGACACCAACTATCTAGCTTTTTATTCATCATCTCTAACTGTATTGATAGCAGGGTTATTGCATCTAGATTGTAGACTCTGGCTGATTTTGTTGGTTTTGTCCTTGTAACTTACTACTGATAATTATTCAGTGGCATCTCTTCAATAAACTCATATGCTGCTTTAGGAGTTTTGTTGTTTAGGGTTCCACTGTCGGCTGAATCGATTAGTTGCCTCGTTGAGGGGTTTACACCGTTATAGAATGTTTGGACTTGTAGCCACAAGGGTAATCCATGGTGTGGACACCTTCTCAAGAGATCCTTGTATCTCTCTCATGTGTCGTATAGCGTCTCTAAATCCATCTGCACAAAAAAAAGAGATATCATTCCGTAATTTGGCCGTTTTGGCCGGTGGGAAATATTTTAATAAAAACTTTTCGGTCATCTACTCCCATGTAGTGATTGGCCCTCGTGGTAATGAGTTTAACCACAGTTTGGCTTTATTCCTTAATGAAAAAGGGTATAACCAAAGACGTATGGCATCGTCAGAAACGCCATTTATTTTGAAGGTATCATAGAACTCTAGAAAATTAGCTATATGAGTATAAGGGTCTTCGTCCTGTAAATCATCAAATTGAACAAATTGTTGAATCATTTGTATTGTGTTATGCTTTAATTCAAAATTTTTAGCAGCTATAGCAGGCCTAACAATACTTGATTCTACTCCTGTTAAATGCGGTTTAGCATAATCAAACATAGTATGTAGAGCATTATTTTCTTCCACATCTCGTGGTGGATTATTCTCGTCCATCCCTTCAGTAGGATCGAATCTGTCTTCTCGCTCTTCTTCCATGTAATTTAGGGCTCGCCTAATTTCTCTACGATTTCTCCGAGCGGTACCTTCAATTTCACTATTGTATACTAGTGGTCCAGTCGGGTTCCTTCTAGTCATAAACTAGAGGTACCTATTAGGAAAAAGGAAGAAATAAAATTAGCAAAAATAATAAAATAAAATAAATTGCCAAATAAATAAAATAAAAAAATAAAAATAGAAATAATGGCTAAAGTAATAAAAATAGAGCTTTCTTAATATTTTAGTTCCCCGGCAACGGCAACAAAAACTTGATCATTGTAAATCAGAGTTTTAAAATTTATAAAGAGAATGATCGAACCTGGAAACTAACTCTGACAACGATTAAAGGCAAGTGTACCTATCGAACAGTAGTATAGCTTAGGCAAGACCGAATTGTCGAACCCAAAGGAACTAAAAGTACTAATACTAACTTTCTTATTATTTAGCCTTAAAAATATAGTGAAGTTGCTTTAAACTAAATTAAACTAACCACTACTACTCTAAAGACACAAAGACAAAAGAGTGAATTGGGAAATAACTTTAGGAAAAACTCATTTGATCACGACGATACCCTCAGAAAGAATCCACCTAGACTTTACTTGTTATTTAACCCCTGAATCATATGATTTCTTTACTTAGATTGATCCGTAAGACTCCCTAACCTATATTAAACCCTCTCTCGAGGTGAATAGCGCCTAACCCTAGGTTAATTAGTGAAACTCTCGTTTGCTTATAATAACCCCCTAGAATTATAGAAAATCAATCAATGGACTCCCATATTAGGTTTCACCCTAATCCGGCAAAATCTCGTCACCCTATCTCTAGGCATGCGATAACTTGGCTTAATTATACTAAATCTTCTCTTAGGCAGGGTCTATTCCTCCTCTAGCTAAGCACATCAGATTTGATTAAGCAACATAATTAAGAACAAACTAAGTACTTACCATATAAATCAAAAATCAAATAACAAGATTCATCTAGGTTTCATCCCCTTCAGGTATCTAAAGAGTTTAGTTCATAACAAAATAAGAAAACAACTCAAAAGAAAAGATAAAACAAAACATAAGAAATCCCTAAAACTCCCTGAAGGAATTGAAGGAGAGATCCTCTGTCTTGAGTAGAACTTCGACTTCTTAAGATGGATCAACTGGCTATCTTCGAGTAATTCTCTGAATGAAAGCTCTGGCAGAAGGCTTCTGCCAAACTGCAACTCCCTAGAATAGCTGCCTTAGGGTGTTTATATAGGCTTTGAGATGCTTTACTTGGCTTCTAAGTATCTCCTTCAAGTAGAATTACTATTAAGGTGTTTAAGTTTACTTAGGAGTATGTTTCTTTGCCTTCAAGCATCCAATTCTGTGTGAAATTACTCTTTTCCTGTGGCAGGGACACGCCCATGGCACACGCCCGTATAAGTCGTGGCCAAGCTATGCTCGGACTTGTCGGTTGGGGCACGACCGTGTAAATCGGGGTTGAGGCCATGTCCTAGATGATTGGTGAGGCACGACCGTGTGGCTTGTAGTCCAGTCCGTGTCGATTTCGTGAGTTGGCCCAATTTGGTCCATTTTAAGCCCATTTTGCGTTCTTTTTATCCTTGGGTGCTTTCCTGAGTATAAGACATGAAAAGAAAGGATTAAGAGCACCTTTTTACATAAATCAAGGATAAATAATCCAAAAGCATACTAAATGTGGGATTAAAATATGTTACTTTTACAATTTATTACTCCTTTATACCTAAGCCAAATCTCTCCTCACCATCCACCCTTCCCATTCGACTTTCTTTTTCTTCTCTTTGCTACTTTCTTCTTCTGAAGCCAAATCCTCTTTTGGTCCTTCTTTTCTTTTAGCCAAATCCTTGCTACCTCTCATTTTATTCCACCTTTTTGTCCTCTCATTTAGAATATTAGCCGTATACCAAGGAGCAAGGTGTAAGTGGGTTGCCGAAAGTCCCTTTTTCATCCGATTGTGATAGTTCAAGGTAATACGTTCACTTATTCATATGATTTTTTTCTTTGTTTCTTTCTTTTTCTAAGTTATGACCGCTCGACTGAGCCTTCAATATCGGTTCTTTTCTTTCTATATCTTTTTCCTCTTGTGACAATAGGTAGGATTATTCTTTTGGGCAGCGAATCCACTCTGTTCTCTCAAGTCTTCAGTAAGCGTAAGGTAATATGGGTTCTTCTGCTTCTTCTGTCCTTTCGGTCTTTTGGGGGTCATAGTCGAAGTGGTTATTTTCCTTCATCTTATGTGTGGATAATTACTTCTG
Organism: Gossypium rotundifolium; assembly: GCA_025506655.1. NCBI lineage: Eukaryota > Viridiplantae > Streptophyta > Magnoliopsida > Malvales > Malvaceae > Gossypium > Gossypium rotundifolium. The sequence continues at coordinate 123,108,239 of CP106723.1, forward strand.
TTCTCCTAATCATTAATCCAAATATGGGTTCCTCTTTCATATCTAATTACTTCTTCATGTTGTAATCTTGTCTTTTGCAATTCGTGATAGGCTTTCGTTAGGTAAGCCGAGAAAACTACAACCAAATCCATGGTAGTGTGATATCTCGTATTCCTAAGGTAAGGGGGTTTTCTTTAGTCTTGTACGATTAGACTTTCTTCCATTTTACTTTTCCTTAATCAAATCTTTTGGTTAGCTAACCAACATTTTCTCTGAGTACTGATCAAATCTCTCTATGAATACAAGTGCCGGTCAATCTAAGGAGGGGAGCGGACCCATGGTCTCTGCTCCTAAATTCAAAAGACGTGCTGTGTCGACTATTTGAGACTTTCCACCGAGTTGTGATAGAGAGCCGACATCTTTCTATGATAGGCAGATAGCTGTTATCCTTATTAGTGCGAGCGTCGACGTAGAGAGTTTAGTGTTACGCGTAATCTGGTGTGTAATGCTCACACTTTACTTTGTTAAGTTAACTCATGTTATTAACTATGTTGGCTGAAAGCCGAAACTACTATTTTGATAGTCGAGATACCTTCGTGGGTAAGGTTGGAGACACCGGGTAAGTTCTTCTATGATGATACTTTCGAATTAATGTATGTATGAGTTCATTATTCTTTGTACATTGAAAGTATGTTGCATTCCTTGCAGTTTAATATTGTGTTGCATGGGCTTTTGGAAGATGAGGAAAGGAGAAATGCTAATCTGTGACTCTATCACAAGCGGTTTGGGACCACAGTGGTTTGGAACCACGTATACATATGATTATCAATAACTCGTCTCAGTGGTCTAGGACCACAGTGGGTTGGCCCCATGTATATATATTAGAGATCATCGCAGTGGTCTGGGACAACAGTGGGTTGGCCCCACGTTTATATTATGTGAATCTATCACAAGTGGTCTGGGACCACAGTGGCATGATGCCACGGGTGTTTGGTGGATGCAGGTGATCTAGAGGATGGAAATTAGGTTGGGTTGGGCTGCATTGCATACATCATCTATTTAATATGTTACATTATATGGGCTTAAGAGTCGATGGCGTTATACAGGGAATTATACACTGAGTCCTGGTGACTCACCCCTCTGCTCAATTTTCAGGTAATAATTTTCTCGTAAACTCGTTTCTTTTATTTAGACTTATTTTCAATTGGGATTTTATTGTGTAATAAGGCTGCTATAACTTTAATTTAGATTTTGAGTTAATGCTGATATTATATATTTTATAAACTATCAAATATGGGGTTTTTCTAAAGTTAAAAACATAAATAAATAGTTTTCAAAGTGTTGACAAGAGATGGTTTGCAAGTAACTAATTAATTCGGAGATTTTATTAAAATCGCAATGTTGTTTTCAATTGTCATGCTTATGACATTCCTCAAAAACGGCACTTGAAAGATAAAAATAAATTTTTACAATTTTAGTTCAATCTAATATGGATTTAGTAAGAAACTCTTGAACGACTTTCTAAATTATTTTCAGGATAGAAACACTATTCAAAAAGTTTGCCCAAATCACGATGTTTAATTAAAATTTTCAAATTTTCTTTCCTGTAACATACCAGACTTAGTCGTAACATACTGACCGGTTTAGGGTGTTACAATTATGATATCAGAGCCAGGTTTACAAAACTCGGCTGTGGGTTTAGGGTTCAAAAACATTTTCAAAAGTTGGTTTGAAAATATATATATATATATGTTTAGAAATTGCATGTTTTCTAGAGGTATGGCACCCGAATCTCCGGCACCAATCCGCACGGTAAGTTTCCTGATTGTTGCTTGAATTTTTATGAAATGTTGTTATGGATAGTTTTAAGAAATACAACTCTAAGAATAGAGACCCTTAGAAATATTTCTTGCAAAAACCTACTTCTAATGCTAATTTCATAAGACTGTTCGGTAATAAACAGTGGAAGAAGTACTAATTCATAAAACTTCTAATCAGATTAAGTTGAATCGGTAGTCATGAGTGCTAGAGGACATGGACGTGGTATGCGTGGCCATGGTAGAGGCCGGGGTGTTGAGGCTAAACCTTTGAAATCAGGGCATGGGCGGAAGGTGAAGTGCCAACATCACCAGTTGTGGAAGCGGGATTTCAGGACCAAACTAGTGGAGACAATGCAGTGTCTCAAGCTATGTTACATGTTCTGGAGTGGGTTGCTAAAGCAAGCGTGGGGCTAGTGGCTCAAAAATCTATTTCTGAGCGACTCTGAGCCAATAAAGCTGAGATGTTTAGGGGCATTTCTGGTGTAGCTCCTAACGTAGCCGAGTACTGGCTGAAAGTGGTCGAACGAATCATGGACAATCTGGACTGTACCACAGAAGAGAAGTTGAAAGGAGTAGTGTCCCTTCTTCGAGATGAGGTGTATCGATGGTTGTTCATGGTAAGGGATGGTACAGCAGCTGACCGCATTACCTCAAACTTCTTTAAGGCGGTATTCTAGGAAAAGTATATTAGGTCGAGCTATGTGGACGCTTAGAGGAAGGCATTTCTAAACTTGGTTCGGGGAGTAAGTTGGTGGCGGAATATGAGGTAGAATTCCTACATTTAAGTTGTAATGCCTAGGGTACTGTTGCGACAGATCACGAGCATTGTGTCTGATTTGAGGATCATTTGCGAGACGAGTTTTGAGTACTGATAGCCCCGCATCAGGAAAGGGAGTTTGCTGTACTGGTGGAGAAGGCTAAGATAGCCGAAGAGGTGAAGCGGTCTGAAAGGCAAAATCAGGACAGGGACAGGGGTAAGAATAAAAGGAATTTTGGGTCATCAGGATCTACTGGGAGTTTTCAGAAGATGCCTAGATTTGATGGGCCGAGTTGAGTTACGAAACCTGTTGCTATTGGTCGGTCTTAGCCATGTGCTAGATGTGGAAATTTTCATTCGGAGTGTTGGGCAAGAAATAGAGAATGCTTCAGGTGTGGATCTATAGGTCATCTAGTAAGGGACTGTCTACAAGAGCCAAACAGGGCACGACTGGTTGGTCAGGGTTATGCTCAGGCAGAAAGAGGTAGTCAGCAGCCGCTGAGAGGTATTGATCCGGCCAGAGGAGGAAATGGCTTTAGTCGGGGTGTGGAGCATCGAGCAGAGGTGCTAGGAATACAGATGTGAGACAGCCTGGGTTGGTTTATGCAGCTAGGCATCGAGAGGATGGCGACGCACCGACGTCATAACCGGTGCATTCCTTATTTTTGGTTTGCCATTTACAGCACTGATAGATATTGGGTCTACAGATTCATATGTTACTAGTACTGTATCTGAGACTTTAAGAATAAAATTTGAGGTTGCTTCTAGGGAGATGACTGTGATTAGCCCTTTAGGACAATCTGTAGTGGTAAACAGACTTTTTAGGAGTGTGCCTTTAGAAGTTTAAGAGATAGTCTTTCCGGCTGACTTGATGGAATTACCGTTCGGTGACTTCAATTTGATCTTAGGCATGGAGTGGCTAGTTAAGTATCGAGCAAACTTGTATTGTGTTACTAAGCGCATGGTGTTGAAAACTCTCGAGGATAATGAGGTGGTAGTGATAGGCAAAAGGAGGAATTGCCTTTCCAATATGGTGTTTACTTTAAAGGTCGAAAGGATGGTGCGGAAAGGGTGTGAGGCGTTCTTAGGTTTCATCAGTGCTTTGGAAGCCCATGAGTTGTCTACAAGAGATGTTAGAACAGTGAAAGAGTTCTCAGATGTTTTTCCAGAAGAGCTTCTAGGGTTACTTCAGATTGTGAGGTAGAGTTCGGTGTTGATCTTCTTTCGAGGACAGCTTCGATGTCCATCGCCCCATATAAGATAGCGCCAAAGAAGCTAGTAGAACTTAAAGCCCAGATTCAGGAATTGTTGGATCGTGGTTTTATCCGACCAAGTGTGTCACCGTGGGGAGCGCCAGTGTTGTTTGTCAAGAGAAAAGACAGGTCGATACGGATGTGTATTGACTATAGGCAATTAAACAAGTTGACGATTAAGAATAAGTACCCGTTGCCAAGGATTGACGATCTATCGATCAACTGCGAGGCACTTCGGTCTTCTCAAAGATAGATTTAAGGTCAGCTTATCATCAGCTTAAGGTCAAGAAGGTAGATATTCATAAGATAGCTTTTAAACTCGTTACGGTCATTATGAGTTCATAGTGATGCCGTTTGGGTTGACAAATGCACCAGCTGTGTTTATAGATATGATGAACCGAGTATTCCAACCCTATCTGGATTGGTTTGTGTAGTGTTCATAGATGATATCTTGGTTTATTCAAGGACAGAAGAGGAGCACGATTCGCATCTTCGGGTGGTTCTGCAGATTTTGAGAGAGAAGAAACTATATGCCAAGTTCAGCAAGTGTGAATTTTGGTTGAGAGAAGTTACTTTTCTGGGGCATGTTCTGTCTGTTGAAGGAATTAGGGTGGATCCCCGAAAGATTGAAGTGGTTCTAGATTGGAAACCACAGAAGCCAATAGTAGAGATTCGAAGTTTCCTTGGGTTAGCTAGGTATTACAGAAGGTTTGTTGAGGGTTTCTCGTTGATAGCTGCACCTCTAACCAAATTGTCACGGAAAGGGGTACCATTTGTTTGGTAAGATAAGCAGCAAGAAAGCTTTGAGAAGTTGAAGAGGATTTTGATGGAGGCACCAGTGTTGATTTAGCCTGAGGCTGGAAAAGAATTGGTTGTCTATTGTGATGCGTCGTACGCAGGGCTAGGATGTGTGTTGATGCAACTGGGGAAAGTGGTAGCATATGTGTCACGGCAATTAAGACTGCATAAGGTGAACTATCCTGCGCATGATCTGGAGTTAGCTGCGGTAGTGTTTTCTTTAAAGATTTGGAGACACTACTTATATAGAGAGAAGTTGATTATCTATACAGATCACAAGAGCCTAAAATATCTCCTTACCCAGAAGGAGTTGAATTTAAGGCAACGAGGTGGATTGAATTGTTGAAGGATTACGACTGCTCGATTGAGTGTCACCCAGGTAAAGCTAAAGTAGTGGCAGATACATTGAGCCGTAAGGTAATATTTGATTTGAGGGCAATGTTTGCTCATCGCAGTTTGTATGATGATGGGAGCTTGTTAGCTAAACTTCAAGTGAAGCCTTCATGGGTAAGTCAGATTAAGGAGAAGTAGTTCTCAGATGGATCGTTAAGTTCTAAATTTTGGCAAGTAGAAGGTGGTGAGGCGAAAGATTTCAGTTTGAACCGTGATGAGGTATTGGGCTTTCGTGGAAAGGCTTGTATGTCGAAGGATTCTGAGTTGAGGCTGAGGATTCTGCAGGAAGTGCATAGTAGTCCATATGCTATGCATCCTGGTGGGAGTAAGATGTATCAGGATTTGCGTGAACAGTTCTGGTGGCCAGGTCTGAAGCAAGAAGTTACCGAGTTTGTGAGTAAGTGCTTGACGTGTCAGTAGGTGAAGGTGGAGCATCAGTTGCCTTTGGGGTTGCTACAGCCAGTGAAAATTCCACTTTGGACGTGGGAGAGGATAACGATGGATTTTGTTAGTGGGTTACCTCTTACGCCTACTAAGAAAGATTCAGTGTGGGTAATTGTCGATCGGTTGACGAAGTCTGCTCACTTCATACCGGTTTGAGTTGATTATTCACTATAGAAGTTAGCTAAGCTATATGTAGAGGAGATTGTGTGGTTGCATGGGGTACCAGTGTCTATCATATCAGACAGAGACCCTAGGTTTACATCACGATTCTGGAAGGCATTGCATCAAGAATTGGGTACAAGACTAGATTTCAACACAGCGTTTCATCTACACACTGATGGCCAGTCTGATAGGGTAATTCAAATTTTGGAAGATATGTTGAGAGGCTATGTTATCGACTTCAGGGTTAGTTGGGAGGATTTTCTACCGTTGGCAGAATTTGCATACAATAATAGCTATCAATCTAGCATTAAGATGGTACCTAATGAAGTGTTGTATGGTTGTAAATGCTGTACTCCTACCTGCTGGACAGAGTTAGGTGAGCGACAGTTTTTGGGTCCGGAATTGGTTTCTGAAATAGAGAAAAAGGTTAAGTTGATTCAGGCTCGATTAAAGGAAGCTTCCGACAGGCAAAAATCTTATGTAGATCTAAAGCGTAAGGAGATAGAATTGGTAGAGGGTGATCAGGTTTTTCTAAAAGTTTCACCTTGGAAGAAGGTTCTAAGGTTTGGACGGAAGGGCAAGTTGAGCCCCAAGTTCATCGGACCTTATCTAATATTGAAACGTGTGGGACCAGTGGCATATCAGCTTGAGTTACCTCCGAAATTGAGGCAGATACATTAGGGAGGGTCTTGGGGAGGCTCAGGGTCAAGCTAGAGCCTTGGTGAAATTTTGGTTTTTGGGTACTTTAGGGGGGAGAGCTGGTTGAGGCAGGCCTTAAGAGTAATTTCTTGTGTGTGTTGACACAAGAAGGAATGTGGTGGGGTGGCAAGGTGATGCCACTTAAGGAACAAGGGAGAGGTGTCACTTGTAGGAGCAGGAGGGGAGGAGTTTGAATCCCAAGAGTCTCACTATGAAGCTTTATTTTTGGTGCCAAGAAGGAGGGAAGATTGTTTCAGTAAGGACTCTTCTTGGTGGAGGTTTGATTGAGTCAAAGCATTTGAATGGAAGGTGTGGAGGAGTTTGTGGAGGAAGACTTGGTCTACTAATTCAAAATGAGTGATGGGGAGTGAAACAAGAAGAGAATCAAGGGATGTTGTGTTGGTTGAGTTGTTGGCCGAAAGTGGGAGCTTGGAAGAGGGGGGTGAAATTCGGCTAGGGGTGTGCTAGGAGGCATTCGGTCTTTTGTGAGGGGTGCCGAATTTGTGAGAGAGCTTGTTGTTCTCCTTTTCAGGTTGCTTAATTTTACTTTGTGTGTGTGCCGAAAATTCCTAAGTTCATCTAAGGTCTCTTCTTGTATATTTCCTTTCTGTTCTTCTCAACTTCTTCTCATCTTTTCTCTTTCAATTGTCAAACCCTCCCATTCGTGCTTTGCTTTTCCTTCAAGGTTACTAAAGACACCTTTGGCTGAATCTAGCCTTGACTCCTCTATACCAAAGTCGAATCTCTCCTCACCATCCACCCTTCCCATTCGACTTTCTTTTTTCTCTTTGCAACTATCTTCTTCTGAAGCCGAATCCTCTTTTGGCCTTTTTTTTTCTTTTAGCCGAATCATTGCTACCTCTCATCATTATTCCTCTTTTTTGTCCTCTCATTTTGAATATTAGTTGTATACCAAGGAGCAAGGTGCAAGTAGGTTGCCGAAAGTCCCTTTTTCATCCGATTGTGATAGTTCAAGGTAATACGTTCACTTATTCATATGATTCTTTTTCTTCTCTTCTTTCTTTTTCTAAGTTATGACCGCTCGACTGAGCCTTCAATACCGATTCTTTTCTTTCCATATCTTTCTCCTCTTGTGACCGTGGGTAGGAGTGTTCTTTTGGGTAGTGAATCCGCTCCGTTCTCTCAAGTCTTCGATAAGCACAAGATAATATGGGTTCTTTTGCTTCTTCTGTCCTTTCGGTCTTTTGGGGGTCATAGCCGAAGTGGTTATTTTCCTTTATATTATGTGCGGCTAATTGCTTTTGTTCTCCTAATCATTAAACCAAATGTGGGTTCCTCTTTCATATCTGATTACTTCTTCATGTTGTAATCTTATCTTTTGTGATTCGTGATAGGCTTTCGTTAGGTAAGCCGAGCAAACTACAACCGAATCCGTGGCAGTGTGTTATCTCATGTTCCTAAGGTAAGGGGGTTTTCTTTAGTCTTGTACGTTTAAACTTTCTTCCATTTTACTTTGCCTTAATCAATCTTTTGGTTAGCCAACCAATGTTTTCTCTGAGTACTGATCAAGTCTCTCCATGGATGCAAGTGCCGGTCAATCTAAGGAGGGGAACAGACCCGTGGTCTCTGCTCCTAAATTCAAAAGACGTGCTGTGTCGGCAGTTCGAGACTTTCCACCAGGTTGTGGTAAAGAGCCGACGTCCGTATGGGATAGGCAGATAGTTGTTATCCCTGTTAGCGCGAGCATTGACGTAGAGAGTTTAGTGTTACACGTAATCTAGGTGTATAATGCTCACACTTTACTTTGTTAAGTTAACTCATGTTATTAACTGTGTTGGCTGAAAGCCAAAACGACTGTTTTGATAGTCGAGATACCCTCGTGGGTATGGTTGGAGACACCGGTAAGTTCTGCTATGATGATACTTTCGAATTAATGTATGTATGAGTTGATTATTCTTTGTACATTGAAAGTATGTTGCATTCATTTTAGTTTAATATTGTGTTGCATGGGTTTTTGGAAGATGAGGAAAGGGGAAGTGCTATTCTATAACTCTGTCACAAGTGGTTTGGGACCATAGTGGTTTGGAACCACGTATACATATGATTATCAGTGACTTGTCTCAGTGGTCTAGGACCACAGTGGGTTGGCCCCACGTATATATATTAGAGATTGTCATAGTGGCCTGGGACCACAGTGGGTTGGCCCCACGTTTATATTATTTGACTCTATCACAAGTGGTCTGGGACCATAGTGGCTTGATGCCATGGGTGTTTGGTGGATGCAGGTGATCTAGAGGATGAAAATTAGGTTGGGCTGGGTTGCATTGCATACATCATCTGTTTAATATGTCACATTATATGGGCTTAAGAGCCGATGGCGTTATATAGGGAATTACACACTGAGTCCTGGTGACTCACCCCTCTACTCAATTTTCAAGAAATCACTAGATCGCGAATTTGGAGCCGAGGCGGACTCAAGGTGGCCATGTAATAATTTTCTCGTAAACTCGTTTCTTTTATTTAGACTTATTTTCAATTGGGATTTTATTATGTAATAAGGCTGCTATAACTTTAATTTGGGTTTTGAGTTAATGCTGATATTATATATTTTATAAACTGTCAAATATGGGGTTTTTCTAAAGTTAAAAACATATACAAATAGTTTTCAAAGTGTTAACAAGAGATGGTTTGCAAGTAAGTAATTAATTTGGAGATTTTATTAAAACCACAACATTGTGTTCAACTATCATGCTTATGACATTCCTCAAAAATGGCATTCGAAAGATAAAAATAAATTTTTACGATTTTAGTTCAATCTAATATGGATTTAATAAGAAATTCTTGAACGACTTTCTAAATTATTTTTAGGATAGAAACATTATTCAAAAAGTTTACCCAAATCACAATGTTTAGTTAAAATTTTCAAATTTTCTTTCCCGTAACATACCAGGCTTAGTCGTAATGTACTGACCGGGTTTGGGGTGTTACAATAACACTAGTATCATAAAGAGTGAAAGTACTGGTAATAACATCTGGGGAAGAAGCATCCTAATGAGCGCGTATAGCATATGTTCTAGTAGGTGTACGAGCCTTAGATCGAACCGCTGTATCTTTTGTCCTCCTTTAACTGCCACCTCCATTACTCGAATGTCTGGGTGCTCTACCTCGCACTGACATGTTACTCGGTCTCGTATTCTGAACAGTGTTTTGCTCGAGTAACATTAGGCAATCTCAGATAAAATGATCCACCGATCCATATTTAAAACAAGACCGATCATGCAATCTACAATTTCTAGAATGCTAATTACCACAATGCTTACACTTGAGTCTGTTCTGTCGATCATTGCTGATAAACCGTAAAAGTAACATATTTTAATCCCACATTTAGTATGCTTTTGGATGAATTTATCCTTAATTTATGTAAAAAGGTGCTCTTAATCCTTTCTTTTCGTGTCTTATACTCAGGAAAGCACCCAAGGATAAAAAGAACGCAAAACGGGCTTAAAACCAACAAAAGTGGGTCGACCCAAGAAGTTAGCACGGCCTGGACTTCATGCCACACGGCCGTGCCTCGATAGTCATCTAGACCACGGCCTTACCCCTATTCACACGGCCATTTTCCCATCGATAAAGTCCACACATGGGCGTGCCTAGTGATCTACACGGCTGTTCCCAAAATGGCAGAATCGAGACACAGGCTAGACCCAGATATTGCACAGGCATGTTATAGCCGTGCCTAAATTGACAGGATGGAGACACGGGCTGGACCATGATTTACACGGGTGTGTCAAGGCCGTGCCCCTGCCGCGAAAAAGAGCAATTTCACTCGGAATTGGATGCCTGGAGCCCAAAAACGCAATCCTAAGTCCACTCAAACACTTAGGATGAATTTCACTTGAATTACGAGTACTTAGGAGCCAAGTAAAGCATCCCAAACGTATATAAAAACAAATCCAAGGCAGCAATTAGGGGGCGTCAGGTTTCAGCAAAGTTTTCCGCCAGAGCTTTACTCGTTTAGGGAATTACTCGAAGATAGGTAGTTGATCCATCTCAAAAGCCAAAATTCTACTCAAGACGTAGGATCTCTCCTTCAATTCCTTCAGGGGGTTTTAGGGATTTCTTATGTTTTGTTTTATCTTTTCTCTCGAGATGTTTTCCTATTTTATTATGAACTAAACCCCTCAGATACCTAAAAGGGATAAAACCTATGATGGATTTTGTTATTTAATTCTTTCAGTTTATATGATAAATACTTAGTTTGTTCTTAATTATGTTGCTCAATTTAATCTAATGTGCTTAGGTGGAGGAGGAATAGACCCTGCCTAAGAGAAGATCTAGCATAATTAAGCGAAGTTGATCGGGTGCCTAGAGATAGGGTTACGAGATTTTGCCGAGTGAACCCTAATATGGGGGTCCGTTGATCGATTTACTTCTTCCTTAGGGGGTTATTATAAGAGAACGAGAGTTCCACTAATTAACCTAAGGTTAGACATTATTCACTTCGAGAGAAGGTTTAATATAGGTTAGGGAGTCTCACGGATCAAGCTAAGTAAAAGAAATCATATGAATTGAAAGTTAGATAATAATTGAAGTCATAGGTGGATTCTTCCCGAGGGTATCGTCTTTATCAATTGAGTTTTCTTCAAAGTCTTTTCCCAAAGTTTTGTTCTTTTGTCTTTGCATTTAAGTTTTTCATTTGTTTTAGATTTAATAAACCAATCACTCCATATTTTAGACTAAATAATAGAAAGAAAGTGAGTAATAGTACTTTTAGGTTCCTTGGGTTCGATAAAGATATTCTCGCCTGAGCTATATTACTGTTCGATAAGTGCGCTTGCCTCTATCGTTGTCGCAGTCAGTCTACAGGTCCGATCACTCTTTTATAAATATTAAAGCTAGACTATTTTGCAGCGATCAAGTTTTTAGCGTCGTTGCTGGGGACTTCTAAAATATTACGAAAGCTCTATTTTTATTACTTTAGCCATTATTATTATTTTTACTTTGCTAACTTTTCTTTTATTTAAATCTTGACAGATAATTCTAGTTTTTCAAAAGGAATGGCACTGAATAATTATCAATGGCAAGGCGTGGGGCAATTCCTACTGAAGCAACCAGTATTTTCAACCTCGACGTGGTCACCAGGTTATCTAATCAATTCAAATAATGAATAAAAGATTGATGGTTTGAATAATCTCTGCAGTACACCCAATAATGCAAGATAACTCGAATCGAGAGGCGTGGCGAATCTTGAGTACCCACCCTACGGATATGGCATGAAAAACGAACGAGTCCACTATATAGGATGGAGGTACCATCCCGACTTCTCATGGAATGACCAAAGATAGGATTTTCCTCTAAATTTTCAACAACCTTATCCAAAGGAAAGGGAATCAAACCTCGAAGAGATTCTGACAAAATTGGTGACAGCTACAAACTCTCGTCTTCAAAAGGCTGAAGAAACACTCGATGAACAACAAAGATCAATCGAGGGAATCAAAATTCAGGTAAGGGAAATCATCACGTCGGTTGGACTACTTATTAAGGTATTATGTGAAATACGGCCAGAGATTTTTTCCAAAGGCACACAGCAGGCAAAAGCAGTTACACTAAGGAGTGGCAAAGAGTTAATTAACTACAATGGAAGACACTACATGAAATTATCAAGAAAAAGAGTGTAGAAGGTGAGAACAATAATCCATTGCCTACATAGAATAAGACAAAAAATTCCATATCCAGAAAAATTGAAGAAAGACCAACTGGATGCTCAATATGGTAAGTTCCTCGAACTCTTTAAACAAATACATATCAACTTACCTTTCGTTGAAGCTCTTCACAAATGCCGAAGTATGCAAAATTCTTAAAGGAACTTATTACAAACAAAAGGAAGCTTGAGGAGGTATCCATGGTGGAGCTTAACGAAGAATGTTCAGCCCTTCTCCAAAATAGACTACCACGAAAATTAAAAGATCCAGGGAGTTTCACTATTCCTTGCTTAATTGGTAGTTTAAACATCAAGAAAGCGTTAGCAGATTTAGGCGCTAGTATTAATTTAATGCCTTACAAATTATTTAAACGGCCAAATCTTGGGGAACCAAATCCCATTAGGATGAGTATTCAATTAGCCAATAGATCTATCAAATATCCTAGGGGAATTATTGAAGATGTCTTGGTCAAAATTGATAAATTTATTTTTCCTGTTGATTTTGTTGTGTTAGACATGGATGAAGACATTAATCTTAGGGCATCCCTTTTTAGCCACTGCTAGAGCTATTATTGATGTAGGTAATGGTAAACTAGCTCTGAGGATAGGTGATGATGAAATTATCTTTCAATTCTGAGATGCCATGCGATATTCTAAAGAACAAGATGATTCCTGTTATTTCATCGACACTACTGATAATATTATAAAAAATTCATTACAGGAAATTATACAAGGTGACACATTGGAATTGTGTTCAGCTCAAGAAGAGGGAGAAGAAGATGAAGACAATGAGTCGAATCTGAAAATGTCATCATATGAACAATGGAGAGAAGAAGGCATCGAGAATGATAATAAAATAAAACAAAAAAAAACTCCATCATAGAACCACCCAAATTGGAACTCAAATAGTTACCAAAGCACCTAGAATACGCATTCCTTGGAGACAATTCTACACTACCAGTAATCATCTCCTCAGAATTAAAATCTAAAGAAAAGGAGAAACTAATAAAAGTACTAAAAGAACACAAGAAAGCCATAGCTTGGAAAATTTCCAATATCAAGGGAATAAGCCCCACATTCTGCACCCACAAAATTTTGATGGAAGAAGAATATAAACCATGTGTGCAACCTCAGAGACGTTTAAACCCCAACATGAAAGAAACGGTCAAATCTGAGGTAATTAAACTTCTAAATGCAGGAATAATCTATCCTATTTCTGACAACACTTGGGTAAGTCCTGTGCAGGTAGTCCCAATGAAAGGAGGAATGACGGTAGTACCCAATGAAATGAAATGAGTTAATTCCCACAAGAACGATTCTGAGGATGGAGGTTCTGCATAGACTATAGAAAGTTGAATGATGCCACCAGAAAAGATCATTTTCCTTTGCCTTTCATAGATCAAATGCTAGAAAGATTATCCGGACATATGTACTATTGCTTCCTGGATGGACTCTTCGGATACTTTCAAATCCCCATAGCTCCTGAAGATCAAGAAAAAACAACATTTACATGCCCATATGATATGTTTGCTTATCAAAGAATGCCTTTTGGATTATGTAATGCTCTCGCCACTTTTCAAATGCATGTTAGCAATCTTGACGAACTCGTGGAGGACATTATGGAGGTATTTATGGATGATTTCTCGGTATTCGGTGATTCTTTCCATCTTTGCCTTAAAAATTTAAAACGAGTTCTAATGAGATGTGAAGAAACAAACCTTATTTTAAATTGGGAGAAATGCCATTTTATCGTTAGAGAAGGGATTGTATTAGGACATAAGATTTCTAGTAAAGGAATTGAGGTAGATAAAGCAAAAGTTGAAACCATAGAAAAATTACCTCCCCTAGCTCGACCAAGGCTATTAGAATTTTTTAGGACACGAGTTTTTATAGAAGATTTATTAAAGATTTCTAAAATAGCTAAGCCTTTGACAAAGTTACTAGAAAATGTTCCTTGATGTTCCTTTTAATTTCAATCAGAATGTTTAGATGCATTCAATGTCCTTAAGGATAAATTAATAAATGCACCGATTATAATTGCACCTGATTGGAACTTACCCTTCGAATTAATGTGTGATGCAAGTGACTTTGTAGTAGGTGCAGTTTTGGGACAACGCAAAGACAAGCATTTTCAGCCGATCTACTACGCTAGCAGAACATTGACACCCGCGCAAGAAAATTACACCACGACTAAGAAAGAATTGCTAGCTGTAGTTTTTGCTTTTGACAAATTTAGACAATATCTAATATTATCTAAAGTTATTGTTTACACTGATCATCTAGCTCTTCGTTATCTTTTAAACAAACTTGATGCAAAACCTAGACTAATACGATGGATTTTACTCTTACAGGAATTTAACTTGGAAATAAAGGATAAAAGGGGAGCTGAGAATCTCGCGGCAGATCATCTTTCAAGACTCAAAAATCCACACACCAAAGAACTTGATGAACATGAAATAAATGATTCGTTTCCCGAAGAACAACTCTTTTCTATAACACATTCTAAAGTACCCTGGTTTGCAAATATTGTAAACTATCTAGTAGCTAACATCCTACCAAGAAAATTGACACATCACCAAAAGAAGCGATTCTTTGCTGATGTGAAAAATTATTTTTGGGAGGATCCCTTTCTTTTCCGCATATGCGCAGATCAAGTAATTCGAAGATGCATTACAAGGACAGAGGCAAACAAAATCCTGGAACATTTTCATTCAGGACCATCAGGAGGACACTGCAGTGGTATTAAGACCGCACACAAAATACTCGAATCAGGTTTTTACTGGCGTACCCTATTTAAAGATGCCAACATGTATGTTACCTCGTGTGACAAATGCCAAAGGACAGGTCATATCTCTAAACGTGATGAAATGCCTCAAACATATATGCTGTCATGTGAAATATTTGATGTATGGGGCATAGATTTTATGGGACCATTCCCTAGTTCCTTTGGACATAAATACATCTTAGTAGCAGTTGATTACATGTCAAAATGGGTACAAGTGGAAGCCTTACCTACCAATGATGCTAGGGTAGTAGTTAAATTTCTCAAGAAACTATTTTCCCGATTCGGGACACCCAGAGCCATCATTAGTGATAGGGGTACTCAATTCTCTAATACACAATTTGAAAAAGTTCTAAAGAAATATGGAGTATACCACAAAACAACCACCCCATATCATCCTCAAACTAGTGGGTAAGTTGAGGTAGCAAACCAAAAGCTTAAGCGCATTCTAGAAAAAATGGTTGAATCAAATAGAAAAGATTGGGCAGTTAAAGTAGATGATGCTTTATAGGCTTACAGAACAACATTCAAAACACCTCTAGGGACATCCTCATACAAGCTCGTATATGGGAAAAGATGTCATCCACCACTCGAGTTAGAACATAAAGCTCTCTGGGAAATAAAATTTTTAAATACTGACCTCAAACTTGCAGGAAAGAAATGAATAATGCAGGTAAAGGAGCTGGATGAATGGAGAACGGAAGCCTATGAGAACTCAAAGTTATACAAGGAAGCAAAAAAGTGACGCCACGATGATCACCTCAAGTGATCAAAACATTTCGAAGTAGGGGACCTAGTCCTACTATTCAATTCAAGGCTTAAACTATTCCCTGGGAAGCTAAAATCTAGATGGTCAGGACCATTCATGATCAAAACAATATTTCCATATGGCACCATTGAGGTAACTCATCCCACTAAAGGCACGTTCAAGGTAAATGGTCACCGACTTAAAATTTATAATGGTGTAGATTTTGGAGATACGAGAGAGGAGTTTATGCTCCATGAGCCTTCCTTTAGAACTGAAAACAGGGAGAGTCTAGCTTAAGACTATAAACAAGCACTTTTTGGGAGGCAACCCGAACGCTAACTACATTAACATTGTTTTGTAAAAGTCTAACAAAAATGCAGGATCATTAACATGGCCTGTGACACGGGCGTGCCGATGACCGTGTACAAATAGCGAAAACCTCTCTTCTTCAACACAGGCTGCGAAAAAAAGGCACGGCCGTGCCTCATGACCATGTGAAGACACTGACTTCTCAAACACGGATAGCAACACCAGAACACAGCCATGCAGATAACTGTGTGAGGCTACTGACCTACCAAGCACGGGCATTACACGGTCGTGCACCACGACCGTGTGAACATACTGACTTACCCGTGCACGGGCATGCCAATTTGACACACGGACGTGCTAAAAACCTTGAATCGCACTCAATTTTTAAAAACCACAAAAAGCACGGGCATTTCAAATTGAACACGACCATGGCGGAAGGCCGTGTTACCCTCCCTATATATTAAATAACCATCCCCTTCCCCAACCCCAAACCCTAAAAATTAGATTTCAAACTCTTTTTCTTCAAACCAACCACCAAATCAATCCCTTTTCCCTAACCTACCGCCTTCCAACCATTTTTTCTCAAAGAAACAACCACAAACCACCCACACGGTTGCAACACCACCGTGCACGCAATCACCACGCCCCCACCAGGTCGTGCTCACACCACGAAAACCCAACAACACCGCCGTACCCCCGCCCCTGCTTGACAAAAACCACCATTCTTGGTTCCTTTTATTCATTTTTCAAATATTTTTTCCTTTTCTCTCTTTATTTAATGTTCTGTTTAATCTTAGATTTCAAAAGAATCTAATTCATTGTTTGTTTATTCAATTTGGTTCAGTACATTTACTTTAAATTTCTTCTTGGTTATTTGTTAAATGCTTCCTCCTATTTCTCTTGTTGATGAAATCTCTGCTGCAGCACTTTTTACACGATGCTTTTATTAGCTCCCATCATTGACTTAATTGATGCTATATTGCAAAACATAGTTAGCCTTTAAATTATAATGCAACATGACCGGTTCCAATGAATTCCTTGTATAGCCATATTATTTTATTTAGTATGATTTAGTGAGGAATTATTCTAAATGAATAATTATGGTTCTTGATATTTTCTTGAAGAAGAAATTATAATAATAGTGATTGATTTCGTGTGGCATTGGTTCTCTTTTGATTACATTTCAGGAATTATGTCGTCATCACGTATTAAACAATCCGTTCCAAGTAAGAAGAGAAAAACATCTGGATCGTCCTCCGCAAGTGCCTCTACCGAACTTCGACATCCTTTCCTCAGATTCCCTCAAGCAACACAAGAAGAGCGCTATATAAAGATCCGGAGGAGACCTATCGGTACTGGTAGACGTATTGACAGGAGTGCAGTGAGGCAACTCAGACTCGAAACTGATATTCAGGCACTTCTCTCAACCGACCCCTGGGAAAACTTCTTCGCCATCGATGAACCCACATTTTTGGAACTTACCCTCGAATTTTGTGCTACATCCACACTTCATACGGTAATGACGCACTTTGATGATGCCGACACCATCCAATTTTGCCTGGGAGGTTCAGCTCATCAACTAAGCGTACCTCAATTCGAAACGGCACTCAGACTTTAGACACCCAAATTCATAGAAGAAAACCCATTGGACGATTTAAATCGAGAGCTCCACTGTGAACCACTCAAGTGCTGGCAAAAACTACAACCCACTACAAAAACCTATAATCTCAGTCGTTCTAAGGCAACTGCCCTTTCCCCAGCTCATACCATTACAGGTCGCAAAGAGAACACCGATGTCGTTAATAAACAAGACGTCTACTTCTTATCATGCATGTCTGAAGGACATGTTTTTGATGTGGCATATTTTATTGCATGTGCAATACAGCACCAGATGGAGGCGCATAGAAAGGGAATCTTATCAATGGGACCGTACATAACGCAATTGGCACGACACTTTGGACTCCTCAACACCGATCATCAGAGGTCCTCACTTACACTAATCGAACATATGACACCTCAGGGGATCCAGACGATGTTACACATGAAGTTGATCAAGCATCGTCGAGGGATGGACCCCCCTCAATACAGACTAGCAACAGCAGAGGAGATACCCGCGGACATTAATGATGATGTCCCACAAGTTTCGAGCCAGCAACCATCATCTTCAGTAACTTCATTGGCTGATATCTCGACACGCCTCACGCAATTCAAGCAATATTGTACCCAGCAGTTTACTGACACTGCTCGACGCTTTGATGGGATCGAGGCTACCCTACAACAAATCTGCCATCACATTCATATATCACCACCAACACCTCCACAGGATCCAATTGATGATGAGGACCTCTGAGTCCTCATAAATTGCTATTTGACATCCACTTTTCTGAATATTAAATTTATTATTTTTATCATCGAACGTTGTTTTCAATTTAAACTTTAATTAGTATTTCAATTTTTTTATTATTTTATTTTTATTTTTATTATTTTATTTTCCTACCATTGGCTATCTAACCTCATAAGCAATCCCTATTAAAAAATTATTAACTAAGTGACTTTGCAGAATCAATTACACGCCGCACAAACACATATTCACATAAAAGTCACCCGAGGAATGTATTTTGGACTCTATCCAAAAATTCAGGAAGTGTCACTTTCTCCCTTCTCTTTTGCTTTATCCAATTACTTTCATTATCTATCTTTGTACATTGAGGGCAATGTACATCTTAAGTGTGGGGGGTTAACTATAGTATTATTTGAAAATCCCTGAATTATGTCTTGTTTTTAAGTATTTTTCTCATATTATTAATTAGGATGAAAATTCTGATGATTTATGATTTTTATTGATATGTCTTGGAATAAGTCATAGTTAATTGTGCATTGATGATTAAATTTGAAGAATACTAGAGAATCAAGCATGATAAGTCTACTTTCTAAAAATTAAAATTGATAGGTTGTTGAACTAAATTCGAGTATTACCTTGAAGTTTGAAATTTACAGGGATTTATGTTAAAAACACCCATAATTTTTGTGAGATTTTGAGCCTTATAGAGCATATGTTCTTTTTCTTGCTCACTTTATTGATTATGAGTGTGTCAACTTTGAACTGTTATTCTAGAACTTGCCTCGTTTATACATGTCGAGACCACATTGATGATTTGATATACTAGGATGATAAAGGCACCTAGGTTTCAACCCGTTCAAACCACTAAAAAGCCTACCTACACAAATTAACCCCTAGTGAACCCAGTTGAATCCTAATAACCTTTTTATTGACTCACCCACTAATATTAAACCAAAATCCCTTTGTATTTGTTATCAACATTCCTTTGACTACCCCTCTATCGAGAATTGACTTGATCAATTGCCAAACTAGGATATTTCAATTATCAAAGTTCCTTTTATTTTACTTAGTTTGTTTTTTTTAAAAAAAAGCTTAGAGCATTTAAAACTCCAATTGGTAAAGAAAAAAGCTCGTATTAAAGTAGTATCAAAATACTCCTTATTATGGAGTAATTATCAAAAGAGATATTATTTGTTTTCATTCGAAGTAAATATTCATATTAGTTCAGTGTTTCTAGTTAGGCAATTTGTCAAGTCAATATCGATTCTAAACCTTTAATTCAACCTATATCCACACCTTTAACCCTAGTCCCGTTACAACCTTGATTAAAGACCTTTTGATCTATGTATCAACTTATATACAGTGGTGGAGATTTGATTTCTAGGCAAGTCTATGGGATTAACTTTTCAGGTTCGACTTAGAGTGTTTATTCTTGAACCTTGAACACTTTTGAGTGACTTGAGTGAATCTATTCTGAGGATGTCAATCTTTGTCGGCTTTGAATTAAAGGTAATTACTTAGATAAGGGGAAACACATATGTTTTCGTACTACAAAGGTACGACTTATCGTAATTGAATCTTTAGGACTCTTTGAGTTGAATTATCCATGTATAAATTATCTATGAATTATGATGAGACAATATCGATAGGAATTATGAATTATGGAAAGTTCGTTTTAATTGTAAGTTGAGAATTTTGCTTGAGGACAAGCAAAAGCTTAAGTGTGGGGGTATTTGATAAACTGTAAAAGTAACATATTTTAATCCCACATTTAGTATGCTTTTGGATGAATTTATCCTTAATTTATGTAAAAAGGTGCTCTTAATCCTTTCTTTTCGTGTCTTATACTCAGGAAAGCACCCAAGGATAAAAAAATGTAAAATGGGCTTAAAACGAACCAAAGTGGGTGACCCAAGAAGTCAACACGGCCTGGACTTCATGCCACGCAGCCGTGCCTCGATAGTCATCTAGACCACGGCCTTACCCCAATTCACACGGCCGTTTTCCCATCTATAAAGTCCACACACGGGCGTGCCTAGTGATCTACATCACCGTTCCCAAAATGGCAGAATCGAGACACAGGCTAGACCCAGATTTTGCACGGGCATGTCATAGCCGTGCCTAAATCGACAGGATGGAGACACAGGCTGGACCACGATTTACACGGGCATGTCAAGGCCGTGTCCCTACCGTAGAAAAGAGTAATTTCACTTGGAATTGGATGCTTGGAGCCCAAGAAACGCAATCCTAAGTCCACTTAAACACTTAGGACTAATTTCACTTGAATTACGAGTACTTAGGAGCCAAGTAAATCATCCCAAACGTATATAAAAACAAATCCAAGGCAAAGAATTAAAGGCGTTAGGTTTTAGCAAAGTTTTCGACGAGCTTTACTCGTTTAGGAATTACTCAAGATAGCAGTTGATCCATCTCAAGAGCCGGATTCTACTCAAGACGGAGGATCTTTCCTTCAATTCTTTCAGGGGGTTTTAGGGATTTCTTATGTTTTGTTTTATCTTTTCTCTCGAGATGTTTTCTTATTTTATTATGAACTAAACCCCTCAGATACCTGAAGGGGATGAAACCTATGATGGATTTTATTATTTAATTCTTTCGGTTTATATGATAAATATTTAGTTTGTTCTTAATTATGTTGCTCAATTTAATCTGATGTGCTTAGGTGGAAGAGGAATAGACCCTACCTAAGAGAAGATCTATCATAATTAAGCGGAGTTGATCGGGCGCCTAGAGATAGGGTTACGAGATTTTTTCGGATTAGGGTAAAACCTAATATAGGGGTCCATTGATCGATTTACTGCTTCCTTAGGGGGTTATTATAAGAGAACGAGAGTTCCACTAATTAACCTAAGGTTAGACGTTATTCGCTTCGAGAGAAGGTTTAATATAGGTTAGGGAGTCTCACGGATCAAGCTAAGTAAAAGAAATCATATGAATTGAAAGTTAGATAATAAGTGAAGTCATAGGTGGATTCTTCTCGAGGGTATCGTCTTTATCAATTGAGTTTTCTTCAAAGTCCTTTCCCAAAGTTTTGTTCTTTTGTCTTTGCATTTAAGTTTAAGTATTTCATTTTTTTTAGATTTAATAAACCAATCACTCCATATTTTAGGCTAAATAATAGAAAGAAAGTGAGTAATAGTACTTTTAGGTTCCTTGGGTTTGATAAAGATATTCTCGCCTGAGCTATACTACTATTTGATAGGTGCGCTTGCCTCTATCGTTGTCGCAGTTAGTCTACAGGTCCGATCACTCTTTTATAGATATTAAAACTAAACTGTTTTGCAGTGATCAATTGCCAACACTAACAATCGAAGTAGCTCGTGAACTTAGAGGAGGTCGGTCTCGATCTCGTCTAGAAAAGTCTGAAGTAGCTTTAGATCGACCAAAATCATCTTTGAACTTCTTCAATGCTGAGTGAAAAGTCTTACTCGATGATCTTTTACGGGAATCTCTTCCTTCAAAATCAGCTATTCTTTTCTCTTTCCCAAGCTCTTCGGCTTTGCAGGCTCGCTCAACAAGTACCACGAACTCTTTAATTTCAAGTATACCAACCAGAAATTTAATGTCTTCATTCAAACAGTCTTCGAATCTTTTACACATGATAGCTTCGGTCGAAACACATTCACGAGCATATCGACTTAGTCTCACAAATTTCGTTAATACTCAGTTACAGTCATACGACCCTATTTCAATTCTAGAAATTCTTTGCGTTTCTGGTCGATAAATCTCTGGCTGATGTATTTCTTACAACTAAGTCTGAAAGAATTCCCACGTCACTATCTCTTTTGGGACCACCGATACTAGTGTATTCCACCAGTGATATGTGGTGTCTCGTAGCAAGGATATAGCACATTTTAAACACTCATCCTGGGTACAAGATAACTCACCAAACACGCGGATAGTATTATCAAGCAATAATCCATTTCGCTTCAAAGATCATCATCATCGGTAGCTCAATTCCTCACTACATGCTTTCGATTTTATCAACAGGAGGCTTATTAAATCTCATAGGATCAATCATCGGAGGTACCACAAGATTGAAGATAGATTATTCAGGGGTGGAGATTGTTGTGCAGCCGGATTAGTCCAGATATATTGAGTACACCAATCGTTCATCATTTGGTAGAAGGCTTGTTTACCCTCCCCCTCATGGCTACTCGAGATAGTTCGGTTCAACTGGCGCTGTCCCATGTGTGGAGTAGGCACTATACTCTCGACATCATCAGCTACAGCTCTGTCAGGATCCATTTACTATACGAAAACACATTTTCAAATGTCAGAAGTCATCACACTCTCGCAGTAAAATTTATGACATGTATAGCTAGACTCACACATGTTACGTTAGTCCTAGAATCGACTAAACCATAGCTTAGATACAAATAAAATGTAACACCCCTAACCCGTATCCGTCGCCAGAATAGAGTTACGGAGAATTACCGAACAAAACACAACTTCTGGATATTTATGAACATATATAGAAATTAAATCATTCAAAAATCATCAAATATTAAAATAAACCGAAATTACTATTTGATACTCCTATAATAAACATCAAATATAATATAAAGATTATTTAATAATTAAAACACATTAACAAAGTCGCAAGCTAACTCATATCAAACTTGCAACATCCCCAAACCCGGCCCATTCACTACGACCGAATCTGGTTATGTCACTTCGAAAAGACAATTGAAAATCCTTGTTAACTTCGAATAAAACCGTAAGATTTACTATCTTTTGGTAAAACCCATGTACTTTTAAACTATACTTTAGACTTTGATATTATAAAAAAATGTCCATATTAAAAACATTTGATTAACTTATATATATTTACTGAATAAACAGGTTGCTAAAATAAAAATCAATTTCACATAGTAAATCAAATTAATCAAACCATAATTAAATTAAAAATAAAATAGTACCAAAAATAATAATAAAATAATTCTAAGGCCCTTATTACAACCCATATATTTAAACCAAGTACTTAACATAAAAAATGTTTAAAATATTCAAAATATCCTCCTCTTGGGCCACCTTGCGTCCTCTCCAACCCGGTCCAACTTTACGCATCACCTGAAATGGTTAGGAAAAATAGAGTGAGTCCACTGACTCAGTGCATAATCATAACACGTATTTCCACACGTATGGGCTTGGCCCATAACCATACAATCCACGAACCATTCATGCAATCATGCATCACAGCCCAACCTAGATCCACCCATATGCCAACCTTAGCGGACTCCTCGCCAAGGCCGCTAATCCACCACCGATCACATCGTGATCCATAAACCTTACCATGGCAAGCTCATCGCTCAAGGCCGTATTGAGCCACCGATCAACCAAAGTGATCCCAAAACCACAATCCGCTACGGTGACGCACATAGCCATCAACCGCCGAGATGGGCACCTAGCCAACATCTCCCTTGAGGTAGCACAAAGCTAACCATCAAGCGCTAATGTAGCCCGAGGTAACATTAGACCACGTACATCACATGTACACTCCTTCCTTCATCGATCGACTCCACCTCCCATGTATGTATGCATAAGTATAACATGTCAGATTATAACAAAAGAGTAAGCATCACATGTTAATTACCATATCATGTATATATCATAAATAACTCACCATTTGAGCCATTATAATCGGCCATCACACATCCCGCATATGTAACACATTAACAAACCAATAACCGAAGAAATAGTGCGGTGATTACGCACCTTATCACTTGCAGTTCTAAACTTTCGATCCCTATGCTATCGCTCAACGAAACTACACTATCTCCTATAGCTATCCTCGCCACCGCCCACACCCCGTGGCCAATCTCAAATCGCCGAGACCGATCTCTTCTTGAACCTCGGGATAGGACTTTCCCCCCACCTTGACCGGGTCGTAGCCTCCATCAACACACTTAATCGTAACAACGGTTAAATCCCAACTCATACATCCAAATATTAAACCTTACTAAATATCCTTACCTCAACTAGTCGAATCCCAATGCTCTTACAACACTTGATGAATCGGACCTAAGAGTCCTCCTTACGCTCCTCCCCGCTTTCACAAATGACTAACGAAGAGACCCAAAAGCTCCCCTTGCTTATGATTCACCAGTCAATACTAGGACAACAAGGAAGGTTTCGGCAATAGTGTTTGAGAAAGAGAAAGAAAGGTGTGGTGAGTGTACTTTCGGTTTAGCACAAAATGAGATAGAAGATAGATGGGAAGGTGGGTGGTTCGGCTAAGGGTATAAAAGAAAGAAAGAGGGAAGATAGCAATAGAGGTTTCGGCTCAAGTAAAGTGGGGAGAAAATGGAGAAACCTTTCGGCAAGCAAGTAAATGGGGAAAAACTAAAAAGCTGAGAACCTCCCCCTATTTATAACATTCGGCCAAAGCTCCCCTAGAAGAAAGCAAGATTCGGCCAACACCCAACCTTCCCACAAAAATCCCACAATTCTCTCCTAAATCACCTCCCTATCATCCATTCAAAAAGGTTTGAATGAGTCAAACCTTACTCCTTACCTACCTAGCCGAATTCAAAATGGAAGACCAAGTCTTCATCCATCTTTTTAGCACTCAAAACGTCCAACACCTTACCATATTGATGCAAAACAAAAGCCCACCTGCCCTTTGCGAATCGAACTCGAGACCCCTTCCAGCCTCCACAGGCGTCACTTTTCCATGCCTTATGTGGTGCCTCCCTACCATTCTGCCAAGCTATTTCTTGAGCCTAAACCTCCCCAAATAAAACTCTTAAGGCCTCCTCCATCCAAGCTCCCTTCTTAACCCCTAAAACAAAAAATTTTCCAAGGCATTCCACCACCACCTAGGGTTCTCAGGACCCTAAAACTCACCCAACCATACACTGAAGTGTGCCAACACCTGAGCTATGCACCAAAAACCTAACCCCTAGAACCAGGGTGTTACAATTCTACCCTCTCTTAAAATAATTTCGTCCTCGAAATTACTTGTCTAGACTAACAGTCCAATTCTTCCCACTACGCTATGGCTGCGCACTCTAATCTTAAAGAGCTAACATACTTCTAAGCACAGAATTCTAAGTTCATACTCAAAATCCCAATACTTTACGAGCAACAAAACAAACAGTCACCAAAACGAACAAAACAACAAAGAATATTCCAGACATAAGGAACTTACCAATGACATATCGTGCACATCATTATCCTCCTTCGACGGATCGCATATACCAAACTCGGTCGCTTTGCCTCAAGTACTATTTCCACGCCCATCGCTTCCCCGACCTCGATCGAAACCATTCCTCCATGGTTCGACCACGACCCTTTGTCGCCATCGACCACCTCTCGCTGGTTGCACATAACCTTGACCTCTCGATCGAGCCCTATTCGGATTCTGGGACAATCCTTAATCGATGAGATTTGGCCTTGCATCCAAGCATTCTCAAACCCGATTCCAAAGACTCACGACATGATACCTTCCACATCGAGCACACGGACGATCTGGATTTTCGGTGGCTGGCCTAAAAATACAAACAGGAGTCTCAACTCTCGGTCTTTTCTGAAACCTCTGAAACGATTCTGACGATCCTGAGCTCTTCTTATCACGGTTCTTTTCTTTATCTCTATTCTACCTCTCAATCTTCTTGACCTCCTTAGTTATCTGAGCTTTCTCCACTAAAATGGCGAAGTCTCTTTCTCGTTGCAGAGCAATCAAAACTCACAGCTCATCTCGTAGCCCATCTTCAAATCTGATGCATCTCTCATAATTAGTTACCACGATGCCCCGAACATACCGGCTCAAACGCAGAAACTCAGCTTCGTACTCCGCTATTGACTTGCTTCCTTGAACCAAATTGAGGAACGCCTTCCTCTGAGCGTCCACATAACTCGCTCCAACATACTTCCCTTCGAACTTGATCTTAAAGTAACCCCAGTCTACTCGATCCGCAGGGGTACTTTCCTTAACAGTGAGCCACCACTGGTAAGCCTCATCTCGCAGCAACGAAACAACACCTTTAAGCTTCTCCTCAGTGGCTAAGTCTAAGTCGTCCATAATCCTTTCCACTGCCTCAAGCCAGTACTCTGCCACGTTCGGAGCTACCCCAGACACTCCTCTGAAAACCTCAGCTCCATTCGACCTAAGCCTTTCGCATCGACTTCGAGTCCCATCGCCTCTATTGGCTCCTCGCCACTCGCCAAGCACCAAGCGGATAGCTCGCGATATCTGCGTCGTCTCCTCCACCGATCCTCATTGCTCAACCTCAACAGTTGGTGGTGGCACATCACTATCTGACCCATGGCGTGACCCAACCGATTCCGATACTGACATCCTGCCTCTACCACGTCCACGAGTATTGTGACCACGCCCCCTAGAACTCATATCTAGCGCCTCGATTTAGTTTGTTTAAAAAGTTTTATGCATTAGAAATTTTGTTCCACTATTTATCCACGAGCAATTTTATGAAAAGAAGTTTCCGAGAGTAGTTCTTTCGAGCAATCAAGTTTCATTCCCTACCCAGGGGTAGTTTCGTCATTTCCTATAGGGGTATATCGGTAATAACTCAGGGTCAATTTTGAAAATAGTTTTCCAACTTAAAGATATTTCAAAATTCACAAAATCTCAGGGGTCATCTTGAAAATTTTGTTTTCAAACCAGATGTGTTGCAAAAATTTCAGAAATCGGGGTTATTTTAGTAATTTTGGAAATTATGAGCATTTTCGTAAATTCTCCAAATTGGAATATCACAATATTTCAAAAAATAAGATTTTTCTAATATTTGGTAAAATAGGAATAGTTCAGTAAAAGTCGAGAGAATTCTAAAGATTTAAAAACCAAGGGCATTTTGGTAATTTTATCAACTAGGGGTATTTTTGTAAATTCTCACAAACCAGAGTATCTTAATATTTTGAAATTCCAAGATTTTGGTATTTTACCAAGTAAAGAGCATTTTATCAAAAGTTAAGGGTAATACGGTAATTTTGCAATACAGGGGCATTTTTGTAGTTTTGCCACTAGGGGCATTTTGGTAATTTTGTAAATAAAAAAAAATCGTCCTTCAAAATCAGATTTAGGGTTTCACAAACCAAAGGGGTAAAGTTGAAAATTTTAAAATGCAGGGATTTTAAAACAATCGGGCCAAATCCTTTTGGGTTTTACTAATCGGTTTAGCCCATGACAAGTCCTCTTGGTTAAGGTGAACCAGTAGCTACGCTTTTGGTAGGATTCTGCAAGAGGAGGTGAGTCACGAGGACCTTAAGTACCCAGCTCTTCCGGATCCAATCCTAGACATGCGCACCAAGGTTACCACACCTTAACTCGGTGACTTGCTTCACAGGTTTGTTTAATAATCTTAAGTCTTATACAAATGTTTGAGTAGACTAATCCTAGGGTCCAATAGTCCTAACATTCTAATCTACGAGCCCAAACTAAGCCCATAATACATCACATAAAAAAAACACCTCCAGAGTTAGAAGTACTTACCTGGTGGACTTGGCCTGAGGTACAAAAGCATGCCAAAATAACTCGAAAACCCTTTTTTTCTTATAAAAGCCCATATTTTGAAAATCGTTTATGGGCTCAAACCTCAAAGTCGAGTTTTGAACCTGCTCGATACCAATCAGTAACATCCCCAAACCCAGCCCATTCACTACGATCGAATTTGGTTATGTCACTTGAAAAGACAGCTTGAAAATCCTTGTTAACTTCGAATAAAACCGTAAGATTTACTATCTTTTGGTAAAACCCATGTACTTTTAAACTATACTTTAGACTTTGATATTATAAAAAAATGTCCATATTAAAAACATTTGATTAACTTATATATATTTATGAACAAATAGGTTGCTAAAATAAAATCAATTTCACATAGTAAATCAAATTAATCAAACCATAATTAAATTAAAAATAAAATAGTACCAAAATAATAATAAAATAATTCTAAGGCCCTTATTACAACCCATATGTTTAAACCAAGTACTTAACATAAAAAAATGTTTAAAATATTCAAAATATCCTCCTCTGCATGGGCCACCATGCGTCCTCTCCGAACCCGGTCCAACTTTACGCATCACCTGAAATGGTTAGGAAAAATAGAGTGAGTCCACTGACTCAGTGCATAATCATAACACGTATTTCCACACGTATGGGCTTGGCCCATAACCATACAATCCACGAACCATTCATGCAATCATGCATCACAGCCCAACCTAGATCCACCCATACGCCAACCTTAGCAGACTCCCTGCTCAAGGCCGTGGCTAATCCACCACTGATCACATCGTGATCCATAAACCTTACCTTGGCAAGCTCGCTGCTCAAGGCCGTGGCTGAGCCACCGATCAACCAAAGTGATCCCAAAACCACAATCCGCTACGGTGATGCACATAGCCATCAACCGCCGAGATGGGCACCTAGCCAACATCTCCCTTGAGGTAGCACAAAGCTAACCATCAAGCGCTAATGTAGCCCGAGCTAACATTAGACCACATACATCACATGTACACTCCTTCCTTCATCGATCGACTCCACCTCCTATGTATGTATGCATAAGTATAGCATGTCAGATTATAACAAAAGAGTAAGCATCACATGTTAATTACCATATCATGTATATATCATAAATAACTCACCATTTGAGCCATTATAATCGGCCATCACACATCCCACATATGTAACACATTAACAAACCAATAACCGAAGAAATAGTACGGTGATTACGCACCTTATCATTTGCAATTCTAAACTTTTGATCCCTATGCTATCGCTCAATGAAACTACAGCTATCTGCCTATAGCTATCCCCGCCATTGCCCATACCATGGTGGCCAATCTCGAACCGCCGAGACCGATCTCTTCTTGAACCTCGAGATAGGACTTTCCTCGCCCACCTTGACCGGTCGTAGCCTCCATCAACACACTTAATCGTAACAACGGTTAAATCCCAACTCATACATCCAAATATTAAACCTTACTAAATATCCTTACCTCAACTGGTCGAATCCCGAATGCTCTTACAACACTTGATGAATCGGACCTAAGAGTCCTCCTTACCGCTCCTCCCTACCTTCACGCTGACTAACGAAGAGACCCAAAAGCTCCCCTTGCTTACGATTCACCACCAATAATAGGACAACAAGGAAGGTTTCACAATAGTGTTTGAGAAAGAGAAAGAAAGGTTTGGTGGGTGTACTTTCGGTTTAGCACAAAATGAGAGAGAAGAGAGATGGGAAGGTGGGCGGTTCGGCTAAGGGTATAAAAGAAAGAAAGAGGGAAGATAGCAATAGAGGTTTCGGCTCAAGTGAAGTGGGAGAACAAATGGAGAAACCTTTCAAAGCAAGTAAATGGGGAAAACTAAAAGGTGAGCACCTCCCCTATTTATAACATTCACCAAAGCTCCCCTAGAAGAAAGCAAGATTCGGCCAACACCCAACCTCCCCACAAAATCCCACAATTCTCTCCTAAATCACCTCCCTATCATCCATTCAAAAAGGTTTGAATGAGTCAAACCTTACTCCTTACCTACCTAGCCGAATTCAAAATGGAAGACCAAGTCTTCATCCATCTTTTTAGCACTCAAAAACGTCCAACACCTTACCATATTGACGCAAAACAAAAGCCCACCTGCTGCCCTTGCGAATCGAACCTGAGACCCCCTTCCAGCTCCCTGAGGCGTCACTTTCCCATGCCTTATGTGGCGCCTCCTTGCCACTCTGCCAAGCTATTTCTTGAGCCTAAACCTCCCCAAATAAAACTCTTAAGGCCTCCTCCATCCAAGCTCCCTTCTTAACTCCTAAAACTAAAAATTTTCCAAGGCATTCCACCACCACCTAGGGTTCTCAGGACCCCTAAAACTCACCCAACCATACACTGAAGTGTGCCAACACCTGAGCTATGCACCAATAACCTAACCCCTAGAACCAGGGTGTTACAATTCTATTTTATTTATTAAAACATAAATCACTATTCATATGGTCATTTCATAAACTTAGACTTAATATTAAACAAGGTTAATAATTATACTCTATTTAATGTCAACTTTTGTTATACTTTAACCAATTCAAATTAAAACATCTCAAGTCTATTTCATAAACCACAACTTATCCGTAACTTAGCATATAACAATATTACTCAAATTAGCATTTATACTTTCCTTGACATATGATAGCCGAACCATACTCATTTTAATCTATACTCATTCACCATATTCAAATATATATATATATATATATATATATAACATAAACATCATTTATCCATAGCACAAAAATCATAATCAAACATACTCAAACTCAACTAAACCAAACCAAATTCAAACTAATATGTTATGCCATTTTCGCATGGCTTTATATACAAACACTTTCAAAATAATCTAATTCCAAGGCTAGCCTATACATGCCATAAACCCGATTTAAATTTATAAAAATACCGAAACAGTTGATAGTGTGGTGAATTTTACTGACGATCCCTGAGCCTGTA
Organism: Gossypium rotundifolium; assembly: GCA_025506655.1. NCBI lineage: Eukaryota > Viridiplantae > Streptophyta > Magnoliopsida > Malvales > Malvaceae > Gossypium > Gossypium rotundifolium. The sequence goes on from CP106723.1 coordinate 123,138,851, forward strand.
TCTTGAATCCAAAAATCTATAAAATAGAATAAACATAACACAAAAAAGTAAGCTACTTTAGTTTAGTAAGCCTTAAGCGAATTAAACAATTATTGCTTAATATCATTTCAATACTAAATCATTTAAATCAAATAATTCAACTTGTACATTTGTAATCACATTTAATTTCAAGCTTTCAATTCCACACCTATATAACATATAAATTCATAGAACAATTTCTCTTTAACCGAATGCTTATATAATCTAAATATTTACTCATAATCCAACCTTCCAAAATCAAAATGTCATTATATAACCAAATGTATAAACATTCATATACTCAAGCTCAATTATTATAATATAGCATCACATACACAAACTATCCATGTGGCCGAATATACATGGTCTTGTATACACATATTAAAAGACTAAAACCACAATATTCATATCATTCATTTATAAAACCAAGAACACATATTATAATCATATATATAAACTTCATTTGTATCACGTACAATTTGTAATAAATAATTGAGTTACTTGCTTACCTTATTTTAAATTGGTAAGAAGTTAATTCATACCTGGCCATTTAGATTGATTAACATACTCAAATACCACATTAGCATGAAATCTTTTAGGCATAAGCTTGTACGTAATCACCGGCATAAAGCTTGCTATGCCTAAGCCTGTATCACACACCGGCACAAAGCCTGCTAGACTTAAAGTCTGATTTTATACACCGGCAATAAGCCTGCAAGGCATAAAGCCCGATTTAATTCACCAGCACAAGGCTTGCTAGGCCCAAAGCCCGAATATCAATATTATAGAACTGTCTCATACACATTTCATATATCAAATTTTTTTCAGATGTTTCACATAATTCATAGAAACTTTCAAATGTTATACCTCAATCAATATAAACTCAAACACAATATTTTTATGTTAATTCACATTCGGGAAGCTCACTAATAATTCCAAAATTTCAATTCAGTATATTACTAACCTACATTCAAAATTAACAATGTTTAATTACTTTAAGACTTACCTCGGATATCAACGAACAATGTAATCGGCTATTCGACTATTTTTATTTTTCCCCGATCCAAGTCTGATTTCTTTGGTTCTTGATCTAAACATATTCAAATTAAGCTCATTCAAACATATTTTCATTCAATTTATTCCAAAAACACATAAATGGGAAAATTATATTTTTACCCCTAATATTTCACATTTTCACAATTTAATCCCTATTGCACAAAACACAAAATATTCAAAATTTGACTACACTATAGTTGGGCCGAATTTTACCTATATTCATAAAAATCGATTCATGTCATTTATTTTGCATTTTAGTCCCTCAATTTATTATTTTTGCAATTAAGCCTTAATTACTCAAAATCACCAAAAATCTCAATACAGAACATGTTAATCTAAAACATATATTTCATATTTCATCAACTAACAACAAAAATCACAACTAATCATCAATTGAATATCTCAAAATCTTCATTAAATTCTAAAATTAGGGTATGGGCTTGATAGTATACTAAGCAACGATCTCAAAAATGTAAAAATTATCGAAAACCGAACAAAATCACTTACTCAATTAAGCCTCCAAAGTGTCGAACCTTAGATAGCTTTTCTTCTTTTATTTTCCTTTTATTTTCGGAAAAGATGAACACATAATGGCTTTGTTTTATGTTTGTTTTATTAATAATAACATAAATTAAAAAATACCATTTTTAACCTGAATTAAAACATTAAAAATTTACATATATCAAGGCCATTATTGTCCATTACCGTCCACTACCCGTTAAAATGGTTAAATTGCATTTTAAATACTCCCATTTAAAAAACACAATAACAATTCAGCCCTTGCACATTACACTATCAAATTTTCATTTTACGCGATTAAGCCCATTTTAATAATTCGGCACCCAAACGATAAAATTTTAAAACAAAAATTTAATGCACACAATTTCACACATTATAAACACCAAAAATATTTTTAAAAATAATTTTCTAACTCGGATTCGTGGTTTTGAAACCACCATTTCGATTAAGGTTTAAATCAGACTGTTACATGCAAAAATCAATTTAAGATATTCAACCGAGTCTTATACTTAATACCATTTGTTAGTCGTACACTTTATATAAATAACAAGAAACGTATATGGGCTCAATTCTCATTAAATTTCTCTTGTACTTGTACTTTTGCACATTATGTATTTATATAATATATAACAATCATACCTCTATATTTCATATACATTTTATAACAATTTGTCTTGGTTTCAAACTACTTCATATTTGAGTTTTACTTATCAAATCATTTGAAACATCATCTTTACACTTATAGTGCACTTGAGGTGCACAATTCTATAATTATGAATGAACACATTTATCAAACATATTCCATGTTTTTATATATCATAGTCTCATATTTCCATGTATCAATTACCATCATTTCCTTGCATTTCGACAAATACGTGTAACAATTAATAAACATACAATTTACTAACTCTTCCTGCCAATCACAATTTAAATTGACAAATCACTTATTAAGCCCAATTTCAGTGTTCACTAAAATCTATCATATAAATTTGGATGTAGTATCCACCAATAAATTCCATGCACAGGTATCATTATCTCATATTTCCACATACATTTACTTTCCACATTATGAACTCAAATAACATATACAAGACATATGAATGTATTTCAAGTATGTTTTCATAATATTTCATTTTGAATTCATATTATTTCATATTAGAACTCTTCTCATTAACTCATTTGGAATACCAATTCATACGGATAATACACTCAAGGGTATACAAATATATAATCACAAATGAACTCATTCATCAACCAAGTTTTATGTTCATGTCTCATTAACTCGTATTTCCTTGTATCACATAATTCTATGTAACATCTACCAAACTTTGTCAAATTAGTGAACGTCTTATGGAATTGGTCTGCACCGGTATGCACTAAATTTCACTGATAATCATTGATGCCATAACATAGCTATGGTCTTTTCACTAGAATGCCATAGCTCAGCCATGGTATTACATCTTCACTATCATTATGCCATGGTGAAACCATGGGCTTATCTGTCAAATCATCACTTTTCACTAGAATGCCATAGCCCAGCTATGGTCTTATATCTTAAAAACATATCACACCGATGCCATATTCCAGATATGGTCTTACACGAAAATCACTTGTCACTTGTAGCCAAAGCTACCTGATAAACCGTAAAAGTAACATATTTTAATCCCACATTTAGTGTGCTTTTGGATGAATTGTCCTTGATTTATGTAAAAGGTGCTCTTAATCCTTTCTTTTCATGTCTTATACTCATGAAAGTGCCTAAGGATAAAAAGAACGTAAAACAGGCTTAAAACGACAAAATTGGGCCAACCCAAGAATTCGACACGGCCTGGTCCAAGGCCTCCACGACCGTGCCTCGCCAATTACTTAGAGCACGGCCTCAACTCCGTGACACACGACGTGCATCATCCATTTATCACACACGGACTGCCTGGTGATCTACATGGCCGTGTCCCAATCGATAGACCTGAAGCACGACCTGAATCTCGACTTACACGGCCGTGCCCAAAATGATAGAATCGAGACACGGCCCAACCATGATTTACACGGGCGTGTGCCATGGCAATGCCCTACCGTGGGAATGAGCAATTTCACTCGGAATTGGATGCTTGAAGCCAAAGAAACATACTCCTAAGTCTACTTAAACACCCTAATAGTAATTCTACTTGAAAGAGGTACTTAGGAGCCAAGTAAAGCATCTCAAAGGCCTATATAAACAACCAAAGGCAGCTATTCTAAGGGGGCTTTTTGGCAGAGGCTTTTGCCAAAGCTTTCATCTTTTAGGGAATCACTTGAAGATAGCTAGTTGATCCATCTCAAGAAGCTGAAGCTCTATTCCAGAGGGAGGATCTCCTCTTCAATTCCTTCAGGGGGTTTTAGGGATTTCTTATGTTTTGTTTTATCTTTTCTCTTGACATGTTTTCTTATTTAGTTATGAACTAAACCCTTCAAATACCTGAAGGGGATGAAACCTATGACAGATTTTGTTATTTGATTTCTAAGTTATATGATAAGTACTTAGTTTGTTCTTAATTATGTTGCTTAATTTAATCTGATGTGCTTAGGTGGAGGAGGAATAGACCCTGCCTAAGAGTAGATCTAGCATAATTGAGTAGAGTTGATTGGGTGCCTAGAGATAGGGTTACGAGATTTTGCTGGATTAGGGTAAAACCTAATATGGGAATCCATTGATCGATTTACTGCTTCCTTATGGGGTTATTATAAGAGAACGAGAGTTCCACTAATTAACCTAAGGTTAGACGTTATTTGCCTCAAGAGAGGGTTTAATATAGGTTAGGGAGTCTCACGGATCAAGCTAAGTAAAGAAATCATATGGTTTGGGGAATAAATAATAAATGAAGTCATAGGTGGATTCTTCCTGAGGGTATCGTCTTCATCAAATGAGTTTTCCTAAAGTCTTTCTCCAATTTATTCTTTTGTCTTGCATTTAGTTTAAGTAATTCATTAGTTTTAGATAAATCAAGCAATCACTCCATATTTCAGGCTAAATAATAGAAAGAAAGTGAGTAGTAGTACTTTTACATTCCCTTGGGTTCGATAAGATATTCTTGCCTAAACCATACTACTGTCGATAGGTGCACTTGCCTCTATGATTATCATAGTTAGTCTACAGGTTTGATCATTCTTTTATAAATATTAAAACTCAACTGTTTGAGACGATCAAGTTTTTGGCGCCATTACCGGGGACTCTAAAATATCAAGAAAGCTCTATTTCTATTACTTTAGCCATTATTTTTATTTTTAAATTTTTCTTATTTTTCTATATATATATCTTTGTTTTTTTAAATTTCTTTCTTTCTTTTTCTAGCAGGTACCTCTAGTTTATGACTAGAAGGAACCCGAGAGGACCATTGGAATACGAAAGTGACATTAAAGCTATCACTCGCAGAAATCGCAGAGAAACTAAACGAGTTCTAGACTATCAAAGAGAAGAACAACAAGAAAGATCCAATCTTACTGAAGGGATAGACGAAAACAATCCACCGCCAAATGTGCAAGAACAGAATGCTCCGTATACTATGTATGATTATACTAAACCTGATTTGACAGGAGCAGAATCTAGTATTGTTAGGCCTGCTATAGTTGCTAATAATTTTGAATTAAAGCCTAACACAATACAAATGATTCAACAGTTTGTTCAATTTGATGGTTTGCAAGATGAAGATCCAAATACTCATATATCTAATTTTTTAGAATTATGTGATACCTTCAAAATAAATGGTGTTTCTGATGATGCCATACATTTTCGGTTATTCCCTTTTTCATTAAAGAAAAAAGAAAAGCAGTGGTTGAACTTGTTACCACGAGGGTCAATCACCACATGGGATCTAATGACCGAAAAATTTCTTTTAAAATATTTTCCACCAGCCAAGACGGCTAAATTTAGGAATGACATATCTTCTTTTGTGCAGAATGACGCAGAAACATTATATGATGCATGGGAAAGATACAAGGATATCTTAAGGAGATGCCCACACCACGGATTACCTTTGTGGCTTCAAGTCCAAACTTTTTACAATGGTGTGAATTCTCCAACTAGGCAAATGATTGATTCATCAGCCGGTGGAACTTTGAATAACAAAACTCCTGAAGTGGCTTACGATTTTATTGAGGAGATGTCGTTGAACACCTATCAATGGCAAATTCCAAGAGCCAAACTGACAAAGTCAGTCGAAGTTTTTAACATAGACGCAGTGACAATGCTATCAATGCAGGTGGAGTTAATGAATAAAAAGCTTGATAACTTATGTTCTTCGCAGGTACACCCAGTCATGCAATGCAAAGCGGGTGGAAATGTGGCGAATTCTGAGTACCCACCCTACCAGCCGGGCGCAGACAACGAGCAGACAAACTATATAGGTAACAATTTTAGATCTAATAATAATCCTTATAGTAACACTTATAACGCAGGTTGGAGGAACCACCCAAATTTTTCGTGGGGAGGACAAGGAAATCAAGGAAATCAAAGGCAACAACCTTCTCCAAATTACCAAAATCAGCCCTATCCACAGGAAAAGAAATCAAACCTTGAAGAGATGCTGACAAAATTCATGGCAGCCACAGATTCTCGTCTCCATATGACAGAAGCAACACTTGATGAACAACAAATCTCACTCAAAGGAATCAAGACTCGGGTGGGAGTTGGAATACTTACTAAAATAGTATGTGAAATACGGACGGAAATTTTTTCCAAAGACATAGAGCAAGTAAGGGCAGTCACACTAAGGAGTGGCAAAGAGCTAGTTGAACCACAAAGAAAGACACCACATTAGGTTACCAAGAAAAAAGTGTAGAAGTTGAGAACGAAAATACATTGCCTAAAGAGAATAGAACACAAATTCCATATCCAGAAAAATTGAAGAAAGAAAAACTGGATGCTCAATACGGTAAGTTCCTTGAACTCTTTAAAACTAAATGCTCAATACGGTAAGTTCCTTAAACTCTTTAAACAAATACATATTAACTTACCTTTTGTTGAAGCTATTTCCCAGATGCCAAAGTATGCAAAATTCTTAAAGGAACTTCTCACAAACAAAAGGAAGCTTGAGGAAGTATCAAAGGTGGAGCTTAATGAAGAGTGTTCAGCCCTTCTCCAAAATAGACTACCATGGAAGTTTAAAGATCCAGGGAGTTTTACTATTCCTTGCTTAATTGGTAGTTTAAACATCACAAAAGCATTAGCAGACCTAGGTGCTGCTATCAACTTAATACCTTACCGATTGTTTAAATGGCTAGATCTTGGGGAACCAAAACCCACTAGGATGAGTATTCAATTAGCTGATAGATCTATTAGATATCCTAGAGGAGTTATTGAAGATGTCTTGGTAAAAGTTGATAAATTTATTTTGCCTGTTGATTTCGTTGTGTTAGACATGGATGAGGACATCAATGTTCCTTTAATCTTAGGGCGTCCTTTTTTAGCCACTGCTAGAGCTATTATTAATGTAGGTGATGGCAAACTAGCACTAAGGATAGGTGATGAAGAAATTATTTTCCAAATTTATGATGCCATGCGATATTCTAAAGAGCAAGATGATTCCTGTTATTTTTTTGACACTACTGATCATATTATTAAAAATTCATTATAGGAAATCCTACAGGATGACACGATGGACCTGTGTCCACTCAAGGAGAGGGAAAAAGATGAAGATAATGAGATCAATTTGAATACATCATCATTCAGACAAATGAAAGAAGAAAACATTGAAGAAGATGACTTATTAAAGCAGAAACCCTCCATCAAAGAACCGCCCAAATTGGAATTAAAATAGTTACCAAAACATTTAGAATACGCATTCCTTGGGGACAATTCTACGCTACCAGTAATCATCTCTTCATAACTAGAACCAAAGGAAAGGGAGGAGCTGATAAAGGTACTAAGAGAACACAAGAAATCCATAGCTTGGAAAATTTTTGACATCAAGGGAATAAGTCCCGAGTTTTACACCCATAAAATTTTAATGGAAGAAGAATATAAACTGTGTGTGCAACCTCAGAGACGATTAAACCCCAACATGAAAGAAGTGGTCAAAGCTGAGGTAATTAAACTTCTAGATGTAGGAATAATTTATCCTATTTCTGACAGCACTTGGGTAAGTCCTGTGCAGTTAATTCCCACAAGAACAGTTACATGTTGGAGAGTCTGTATAGACTATAGAAAGCTGAATGATGCCACCAGAAAAGATCACTTTCCTTTACCCTTCATTGATCAAATGTTAGAAAGACTATCTGGGAATATGTACTACTGCTTCTTGGATGGACTCTCCGGCTACTTCCAAATTCCCATAGCTCCTGAAGACCAAGAGAAGACGACATTTACATGCCCATTTGATACGTTTGCTTATCGTAGAATGCCTTTTGGATTATGTAATGCTCCTGCCACTTTTCAGCATTGCATGTTGGCAATATTTGACAAACTCGTAGAGGACATCATGGATGGATGATTTCTCAGTATTCAGTAATTCTTTCCAGCTTTGCCTTAAAAATTTAAAACGAGTTCTAATTAGATGTGAAGAAACAAACCTTGTTTTGAATTGGGAAAAATGCCACTTTATGGTTAGATAAGGGATTGTTTTAGGACATAAGATTTCTAGAAAAGGGATTGAGGTAGATAAAGCAAAAGTTGAAACCATAGAAAATTACCTCCTCCTAGTTCAAATAAGGCTATTAGAAGCTTTTAGGACATGCGGTTTTATAGAAGATTCATTAAAGACTTTTCTAAAATAGGTAAGCCTTTGACAAAATTACTAGAAAAGATGTTCTTTTAATTTCAATCAGAATTTTAGATGCATTCAATGTCCTTAAAAATAAATTAATAAATGCACCGATTATAATCGCATTTTGATTGAAATTTACCCTTTGAACTAATGTGTGATGCAAGTGACTTTGCAGTTGGTGCAGTTTTGGGACAACGAAGAGACAAGCATTTTCAGCCAATTTACTACGCTAGCAGAACATTAACACCCGCACAAGAAAATTACACCACGATTGAGAAAGAACTGTTAGTTGTAGTTTTTGCTTTTGAAAAATTTAGAAAATATTTAATATTATCGAAAGTTATCGTTTACACTGGCCATTCAGCTCTTCGTTATCTTTTAACCAAACCTGATGCAAAACCTAGACTCATACGATGGATTTTACTCCTACAGGAATTTGACTTGGAAATACATAATAAGAAAAGAGCTGAGAATCTTGCGGCAGATCTCCTCTCAAGACTCGAAAATCCACACACCAAAAAGCTTGATGAACATGAAATAAATGATTCATTTCCCGAAGAACAACTCTTTTCTTTAACGCATTCTGAAGTACCATGGTTTGCAAATATTGCAAACTATTTAGCAGCTAACGTCTTGCCAAGATAATTAACACATCACCAAAAGAAGTGATTCTTTGCTGATGTGAAAAATTATTTTTGGGAAGATCCCTTTCTTTTCCACATATGTGCAGATCAGGTAAATCGAAGATACATTACAAAGAAAGAAGCAAGCAAAATCCTGGAACATTATCATTCAGGACCATCAGGAGGACACTACAGTGGTGTTAAGACAGCACACAAAATACTCGAATCGGGTTATTACTGGCCCACTCTATTTAAAGATGCCAACAGGTATGTTACCTCGTGTGATAAATGCCAAAGAACAGGTAATATTTCTAAACGTGATGAAATGCCTCAAACATATATGTTGTCATGTGAAATATTTGATATATGGGGTATTGATTTTATGGGACCATTCCCTAGCTCATTTGGAAATAAATACATCCTAGTAGCAGTTGATTACATGTCAAAATGGGTAGAAGCGGAAGCCTTACCTACCAATGATGCTAAGGTAGTAGTTAAATTTCTCAAGAAACTATTCTCCCGATTAGGGACACCTAGAGCCATCATTAGTGATAGGGGTACTCATTTCTGTAATACACAATTTGAAAAAGTTCTAAAGAAATATGGAGTATGCCATAGAACAGCAACCCCATATCATCCTCAAACTAGCGGGCAAGTTGAGGTAGCAAACCGAGAGCTTAAGCGCATTCTAGAAAAAATGGTTGAATCAAATAGAAAAGATTAGGCAGTTAAAGTAGATGGTGCTTTATGGGCCTCTGAGCAAAGATTCAAAACACCTCTAGGAACATCCCCATACAAACTTGTATACGGAAAAGTCACATCTACCATTTGAGCTAGAACACAAAGCTTTTTGGGCAACAAAATTTTTGAATACTGACCTCACAATTGCAGGAAAGAGAAGAATGATGCAGATGAACGAGCTGGATGAATGGAGAATAGGAGCCTATGAAAACTCAAAACTATACAAGGAAGCAACAAAGTGATGCCACGATGCTCGTCTCAAGCAATCAAAACAATTCGAAGTAGGAGACCTGGTCCTACTATACAATTCAAGGCTTAAACTATTCCTGAGAAAATTGAAGTCAAGATGGTCAGGCCTATTCATGATCAAAACAATCTTTCCATACGGCACCATTGAGGTAACTCATCCCACAAAAGGAACATTCAAGGTAAATGGTCACCAACTTAAAATTTATAATGGTACAGATTCTGGAGATATGAGAGAGGAGCTTCTGCTCCACGAACCCTCCTTTAGAATCGAAAATAGGGAAAGTCTAGCTTAAGACTATAAACAAGCACTTCTCGAGAGGCAACCTGAGTGCTAACACACTAACATTGACTTTGTCTTTCTAAAATTTTTCTAAAATGATCTAACAGAAATGCAGGATTATTAACACAGCCTTGACACAGGTATGCCAACGACCGTGTACAAGACAGGGGACACAGCATGGGCGTGGCCAAATCCGTGCACAAACAGGGAAAAATTCTTTTCAACAAACATGGGCTGCAATATCAAACACGCCCGTGTACCACGACCTTATGAAGCTACTGACTTATTAAGCACGGGTAGAACACAGCCGTGCCCCATGACCGTGCGAACATACTGACTTATCGAGCACGGGATACACATGCCCATTCGACCCAGCCGTGTGAATCAACACACGGGAGTGGTAGCTTCAACACGGCCATGGCAAATCCACTTGAACGCGCCTAAAACCCAACATCGCAAAAAGCACGGGCAAATTCAAACCCTAAAAATCTAAATTTCTAAAACCTTTTCTCCCCCAATCCGGCTGCACAACGGTTTCCTCCACCCAGAAACACCTCCCTTCACCATTTTCATCCTAAAAACCACCCACAAACCTCGTACATGCCCACGCCATAGCCGTGCTCACGAACACCACGCTTCTTCCACCGCCGTGTCATAACACAGTAATCACACCACTACCATGCTCCGCCCGTGCTCCCACCGTGATCAATCCTTCTACACCATACCTGGCTCCCTTTTCTTGACTTAAATAGTTGATAATAACTTTACTTTCATATTTTGTTTAGATTTAGCATTGAATCATTATTTTTAGGAATCTTGCCTCAAAAATTTAGGCTCCATGAATTGGTTGTTATTTCATGAGCATGAGTATTGCATTTTAAGGATTCACAAGGTTGATGCATTTATTTGCTCACTAATGATTTGTGCTGATTAATGTTCTAAATTTTCAAATTTTTCATGATTTAATTTTGGCTATATTATTGTTGAAAACCTATTTTACAGTTCATTACAAATTTCAGTCACCATGCCAACATCCCGAATTAAATGATCAGCCCCAAGCAAGAAAAGAAAAGGGCTCGGATCATCATCCACAAGTGCTTCTACCAAGTTCCGACACCCATTCCTCAGATTCCCTCAAGAAACTCAGGAAGAATGATACAAAGCATTTCGGGATAGACCCCTCGAAATTGATAGATGCATCGATTGGGATGCCCTGCAACAAGTCGGACTCGCTGGAGATGTTCGAGCTCTCATCTCAATGGAACCATGGGAGTAATTTTTTGCAATCGTAGAACCCACATACTTAGAACTCACTCTCGAGTTCTATGCCACATTCACCCTACAAACAGTAATGACACAATTTGACGATGCCGACACAATTCATTTTCGCCAGGGGCACAGTACGTCAACTAAGCGTACCTCAATTCAGATCGGCACTCGGACTCTATACGCTAGAATTTATAGAAGAAAATCCACTTTTCGAGTTAAACAAAGAACTCCACTGCACCCCTATCTCATGCTGGCACAACTTACAACCCACTAAACGCGACTACAACCCTAGTCGCTCCAAAGCAACTACCCTTCTTCCAGTTCTCAGGTATCTTCTTGCTATTCTCGCTCATACTATTATAGGCGCAAAGAAAGCACCGTGTCGTCAACAAACAAAATGTTTATTTCTTATCATGCATGTCCGAAGGACATGTTTTCAACGTGGCATATTTTATTGCATGCGCAATGTAGCACCAAACTGATCAGCACAGGAAAGGAATCTTGTTAATGGGGCCTTACATCACGAGACTAGCCCGACATTTTGATCTTCTCAACATCGACAATCAGATTGCCTCCCTCACATTGATAGGGAACATGGCACCTCAAGGCATCCAGACGATGTTCCACATGAAGATGATCAAGCACCGTCGAGGCACTGATCCCCCTCAATACAGACTAGCCACAAACGAGGAGGTGCCTGAGGACATTAATGATGATGTCCCACCAGTCCCAAGCCAGCAGCCATCCTATCTAGCAGCTTCGATGGTAGATATCTCTGCGCTCCTCACACAGTTTGAGTAGTACAACACCCAGCAGTTTATTGACACTGCTCGACATTTTGATGGGATCGAGGCTACCCTTCAGCAAATCTGCCATTACTTTCATATATCACCATCGACACCTCCATAGGATCCAGTTGATGATGAGGACTCTAAATCCTCACGTTCATATATCTGTCATTTACTTCCTTTATTTTAAAACTTTTTATTTGATGTTGCGTTTAAATTTGAACTTTTACTAGTATTACATTTTCTTTCTCTTCCTATTTACCATTGGCTATCTAATTTCTTAAGAATCCCTAACAAATTATATACTCCAAGATTGTTAACAAAGTGACTTTGTAAAATTACACACCTTACACACACGAACACCAGTGATCATCCAGATTTTAGGGAGTATTACTTTCCCCACTTATCTTTTTGATTTGGCATCTAATTATCATTATCTATCTTTGTACATTGAGGTCAATGTACATATTAAGAGTGGGGGTAATAGTGCCTAACTTTTTGTATAATTCTCAAAACCCTAAATTTAGTCTTGTTTTTAAGTAATTTTCTCATATTACTAATTAGGATGAAATTTCTAATGATTTATGATTTTTATTGATATGTTTTTGAATAAGTCATAGATAATTGTGTATTGATTATTAAATGTGAAGGATACTAGAGAATCGAGCATGATAAGTCTACTTTCTAAAAATTAAAATTGATAGGTTGTTGAACCGAATTTGAGTATTTCCTTGAAGTTCAAAATTTATAAGGATTGATGTCAACACCCACAATTTTTTGTGAGATTTTGAGCCTTATAAAGCATATATTCTTTTTCATGCTCACTTTATTGATTATGAGTGTGTCAACTTTGAACTATTATTCTAAAACTTGCCTCGTTTATGCATGTCGAGACCACATTAATGATTTGATATACTGAGATGATAAAGGCACCTAGGTTTTAACCCGTTCACTCCACTAAAAAGCGTACCTATACAAATTAACCCCTAGTGAACCCCGTTGAATCTTAACAACCTTTTTATTGAATCACCCACTAATATTAACCCAAAATCCCTTTGAATTTGTTATCACCATTCTTTTGACTACCCTTTAATCGAGGTTTGATTTGATTAAGTTATCAAATTATATTAGTTTAGTAGTTACATTTATTATTTATGATGTAATATTATAATTTGTTCTAAAAAAAAATCCAAGTTTATTCAATATTAGTCGTATATAAAAGAGCTTAGAGCGTTTAAACTCCAATTGTTGAAGAAAAAGCTTGTATTAAAGTATTATCAAATTTTAAGTCATGAAAATACTCTTTATTATAGAGTAATTATCGATAGTGGTATTATTAGTTTTCATTCGAAGTAAATATTCATATTTAGTTCAGTCTTTTTAGTTAGGTAATTTGTCAAGTCAGTCTCGATTCTAACCTTCTAATTTAGCCTGTATCCACACCTTTAACCCTAGCCCTGTTACAACCCTAATAAAGACCTTTTGATTTGTGTATCATCTCATACATAGTGGTGGAGATTTGATTTTCAGGCAAGCCTATGGGATTAACTTTTCAGGTTCGACTTAGAGTGCTTATTCTTGAACCTTAAACACTTCAAGTGATTTGAGTGAATCTTTTGTGAGGATGTCAATCCTTGTCGGTTTTGAATTAAAGGTAATTACTTAGATAAGGGGAGACACCTATGTTTTCGTACTACTACAAAGGTATGACTTATCTTGATTGAATCTTTAGGGTTCTTTGAGTTGAATTATCTATGTATAAATTATCTATGAATTATGATGAGACATTATCGATAGGAATTATAAATTATGGAAAGTTCGTTTAATTGTAAGTTGAAAATTTTGCATGAGGACAAGCAAAAGCTTAAGTGTGGGGGTATTTGATAAACCGTAAAAGTAACATATTTTAATCCCACATTTAGTATGCTTTTGGATGAATTATCCTTGATTTATGTAAAAAGGTGCTCTTAATCCTTTCTTTTCATGTCTTATACTCAGGAAAGCACCTAAGGATAAAAAGAACGTAAAAGGACTAAATTGGGCCAACCTAAAAATTTGACACGGCCTAGCCCATGACCCACACGACTGTGCCTCACCGATTACTTAAAGCACAGCCTCAACTCCGTGACACACGGCCATGCATCATCCATTTATAACACACGACGCGTGCCTGGTGATCTACATGGTTGTGTCCCAATCGACAGACCTGAAGCACGGCCTGAATCTCGACTTACACGGCCGTGCCCAAAAAGACAGAATCGAGACACGGCCTAACCATGATTTACACGGGCGTGTGCCATGGCGTGCCCCTGCCACGAGAATGAGCAATTTCACTCGAAATTGGATGCTTGAAGCCAAAGAAACATACTCCTATGTCTACTTAAACACCCTAATAGTAATTTTACTTGAAAGAGGTACTTAGGAGCCAAGTAAAGCATCTCAAAGGCCTATATAAACAACCCAATGTAGCTATTACAAGGGGGCTTTTTGGCAGAGGCTTTTGCCGAAGCTTTCATCTTTTAGGGAATCACTTGAAGATAGCCAGTTGATCCATCTCAAGAAGCCGGAGCTCTATTCAAGACAGAGGATCTCCTTTTCAATTCCTTTAGGGGGTTTTAGGGATTTCTTATGTTTTGTTTTATCTTTTCTCTTGAGATGTTTTCTTATTTAGTTATGAACTAAACCCTTCAGATACCTGAAGGGGAAGAAACCTATGACGGATTTTGTTATTTGATTTCTAAATTATATGATAAGTACTTAGTTTATTCTTAATTATGCTGCTTAATTTAATCTGATGTGCTTAGGTGGAGGAAGAATAGACCCTACCTAAGAGTAGATCTAGCATAAGTGAGCGGATTTGATCGGGCACCTAGAGATAGGGTTACGAGATTTTGCCGGATTAGGGTGAAACCTAATATGGGAATCCATTGATCGATTTACTGCTTCCTTAGAGGGTTATTATAAGAGAATGAGAGTTCCACTAATTAACCTAAGGTTAGACGTTATTCGCCTCGAGAGAGGGTTTAATATAGGTTACGGAGTCTCACGGATCAAGCTAAGTAAAGAAATTATATGGTTTGGGGAATAAATAATAAGTGAAGTCATAGGTGGATTCTTCCTGAGGGTATCGTCTTCATCAACTGAGTTTTCCTAAAGTCTTTCTCCAATTCATTCTTTTGTCTTGCATTTACTTTAAGTAATTCATTAGTTTTAGATAAATCAACCAATCACTCCATATTTTAGGCTAAATAATAGAAAGAAAGTGAGTAGTAGTACTTTTAGGTTCCCTTTGGTTCGATAAGATATTCTTGCCTAAACCATACTACTGTCGATAGGTGCACTTGCCTCTATCGTTGTCATAGTTAGTCTACAGGTTCGATCATTCTTTTATAAATATTAAAACTCGACTGTTTGACACGATCACTACCACTATTCACTGATCAGGTAGCCGAAGCTACCACTTTTCACTGATCAGGTAGCCGGAGGTACCACTTATCACTTGATCAGTTAGTCGAAGCTACCACTTTTCACTTGATCAGGTAGCTGAAGCTACCACTTATCACTTTCACTTGTCCTTGATCAGATAAGTGTAGCCGAAGCTACCATTTATCACTTTCACTTGTCCTTGATCAGATAAGTGTAGCCGAAGCTATCACTTATCACTTTCACTTGTTCTTGATCAGATAAGTGTAGCCGAAGCTATCACTTATCACTTGTTGCCATGGTTCAACCATGGTCTTTTCCGTCAATTCATCTTGTCACTGAACTGAAGTGGTCAATTTGATTATTTATTCAATTTTCATGCTTTTACATTATTCACGATTTTATCATCAATATATATGAAATAAAAAATCATGAAGTTCATAAAATTAATAAATGATCACTAAAATTTAGCCATATAAACTCACAAGTTCAATTTTTTTATTATAAAGATAATCATAATTTCATAATAAATATTCCAAGTAAAACATTATATCATTTCTAATTCAACATTTATCAATTATAATCAGGCATGTGATCAATTTATACACAAGTCGTTCATATATTCTTCCTCCTCCTCCTCTCCATCCACATCCTTAGTATAAATAATACACTTGTAAGTAACATTATTTATAATTTTTCACTATTTATTTATGTGAATATTCAAGCTGTCCATCCATGTCATAGTCACTAAATTATTTTTATCTTGAGCTAGAGAACTCAAAATTAAGATCCGATAATTTTCCCTGAAGCTAAACTCACATATCTTCTTACCATAAATTTTTCAAAATTTTTGGTTCAGCAAACAAGTACAGTTTATTATTTAAAGTCACCCATGTTCTGCTGTCTAACAATTCCGACTCTTCTTCACTAATAATTAATTATCTTATCATAAGAAATGTGGATGATATTACCGTTTATTTCTCTTGAAAATAGACTCATTAAGGATTTTAAACATATAAATTTCAGCCCCTAATAATTTTTATCCAATTTTTGATGATTTTCCAAATTTAGAACGGGGGAACCAGAAATCATTCTGACATTGTCTCACAAAACCTATTATATCTTATGATTTACAATTTCATTGCTTACACCGTTTCTTCTATAAGAAACTAGACTCAATAAGATTTAGTTACATATTTTATTCATTCTCTGATTAAATTTCTACAATTTTTGGTGATTTTTCAAATTTATACTACTGCTGTTATCCAAAAATGTTTTAATGCAAAGTGTTGATTTGCATTTTGCCCCAAATTTCATAGTTCATACAATTCAGACCTTGTCCAATTAACCCCTCAATTTGGCTAGTTTTTCTCAATTAATAATTTATTCTATCATTTTAAACTACTTCATAACCATTGAAAATCAGAACTTTAGCATTAGACCTTAATTCCAAACTCTTTCATAATTAGGTCCTAAAACCAATTTCCATCAATTTTACTTGATAAAATCATCATATATCAAAATTAAAGTTTCAATTCTATGTTTATTCATCATATTCTTCCAGCACTCATCCATGGAAACTTTAAAAATTAGCCATAGAATAAAAAACTAATGACATAGTAAGTTGGACCCAATTGTAAAAGTCCAAAAACATAGAAATTTCAAGGAGAAAGCAAGAATTAAACTTACATGAAGCTAGAGTATGAAAACCAGCTTGAACCCTCTTCCATGGTTGTTTTTCAGCTGATGAAAATGAAGTAAAATAAAGAGAATTCTAGATATTCTAATTTGGTCCTATTTTTATTTAGCTAATTTTGGCAATTTTCTAATTTTGCCCTTATTTCACCCATTTCTTGATTTTTCTAAGCTATTGCCGCCCAAAATTTCTCCTTTGGGCTTATTTTTACTTTAGGTCCTTCCTCATTTGACAATTGAGCTATTTAATCCTTCTAGCAATTTTTACACCTTTTTATTTAATTAACCACCCACACGTCAAAATTTTCTAACGAAATTTTAATACTACCTTATTTACATTCCGTAAATATTCATAAAAATATTTATGACTCTATTTATAACACCGAGATCTCGATATCTCTTTTTCTCAATTTCTTGACCAAATAAATCTTTATAAAACACAATTTACTATTTCAAAAATCTTCTAAAAGCTATATTTGGCTCATAAATATTAAATAATATAATCTACGAGTTCATTTGTCGGATTTGGTGGTCTCGAACCACTATTTCTGACATCACTAAAATTTGAGCTATTAGAACTCGACCCCTCTTTAAGAATTTTCGTCCTCGAAAATTCCTTGAGCAGAGAGGTTTAAATATTTTTCACTAACTAATAGTATCACCAGTTTTAAGGCTGAAACATTAACTGCCACTTCTAAATCATATATCAGGTAATTCTTTTCATACAATTTTTAATTGTTTAAAAGTATAGACCATTACTTTATCTTACTGCATCAAAACACAGTTTACCCACTCAATGATATATCACTGTAAATCACAACTTTCTTACCGGATTTAGGCTGAACCAGAACTGATGCTTCGGTCAACAGAACTTTCATTTGATCAAAATTTTGCTAACTTTTATCAGGCCACTCAATTCTTACATTTTTCTGTAATAATTGTATCAACTGTAACAGACCGAATCTGACCCTAATCGAATGGTGGTTTTGGGACAATGAATCCGAGCCCGATAGATATTTTAATATTATATTTTGTGTTTATTATATGTGAATTGATGTGTGTGAAAGTCTCGTAGAAAAATTTAATCATTTGAGTGTTTAATTTAACAAAAAGGATTAAGTTGCTAAGGTGACAAAAGTAGTGAGCATGAAATTAGAAGGGTAAAGTGAATTGTTTATTAAACTTAAGGATTTGCATGTCAAATTCCCCATATTTTTAATATAGTGGATGGTAATCATGCTATGAATATTATATTTTCTTAGTATATTATAATAAAAGTATTATTATATTATAAGCATGCTATAATATGTGTTAATTGATTAAACAAAAAAAAAAAAAGAAACTATTTTCTCTTCCCTCATTCATCTTCTTCCCCGAATTCACCTTCAAAAGAGGAGAAAAAAATTCATCTTCTCCATTCGGCTATTTGCATATGCTAGGCAAGGTAAGAGTTTGAACTTTAACTTAATAATCTATATGTGAATTGGGTTGATTTCTTTGATCATTATTGAAAACAAGTAGAGATGGTGGATATTAGGCATGTTGAGTTTCGGCGATGGGGGGGAGCATGATTTAATTGTTGAATTAAGGTATGTGAGATGAATAGGGATAGAAAATATGATGAAATGGAGAGTAGTAACTTAAGCTTGTAGGATTGCTAAGTGAGATTGTTGCAACTTAATCATATTGACATGCTCTTATGTTCGGCCGAATATTGAGATGGCCATATGTGGTCTTTTTCTTCCTTAATTGTTTGGGTATACAAATTTTTATAAATGGAAATTGTGGAATAGTGTAATCGGTCAAGGTTGAATGCTTGAATTTTTATGTGATTATTGATTTAATTAAATAAATGAAGGAGGGAATTCGGTTCTTAGGCTTCTAAATTAAATTATGTGTATTTTTGAGTTTGAGCAAATAGATAGAATGAATGTGAACAAAACTTATTTGACATTTCATAGATCGGGAACAAAAAGAGAAAGAACTAGATCGGGGAGAGACGAAGGTTCTTGAATAGCCGATTTGCACGGTCTATCGACAACCGAGGTAAGTCCTTAAGCAAGTATAGGTTATCGAATTATTTATGAACGTATTAAATGATAATATTCAATAAAATATAATATAGAATCTTGTGTTAGCCGAATGTGAAAGTATTAGAATGGATTGGTTGAAATTTTATTCAATGTGATGTGAATAAGTGTTTTTGGTTTGCTATATGATAAAATATGTGAATTATAAGTGGTGGTGAATTTAGCACAATGAAATGTGAAATGAAAGATTAACTATATTTATTTCGGGCTTTAATGCCTAGCAGGCTTCGTGCCGGTGATTTATTTCGGGCTTTAATGCCTAGCAGGCTTCGTGCCGGTGATTTATTTCGGGCTTTAATGCCTAGCAGGCTTCGTGCCGGTGATTTATTTCGGGCTTTAGTGCCTAGCAGGCTTTATGCCGGTGATGTGTTTTACAAAGGAGAAACTGAATTGTTGTTCAAGGTAAATCGTAGCTAATGCATCTAGTTAAAGGCTCAGGTAAATAAGTAAGGTATGATATGTTTAATGTTACTCGAGTTGAACTAATATTATGAGTACAGTGTTATGTACATTTGGGATTATGATTGATGTGCATAAGTATTATATGATTGAATTTGAGCTTGAATGTATTATCATGGAGATTCGGTTTTCAAATAGTAGTGCTAAGGGTGAAAGAAATTTTAGTATGATAACATGGTTGATATGAATGCTGTACTTATAAAATTTGGAGCATGTGATTCTTGTAATATACTTATTTTGTGCTTCGAAGAGGTACAGGTTTATGGAAATGAAGTACAATCACTTAGGTCAATGAACTATTAATATTTGGCCTCAGTAGAAACCAATATATATATTTAAATGTATATATGCAATGTCATAAGTTGAATGATTTAAATGTTTAAGTGATTGAATGTATTATTATCATGAGCTTAGGACTTACTAAGTTAGTAAACTTATTTGTGTGAAATGTTCTCCTCTGTTTTATAGATTAGGTTCAGGCTACCTGCTCAACAGGATCGCCAAGATAGTCGACCACACTATCAATCTAATTTGGTACACTTTCATTTTGGTTTTCTAACAAAGGCATGTATAGGAAAGGCTTTGACTTTGTTTTGTTGAAAACTTTTTGTTCATGTATATAATAGCCATGCGAAAATGGCTTGCCTTATTAGTAAGTAATCTAAAGTTATGTAAGACTCGATGAAGATAAGAAAGCAAGCTTTATTTGAATGATAAATATGTGTGAGTATAAAATCATGCTATGCATAATGGTTGTATATGTATGTTTGGTATGAAATTGTATAGATGAAATTTTGCTAGTTCTTTGGAAAGTGAATATATATGTATATTTATATATGAGATGGTATGTTAGGTTATGAATGACATTGGGTATGTAACATCCTGAATAGGGCCTATGCATTTCGGTTTAATTGTATGAAATGACAAGTTTCAAGTACTATGAATAAATTTTGATACTTTTGGAAACCTAGAAATGCATGGAAATGGAAATGAAAATGGAAATGGAAATGCAAATGGAAATGGACATTTTGGAAACTTAGACATTTTGGAAACTTAGACATTTCGAAACTTAGACATTTTGGAAACACGAACATTTTGGGAAACTGAACATTTTGGAAACCAAAACATTTTGGAAACACGAACATTTAGGAAACCTAAACATTTTGGAAACTTGAACATTTTGGAAACACAAGATGTAAGGAAAATGGCAAGTTCTGAGCATGTGAAAATTTTAGGAAACTTGGAAATAAGGCTAGGAATGACAAATTTTAAAGCCCAAAATAGGAGATAAGGGCGAGGGCCTTAAAAGAAAAAGTTGGTGAATTTTGTCATACAATCGAGCTTGGAAAAGTGGCACGAGGTGTCACTTAGGGTTTATGGGAATGGCATGAGTTCGAGTCACTTGGAAAGCAATTTTGAAGGTTTAATTTTGCTTCCCAAGGTTAGGGGTGGACTGCACTTGGTAGCTAAAGAGGAGAGAGTTTTATTTTTACTAAAACTTGTCAAGTTAAGTGATAAATAAAGGATTTATTCTTCTAAGATAAATGAGGAATTAAAAGATGGATTAAAGACTTTAAATTAATTAAGTGATAATTAATAGAGATTAAATTATCACTTGGGAGAGTAGTAATGAAGTTTTGGACTCTTGGTCTAGCAGTTTCAGTTAAAAGAGGAAAATAGAGACTTTTCTCCCATTCACTCTCTTTGCCGAAATTTTGCTCTCTCTTCTCCCTCTCATTGCTGAAATTTCCCCTAAGCAAGGACTCCATCTTTTCTCTTCCTTCCCTTTGCCATTGCCTAGTCAAAACTTTTCTCTTCCAATCTCGGTTAGATCTCCATAGCCGGATCTCAGTAACCCAAGACAAGGAAACAAGTGATTAAAGGTTTCAAGGTAAGTTAAGCCATTCAATTTCCTTTCTTTCTAGTTGCCGAAAGTAAAAGGGCCTAATTCCTATTCTCTTTGATCATGGCCGAATATAAGGGATCTCGGGTTTCCACAATCGTTGAACATAAAGATCAAGGATCCAAGGTAAGAACAATTGATTCTTGTTCTTTTAAATCGTTTAAATCAAGGCTTAAGAAAATAACCTCTCTTTTATCTATGGCCGAATGTCAGAGGAGGAGTTTGGGATTTGATTCGAGGAAAATTAAGGTAAGACACATTCGACTCTGAGCCAACTACCACTTATTAAAGTTAGATCAAATCTAACCTATGATCTTTAGGGATTTCGACGGATATTCAAGACAAAAGGGAACTTTCGGATTTGGAATCTCTAAGGTAAGCCTCTAAAATATTCGCTAAGGGTTGTGTGAGTATCTAAATCCATTCCTTAATTTTGAAAAGCCAAAAACTAACCATATTGAACTACAAGGTTGGTCGAATATCAAGTAGAGGAAAAACCAAACTTTGGATTTGTTTAATCACCAAATCGGCAAGGTGAGTTTTCCTTACAAATCCTACTAGGATTTGGTTTTGTCTAAAAGGGTTTATTAATGTGTTTTAATTGGTGGGTAGAATATAGGGATTAATAGATCTAAAAATTAGATCGAGATTCTCGAGATATCAAGGAACCTATTAAGCGAAAAAGGTGTGTACCCTTACTATCCTTCGATATTTTATGGCTAAATATTTTAATATATGATATGAATAATAATGTGAATGTGGCTATGTACCACAAATGTGGCAAAAAGTACCTGTGCACGTTTCCTACCTCGATAGGATTGTGAAAATGTTATTTTATAACATGCGAATATATGTATATGAACATGAAATTATTTATGCATAATATATATATTTTTGGGGCATTCGGGATTTATGTGAAAGGGGGAGAACAGGTGTTGACTTCGGTCTCACCAACGAAGGTGTTGACTTCGGTCTCACCAACGAAATATGTTGACTACGGTCACATTATGAAATTTTGGTAACCGGTTACAATAGTGTCTAATGACACAACGTATAAATTTGATTATAGTGTCTAATGACACAACGTATATGGGCGAATGCCTTTGATGGATGTGTGAATGAATGAAAAGACTGTGTGCATGTATGAATACGAAAGAACCACTTCTAAAAATTCTTTCCATAAAACTTCTTCACGGGTAATCAAGTAAAACAAGGACTAATTCATAAAACTTTTAATTAAATCGCGACGTTAGAAAATGAGCTCTAGAGGACGTGGTCGTCGTGGTCGAGGAAGAGGAAGGATGACCGTGTTTGGAACCCATTAGGTCGGGTCAAGGTCCGACAATGAGATGCCACCGCCACCACCACCCCACCGTTAATGTTGAGCGGCGAGGCTCGGACGGGGGAAGAGGCATGTCGCAGTCGCTCGTGAGTTTTGGAAATGGTGGCGGTCGGTGAAATGGAGGAAATCGAAAGTCAAGACTGAACAGCGGCTCCGAGCTAATGGAGCGAAATGTTTGAGGAGTATCAATGTGGCACCCAGACATGTTGAGTCTTGGTTGGAAGCAACGAGCGTATAATGGATGAGCTTGACTTGACTCGGAGGAGAAGCTGAAAGGATGGTGGCATTATTACGCGATGAAGCGTATCAATGGTGGTTGACTGCTCGTGATGGTACTGGTAGTAGTGAAAATCGACACAGGAATTTGTTAAAGAGGCCTTTTAGAAGAAGTATGTGGGAACCGGTATCTGAGATGAGCAGAGGAAGGCTTTTCTAGGGTTAGTATAAGGGAGTAAGTCCGTCAGAGAATATGAGGCGGAATTTACGAGGTTGAGCCGCTATGCTCGAGGGTAGTGGCAATCGAACATGAATGTTGTGTCCGTTTTGAGGACGGGCTGAGAGATGATTTAAGATCATTAATAGCACCGCATCAGGAGCGGGAATTCTCTGTTTTGGTAGAAAAGGCCAAGGTGGCGAGGGGATTAAGGATGCTACTAAGCGGTCAGTAGATAAGAATAAGGTCAAAAGAGGTTTGGGTCATCGGAAAGGGTTACAAGAGGCCTCGGGTTGATGGACCCCAAATCAACAAGTTTGAAAAGCAGTGATTTGATCTTGTGAGTATTGTGGAAAGAGGCATCCAGGGGAGTGTTGGGAAAAGTTAGGAGCATGTCTTAGGTGTGGGTCCAAGGACCATATGTTTAAAGACTGTCCCAAACAATCAGACGAAAGCCGACCGGTAGTTCAAAATGCTAGCCGACCAGGTAGAGGCGGACAATGACCTCAACGGGTCGTGGTTCGAAATAACCGTGGTAGTGGTACAGTGCAGAGGCCGTGGCACCCGTGGTCGAGTACTAATGCTATCTTGATGCAAGACAACCGGGTTTGGTTTATGCGGTTCGTCGAAGGGAAGATGGAGACGCACCGGACGTAATAACCGGTACGTTCTTTATTTTTGAAAAACCCTACTTTGCTTTGATTGATGTGGGCTCGACCCATTCCTATGTTGCAAGTAGTGTAGTAAAAACACTAGGCCTAGACTCTGAACTCTCTGATAGGCAGATGACTGTAGTAAGCCCATTAGGCCAAACTATAGTGGTAGACAAGATCTTTCGAAATGTACCCCTAGAGATTCAGGGAGTGAACTTTCGAGCGGACTTAATGGAGTTACCCTTCGGAGAGTTTGAGCTTATACTTGGAATGGATTGGTTAGTGGAACACCGAGCCGTGTTGGATTGTGCGGCTAAACGTATGGAACTAAGAACCCCGGAGGATGAAGTGGTAATAATGATCGGAGAAAGGAGGAACTACTTGTCGAATGTGGTTTCGGCACTGAAGGATGAGAAGATGGTTAAGAAAGGTTGCAAAGCGTTCTTAGCTTTTGTAAGTACGATAGGTGGAAAGGAGGAAGGTGTTAATGGAGTTAGGATGGTAAGAGACTTCGTAGATGTGTTTCGAGAAGAGTTACAGGAATACCCCAGACAAGGAGGTCGAATTTGGGATTGAATTGTTACGGGGACACTCACTGTGTCAATCGCTCCATACCGAATGGCACCAAAGGAGTTAGTAGAGCTCAAGGCTCGAGATACAAGAAGCTGTTGGACCAGTGGGTTCATCCGACCAGTGTGTCTCCGTGGGGAGCACCGGTCTTATTTGTGAAGAAGAAGGCGGAACTATGCGTATGTGCATAGACTACCGCCGATTAAATAAGTGACCATTAAGAACAAGTATCCCTTGCCAAGGATCGAGGACTTGTTCGATCACCGAAGGAGCTGCAGTGTTTTGAAGATCGATTTACTGGTCGGGATACCATCGCTTAAAGGTGAAGGAGGCCGATATCCATAAGACCGCTTAGGACAAGATATGGTCACTTGAGTTTGTGGTGATGCCGTTTGGGTTGACGAATGCCCCACCGTTCATGGATATGATGAATCGGATTTTCCAACCCTACTTGGATAGATTCGTTGTTGTGTTCATCGATGATATTTTGGTGTATTCAAAGTCGGAGGAGGAGCATGATGAGCATCTCCGAGTCGTGTTGGAAGTGTTAAGGAAAAGAAGCTCTATGCCAAATTCACAAGTGCGAATTTTGGCTTAGGAGGTGGCATTCTTAGGGCATGTGGTATCCGCAGAAGGAATAAGAGGACCCTAGGAAGATCAAAGCAGTGTTGGATTGGAAACCACCTAGGTGCGTGGTGAAATCCAAGTTTCTTAGGCTTGGCGAGCTATTACGAAGGTTCGTGGAGGATTCTCGTCAATAGCCGCACCTTTAACCAAGTTACTAAGAAAGGAAGTACCCTTGAATGGACTAATAAGCGACAGAGAGCTTTGAAAAGCTTAAGAAGGTCTTGTGAAGCTCAGTGTTAATTCAAAGGAGGCGGGAAAGGAATTTGTGGTGTCTTGTGATGCTTCGTGATCACGGGGTTAAGGCAGTGTGCTAATGCAAGATGGCAAAGTGGTTGCTTATGCGTCTCGGCTAAGGCCTCATGAACTTAACTATCCAACTCATGACTTAGAGCTAGCAGCGTGGTTTTTGCCCTTAAGGTTTGGAGGCACTACCTTTATGGAGAAAGGTCGATTATCTACAGACCACAAGAGCCTTAAGTATTTATTAACTCGAAGGAGTTAAACTTGAGGCAACGAAGGTGGGTGGAATTGTTGAAGGACTACGATGTTCAATAGAGTATCATCCGCAAGGCGAACGTAGTAGCCGATGCCCTAAGTCGAAGGTTGTATCGGATCTACGGGCTTTGTTCGCTCATATAAGTCTGTATGATGATGGAAGCCTGTTGGCAGAGTTGCAAGTCAGGCCCACATGGCTAAAGGAAGTGAAGGAGGGACAGTTGGCTGATGATGACTTGAGTATTAAGTTGCAGCAAGCACAGAAAGGGGGATTGGAGGATTATGATGTCAACAATGAAGGAGTATTGTGCTACAAGGGTAAAGTCTGTATGCCGAAGAATAAGGAGTTGAGACAAAGGATTCTTCGGGAAGCGCATGGTAGCCCTTGTGCTATGCATCCCGGAGGTATCAAGCTGTATAGAGATCTAAGGGAATAATTTTGGTGGTCTGATCTAAAGCGAGAAGTGACTGAATTTGTGGGAAATGTTTGACATGTCGACAAGTTAAGGTTTGAACACCAAGTCCCATCAGATTGCTTCAACCAATCGAAATTCCCCAATGGAAGTGGGAAAGAATTACCATGGACTTCGTTAGTGGGCTTCCCCTTACGCCTACTAAGAAGGACTCGGTATGGGTGATTGTGGACCGTTTGACCAAGTCCGCACACTTTATCCCAAATCGAATGGATTATTCTCTTCAGAAGTTGGCTAAGTTGTATGTGGCGGAAATTGTGAGGTTACATGGTGTACCAATGTCGATCATCTCTGATAGAGACCCAAGGTTTACATCTCGATTTTGGAAAGCACTTCATCAAGCTTTAGGCACCAAGCTAGACTTCACTACTTTTCATCCACAATCGAATCGGCGATCGAACGAGTTATACAAGTGTTGGAAGATATGTTGAGAGGTCATGTAATGGATTTTCGAGGAAGTTGGGAAGATTACTTGCCTTTAGCTGAATTCGCCTACAACAATAGCTATCAAGCCAGCATTCGAATGGCACCATACGAAGCATTGTATGGAAGGAAGTGTAGAACACCTACTTGTTGGACCGAGTTAGGAGAACGCCGAGTTTTGGGTCCAGAGTTGGTGGCGTAAACGAAGAGAAGGTTGAGATAATTAGACACGGTTGAAGGAAGCCTCTGATAGCCAAAAGTCGTACGCAGACCTTAAACGAAAGGAAATAGAGTTTGAAGTGGGAGATCAAGTGTTCTTGAAAGTCTCACCTTGGAAGAAGGTAATGAGGTTTGGTCGAAAGGAAGCTAAGCCCAAGATTTATAGGGCCTTATCAAGTACTAAAACGAGTTGGGCGGTGGCATACCAATTAGAGTTGCCACGAATGCAGCAGATGCATGACGTATTTCATGTGTCCATGTTACGTCGCTATCGATCGGATCCATCTCATATGGTACCGGTTGAAGAAGTGGAACTAAGGCGGACTTATCCTATGAGGAAGAACCGATTCGGATCTTGGAACGTGATGTGAAAGTACTACGAAAGAAGACAGTTCCTCTAGTCAAAGTGCTATGGGCGCAATCATGGAACGGAAGAAGCTTCGTGGGAGCTGGAAGAGGCGATGAGACAAGAATACCCTCAACTATTTTAGATAGGAAATTTCGGGACGAAATTTTGTTTAAGGGGTAGAAGCGTAACATCCCGAATAGGGCCTATGCATTTCAGTTTAATTGTATGAAATGACAAGTTTCAAGTACTATGAATAAATTTTGATACTTTTGGAAACCTAGAAATGCATGGAAATGGAAATGAAAATGGAAATGGAAATGCAAATGGAAATGGACATTTTGGAAACTTAGACATTTTGGAAACTTAGACATTTCGAAACTTAGACATTTTGGAAACCCGAACATTTTGGGAAACACGAACATTTTGGAAACCAAAACATTTTGGAAACACGAACATTTAGGAAACCTAAACATTTTGGAAACCTAAACATTTTGGAAACTTGAACATTTTGGAAACACGAAGATGTAAGGAAAATGGCAAGTTCTGAGCCATGTGAAATTTTAGGAAACTTGGAAATAAGGTCGAATGACAAATTTTAAAGCCCAAAATAGGAGATAAGGGCGGAGGGCCTTAAAAGAAAAAGTTGGTGAATTTTGTCATACAATCGAGCTTGGAAAAGTGGCTGAGGTGTCACTTAGGGTTTATGGGAATGGCATGAGTTCGAGTCACTTGGAAAGCAATTTTTGAAGGTTTAATTTTGCTTCCCAAGGTTAGGGGTGGACGGCACTTGGTAGCTAAAGAGGAGAGAGTTTTATTTTTACTAAAACTTGTCAAGTTAAGTGATAAATAAAGGATTTATTCTTCTAAGATAAATGAGGAATTAAAAGATGGATTAAAGACTTTTAAATTAATTAAGTGATAATTAATAGAGATTAAATTATCACTTGGGAGAGTAGTGGCCAAGTTTTGGACTCTTGGTCTAGCAGTTTCAGTTAAAAGAGGAAAATAGAGACTTTTCTCCCATTCACTCTCTTTCTTAGAAATTTTGCTCTCTCTTCTCCCTCTCATTGCCGAAATTTCCCTAAGCAAGGACTCCATCTTTTCTCTTCCTTCCCTTTGCCATTGCCTAGTCAAAACTTTTCTCTTCCAATCTCTGTTAGATCTCCATAGCCGGATCGGTAGGGCCTAGAGACGTTGAGGTGGCCATGCTACATTCTGAGATTTTATTTAGTTTGGACTTTTACTTTTATTTTATTTTGGGTTTTACTTGATGTAATAAGGCCATAGGGCCCAAGGATTTCTCTTTATTTTTGCTTTACTATTAAGTTTTATGCTAAGAACTATTTTGGATGTATTTAATTAAATGGGTTTACAAGTATAAATAAATGGGTTTACAACCTAAGCCCAACTCAAAACAATAGTTTTTCTAAAATTTACAAATTTTCTCTAAGTAACGAAAATGTTTGAAACCGGTTTACTTTAGGAACATACCAGATCCGGTCCATTCTCGTGGGCCGGGTGTGGGGTGTTTCAGTTTGGTATCAGAGCCCAGTTTTAAACTCTCGGCCTGGGCTAAGGCCCAAAACGTTTTCAAAGCGAGCCAAATGATTATCTTTGAAAAAATAAGCGTGTTTTACGGCATGGCACCTAAGTCTCAAACCATGATCCACCGGTAAGTACTTCTATCCGTTGTGTGATTTATATTATGATTTGTAGAAGGGTAGAAATGGAATGGAACGAGAATAGAGATTAAGTACTTGAACCTAGGACTAGTTACCCCAACAATTACATAAGACTTAAATGCCTAATCAAACAAACCTATGATTAAGTCACCGAGCTAGGTGTCGTGAATCACAGCGCATGTCTAGGAGTGGATTCAAGAAGAGCTTGGTATTTAAGCAATCCTAGTGACTCACCTCCTCTTTACTCGAATCCTACAGTGCGTAGTAACTTCACCCTAATCAAGAGGACTTAGTCACTGCTAAACCCAATAACTAAAACCCGAAAGGGACTAGCCAGTATTTTATGGAAACCCTAATTTTAAAATTTCTAAATTACCCTCTTGATTTGAAAAGAATATTTTATAAATTTTCCTAAAATATTTCGATTTACAAATTTACTAAAATACCACTTAGTGGTAAAATTACAAAATGCCATTGGTTTATAAAATGTTCAACTACTCAACAACTTTACCAAAATTTCATTATTTTATAAACATTCGAAAACCCTAATTTGTAAAATATCAAAATACCTTGATTTTGGAAAATTACAAAATTGCCCCTAACTTACAAAATTACCAAAATGACCCTAATTTCCAAAATTTTTGCAACTTCATCGTCTTTGGAAAATAAATTTCTCAAAAGAACCCTCAAAGTTTTGTAACTTCAAAATATCCTCGATTTATTAAAATTTTACAATTTACCCGATTTGTGGAAAAATTACCAAAATACCCCAATGTCCAAAAATTTCTAAAATACCCTGATTTCAAAAATTTTCCAAAATACCCCAGGAACTTAAAAGGACCAAAAAATACCTTGTGACAAAATCACCAAGGAACCTTATTTTGACAAATTACGAAAATACCCCCGGGTAGTGGAAAAACAACAAATGAAAAAAAAAACTACAACGTTTCTCTGAATGAACTAAGGTTCATAATTGTTTGATGGATGTGTGAATGAATGAAAAGACTGTGTGCATGTATGAATACGAAAGAACCACTTCTAAAAATTCTTTCCATAAAACTTCTTCACGGGTAATCAAGTAAAACAAGGACTAATTCATAAAACTTTTTAATTAAATCGCGACGTTAGAAAATGAGCTCTAGAGGACGTGGTCGTCGTGGTCGAGGAAGAGGAAGGATAACCGTGTCGGAACCCGTTAGGTCGGGTCAAGGGTCCGACAATGAGATGCCACCGCCACCACCACCCCCACCGTTAATGTTGAGCAGAGGCTCGAGCCGACGGGAAGAGGTCAGTGTCGCAGTCGCTCATGAAGTTTTGGAAATGGTGGCCGGTGCAGCGTAAATGGAGGAAATCGAAAGTCGGACCGAACTATCCGAGCTAATGGAGCGAAATGTTTGAGGAGTATCCATGTGGCACCCAGTCATACCGAGTCTTGGTTGGAAGCAACGAGCGATATAATGGATGAGCTTGACTTGACTCGGAGGAGAAGTGAAAGGATGGTGGCATTATTACGCGATGAAGCGTATCAATGGTGGTTATTGCTCGTGATGGTACCGTGGTGAAAATCGACACGGGAATTTGTTAAAGAGGCCTTTTAGAAGAAGTATGTGGGAACCGGTATCTGAGATGAGCAGAGGAAGGCTTTTCTAGGGTTAGTATAAGGGAGTAAGTCCGTCGTAGAATATGAGGCGGAATTTCTGAGGTTGAGCCGCTATGCTCGAGGGGTAGACATTTTTGGAAACCTAGACATTTTTGGAAACTTAGACATTTCTGGAAACTTAGACATTTTTGGAAACCTGATCATTTTGGGAAACCTGAACATTTTGGAAACCAAAACATTTTGGAAACCTGAACATTTAGGAAGCCTAAACATTTTGGAAACCTAAACATTTTGGAAACTTGAACATTTTGGAAACACAAGATGTAAGGAAAATGGCAAGTTCTGAGCATGTGAAAATTTTAGGAAACTTGGAAATAAGGCCTAATGACAAATTTTAAAGCCCAAAATAGGAGATAAGGGCGGACGGCCTTAAAAGAAAAAGTTGGTGAATTTTGTCATACAATCGAGCTTGGAAAAGTGGCACGAGGTGTCACTTAGGGTTTATGGAATGGCATGAGTTCGAGTCACTTGGAAAGCAATTTTGAAGGTTTAATTTTGCTTCCCAAGGTTAGGGGTGGACTGCACTTGGTAGCTAAAGAGGAGAGAGTTTTATTTTACTAAAACTTGTCAAGTTAAGTGATAAATAAAGGATTTATTCTTCTAAGATAAATGAGGAATTAAAAGATGGATTAAAGACTTTTAATTAATTAAGTGATAATTAATAGAGATTAAATTATCACTTGGGAGAGTAATGGCCAAGTTTTGGACTCTTGGTCTAGCGCTTTCAGTTAAAAGAGGAAAATAGAGACTTTTCTCCCATTCACTCTCTTTGCGAAATTTTGCTCTCTCTCTCCCTCTCATTGCGAAATTTCCCTAAGCAAGGACTCCATCTTTTCTCTTCCTTCCTTTGCCATTGCCTAGTCAAAACTTTTCTCTTCCAATCTCGGTTAGATCTCCATAGCCGGATCTCAAGAACTCCAAGACAAGGAAACAAGTGATTAAAGGTTTCAATGTAAGTTAAGCCATTCAATTTCCTTTCTTTCTAGTTGCCGAAAGTAAAGGGCCTAATTCCTATTCTCTTTGATCATGGCGAATATAAGGGATCTCGGTTTCCACAATCGTTGAACATAAAGATCAAGGATCCAAGGTAAGAACAATTGATTCTTGTTCTTTAAATCGTTTAAATCAAGGCTTAAGAAAATAACCTCTCTTTGTCTATGGCGAATGTCGGAGGAGGAGTTTGGGATTTGATTCGAGGAAAATTAAGGTAAGACACATTCTGCCACAGGCCAACTACCACTTATTAAAGTTAGATCAAATCTAACCTATGATCTTTAGGGATTTCGACAGATATTCAAGACAAAAAGGGAACTTTCGGGATTTGGAATCTCTAAGGTAAGCCTCTAAAATATTCGGCTAAGGGTTGTGTGAGTATCTAAATCCATTCCTTAATTTTTGAAAAGCCGAAAAACTAACCATATTGAACTACAAGGTTGGCCGAATATCAAGTAGAGGTTGAGCCGCTATGCTCGAGGGGTAGTGGCAACTGAACATGAACGCTGTGTCCGTTTTGAGGACGGGCTGAGAGATGATTTAAGACTGTTAATAGCACCGCATCAGGAGCGGGAATTCTCTGTTTTGGTAGAAAAGGCCAAGGTGGCCGAGGGGATTAAGGATGCTACTAAGCAGTCCGTAGATAAGAATAAGGTCAAAAGAGGGTTTGGGTCATCAGGAAAGGGTTACAAGAGGCCTCGGGTTGATGGACCCCGAAATCAACAAGCTGGTACAGGCGGGCAGATTCGATCTTGTGAGTATTGTGGAAAGAGGCATCCAGGGAGTGTTGGAAAAGTTAGGAGCATGTCTTAGGTGTGGGTCCAAGGACCATATGTTTAAAGATCGTCCCAAACAATCGACAAAAGCCGAAGGTAGTTCAAAATGCTAGCTGATTCGGTGAGCGACAGCAACCTCAACGGGTCGTGGTTCGAGTAACCGTGGTAGTGGTACAGTGCGAGGCCGTGGCACCTGTGGTCGAGGTACTAATGCTAATACGATGCAAGACAACCGGTTTGGTTTATGCGGTTCAAGAAGGGAAGATGGAGACGCATGACGTAATAACCCAGACGTTCTTTATTTTAAAAACCCTACTTTGCTTTGATTGATGTGGGCTCGACCCATTCCTATGTTGCAAGTAGTGTAGTAAAACACTAGGCCTAGACTCGAACTCTCCGATAGGTAGATGACCGTAGTAAGCCCATTAGGCCAAACTATAGTGGTAGACAAGATCTTTCTAATGTACCCCAGAGATTCGGGAGTGAACTTTCGAGCGGACTTAATGGAGTTACCCTTCGGAGAGTTTGAGCTTATACTTGGAATGGATTGGTTAGTGGAACACCGAGCCGTGTTGGATTGTGCGGCTAAACGTATGGAACTAAGAACCCCTTAGGATGAAGTGGTAATAATGATCGGAGAAAGGAGGAACTACTTGTCGAATGTGGTTTCGGCACTGAAGGCTGAGAAGATGGTTAAGAAAGGTTGCAAAGCGTTCTTAGCTTTTGTAAGTGCGATAGGTGGAAAGGAGGAAGGTGTTAATGGAGTTAGGACGGTAAGAGACTTCGTAGATGTGTTTCCAGAAGAGTTACCGGGAATACCCCCAGACAGGGAGGTCGAATTTGGGATTGAATTGTTACCGGGGATAGCTCCTGTGTCAATCGCTCCATACCGAATGGCACCAAAGGAGTTAGTGGAGCTCAAGGCTCAGATACAAGAACTGTTGGACCGTGGGTTCATCCGACCCAGTGTGTCTCCGTGGGGAGCACCGGTCTTATTTGTGAAGAAGAAGGACGGAACTATGCGTATGTGCATAGACTACCGTCAGTTAAATAAGCTGACCATTAAGAACAAGTATCCCTTGCCAAGGATCGAGGACTTGTTCGATCAGCTGAAGGGAGCCGCAGTGTTTTCAAAGATCGATTTACTGGTGGGATACCATCGCTTAAAGGTGAAGGAGGCGATATCCATAAGATCGCTTTTAGGACAAGATATGGTCACTTGAGTTTGTGGTGATGCCGTTTGGGTTGACGAATGCCCCAGCCGCGTTCATGGATATGATGAATCGGATTTTCCAACCCTACTTGGATAGATTCGTTGTTGTGTTCATCGATGATATTTTGGTGTATTCAAAGTCGGAGGAGGAGCATGATGAGCATCTCCGAGTCGTGTTGGAAGTGTTAAGGAAAAGAAGCTCATGCCAAATTCACAGAAGTGCGAATTTTGGCTTAGGGAGGTGGCATTCTTAGGGCATGTGGTATCCGCAGGAATAAGAGTGGACCCTAGGAAGATCGAGCGGTGTTGGATTGGAAACCACCTAGGTGCTGTGGTGAAATCCAAGTTTCTTAGGCTTGGCGTGCTATTACAAAAGGTTCGTGGAGGATTCTCGTCAATAGCCGCACCTTTAACCAAGTTACTAAGAAAGGAAGTACCTTGAATGGACTAATAAGCGACAAGAGAGCTTTGAAAAGCTTAAGAAGGTCTTGTGAAGCTCCAGTGTTAATTCAACCGGAGGCGTGAAAGGAATTTGTGGTGTCTTGTGATGCTTCGCATGCACGGGTTAGGTCGTGTGCTAATGCAAGATGGCAAAGTGGTTGCTTATGCGTCTCGGCAGCTAAGGCCTCATGAACTTAACTATCCAACTCATGACTTAGAGCTAGCAGCGGTGGTTTTTGCCCTTAAGGTTTGGAGGCACTACCTTTATGGAGAAAGGTCATTATCTACATGCACCACAAGAGCCTTAAGTATTTATTAACTCGAAGGAGTTGAACTTGAGGCAACGAAGGTGGGTGGAATTGTTGAAGGACTACGATTGCTCAATAGAGTATCATCCGCAAGGCGAACGTAGTAGCCGATGCCCTAAGCGGAAGGTTGTATCGGATCTACGGGCTTTGTTCGCTCATATAAGTCTCAGATGATGATGGAAGCTTGTTGGCGAGTTGCAAGTCGAGCCCACATGGCTAAAGGAAGTGAAGGAGGACGGTTGGTGATGATGACTTGAGTATTAAGTTGCGACAAGCACGAAGGGGATTGGTGGATTATGATGTCAACAATGAAGGAGTATTGTGCTACAAGGGTAAAGTCGTAGATGTCAAGAATAAGGAGTTGAGACAAAGGATTCTTCGGAAGCGTATGGTAGCCCTTGTGCTATGCATCCGGAGGTATCAAGTCAGATAGAGATCTAAGGAACAATTTTGGTGGTCCGATCCAAGCGAGAAGTGATCGAATTTGTGGGGAAATGTTTGACATGTCGACAAGTTAAGGTTTGAACACCAAGTCCCATCAGATTGCTTCAACCAATCGAAATTCCCAATGGAAGTGGGAAAGAATTACCATGGACTTCGTTAGTGGGCTTCCCTTACGCCTACTAAGAAGGACTCGGTATGGGTGATTGTGGACCATTTGACCAAGTCCGCACACTTTATCCCAAATGTAATGGATTATTCTCTTCAGAAGTTGGCTAAGTTGTATGTGGCAGAAATTGTGAGGTTACATGGTGTACCAATGTCGATCATCTCTGATAGAGACCCAAGGTTTACATCTCGATTTTGGAAAGCACTTCATCAAGCTTTAGGCACCAAGCTAGACTTCACTACGGCTTTTCATCCACAATCAGACGGGCAGTCTGAACGAGTTATACAAGTGTTGGAAGATATGTTGAGAGGCTGTGTAATGGATTTTCGAGGAAGTTGGGAAGATTACTTGCCTTTAGCTGAATTCGCCTACAACAATAGCTATCAAGCCAGCATTCGAATGGCACCATACGAAGCATTGTATGGAAGGAAGTGTAGAACACCTACTTGTTGGACCGAGTTAGGAGAACACCGAGTTTTGGGTCTAGAGTTGGTGGCAGAAACTGAAGAGAAGGTTGAGATAATTCGGGCACGGTTGAAGGAAGCCTCTAATAGGCAAAAGTCGTATGCGCACCTTAAACGAAAGGAAATAGAGTTTCAAGTGGGAGATCAAGTGTTCTTGAAAGTCTCACCTTGGAAGAAGGTAATGAGGTTTGGTCGAAAAGGAAGCTAAGCCCAAGATTTATAGGGCCTTATCAAGTACTAAACGAGTTGGGCGGTGGCATACCAATTAGAGTTGCCACCGAATTACAAAGAGATGCATGACGATTTCATGTGTCCATGTTACGTCGCTATCGATCGGATCCATCTCATATGGTACCGGTTGAAGAAGTGGAACTAAGGCCAGACTTATCCTATGAGGAAGAACCGATTCGGATCTTGGAACGTGATGTGAAAGTACTACGAAAGAAGACAGTTCCTCTAGTCAAAGTACTATGGCGCAATCATGGAACGGAAGAAGCTTCGTGGGAGCCAGAAGAGGCGATGAGACAGCAATACCCTCAACTATTTTAGATAGGAAATTTCGGGGACGAAATTTTGTTTAAGGGGGGTAGAACTGTAACATCTTGAATAGGGCCTATGCATTTCCAGTTTAATTGTATGAAATGACAAGTTTCAAGTACTATGAATAAATTTTTGATACTTTTGGAAACCTAGAAATGCATGGAAATGGAAATGAAAATGAAAATGGAAATGCAAATGGAAATGGACATTTTTGGAAACTTAGACATTTTTGGAAACTTAGACATTTCTGGAAACTTAGACATTTTTGGAAACCTGAACATTTTGGGAAACCTGAACATTTTGGAAACCAAAACATTTTGGAAACCTGAACATTTAGGAAACCTAAACATTTTGGAAACCTAAACATTTTGGAAACTTGAACATTTTGGAAACCTGAAGATGTAAGGAAAATGGCAAGTTACTGAGCATGTGAAAATTTTAGGAAACTTGGAAATAAGGCCTAATGACAAATTTTAAAGCCCAAAATAGGAGATAAGGGCAGGAGGGCCTTAAAAGAAAAAGTTGGTGAATTTTGTCATACAATCGAGCTTGGAAAAGTGGCCTGAGGTGTCACTTAGGGTTTATGGGAATGGCATGAGTTCGAGTCACTTGGAAAGCAATTTTTGAAGGTTTAATTTTGCTTCCCAAGGTTAGGGGTGGACGGCACTTGGTAGCTAAAGAGGAGAGAGTTTTATTTTTACTAAAACTTGTCAAGTTAAGTGACAAATAAAGGATTTATTCTTCTAAGATAAATGAGGAATTAAAAGATGGATTAAAGACTTTTAAATTAATTAAATGATAATTAATAGAGATTAAATTATCACTTGGGAGAGTAGTGGCCAAGTTTTGGACTCTTGGTCTAGCGCTTTAGCTTAAAAGAGGAAAATAGAGACTTTTCTCCCATTCACTCTCTTTGCCGAAATTTTGCTCTCTCTTCTCCCTCTCATTGCCGAAATTTCCCCTAAGCAAGGACTCCATCTTTTCTCTTCCTTCCCTTTGCCATTGCCTAGTCAAAACTTTTCTCTTCCAATCTCGGTTAGATCTCCATAGCCGGATCTCAAGAACTCCAAGACAAGGAAACAAGTGATTAAAGGTTTCAAGGTAAGTTAAGCCATTCAATTTCCTTTCTTTCTAGTTGTCGAAAGTAAAAGGGCCTAATTCCTATTCTCTTTGATCATGGCGAATATAAGGGATCTCGGTTTCCACAATCGTTGAACATAAAGATCAAGGATCCAAGGTAAGAACAATTAATTCTTGTTCTTTAAATCGTTTAAATCAACGCTAAGAAAATAACCTCTCTTTTGTCTATGGTCAATGTCGAGGAGGAGTTTCGGATTTGATTCGAGGAAAATTAAGGTAAGACACATTCATTTCTGAGCCAACTACCACTTATTAAAGTTAGATCAAATCTAACCTATGATCTTTAGGGATTTTGACAGATATTCAAGACAAAAAGGGAACTTTCGGGATTTGGAATCTCTAAGGTAAGCCTCTAAAATATTCGGCTAAGGGTTGTGTGAGTATCTAAATCCATTCCTTAATTTTTGAAAAGTCGAAAAACTAACCATATTGAACTACAAGGTTGGCCGAATATCAAGTAGAGGAAAAACCAAACTTTCGGGATTTGTTTAATCACCAAATCGGCAAAGGTGAGTTTTTCCTTACAAATCCTACTAGGATTTGGTTTTGTCTAAAAAGGGGTTTATTAATGTGTTTTAATTGGTGGGCCGAATATAGGGATTAATAGATCTAAAAATTAGATCGGGATTCTCGAGATATCAAGGAACCTATTAAGCGAAAAAGGTGTGTACCCTTACTATCCTTCGATATTTTATGGCTAAATATTTTAATATATGATATGAATAATAATGTGAATGTGGCTATGTACCACAAATGTGGCAAAAGTACCTGTGCGCTTCCTACCTCGATAGGATTGTGAAAATGTTATTTTATAACATGCGAATATATGTATATGAACATGAAATTATTTATGCACAATATATATATTTTTGGGGCATTCGGATTTATGTGAAAGGGGAGAACAGTGTTGACTTGGTCTCACCAACGAAGGTGTTGACTTGGTCTCACCAACTAAATATGTTGACTACTACACATTGCGAAATTTTGGTAACTTCGTTACAATAGTGTCTAATGACACAACGTATAATTTGATTATAGTGTCTAATGACACAACATATATGGGCGAATGCCTTTGATGGAGAGTAGCGGATGGAGGGTTGACTTAGTAGTCCCCACGGTGTGCTGAGTTGGTACGGGGAGTGTAGTGGATGGCTAATTAGGATTGGGTTTGGGTTGCATCATAATTTCATTATTGTATGGACTTAATGATTTGAACATGAATGCCTGATTTATTGAATGATAGCATTGTGTGCACATTGAGTCTGTTGACTCACCCCGTTGTGGGAACTATTTTCAGGTGATGAACAGTGACGGACCGGGCCGGTAGACGTTGAGGTGGCCATGCTACATTCGGAGATTTTATTTAGTTTGGACTTTTTACTTTTATTTTATTTTGGGTTTTACTTGATGTAATAAAGCCATAAGGCCCAGTTGGATTTCTCTTTATTTTTGCTTTACTATTAAGTTTTATGCTAAGAACTATTTTGGATGTATTTAATTAAATGGGTTTACAAGTATAAATAAATGGGTTTACAACCTAAGCCCAACTCAAAACAATAGTTTTTCTAAAAATTTACAAATTTTCTCTAAGTAACGAAAATGTTTGAAACCGGTTTACTTTAGGAACATACCAGATCCGGTCCATTCTCGTGGGCCGGGTGTGGGGTGTTTCTGGGTATGTTTATTTCTTTTTAAGTTCAAATGAGGTGATTCGATGATAAGCTGATCAAATTATGGTGCTATGGTTCGGTTGTATTCGGTCTTTTTGCATGATTTTTAAATAGGTAAATGTGGCATAGTAAATGGCATATTTTAAGTACATTGTTCATGATTATGTTTAGTTGGTTATATATATATATATATGCTTGAAATGTGATATATGTTTGTGCATATTCGGTCATGATAGAATTTTGTTAAAGAATAGGTAAATTATGAAATTTTGATGGAGACCTTATCCATAAATTTAAGTAGATATTACATGCATGTTTAATGAACTTAGTTGGTGTTATAATTATTCGGATTTTCTATAAACATATTTATGTAATCGATCAAGAAAATTTAAAGGTTAGTATTCATTAGTGTGAATAACTAATTATGTTTGCATGAGATTGAATATACATGTGATAAATTGTTGTGAGTTAACCTTTGAAAACCTGTTTATATTCGGCCACCCTTTTTAAAATGACCAAATGAATAGTGCTCTATAGTTTGAATAGGTTTATTTATTTTATTATGCATAATGCAATTGATATTATATTTGTGATGATTTGTTTATCGTAATATCATTTCTTAAGTATTAAGATTCAAGTGATTAAATGAACTTGGTGGAGAATAGAGTAGCATCTGTTAACCCTACTCCGGCGACGGATATGGGTGTTACATTTTATTGGTATCAGAGCTCAGTTTAGTCGATTTTAGGACTACCGTAGAACGTAAAAGTCTAGCTATACATGCCTTTGAATTTTATATGTGATAGTGTGGTGACT
This sequence comes from Gossypium rotundifolium, assembly GCA_025506655.1. Classification (NCBI taxonomy): domain Eukaryota; kingdom Viridiplantae; phylum Streptophyta; class Magnoliopsida; order Malvales; family Malvaceae; genus Gossypium; species Gossypium rotundifolium. Next base: position 123,178,598 of record CP106723.1, read on the forward strand.
TTTGACAATTTCAATTGTATTTTTATATAGTAAATGGATTCCGATCCCGATAGAGCCAGTAGTTGATGATGTGGAGAGTGTCGCACCTGGTCTTGCACATAGATCAGCGCCATTAGACTCTCAACCAGTTACGGGTAACCACGAGGGAGAGGCTAAACAAGCCTTCTACCAAATGATGAATGAATGGTTTACCCGGTTTGTTCGAATAATGCTGGTATACAACAACCTCCACCCTGAATAATCCGACTCGGTACCTTCAAAGACTTCGATGATAGATCCAATGAGATCTAGTAGGCCTCCTGTTGATGAAATCAAGAAATTTGGGGCTGAGGAATTCAAGGCTAATGATAATGATGATGCAGAGAGAGCTAAAATGTGGCTTGATAACACTATTCGGGTACTTGATGAGCTATCCCGCACTCCAGCATTTAATGTTTGAAATGTGCTATATCTTTACTTGGGACACCGCCTATCACCGGTGGAATACACTAGTATCGTGGTTCCAAAAGAAAAGTGACATGGGATTTCTTCCAGAATGAATTCGCAAGAAATATATCACTAGAGGTTCATCGACCGAAACATAAAGAATTTCTTGAACTAAAATAGGGCAAATGATGTTGATCAATATGAGCGAAAATTTTTCGATTGAGCCGATATGCTCGGGATTGTGTATCAATCAAGCCATTATGTGCAAAAGGTTTGAAGATGGTTTGAATGAAGATTTAAAGTTGCTTGTTGGCATTCTTGAAATCAAAGAGTTTGTGACATTAGTCGAACGAGCTTGCAAAGCTGAAGAGCTTGGGAAGGAGAAAAGAAAGGCTGAGACAGAAGCTAGAGACACTCGTAAAAGATCGTCAGGTAAGAATTTCCATTCCACACCTAAGAAGTTTAGAGATGACTTCAACCGACATAAAGCTACTTTGAATTCACCTAGACGTGATCGACCTCCAGTGAGCTCCCGAGCTACCTCGATGGCCAGTGTTGATAACGTTCCTCAGAATCGAGTTGAATGCAAACATTGTGGAAAATGGCATTCTGGGAGTTGTAGAGTTTGTGACCGGTCCTGCTTTAAATGTGGATCCTCAGACCATTTTATTCGAGAGTGCCCGATGTTAGCTGAAGCGAATCTGACGCACGTAACTCGGACCGAGTAGTGCATCAAGACAGGCGGACCACCCAGGCATTCTAGCAATGTAGGTGGTAGTCAGAGAGGGACAAAGAACATGGCAGTTCGATTTGAGGATAGAGCTCCAGCTAGAGCTTATGTTACCCGAGCTAGAGAGGATGCTGCTTCTCCAGATATCATTACCGGTACTTTCTCCCTTTATGATACTACTGTAATTGCGTTGATTGATCCTGGTTCGACCCATTCATATGTATGTGAAACTCGGTATTGATGAAGACTCGCCGATTGAGTCTCACCGAGTTTGTGATTCGCGTATCCAACCCTTTGGGTATATGTGTGTTTGTTAATAAAGTTTGTAAAGGTTTCCCATTGATGATTCAGGATTTTTGTTTCCCAGTCAATTTAATGCTATTGCCTTTCGATGAGTTTGATATAATTTTGGGAATGGACTAGTTAACATCGCATGACACAGTGGTGAATTGCAAAAGAAAGCTTATTGATTTGAGACATCAGAACAGTGAGGTCATTAGAATTGAATCCAGTGATTTAAGTGGGTTTCCTACAGTGATATCCTCGATGTTAGCCCGGAAATATGTGAGAAAAGGGTGTAAAGCTTATTTGGCTTATGTACTGGATAATAAATTGTTTGAGAAATAGATTGAATCTGTACCGATTGTATGTGAATACCCAGATGTGTTCCCTGAAGAACTATCGGGTTTACCCCCAGTACGAGAGATTGAGTTTGGCATTGAATTAGAACCGGGAACGACGCCGATCTCAATAGCTCCATATCGGATGGCACCTACTGAGTTAAAAGAGTTGAAAGCACAGTTACAAGAGTTAACAGATAGGGGTTTTGCACGACCAAGTTTCTCTCCTTGGGGTGCACCATTCTTTTTGAGAAAGAAAGATGGAATGATGCGAATGTGTATTGATTACCGACAATCTAATAAGGTAACTATAAAGAATAAGTACCCATTACCTCGAATTGATGATTTGTTTGATCAGTTGAAAGGGGCTTCAGTATTTTCAAAGATAGATTTGAGATCGGGTTATTATCGATTCTGAGTCGAGATACGATGTACCAAAGACTACATTCTGGACGAGGTACGGACATTTTGAGTTTTTGGTTATGCCTTTTGGGCTTACTAATGCACCTGCTATTTTTATGGATTTGATGAATCGGGTTTTTAGATAGTTTTTAGATCGATTTGTGGTAGTGTTTATTGATGACATATTGATCTACTTCAAAGATGAAATTGAACACGCTGAGCATTTGAGGTTAGTGCTACAAACTTTGCGAAATCAGCAGTTGTATGCGAAGTTTAGTAAGTGTGAGTTCTGGATGAAAGAGGTCAGCTTTTTGGGACATGTTGTTTCAGCATCAGGCATTCGAGTTGATCCGAACAAAATCTCGGCTATACTTGATTGGAAGCCACCGAAAAATGTTTTCGAGATTCAAAGCTTTTTGGGACTTGCGGGTTACTATAGATGATTTGTGAAGGGTTTTTCTATGATAGCTACCCCGTTGACAAAGTTATTGCAGAAAGATGTCAGGTTCGAGTGGTCAGAAAAGTGTCAGAAAAGTTTTGATCATCTGAAAGCCGTTTTGATAGAAGCTCCGGTGTTAGTTCACTTTGAATCGGGTAAAGAATTTGTTGTTTATTCGATGCTTCTTTAAATGGTTTGGGCTGCGTTTTGATGCGAGAAGGAAAAGTTGTAGCCTATGCTTCAAGACAATTGAAACAGCATGAAAGAAATTACCCGACGCATGACTTAGAACTTACAGCCATTGTTTTCGCATTGAAAATTTGGCGTCACTATTTATTTGGCGAGAAATGTCACATTTATTCAGATCATAAAAGTCTAAAGTATTTAATGACTCGAAGGATCTAAACTTGAGACAACGCAGATGGTTGGAATTATTGAAAGACTATGAGTTGGTGATTGACTACCATCCGGAAAAGCTAACATTGTTGCGAGATGTTAAGTCGAAAATCATTGTTTGCTCTTCGTGCAATGAATGCATGATAGCTATGTCTCGGTGATGGTTCGATCATAGCCGAGTTACAAGCAAGACCGATGTTTATCCAAAAATTTGTGATGCACAAAAGTTGACAAGGATTTGATTGCTAGACGAATTCGATGTGAAAAGGTGCGAGAATCGATTTTCGATTAATGCAAATGACTGTTTGAATTTTAAAAGCCGAATGTGTGTTCCGAAAAACTCAGATTTGATACAGATGATTCTGAGTGAGGCCCATAGTGGTTGATTATCAATACATCCGGGTAGCACAAAGATGTATAATGATTTAAAACAGTTCTATTGGTGGTCGGGCATGAAACGGGATATATCTGAATTTGTTTTGAAATGCTTAATTTGTCAGCAAGTAAAAGCTGAACATCAAGTGCCATCCGGACTACTTCAGCCAATCATGATACCTGAATGGAAATGGGATAGAGCTACAATGGATTTTGTATCCGATCTTCCTATGACACCGAGTAAGAAAGATGCCGTCTAGGTTATAGTTGATAGACTAACTAAATCAGCTCATTTTGTGCCGGTTCGTACAGATTTTTCACTCGATAAACTTGCTGAATTGTACATATCACAGATTGTGAGATTGCATGGTGTACCGAGTTTTATTGTTTCAGACAGAGACCCGAAATTTACATCGCGGTTTTGGAAGAAGTTGCAAGATGCCTTAGGTACTAAACTACATTTTAGTACAGCTTTTCATCCGCAGACAGACGGTCAGTCTGAGCGAACTATTCAGATACTTGAGGACATGTTGAGATGTTGCGTTCTTGAGTTTGAAGGTACGTGGGAACGATACCTACCTTTGATTGAATTTGCTTATAATAACAGTTTTCAATCTAGTATCAAGATGGCACCCTATGAAGCCTTGTACGGGCGAAAGTGTCGAACACCATTATACTGGACTGAGCTCAGCAAGAATAAGATACACGGGGTTGATTTGATTAAAGAAACTGAACAGAAAGTAGCAATTATTAGAGATAATTTGAAAGCTGCTTCAGATCGTCAAAAGTCTTATGCTGATTTGAAAAGTAAAGACATTGAATTTCAGGTTGGAGATCGAGTATTTTTAAAGGTTTTTTCGTGGAAGAAAGTGCTCCGTTTTGGCAGGAAAGGCAAGTTGAGCCCGAGGTTCATTGGACCGTATGAAATCATTGAGCGTGTTGGGCCTGTTGCTTATAGGTTGAAGCTACGCTCTGAATTAGAAAAGAAACACGATGTATTTCACGTTTCTATGCTCCGTTGATACAGATCAAATCCGTCACATGTGATTGCTCCGTCTAAGATTGAGATACAACCTGATATGATGTATGAGGAAAAACTGATCCGTATTTTAGCTCGGGAAATGAAAGAGTTAAGAAACAAAAAGATCTCCTTAGTGAAAGTATTATGGAATCGGCACGAAGTTGAAGAGGCTACGTGGGAGCCTGAAGATTCAATGAGGCAACAATATCCGACGTTGTTTAACGGTAAGATTTTCGAGGACAAAAATTTTTAAGGGGGAGAGTTGTAACAGATCGAATCTGACCCTAATCGCAACGGTGGTTTCGGGACCATGAATCCGAGCCCGATAGATATTTTAATATTATATTTTGTGTTTATTATATGTGAATTGATGTGTGTGAAAGTTTCATAGAAAAATTTAATCATTTGAGTGTTTAATTTAACAAAAAGGATTAAGTTGCTAAGGTGACAAAAGTAGTGAGCATGAAATTAGAAGGGTAAAGTGAATTGTTTATTAAACTTAAGGATTTGCATGTCAAATTCCCCATATTTTTAATATAGTGGACGGTAATCATGCTATGAATATTATATTTTCTTAGTATATTATAATAAAAGTATTATTATATTATAAGCATGCTATAATATGTGTTAATTGATTAAACAAAAAAAAAAAAGCAAGAAACTATTTTCTCTTCCCTCATTCACCTTCAAAAAGAAAGAAACTATTTTCTCTTCCCTCATTCATCTTCTTCCCCGAATTCACCTTCAAAAGAGGAGAAAAAAATTCATCTTCTCCATTCGGCTATTTGCATGTGCTAGACAAGGTAAGAGTTTGAACTTTAACTTAATAATCTATATGTGAATTAGGTTGATTTCTTTGATCATTATTGAAAACAAGTAGATATGGTGGATATTAGGCATGTTGAGTTTCGGCGATGGGGGGGGAGCATGATTTAATTGTTGAATTAAGGTATGTGAGATGAATAGGGATAGAAAATATGATGAAATGGAGAGTAGTAACTTAAGCTTGTAGGATTGCTAAGTGAGATTGTTGCAACTTAATCATATTGACATGCTCTTATGTTCGGCCGAATATTGAGATGGCCATATGTGGTCTTTTTCTTCCTTAATTGTTTGGGTATACAAATTTTTATAAATGGAAATTGTGGAATAGTGTAATCGGTCAAGGTTGAATGCTTAAATTTTTATGTGATTATTGATTTAATTAAATAAATGAATGAGGGAATTCGGTTCTTAGGTTTCTAAATTAAATTATGTGTATTTTTGAGTTTGAGCAAATAGATAGAAAGAATGTGAGCAAAACTTATTTGACATTTCATAGATCGGGAACAAAAAGAGAAAGAACAAGATCGGGGAAAGACGAAGGTTCTTGAATAGCCGATTTGCACGGTCTATCGACAACCGAGGTAAGTCCTTAAGCAAGTATAGGTTATCGAATTATTTATGAACGTATTAAATGATAATATTTGATAAAATTTAGTATAGAATCTTGTGTTAGCCAAATGTGAAAGTATTAGAATGGATTGGTTGAAATTTTATTCAATGTGATGTGAATAAGTGTTTTTGGATTGCTATATGATAAAATATGTGAATTATAAGTGGTGGTCAATTTAGCACAATGAAATGTGAAATGAAAGATTAACTATATTTATTTGGGCTTTAATGCCTAGCGAGCTTCGTCTTGCTTGTGATTTATTTCGGGCTTTAATGCCTAGCGAGCTTCGTCTTGATTGATTTATTTCGCTTTAATGCCTGCCTAGCGATTTATTTGAGCTTTATGCCTAGCGTGATGTGTTTTACAAAGGAGAAACCGAATTGTTGTTCAAGGTAAATCGTAGCTAATGCATCTAGTTAAAGGCTCGGTAAATAAGTAAGGTATGATATGTTTAATGTTACTCGAGTTGAACTAATATTATGAGTACAGTGTTATGTACATTTGGGATTACGATTGATGTGCATAAGTATTATATGATTGAATTTGAGCTTGAATGTATTATCATGGAGATTCGGTTTTCAAATAGTAGTGCTAAGGGTGAAAGAAATTTTAGTATGATAACATGGTTGATATGAATGCTGTACTTATAAAATTTGGAGCATGTGATTCTTGTAATATACTTATTTTGTGCTTCGAAGAGGTACAGGTTTATGGAAATGAAGTACAATCACTTAGGTCAATGAACTATTAATATTTGGCCATGTAGAAACCAATATATATATTTAAATGTATATATGCAATGTCATAAGTTGAATGATTTAAATGTTTAAGTGATTGAATGTATTATTATCATGAGCTTAGGACTTACTAAGTTAGTAAACTTATTTGTGTGAAATGTTCTCCTCTGTTTTATAGATTAGGTTCAGGCTACCTGCTCAACGGGATCGTCAAGATAGTCGACCACACTATCAATCTATTTTGGTACACTTTCATTTTGGTTTTCGAACAAAGGCATGTATAGGAAAGGCTTTGACTTTGTTTTGTTGAAAACGTTTTGTTCATGTATATAATAGCCATGCGAAAATGGCTTGCCTTATTAGTAAGTAATCTAAAGTTATGTAAGACTCGATGAAGATAAGAAAGCAAGCTTTATTTGAATGATAAATATGTGTGAGTATGAAATCATGCTATGCATAATGGTTGTATATGTATGTTTGGTATGAAATTGTATAGATGAAATTTTGCTAGTTCTTTGGAAAGTGAATATATATGTATATTTATATATGAGATAGTATGTTAGGTTATGAATGACATTGGGTATGTTTATTTCTTTTTAAGTTCAAATGAGGTGATTCGATGATAAGCTGATCAAATTATGGTGCTATGGTTCGGTTGTATTCGGTCTTTTTGCATGATTTTTAAATAGGTAAATTCGGCATAGTAAACATGCATATTTTAAGTACATTGTTCATGATTATGTTTAGTTGGTTATATATATATATGCTTTGTAACACCCCAAACCCGGTCTATGCATTGAGACTAGATTTGGTTTGTTACATGAATCGAGCTATCTTAAAATCTTCAATAAGTTGAAAACTACAATATTATTTTTATTTACGGGGTTTAATAAAAATGAGAAGGGTATTTTAATTTGATGAATATTAGAAAACATTAGTTGAAAAACATTATTAACATTGTATTATCAAAACCCTTAGGTAATTTGTTTAAGAGTTAACAATAATAAAATATTTATAAAGGAATTTCATATATTTGAAAACCCAAATTTATTTTAATAAAACATTATATAATCATAGCCCATATTTAAAAGTCCAAAATATAGTTTAAAACCAAACACACATAAAAATCCATAAATTATTTATAGAGGCCCTTATTACATTAACCCAAAATAGTAAAATACTTATTAAAAAGTTCGAGTTTAATAAACCCATGTTTTGCAAGATGGCCTCCACGAAATCATCCCGGTCCAAGTCCACATCAATTTCCATTACGAGATGGAAAAATTTATGGGGTGAGTTACTTAGAACTCGATGTATAACTCACTTACTTTGTTCATTTGGGCGATTTTCAAATTATGGATTTGGGCCTTGAGCCCATAAGTAGAATTAACAACATGATTAATAACATAATAAATAGCATAATGAAAACATAATTAATAACATGCATGTAAAAATATGAATTTTTCCCTCCCAAACCTAATTCCATCCGCTACACACCCCTACCAACCATCACACCTGTGGGATCAAGTCAACCCACCCCGCCATCACACCAAATGTGAGGCTTTAAGCCATTTTATAATTGTGGCGAGCCATGAACTAGATTGTGACAAAGTCACCGAACTAGAGGCATTGAGCCAATTATTATTTTGTGGCAAGAGCCACCGAACTAGAGGCAAATAGCCATTTATTGCTTTTGTGGCGAGCCACCGAACTAGAGGCAAATAGCCATAATTTTGTGGCAGAGCCACCGAACTAGATTTTGGCAACAGGCCTTCTTCTCTTCATCATTTTCCCAACCCATGCAATATGTATGCAAAGTAAACTTGTGATTATACAATGATTTAATCAAAAAGGCCCATTAACAAGAATCAATATTTCCAAAATTTTTATTAATTAATTAAGGCCCAAAATAACATTTGGCCCAATTAACAATTTAACAACTTATGCCCAAATTTATGATTTAGCAGGAATTTGGCCCATTTATCAATCTAGCAGGGATTTCAGCTCGTTTAACAATTTTAACAGAGATTACGCCCATTATGATCTAATGAGATTTCGCCCAATTATCAATCTAATGTAGATTTCGCCCAATTTATCGATCTATCAGAGGTTTCGGCCTAATTATCAATCTAACAGAGATTTCGGCCCAATTATCAATTTAACAGAGATTTTGGCCCAATTTATCGATCTATCAGAGGTTTCGGACCAATTACTATGAGATATACAATTTTACATATTTACAATTAATCTCTCGAGGGCATTTTCGTAATTTCTACAATTTTTCCGTTTTCATGTATTTTCGTCGAAATACCAATTATTATGTTTTAAACCGATCTAAACGTTTTTATGATTTTACTCAATATCGCAATACATCCAAACCCGAGAAAAAGTGTGAAGTTACACACCTCGATATCGAGAGTACTAATCCATCTCGCTCCTCGACACCTAAAACATATTTCGATCCGTTAGAACACTATTTTGTATAAAAATTACATTATCGATATTAGATCCAAAACCTTACCCTCTTGATTTTGAATCACTTGATTTTCGGTTTCTCCTCGTTTATTGGTTCGTTATCGTTGAGAATCCACCAACGATAAAAGGCTCGGAAGTTCATACCACTTCAAATAATTGACTTCCTTTGGAAGATGGTCCATAACCCGGTGGAAAATCCCGATTGCAAAGCGCTCTTCGTTTAAACTTAGGGGAATAGTGGATCCGCCTCTTAATATAACTAAACACCGCCTTTTCTTCCCTATTTTGAAAGTCTTCAAGATCAAAAGAACATTAATCCAATCTAAAATAATATCGAAATAATACTAAAGGTTTTAAGGATGTGATTTCCTTACTCGATTCCAACGTTTCTACGATTCTCTCGAACACTTGAGTTCCGATCTTCCGTTATTGCACTATATTATAACGAATAAAACGTTAATAGAACGAACGTTTATTTCGATCCAAATGGTCCTTCATGACACCATCAATATTCGGCCATATCACTATTAACTAATCGAAAACGAAAAAGAATCCCTTACCTATATTTCCACGGTTGAAAAGAATCGATTGATAAAGATGTTTGTGATTAAAGAAAGATTCGACTATGTATGATCAAAGAAAAGAAAGAAAGGTTCGGCTATGGGCACTCTAGCATTCGGCCATGAGAGAGTTTAATGGAGAAACTTTGAGTGAAAAGAAATAAAATATGAAAGAAGAGATGGTGATGATGTTGTTTTGATTTCAAAGAGAAGAGAAGAAAAAGATGGGTTTAGGAACAAGGTACATTCGGCAATGGTAAAAAGAAAAGAAAAAGAATGGTTTTTGGTATAGGTGCTTTCGGCACTCAAAGAAAAGGCACAAAACAAATGCTAAAGAATAAACAAAAATGACCAAATGGTCACAAAATTAGAGCTTTACCAAATGCACAATTCGGCCAAGTGAGAAAAGTTGAGAAGAGAAATTGCAAAATTTTGCACAAGGTTGCTAGGAATGACCAAAACAAAAGACTTCAAATCCTATCCAACTAACACCAAAAATTTGGCTCCCCCTTTAGTCCACATTGCCGTCCCTATGCATGGTCAAATGACCATGATATTGTTTCCATAATAATTTCCTTGATACTTGCCCCATATCTTCATACCTTTCCTTAATTTCTTGATTCCTTCCTTAAGTTAACAATTTCCTTAATCCTTTGATATGCTAACCAAAAATAACATGGTCAACACTTACCATATATGCACTTGGCCGACACTTGCTATACATGTGCGAAAAATTTAAAATAAAAATTCATCTAGATGCTAAACAAGGATTGAACCTTCTCCCTTATGCACTAACTCATGCGCCAACACCACTTTTCTATATACTCCTCTTATGCTACACTTTGACACTTTAATTAACTTATGTGTCAATGCCACCTGCTTCACTTCAATAAATTTTAAAACTAAAATTATTCTATACCCAATAAATTCTAATTCTTCTTGAGGCTATAATAAGCACTAATAATAATAAAAAATTTCCTTCATAATCTAAACACCAAATCATGCAATATATCAATACTCAAATTTTTAGGGTGTTACAACTCTACCCTCCTTAAAGAAAATTTCATCCTCGAAATTTACCTGATTGAAAGAGGTGAGGGTATTGTTGCTGAATTGCATCCTCAGGCTCCCACGTAGCTTCCTCCACTCCGTGATTACGCCATAGAACTTTGACCAACGGCACGATTTTCTTTCTTAGCACTTTGACATCTTGGTCTAAGATTTCCACTGGTTCTTCTTCAAATGACAAATCTGAATGCTTGACTGATAACTGTTGTTATACATAAATTCTGCCAGTGGTAGATAATCCTCCCAACTACCCTTGAAGTCGATTGCACATCCCCTTAACATATCTTCCAAAATCTGGATTACTCTCTCCGTGACCATCGATGAGGATGAAAAGCCGTCTTGAAATTCAACTTTGTTCCCAAGGCTTCATGCGAGCTTTCGAATCGTGATGTAAATCGGGATCCCCGTCGATATAATAGATACAAACCCATGCAACCTCACAATTTCGAATCGTACAATTTTGCCAACTTCGCAATGAATAATCCGCATTTAACGGCAGAAATGAGCGATCTTCGTCAAATGATCAACAATTACCCACACGAAATTTTTCTTAGTAGGTGTTAAAGGTAACCCACTAACAAAATCCATGGTTATCCGTTTCTATTTCCAAAGAGGAATCTTTATCGGTTGTAACAATCCAGACGGTAATTGATGTTCTGCCTTCACTTGCTGACAAGTCAAACATTTTCCCACAAATTTTGAAATTTCACGCCTCAACCCTGGCCACCAATACTGTTCACGGAGATCTCGATACATCTTATTTCCTCCGGGATGCATAGCATAAGGGCTACTATGCACCTCCCGTAGAATCATTTACCTCAGATCTGAGTCCTTAGGCATACAAACTATTCCTCGAAAGCACAACACACCTTCTGTGTTTACTCCAAAATCCTCGATTTCACCATTTTCAGCTTGCTGAAGTAAAAGTCCCAACTTTTCATCTGATGTCTGTTTTTCCTTGATTTGTTCCAGCCACAGAGGCTTCACCTGAAGTTCTGCTAACAAACTACCATCCTCATACAGACTCAAATGGGCAAACAATGCTCTCAAATTAGATACTGCCTTACGACTTAACGCATCAGCTACCACGTTAGCCTTTCCAGGATGATATTCAATTGAGAAATCATAATCCTTTAATAATTCTACCCATCTTCTTTGTCTCAAATTTAACTCCTTTTGGGTAAGGAGGTATTTAAGACTCTTGTGATCCGTGTAGATTATTGACTTCTCACCATAGAGATAGTGCCTCCAAATCTTTAAAGCAAAGACCACATCAGCTAACTCCAAATCATGAGTAGGGTAGTTTACTTCATGTGGTCTCAATTGGCGAAGCATAGGCCACCACCTTTCCATTTTGCATCAACACACAACCTGGACCCGTGTGAGGCGATCACAATAAATAGTGAATTTTTTCTAGCCTCCTATAAATCAAACCTGGAGCTTAGTCGGGATCTTCTTCAATTTCTCAAAACTCTCTTGCTACTTTTCATCCAATAATATGGAACTCCCTTCCGCAGCAGTTTAGTTAGGGTGCGAAATCAACGAAAACCCTCTACAAAATGTCTATAGTATCCAAATAAACCCAAGAAACTCCAAATTTCAGCTACCGATGTTGGTGGTTTCCAATCCGAAATAGCCTCAATTTTCCGAGGATCCACCCTTATTCCTTGGTGATACCACATGACCAAGGAAAGTCACTTCCTTTAGCCAAAATTCGTGATTTACTAAATTTGGCATACAATTGCTTATCACGAAGTAGTCAGAATACTATCCGCAAATGCTTGTCATGCTCCTCGCTCATTTCTTGAATAAACCAATATGTCATCTATGAACACTACCACAAACCGGTCTAAATATGGTTGAAAGACTCGGTTCATCATGTCCATAAATGCGGTGGTGCATTGGTTAATCAAAACGGCATCACTACAAACTCATAATGTCCATAGCGGTATACGAAATGCCGTCTTATAAATGTCCACTTCTTTCACCTTGAGTTGGTGATAACCCGACCTCAAATCAATTTTGGAGAAAATCTGAAGCTCCTTTTAATTGATCAAATAGTCGTCAATTCTCGACAGAGGATACCGATTCTTGATCGTCAATTTATTCAATTGTGCGTAGTCAATGCACATACGCATCGATCCATCCTTCTTCTTGACGAACAAAGCCGGTGCTCCCTACGGAGACACACTTGGTCGAATAAATCCCGATCCAACAATTCTTGAATTTGAGCTTTAAGCTCACCAACTCCTTCTTGCCATTCTATAAGGAGCAATGGACACTAGGAGTCATCCCGAGAAAAAGCTCAATGCCAAATTCTACTTCCGATCCGAGGTATACCGGAAGTTCTTCAGAAATACATCGGAAATTCCTTCACCGTCCTCACATCATTCACAGATAACTCTTTGGCATCCAAAGCACGATAAAGGCTAGGAATGCACCATATCCTTTTCGAACCAACTTCTCGCGCTTTTAATGCGATACCACATTTGCCAAGTAGTTCCTTCGCTCACCAATCATTATGACTTCCTTATCATCCAAGGTTCTTACTGACATTCGTTTTTCAGCACAATCCAATTGCGCCCGATGGTTAACCAACCAATCCATGCCCAGAATGAGATCGAACTCGCCAAAAGGTAGTTCCATCAAGTTTGCTAAGAATACCTCCTTTTGAATTTTTAAGGGCACGTCTTTAAACATTTTATTTACAATTACCGACTGTCCTAAAGGACTAATTACTGTCATCCCACTATCGGTAATTTCAGATTCTAAATTTAGGATTTCAGATATGGCGCTAGCAACATATGAGTGGGTAGAACCAATATCTATTAAGGCAATAATAGGTACATCAAATATGAGGAATGTACAGCTTATCACATCGGTGCATTGCCATCCTCATGGCGTCTAATCGCATAGACCGATCCAGTATCTTGCATCCGCATTTCCTCTAGGACCATTGCCTTGACCGGTGCACCTTGACCACGACCAACCCCATTACCACCGCGACCGGTCCACGACCTCTCGGTGGTCGCTGATTACCTCCGGCGATCAGGTATCATTATTACGAACTTCTTGAGTCGTATCCATACGTCGAGGGCAATTTTTGTATTGATGATCCATTGAACCGCATTTGTAACATGAGCCCGTTTTCCTCCAACACTCTCCAAAATGTCTTTTCCCACACTCAGCGCAATCTCGACTTTGATTATTTGCTACCGGGGTTCTACCTTGAACTGGTTCATCATTCCGAGGTCTCTTCTGAAATCTCTTTGAAGAACCAGATCATTGTGTCTCTCTCTTATTTCAAATCTTTCTCGGTTACGCGTTCAATTCTTAGCCTCTTCGGCTATTTTGGCCTTCTCCACAAGAGTGGAAAAATTTCTAACCTACTGTGGAGCAATCATCATTAAGCCCATCCTCGAAACGTACACATCGTTTATGATCTGTTGCTACAATTGTCCGGGCATAGCGGCTCAGACGTAAAAACTCAGCTTCATATGCTGCCACTGTCTTACTTCCTTGGACAAGATTCAGAAATTCTTTCCTTCGAGCATCTACATAACTCGTTCCAATGTATTTTCCTTGGAAGGCAGCTTTAAAGAATTCCCAATTAATCGGTCTGACTTGGTGCCTTCACGACAAATGAGCCACCACTGATACACCTCATCTCTTAACAAGGATATAGCTCCTTTCGGTTTTTGCTCAACAATTGCATTCCATATCATCCATAATCCATTCCACAGCTTCGAGCCAGTATTCAACCACATTCGGAGCTACACCTAAACTCCTCTGAAAACTTCTGCATTATTGGACTTAAGTCGTTCTGAAATCGACCCACGAGTTGTTGGCCCAATTCTAGTTCTATCGACCCTTTCCAAGACTCGCAGCATTGCTTGAGTCAATGCATTATCTTCTTCCATGTGATCGCGTGATCCGTCTCACTCTCAATTGGCGAGTCGCCCATTTTCGCATATGATTTGGTGCTTGATTGTAGCACCTCGGCCTCTACCACGCCACGTCTACGCGTCCACAACTACGTCCTCTAGTGCTCATGATGGCTTGTTCATTTTATCGATTACAAGTTTTATGAATCAAAAATTTGTTTCTGTGTTTATTAACGATGTTTTATGAGATTTGAGAGGTAAAGTTGTTTTTCGCAACATATCCTATAGTCTCAATCTCTACGATTTTCACGTCTAAAACTAGAAGTTCTAGAGTATTCCTATGATCATCATAGTAATTATTAAGCAATAAATACTTACTTGACTTGTTGCTTGGATGCTTGTGGTGCCATCTTGATCTTTAAATATAATTGAGCGATTTCATACAAAATTTATTTACGAACCCAAACCACGGTAGAGTTTTTGAAATCGCTCGATACCATTAAATGTAACACCCCAAACCCGGTCTATGCATTGAGACTAGATTTGGTTTGTTACATGAATCGAAATGTCTTAAAATCTTCAATAAGTTGAAAACTACAATATTATTTTTATTTACGGGTTTAATAAAAATCAAAAGGGTATTTTAATTTGATGAATATTAGAAAACATTAGTTGAAAAACATTATTAACATTGTATTATCAAAAACCCTTAGGTAATTTGTTTAAGAGTTAACAATAATAAAATATTTATAAAGGAATTTCATATATTTGAAAACCCAAATTTATTTTAATAAAACATCATATAATCATAGCCCATATTTAAAAGTCCAAAATATAGTTTAAAACCAAACACACATAAAAATCCATAAATTATTTATAGAAGCCCTTATTACATTAACCCAAAATAGTAAAATACTTATTAAAAAGTTCAAAGTTTAATAAACCCATGTTTTGCAGTATGGCCTCCACGAAGTCATCCCCGGCCCAAGTCCACATTTCTATTACCTGAGATGGAAAAATTTAAGGGGGTGAGTTACTTAGAACTCAGTGTATAACTCACTTACTTTGTTCACTGGGCCAGATTTTCAAATTATGGATTTGGGCCTTGAGCCCATAAGTAGAATTAACAACATGATTAATAACATAATAAATAGCATAATGAAAACATAATTAATAACATGCATGTAAAATATATGAATTTTTCCCTCCCAAACCTAATTCCATCCGCTACACACCCCCGTACCAACCATCACACCTGTGGGGATCAAGTCAACCCACCCCGCCATCACACCAGTCGTAGGCTTTAAGCCATTTTATAATTGTGGCAGAGCCACCGAACTAGATTGTGACAAAGTCACCGAACTAGAGGCATTGAGCCAATTATTATTTTGTGGCAGAGCCACCGAACTAGAGGCAAATAGCCATTTATTGCTTTTGTGGCAGAGCCACCGAACTAGAGGCAAATAGCCATAATTTTGTGGCAGAGCCACCGAACTAGATTTTGGCAATAGGCCTTCTTCTCTTCATCATTTTCCCAACCCATGCAATATGTATGCAAAGTAAACTTGTGATTATACAATGATTTAATCAAAAAGGCCCATTAACAAGAATCAATATTTCCAAAATTTTTATTAATTAATTAAGGCCCAAAATAACATTTGGCCCAATTAACAATTTAACAACTTATGCCCAAATTTATGATTTAGCGAATTTGGCCCATTTATCAATCTAGCGAGGATTTCATTTCGTTTAACAATTTTATCGAGATTACGACCCATTATGATCTAATGAGATTTCGCCCAATTATCAATCTAATGAGATTTGCCTAATTTATCGATCTATCGAGGTTTCGCCCAATTATCAATCTAATGTAGATTTCGGCCCAATTATCAATTTAACAGAGATTTTGGCCCAATTATCGATCTAACAGAGATTTTGGCCCAATTATCAATTTAACAGAGATTTTGGCCCAATTTATCGATCTATCAGAGGTTTCGACCCAATTATTACGAGATATACAATTTTACATATTTACAATTAATCTCTCGAGGGCATTTTCGTAATTTCTACAATTTTGCCGTTTTCATGTATTTTCGTCGAAATACCAATTATTATGTTTTAAACCGATCTAAACATTTTTTTACGATTTTACTCAATATCGCAATACATCCAAACCCGAGAAAAAGTGTGAAGTTACACACCTCGATATCGAGAGTACTAATCCTTCTCGCTCCTCGACACCTAAAACATATTTCGATCCGTTAGAACACTATTTTGTATAAAATTACATTATCGATATTAGATCCAAAACCTTACCCTCTTGATTTTGAATCACTTGATTTTCAATTTCTCCTCGTTTATTGGTTCTTTATCGTTGAGAATCCACCAACGATAAAGGTTCTAAGTTCGTACCACTTCAAATAATTGACTTCCTTGGAAGATGGTCCGCAACCCGTGGAAAATCCTTGATTTGCCAAACCGCTCTTCGTTTAAACTTAGGGGGAATAGTGGATCCGCCCCTCTTAATATAACTAAACACCGCCCTTTTCTTCCCTATTTTGAAAGTCTTCAAGATCAAAAGAACATTAATCCAATCTAAAATAATATCGAAATAATACTAAAGGTTTTAAGAATGTGATTTCCTTACCACAATAAATCGATTCCAACGTTTCTACGATTCTCTCGAACACTTGAGTTTCGATCTTCCGTTATTGCACTATATTATAACGAATAAAACGTTAATAGAATGAACGTTTATTTCGATCCAAATGGTCCTTCATGACACCATCAATATTCGGCCATATCACTATTAACTAATCGAAAACGAAAAAGAATCCATTGCCTATATTTCCACGATTGAAAAGAATCGATTGATAAAGATGTTTGTGATTAAAGAAAGATTCGACTATGTATGATCAAAGAAAAGAAAGAAAGGTTCGGCTATGGGCACTCTAGCATTCGGCCATGAAAGAGTTTAATGGAGAAACTTTGAGTGAAAAGAAATAAAATATGAAAGAAGAGATGGTGATGATGTTGTTTTGATTTCAAAGAGAAGAGAAGAAAAAGATGGGTTTAGGAACAAGGTACATTCGGCAATGGTAAAAAGAAAAGAAAAAGAATGGTTTTTGGTATAGGTGATTTCGGCACTCAAAGAAAAGGCACAAAACAAATGCTAAAGAATAAACAAAAATGATCAAATGGTCACAAAATTAGAGCTTTACCAAATGCACAATTCGGCCAAGGGAGAAAAGTTGAGAAGAGAAATTGCAAAATTTTGCACAAGGTTGCAAGGAATGACCAAAACAAAAGACTTCAAATCCTATCCAACTAACACCAAAAATTCGGCTCCCCCTTTAGTCCACATTGCCGTCCCTATGCATGGTCAAATGACCATGATATTGTTTCCATAATAATTTCCTTGATACTTGCCCCATATCTTCATATCTTTCCTTAATTTCTTGATTCCTTCCTTAAGTTAACAATTTCCTTAATCCTTTGATATGCTAACCAAAAATAACATGGTCAACACTTACCATATATGCACTTGGCCGACACTTGCTATACATGTGCGTAAAAATTTAAAATAAAAATTCATCTAGAAGCTAAACAAGGATTCAACCTTCTCCTTATGCACTAACTCATGCGCCAACACCACTTTGCCATATACTCTTCTTATGCTACACTTTGACACTTTAATTAACTTATGTGTCAATGCCACCGCTCCACTTCAATAAATTTTAAAACTAAAATTATTCTATACCCAATAAATTCTAATTCTTCTTGAGGATATAATAAGCACTAATAATAATAAAAAATTTTCCTTCATAATCTAAACACCAAATCATGCAATATATCAATACTCGATTTTTAGGGTGTTACATGCTTGAAATGTGATATATGTTTATGCTTATTTGGTCATGATAGAATTTTGTTAAAGAATAGGTAAATTATGAAATTTTGATAGAGACCTTATCCATAAATTTAAGTAGATATTACATGCATGTTTAATGAACTTAGTTGGTGTTATAATTATTCGGATTTTCTATAAACATATTTATGTAATCAGTCAAGAAAATTTAAAGGTTAGTATTCATTAGTGTGAATAACTAATTATGTTTGCATGAGATTGAATATACATGTGATAAATTGTTGTGAGTTAACCTTTGAAAACCTGTTTATATTCGGCCACCCTTTTTAAAATGACCAAATGAATAGTGCTCTATAGTTTGAATAGGTTTATTTATTTTATTATGCATAATGCAATTGATATTATATTTGTGATGATTTGTTTATCGTAATATCATTTCTTAAGTATTAAGATTCAAGTGATTAAATGAACTTGGTGGAGAATAGAGTAGCATCTGTTAACCCTACTCCGGCGACGGATATGGGTGTTACATCATCAATATAGCTATCAATTATCAGCATTGAAACCATAAATTTTTTTTTGAAATTATTACCATCATACTGCTTAAAACCATAGTACCATAATAGAGTCGGCATTTCAACTGTATAAACAGAATAATACCTCAATATTAATGGTATTCTCCAATTAGAAAAGAAAAACTGGAAATAGCTCCAGTAACTATCAGTGCAGTAATATAATTTGTACAATTCGAGATTCATATTACTGAACTCCTCTAATCAAGTCAGGATTTATAACAGTAAATATAAACCTTCGGCCAATGAATACCTTTCACGAATAAATCATATTTGCAATTCTTATCTTCAACCCATAGAAGTAGAAAGCAATATCATATGAATGTTTTCATCAAGTGTTCTCTCAAGCATAATTGATTAGAATATCAGAGAAAAATAGAACAATACCGCTCATAGTTCATCAAGACTTTCAATAATCCCTTCTAATATCAAAATTAGACAACCTTTCCATGTTAATAAGAATCACATCTGAAAATAAACATTCACATATGTCTCTAAAAATAGCAGAACATATAGAATACCGAAAAAAAATTGATGTATCATATACGATTATAACAACTGTTTTCAAATATTTTTACGATTTCATTACTACTCCACTAACTACTAGATTCATCAATAACACCACATTATTCAGTTTACTAAAGGAACTAATTCAGAAGAAATTTTCCACTAAATTCATTTTTTAAATACCATACCTGAATAAATCGATTACTCATGAATAACTTCTTTCTTAACAGTAATATTATGTATTCTGAATAATCTTCCAAAAAAATTATCTGATATATCAGTCATAATCATCTTTACTAACCAACCCATTCTTAGCTTTGTCTGCATTACTAATCATTAACCACTGAACTCTTCAATTTCACAGTGCTAAACTTAATCAATATAAACTGGTAAATTTCATTGTATGAAACTATACTTATGATGGGACAGAGGTAATAAAGCCTTAAAATTTAGCTTTTATATATACACATATAACATGACTTTTATCGTCAATATGTTTATTACAAACATTCATTTTTACCTTTATAAATCTTTACTTATCATAGGCAATCCCTGTAACACCCCAAACCCGGCCTATCCATTAAGCCCGGATTTTGGCATGCCACACAAATTGAACGTGCATTTAAATCATCAACGATGTAGGAAATCAAATCTTCAAAACGATTAAGAGAATGACTTTATCGAAAATCGAGGTTTATTTCAAATCCATGATTAAAAACACAAGAGTTTATCATTTGATTTACTGAGTAGTAGTTGATTAAAATTTTAAATTTATTTAGTCGAAATATTTCATCAAGAGTTTTAAAAAATTTCCTAAGTTTCAAAGTGATATTTAAGAAAAACCTTTATTTTATGTGAGAGTTTTAGAAAACATTTACGAAAACTAAATTAGTCTAATTTAGGAAAACTAAAACATAATAAAATCCATCCGCATAATAAAATCCATGAAAATAATTAAAGAGGCCTTATTACATCGCAATTAAAATAGTACTTAAATGAAAATAATTAAAGAAGTTTTAAAGTTATATAAACCACCATTTGTAGTGTGGCCTCCACACGAAGTCATCTCCGACCCAAGTCTCCATCAATTATTATTACCTGAGAAGGGTAAGAAAAATAGGGTGAGTTACTTAGAACTCAATGTGTAACCCACTTACCGTATTCACTGGGCCAAAACCATATAAACATATAATTGGGCTTGAGCCCATTTTGCAAATGTTCAATATATATAAATCAAGTATAAAAAAAATAATAATGCATGTGATATGCAATTCCCAACCAAGCCTAATTTCCATCCGCTACACACCACATTGCAAACCATCACACCGTGGGGATCAAGTCAACCCACCACCTTAAGACACCAATAGCGGGCTTTAAGCCAATTATAATATTTGTGGCAACAGGCCATTTATAATATTTGTTGCAACAGGCCATTTATAAGATTTGAGGCAACATGCCATTTATAATATTTGTGGTAGAACCATCGATCTAGATTTTGGGCAACATGCCATTGTGACAGAGTCACCGATCTAGATTTTTGGCAACAGGCCTTTCTTCTCTACATCAATTATCCCAACCCATGCAGTCATGTATATATATAAATATATATAAGGCATAACAAAATATTCGTAAGGTAATTTTAACTAAAACCCATATTACAATTTATCAATTTGGCCCATTAGTCAAAATAGCAATTTGGCCCACTTAACGATCTAGCAACTTGGCCCATCTCATCTCATATCACATTTAGCTCATATATTAATATCACTTTTGGCCCATAAAGCAACGTATTTCAATTTTGCCCATAATTTGGCCCACAAAACAACATATTTCAATTTGGCCCATAAAACAACATATTTTAATTTGGCCCATAAAAGGGTATTTTTGTAATTCGGTCCATAGGGACGTTTCGTAATTCGGCCCATTCAACACATGAGGCCTTTTGACAATTTCCACACTTGGCCAATTAATCAAAATAATTACATGGCCCAAAAATATCACTTTCTTTCACAAAATAACCCATTAAGGGCAAATCCGTAATTTTCCACAACCAAATTTTTGATTTCATGTATTCACACAAAAAGTATTAATATATTATATTTTCAAATTTTACCGGATTTACAATTATTATTTTAACGCTTACGGTATAGTATAACCCATGAGATAAGTGTGAAGTTACACACCTAATTACGGTGAGAACTATTCTTTCCTGCTCGTCGATATCTAAACATGCATCACGATGGATTAGAACACTAATATTTAATATAAAACTATTCTTATGATTAACGATCTAGATCCTTACCCTTGAAATCTCGAATGACAACTATTTGCGATTTCTCTCCGATCAATGGTTCAGAACCACGAACAAACAATGGTTCGGGGGTACGTACGACTTCGAAAAATCGATTCTCCTCGGATGTGGGTCCACAACCTGATGGAAAGTCTCGGATTCCTGAAACAGTCATTCGCTTGAATTTAGGGGCAATAACGAAACCACCCCTCTTCCGAACACTATTAACAACCTTTTGTCCCTATCTTGTTTGCCTTCATAGACAAAGGATCATTAGTTCTAACAATATATTGAAAATCTAAAGACAAATGGCTTAAAAGAGTGAATTCGGCTTACCTTAAAATTCCTAATGATCTCAAAAGAATCCCTTGAACATTATGATCAAATCTTAAATGGACTTCAAGACTTCTTTGAAAAGATGATGATTCGACCCTCCACTATTTCACTAAAAGTAACGAAAGAAATCATCTGAATAAGTGATTGGTTATTCGATTTAAAAGTCTCTTCCAAGACATTCTATAAATTCGGCCATGGTGACCAAATAGCAAAAAGAACAGACAAAGAAAATGATTCTTACTGATGATCCAAAGTTTGAATAGAAGAAAATGATTGAAAATAAAAGTTATGAAGAATGGAAGATTAGGCTATGATGATGATCACAAACATTCTGCCATGGAAGATAAATGAAAGAAAAATGTGTTTGAATGATAGGTAAAATGGAGAGGAAAAGAGAACAGGAAGAAGAGAAAAGAGAGAAGTTTAGGGACAAATATGTATTCGGCAATGAAGAGGAAAAAGAGAAGAAAAGAAATGGTCCTTGATGGCTATATGGTTTTGGTCACAAAGAAAAGAGAAAAGATTTAGAGAGAGTGATCAAATTAAGACCGAAATGGTCAAAAGAAAGAAATGGCAAAAATAAACAATTGCTTCCTCAATGCTCATGGCACATTCGGCTAGGGAGAGGGAAAATTAGAGAGAAAAGTTTGATAAAGCACCAAATGATCAATGGAAAATGTGCTCATCAAGCACCTAATCCTACCAAACCAACACCAAAATCCGGCCATCCCCTTTAGCCCCCTATGTCGTCCACATTCATGGACAAGTTGGCCATGCCAAACTTTCCAAAACACACCCCATAAAGAGTGCGTTATGTCCTCCTAACTTACCATAAGCTTAGGATTTCATTCCTTAAGTTAGCACTTGCCTTATTCCCTTAGTCTACTTTCCATAAAAGAAATAGTCCAACCTTGCCATAAGTAAAGCTTGACCGACACATGCCATACAAGTGCAAAAATAAAAGTCACCTAAATACTATCCATGGGGTTCGAACTTTTCCCCTCAAGCAATCCTCATGCGCCAACGCCACCTTGTTACTAGCTTGTCTTATGCTAATTTTTACACTTAAAAATTAACTTAAGCATCAAGGTCTCTTGATCCACTTCAATAAAATTCTCATTACTAAAATTTATCCTACTTCCGAATAAATCCCAAGTCTTCTCAAGAGTATATTAAACATGCAAAATTTTAATTATACCCAAGCTAAGCTCCAAAAACATGCGACATATCGATACTCATATTTTTAGGATGTTACAACTCTACCCTCCTTAAACAAAATTTCGTCCCTGAAATTTACCTGGTTAAAAGAGGTGAGGATATTGTTGTCGAATTACGTCCTCAGGCTCCCACGTAGCTTCCTCCACACTGTGATTACGCCAAAGAACCTTAACCAATGGCACAGCCTTCTTTCTTAACATCTTAACATCGCGATCTAAAATTTTCACTGGTTCCTCCTCGAAAGACAAGTCTGGCCTCAATTCCACTTCTTCTACCGGTACTATGTGCGACGGATCCGATCTATAGTGCCTCAGCATAGAAACATGGAAGACACTATGAATCTGACTCAACTTTGGAGGTAAATCAAGTTGATTGGCCACTGGTCCTACACACTTCAACACACGGTACGGTCCAATGAACCTAGGGATCAACTTGCCCTTCCTTCCAAATCTGAAAATCTTCTTCCAAGGTGAAACTTTCAAAAAGACCTGAGCTCCCACCGGAACTCAATATCTTTATGCTTCAGATCCGCATATGACTTTTGTCTATCCGAAGCTTCCTCTAATCGCGCTCAAATCACCTTTACCTTTTCTTCCGTCTCAGATATCAATTCAGGACCCAACAACTGTCGTTCCCCTAATTCAGTCCAATAAGTAGGGGTACGACACCTACGACCGTATAACGCTTCATAGGGCACCATTTGGATACTGGATTGGTGACTGTTATTATACGTAAACTTTGCCAATGGTAAAAAATCCACCCAACTTCCTCTGAAGTAGATCACACATCCTCGCAACATATCTTCCAAAATCTGAATCACTCTTTCTGATTGACCATCTGACTGAGGATGAAAAGTCGTACTGAAATTTAACTTTGTTCCAAAAGCCTCATGTAAAGCTTTCCAAAACCGTGATGTAAATCTAGGATCCCCGTCTAATATGATAGACACTGGTACCCCATGCAACCTCACGATTTCAGATACATACAGTTTAGCCGACTTCTGCAACGAGTAATTCATACGAACTGGTAGAAAATGAGCAGTCTTCGTTAATCGATCTACTACCACCCAGACAGAATCTTTCTTAGTAGGTGTTAAGGGTAACCCACTAACAAAATCCATCGTTATCCGCTCCCATTTCCATAGAGGAATCTTTACCGGTTGCAATAAACCCGATGGTAATTGATGTTCCGCCTTCACTTGTTGACAAGTCAAACACTTTCCCACCAAATCAGTAACCTCCCGCTTTAACTTTGGCCACCAATACTGTTCACGGAGATCCCGATACATCTTATTTCCTCCAGGGTGCATAGCATATGGGCTACTATGCTCCTCTAGAAGAATCATTTGTCTCAAATCCGAATCCTTGGGCATACAAACCCTTCTATGAAAACACAGTACACCAACCTTGTTCAAACCAAAATCCCCTATTATACCACTTTCAGCTTGTCGTATTTAAGGACCCAACTTTTCATCGGATAATTACTTTTCCTTGATTTGCTCCAACCACAGAGGCTTCACCTGAAGTTCCACTAGCAGACTGCCATCCTCATACAAGCTGAGATGAGCAAACATTGCTCTTAACTCCGATACAACCTTACGACTCAACGCGTCTGCCACAACGTTAGCCTTTCCAGGATGGTACTCGATTAAGAAATCATAATCCTTTAATAGCTCCACCCATCTCCTTTGTCTTAAATTCAACTCCTTTTGGATAAGGAGATACTTAAGACTCTTATGGTCCATATAAATGATTGACTTCTCACCTTAGAGATAGTGCCTCCAAATCTTTAATGCAAACACCATCGCAGCCAACTCCAAATCATGAGTAGGATAGTTGACTTCATGCGGCCTCAACTGTCGAGAAGCATAAGCTACCACTTTTCCACTTTGCATCAGTACACATCCTAAACCCGTGTGTGACGCATCACAATAAATGGTAAACACTTTTCTAGCCTCAGGATGAATCAGTACTGGCGCTTCCGTTAGAATCTTCTTCAATTTCTCGAAACTTTCTTATTGTTTATTGGTCCACACATACTGTACTTCCTTTCGCAATAGCTTAGTTAGGGGTGCAGCAATCAATGAAAATCCCTCAACAAAGCATCTATAATAACCAGCCAAACCCAAGAAACTCCGAATCTCAGCCACTGACTTCGGCGGTTTCCAATCCAACACAGCCTCTATCTTTCAAGGATCAACTCTTATTCCTTCGGCTGACACTACATGAGCCATGAAAGTCACTTCCTTCAACCAAAATTCATACTTACTGAATTTGGCATAAAGTTGCTTATCTCGTAAAATTTGCAACACAGTGCGCAAATGTGAGTCATGCTCTTCTTCATTCCTCGAATATACCAAGATGTCATCTATGAACACTACTACGAACCGGTCTAAATAGGGTTGAAAGACTCGCTTCATCATGTCCATAAATGCATCTGGTGCATTGGTTAAACCAAACGGCATCACTAAAAACTCAAAATGTCCATAGCGAGTTCAGAATGTTGTCTTATGAATATTTGCCTCTTTCACCTTGAGTTGATGAGAACCCGATCTCAAATCAATCTTGGAGAAGACTGAAGCTCCTCTCAATTGATCAAACAGGTCGTCAATACTCGACAATGGATACCTATTCTTGATTGTCAACTTATTCAACTACCTATAATCAATGTACATACGCATCGACCCATCCTTCTTCTTGACGAACAAAACCGATTCTCCCAACGGAGACACACTTGGTCAAATAAATTCCCGATCTAGCAGTTCTTGAATTTGAGCTTTAAGCTCCACTAACTCCTTCGGCACCATTCTATAAGGAACAATGGACACCGGAGCCGTTCTGGAAAAAAGCTCAATGCCAAATTCTACTTCCCTATCTGGAGGTAGACCTAGAAGTTCTTGAAAAAGACATCTGAAAATTCTTTCACCGTTCTCACACCTTCTACCGATAAATCCTTGGCACCCAAAGCACTGATGAAGGCTAGGAATGCTCCATACCCTTTTCGCACCAACTTTTCTGCCTTCAAAGCAGATACCACATTTTCCAAAAAGTTTCTTCGCTCGCCTATCCTTATTACCTCCTCATCATCCACAGTCCTTATTGACATCCATTTTTCGGCACAATCTAATTGCGCCTGATGCTTCACCAACCAATCCATGCCCAAAATAAGATCAAACTCATTGAAAGGTAATTCTATCAAGTCCTCTAGAAATATCTCTCTTTGAATCTCCAAGGGCATATCTCTAAACAATTTATTCACTATTACCGACTGTCCTAAAGGAGTAATTATCATCATCTCTCTATCGGTAATCTCAGATCTAATATTCAGGTTTCTAGATATGGCACTAGCAACATACGAGTGGGTAGACCCGATATCTATCAAAGTAGTAACAGGTACATCAGAGATGAAAAACGTACCATTTATCACATCAGGTGCATCGCCGTCTTCACAATGCCTGACCGCGTAGACCAATCCCGGCTGTCTTGCCTCCGTGTTACCTCTAAAGCCATTACCTCGACTCAGTGCACCTTGACCACATCCCTTGCCATTACCACCATGACCTGGTCCATGACCTCTCGGTGGCTGCTAAGTACCTCTAGCTGGCTGAGCATCAGGGTTACGAGTTTCCTAAGTCGTATCAGTCCGTCGAGGGCAATTCTTATACTGATGATCCTTGGAACCACATTTATAGTAGGCACCAATTTTTCTCCAACATTCTTCGGGGTGTCGTCTTCCACAGTCGGCACATTCTTGACTCTGATTGGTGGTCACAGGTGCTCTAGCTTGAGCTGGCTCGTCATTCTATGGCCTCTTTTGAAACCTTTTAGAAGAACCTGAGTACTTAAAATCCTCTTGCTTCGACTTTTCCGATTACGGTGTTACGAATTCTTAGCCTCTTGGCTATCTTAGCTTTCTCTAAGCGAGGTAAAAGTCCGTACTTGTTGTGGGGCTATCGAGACCGCAACTCATCATTCATCCATCCTCAAAGCG
Source organism: Gossypium rotundifolium (assembly GCA_025506655.1). Classification (NCBI taxonomy): domain Eukaryota; kingdom Viridiplantae; phylum Streptophyta; class Magnoliopsida; order Malvales; family Malvaceae; genus Gossypium; species Gossypium rotundifolium. Next base: position 123,205,947 of record CP106723.1, read on the forward strand.
TACATACGACCCTCATGATCGATTGGCACTATTGTGCGAGCATAACGGCTCAAGCGAAGAAATTCTGCCTCGTAAGCTGCCATCATCTTACTTTCTTGAACCAAATTCATGAATTCCTTCCTCCGGGCATCTACATAACTTGTCCCGACGTACTTCCCTTGGAAAGCATCTTTAAAGAAATCCCAAGTAACTAATGTAGCCTCGGTGCCTTCTCAAACAGTAAGCCACCATTGATACGCCTCGTCTCTTAGCAAGGACACGGCTCCTCTCAGTTTCTGCTCGACGGTGCACTCCAGATCATCCATAATTTGTTCTACAGCCTCAAGCCAATATTCTGCCATATTCGGAGCTACACCGAAGACACCTCTAAAAACTTCTGCACCACTAGACTTGAGTCGTTTCGATATTGATCCACGAGCTACTGGCCCAATTCTAGCCCCAGCTACTCTTTCTAAGACTCGTAACATTGCTTGAGTCAAAGCATTATCCTCATTCGCATGATCATGAGATCCAGTATCACTCCCAAATGATGCCGGTGCATCAATTTCAGGTATATGACCTGGCGCTTCAGACGCAGCACCTCATCCTCTACCACGGCCACGTCTACCACGTCCACAACCACGTCCTCTAGTGCTCATAATGACTAATTTGATTTTAATCTGATTACAAGTTTTATGAATCAGAATACTATTTCAGTGTTTATTAACGATATTTTATAAGATATAAGATGTAACACCCCAAACTCAACCCACGAGTCTTGACCGAATCTGGTATGTTACTGGGTAAAATATTTTGAAGGACATTGGTTTTCTGGTGAAAATTTTGATAAAATTTGGCTAAGGTGTAAAAAGGGTGTTTGAAAACTCAGTTGGGCCTTTTTAGTAAATACAGTTGGGTTGATAAACCCTTTTGAAAACACTTGATCATGTACATTTTAAAATCATCAAAGTTGTAGTTGACTTAGTTCACTTTTGGTTACCCGATGGTAATGACTTTGAAAACTCGTAAAAGTTATTAAGTTGGAAAAGGTCACTTTTAACCGGTTTACTTTAACAATTGAAAATTTCATTTGTAATATATTATAAGGAAAATAAAATAGTAAAATAAACATCCAAAATAATAATAGTGGCCTTATTACAATCCCAAAATTAAACTTAGAAAATAAATAACTAAAACTGAATTAAACAAGTTCCAAATATGAAAAACAAGCATGGCCGCCTCGAGTCCTCTCGGCTCCATCTCCGCGATCTACTCATCGCAAAATGTTAAGGGAAAGGGTGAGTCACCAAGACTCGGTGTGTAAATCCCCACCCAAAAAGCACTTATACACAAGATATTAATTAACATGCAAATATGCAACCCAACCTAACCATCCATTCTCCTTAACTACCCCGGGTGGTCAAAACCACTGATGACTTAGAGTCACAAATTAAATGATGGGGCCAACCCATCTTGTGGTCAAAACCACTGGTGACCATAGGTCACAGATAATCAAGTGTGGTCAAAACCACTGGTGGTACCAAACCACTGGGACTTAGTCGCAAATAATCAATCGATGTGGTCAAAACCACTGATGACCATAGGTCAAAAATAATCTGATGGGGCCAACCCATCTTGTGGTCAAAACCACTGATGACCATAGGTCACAAATAATCTGATGGGGCCAACCCATCTTGTGGTTAAAACCACTGGCGACAGTCCAGAAAATCATCCCCTCCTCTCACCAACCCCACCATCACATGCTTATACATCAATTTTCATATATCATGTCATAGCATTTAATATCATGTGATAGCATGCAAATCATATATCAAAAGTCACAAGTTAGGGGACTTACCCGAAAACCATGATTATGCCACAAGCTAATCACAACCAAAAGATTAATGCAAACAATAAAGTCATGAAATTAATAAAGTGTATGTTGAGATCTTACACACCTGTTACTATCGAAATTCCTAGATCCTGAAAAGCTGATCTACGATGCTAATCTTGACCCTACACGTCCTTTGAACACTAACCACCTCACGATATGTAAATTTATTTCACTTCCCTACAATCGGCAACCATCCTTATTAATAGCCTTCGGCTTTTCGATTACTAAAAATATAGTCTACTAAAGTAAATCCTTACCACCACTTACCTTAGGGAATAAATCCCGAAAGTTTCCCTACAAGCGATTTAAGTACATCATTAATAATCATAAGCCATTCGGCCATAATCATAGATTCAAAAAGAACCATTCGGCCATACCTCTTACTATTGTTTGAAAAAGAATCCCGAGAAGAAACTCGTGTCCCCTTGATATTCGGCCAAAGTAACTCTAATGGAGGAGAAAAGATTTTGGCAAATAAGGGGATGGAAGAGATTCAGCTAACTCAAGTTTAAGGGGTTGGATTTTTGAGAAGAGAAGGAGGTAGGTTCGACTACTAGGGAAAGAAAAGAAAAAGAAAAGATGTAGGGGAAGTGGTGGTGGTTTCGGTTTGCAAAAGAAGAAGAGAAGCTGGAATTTTTTTGATAATTTAGGCAATGCAACAAGGGGGATTTCAGCAGCACAATGAAGAGGAAAAGAAGGAAAAATTTTGCTAGAATTTTGGCACTCCTTTGCTGTAACAAAATCAAATATGGACAGCCCCCCCAAGGTCTCCAAATTTCGGCAAACATCTCCTACTTTGTGATAATTTCCAGCCTCTAATTATCACAAAAAAACAAGATTTATCTTATTTTCTATCCCTTAATCTCCTCTAAACAATTTAATAGCAAATAAACTACCTACAATTACCCTTCCATTAAATTGAGAGTCCAAAATTGAACCAACACTCTCCCATTCACCCCATCATTGAAAAAAATAAAAACCATTCAACCAATGACCGGTGAAGGCAATAGCAAGCAATTTCTTAAAGCGCCCAGACCAACTCTCCCAATTGACTTTCATGTCAAATAATCCCATCATTAAACTATAAGCCTTCTACCTAGCCCTTACTCCTTTAACGCCAAAGCCCAAAAAAATAAAATTCCTTATATCCTTTATGTCTCAACCGAGACCTTGAACCAAAGCCTTGAGTGGCGCCAAGCCACTCCGCCAACCTCGCCTTTCATGCCATGAACCTTGCCCAAATTTATTTAAAACCTTCTTAGCCCTAACGCCTAAAAAGCCCACAAGGAAAAACATTTCCTCCTTGTATCTCCCATGGATCGAACCCAAGACCTCCTTGCCAACCACACGCTACCACCCACTACTCTGAACCATTCTTGTGTCATAATTACCCAAATTTTATTTAAGTCCTAACTTCACCTAGCTCCCTCCTTTTAAGTCTTAAAAGTGATTTTAATTCCAAAACTGACCTAATTCGGGGTTATTTCTAGACCCTAAATCATGCCAAATAAAGTCATATTATTTATTTCTTCAAGCACACATGGAAAATTAATTGAATTACAAATAACCCCTAGCTTAGGGTGTTACAGTTCTACCCCCCTTAAAAATAATTTCGTCCTCGAAATTACTTACTAACGAATAGTCGTACATCTTAACTCACCGTACTACGCTTATGCTACGCACTCTGATCTTAATAAAACTATCTTACTTCCTAGGCACAATCTCTAAGTTCACAACCAAGGTTTCAGGCACTTCCCTAGTAAAACAAGAAAACTCTACAATAATCAAAGCAATTAAGGGTATTCCAGAAGTAAGGAACATACCCGTTGTCACATCTGGCACATCCTCCTCCTCCCAACGGCCAACTGCATAAACCAACCTTGGTTGTCTCGCCTCTGTACCTTCAGCACCTCGGCCACGCCCATTACCATTTCCATTACCCCTAACTGCACCTCGACCCCTCTGTGGTTGCTGGTTATCCCTCCTGTTTGGTGCACGATCCTCACCCTCTAATCTCAGTCTAGCTGCCTTTTTCAGACAGTCTCTAACTCGATGCTCCATAGACCCACATTCGAAGCATCCACGATTACAATTCCAACACTCCCCCTTGTGAGACTTGTCACACCTATCACACCGTGGCGGCCATTGAGGATTAGCAGCAGCAGGCCTAGCAGCTTGATCCGACCCATCAAACCTCATCCTCTTTTACTCATTACCCGAGAACCTTGAAGGTTTCGAGCTCCTCTTATTCTAATTTCTATCTTGATTTCGTCTAACCGACTATCTTACTCCTTCAGCAACCTTCGATTTCTCCACTAGGACAGTGAACTCTCGTTCCTGTTGTGGAGCTATCATCATCCTTAGCTCATCCCTCAAGCCATCTTCAAATCTGACGCAGCGCTCATGCTTGGTACCCACAATACCACGAGCATATCTACTCAGTCGGAGGAACTCGACCTCATACTCCGCCACTATTTTATTTCCTTAAACCAGTTCAGAAAGCTTTATTAAGCATCCACATAGCTAGTTTCGATATATTTCTTCTGGTAGGCATCCCTGAAGAATTTCCAAGTAAGATTTTCTGCCACCGTTCCATCCCTTACGGTGAGCCACCACTGATATGATTCGTCCCGAAGCAACGAGTTGATACCCTTCAACTTTTCCTCAGCGGTGAAATCCAAGTCACTCATAATCCTTTCAGTGGATTCCAACCAATACTCTGCCGCACTGGGTGCCACTCTGAAAACTCCTCTAAATACTTCTGCCCCGTTGGCCCGGAGTCGTTCAACCATAGATTTGTGGGCTCCTGCACCCGTACCAGCCTCAGCAACCTATTCCAATACCCGTAATACAGCTTGTGATACAACATCGTTACCACCCGTCTGATCTTGAAACTCAGTCTCTGCCGCCGACAGATCCGGTATCTCATTTTCGGACCCATGACCAGACCTCACGGGCTCCGACAGGGTCATCCTACCTCTACCACGGCCACGCGGTGAACGTCCATGACCTCTTGAACTCATTCTAACGATCGCGTTTAACTGTTTAAGAATTTTATGCATTAGTATTTCACTTGGTTGTCCGCGAAGAAATTTTTATGATAGGAGTTTTAAAAGTGGTTCTTTCGTAATCAAACAAGCACACAATCTTTCATTCATTCATTCCAAAGAGACATTATAGTTTCGTTGTGATTTTTTTCCACTACCCAGGGGATATTTTCGTAATTTGTCCTACAGGGGTATTTTTGTAATTTTTTAAAAATGAAAATTTTCGGATGATTTTGTCAAAAAGTATTTTGGAACTCTTAAATTCTCGAGGTATTTTGAAAAATTTTAAATCCAGGGTATTTCGATAATTTTGGGCCTCAGGGATATTTCGGTAATTTTCCACAAATCGGGGTGAATTTGTAAAATTTAGTAAATTAGAGATATTTTAAAGGTTGTAAAACTTTGAGGGCTCTTTTTGATAATTGTATTTTCCAAAATAGTGAGGTTGCAAAATTTTAATAGTCAGGGGTATTCTGGTAGTTTTGCAGGTTAGGGGCAATTTTGTAATTTTCTCAAATCATGACGTTTTTGAGGTTTAAGGTTTTTAAGCACTTTTTATGAAATGAAAATTTTGATTAAAACTGTGGGTATTTTGGGAATATCATAAATCAAGGGTGTTTTCGTAATTTTATCCTTAAGGGTATTTTAGTAATTTCACATAATCAGGGCATTTTCACAAGAATGATTTCCAAAAAATTTAGTTCTAAGTGATTTCTCAAAAGGAGGATATTTTGAAAATTTCTATTTGAAAAACTTTTCATACGAAGGGTATTTTGGAAATTTTCAAGCCAGGGGTATTTTGGTCATTTTTCAATGGAGGGGTATTTTGGTCTTTTTTTTAACTAAAGTTTTAATTATTTCCAAAAGCAAAACGACTAGTCCCTTTCGGGTTTTAGTTATCAAGTTTAGCCCGTGAGCTCGTCGTCTCAGCTAGGATGAACCGTTACTACGCACCAGGTAGGATTCAAGTGAGTAGGAGGTGAGTCACGAGGATCCGTTAAATACCGGCCCCAAGAATCCAATCCTAGACATGCGCATAACGATTGCCAAATCTTTTGCTTAGTGATGACTCACAGGGTTTGTTTAGGTAATTATTAAATCTTATGCATAGTTGGGGTATACTAGTCCTAGGGTTCAACAGTTCTACTCTAGTAGTCTACGTTCCCATTTTACTCTTATACCCTTCATCAAAAGAATTCACAAAAATTGATAGAAGTACTTACCTGGGCGGATAGGTGCCGGAGACTCGGTGCCATGCTGTTCATGCCAAAACAGTTTCTCAAACATCATAATAAGGCCTACTAACAAAAACCAAACATTTTGGGCCTTGGGCCCCCCACAGTCGAGTTTTGAACCGGGCTCTGATACTAGAAATGTAACACCCCAAACCCGGCCCACGAGTCCTGACCAGATCTAGTATGTTACTAGGTAAAATATTTTGAAGGACATTGGTTTTCTGGTGAAAATTTCGATAAAATTTGGCTGAGGTGTAAAAAGGGTGTTTGAAAACTCAGTTGGGCCTTTTTAGTAAATACATTAATGATAAACCCTTTTGAAAACACTTGATCATGTACATTTTAAAATCATCAATGTTGTAGTTGACTTAGTTCACTTTTGGTTACCCGATGGTAACGACTTTGAAAACTCGTAAAAGTTATTAAGTTGGAAAAGGTCACTTTTAACCGTTTACTTTAACAATTGAAAATTTCATTTGTAATATATTATAAGTAAAATAAAACAGTAAAATAAACATCCAAAATAATAATAGCGGCCTTATTACAATCCCAAAATAAAACTTAGAAAATAAATAACTAAAACTGAATTAAAAAAGTTCCAAATATGAAAAACAAGCATGGCCGCCTCGAGTCCTCTCCGGCTCCATCTCCGCGATCTACTCATCTGCAAAATGTTAAGGGAAAGGGGTGAGTCATCAAGACTCAGTGTGTAAATCCTCCACCCGGAAAAGCACTCATACACAAGATATTAATTAACATGCAAATATGCAACCCAACCTACCATCCATACTCCTTAACTACCTCGGGTGGTCAAAACCACTGATGACTTAGAGTCACAAATTAAATGATGGGGCCAACCCATCGTGTGGTCAAAACCACCGATGACCATAGGTTCTGAGATAATCAAGTGTGGTCAAAACCATTTGGTGGTACCAAACCACCGGGACTTAGTCGCAAATAATCAATCGATGTGGTCAAAACCACTAATGACCATAGGTCAAAAATAATCTGATGGGGCCAACCCATCTTGTGGTCAAAACCACCGATGACCATAGGTCACAAATAATCTGATGGGGCCAACCCATCTTGTGGTCAAAACCACTGGCGATATCCGTAAAATCATCCCCTCCTCTCTCAACCCCACCATCATCAACCCCAATTTTCCATCACATGCATTTATACATCAATTTGCAAATCATATATCATGTCATAGCATTTAATATCATGTGATAGCATGCAAATCATATATCAAAAGTCACAAGTTAGGGGACTTACCCGAAAACCATGATTATGCCACAAGCTAATCACAACCAAAAGATTAAGGCAAACAATAAAGTCATGAAATTAATAAAGTGTGTATTGAGATCTTACACACCTGTTATTATCGAAATTCCTAGATCTCGAAAAGTTGATCTACGATGCTAGATCTTGACCCTACACATCCTTTGAACACTAACCACCTCACAATATGTAAATCTGTTTCACTTCCCTACAATCGACAACCATCCATATTAATAGCCTTCGGCTTTTCGATTACTAAAAATATAGTCTACTAAAGTAAATCTTTACCACCACTTACCTTAGGGGAATAAATCCCAAAAGCTTCCCTACAAACGATTTAAGTACATCATTAATAATCATAGGCCATTCGGCCATAATCATAATTCAAAAAGAACCATTCGACCATACCTCTTACTATTGTTTGAAAAAGAATCTCGAGAAGAAACTCGTGTCCCCTTGATATTCGGCCAAAGTAACTCTAATGGAGGAGAAAAGATTTTGGCAAATAAGGGGATGGAAGAGATTCGGCTAACTCAAGTTTAAGGGGCTGTAATTTTTGAGAAGAGAAGGAGGTAGGTTTGACTACTAGGGAAAGAAAAGAAAAAGAAAAGATGTAGGGGAAGTGGTGGTGGTTTCGGCTTGCAAAAGAAGAAGAGAAGTTGGAATTTTTTTGATAATTTGGGCAATGCAACAAGGGGGATTTCGGTAGCACAATGAAGAGGAAAAGAAGGAAAAATTTTGCTGGAATTTTGGCACTCCTTTGCTGTAACAAAATCAAATATGGACAGCCCCCCCAAGGTCTCCAAATTTTGGCAAACATCTCCTACTTTGTGATAATTTCCAGCCTCTAATTATCACAAAAAAACAAGATTTATCTTATTTTCTATCCCTTGATCTCCTCTAAACAATTTAATAGCAAATAAACTACCTACAATTACCTCCTTCCAGCCGAAATTGAGAGTCCAAAATTGAACCAACACTCTCCCATTCACGCCAACATCATTGAAAAAAAATAAAAAAACCAAAGTGCAGCCCCTGGGGTTCGAACCAGCGACCTGGTGAAGGCAACAGCAGCAGCCCCCTTAAAGTGCCCTAGACCAACTCTCCCAATTGACTTTCATGTCAAATAATCCCATCATTAAATTATAAGCCTTCTACCTGGCCCTTACTCCTTTAACGCCAAAGCCCAAAAAAATAAAATTCCTTGCGTCCTTTATGTCTCGAACCCGAGACCTTGAACCAAAGCCCTTGAGTGGCACCCCAAGCCACTCCGCCAACTTGCCTTTCATGCCATGAACCTTGCCCGAAATTTATTTAAAACCTTCTTAGCCCTAACGCCCAAAAATCCCACAAGGAAAAACATTTCCTCCTTGTATCTCCCATGGATCGAACCCAAGACCTCCCTTGCCAACCACACGCTACCAGCCACTGCACCAGAACATTCTTGTGTCATAATTCACCCAAATTTTATTTAAGTCCTAACTTCACCTAGCTCCCTCCTTTTAAGCCTTAAAAAGAGATTTTTAATTCCAAAACCGACCTAATTATGGGTTATTTCTATACCCTAAATCATGCCAAATAAAGTCATATTATTTATTTCTTCAAGCACACATGGGAAATTAATTAAATTACAAATAACCCCTAATTTAGGGTGTTACATAAGAGATAGGGTTGTTTTCGCAATCACATCCTATAGTCTCGATCTCTAACGTTTTCAACACCTAAAACTAGAAGTTCTAGAGTGTTCCTAAGATCTTATCACAATAATAAACATTTAATAAACAAATACTTCCTTGACTTGGTGCCGGATGCTCGTGGTGCCATACTACTTTTAAAACCTAAAATCTAGAAATTTAAGTAGTTTTTAAACAAAAATCATTGTTGAACCCAAACAACAGTCGAGTTTTGAAACTGAGCTCTAATATCATAAAATGTAACACCCCAAACTCGGCCTATGCATTAAGCCCGAATTTTGGCATGCCACACAAATTGAACGTGCATTCAAATCATCAACGATGTAGGAAATCAAATCTTCAAAATGATTAAGAGAATGACTTTATCGAAAATCGAGGTTTATTTGAAATCCATGATTAAAAACACAAGAGTTTATCATTTGATTTACAGAGTAGTAGTTGATTAAAATTTTAAATTTATTTAGTTGAAATATTTCATCGAAGAGTTTTAAAAGAATTTCCTATGTTTCAGTGAGATTTAAGAAAAACCTTTATTTTATGTGAGAGTTTTAGAAAACATTTACGAAAACTAAATCAGCCTAATTTAGGAAAACTAAAACATAATAAAATCCATCCGCATAATAAAATCCATGAAAATAATTAAAGAGGCCTTATTACATCGCAATTAAAATAGTACTTAAATGAAAATAATTAAAGAAGTTTTAAAGTTATATAAACCACCATTTGTAGTATGGCCTCCACACGAAGTCATCTCAGGCCCAAGTCTCCATCAATTATTATTACGAGAAGGGTAAGAAAATGGGGTGAGTTCTTGAGAACTCAATGTGTAACCCACTTACCGTATTCATGGGCCAAAACCATATAAACATATAATTGGGCTTGAGCCCATTTTACAAATGTTCAATATATATAAATCAAGTATAAACAAAAATAATAATGCATGTGATATGCAATTCCCAACCAAGCCTAATTTCCATCCGCTACACACCACCCGTACCAACCATCACACCTGTGGGGATCAAGTCAACCCACCCCGCCAACAGACCAATAGCAGGCTTTAAGCCAATTATAATACTTGTGGCAACAGGCCATTTATAATATTTGTGGCAACAGGCCATTTATAAGATCTGTGGCAACAGGCCATTTATAAGATTTGTGGCAACATGCCATTTATAATATTTGTGGTAGAACCACCGATCTAGATTTTGGGCAACAGGCCATTGTGACAGAGTCATCGATCTAGATTTTTGGCAACAGGCCTTTCTTCTCTTCATCAATTATCCCAACCCATGCAGTCATGTATATATATAAATATATATAAGGCATAACAAAATATTCGTAAGGTAATTTTAACTAAAACCCATATTACAATTTATCAATTTGGCCCATTAGTCAAAATAGCAATTTGGCCCATTTAACGATCAAGAAACTTGGCCCATCTCATCTCATATCACATTTAGCTCATATGTTAATATCACTTTTGGCCCATAAAGCAACGTATTTCAGTTTTTCCCATAAAGCAACATATTTCAATTCGGCCCATAAAACAACATATTTCAATTTGGCCCATAAAACAACATATTTCAATTTGGCCCATAAAACAACATATTTCAATTTGGCCCATAAAAGGGTATTTTCGTAATTCGATCTATAGGGACGTTTCGTAATTCAGCCCATTCAACACATGATGCCTTTTCACAATTTCCACACTTGGCCAATTAATCAAAATAATTACATCGCCCAAAAATATCACTTTCTTTCACAAAATAACCCATTAAGGGCAAATCTGTAATTTTCCACAACCAAATTTTAAATTTCATGTATTCACACAAAAAGTATTAATATATTATATTTTCAAATTTTACTGGATTTACAATTATTATTTTAAAACTTACGGTATAGTATAACCCATGAGATAAGTGTGAAGTTACACACCTGATTACGGTGAGAACTATACTTTCCTACTCGTCGATATCTAAACACGCATCATGATGGATTAGAACACTAATATTTAATATAAAACTATTCTAATGATTAACGATCTAGATCCTTACCCTCAGAATCTTGAATGACAACTATTTGCGATTTCTCTCCGATCAATGGTTCAGAACCACGAACAAACAATGGTTCGGGGGTACGTACGACTTCGAAAAATCAATTCTCCTTGGATGTGGATCCACAACCCGATAGAAAGTCTCGATTCCCGAAACAGTCCTTCACTTGAATTTAGGGGGAATAATGGAACGACCCCTCTTCCGAACACTATTAACAACCCTTTTTGTCCCTATCTTGTTTGCCTTCATAGACAAAGGATCATTAGTTCTAACAATATATCGAAAATCTTAAGACTAATGGCTTAAAAGAGTGAATTCGGCTTACCTTAAAATTCTGAATGATCTCAAAAGAATCCCTTGAATGCTATGATCAAATCTTAAATGGACTTCAAGACTTCTTCGAAAAGATGATGATTCGACCCTCCACTATTTCACTAAAAGTAATGAAAGAAATCATCTGAATAAGTGATTGGTTATTCGGTTTAAAAGTCTTTTCCAAGACATTCTATAAATTCGGCCATGGTGACCAAATAACAAAAAGAACAGACAAAGAAAATGATTCTTACTGATGATCCAAAGTTTGAATAGAAGAAAATGATTGAAAATAAAAGTTATGAAGAATGGAAGATTTGGCTATGATGATGATCACAAACATTCGGCCATGGAAGATAAATGAAAGAAAAAAGTGTTTGAATGATAAGTAAAATGGAGAGGAAAAGAGAATAGGAAGAAGAGAAAAGAGAGAAGTTTAGGGACAAATATGCATTCAGCAATGAAGAGGAAAAAGAGAAGAAAAGAAATGGTCCTTGATGGCTATATGGTTTCGGTCACAAAGAAAAGAGAAAAGATTTAGGGAAAGAGTGATAAAATTAAGACCAAAATGGTCAAAAGGAAGAAATGGCAAAAAGAAACAATTGCTTCCTCAATGCTCATGGCACATTCGGCTAGGGAGAGGGAAAATTGGAGAAAAGTTTGATAAAACACCAAATGATCAATGGAAAATGTGCTCATCAAGCACCTAATCCTACCAAACCAACACCAAAATCCGGCCATCCCCCTTAGCCCCTTATGCCGTCCACATTCATGGACAAGTTGGCCATGCCAAACTTTCCAAAACACACCCTATAAAGAGTGCCTTATGTCCTCCTAACTTACCATAAGCTTAGGATTTCATTCCTTAAGTTAGCACTTACCTTATTCCCTTATTCTACTTTCCATAAAAGAAATTGTAACATTCGAATTTGACCATAATCGAAACGGTGGTTTTGGGACAATGAAATCGAGTCAGAAATATTTTTTTATATTATATTCTGTGCTCATTATGTGTGAATTTATTTGTGTGAAAGTTTCGTAGAAAAATTTAATCGTTTGTGTGTTCAATTTAATAAAAGGACTAAATCGCGAAAAGAGTGAAAGTTGTATGTTATAGTGAAAAGTGCCAAATTGATGATGGCTTTTTAAAGTGGGGCATTAAAAGGAAATTAGCCCATTTTAGGTTAGTGGGTGGCATTTTCATAACTAACCTTAAGTTATATATTAGTTTTATTTTATTTTGAAGGTTAAATTAGTAATTAAATATTATTTACTTTATATGTTAAAAGATTATAATAATAAGCCATCATCCTTTTCATCCATCTTTGGCGAATGTGGGAGAAATAATGAAGCTTTGAAACCCTTTAACTTTCGGCATTTCTAAGCTAAAAATCAAGGTTAGTTTGATTTGATTTTTGTTAATTTTACGTATTTGTGATCGTTGCTTCGAATACTTCAAGACCCATGCTTGAATTTTTGATTTTGATCAATATTTTGAAATGTAACATTGATGATTTCATGAGTTTTATGATGTTAGTTGATGGATTATGAAAGATATATGTTAGATTGATATGTTTTGTTTTTGGATTTTTGGTGATTTTGAGAGATTAGGGCTTAATTATGAAAATAAAATTTTAGAGGGACTTAAATGTGAAATAAATAAAATATATGGATTTGTATGAGTGCTATAGATATTCGGCCCTTAAGGTATTTGTACAAATTGTGTGTATTTTGTGTTTTAAGCAAATAGGACTAAATTGTAAAAATGTGAAATAATAGGGGCAAAATGGTAATTTGCCCATTTAGGTATTTTGGGACTAAATTGAGATGAAATGTACTTGAATGAGCTTATTTTAAATATGTTTAGATCAAGAACAAAGATAAGCAATTTGGATCGGGAAAGGCGAAGGTTATCGAATAAGCCGGTCTTACGTTCGTCCATCGATATTTGAGGTAAGTCCTTAAGTGAAATATATCAAAGAATTATTTATGAACATATTAAATGATGATGTTCGATAAATTTGAGTACATGTTTATGTCATAGCCGAATGTATATAAGTAAATTAGATTGAATGCATAATTATAATGTGATATGAATGAGTATCTCAATATGAATTGTGGGTTTTACAATGACGTAATGATTCTATTTGTGTAATGTGAATAAGCTTAGTTGAATTGGATATGTGATAAATTATGTAATATGTGTGGAATGATTGACTTCATTGATACTCGGGCTTTATGCCTAGAAGGCCTCGTGCCGGTGATATATTCGGGCTTCGTGCCTAGCAGGCTTAGTGCTAGTGACATATTCGGGCTTTATGCCTAGCAGGCCTCATCTTGGGTGATATATTCGGGCTTCGTGCCTAGCGGGCTTAGTGTCGGTGACATATTCGAGCTTCGTGCCTAGCGGCTTAGTCTTGGGTGACATATTTGGGCTTCGTGCCTAGCGAGCTTAGTGTCGGTGATATATTCGGGCTTATTGCCTAGCGAGCTAAATCTGGGTGTTTGAACTACGGACCTTGAGTCTAGCAAGTCTAATGCCGGTATGTGAGATTCGGGCAAATGCCTAGCGAGTTTTTATCTGGGTGAGTTGAAATTCCAAGCTTAGATTGTGTACTAGTAAAGTCATGAAATGAATCAAGTGAGCCTAAGCATTTGAAAATGAATTTGTTAATTGGCTACAAGGTATGTGCTATTCATATTCATGTATTATACATATATATATATATATATATATGTGATGATGATAAGTAAATGAATTGATGAAGGAAATGTGATATACAATCGGTAGATGCAAATTGTGTATAAACTATGCCATGAGGAAATTGGTATATGAAAGCATAATGTGGTTAAAGGTAATCATATAAGTATATTGATATGAATGATACAAATTGATCCTGTACATTTGGCCTTATGCTTATGTTTACGTGACATACTGGGATTACTTTGATGCTATGTATACGAATGTATGAAATGTCAAATGGATATACATATATATATGTGTGTGTGAATATATTTTCTTTTATGTGAAATTACTAAGTGTAAAGTATATACTTATTGTATATACATATATATATGTGATCCTATGGAAATATGTGTCTCGAAAATATGAGTAGTTGAAGCGAATATTTAATCTATATGATGAGATTATAAATGGAGGTTTAAAGGTAAAATAGTGATGATGGTTAAGCTAAACGAACTTGTGATTATGTAACTAAAGAGGTGATTTAGATGTACATGGCCCTTTACTTGTTAGAATAATTATGTGAACCTATTTAGTTTCATATGTGCATATTATGAATAGATCATAAAGAGAGGATGCTTTATATTTTGGTTAAAATGCTGAGTTGGTAAGTTGGATGTTAATGGTAAGGAAATGATAAATGTTATGTTAAGTGAGGTAAAGGCATTCGGTTTTGGAGGTCCTTCGAGTTAAGCTAATTTATTCAACGTTACTACTTGATTGTTTTTTTTATGCTTGAATGTACAATTGGTATATCATGACTGCTTAAGACTTACTAAGCTAAATTAGCTTACTCCGTGTGTTCATCGTTCTGTTTTATAGATTTTGATCAAGCTATGAGCTCAGGGAGGATCGTCAACAAAGTCATTCACACTATCGACTCTTGTTGGTACTAAAATGCTTAGACTTTTGGTTCTTAAGGCATGTATAGGCTAGCTAAGTTTTTGAATGATAATTTGATAATGTATAAAAGCCATGCAAAAGTGGCTAGTTCTTAATGTTAATGCTCGATGATATAATCTATCTTTGATGTGAGATGCATGTATGTTTGGTTTGGGAAATGAATGAGTATGTGTTATATATATATGTACATACTCATATTCATATGTGTTTCATCTTTGAGCAGTAGATTTTATGACTTATATACTTGAAACGATTGGGTTATAAGTAAGTTTTGAGTAGTAAATAGTAATATGGTGGTTCGGTTATGAAATGAACTTATTTGGAAGTGTATTGTATGATAAAACTTGGGTGTAAAGATGAACAAATGTCTCGGTTTGCATGATATGATATTGAATGGTCGAGTCTTAGATTTATGTTCCATGAATCTATGAGTTATGAGATATCCTTGTTATAAATAGGAAAGTTGGTATATATTATATATATATATATATATATATATATATATATGCGCATGCATTGTATGTTCGGCTACACCATTTGAATAGTTAGGTTAGGTTAGAAATGCACGAAAATATATGTTTTAAATGTTATAAATGAAAATAAAAGAAGTAGGGTTGGTATGAAGTGAAATTCAGTATAATGGATATTCTTGATTTAGTCGTATCGCTTTTATATATATATATATATATATAGATATATATATGTATCTCGATACATATTTGATTAATTTATTTTCATAAAAGGAAATTTTATGAAGTTGGTTATGTTATATGCGAACCTAGACCGAATCTTTCATAGATGAATGGATACACTATAGAGTCTTTGTGAGAGTTTATGTTTAAATAGGTATATGTGTATAATATGTGAAATGTAAGTTGATAACTGAATAAGTAATAAATGTATTTATATTTACTTTATTTGTATAAAGTGAAAAGTGCATACTCAAACTTGTAACGAACATTTTAATAACATATATTCGATGATTCTATGGTTTGAATTGTATAAGCATGAATTAAGTCTCTTTTGGGTTTGATAAATGCATGATTTGTGATAAATGATTGTGATGATTTGAGTCGAGTTTGGTAATGCCTTATAACCCTAATCCGGCGACGGTATGGGGTAGAGGTGTTACATTTGATTGGTATCAGAGTTTACAGTTTAGTCGATTCTAGGACTATCGTAGCACGTGTGGGTCTAGCTATACATGCCTTAAATTACAATACAATAGTGTGGTGACTTCTGACATCTAAATTGTGATTTTATATTGTAAATGGATCCCGATAGAGCCGTAGCTGATGATGTTGAGAGCGTAGCGCTGATTCATCATATAGGTCAGCGCCGGTAGACTCTCGACCTATCTCGAGTGGTCATGAGGGGGAAGGATTAGTAAGCCTTATACCAGATGATAAACGAATGGTTTACTCATATATCTGGACTAACCCGACTGTGCAACAACCTCCACCCCAAATAATCCATCTTCGATACCTAAGGTACCTCTGATAGTGGATCCGATAAGATTTGGCAGGCCTCTTGTAGATAAAATTGAGAAACATAGGGCCGAAGAATTTAAAACTAATGATGATGATAATGATGCAAAGCGGTGAGTTGTGGTTTGACAATACTATTTGTGTGTTCAATGAGCTATCTTATATTACGGATCAATGTTTAAAGTGTACCATATCTTCATTAGAAGACAATATTAACATATTTGAAGCAGTGCGGTCAGTGTATGCTATTCGAGGTTTTAGAGGATGCCTCATCATCGATGTCATAAGCGGTACATTTACTCTTTATGATACTACGTGATTGTTTTGATAAACCTTGGTTCTACATATCCGTATGTATGCATGAATTTAGTATTCACAAGACTTTGACTGCAGAATCTTACGAGTTTGCTATAAAAGTATTGAACCCTAGATAGAAGTGTCATGGTCAATAAAGTATGCAAGAACTGTCCATTAATGTTTGAGATATCTGTTTCCCCGATTTGATGCTTTTACCATTTGATGAGTTCAATATTATTTTGGGAAGGATTGGTTGTTATGCATGATCTTTGTTGTGAATCGCAAAGAAAGACTATAAATTTGAGATGTCCGAAAGATAAGAAAGTGCAATTGAGTCTAATGGTTTGAGTAGATTGGCTAGTGTAATATCTGTTTTGAAAGCTCAGAATTATATGAAAAAAAAAGGGGTTATGAGGCATATTTTGCCTACGTGATTGATTTGAAAGTATCTGGGAAGAAAATTTATTCAATGCCTATTGTTTGTGAGTTTTCTGATATGTTTCCTAAAGAGTTACCGGGTTTGCCTTTGATTTGTGAAGTTAAATCTGTTATTGAGTTGTTGTGGAAATTGTGGATGATCCATTTATTTATTCACTTGATGAAAAGGAGCATATTGAACATTGAGAATTTTCTTGCAAACTTTGAGAGAAGAACAATTATATATATGATATTCAGAGAATGTGAATTCTGATTGTACAAAGTTAGTCTTCTGGGACATATTGTGTCAGCTTTTGGAATCAGATTAGATCGATGATAGCTACTCCGTTGATTAGGCGCTTTGGAAAGATGTCGAGTTTGAATAGTCGAAAAAGTGTTAGAAAAGTTTCGATCGGTTGAAAGCCCTTTTGATTGAAGCTCGATGTTAGTTTAGCTTTGAATCGGGTAAAGAATTTGTTGTATTTAGTGATGCTTCTTTGTGGATTGTGTTTTGATGCAAGAAGGCAAAGTCGTAGCCTACGCTTGAGACAATTGAAGCCGCATGAAAGAAATTACGACATGTGATTTGGAACTAGCACTATTATGTTCGCGATGAAGATTTGGCGTTATTACTTGTTAGGGAGAAATGTCATGTCTATTCAAATCATAAAGTTTAAAATAATTGATGACTCAAAAAGATTTGAACCTGCATCAGAGAAGATAGCTTGAGATATTGAAAAATTATGAGCTATTGTTAGATTATCATTCGGGAAAAACAAATGTTGTGACTAATGGTTTGAATAGAAAGTCATCGTTGCATTACAGGCTTTGAATACTCAGTTGGACTTATCTTATGATAGTTTCATAATAGAGGAATTGAGAGTAGAACTGATGTTTTTACAACAAATATATATAAAGCTCAGAAATTTGATAATAAATTGTTAGTGAATCGAGCTCAGTGTGAAGTGAATTACGATGCGAATTTCAAATTTTTGATGATTATGCGAGATTCGGGATCATGATTGTATTCCAAGAAATTCAGAGTTAATTCCATCGATTTGAATGAAGCACATAATAGTTGTTTAACTGTTCATCTGTGAAGTACTAAAATGTATCATAATTTGTAGCAACACTACGGGTGGTTTGGTATGGAACAAGACATTTCTGATTTGGTTTTAAAATGTTTAGTCTGTCAACAAATGAAAGCCAAACATCAAGTTTCATCTGGATTATTATAGCCAATTTTGATTCTTGAGTGGAAATGGGATAAAGCAACAATGGACTTTGTCTCTGATTGGCCCTCACTCTGAGAAAGAAAGATGTGATATGGGTCGTAATTGACCGATTAACTAAATTTACCCATTTCATTCTGGTTAGGTTTGATTTCTCACTAGAGAGATTGACCGAGTTTTATATTAATGAGATTGTGAGATTGCACGGGTACCACTATCTATTGTGTCGGATAGAGTGCAGATTCCCATCATGATTCTAGAGAAATTTGCAAGAAGCTTTGGGCACGAAATTGCATTTCAATCTGACCTTTCATTTGCAAGCAGATGATCAATCTGAACAAACTATTGATTCTTAAAGATATACTAAGGTCTTTGCGTATTAGAGTTTTATAGCTCATGGGAAAGTATCTACCATTGATTAAAATTGCGTAATAGTGGTTTTCGGATGAATATCAAAATGGCACCGTATGAAGATTTGTACAGACGTAAAAATCGTATACCTCATATTAGATTGAACTCGGTGAGAATAAATTACAAATTTGATTTGATAAAGGATCTGAGCAGAAGTGAAATTGATTCGAGATTGTTTGAAAGCGATTTGATCGTCAAAAGGCCTTTTAGACTTGAAGCGAAAAGATATAAAATTTGAGATCGACGATAAAGTATTTCATGTTTCAATATTTAGTAAATATCGGCCGATCATCACGTGTGATTGTCCCATCCAAAGCAGATCCGATCTAATATGACATATGAAGAGAGTGGTCCATATCTTAGGCGTGAGATAAAGTAGTTGAGAAATAAGAAATGGCGACTGAGATTCAATGAGGCAACAATATCCGACTTTGTTTAACGGTAAGATTTTCGGGGACGAAAATCTCTAAGGGGAGAGTTGTAACAGTCCGAATTTGACCCTAATCGGAACGGTGGTTTCGGGACCACGAAACCGAGTCAAAATATTTTTTATATTATATTCTGTGCTCATTATGTGTGAATTTATGTGTGAAAGTTTAGTAGAAAATTTTAATCGTTTGTATGTTCAATTTAACAAAAAGGACTAAATCGCGTAAAGAGTGAAAGTTGTATGTTATAGTGAAAAGTGCCAAATTGATGATGGCTTTTTAAAGTGGGGCATTAAAAGGGCAATTAGCCCATTTTAGGTTAGTGGGTGGCATTTTCATAACTAACCTTAAGTTATATATTAGTTTTATTTTATTTTGAAGGTTAAATTAGTAATTAAATATTATTTACTTTATATGTTAAAAGATTATAATAATAAGCCATCATCCTTTTTCATCCATCTTTGGCCGAATGTGGGAGAAAGAATGAAGCTTTGAAACCCTTTAACTTTCGGCATTTCTAAGCTAAAAATCAAGGTTAGTTTGATTTGATTTTTGTTAATTTTACGTTTTGTGATCGTTGCTTGAATACTTCAAGACCCATGCTTGAATTTTTTATTTTGATCAATATTTTGAAATGTACCATTAATGATTTCATGAGTTTTATGATGTTAGTTGATGGATTATGAAAGATATATGTTAGATTGATATGTTTTGTTTTTGGATTTTTGGTGATTTTGAGAGATTAGGGCTTAATTATGAAAATAAAATTTTAGAGGGACTTAAATGTGAAATAAACAAAATATATGGATTTGTATGAGTGCTATAGATATTCGGCCCTTAAGGTATTTATAAAAATTGTGTGTATTTTGTATTTTAAGCAAATAGGACTAAATTGTAAAAATGTGAAATAATAGGGGCAAAATGGTAATTTGCCCATTTAGGTATTTTGGGACTAAATTGAGATTAAATGTACTTGAATGAGCTTATTTTAAATATGTTTAGATCAAGAACAAACAAAAAACGAATTTGGATCGGGGAAAGGCGAAGGTTATCGAATAGCCGGTCTTTGTCGTCCATCGATATTTGAGGTAAGTCCTTAAGTCGAAATATATCAAGGAATTATTTATGAACATATTAAATGATGATGTTCGATAAATTTGAGTACATGTTTATGTCATAGCCGAATGTATATAAGTAAATTAGATTGAATGCATAATTTAATAATGTGATATGAATGAGTATCTCAATATGAATTGTGGGTTTTAAAATGATGTAATGATTCTATTTGTGTAATGTGAATAAGCTTAGTTGAATTGGATATGTGATAAATTATGTAATGTGTGTGGAATGATTGACTTCATTGATACTCGGGCTTTATGCCAAGCAAGCCTCGTGCCGGTGATATATTCGGGCTTCGTGCCTAGCAGGCTTAGTGCCGGTGACATATTCGGGCTTTATGCCTAGCAGGCCTCATGCCGGTGATATATTTGGGCTTCGTGCCTAGCAGGCTTAGTGCCGGTGACATATTCGGGCTTCGTGCCTAGCAGGCTTAGTGCCGGTGACATATTTGGGCTTCGTGCCTAGCAGGCTTAGTGCCGGTGATATATTCGGGCTTATTGCCTAGCAGGCTAAATGCCGGTGTTTGAACTACGGACCTTGAGTCTAGCAAGTCTAATGCCAGTATGTGAGATTCGGGCAAATGCCTAGCAGGTTTTATCTTGGTGAATTGAAATTCCAAGCTTAGATTGTGTACTAGTAAAGTCATGAAATGAATCAAGTGAGCCTAAGCATTTGAAAATGAATTTGTTAATTGGCTACAAGGTATGTGCTATTCATATTCATGTATATATATATATATATATATATGTATATGATGATGATAAGTAAATGAATTGATGAAGGAAATGTGATATACAATCGGTAGATGCAAATTGTGTATAAACTATGCCATGAGGAAATTGGTAGATGAAAGCATAATGTGGTTAAAGGTAATCGTATAAGTATATTGATATGAATGATACAAATTGATCCTGTACATTTGGCCTTATGCTTATGTTTACGTGACATACTGGGATTACTTTGATGCTATGTATACGAATGTATGAAATGTCAAATGGATATACATATATATATATGTGTGAATATATTTTCTTTTATGTGAAATTACTAAGTATATACTTATTGTATATACATATATATATATGATCCTATGGAAATATGTGTATGAAAATATGAGTACTTGGAAGCGAATATTTAATCTATATGATGAGATTATAAATGGAGGTTTAAAGGTAAAATAGTGATGATGGTTAAGCTAAGCGAACTTGTGATTATGTAACTAAAGAGGTGATTTAGATGTACATGGCCCTTTACTTGTTCGAATAATTATGTGAACCTATTTAGTTTCATATGTGCATATTATGAATAGATCATAAAGAGAGGATGCTTTATATTTTGGTTAAAATCTGAGTTG
The DNA here is from genome assembly GCA_025506655.1 of Gossypium rotundifolium. NCBI lineage: Eukaryota > Viridiplantae > Streptophyta > Magnoliopsida > Malvales > Malvaceae > Gossypium > Gossypium rotundifolium. The sequence continues at coordinate 123,227,834 of CP106723.1, forward strand.
GTAAGTTGGATGTTAATGGTAAGGAAATGATAAGCGTTATGTTAAGTGAGGTAAAGGCATTCGATTTTGGAGGTCCTTGAGTTAAGCTAATTTATTCAACGTTACTACTTGATTGTTTTTTTTTATGCTTGAATGTGTAATTGGTATATCATGACTGCTTAAGACTTACTAAGCTAAATTAGCTTACTCCGTGTGTTCATCATTTTGTTTTATAGATTTTGATCAAGCTACGAGCTCAGGGAGGATCGTCAACGAAGTCATTCACACTATCGACTCTTGTTGGTACCTAAAATGCTTAGACTTTTGGTTCTTAAGGCATGTATAGGCTAGCTAAGTTTTTGAATGATAATTTGATAATGTATAAAAGCCATGCGAAAGTGGCTAGTTCTTAATGTTAATGCTCGATGATATAATCTATCTTTGATGTGAGATGCATGTATGTTTGGTTTGGGAAATGAATGAGTATGTGTTATATATATGTACATACTCATATTCATATGTGTTTCATGCTGAACAGGTAGATTTTATGACTTATATACTTGAAACGATTGGGTTATAAGTAAGTTTTGAGTAGTAAATAGTAATATGGTGGTTCGGTTATGAAATGAACTTATTTGGAAGTGTATTGTATGATAAAACTTGGGTGTAAAGATGAACAAATGTCTCAGTTTGCATGATATGATATTGAATGGTCGAGTCTTAGATTTATGTTCCATGAATCTATGAGTTATGAGATATCCTTGTTATAAATAGGGAAAGTTGGTATGTATATATATATATATATATATATATGCGTGCATGCATTGTATGTTCGGCTACACCATTTGAATAGTTAGGTTCGGGTTAGAAATGCCTAAAATATATGTTTTAAATGTTATAAATGAAAATAAAAGAAGTAGGGTTGGTATGAAGTGAAATTAGTATAATGGATATTCTTGATTTAGTCGTATCGGTTTATATATATATATATATATATATGTATCTCGATACATATTTGATTAATTTATTTTCATAAAAGGAAATTTTATGAAGTTGGTTATGTTATATGCGAACCTAGACCTGAATCTTTCATAGATGAATGGATACACTATAGAGTCTTGTGAGTTTATGTTTAAATAGGTATATGTGTATAATATGTGAAATGATAAGTTGATAACTGAATAAGTAATAAATGTATTTATATTTACTTTATTTGTATAAAGTGAAAAGTGCATACTCAAACTTGTAACGAACATTTTAATAACATATATTTGATGATTCTATGGTTTGAATTGTATAAGCATGAATTAAGTCTCTTTTGGGTTTGATAAATGCATGATTTGTGATAAATGATTGTGATGATTTGAGTCGAGTTCGGTAATGCCTTATAACCCTAATCCGGCGATGGGTATGGGGTAGAGGTGTTACAAAATAGTCCAACCTTACCATTAGTAAAGCTTGATCGACACATGCCATACAAGTGCAAAAATAAAAGTCACCTAAATGCTATCATGGGATTCGAACCTTTCCCCTCAAGCAATCCCTCATGCGCCAACACAACCTTGTTACTAGCTCGTCTTATTCTAATTTTTACACTTAAAAATTAACTTAAGCATCAGGGTCACTTGATCCACTTCAATAAAATTCTCATTACTAAAATTTATTCTACTTCAGAATAAATCCCAAGACTTCTCAAGACTATATTAAACATGCAAAATTTAACTATACCCAAGCTAAGCACCAAAAACATGCGACATATTGATACTCATATTTTTAGGATGTTACAACTCTACCCTCCTTAAAGAAAATTTCGTCCTCAAAATTTACCTGGTTAAAAGAGGTGAGGATATTGTTGTCGAATTGCGTCCTCAGGCTCCCACGTAGCTTCCTCCACTCCGTGATTACGCCAAAGAACCTTAACCAACAACACAGTCTTCTTTCTTAACATCTTAACATCGCGATCTAAGATTTTCACTGGTTCCTCCTCGAAAGACAAGTCTGGCCTTAATTACACTTCTTCTACCGGTACTATGTGCGACGGATCCAATCTATAGCACCTCAGCATAGAAACATGGAAGACACTATGAATCTAACTCAACTCCGGAGGTAAATCAAGTTGATAGGCCATTGGTCTTACACGCTTCAACACACGGTACAGTCCAATGAACCTAGGGCTCGACTTGCCCTTCCTTCCAAATCTGAAAATCTTCTTCCAAGGTGAGACTTTCAAAAAGACCTGATCTCCCACCGCAAACTCAATATCTTTACGCTTTAGATCCGCATATGACTTTTGTCTATCCGAAGCTTCCTTTAATTGTGCTCGAATCACCTTTACCTTTTCTTCCATCTCAGATATCAGTTCAGGACCCAACAACTGTCGTTCCCCCAATTTAGTCCAACAAGTAGGGATATGACACCTACGACCGTATAATGCTTTATACGGTGCCATTTGGATACTGGATTGGTAACTGTTATTATATGCGAACTCTGCCAATGGTAGAAAATCCACCCAACTTCCTCTGAAGTCGATCACACATCTTCATAACATGTCTTCCAAAATCTGAATCACTCTTTCTGACTGACCATCTAACTGAGGATGAAAAGCCGTACTGAAATTTAAATTTGTTCCCAAAGCCTCATGTGAAGCTTTCCAAAACTGTGATGTAAATCTAGGATCCCTGTCCGATAACCTCACGATTTCAGATACATACAGTTTAGCCAACTTCTGCAACGAGTAATCCGTATGAACTGGTAGAAAATAAGCAGTCTTCGTTAATCGATCTACTACTACCTAGACAAAATTTTTCTTAGTAGGTGTTAAGGGTAACCCACCAACAAAATCCATCATTATCCACTTCCGTTTCCATAGAGGAATCTTTACGGTTGCAATAAACTCGATGGTAATTGATGTTCCGCCTTCACTTGTTGACAAGTCAAACATTTTCCTACCAAATCAGTAACCTCTCGCTTTAACTTTGGCCACCAATACTGTTCATGAAGATCCCGATACATCTTATTTCCTCCGGGGTGCATAGCATATGGGCTACTATGTGCCTCTAGAAGAATCATTTGCCTCAAATCTGAATCCTTGGGCATACAAACCCTTCCATGAAAACACAGTACACCATCCTTGTTCAAACCAAAATCCCTATTATACCACTTTCAGCTTGTTGTATTAAAGGACCCAACTTTTCATCGGATAATTGCTTTTCCTTGATTTGCTTCAACCACAGAGACTTCACCTGAAGTTCCTCTAGGAGACTGCCATCCTCATACAAACTGAGATGAGCAAACATTGCTCCTAACTCCGATACAACCTTACGACTCAACGCGTCTACCACAACGTTAGCCTTTCCAGGATGGTACTCGATTGAGAAATCATAATCCTTTAACAGCTCCACCCATCTCCGTTGTCTTAAATTTAACTCTTTTTGGGTAACGAGATACTTAAGACTCTTATGGTCCGTATAAATGATTGACTTCTCACCGTAGAGATAGTGCCTCCAAATCTTTAATGCAAACACCACCGCAGCCAACTCCAAATCATGAGTAGGATAGTTGACTTCATGCGGCCTCAACTATCGAGAAGCATAAGCTACCACTTTTCCACTTTGCATCAGTACACATCCTAAACCCGTGTGTGACGCATCACAGTAAATGGTAAACTCTTTTTCGGCCTCAGGTTGAATCAGTACTGGCGCTTCCGTTAGAATCTTCTTTAGTTTCTCGAAACTTTCTTGTTGTTTATCGGTCCACACATACTGTACTTCCTTTCACAACAGCTTAGTTTGGGGTGCAGCAATAAACGAAAACCACTCAATAAAGCGTCTATAATAACCCGCCAAACCCAAGAAACTCTGAATCTCAGCCACTGACTTTGGCGGTTTTCAATCCAACACAGCCTCTACCTTTCGAGGATCAACTCTTATTCCTTCGGCTGACACTACATGACCCATGAAAGTCACTTCCTTCAACCAAAATTCACACTTACTGAATTTGGCATAAAGTTGCTTATCTTGCAAAATTTGCAACACAGTACGCAAATGTGAGTCATGCTCTTCTTCATTCCTCGAATATACCAAAATATCATCTATGAACACTACTACGAACCGATCTAAATAGGGTTGAAAGACTTGATTCATCATGTCCATAAATGCAGCTGGTGCATTGGTCAAACCAAACGGCATCACTAAAAACTCATAATGTCCATAGCGAGTTCAGAATGCTGTCTTATGAATATCTGCCTCTTTCACCTTGAGTTGATGATAACCCGATCTCAAATCAATCTTGGAGAAGACTGAAGCTCCTCTCAATTGATCAAACAGGTCATCAATTCTCGGTAATGGATACCTATTCTTGATTGTCAACTTATTCAACTTCCTATAATCAATGCACATATGCATCGACCCATCCTTCTTCTTTACAAACAAAACCAGTGCCCCACGGAGACACACTTTGTCGAATAAATCCTCGATCTAGTAGTTCTTGAATTTAAGCTTTAAGCTCTGCTAACTCCTTCGGCGCTATTCTATAAGGAACAATAGTCACCGGAGCCATTCCAGGAAAAAGTTCAATGCCAAATTCTACTTCCCGATATGGAGGTAGACCCGAAAGTTCTTCGAAAAGACATCTAAAAATTCTTTCATCGTTCTCACACTTTCTACCGATAAATCCTTGGCACCCAAAGCACTGATGAAGGCTACTAATGCTCCAAACCCTTTTTGCACCAACTTTTCTGCCTTCAAAGTAGATACCACATTTGCCAAAAAGTTTCTTCACTCGCCTATCATTATTACCTCCTCATCATCCACAATCCTTATTGACATCCGCTTTTCGGCACAATCCAATTGCGCCCGATGCTTCACCAACCAATCCATGCCCAAAATAAGATCAAACTCATCGAAAGGTAATTCCATTAAGTCCGCTAGAAATATCTCTCTTTGAATCTCCAAGGGCACATCTCTAAATAATTTATTCACTATTACCGGCTGTCCTAAAGGACTAATTACCGTCATCTCTCTATCGGTAATCTCAGATCTAATATTTAGGTTTCCAGATATGGCACTAGCAACATACGAGTAGGTAGGCCCGATATCTATCAAAGCGATAGAATGGTACATCGAGATGAAAACATACCGATCATTACATTAGGTGCATCGCCGTCTTCACGACCTTTGACCGCATAGACCAATCCGGTGTCTTACCTCGTGTTACCTCTAAAGCCATTACCTCGACCGGTGCACCTTGACCACGTCATTACCATTACCACCACGACTGGTCCACGGCCTCTCGGTGGTCTAAAGTACCTCTAGTGGTGAGCATCGAGTTCTGAGTTTTCTAAGTCGTATCAATCCGTCGAGGGCAATTCTTATACTGATGATCCTTGGAACCACATTTATAGCAGGCACCAGTTTTCCTCCAACATTCTCCGGGGTGTCGTCTTCCACAGTCGGCACATTCTCGACTCTGATTGGTAGTCACAGATGCTTTAGCATGAGCTGGCTTGTCATTCTGTGGCCTCTTTTGAAACCTTTTAAAAGAACCTGAGTACTTAAAATCCCTCTTGCCTCTGACTTTTTCCCAGTTCTAGCATTCTAAATTCTTAGCCTCCTTGGCTATCTTAGCTTTCTCTACAAGCGAGGTAAAAGTCCGTACTTGTTGTGGGGCTATCAGTACCCGCAACTCATCATTCAGTCCATCCTCAAAGCGTACACAGCGCTCATGATCAGTTGGCACTATTGTGCGAGCATAACGGCTCAAGCGAAGAAATTCTACCTCGTAAGCTGCTACCATCTTACTTCCTTGAACCAAATTCAGGAATTCCTTCCTCCGGGCATCTACATAACTTGTCCCGACATACTTCCCTTGGAAAGCAGCTTTAAAGAAATCTCAAGTAACTAATGCAGCCTCGGTGCCTTCTCGAACAGTAAGCCACCATTGATACGCCTTGTCTCTTAGCAAAGACACGGCTCCTCTCAGTTTTTACTCGACGGTGCACTCCATATCATCCATAATTTGTTCTGATATTGATCCACGAGCTAATGGCCTAGTTCTAGCCCCGGCTACTCTTTCTAAGACTCCTAAAATTGCTTGAGTCAAAGCATTATCCTCATTCACATGATCATGAGATCTAGTCTCACTCCCAAATGACGCAGGTGCATCCATTTCTGGCATATGACCTGGCACTTCAGACGCAGTACCTCGTCCTTTACCATGGCCACGTATATCGTGTCAATGACCACGTCCTCTACTACTCATAATGACTAATTTAATTTTAGTCTGATTGTAAGTTTTATGAATCAGAATACTATTTTAGTGTTTATTAATGATATTTTATGAGATATAAGAGATAGGGTTGTTTTCTCAATCACATCCTATAGTCTCGATCTCTATCATTTTCAACACCTAAAACTAGAAGTTCTAGAGTGTTCCTAAGATCTTATCACAATAATAAACATTTAATAAACAAATACTTACTTGACTTGGTGCCGGATGCTCGTGGTGCCATACTACTTTTAAAACCTAAAATCTAGAAATTTAAGTAGTTTTTAAACAAAAATCATTGTTGAACCCAAACCACAGCTGAGTTCTAAAACTGAGCTCTTATACCATAAAATGTAACACCCTAAACTCGGCCTATGCATTAAGCCCATATTTTGGCATGTGACACAAATTGAACGTGCATTCAAATCATCAACGATGTAGGAAATCAAATCTTCAAAACAATTAAGAGAATGGCTTTATCGAAAATCGAGATTTATTTGAAATCCATGATTAAAAACACAAAAGTTTATCATTTGACTTACAGAGTAGTAGTTGATTAAAATTTTAAATTTATTTAGTCGAAATATTTCATCGAAAAGTTTTAAAAGAATTTCCTAAGTTTCAGTGATGTTTAAGAAAAACCTTTATTTTATGCGAGAGTGTTAGGAAACATTTATGAAAACTAAATCAATCTAATTTAGGAAAACTAAAACATAATAAAATCCATGAAAATAATTAAAGAGGCCTTATTACATCGCAATTAAAATAGTACTTAAATGAAAATAATTAAAGAAGTTTTAAAGTTATATAAACCACCATTTGTAGTATGGCCTCCACACGAAGTCATCTCCGACCCAAGTCTCCATCAATTATTATTACCTGAGAAGGGTAAGAAAAATGGGGTGAGTTACTTAGAACTCAATGTGTAACCCACTTACCGTATTCACGGGGTCAAAACCATATAAACACATAATTGGGCTTGAGCCCATTTTGCAAATGTTCAATATATATAAATCAAGTATAAATAAAAATAATAATGCATGTGATATGCAATTCCCAACCAAGCCTAATTTTCATCCGCTACACACCACTCGTACCAACCATCACACCTGTAGGGATCAAGTCAACCCACCCCGCCAACACACCAATAGCAGGCTTTAAGCCAATTATAATATTTGTCGCAACAGGCCATTTATAAGATTTTTGGCAACAGTCCATTTATAAGATTTGTGGCAACAGGCCATTTATAATATTTGTGGTAGAACCACCGATCTAGATTTTTTAGGCCATTGTGAGCACCTTTCTACTCTTCATCAATTATCCCAACCCATGCAGTCATGTATATATATAAAAATATATAAGGCATAACAAAATATTCGTAAGGTAATTTTAACAAAAACCAATATTATAATTTATCAACTTGGCCCATTAGTCAAAATAGCAATTTGGCCAATTTAACGATCTAGCAACTTGGCCCATTTCATCTCATATCACATTTAGCTCATATATTAATATCACTTTTGGCCCATAAAGCAACGTATTTCAATTTGGCCCATAAAGCAACATATTTCAATTTGGCCCATAAAACAACATATTTCAATTTGGCCCATAAAACAACATATTTCAATTTGGCCCACAAAAGGGTATTTTCGTAATTTGTTCCATAGGGACGTTTCGTAATTCGGCCCATTTAACACATGAGGCCTTTTCATAATTTCCACACTTAGCCAATTAATCAAAATAATTACATCGCCCAAAAATATCACTTTCTTTCACAAAATAACCCATTAAGGGAAAATCCGTAATTTTCCACAACCAAAATTTTTGATTTCATGTATTCACACAAAAAGTATTAATATATTATATTTTTAAATTTTACCGGATTTACAATTATTATTTTAATGCTTACGGTATAGTATAACCCATGATATAAGTGTGAAGTTACACATCTGATTACGGTGAGAACTATACTTTCCCGCTCGTCGATATCTAAACACGCATCACGATGGATTAGAACACTAATATTTAATATAAAACTATTCTAATGATTAATGATCTAGATCCTTACCCTCAGAATCTCGAATGACAACTATTTATGATTTCTCTCCGATCAATGGTTCAGAACCACGAACAAACAATGGTTCGGCGGTACGTACGACTTCGAAAAGTCGATTCTCCTCAGATGTGGGTCCACAACCTGGTGGAAAGTCTCGGATTCTTGAAACAGTCCTTTGCTTGAATTTAAGGGGAATAACAGAACCACCCCTCTTCCGAACACTATTAACAACCCTTTTTGTCCCTATCTTGTTTACCTTCATAGACAAAGGATCATTAGTTCTAACAATATATCAAAAATCTTAAGACTAATGGCTTAAAAGAGTGAATTTGGCTTACCTTAAAATTCCGAATGATCCCAAAAGAATCCCTTGAACGTTATGATCAAATCTTAAATGGACTTCAAGACTTCTTCGAAAAGATGATGATTCGACCCTCCACTATTTCACTAGAAGTAACGAAAGAAATCATCTGAATAAGTGATAGGTTATTCGGTTTAAAAGTCTCTTCCAAGACATTCTATAAATTCGTCCATGGTGACCAAATAGCAAAAAGAACAGACAAAGAAAATGATTCTTACTGATGATCCAAAGTTTGAATAGAAGAAAATGATTGAAAATAAAAGTTATGAAGAATGGAAGATTCGGCTATGATGATGATCACAAACATTCAACCATGGAAGATAAATGAAAGAAAAATGTGTTTGAATGATAAGTAAAATGGAGAGGAAAAGATAATAGGAAGAAGAGAAAAGAGAGAAGTTTAGGGACAAATATGCATTCGGCAATGAAGAGGAAAAAGAGAAGAAAAGAAATGGTCCTTGATGGCTATATGGTTTCGGTCACAAATAAAATAGAAAAGATTTAGATAGAGTGATCAAATTAAGAACGAAATGGTCAAAAGGAAGAAATGGCAAAAAGAAACAATTGTTTCCTCAATGCTCATGGCACATTCGGCTAGGGAGAGGGAAAATTGGAGAGAAAAGTTTGATAAAACACCAAATGATCAATGGAAAATGTGCTCATCAAGCACCTAATCCTACCAAACCAACACCAAAATCCGGCCATCCCCTTTAGCCCCCTATGCCGTCCACATTCATGGACAAGTTGGCCATGCCAAACTTTCCAAAACACACCCCATAAAGAGTGCCTTATGTCCTCCTAACTTACCATAAGCTTAAGATTTCATTCCTTAAGTTAGCACTTGCCTTATTCCCTTAATCTACTTTCCATAAAAGAAATAGTCCAACCTTACCATAAGTAAAGCTTGACCGACACATGCCATACAAGTGCAAAAATAAAAGTCACCTAAATGCTATCCATGGGATTCAAACCTTTCCCTCAAGCAATCCTCATGCGCCAACACCACCTTGTTACTAGCTCGTCTTATGCTAATTTTACACTTAAAATTAACTTAAGCATCGAGGATCACCTGATCCACTTCAATAAAATCTTCATTACTAAAATTTATTCTACTTCCGAATAAATCCCAAGTCTTCTCAAGACTATATTAAACATGCAAAATTTTAATTATACCCAAGCTAAGCACCAAAAACATGCGACATATTGATACTCATATTTTTAGGATGTTACAATCCCTTTTTTTCTATCACTACTCAAATATCACTTTCATCATTATCGAAATTAGCTCGGTTGAAAACATCTCTATTTATTAGTAAAATAATTCTCATCAAGGTTGAGATATATCACACTATCACAGGTTTTATAATGGCATGTACTTCTAGACTTCTCATAAGCTACGTTTGGTCTGAGAACTGACTAAGCCGTAGCTCTGATACCACAAATGTAACACCCCCTACCCGTATCCATTGTCGTAATAGAGTACGAGGCATTACCAAGGAGTACAAAACACTTACAGATAATTTAAACCATTTATCGTTCAAATACCGAAATTGATTATAAAAGTTCCTTTAACGGACCCTCGAGGTCCAAATCATGCATTAGGATGTGTCGAACTAAATCAGAATCGTATGAAATTTTTCACAAAATCCCAAAATTTATCTCATTTAAAAGGGTCCCATGCCCGTAAGACTGGGGACAAGCCCGTGTAGCATGGCCGTGTGTCTGGGACGTGTAACTCTCTAACTTGCATCTATGAAGGAACTCGGGTCACACGGCCTTAGTACATGCCCGTGTTGCTAGGTCATGTGGTAAAGTTAATTTTCACAAATTAGGCTATTTTCCAAACCATATTTCTCACTCATTTGATCCTTATTCTTCACCCACATTTAATACATACAAAAACTAATTTAAGATATTCAACTGAGTCTTATAGTTAATACCATTTGTTAGTCGTACACTTCATATAAATAACAAGAAACATATATGGGCTCAATTCTCATTAAATTTCTCTTGTACTTATACTTTTTCACATTATGTATTTATATAATATGTAACAATCATACCTCTATATTTCATATACATTTTATTACAATTTTCTTAGTTTCAAACTACTTCATATCTGAGTTTTACTTATAAAATCATTTGAAACATCATCTTTACACATATAGTGCACTTGAGGTGCACAATTCTATAATTATGAATGAACACATTTATCAAACATATAGTCTCATATTTCCATGTATCAATTACCATCATTTCCTTGCATTTCGACAAATACGTGTAACAATTCATAAACATGCAATTCACTAACTCTTCACCTTAATCACAATTTAAATTGACAAATCACTTATTGATCCAAATTTCAATGTTCACTAAAATCTATTATATAAATTTGGATGTACGTATCCATCAATAAATTCCATGTACAGGTATCATCATCTCATATTTCCACATACATTTACTTTCCACATTATGAACTCAAATAACATATACAAGATATACGAATGTATTTCAAGTATGTTTTCATAATATTTCATTTCGAGTTCAGATTATTTCATATTAGAACTCTTCTCATTAACTCATTTGGAATACCCATTCAAACGGATAATACACTCAAGGATGTACAAATATATAATCACAAATGAACTCATTCATCAACCAAGTTCTATGTTTATGTCTCATCAACTCGTATTTCCTTATATCACATAATTCTATATAAGAATTACCAAACTTTGTCAAATTAGTGAACGTCTTACGAAATTGGCCTGCACCGGTATGCACTGAATTTCACTTATAATCACTGATGCCATAGCATAGCTATGGTCTTTTCACTAGAATGCCATAGCTCAGCCAAGGTATTACATCTTCACTATCATTATGCCATGGTGAAACCATGGACTTATCCGTGAATTCATCACTTTTCACTAGGATGCCATAGTCCAACTATGGTCTTACATCTTAAACAAATATCACACCGATGCCATATTCCAGATATGGTATTACACGGAAATCACTTGTCACTTGTAGTCGAAGCTATCACTTCTCACTGATTAGGTAGCCGGAGCTACCACTTTTCACTTGATCGGTTAGCCGAACCTACCACTTTTCACTTAATCAGGTAGCCAAAGCTACCACTTATCACTTTCACTTGTCCTTGATCAGATAAGTGTAGCCGAAGCTATCACTTATCACTTTCACTTGTCCTTGATTAGATAAGTGTAGCCGAAGCTATCACTTATCACTTGTTGCCATGGTTCAACCATGGTCTTTTTCGTCAATTCATCTTGTCACTGAGCTGAAGTGCTCAATTTGATCATTTATTCAATTTTCATGCTTTTACATTATTCATGATTTTATCATCAAAATATATGAAATAACAAATCATGAAGTTCATAAAATTAACAAATGATCACTAAAATTTAGCCATATAAACTCACAAGTTCAATTTTTGTATTATAAAGATGATCATAATTTCATAATAAATATTCCAAGTAAAACATTATATCATTTCTAAGTCAACATTTATCAATTATAATCAGGCATGTGATCAATTTTGTAACACCCCAAACCCAGCCTAAAAGTTAGGCCCGAATTTGGCATGTTACCAAAAAAAAACTCGTTTGAAAATTTTAGCCTCTTTGTTAAAACCCAAAACACTTAAGCAAATGTTAACTACTTGAAAATGTAATTATCTTTTAAGAAAAACCTTTTTGGTGGCAAAAATGTATTTGAAATAAACGATTTTCAAATAAGTGATGTTTAGAAAGAGAGTTGCAGAAGTATTTTGAATCGTTGCGGAAACGTAGATAATATACAAGTATTTTTGAGAGATTGATTGATGAGTCAACAATCAAGGTAGTGAACTTTAAAACCGTGACTTTTGAAAATATTGTTTGGTAGTTCGAGAAAATAACTTCCATGTTAAAAATTTATAAAGTTTATTATGAAATTCATTTGTTAATCAATTTTGGAAAACCTTTATTTAAGTTTTTAGAAAATTCTTGTTTAAAACAAATTAAGCAAAATAATAAGTATATCAACCATAAAGCAAATAACAAAATACTTCAGAGGCCTTATTACAACTTAAACCAATATAGCAAATAATAAAATAAATGGAAATAGAAATTTAAAATTTAATAACACAATTTCTGAAGTATGACCTCCACCGAGTCATCCATGGCCTAAGTCCACCTCACGGAGCATTACCTATAGGGATAAGAAAGAAGGGGGTGAGTTACAAGAACTCGGTGTGAAATCCCCTTACTGTTGTTCATTGGGCCAAAATCTCATTAAGCAATTATTTGGGCCTAAGCCCACATACAACAATAATAATGTAATGAATATAACATGAATATGAAATGCAATTCCCAAACCAAACCTAGTTTTCCATCCACTACACACCACCCGTACCAACCAACACACCTGTGGGGAGCTTTAGTCACCCACCCCACCAACACACCAAATGTAGGAATTAAGCCATTTATAACAGATTATTTGTGGACAAGCCACTAGAATAATAGAATTTGCGTGGCATAGCCGCCAGATAGATTGTGACAGAGTCACCAAATATGTGGCAGAGCCACCAAAATTATGTAGCAAAGCTACCAAAACTTCTCTTCATCATTATCCCATCCTATGCAATTCATGTATATGCATCATACATATCAAATCATGATATTTACAAATATAATAACAATAATTAAAAATTCAAAAATTTATGACAAACAAATTGGCCCAATAACACTTTGTAGAATCGGCCCATTAGAGCAATATATCAAATCGGCCCATTTTATCACATATCCATTCGGCCCATTTAATCACATATCACCCATTTAGTCACATATCAATTCAGCCCATTTAGTCACATATCAAATTGGCTCATATAGCAAATATCATATTGGCCCATTAATCAATATGTCCAATCGGCCCATAAGGCAATATGTCAATTCAGTCCATTAAGCAATATCGTATTTGACCCTTAGGGCATTTCGATGAATCGGTAATCTTACCCACTAAGGGTATTTGGTAATTCGCCCATAGGGGCATTTTTGTAAATTGGTATTATTACCCACTAAGGGTAATTTGGTAATTTCAAAATCTGAGACTTAACTACTAATTTGGGCATAAAAATTTAAAGCTGTCCATTTGCGTCGTCTTGACTAAATTGACTATAAATGAGTTAGGAAACTCAAATCTAAATCCGTAAATTTTCCTTGAAACTAGACTCATATATATTCTTACTACAATTTTTCCAGATTTTTAGCTTAACCATTTAGTACAGTTTATTTCTTAAAGTTTCCCTTGTTTCACTTTGTCCAACGATTCTGACCTCTCCTTCCTTAATTTCAAATAACTCACTATTCGGTTTTCATATACTGCTCCCACTTGTTTTTATTGAAAATAGGCTCACTAAGGAATCCATAAATATAAATTATATCCCATAATTCACTTTTTACAATTTTATATGATTTTTCCAAGATAGATCAGGGAACAACAAAATCATTTAGAACCAGTCTCACTAAAATTAACATATCTCAGAATATAAAATTACTTTTCCTTCTCCGTTTCTTCCTTATCAAAATAGCCACAGTAAGATTTTATTTGATATCTCATTCACTTTCTAATTCTATTTCTCCTATTTTTCGTGATTTTTCAAAAATACATCACTGTTTCTAATCGAAACTGTTTTATTACAAAATATAATTACTACTAAGATCATACGCACGCCCGAGTGATTACGGATGCCAATTTTTGGTTTTCTTTGGTATTTCAACACTGAATATTTCATACAAACTTTCAGGGAAGTGTGAGATTACACACCATTTCAGATATGTATATGGAAGGTACGGGATTACACACCTTATTATGGGATCCGTAACACGATACTCTTCGCGGCACCTAAAAGTACAATCGGTCAACAATTAATCCAAACCCAATTTACCACTTCAACCAAATATTTCGATTGATTAACAATCTGTAACATCCTGAATAGGGCCTATGCATTTCCAGTTTAATTGTATGAAATGACAAGTTTCAAGTACTATGAATAAATTTTTGATACTTTTGGAAATCTAGAAATGCATGAAAATGGAAAGGAAAATGGAAATGAAAATGAAGATAGAAATGAAAATGGAAATGGAAATGGAAATGAACACTTTTGGAAACTTAGACATTTTTGGAAAGTGAACATTTTGGAAACCTAAGTAAATTAGGAAAGTGAACATTTTGGAAACCAAGCCAAAATAGGAAACTTGAACATTTTGGAAACTTGAGCATTTTGGAAACCTGAACATTTTGGAAACTTGAACATTTTGGAAACCTGAACATTTTGGAAACCTGAACATTTTGGAAACTGGAAAATCTGAGTGCGAAAAATTTTAGGAAACTTAAAATGACCGGAATGTCAATTTGAGCCAAAGGAACTTAGGGCCAAGTGACCTAAAAAATATACTGATACATGACATTTGCCCCAATAACGAACTTGGAAATGTGGCTCAAGATGCCACCTAAGGTCTTAGGAAATGGCCCAAATACAAGAGGTTTTTGGGCTGAGTTTGAGTCATCCAGAAGCAAATAATGGAGGCTTTATTTTGCATCCGTAAAATTTGAGGTGGACGGCATGGGTTTCTAGAAAAGGAAGAGTTTTATTTGCATAAATATGTGAATAATAAGAGATAAATAAAGAGTTTTATTCACATAAATATGTGAATAATAAGAGATAAATAAAGGAGTTTTATCCACATAAATATGTGAATAATAAGAGATAAATAAAGGAGTTTTATTCACATAAGTATGTGAATAATAAGAGATAAATAAAGGATTATTTTCTAAGGAGATAATTGAGGAGATAATGGATGGATTAAAGGCTTTTATCTTTTAAATAAAAGAGATAATATTATCTTAAGGAGAGTGGTGGCCAAGTCAAGGACTCTTGGCCTAGCAAATTTAGCTATAAAAGGAGAACCCAAGGTCTTTTCTCTCATCTTTCCAAGTAGCCAAAAATCCCTTTGCTCTCTCCCTCTGTGAATTTTCTTTCTATCTTTTCTTCTTCTCTTTCTTCATCTGTCAAGCCAAAACCTTTTCTTTTGATCCCGATTAAATCTCCATAAGCAAACCACGAAACTCTAGGCAAGGAAGCAATCGGTCAAGGCATTAAGGATCTTTTTACAACTGTCGAATACAAGGAGGAATCTTTCGAAATCTAAGGATCCAAGGTAAGATATTTTATTCGATTAAAGGTTATGATGTATATGTTAGATTAGATCTAACATGAAAATTTCGACAGAACATATAGGGCAAGAATTCTCTTGATTTGGAATTTGTATGGTAAGTGATATTCGCCAAGGCTTAATTTTGGTATTTGGAATTATTTTCATTATTTCAAAAGCGAAAACTCACATGGTTACATGATTTAGTATTAGCCGATTTCAAGGAAAAGGATACTAGTAATTTTGGGATTTGATTTACAATCATCCAATTGACAACAAGGTAAATAATACAAATCCTACTAGGATTTGGTTTTAAGCCAAATAGGTTTGTTAATATGTTTTAATAATTGGTCGAATATAGGAGATAAAGATCTAGATCGGTAGATCGTTCTTCTGGATTTCAAGGAATCTATTAAGCCAATCGGTGTGTACCCTTACTATCCTTGATATTTTATGGCTAAATATTTTAATATATAATTATGAATAAGAATGTGAATGTGGCTATGTACCACAAATGTGGCAAAAGTACCAGTGCGTTTCCTACTTGATAGGATTGTGAAATATGTTATTTAATAACATGCGAATATATGTATATGAACATGAAATTAAGTTATGCACAATATATATATTTGTGGGGCATTCGGGATTTATGTGAAAGGGAAGAGCAGTGTTGACTTCGGTCTCACCAACGAAGGTGTTGACTTGGTCTCACCAATGAAATATGTTGACTACGGTCACATTGCGAAATTTTGGTAACTTCGGTTACAATAGTGTCTAATGACACAACGTATAAATTTGATTATAGTGTCTAATGACACAACGTATATGGGCGAATGCCTTTGATGGAGAGTAGCGGATGGAGGGTTGACTTAGTAGTCCCCACGGTGTGAATGGCAGGTACGGGTGGTGTGTAGCGGATGGACCATTAGGATTGGGTTTGGGTTGCATCATAATTTCATTATTATATGGACTTGATGATTTGAACATGAATGCCTGATTTATTGAATGATAGCATTGTGTGCACATTGAGTCTGTTGACTCACCCCACTGTGGGAACTATTTTCAGGTGATGAGCGGTGTGATTTTGATGGACTGTAGACCTTGAGGTGGCCATGCTTCATTTGAAGATTTTATGTAATTTGGACTTTATTTCTTTTAGTACCTTTAATCCTATTTTGGGTTTTATTTTATGTAATAAGGCCATAGTGATTATTTATTATTGTTTTAATTACTATGTTACAATTTATGTTATTTAAAGATTAAGTAAATTTTATTTAAAACAAACTCTAAATATTTTGTCAAGCTGAAATAAATGGATTTTCAATATAAAAAATAAACTTGTTTTCAACTCGAGCCCAACCTCAACAAACTATCTTTCAAAACACACGATTTCAAAGTATTGAATGAATTTTGAATCGGGTTACTTGAGAACATACGGATCCGGTCCATTCGCGTGGGCGGGTGTGGGTGTTCGATTTGATATCGAGCCAGTTTAAACTCTCGGCACGTGGGCTAAGGCCCAAAACGTTTTGAATTGGAGCCCAAATGATTTTCTTTGAAAAATAAGCGGGTTTTTCGACATGGCCCTAAGTCTCAGGCCATGATCCACCGGTAAGTACCCTAACTATATGTGTGATTTTATGAATTGTATAAGGGTAGAAAAGGCATGGAGCGTAGAATAGAATGATAGGAACTTGAACCCTAGGATTAGACTACTCAAACACAAATACATAAGACTTAATACACTAGACAAACACATGATTAAGTCACCGAGCTAGGTGTGGTAATGTTGTGCGCATGTCAGGAGTGGATTCAATGAAGAGCTTGGTATTTAAGCGGTCCTAGTGACTCACCTCCTCTTTACTCGAATCCTACAAATGCGTAATGTAGTTCACCCTAACCAAGAGGACTTAGTCACGGCTAAACCCAATAACTAAAAGCGAAAGGGACTAGCCGTATTTTTATGGAAACCCTAATTTTAAAATTTCAATATTACCCTCTTGATTTGAAAAGAATATTTTATAAATTTTCACGAAATATTTACGATTTACAAATTTACTAAAATACCCCTAGTGTTAAAATTAAAAAAATGCCCTTGGTTTATAAAATGTCCAACTACTCAATAGTTTTGCCAAAATTTCATTTTGTTATAAATGTTCAAAAACCCTAATTTGCAAACTATCAGGAAAATACCATGATTTTGGAAAATTACAAAATTGCCCCTAACTCACCAAAATTACCAAAATGACCTCGATTTTCAAAATTTTTGCAACTTCATCATTTTGGAAAATAAATTTCTCAAAAGAACCTTCAAAATTTTGCAACTTCGAAATATCCACGATTTATTAAAATTTTACAATTTACCCGATTTGTGGAAAAAATTACTAAAATACCTCCAAGGTCCAAATATTTTTGAAATACCCTCGGATTTCAAAAAAAAAATTCTCCAAAATACCCCGGGAACTTTAAAATCCAAAAATACTTTGCGACAAAATCACCAAGGAACCTTATTTTGACAAATTACGAAAATACCCCTGTAGGACAAATTACGAAAATACCCCCGGGTAGTGGAAAAACAACAACAAATGAAAACTACAACGTTTCTCTGAATGAACTAAGGTTCATAATTGTTTGATGGATGTATGAATGAATGAAAAGGCGTGTGCATGTATGAATCTGAAAGAACCACTCTAAAACTCTTTTCATAAAACTTCTTGCGGGTAATAAGTGAAACAAGTACTAATGTATAAAACTTTTAAATCGATTAAATCATGACGTTAGAAAATGAGTTCTAAGGGATGTGAATTTAGAGATTGTGCCTAGAAAGTATGATGGTTCTATTAAGATCGAGTCTTGACGTAGCGTAGTATGGTGAGAAGGATTATACATTTGTTAATAAAGTAATTTAGAGGACGAAATTATTTTAAGGGGTAGAAGCGTAACATCTGAATAGGGCCTATGCATTTCAGGTTTAATTGTATGAAATGACAAGTTTCAAGTACTATGAATAAATTTTGATACTTTTGGAAATCTAGAAATAAATGAAAATGGAAAGGAAAATGGAAATGAAAATGAAGATAGAAATGAAAATGGAAATGGAAATGAAATGAACACTTTTGGAAACTTAGACATTTTGGAAAGTGAACATTTTGGAAACCTAAGTAAATTAGGAAAGTGAACATTTTGGAAACCAAGCCAAAATAGGAAACTTGAACATTTTGGAAACTTGAGCATTTTGGAAACACGAACATTTTGGAAACTTGAACATTTTGGAAACACGAACATTTTGGAAACCTAAACATTTTGGAAACACGGAAAATCTGAGCCATGAAAATTTTAGGAAACTTAAAATGACCCCGAATGTCGAATTTGAGCCCAAAGGAACTTAGGGCCAAGTGACCCTAAAATATCTGATTACATGACATTTGCCCCAATAACGAACTTGGAAATGTGGCTGAAGATGCCACCTAAGGTCTTAGGAAATGGCCCAAATACAAGAGGTTTTGGGCTGAGTTTGAGTCATCCGAAGCAAATAATGAAGGCTTTATTTTTGCTTCGGAAAAGTGGTGGACGGCATGGGTTTCTAGAAAAGGAAGAGTTTTATTTGCATAAATATGTGAATAATAAGAGATAAATAAAGAGTTTTATTCACATAAATATGTGAATAATAAGAGATAAATAAAGGAGTTTTATCCACATAAATATGTGAATAATAAGAGATAAATAAAGAGTTTTATTCACATAAGTATGTGAATAATAAGAGATAAATAAAGTTATTTTCTAAGGAGATAATTGAGGAGATAATGGATGGATTAAAGGCTTTTATCTTTTAAATAAAAGAGATAATATTATCTTAAGGGAGAGTGGTGGCCAAGTCAAGGACTCTTGGCCTAGCAAATTAGCTATAAAAGGAGAACCCAAGGTCTTTTCTCTCATCTTTCCAAGTAGCCAAAATCCTTTGCTCTCTCCCTTTGCGAATTTTCTTTCTATCTTTTCTTCTTCTCTTTTCTTCATCTGTCAAGCCAAAACCTTTTCTTTTGATCCTGATTAAATCTCCATAGCCAAACCACGAAACTCTAGGCAAGGAAGCAATCGGTCAAGGCATTAAGGATCTTTTTACAACCGTCGAATACAAGGAGGAATCTTTCGGAAATCTAAGGATCCAAGGTAAGATATTTTATTCGATTAAAGGTTATGATGTATATGTTAGATTAGATCTAACATGAAAATTTCGACAGAACATATAGGGCAAGGAATTCTCTTGATTTGGAATTTGTATGGTAAGTGATATTCGCCAAGGCTTAATTTTGGTATTTGGAATTATTTTCATTATTTCAAAAGCGAAACTCACATGGTTACATGATTTAGTATTAGCCGATTTCAAGGAAAAGGATACTAGTAATTTTGGGATTTGATTTACAATCATCCAATTCGACAACAAGGTAAATAATACAAATCCTACTAGGATTTGGTTTTAAGCAAATAGGTTTGTTAATATGTTTTAATAATTGGCGAATATAGGAGATAAAGATCTAGATCGGTAGATCGTTCTTGAGATTTCAAGGAATCTATTAAGCCAATCAGGTGTGTACCCTTACTATCCTTCGATATTTTATGGCTAAATATTTTAATATATAATTATGAATAAGAATGTGAATGTGGCTATGTACCACAAATGTGGCAAAAAGTACCCAGGTACGTTTCCTACTTCTGATAGGATTGTGAAATATGTTATTTAATAACATGCGAATATATGTATATGAACATGAAATTAAGTTATGCACAATATATATATTTGTGGGGCATTAGGGATTTATGTGAAAGGGGAGAACAGTGTTGACTTTGGTCTCACCAACTTGAAGGTGTTGACTTGGTCTCACCAACGAAATATGTTGACTACGGTCACATTGCGAAATTTTGGTAACCGGTTACAATAGTGTCTAATGACACAGCGTATAAATTTGATTATAGTGTCTAATGACACAACGTATATGGCGAATGCCTTTGATGGAGAGTAAGCGGATGGAGGGTTGACTTAGTAGTCCCCAACGTGTGAATGGCGTGTCTGGTGGTGTGTAGCGGATGGACCATTAGGATTGGGTTTGGGTTGCATCATAATTTCATTATTATATGGACTTGATGATTTGAACATGAATGCCCGATTTATTGAATGATAGCATTGTGTGCACATTGAGTCATTGACTCACCCATTGTGGGAACTATTTTCGGTGATGATGGCGTGATGTGAATGGACGGTGAGACCTTGAGGTGGCCATGCTTCATTTGAAGATTTTATGTAATTTGGACTTTATTTCTTTTAGTACCTTTAATCCTATTTTGGGTTTTATTTTATGTAATAAGGCCATAGTGATTATTTTATTATTGTTTTAATTACTATATTACGAATTTATGTTATTTAAAGATTATGTAAATTTTATTTAAAACAAACTCTAAATATTTTGTCAACTGAAATAAATGGATTTTCAATATAAAAAATAAACTTGTTTTCAACTCGAGCCCAACCCTCAACAAACTATCTTTCAAAACACATGATTTCAAAGTATTGAATGAATTTTGAATCGGGTTACTTGAGAACATACGAGATCCGGTCCATTCGCGTGGTAGGGTGTGGGAGTGTTCTAATCTATATCACTTACCAACAATCTGAGTCTCTTATTACGAAGGATAGATCGAGCGATTTAGTCCCTAAAAATATAATCAATTAGTCACAACCACTATCTCTTTAAGCAAAATAACCGGTCAATGAAAAGATCCAAAAAGAGCCATGATGAATCCCTTACCTTAACGATATTAGTTTCGATTTCTAACGATTGTACAATGGCTACGGATGAGTCAAAGTTTTGGCCTTCTACTATAACTCGATTGATCAAGCGAGTGAGTGTCAACACAAATGGCTAGAAATGATTAAAAGAAAGGAGAATATGTATCAAGGTGTTTGAAGTGTTTCGGTCAACACCAAAAGAGATATGACCCAAAGACAAATGTGAGTATTTCGGCAACAAGAGGAATGATGAAAGATGGATTAGTTTCAGTTTTCAAAAAGGATGAGTGAACAAAAGAAATGGTCTCAAAGTTTGAGGTACAATCGGCAAGAAGAAAGAAATGGAATTTGCACTCTCCAAGTTGTGTAGATTCGGCAAGGGCACTACAGCAAAACAAACTTTTAGCGGCGTTTTTTTAGGCTTTTAGCGGCATTTATAAGTGCCATTGCTAAAACAAAAGCATTAAAACAACGCCATAAACAGCTAAAGGTCATGACTTTTAATACGCTTCTTTCTAAACGCCACTAAAGGTCATGTTCTTTAGCTAGCTTTTCCAAAAAACATCAGTATAGGTCATGACTTTTAGCGTTTTTCCTAAAAATCTTTGCTAAAGCCATGAAAATAAGAAAATTAAAATATTATACTTTTAGCGCTTTTACCAAAAACGCAGCTAAAAGTCATAAAAAATAAAAAATAAAATATTATACTTTTTAGCGCTTTTCTCAAACGCCACTAAATCTCATGAAAAATATTATAGAAACGCATACAAATCCAATTTAAAATATATAATTTAATTTGAAGACGTATTAAAATGAAAATTCACAAACAATACGTATTAAAATGGAAATTCATGAACAAGACATATAAGGAATCGCGATCGAGGTACGTTGATACCAATAGCATGATCAAAGAACTTAATCACATAAAAAAACACATGGTTAGACAGATCTTTTTACATTTTAATACATCATAACCATAATTGGTACAATTTTATACCCTAATATCTGCACTTGATTCAGGTTTCAGTTGAAGAACCTTGATTCCAATGACCTCTTGCGACCAATTTTATAGTTTAGAAATCGAAATCCACGAGAGGCGTAGTAAGAAAGAGATACAAACCTTCGGGTTTAGAATGATCTCCATCTTGAGTGCATTAGCTTCCACAAGCCTCTTGATAGCATTCAGGTTAACCCACCTGTAACATTGACTGTGAGTATTGTATGTTTAACTCCAATAGGATTACTCAAAAATGGTAGTTTGATGAACAAGCATATTTAGATGTTTTAACTTCACCGTTAAATGATTTGTTAATGATCAAGCGAAAATGTATAACTCATTCTTAGAAGGAACAAAGTATATAGAGGTTTTCAATTTTCATTCGGTCTGTTGAGATGTCAAAATTGTTTTTGGGACAAAATTACATAATATGCATAGTACATAGTACATAAATTTAAATTTTATGATCTGTGGTTACGTAACTTCCAATTTTATTTACCAACAAATATGCCAATTTTTATTTACCAACAAATATGTCATACACAGATACGAATTATGTTGACACGAACTTTAAGGAAAATGAAGAGTTTATAGTAACAAAGATAAAAGCATACTAAGATAATAGAATTCAAAAGCAGGACTTTATTAAATAAACAATATGGACAAAACAAACACATCTTTTGCTATGTTAGTAATTTAAATTATGCTTATGTAAATT
The DNA here is from genome assembly GCA_025506655.1 of Gossypium rotundifolium. Taxonomy (NCBI): domain Eukaryota; kingdom Viridiplantae; phylum Streptophyta; class Magnoliopsida; order Malvales; family Malvaceae; genus Gossypium; species Gossypium rotundifolium. Next base: position 123,251,199 of record CP106723.1, read on the forward strand.
TTGATACATTTCTATATTATATCATGTACTTATTTTCTATTATTATTATATTTTATGTCGTTATTACTACCTTTTTTTTCATATAATGTTGGTATTACAAATTATCAACTCGGTTTAACACAAACTCGATCGCAAATTGTCCGATCCCTCCAAAGAAATGAGATTATAAGGACAACTTTTCCATATTTCATCGATCAAGCTATAAGATGAAAAAACAAAAAAAGATTGAAGAAGATTAAAAAAAGGCTGATTAGAGAGCTACAATGTTTAAGAAAAGGAAATGAAAGATGGGGTCATATTTTGGGAGAATGCAAAGTCTACATCTAACAAGGAAAAGTGCAATAAAAAGGTACCTCTTCCAAAGCGATTGATCTTTGTTAATCCACAAGTAAGCAAAGCAACAACTTTGGTCAGTCTAGGAATTGGAAGTATTTTCTTTGAAGGAACCTATGTTTAGTTTCAAAATGAATTATTTAACAATTTAAATATTGGAATAAAAAGTAGAATAGATGATACACAATATTTTATAAAATATTGAATAAACAAATAAATAAACTTGATCTTATACCTTCATGAATTCAAGATAACATCCAATAGTCATGATTGCAGCAGAGTTCCAACTTCCAAATTTCTTCTGAGAATCTCCAATGGCAAGCAATTATTCCCACCGCTATAATGACAAAATTGAACCATAGCCATAAGTATATCACTTAATTGAACTATATTATAGTACCACATTCCAAAATGATCTGAGATCTAGCTTTTGCATGAAAAACATGCATCAAGTATATAGAAAATATAGATTGAAAATCACTGGATCCTCTGGGCAAATTTTTCATATGAAACACATACAATTTGCTACAATAGCAATAAGCAACCAAATTATCGAATGATCAATGAGAAAGCAAATGCACTCATTCAGATAAATTTAGGAACTAAATGAATATTTAAAATTATCTATCAACGTTCAAATATGGCATTCAGCAAGTAAAACTTCACACATGTGATATAAGTTCATTTAACAGAAAGGCTAAATTGGCATTTCCATCTATTCAAACAGTTAATCTTGGCTGTTTCTCATGAAGCTTAATGATCCCATGTTGGTAGGCATTGAAGAAATTTCTTTCAAAAAAAGACACCTTGGTGAAATTTCACGCCCTATTGTATTTGTTGGGATATGGCTTGAAACTCAAATTCTGCCATGGTGTCCATTGTAATATATAGATATAGCATGTTAAATTAAGTTATAATAAATGTCGTAAAATTGGTAGAAACTTGGAAAAATATGTTAGAACAAATCACCCTTTTCTGCAAAAACTCTATTTCAGCTAGCAGCATTTCTTGTTGTTGCACCAAACAGAAACAAATTAAAACATATATGAGAAAAATGAAATATAAATGAATAAAGAAAAAAATAATGAAGGTTAAATAAAGTTACCTTCTTGGACCTGATCCTAGTAATTCCTCTTTCAAGCTGTTTTCTACCGCTTTAACTCTTTCACGATTAAGGAACTCAAGGAATCTCCCATTAGGTGCCTTCAAACAAACACAAATTAAAAAAATCCAAGTTTTTATTTTAAATTTAAATTGAAATGTTAATTTGTGAAAGTAAAGTACCTGTTATAATTCTGTAACATTTGAATCTGCTGTCTCAACTTGGCTGATTCTTATTGATAATACTACATAATACATTCCCAATTAATGATATACACGTATATGTATCATTCTTTTCATGCAAATGCTAATATATGATAGTGTAACATCCTGAATTAGTGGGCCTGTGCATTTTGTACGTTGTAGGTTTAATGTGTTAGTTTGAGAATTAGAGGTGCGAATTGGGCTCAGGTTTGGGCTGAAGCCTTGGTTAATTTTCTGTTGGGGCACTACAGGTTTAAAGGTAGGTATTTGTGTTTAAAATGTCAAAATGGTCTTGTGGCCCAAAGTTAGGTGGCACTATAAAAGAGCAGAGGTGGCGTCACTAGTGGATGGAGAGGGCCCAAGGTTGGCGCTTGGAGCCCAAGCTTTTGGGCCAATTTGGCACTTAAAAGGAGCAAGGGGGACGACATCAAGGCTAAATTTAGGGATTTTAATGTCTTAAGATATGTGGATATTATCTTTGATAAAGGAGGAGGAGTTGGTGCTAATTAGGCCTCTTTTGACGGAGTTAGTAGATTAAGATAAGGAAGAAAGATAGGAGCTATCATTTGGTTGCGAGTTGGCGAAAATCAAACACAGAGAGGGGGAGAGAATCAGGTTTAGTATGGCAAGGGTGTGCCAAAATTTGAAGGCCATCTCATTTGTTTTCTTTTCTCATCTTTTCTCTTCCAAAAGCTGAAAACCACCACCCCCCTCACCCTTTCTTTTTCTTCGAAATTCCCTTTTAGCCGAATCTTCTGATCCCCATTGTTATTCTTCTCCCATTCACTAAAAGCCAAAACTACTCTCTTGTTTGTTCTTATAGATGAAATCCCTAAGTCTCAGCATCATTCCATTCGGTTCCTTTTCCCAAAGTGCTCATCATAGCCGAACCCCTATTTTATATTTCGATAAGTTCTCTGTTATTTCCTGTGTTCTTTTCTTTTCTCCTTTTTGGCAGAATAGTCTCTTAAATCTTGTTAAGTGGTTCTATTCTTCTTCTCTTAAAAGCCAAATCTTCACTGCTGTGGCTGCTTGTGCCGAACCTTGAAGATAGTCGAAGGTAAGTGGTTGGTGTGGTTGGCCAATTGGTAAAGGAGGGACCCATATTCCCAGTTGGACGAAAGGTCATCTCCTCTAATCTAAATCTCTTTTAAATCAAATCTCATTTGGTTTTGGTATAGGTGTACAATCAACGTTTCAATCCAAGTCTGTCAACTTCAGGATTTAATCAATTTAGAATAGTGGTGCGATAGTGTGATTCGGCTAGAAGCATCCACCTCGATAGTATAGCGTTGGCGTAATCAGTGTGTAATTTCCCACCATCTCTTTGTCTGTTAGTATATTCAAAGATCTATTTATATTACATTAAATGCCAAATCCGGCATGGTATTTGAAAACTTCGTAAAGTAAGGCGACTCATCAGGTTAGTGATTTCTGTGGTTTTCCTTAAGTAAAATGATTATGTTGAGTTGATATGATATACATGCATGCCATATTCTACGTTTGCTCGGGGTTGGGCGATTGATGTATATGAAAGGGGAAGTGTTCTGTTATAGTGGCTCTGCCACGATATGTTGTAGTGGCCCAGCCACGATCTATTCTGGTGACTATGTCACAAATCTGACGATGAGCAGCTAACTGAAGCATGACTACCATCGGTGGTGTGTAGCGGTGAGGGTGATTGTAGAAATCCCCATTGGTGTGATTGGCAGGTAAGGGTGGTGTGTAGCGAATGGATCTAGGATTGGGATGGGCTTTGCATAATTCTGATATGGGATATTCTGTTATTCTACCCTATGGGGCTAAGGCCCAGTCTGATGGTGCACGAGGGATTGCACACTGAGTCTTGCGACTCACCCGTTGTTTAACATTTTTTGTCAGGTAGCATTTAGTGCATCGGACCGGGCTAGAAAGGAGCGCAAGGGGCCATGCATGGATTTATTTTCACTCAATAAAGGACGTTGTTTTAATTATTTTCCCTTAATATTTTCAATTTATTTGGTTTTTTGTAATAAGGCCACTGGCTATGGTTTATTGGCTTTATGTTTCCATTTTTGGGTTTTCATACACTTAGATCTTATGATTAATTGGAACTAAGGCATGTGTTTAAATAATAAAACTCAAAGGCAAAATTTTGGTTTTTATTCATTAAGGCATTAATTAAAATTATTTCTTTTATAAATTATCAAATTATTAAGTTTTTCCCGTACAAATGTTTAAACTATGCTTTTCAAAAAAAATGCGACATGTTTTACAAAAACTTCTTAGTGACATGCCAGATCCGGTCGGGGTGTTTGGGTTGGGTTTGGGGTGTTACAATTTGGCATCAGAGCCTGGTTTAAAACTCAACTTTGGGGTTTTGGGCTCAAAACATTTTCTAAAGACGGGTTTTGGAAACATGCATGTTTATAAATAATACAGGATGGTTTTCTCGGCATGGCACCTGTGTCTCCGGCCCAAGTCCGCCAGGTAAGTAATCTGAACTCACTGTGTGATATATGTATGTGGGCTTGATGGGCTTTATGGGACATAGATTATCTTAATTAAGACTTGATGGAATTTAGGCCTAGCTTAAACAACTTCTTAAACCTTATAAGACTTAATCTAATTAAACCTGTCCGTGAACAAGTCACAAGGTTAGGGTGTGGCAACAGGCATACGCATGTCTGGGATTGGATCCAGGGAAAGCCTTGTATTTAAGTGGTCCTAGCGACTCACCTCCTCTTCGCTGGAATCCTACCTAGTGCGTAGTGACTGTTCACCTTAACCACGAGGACTTGTTGATGGGCCAAAGTTTCTAAGTAAAACCCGAAAGGGACCAGCCACGTTATTTTACAAAATTACTAAAGTGCCCCTAGTTTTGAAAAAAATTACCAAAACGCCATTGATTTGAAAAATTACCAAAACGCCCTTAATTTAGAAATTATCAAAATTTGCAAAATTACTGAAATACCCTTAGTTTGTAAAATTACCAAAATACCCTTATTTTGAGAAAAAAATCACCAAGATACCCTATTTTGGAAAATTACGAAAATACCCCTATGGGATAAAATTATGAAAATACCTCTAGGTAGTGAAATGACGAAAGTACCCTTATGTGTTGAATGCGGGTTCATGGATGTTGTCTGTATGTTGATTGTTGAATGTATGTAGTTCCCAGAACTAGGAGGAGTAGACTTGAGACTGGAACCTGTAGACATAAATTTGAATTCGAAAGAACCACTATCGAAATGACTTTTCATAAGATTGTTCGTGGATAATCAGTGGAAAGAATTAATAATTCATAAAATTTCTAATCAGATAAATGCCAATCGGAAGAATGAGTACAAGGGGTCGTGGACGTCCGGCCGTGGTCGTGGTAGGGTAGGATGATCGTGTCGAGCGGTGAGGGTGCAGCCATGGGTCGAAAATGAGATGCCGGATCGCCAAATTGTGGAGGGAAAATTTTAGGACCAGATGGCGGAGATGATGCGATATCTCGAGGCGATGTTATGGGTCCTTGAGAGAGTTCTTTGAGGTGCACGATTTTGGAGCTCAAAAATCGTATTCGAACGACTCTGAGCCAACAGAGCAGAGATGTTTAGGGGTGTTTCTGACGTAGCCCCTAACACAACTGAGTATTGGTTAGAAGCGAGTGAGCGCATATTGGATCAACCCACTCTTACGTTGCATGCTCGGTATCTGAGAATTTAAGTTTAGAATCTGAAATAACTGCTAGGAAGATGACTGTGGTTAGTTCGTTAGGACAATCTAGGATAGTGGACAAACTATTTAGGAGTGTACCGTTAGAGACTCAAGGAGTAGTATTTCTGGCAGACCTAATGGAATTACCGTTCGAGGAGTTTGACCTTATCTTGGGAATGGATTGGTTGGCTAAACATCGAGTACCCCAGAAGGCGGGAAGGTGGTTGTGCTAGGGGAAAGAAGGGATTATTTGTCCAACGTAGTATCTGTATTGAAGGTTGTTAAGTTGATTCTGAAAGGATGCAATGTATTTCTGCTTTATCAGTACTTTGGACGCTAAGGAGGTGACTGTCGGTGAGGTAAGAACAATAAAGGATTTCGTAAATGTCTTTCTTGAGGAGTTGCCAGGATTACCTCCGGATCGCGAAGTGGAGTTTGGGATTGAGCTACACCCGGGTACGGCTCCGGTGTCCATTGCTCCTTACAGAATAGTGCCGAAGGAGTTGGTGGAACTCAAAGCTCAGATCGAGGGTTTATTCAATCGAGTGTGTTTACGTGGGGAGTGCCGGTCCTATTTGTGAAGAAGAAGGCGGATCCATGCGTATGTGTGTGGACTACCGTCAACTGAACAAGTTAACGATTAACAATAAGTACCCGCTGCCAAGAATCGACGATCTGTTCGATCAGCTCAAAGGAGCTTCAATTTTCTCTAAGATTGATTTAAGGTCGGGTTATCATCAATTAAAGGTAAAGGAAGGGGACATTTATAAGACGGCGTTTCAAACTCACTACAGTCATTATAAATTTTCGGTGATGCCGTTCGGGTTAACGAACGCACCAGCAGTATTTATGGATATGATGAATCGGGTGTTCCAACCATATCTTGATCAGTTTGTTGTGGTGTTCATTGACAATATCCTGGTTTATTCCAAGTCCGAGGAGGAGCATGATGCACATCTTCGTGTGGTGTTGCAAGTTCTGAGAGAGAAGCAGTTGTTCGCTAAGTTCAGTAAGTGTGAGTTCTGGCTAAGGGAAGTAACTTTCTTAGGGCATGTGGTTTCTGCAGAGGGAATTAGGGTTGACCCTGGGAATATAGAAGCTGTATTGGATTGGAAACCGCCAAAGTCTATGGCAGAGATTCAAAGTTTCTTGGGATTGGCAGGTACTACAGAAGGTTTGTTGAGGGGTTCTCATTAATTATTGCACCTTTAACTAAATTGTTGAGGAAGGGAGTACCGTTTGGTTAGACCGACAAACAGTAAGAGAGCTTTGAGAAACTGAAGAAAATTTTAATAGAAGCGCCGGTGTTAATTGACTAGAGGTGGAAAAGAGTTTACTGCTCATCGTGACACGTCACACGCGGGTTTAGGATGTGTGCTGATACAAGATGGGAAGGTTGTTGCATATGCGTCTCGACAGTTAAGACCGCATGGATTGAATTACCATACGCATAATTTGGAGTTGGCTGCAGTAGTGTTTGGTCTGAAGATCTGGAGACACTACTTGTAGGGGGAGAAGTCTGCTATTTACACTGACCATAAGAGTCTGAAGTATCTCCTTACCCAGAAGGAGTTGAATCTAAGACAATATAGGTGGATTGAACTTTTAAAGGATCGAATATCATCCGGGTAAGGCTAACGTGGTGGCTAATGCGCTGAGTCGAAAGGTGATAGTGGATTTGAGGGCGATGTTCACTCATCTCAGCCTATATGAAGATGGCAGTTTGGTAACTGAACTCCAAGTGAGACCAGTGTGGACAAGTCAGATCAAAGAGAAGCAGCTTCTAGACGAGGTCTTGAGTGCTCGACTCCGGTAAGTACAAAATGGTGAAGGAGAGGACTATAGTTTGAATGGTGATGGGGTTATGTGTTTTCGTAGGAGAATTTGTATGCCAAAGGATGTTGAGTTAAGGCAAATGATTCTTCAGGAGGCGCATAGTAGCCCATACGCTATGCATCCTGGAGGGGTTAAGATGTATTAGGATTTGCGAAAGCAATTCTGGTGGCCAGGTCTGAAGCGAGAGGTAAGAATTCGTGGGAAAATGTTTGACGTGTCAGCAGGTGAAGGCGAAACACCAGTTGCCTTCGGGTTTGTTGTAGCCGGTGAAGATTTCGTAGTGGAAATAAGAAAGAATCATGATGGATTTTGTTAATAGGTTACCACATATGCCCACTAAGAAGGATTCGATTTGGGTGATTGTTGACCGGCTGACGATGTCTGCCCACTTCATACCAGTTCGTGTTGACTATTCTCTGCAAAGGTTGGCTAAGCTGTACGTAGCTGAGGTTGTGAGACTACATGGTGTACCAGACGATCATATCGATAGAGACCCTAGATTCACGCCACTTACGGAAGGCTCGCATCGTGCAATGGGAATAAAGTTAGACTTCAAGATCGCTTTTCCATCCGCAGATCGCTGGTCGATCCGAGAGGTAATCCAGATCTTGGAGGATATGTTAAGAGGTTGCATCATTGATTTGTGGGTAGTTGGGAAGAGTATTTACCTCCAGCAGATTCGCAGACAATAATAGCTACCAATCTAGTATTCAGATGGCGCCTTATGAAGCGTTATACGGACGGAGATGTCGTACCCTTACTTGTTGGTTAGAGTTGGGTGAGCGTCAGGTGTTGGGTCCAGGACTAGTTTTGGAGACGGAAGAAAAAGTTAGGTTAATTCGGGCTCGGTTGAAGAAAGCGTCTGATCGGCAGAAATCTTATGCGGATCTAAAGCGTAAGGAGTTGGAATTTGCAGTGGGAGATCAAGTTTTTTTGAAAGTGTCAACGTGGAAGAAGGTAATGAGGTTTGGTCAAAGGGTAAGCTAAGTCCCCGATTTATTGGACCTTATCGGGCACTAGAACGTGTGGGGCCAGTGGCGTATTGATTGGAGTTGCCTTCAGGGTTGGAGCAGATACATGACGTGTTTCATGTCTCGATGCTAAGGCGTTACCGTTCTAATCCATCGCACATTGTGCCGTGGAAGAGATTGAAGTAAGGCCCGACTTGTCCTTTGAGGAGGAGCCAGTGCAAATCTTGGATCGAGACGTAAAGGTGTTGAGAAGGAAGTCCATTCCTTTGGTCAAGGTTTTGTGGCGAAACCACGGTACAGAGGAAGCGACATGGGAACCAAAAGATGTTATACGACAATAGTATCCCCATCTCTTCTGATCAGGTAAATTTCATGGCCGAAATTTCTTTAAGGGGGGTAAAACTGTAACATCCTGAATTAGTGGGCTTGTGCATTTTGTGTGTTGCAGGTTGAATGTGTTAGTTTGAGAATTAGAGGTGCAAATTGGGCTCAGGTTTGGGCTGAGGCCTTGGTTAATTTTCTGTTAGGGCACTACAGGGTTTAAAGGTAGGTATTTGTGTTTAAAATGTCAAAATGGGCTTGTGGCCCAAAGTTAGGTGGCGCTACAAAGGAGCAGAGGGTGGCGTCACTAGTGGATGGAGAGGGCCCAAGATTGGCCGCTTGGAGCCCAAGCTTTTGGGCCAATTTCGGCACTTAAAAGGGAGCAAGGGGGGACGGCATCAAGGCTAGAATTTAGGGGATTTTAATGTCTTAAGATATGTGGATATTATGCTGATAAAGGAGGGAGGAGTTGGTGCTAATTAGGCCTCTTTTGGAGGAGTTAGTAGATTAAGATAAGGAAGAAAGATAGGAGCTATCATTTGGTTGCAGAGTTGGCCGAAAATCAAACATAGGAGAGGGGGGAGAGAATCAGTTTAGTATGGCAAGTGGTGTGCTGAAAATTTGAAGGCCATCTCATTTGTTTTCTTTTATCATCTTTCTCTTCCAAAAGCCGAAAATCACCACCTCCCTCACCCTTTCTTTTTCTTTGAAATTCCATTTTAGCCGAATCTTCTGATCCCCATTGTTATTCTTTTCCCATTCACTAAAAGCCGAAACTACGCTCTTGTTTGTTTTTGTATCCAAAGTCTCTAAGTCTCAGCATCATTCCATTCGGCACCTTTTCTCAAAGTGTTCATCATAGCCGAACCCCTATTCTATATTTTGGTAAGTGCTCTATTCTTTCCTGTTTTATTTTCTTTTCTCCTTTTTGGTGGAATAGTCTCTTAAATCTTGTTAAGTGGTTCTATTCTTCTTCTCTTAAAAGTTGAATCTTCACTGTTGTGGCTGCTTGTACCGAACCCTGAAGATAGTCGAAGGTAAGTGGTTAGTGTGGTTGGCCGATTGGTAAAGGAGGGACCCATATTTTCGGTTGGCCGAAAGGTCATCTCCTCTAATATAAATCTCTTTTAGATTGAATTTCATTTGGTTTCGGTATAGGTGTGCAATCAATGTTTCAATCTACGTCTGCCAACTTTGGGATTTAATCGATTTAGAATAGTGGTCTGATAGTCATGATTCCGGCTAGAGAGAGCGTCGACCTCAGTAGTATAGCATTGAGCGTAATCAAGTGTGTAATTTCCCACACCATCTCTGTTGACTGTTAGTATATTCAAAGATCTGTTTATATTCTGTTAAATGTCGAAATCCCGGCATGACTGTTGAAAACCCGTGGACGGTAAGGGCGACTCATCAGGTTAGTGACTTCTGTGATTTTCCTTAAGTAAATGATTATGTTGAGTTGATATGATATACATGCATGCCGTTTTCTATGTTTTCTCTGGGTTGGGCGATTGATGTATATGAAAGGGGAAGTGTTCTATTGTAGTGGCCTGGCCATTTCGATCTGCTTCCGTGACTATGTCACAAATCGATGATGAGCGCTAATCGTAGCATGACTGCCATCGGTGGCGTGTAACGGTGAGGGTGATTGTAGAAATCCCCATTGGTGTGATTGGCAGGTAAGGGTGGTGTGTAGCAGATGAATCTAGGATTGGGATGGGCTTTGCATAATTTTGATATGGGATATTCGTTATTCTCGCTCGGGGCTAAGGCCCACCGATGGTGCACGAGGATTGCACACTGAGTCTTGTGACTTACCCCGTTGTTTAACATTTTTTTAAGGTAGCACTTAGTGCATCGGACCGGGCTGGAAAGGAGCGCAAGGTGGCCATGCATGGATTTATTTTGACTCAATAAAGGACATTGTTTTAATTATTTTCCCTTAATATTTTCAATTTGTTCGGTTTTATATTTTATTGTGATAAGGCCACTGGCTATGGTTTATTGGTTTTATGTTTTCGTTTTCGGGTTTTCATACGCTTAGATTTTATGATTAATTGGAACTAAGGCATGTGTTTAAATAATAAAACTCAGAGGTAAAATTTCGGTTTTTATTCATTAAGGCATTAATTAAAATTATTTCTTTTACAAATTATCAAATTATTAAGTTTTTCCCGTACAAATGTTTAAACTATGCTTTTCAAAAAAACATAATATGCGACATGTTTGACAAAAACTTCTTAGTGACATGCCAGATCCGGTCGGGGTGTTTGGGCCGGGTTTGGGGTGTTACAGATAGTATATATGATATACATGTATAAGAAATTTATAAATACCTAAGCATTGATTTCAAGAATGAAGTGTTTGTGTTAGAAGTATCCGAGCAAGCCTTCTTGTACTGCTCATTGTTGATCTTATGTCGCATCAAATAAAAATTTGTTAAAAAGGGATACATATATATATATATGTATTCGACTTTTATTTTTGGCTCAATTCTAGAAGTAAATTTCATGTACATATGAATCAAACACTTCCAATCCAAAATGGACATATACTATTAGCTTAGGGCAAAAAATCACATACACTCTTCATAACATGGTATATATTCACACAATTTACATTACTTTTAAAATTGGAATTCACCTTTTTGAAATTTAAATCTCAAATACTACATTGATTGAATTGCAATTGAGCAGACACTAAGAAATATTTAAGCTGATGTGAGTTAAATTCTGGCCTCAATTGGTAAATGAATTGCAGTATACAAGAACCAAACCAAAATTCACAGAAAAGTAAAAAGTCAAAAAAGCATACTTAAAGCACCATTTTTGCATACTGATATTAACAATATACACAAATAGAAGCTTAACAAAATGCCATTCAATTCAACCAAAGACAAAAACATGGAAAATCAGATTCCATTAGTAGCAACATTCCAATTCAATATAAGATATAAAGTTTTTGCTACAAGCAAGCATGAGTTCATAATTCATATGCAAGTACAATGCGACTCTGCACCTCGTGGTAATTGTCACAATCAATCTTTTGTAGTCAAATAATCGGTCCCTTGCGCACTTGGTAAAATTCTTAAAGCCCTAATACATAGATAAAAGAAAACGATCGTGACTAGTTACTATTAAGCAAAGAAATGTTCAGTGCATAACATGGGATCATGAAACACCCCAAACTCCGCCCATACGCCATGACCGAACTGGTATGCTACGGTTGAAACTTGAAAACTTTGCCTTGAAGGGTTTTGAAAATCTTAGTTTATTATAACCAGTCAATCAAATAATTGTGAAATTTTTGAAACAACTTTAAGCGTTCGCGTTGTTTGTGTTTGAAAAGCCCATTTACCATTTCATTCTATAATTAAGACTTTAAGGGGGGAAAAACATAAGTTTATAAAAACTTAACATAAAAAAAATAAATCGAAAACCTAAGTAATGGAGGCCTTATTACAAAAATATTCCCGAAAATTAAAATTCAAATGAAAATCCGAAAACAGATTTGTAGATAATAGTCTTAATGGCCCCTCGAGTCCGCCTCGGCTCCCATGTCCACGATCTACTGCTCATCTGAAAAGTTGGGAAAAGTAAAAGGTGAGTCACCAAGACTCAGTGTGCAAATCCCAAAAACACATAAAAGCCTTGGGCCCACAAACACATCATGGGCCTTGGCCCACACACAATGGCAACAGAATATTTCATGCAACATGGCCCATCCCAAACCTAAGTGTCCATCCTCTACACACCCCCGTACCAACCTTCACACCGTGGGGATTTCTACAATCAACCCTCCATCCGCTACACACCATATCGATCACTATGTGACCTTTGTGGCAGAGCCACCGATCGCTTCGCGACCTACTCCCCTTCCGTAAATCAATCAATCCCATCCCATGCATACATACATACAATAAGCGAAACATTAAACTATCCAAACAGATCACAGACTTTCACATACTTCGATACACATAGAGGAGTTTCTATGATTACGTATATGGCATCCCTTGCCTACCCTTTCTGGGCATACGACTGTTCATATAGCCTCTCTTTCCGGATTTTAGCCCATAACATACATATAATACAAATTAATGTGTGTGATGGAGATCTACACACCTGGTTATCGTTAAGACGACACTCTCTATGTCGACACTATCAAAAGCCGATACGACTGCTATCTAGCCTAAGATGATGTTCAGAAGCTGGTCCACAACCCGGTGGCCAATCTCGAACAGCAAACACCACTCGTTTCTTAAACTTAGGGATTGGGTTTACGGATCCGATCCTCTCCTTTGCCTGATCCATATTTGATTCCATCAAAAGTCCTTTTCAGAACTACTATAACGAAATAGGGTTGTTATACCATATCATATGATTAAGATCTTTAGTACGATAACGAATCTAACAAAAATCTAATGAAAATTCCTTACCTTGAAATCCCGAAATAGATAGGATACTTAGAGACTAACGAATTCCGGCTTTTGGAATCTAGATAATTCGATCTACTCCGATTTCCCTAGGTGTCACCCCATGATGTGAACACAAGAACAATCCAAATGTTATTCAAAAGATAACCTTACCTGTAACATCCTAGATTAGGGGTTATGCGTTTGTGCATAATTCATGAGTAGTAGGTTTTGACAATGGTTGGAAGTGAATTAAGGGTTTTTAAAATCCTAGGATGAAAGAGAAAGCTTTGGACAATTATTGGTTTTTAAGTTAAAAACAAGAAGTGATGTGGAAAAGTGGCAAGGGACGCTACCTAAGGTGTAAGGGTTATGGCATCAAGTGAAGTACTTTGAGGGAAGAGGTTCAATCCCATTGTGTGCATTTTGCTTAATGAAATAGCATGTTTATGTGATATGGATGTGTGGTGTACATCTTTAGAACCTTGAAATGTAAGGAAATGTAAGGAAATATAAGGAAATGTAAGGAAATAAAAGGAAGTATAAGGAAATGTAAGGAAATGTAAAGAAATGAAAGGAAATAAAAGGAAATGTATGGAAATGTATGGAAATGTAAGGAAATGCAAGGAAATGTATGGAAAGATATGGAAATGTATGGAAATGTAAGGAAATGTATGGAAATGTAAGGAAATGTATGGAATGATTAGTTAAAAGAGGAAAGTGAACATTTTGGAAACCTAAGCTAAAAGAGGAAAGTAAACATTTTGGAAACTAAGCCAAAATAAGAAAGTAAACATTTTGGAAACCTAGGAAATGTCAAGTTTACAGAGCGCTGAAAATTTTGGAAACTTAAAATGACCCCAAATGTCAAATTTTAAAGTTCAAAGGGAACTTAGGGCCAGTGACCCTAAAATATAAAGTATGTGAAATTTGACCCATTAACGGACTTGGAAAAGTGGCTCAAGATGCCATTTAAGGCCTCGTGAAATGGCCCACATGAAAGGGTGTTGGGCTTGAGTTCAAGTCACATAAGAAGCAAATAAAATAAGTTTTATTTTGCTTCTAGAAGCCCAAGAGGTGGACGACACAAGGCTTGCAAAGAGAGTTTCTTTCTCTTTAAAATTCGCTAAATAGGTGGATAAATGAAGAATTATTCTTTAATTAGGAAAATAAGGAAGAGTGGTGGCCAAGTTAAGGATTCTTGGCCTAGTAATTTCGGCTATAAAAGGATGAGACTAGGGCCATTCATTATTCATTCTCCTCTCTCTTTCCTCCGCCAATATTCTTCTTGAGCATCCATTCTTTTTCTTCTTTTCTTTTAGCCTCCTAGCCGATTCCTTCTAAGCCTATTATTCCTCTCTTCTTTCATCTTTGAAACCGAATACATAAGGAATCATAGCCATTGTTCATCAAGTCTCTAAGCCAATCTCTCAAGGTTGAAGTGAAGGTGCAATCGATTCCTTCAAATGAGGGTAAGATCCAAGTTTGGTTTCCATTCTTTATATTTTAGACTTATCGAAATCTAGGGCTAATCCCATTAATGTTCATGGTTGCCAAACTTTGAAGAGATCTTTCAGATTTACTAAGTGTAGGCTACAAGGAAGGAGAAGTTCTTTTCCAAGGTACACCATAAGTCGCGTGTTCCCTAGTTATTCGGTGAGTTTTAGATTTAAAATCCACAAGGTAAGTGTCTATAGCTTTGGCAAGGCCTATTTTGATAATTAGATCTAATTCTTGTTTGTTTAAAAGTCAAACTAACCCCGATGAGATTTAGTGCTTGGCGAATACAAGGAGGAGCATAGCATAGATTTTGGGATTTGATTAGTATTGAAATCGGCAACAAGGTAAGTTTTAAGAATACTAATCCTACTAGGATTTGGATTTATGGTCAAATGGTTTTTTTATTAAAGTAGTAAGTGATTAATCAAATGTAGGAATTGAGATCTAAAGCAATAGATCGGGTTTTGGATTTCAAGGAATTGATAAGCAAATCGGTGTAATTCTACACTAAATCTTGATAGATTTACTACTTTAATTCAATATATGTGTTAATATGAAAGTGTAAGAATATGGCTAAGGTACCGTGTGTACTCCACACTAATCTTAATAGATTTACTTTAAATATGTTATATATGCTAATGTGAAAGTGAAAGAAAGTGGCCAAAGTACCATCTGTGGTACAAAGTACTGTGCACGCTTTTCCTACTCCTACTAGGATTTCAAAAGATGTTATATTTAACATGTGAAAAGTGATGTGAAAGTGAAATAAAATATGATATGCATGATATTTATAATTTGGGGCATTCTGTCAATTGAAGAAGGGAAGTGAATGTGATGACTTGGTCTCACTAAGTGAAAGTGATGACTTTGGTCTCACTAAGTGAATGTGATGACTTTGGTCTCACTAAGTGAAAGTGGTGACTTCATCACATCAAGTGGTAACTTCACATTAAAGTGGTGGCTATGCCACAATATTATCGATGGGCGAGCACGCCGACCGCAATGACCGCCTTCGATGGAGTGTAGCGGATGGAGGGTTGACTTAGTAGTCCCCACTGCACAAAGTTGGTACTGTGGAGTGTAGCGGATGGCATATAGGTTTGGGTTTGGGTTTGCATCATTACCTTGAAATTTTTATATATGATATGTATGATGTGCCTATTTCTATTACGTTTAGTGTTGGTTACACATTGAGTCTATCGACTCACCCTGCTAGGGAATATGTTTCGTGATGAGCAATAATGGACCGGATGGCGTAACTTGTGGTGGCCATGTTCGACTTGAAGTTCAATTTAATTTGAATATTTATTTTATTTTAAAGTACTGCATAATTTATTATTTTGGGTTTCGCTTATGTAATAAGGCCACCGTGATTTAATTTTTATTTCGCTATAATTACTATGTTATGAATTTAGGGCTTTATAAAGTAAGCCCACTTAATATGAAATAAGTTTAAATATTTTGTCACTTGAAACAAATGGGATTTTGTTATAAAAATAAATTTGTTTTCAACTCAAGCCCAACCCACAACAAACTATCTTCCAAAACTCATAGTTTTCAAAACATTCAATGAATTTGAACCGGTTACTTCGAGGAACATACCGATCCACCATTCTCGTGGGCCGGGTTTGGGGTGTTTCAGCTTTATATCGAGCCCGCTTTAAACTCTCTCACTGTGGGCTAAGGCCCAAAACGCTTTCAAATCGAGCTCAAATAAGCTTTATAAAGTATCTTATGAAATAAGTAGGTTTTTCGGCATGGCACCTAAGTCTCCAACCAATCCACCGTGTAAGTACCCTAACTATCTGTGTGATTATGTGAATTATAGAAGGTAGAAAAGGAATGGAACGAGAATAGCATGATAGGAACTTGAACCCTAGGATTAGTCTACTCAAACACAAATACATAAGACTTAATACACTAGACAAACTCGTGATTAAGTCACCGAGCTAGGTGTGGTAAATCAAGCGCATGTCTAGGAGTGGATTCAAGAAGAGCTTGGTATTTAAGCAATTCTAGTGACTCACCTCCTCTTTACTCGAATCCTACCGTGCGTGAGTAAACGCTCACCCTAACCAAGAGGACTTAGTCACAAGCTAAACCCAATAACTAAAACCCGAAAGGGACTAGCCAGATTTTTATGGAAACCCTAATTTTAAAATTTCTAAATTACCTCTTGATTTGAAAAGAATATTTTAAATTTTCCTAAATATTTCGATTTACAAATTTACTAAAATACCCCTAGTGGAAAAAATTACCAAAATGACCCCGGTTTTCAAAATTTTTGCAACTTAAACCTCTTGAAAGTACAATTCTCGAAGAACCCTCAAAGTTTTGCAACTTTTGAAATATCCTCGATTTATTAAAATTTTACAATTTACCCCATGTGTGGAAAGAAATTTACCAAAATACCCCAAGGTCCAAAATTTCAAATACCCTGATTTCAAAAATTTTCCAAAATACCCGGAACTTAAAATACCAAAAATACTTTGTGACAAAACACCAAGGAACCTTATTTTGACAAATTACGAAAATACCTCAGAGGACAAATTACGACAATACCCCGTGTAGTGGAAAACAACAATAAACTAAAACTACAACGTTTCTCTGAATGAACTAAGGTTCATAATTGATAGATGGATGCATGAATGAATGAAAAGACTGTGTGCCTATATGAATACGAAAGAACCACTCCTAAATTCCTTTTCATAAAGTTTCTTGGCGAATAATCAGTGAAACAAAATTTTTAAATACATAAAACTTCTTAATCGATTAAATCATGACGTTAGAAATGAGTTCTAAGGACTTGAACTTAGAGATTGTGCTGGAAAGTATGATGGTTCTATTAAGATCGAGTCTTGTAAGTAAGCATAGTCGGTGAGAAAGATTGTACGATGTCAAGTAAGTAATTTCGAGGATGAAATTATTTTTAAGGAGGGTAGAATCGTAACATCCTAGATTAGGGTTATGCGCTTGTGCATAATTCATGAGTAGTAGGTTTTGACAATGGTTGGAAGTGAATTAAGGGTTTTAAAATCCTAGGATGAAAGAGAAAGCTTTGGACAATTATTGGTTTTAAGTTAAAAATAAGAAGTGATGTGGAAAATGGCAAGGACGCTACCTAAGGTGCAAGGGTTATGGCATCAAGTGAAGTACTTTGAGGAAGAGGTTCAATCCCATTGTGTGCATTTTGCTTAATGAAATAGCATGTTTATCGTGATATGGATGTGTGGTGTACATCTTTAGAACCTTGGAAATGTAAGGAAATGTAAGGAAATATAAGGAAATGTAAGGAAATAAAAGGAAGTATAAGGAAATGTAAGGAAATGTAAAGAAATGAAAGGAAATAAAAGGAAATGTATGGAAATGTATGGAAATGTAAGGAAATGTAAGGAAATGTATGGAAAGGTATGGAAATGTATGGAAATGTAAGCAAAAGTATGGAAATGTAAGGAAATGTATGGAACGATTAGTTAAAAGAGGAAAGTGAACATTTTGGAAACCTAAGCTAAAAGAGGAAAGTAAACATTTTGGAAACTAAGCCAAAATAGGAAAGTAAACATTTTGGAAACCTAGAAAATGTCAAGTTTACAGAGCCGCGTGAAAATTTTTGGAAACTTAAAATGACCCCTAAATGTCGAATTTTAAAGTTCAAAGGGGAACTTAGGGCAGTGTGACCCTAAAATATAAAGTATGTGAAATTTGACCCATTAACTGACTTGGAAAAGTGGCTCAAGATGCCATTTAAGGCCTCGTGAAATGGCCCACATGCAAGGGTGTAGGGCTTAAGTTCGAGTCACATAAGAAGCAAATAAAATAAGTTTTATTTTGCTTCTGAAGCCCAAGAGGTGGACGGCACAAGGCTTGCAAAAGAGGAGTTTCATTCTCTTTAAAATTCGCTAAATAGGTGGATAAATGAAGAATTATTCTTTAATTAGGAAAATAAGGAAGAGTGGTGGCCAAGTTAAGGATTCTTGGCCTAGTAATTTCGGCTATAAAAGGATGAGACTAGGGCCATTCATTATTCATTCTCCTCTCTCTTTTCCTCTACCGAATATTCTTCTTGAGCATCCATTCTTTTCTTCTTTTCTTTTAGCCTCCTAGCCGATTCCTTCTAAGCCTATTATTCCTCTCTTCTTTCATCTTTGAAACTGAATACATAAGGGAATCATAGCCATTGTTCATCAAGTCTCTAAGTCAATCTCTCAAGGTTGAAGTGAAGGTGCAATCGATTCCTTCAAATAAGGGTAAGATCCAAGTTTGGTTTCCATTCTTTTATATTTTAGACTTATCGAAATCTAGGGCTAATCCCATTAATGTTCATGGTTGCCAAACTTTGAAGAGATCTTTCAGATTTACTAAGTGTAGGCTACAAGGAAGGAGAAGTTCTTTTCCAAGGTACACCATAAGTCGCTGTTCCCTAGTTATTCTAAGTGAGTTTTGGATTTAAAATCCACAAGGTAAGTGTCTATAGCTTTCGCCAAGGCCTATTTTGATAATTAGATCTAATTTTGTTTGTTTAAAAGCCAAAACTAACCCCGATGAGATTTAGTGCTTGGCCAATACAAGGAGGAGCATAGCATAGATTTCTGGATTTGCTTAGTATTGAAATCGACAACAAGGTAAGTTTTAAGAATACTAATCCTACTAGGATTTGGATTTATGGTCAAATGGTTTTTTATTAAAGTAGTAAGTGATTAATCAAATGTAGGAATTGAGATCTAAAGCAATAGATCGGGTTTTGGATTTCAAGGAATTGATAAGCAAATCGTGTGTAATTCTACACTAAATCTTGATAGATTTACTACTTTAATTCAATATATGTGTTAATATGAAAGTGTAAGAATATGGCTAAGGTACCGTGTACTCCACACTAATCTTAATAGATTTACGGTTTAAATATGTTATATATGCTAATGTGAAAGTGAAAGAAAGTGGCCAAAGTACCATCTTGTGGTACAAAGTACTCAGTGCACGCTTTTCCTACTCCTACTAGGATTTCAAAAGATGTTATATTTAACATGTGAAAAGTGATGTGAAAGTGAAATAAAATATGATATGCATGATATTTAAAATTTGGGGCATTCGGTCAATTGAAGAAGGGAAGTGAATGTGATGACTTGGTCTCACTAAGTGAATGTCATGACTTGGTCTCACTAAGTGAAAGTGATGACTTGGTCTCACTAAGTGAATGTGATGACTTCGGTCTCACTAAGTGAAAGTGGTGACTTGGTCACATCAAGTGGTAACTTCTTTACATTAAAGTGGTGGCTATGCCACAATATTATCAGATGGGCGATGAGCACGCCGATCGCAAATGACTACCTTCGATGGAGTGTAGCGGATGGAGGGTTGACTTAGTAGTCCCTACGGTGTACAAAGTTGGTACGGTGGAGTGTAGCGGATGGCATATAGGTTTGGGTTTGGGTTTGCATCATTACCTTGAAATTTTATATATGATATGTATGATGTGCCTATTTCTATTACGCTTAGTGTTGGTTACACATTGAGTCTATCGACTCACCCGCTAGGGAATATGTTTCGGTGATAAGCGAGAATGGACCTAAATCAGCGTAACTTGTGGTGGCCATGTTCACTTGAAGTTCAATTTAATTTGAATATTTATTTTATTTTAAAGTACTGCACAATTTATTATTTTGGGTTTTGTTTTATGTAATAAGGCCACCGTGAAGAATTTTTATTTCGCTATAATTACTATGTTATGAATTTAGGGCTTTATAAAGAGTAAGCCCACTTAATATGAAATAAGTTTAAATATTTTGTCACCGAAACAAATGGGATTTTGTTATAAAAATAAATTTGTTTTCAACTCAAGCCCAACCCACAACAAACTATCTTCCAAAACTCATAGTTTTCAAAACATTCGAATGAATTTGAACCGGGTTACTTCGAGGAACATACCAGATCCAGTCCATTCTCGTGGGCCGGGTTTGGGGTGTTTCAGTTTGGTATCAGAGCCCAGTTTTAAACTCTCAGCCTGTGGGCTAAGGCCCAAAACGTTTTCAAATCGAGCTCAAATAAGCTTTATAAAGTATCTTATGAAATAAGCGTGTTTTTCTCGGCATGGCACCTAAGTCTCCACCATGATCCACCGGTAAGTACCCTAACTATCTGTGTGATTATGTGAATTATAGAAGGTAGAAAAGGAATGGAACGTAGAATAGCATGATAGGAACTTGAACCCCAGGATTAGTCTACTCAAACACAAATACATAAGACTTAATACACTAGACAAACCTGTGATTAAGTCACCGAGCTAGGTGTGGTAATCTGCAGTGCGATGTCTATGAGTGGATTCAAGAAGAGCTTGGTATTTAAGCAATCCTAGTGACTCACCTCCTCTTTACTCGAATCCTACCAGTGCGTAGTAAACGTTCACCTAACCAAGAGGACTTAGTCACTGCTAAACCTAATAACTAAAACCCAAAAGGACTAGCCAGATTTTTATGGAAACCCTAATTTTAAAATTTCTAAATTACCCTCTTGATTTGAAAAGAATATTTTTAAATTTTCCTGAAATATTTCTGATTTACAAATTTACTAAAATACCCCTAGTGGAAAAAATTACCAAAATGACCCTGGTTTTCAAAATTTTTGCAACTTAAACCTCTTGGAAAGTACAATTCTCAGAAAGAACCCTCAAAGTTTTGCAACTTTTGAAATATCCTCGATTTATTAAAATTTTACAATTTACCCCTGTGTGGAAAGAAATTTACCAAAATACCCCAAGGTCCAAAATTTACAAATACCCTGATTTCAAAAATTTTCCAAAATACCCGGAACTTAAAATACCAAAAATACTTTGTGACAAAACACCAAGGAACCTTATTTTGACAAATTATGAAAATACCCACAGAGGACAAATTACGACAATACCCCTGTAGTGGAAAACAACAATAAACGAAAAACTACAACGCTTTCTCTGAATGAACTAAGGTTCATAATTGATAGATGGATGCATGAATGAATGAAAAGATCTGTGCCTGTATGAATACGAAAGAACCACTCCTAAATTCCTTTTCATAAAGTTTCTTGGCGAATAATCGTGAAACAAAATTTTAAATACATAAAACTTCTTAATCGATTAAATCGCGACGTTAGAAATGAGTTCTAAGGACTTGAACTTAGAGATTGTGCCCGAAAGTATGATGGTTCTATTAAGATCGAGTCTTGGCGTAAGCATAGTGCGGTGAGAAAGATTGTACGATCACAAGATAAGTAATTTCGAGGATGAAATTATTTTTAAGGAGGGTAGAACTGTAACATCCTAGATTAGGGGTTATGCGTTTGTGCATAATTCATGAGTAGTAGGTTTTGACAATGGTTGGAAGTGAATTAAGGGTTTTTAAAATCCTAGGATGAAAGAGAAAGCTTTGGACAATTATTGGTTTTTAAGTTAAAAATAAGAAGTGATGTGGAAAAATGGCAAGGGACGCTACCTAAGGTGCAAGGGTTATGGCATCAAGTGAAGTACTTTGAGGGAAGAGGTTCGAATCCCATTGTGTGCATTTTTGCTTAATGAAATAGCATGTTTACTGTGATATGGATGTGTGGTGTACATCTTTAGAACCTTGGAAATGTAAGGAAATGTAAGGAAATATAAGGAAATGTAAGGAAATAAAAGGAAGTATAAGGAAATGTAAGGAAATGTAAAGAAATGAAAGGAAATAAAAGGAAATGTATGGAAATGTATGGAAATGTAAGGAAATGTAAGGAAATGTATGGAAAGGTATGGAAATGTATGGAAATGTAAGCAAAAGTATGGAAATGTAAGGAAATGTATGGAACGATTAGTTAAAAGAGGAAAGTGAACATTTTGGAAACCTAAGCTAAAAGAGGAAAGTAAACATTTTGGAAACTAAGCCAAAATAGGAAAGTAAACACTTTGGAAACCTAGAAAATGTCAAGTTTACAGAGTCCATGAAATTTTTGGAAACTTAAAATGACCCCAAATGTCGAATTTTAAAGTTCAAAGGGGAACTTAGGGCCAGTGACCTAAAATATAAAGTATGTGAAATTTGACCCATTAACGGACTTGGAAAAGTGGCCTGAAGATGCCATTTAAGGCCTCAGGAAATGGCCCACATGCAAGGGTGTAGGGCTTAAGTTCGAGTCACATAAGAAGCAAATAAAATAAGTTTTATTTTGCTTCTAGAAGCCCAAGAGGTGGACGGCACAAGGCTTGCAAAAGAGGAGTTTCATTCTCTTTAAAATTCGGCTAAATAGGTGGATAAATGAAGAATTATTCTTTAATTAGGAAAATAAGGAAGAGTGGTGGCCAAGTTAAGGATTCTTGGCCTAGTAATTTCGGCTATAAAAGGATGAGACTAGGGCCATTCATTATTCATTCTCCCTCTCTCTTTTCCTCTACCGAATATTCTTCTTGAGCATCCATTCTTTTTCTTCTTTTCTTTTAGCCTCCTAGCCGATTCCTTCTAAGCCTATTATTCCTCTCTTCTTTCATCTTTGAAACTGAATACATAAGGGAATCATAGCCATTGTTCATCAAGTCTCTAAGTCAATCTCGAAGGTTGAAGTGAAGGTGCAATCGATTCCTTCAAATAAGGGTAAGATCCAAGTTTGGTTTCCATTCTTTTATATTTTAGACTTATCGAAATCTAGGGCTAATCCCATTAATGTTCATGGTTGTCAAACTTTGAAGAGATCTTTCAGATTTACTAAGTGTAGGCTACAAGGAAGGAGAAGTTCTTTTCCGAAGGTACACCATAAGCGCGTGTTCCCTAGTTATTCTATGAGTTTCGGATTTAAAATCCACAAGGTAAGTGTCTATAGCTTTCTATAATGCCTATTTTGATAATTAGATCTAATTCTTGTTTGTTTAAAAAGCCAAAACTAACCCCTCATGAGATTTAGTGCTTGGTCGAATACAAGGAGGAGCATAGCATAGATTTCGGGATTTGCTTAGTATTGAAATCGACAACAAGGTAAGTTTTAAGAATACTAATCCTACTAGGATTTGGATTTATGGTCAAATGGTTTTTTATTAAAGTAGTAAGTGATTAATCAAATGTAGGAATTGAGATCTAAAGCAATAGATCGGGTTTTCGGATTTCAAGGAATTGATAAGCAAATCGTGTGTGTACCTACACTAAATCTTGATAGATTTACGGCTTTAATTCAATATATGTGTTAATATGAAAGTGTAAGAATATGGCTAAGGTACCATGTGTACTCCACACTAATCTTAATAGATTTACGGTTTAAATATGTTATATATGCTAATGTGAAAGTGAAAGAAAGTGGCCAAAGTACCATACTGTGGTACAAAGTACTCAGCACGCTTTCCTACTCCTACTAGGATTTCAAAAGATGTTATATTTAACATGTGAAAAGTGATGTGAAAGTGAAATAAAATATGATATGCATGATATTTAAAATTTGGGGCATTCGGTCAATTGAAGAAGGGAAGTGAATGTGATGACTTGGTCTCACTAAGTGAATGTCATGACTTGGTCTCACTAAGTGAAAGTGATGACTTCGGTCTCACTAAGTGAATGTGATGACTTCGTCTCACTAAGTGAAAGTGGTGACTTGGTCACATCAAGTGGTAACTTCTTACATTAAAGTGGTGGCTATGCCACAATATTATCATGGGCGATGAGCACGCCAACCTGCAGCTGATCGCCTTCGATGGAGTGTAGCGGATGGAGGGTTGACTTAGTAGTCCCCACTTGTACAAAGTTGGTACGGTGGAGTGTAGCGGATGGCATATAGGTTTGGGTTTGGGTTTGCATCATTACCTTGAAATTTTTATATATGATATGTATGATGTGCCTATTTCTATTACGTTTAGTGTTGGTTACACATTGAGTCTATCGACTCACCCCGTTGTGGGAATATGTTTCAGGTGATAAGCAGTAATGGACCGGAACGGCAGAACTTGTGGTGGCCATGTTCGACTTGAAGTTCAATTTAATTTGAATATTTATTTTATTTTAAAGTACTGTACAATTTATTATTTTGGGTTTTGTTTTATGTAATAAGGCCACCGTGATGAATTTTTATTTCTGCTATAATTACTATGTTATGAATTTAGGGCTTTATAAAGAGTAAGCCCACTTAATATGAAATAAGTTTAAATATTTTGTCACCTGAAACAAATGGGATTTTGTTATAAAAATAAATTTGTTTTCAACTCAAGCCCAACCCACAACAAACTATCTTCCAAAACTCATAGTTTTCAAAACATTCGAATGAATTTGAACCGGGTTACTTCGAGGAACATACCAGATCCAGTCCATTCTCGTGGGCCGGGTTTGGGGTGTTTCACTACCATGCCTATAAGCCTTTCGGCTTTGGCCTCCAAAAATCGAAAGTAAAGAAAAGAATAAAAGAGATTGGCACCTACCTTAACAGAGAATTCGGCAGCTCCCAAAGAATTTCCTACATTTGAGAAGATCAAAAAGAGAGAAGATGACAGGAAGAAATCTATGCGGATTCAGCTTTTAGTGGAGAAATCAAAAAAAGAGGATAGGAGGTATTTGGCTATGGAGATGAGAAGAAAGTTTAGAGTCTCGACTTTTGAATGAAAGTGAAGATGAGAGAATAGGCTTAGAGATTTCAGCTTTATGGAGAAATCGGCATAAGAGGAAAAGAATGGAAAAAGAAAGTGAAGTGAGAGGTTTTGGCTTTTGAAGAAATCAAAAGAAAAGAAATTGCAGAGACTGACTGAGAGTTTCGGCACAGAGAATGAGGAAAAGAATAGGGTTCAAATGCCAGAATTGAAGAGATACCACCCCTATTTATAGAGAATTTCGGCACTTACTTATCAAAACCCGAAAGTGCCCTTCCTGATAACTAACAATTAATCAAATAATAGGGGAAATTTCGGCACCCCTTTGCCATAAAGAAACCGATTTCTTTCCCTCTAGGAGATGGAATTTCAATAACACCGCCTCTCGTGAGATAGCTCCTATCTTTTCTCCTTTATCTTAATCATTCATACCTTTAGAAGAGGCCTAAATAACACCACCTCTCCCTACTATTATCAGCACACTATCCACATTATCCTAATCATTAAATCCCTCCTAAAATTAAGCCTCATTGTCGTCCCCCTCCTTGCTCCTTTTAAGTGCCAAAATGGCCCAAAGACATGGGCTCCTTGCGGCAAAAACTTGGGCCTCACCTCCTGCTATTACGCCAACCTATAACTCTCTGCAACACCACATACCATCGGGCCACAAGCCCATTTTGCAACCTAAAGCACTGATACCATCTTTTAAACCCCATGGTACCCAAGCAGGAATTTTAACCAAGGCTTCGGCCTAATCTTGGGCCCAATTTAAACCCCTAACACTCAAATTAACATATTAAACATATCCACCCACTAAACGCATTGGCCCATTAATTCAGGATGTTACAGTTCTACCCCCTTAAAGAAATTTTGACCTCGAAATTACCTGGTCAGAACAGATGGGGGTACTACTACCGTATTGCTTCCTCTGGTTCCCACGTAGCCTCCTCAGAGCCGTGATTCTGCCCTAGAACCTTAACCAACGGAACCATTTTCCTTCGCAACATTTTGACATCACGATCCAAGATCTCCACTGGTTCTTCTTCAAAGGATAGGCCAGGTCTCACCTCGATTTCTTCCACAGGCACCACATGAGACGGATCCGAACGATAACGTCTTAACATAGAGACGTGAAACACATTGTGGATCTGATTCAACTCAGTTGGTAGCTCTAGCTGATAGGCTACCAGTCCCACTCGTTTCAACACCCGATAAGGTTCGATGAATCTGGGACTTAATTTACCTTTCCGTCCAAATCTTAACACCTTTTTCCACGGCGACACCTTTAGAAATACCTTGTCTCCCACTGCAAACTCTACGTCCTTACACTTTAAATCAGCATAGGACTTCTATCCGTCCGACGCCTCCTCTAGTCGAGCCTGAATTATCTCAACCTTCTCCTCCGTCTCGATGACCAAGTCCAGACCCAAAATCTGACATTCCCCAGTTCCGTCCAACTAGTAGGAGTACGACACTTTTGCCTGTACAACGCTTCATAGGGTGCCATCTAAATACTAGCCTGGTAGCTGTTGTTGTACGCAAACTCTTCCAACGGCAAAAACTCCTCCCAACTACCCCTGAAATCAATGACACAGCCCCTTAGCATGTCCTTCAAGATCTGAATCACCCGCTCAGACTGTCCATCGGTCTGAGGATGGAATACCGTACTAAAATCCAACTTCGTACCTAACGCTTGATGCAACGCCTTCCAAAATCACGACGTGAACCTAAGGCCCCTATCTGATATAATAGATACTGGTACTCCACGTAACCTTACTACCTCCGCTATGTATAGCTTAGCCAATCTCTGCAGAGAGTTATCGACTCGTACCGGTATGAAATGAGCAGACTTCGTCAAGCGATCTATAATCACCCAGACCGAATCTTTCTTAGTAGGCATGAGAGGTAGCCCACTAACAAAGTCCATTGTGATCCTTTCCTACTTCCACTGTGGAATCTTCACTGGCTGCAACAACCCTAATGGTAACTGATGTTCTGCCTTGACCTGCTGGCTGGTCAAACACCTACTCACAAACTCAGTTACCTCACGCTTCAAGCTTGGCCACCAAAATTGGTCCCGCAAATCCCGATACATCTTGCTCCCTCCGGGGTGCATAGCGTATGGACTACCATGCGCTTCTTCCAGAATCCTATGCCTCAATTCAGGATCTTTCGGCATGCACACTCTCCCTTGGAAACATAATAGTCCATCCTCATTCACACTAAATTCCGTTGATTCATCACTTGCTCCTACCGGAAACTTCTCCTTTAGCAACTCATCAGTCTGCTGCTTCTCCTTAACTTGACTGACCCAAGAGGGTTTCACTTGAAGTTCAGCCCATAAACTCCCATCATCATATAAGCTAAGGTGAGCAAACATTGCTCTCAAGTCAGTGATCACCTTACGACTTAAGGCATCTGCCACCACATTAGCCTTACCCGGATGATACTCGATCGAGCAGTCATAATCCTTTAACAACTCGATCCACCTCTTCTGCCTTAGATTCAACTCCTTCTTAGTCAAAAGGTACTTTAAACTCTTATGATCCGTGTAAATGAAAGATTTTTCCCCGTACAAATAATGCCTCTAAATTTTCAAGGTAAACACTACTGCCGCCAATT
Organism: Gossypium rotundifolium; assembly: GCA_025506655.1. Taxonomy (NCBI): domain Eukaryota; kingdom Viridiplantae; phylum Streptophyta; class Magnoliopsida; order Malvales; family Malvaceae; genus Gossypium; species Gossypium rotundifolium. The sequence continues at coordinate 123,278,737 of CP106723.1, forward strand.
CCAAATCATGGGTGGGATAATTCAACTCGTGCGGTCTTAATTGTCGAGATGCATATGAAACAACCTTTCCATCTTGCATCAACACACATCCTAATCCCGTGTGTGAAGCATCACAATAAATTACGAACTCCTTCCCAACCTCCGACTGAATCAACACCGGAGCCTCTATCAAAATCCTTTTAACTTCTCAAAACTCTCCTGCTGGTTATCAGACCAAACGAATGAAACTCTTTTCCGTAGAAACTTAGTCAACGGTACTGCAATCAGAGAAAATCCTTTAACAAATCTTCTGTAGTACCCAGCCAAACAAAGAAAACTTTGAATTTCTGCCACAAATCTAGGTGGCTTCCAATCCAATACCGCTTCTATTTTTCGAGGGTCCACCCTAATCCCCTCTACTGACACAATGTGACCTATAAAAGTAACTTCCTTAAGCTAGAATTTACACTTGCTGAATTTGGTATAAAGATGCTTCTCCCTCAGAATCTGCAGAACCATTCGCAGATGTGAATCATGCTCCTCTTTCGATCTTGAGTAAACTAAGATGTCATCAATAAACCCTACGACAAACCGATCCAAGTAGGGTTGGAACACTCAGTTCATCATATCCATAAATGCGGTTGATGCATTAGTCAACCCAAATGGCATCACCATGAACTCGTAATGTCCATAGCGAGTCCTAAAAGCTTTCTTATGAATATCCGCTTCCTTGACCTTAAGATGATGGTATCCTGACCTCAGATCTATCTTTGAGAACACTGACGCCCCTTTCAGTTGATCGAACAAGTCATCAATCCTTGGCAATGGATACTTGTTCTTAATAATCAACTTGTTCAGCTGACGGTAGTCAATGCACATGCGCATTGATCCATCCTTCTTTTTAACAAACAACACCAGCGCTCCCCAAGGCGACACACTTGGTCGAATAAATCCTTTATCTAACAACTCTTGTATTTGTGCTTTCAACTCTACCAGCTCCTTTGGCGCCATTCTATAAGGAGCAATAGATACCGGTACTGGTCCCGGAAGAAGATCGATTCCAAACTCCACTTCTCGATCCGGAGGTAATCCTAGAAACTCTTCTGGGAAAACATCAGGAAACTCCTTCACCATCCTAACGTCCCCAATAGTTAGGTCCTTGGCTTCCAAAGCCCGTACAAACATTAAAACTACCTCGTATCCTTTCCTCACCATCCTTTCTGCTCTTAGGCCAGTCACCACATTCGACAGACAATTCCCCTTTTCTCCTATCACCAACACTTCACCTCCCTCGGGGGCTCTTAATACCATACGCTTGGCTGCACAATCTAGGTTAGCTTGGTACTTCACCAACCAATCCATGCCTAATATTAAGTCGAACTCCCCGAACGGTAACTTCATCATATCCGTTAGGAAAACTATTCCCTAAACTTCTAAAGAAACCTCCCGAAAAAGTTTATCTACTACCACAGACTGCCTTAATGGGCTAATTACAGTCATCGCCTAGGGGTAATCTCGTAATCTAAACTTAAAGTACTAGACACACTACTTGTAACATATGAGTGTGTCGATCCAATATCAATTAACACAGTATAAGGCAATCCAAAAATTAAAACGCATCTAGGTTATAACATCCGTGTATCACCTCCTCTCGACATCTAGCAAGATAGACCAACCCCAGGTCGCCTCACCTCAAGAGTTCCACCGCCTCTACTGGTGCTCCTCGGCCTCACCAAACCATTACCACCTCCGGTGGACCACGACCCTCTCACGATCGCCGACCTCCTCTACCCGGCTAAGCATTTCCCTGCCCTACGGGTCCTACCTCATCCCGTGGCTGAGGACAGTCTCTTATCTGATGATCCGTAGATCCACACCTAAAGCACTTCCCACTTCCTGCCCAACACTCACCTACATGAAACTTACCACATCGAGTACACTTCTGTGTTTGGCTAGCAGCAATAGGTCTCTCAGCCCGTCTTGGTCCATCCAATCTAGGCCTTTTCTGAGTACACACGACTGTCCCTGATGATTCAAAATTTCTCTTACCTCTACCACTATCTTTATCCTTGTTCAGCTTTTCCGTCCATTTCACCTCCTTAGCTATCTTAGCTTTCTCCACAAGCACAACAAATTCCATCTCTCGTTGTAGAGCTATCAAAACCAGTAGGTCATCCTTCAGGCCATCCTCAAAATGAACACATCGCTCATGCTCTGTGGCCACTATCCCTCGAGCATAACGACTAAGGCGTAAGAATTCAGCTTCATAAGCCGCCACCAACCTACTTCCTTGAACCAGATTTAGGAACACTCTACGCTGCGCATCCACATAGCTCATTCCAATGTATTTACTCTGGAACGCCATTCTAAAGTAATCCCAGGTGATACAGTCAGCTACGGTACCATCCTTAACCGTAAGCCACCATTGATATGCTTCGTTCCAGAGGAGAGACACCACTCCCTTCAGCTTCTCCTCTTCCGTGAAGTCAAGATCATCTATTATACGCTCCATTGCTTCCAACCAATACTCTGCTGTGCTAGGAGCTACACCAGAAATTCCCTTAAACACCTCTACCCCATTGGCTCTAAGTCGCTCCGGCACAGACTTTTGAGCTCCTATGCCCATGCCTGCCCCAGTAACTCTCTCTAACACCCTCAACATCGCCTGACATTGTATCATCCCCGACCGTCTAATCCTAGAATTCTGCCTCCAATGCTAGTGGCACTGGTACCTCATTCCCTGACTCATGGCCAGACCCTACGGGTTCTGACACATCAATCCTACCTTTACCTCAGCTACGCACACCACGTCCCCTCATGCTCATTCTACCATTCGTGATTTATCTGATGAAAAATTTTATGAATTAATACTTTTTTCCACTGATTAATAACGGACAGTCTTATGGAAAGTAGTTTTAACAGTAGTTCTTTCGAATTCAAATTCTATCCACAAAGTTCAGTTCTCAAGTCTATATTTTTAGTTTTAGAATATACATACATACAACATCCATCACACATCAACATACAAGCAAAGATCCATGAACTCACATTCATCACCTAGGGTATTTTTGTCGCTTCACTACTGGGGTATTTTTGTAATTTTATCCTACAGGGGTATTTTTGTAATTTTCCAAAATAGCGTATCTTGGCGATTTTAAAAAATAGGGGTATTTTGGTAATTTTGTCAACCCGGGGGTATTTTGGTAATTTTGTCAATTGGGGGTATTTCGGTGATTTTACAAATCCAGGGTATTTTGGGAAGTTTTCACAAACCAAGGGGATTTCGAAAATTTTACAAAACTGGGGACATAAGTAATTTTTACAAAAATAATGTGGCTGGTCCCTTTCGGGTTTTAGTTATAAGTTTTGGCCCGTCAACAAGCCCTCTCGATTAGAGTGAACAACCACTACGCACCAGGTAGGATTCTAGAAAAGAGGAGGTGAGCCGCTAGGGCCGCTTAAATACCAAGCTCTTCCTGGATCCAATCCTAGACATGCGTATGCCTGTTACCACACCCTAACCCTGTGACTTGTCCACAGACATGTTTAATTAGAAATTAAGTTTTATGGAATTTGGAGAATTGTTTATACTAAACCTAAAGTCCATCAATTCTAACATACTAACCTATGTCCCTTTAAAGCCCAATAATGCACACCACATCAAGAGTTAGAATACTTACCTGCGTGGATCGGGTGTCGATAGACTCGAAGGCCATATCTCAACTGTATTTTTCTCAAACTTACATCATTTTTACAAACCACTACTAGACACATTTCACAGCCCGAGTTTTGAACTGGGCTCTGATACCAAAAATGTAACACCTCAAACCCGGCCCATACGTCATGACTGGATCTGGTATGCTACGAGTTGAAACTTGAAAACTTTGCCTTGAAGGGTTTTGAAAATCTTAGTTTATTATAGCCGGTCAATCAAAAATTTGTGAAATTTTTGAAACAACTTTAAGCGTTCGAGTTGTTTGTGTTTGAAAAGCCCATTTACCATTTCATTATATAATTAAGACTTTAAGAGGGGAAAAAACATAAGTTTATAAAAACTTAACATAAAAAAAATAAATCGAAAGCCTAAGTAATAGAAGCCTTATTACAAAAATATTCCTAAAAATTAAAATTCAAATAAAAATCCGAAAATAGTCAATATAGATAATAGTCTTGATGGACCCTCGAGTTCGCCTCGGCTCCTATGTCCATGATATACTGCTCATCTGAAAAGTTGGGAAAAAGTAAAAGGGTGAGTCACCAAGACTCAGTGTGCAAATCCCAAAAACACATAAAAGCCTTGGGCTCACAAGCACATCATGGGCCTTGGCCCACACACAATGGCAACAGAATATTTCATGCAACATGGCCCATCCCAAACCTAAGTGTCCATCCTCTACACACCCCCGTACCAACCTTCACACCGTGGGGATTTCTACAATCAAACCTCCATCCGCTACACACCATATCGATCACTATGTGACCTTTGTGGCAAAACCACCGATCACCTTGCGACCTACTCCCCTTCCGTAAATCAATCGATTCCATCCCATGCATACATACATACAATAAGCGAAATATTAAACTATCTAAACAGATCGCAGACTTTTACATACTTCGATACACATAGAGTAGTTTCTATGATTACGTACCTGGCTTCCCTTGCCTACCCTTTCTGGGCATACGACTGTTCATACAGCCTTTCTTTCCGGCTTTTAGCCCAGAACATACATATAATACAAATTAATGTGTGATAGAGATCTACACACCTGGTTACCGTTAAGATGACACTCTCTATGTCGACACTATCAGAAGCCGATACGACCGCTATCCGCCTAAGATGCTGTTCAGAAGCGGTCCACAACTCGGTGGCCAATCTTGAACAGCAGACACCACTCGTTTTTTAAACTTAGGGATTGGGTTTACGGACCCGATCCTCTTCTTTTCCTGATCCATATTTGATTCCATCAAAAGTCCTTGTTAAAACTACTATAATGAAATAGGGTTGTTAAACCATATCATATGATTAAGAGCTTAAGTACGATAACGAATCTAACGAAAATCTAATGAAAACCCCTTACCTTGAAATCCCAAAATAGATGGGATACTTAGAGACTAACAGATTCTGGCTTTTGGAATCTATATAATTCAATCTACTCCAATTTTTCGAGGTGTCACCCCATGATGTGAACATAAGAACAATCCAAACGTTATTCAAAAGATAACCTTACCATGCCTATAAGCCTTTCAGCTTTGGCCTCCAAAAATCGAAAGTAAAGAAAAGAACAGAAGAGATCGGCACCTACCTTAACAGAGAATTTGGCAACTCCCAAAGAATTTCTGGCTTTTGAGAAGATCAAAAAGAAAGAAGATGACAGGAAGAAATCTATGCGGATTCGACTTTTAGTGGAGAAATCGACAAAAGAGGATAAGAGGTATTAGGCTATGAAGATGAGAAGAAAGTTTAGAGTTTCAGCTTTTGAATAAAAGTGAAGATGAGAGAATAGCTTAGAGATTTCGGCTTTATAGAGAAATCGACACAAGAGGAAAAGAATGGAAAAAGAAAGTGAAGTGAGAGGTTTCGACTTTTGAAGAAATCAAAAGAAAAGAAATTGCAGAGACTGACTGAGAGTTTCGGCACAGAGAATGAGGAAAAGAATAGGGTTCAAATGCCAGAATTGAAGAGATACCACCCCTATTTATAGAGAATTTCGGCCTTTACTTATCAAAACCCGAAAGTGCCCTTCCTGATAACTAACAATTAATCAAATAATAGGGGAAATTTCGGCACCGCTTTACCATAAAGAAATCGATTTCTTTCCCCCTCTAGGAGATGGAATTTCGGCCAACACTGCTCTCAGCAGATAGCTCCTATCTTTTCTCCTTTTATCTTAATCTATTCATACCTTTAGAAGAGGTCTAAATAACACCACCTCTCCCTACTATTATCAGCACACATCCACATTATCCCAATAATTAAATCCCTCCTAAAATTAAGCCTCATTGCCGTCCCCCTCCTTGCTCCTTTTAAGTGCTAAAAATGGCCCAAAGACATGGGCTCCTTGCGGCAAAAACTTAGGCCTCACCTCCTACTATTGGCGCCAACCTATAACTCCTCTACAACACCACATACTACTGGGCCACAAGCCCATTTTGCAACCTAAAGCACCAATACCATCTTTTAAACCCCATGGTACCCAAACAGGAATTTTAACCAAGGCTTCGGCCCACTCCTGGGCCCAATTTAAACCCCTAACACTCAAATTAACACATTAAACATATGCACCCACTAAACGCATCGGCCCATTAATTCAGGATGTTACAGATCAAGTGTTTGAATGAAACATACCACACCAAGCACATCTAAAATTGTTGTGCTTGAATCTATGTTCAGGAACCTACATAAAAATAATGCCATATTACTTGTCCTGGTACTCAAAGTTGGCAAGGCTAGTAAACAAGAGGAAAGGGGCAGAATGATGCAGACGTCTTCAAGCAATAAGAAAAGGAGATATCACATCAGCAAGCAGAAAACAAATCTATGAGTTGGGTAAACAAAACATAGAGCATGACAAATAGAATCACAATTTTTCTTCCTGGTTTCCCTATAGACCCAAACCAAATTCACATAAAAGATTTGAACAAATGAGCCATGAAGCATACCATTCACAATTCATTGTGGAAATTACTATATACTTGTACATAGAATGTTCAAAACTAAGTCAGATCGCTACCAAGACAAGAGAATGTATAATAAAACTTGCTTTGTAGTTTTTAAAAAGAAACATCCAACAGTTAATTACTATTTGGGGAGAGGAAAGCACCTCAACAGTTAACTAATTTTTAAAATTGAACAAAATTATATTAGTTATTATGGAACAGGATTTTAATGGTGACTTTCCAGTTACATTAAAATGGTGATGAAACCATAAATTGTATCAACCAACAAGACATGATTGCAACATTGAGAATTAGCACCCACCACTCAAACATAACTAAGGGCATGTTTGGATGGCCAACTTAATCTACAACAATGGCTCGATTGGCTATTGTTACCTAAAATTGCTCCAATTAACGTTAGAAATGCCTAATTACTTTAGATTAGGATTAGACATTGGAGTCAAACAAGTTGACACCATTTCTTCTTTTTGACCATTTTAGCAGACATAGTGCAGAATTTGACAGACAATTGCATAAGTAAATTCACAAAAATTACAAATGTTGGTAACAAACCAAAAAATCCACCATTACAGATCATAGATGAAAATATTTTTCTTTTTGTATTGTACACACAAAAAAAATGAACCATCCATCAAAATCTAAATTCAAATCTGATCATCTCACTACTATTTAATTTAACAAAATGGGAATATAAACAAAGAAAACGCCATGCGATTTAAAAAAATTGAAACTAAAAATCTAAGCATGCAAAGGACCTGGAGCCACCAGTACCGGAGTGGGTTGATTGTAGGGTGGAGAGCCAAGACTGCAGTTGAAACAGGCGGTGGAGGAGAAAATTATGGTGGGGGATTTGGGTTCGTGTTAGGAGGCGGTGGAGGAGGAAATTGTGGTGGGGGGTTTGGGTTCGTGTTAGGAGGCGGTGGTGGAGGAGTAAAATCAGAAAATATCCAGAAGCTCTTACAATGAAAGCAAAGTATACCCAGAGAGACCGAAAAAAACACACAACAAATAGGAGATTTCCTTTTCTATTTAGGTGAAAAATGAATGTATTAAAATGACATAAACGAAAAAAAAAAAATGGGGGGAAACCGATTTGGGGATTTTGGTTTGGGATTTTGGGAAAATGATATAGGAAATTTTGGTGACTTACGAAATTTAGGGTTTGGAAAAATAAAATCGAGGTTAAAGGGATTTTTAGCGAGAGGAAACAACACCGCTTATAGCTTATTTTTGTATGTTTTTTCTAAAAACGTCACTATAGCTCTATTTTTGTATTTTTCCTAAAAACTCTACTATAGCTCTATTTTTTATGTGTTTTATAAAATCGCCACTATATCTCATTTTTTGAAGCATTTTTACAAAAACGCCACTATTACATAATTTTAAAATTTTTTATTTTTAACCTTATTTTTCTATGTTTTTCTTTCAAAATTTTAAAATTATATTTTGAGTATTGAGCTTTTTAACTAAAATATTAAATTTTTATTTTTAATTTTTAATTTTTAATTTTTAATTTTTAATTTTTTAATTTTTTAATTATTAAATTTTAAAATTTAATTACCATTATCAACTCTTTTAGGAATATTTTTCTTTCTTTCTTTTTACATCAAGATTATTTTTTAAGTATGGTCTGCATTAGTTATTTAGATTTTTATATAAATGACATTTAATTATATGTATACACCTAAATTTTGATATAGATACATCTCAGAAATATATATGAGTTTTGATTTAATGTGTAATTCTAGATGTGAAATTCTAATTGTGGTTTAATATACAAACTGAGATGAGCAAACATTGCTCCTAATTCCGATACAACCTTACGACTCAACGCGTCTGTCACAACGTTAACCTTTCCAGGATGGTACTCGATTGAGAAATCATAATCCTTTAACAGCTCCACCTATCTCCGTTGTCTTAAATTTAACTCCTTTTGGGTAAGGAGATACTTAAGACTCTTATGGTTCGTAAAAATGATTGACTTCTCACCGTAGAGATAGTGCCTCCAAATCTTTAATGCAAACACCACCGCAGCCAACTCCAAATCATGAGTAGGATAGTTGACTTCATGCGGCCTCAACTATCAAGAAGCATAAGCTACCACTTTTCCACTTTGCATCAGTACACATCCTAAACCCGTGTGTGACGCATCACAGTAAATGGTAAACTCTTTTTCGGCCTCAAGTTGAATCAGTACTGGCGCTTCCATTAGAATCTTCTTCATTTTCTCGAAACTTTCTTGTTGTTTATCGGTCCACACATACTGTACTTCCTTTCGCAACAGCTTAGTTAGGGGTGCAGCAATCAACGAAAACCCCTCAATAAAGCGTCTATAATAACCAGCCAAACCCAAGAAACTCTGAATCTCAGCCACTGACTTCGGCGGTTTTCAATCCAACACACCTCTACCTTTCGAGGATCAACTCTTATTCCTTCGGCTGACACTACATGACCTAAGAAAGTCACTTCCTTCAACCAAAATTCACACTTACTGAATTTGGTATAAAGTTGCTTATCACGGAAAATTTGCAACACAGTACGCAAATGTAAGTCATGCTCTTCTTCATTCCTCGAATATACCAAAATATCATCTATGAACACTACTACGAACCGGTCTAAATATGGTTGAAAGACTCAGTTCATCATGTCCATAAATGCAGCTGGTGCATTGGTCAAACCAAACGGCATCACTAAAAACTCATAATGTCCATAGCGAGTTCGAATGCTGTCTTATGAATATCTGCCTCTTTCACCTTGAGTTGATGATAACCCGATCTCAAATCAATCTTGGAGAAGACTAAAGCCCCTCTCAATTGATCAAACAGTTGTCAATTCTCGGCTATGGATACCTATTCTTGATCGTCAACTTATTCAACTGCCTATAATCAATGCACATACGCATCGACACATCCTTCTTCTTGACGAACAAAATCGGTTCTCCCCACGGAGACACACTTGGTCTAATAAATCCCCGATCTAGTAGTTCTTGAATTTGAGCTTTAAGCTCCGCTAACTCCTTCGGCGCCATTCTATAAGGAGCAATGGACACCGGAGCTGTTCCGGGCAAAAGCTCAATGCCAAATTCTACTTCCCTATTTGGAGGTAGACCCGGAAGTTCTTCGGAAAGACATCTAGAAATTCTTTCACCATTCTCACACCTTCTACCAATAAATCCTTGGCACCCAAAGCACTGATGAAGGCTAGGAATGCTCCATACCATTTCTGCACCAACTTTTTGCCTTCAAAGTAGATACCACATTTGCCAAAAATTTCTTCGTCGCCTATCATTATTACCTCCTCATCATCCACAATCCTTATTGACATCTTTACACAATCCAATTCATACCGATGCTTCACCAACCAATCCATGCCCAAAATAAGATCAAACTCGTAAAGGTAATTCCATCAAGTCCTCTAGAAATATCTCTTTGAATCTCCAAGGGCACATCTCTAAACAATTTATTCACTATTACCGATCGTCCTAAAGGAGTAATTATCGTCATCTCTCTATCGAAGAATCTCGATCTAATATTTAGGTTTCCAGATATGGCACTAGCAACATACAGTGGGTAGACCCGATATCTATCAAAGCAAAATAGTACATCGAGATGCAAAACGTATTATCACATCGTGCATCGTCGTCTTCACGACGCCTGACCGCATAGACCAATCTCGGCTGTCTTGCCTCCGTGTTACCTTTAAAGCCATTACCTCGACTCGGTGCACCTTGACCACGTCCGTTACCATTACCACCATGACCTGGTCCATGACCTCTCGGCGGATGCTGAGTACCTCTAGCTGGCTGAGCATCAGGGTTACGAGTTTCCTAAGTCGTATCAGTCCGTCAAGGCAATTCTTATACTGATGATCCTTGGAACCACATTTATAGTAGGCACCAGTTTTCCTCCAACATTCTCCGGGGTGTCGTCTTCCACAGTCGGCACATTCTTGACTCTGATTGGTAGTCACAGGTGCTCTAGCTTGGGCTGGCTCGCCATTTTGTGGCCTCTTTTGAAACCTTTTAGAAGAACCTGAGTACTTAAAATCCCTCTTTCTTCGGACTTTTTTCGGGTTCTGGTGTTCTGAATTCTTAGCCTCTTCGACTATCTTAGCTTTCTCTACAAGCGAGGTAAAAGTCCGTACTTGTTGTGGGGCTATCAAGACCATAACTCATCATTCATCCATCCTAAAAGCGTATACGCTGCTCATGATCGGTCGGCACTATTATGCGAGCATAATGGCTCAAGCGAAGAAATTACGCCTCGTAGTCGCCATCGTCTTACTTCCTTGAACCAAATTCAGGAATTCCTTCCTCCGGGCATCTACATAACTTGTCCCGACGTACTTCCCTTGGAAAGTAGCTTTAAAGAAATCCCAAGTAACTAATGCAACCTCGGTGCCTTCTCAAATAGTAAGCCACCATTGATACGCCTCGTCTCTTAGCAAGGACACGGCTCCTCTCAGTTTTTGCTCGACGGTGCACTCCAGATCATCCATAATTCGTTCTACAGCCTCAAGCCAATATTCTGCCACATTCGGAGCTACATCGGAGACACCTCTAAAAACTTCTGCACCACTAGACTTGAGTTGTTCCGATATTGATCCACGAGCTACTGGCCTAGTTCTAGCCCCAGCTACTCTTTCTAAGACTCGTAACATTGCTTGAGTCAAAGCATTATCCTCATTCGCATGATCATGAGATCCAATCTCACTCCCGAATAACGCAGGTGCATCTATTTCTGGCATATAACCCGGCGCTTCAGACGCAGCACCTCGTCCTCTACCACGGCTACGTCTACCGCGTCTACGACCACGTCCTCTAGTGCTCATAATGACAAATTCAATTTTAATCTGATTACAAGTTTTATGAATAAGAATACTATTTCAGTGTTTATTAACGATATTTTATGAGATATAGGAGATAAGGTTGTTTTAGCAATCACATCCTATAGTCTCGATCTCTATCGTTTTCAACACCTAAAACTAGAAGTTCTAGAGTGTTCCTAAGATCTTATCACAATAATAAACATTTAATAAACAAATACTTACTTGACTTGGTGCCGGATGCTCGTGGTGCCATACTACTTTTAAAACCTAAAATCTAGAAATTTAAGTAGTTTTTAAACAAAAATCATTGTTGAACCCAAACCACAGTCGAGTTTTGAAACTGAGCTCTGATACCATAAAATGTAACACCCCAAACTCGGTCTATGCATTAAGCCCAAATTTTGGCATGCCACACAAATTGAACGTGCATTCAAATCATCAACGATGTAGGAAATCAAATCTTCAAAACGATTAAGAGAATGACTTTATCGAATATCGAGGTTTATTTGAAATCTATGATTAAAAACACAAGAGTTTATCATTTGATTTACAGAGTAGTAGTTGATTAAAATTTTAAATTTATTCAATAAATATTTCATCAAGAGTTTTAAAAGAATTTCCTAAGTTTCAAAGTGAGATTTAAGAAAAACCTTTATTTTATGCGAGAGTTTTAGAAAACATTTACGAAAACTAAATCACCTAATTTAGGAAAACTAAAACATAATAAAATCCATCCGCATAATAAAATCCATGAAAATAATTAAAGAGGCCTTATTACATCGCAATTAAAATAGTACTTAAATGAAAATAATTAAAGAAGTTTTAAAGTTATATAAACCACCATTTGTAGTATGGCCTCCACACGAAGTCATCTCCGACCCAAGTCTCCATCAATTATTATTACCTGAGAAGGGTAACAAAAATGGGGTGAGTTACTGAGAACTCAATGTGTAACCCACTTACCTATTCACTGGGCCAAAACCATATAAACATATAATTGGGCTTGAGCCCATTTTGCAAATGTTCAATATATATAAATCAAGTATAAAAAAAAATAATAATGCATGTGATATGCATTCCCAACGAAGCCTAATTTCCATCCGCTACACACCATCCATACCAACCATCACACCTGTGGGGATCAAGTCAACCCACCCCGGCAACACACCAATAGCAGGCTTTAAGCCAATTATAATATTTGTGGCAACAGGCCATTTATAATATTTGTGGGAACAGACCATTTATAAGATTTGTGGCAACATGCCATTTATAATATTTGTGGTAGAACCACCGATCTAGATTTTGGGAAACAGGCCATTGTGACAGAGTCATCGATCTAGATTTTTGGCAACAGGCCTTTCTTCTCTTCATCAATTATCCCAACCCATGTAGTCATGTATATATATATAAATATATATAAGGCATAACAAAATTTTCGTAAGGTAATTTTAGCTAAAACCCATATTACAATTTATCAATTTGGCCCATTAGTCAAAATAGCAATTTGGCCCATTTAACGATCTAGAAACTTGGCCCATCTGATCTCATATCACATTTAGCTCATATATTAATATCACATTTGGCCCATAAAGCAACGTATTTCAATTTTACCCATACAGCAACATATTTCAATTTGGCCCATAAAACAACATATTTCAATTTGGCCATAAAACAACATATTTCAATTTGGCCCATAAAACAACATATTTCAATTTGGCCCATAAAAGGGTATTTTCGTAATTCGATCCATAGGGACGTTTCGTAATTCGGCCAATCAACACATGAGGCCTTTTCACAATTTTCACACTTGTCCAATTAATCAAAATAATTACATGGCCCAAAAATATCACTTTCTTTCACAAAATAACCCATTAAGGGCAAATCCGTAATTTTCCACAACCAAATTTTCAATTTCATGTATTCACACAAAAAGTATTAATATATTATATTTTCAAATTTTACTGGATTTACAATTATTATTTTAACACTTACGATATAGTATAACCCATGAGATAAGTGTGAAGTTACACACCTGATTACGGTGGGAACTATATTTTCCCGCTCGTCGATATCTAAACACGCATCACGATGGATTAGAACACTAATATTTAATATAAAACTATTCTAATGATTAACGATCTATATACTTACCCTCAGAATCTCGAATGAAAACTATTTGCCATTTCTCTCCGATCAATAGTTTAGAACCACGAACAACAACGGTTCGGGGGTATGTACGACTTTGAAAAATTGATTCTCCTCGGATATGGGTCCACAACCCGATAGAAAGTCTCAATTCCCAAAACAGTCCTTCGCTTGAATTTAGGGGGAATAATGGAACCACCCCTCTTCCGAACACTATTAACAACCCTTTTGTCCCTATCTTGTTTGCCTTCATAGACAAAGGATCATTAGTTCTAACAATATATCGAAAATCTTAAGACTAATGGCTTAAAAGAGTGAATTCGACTTACCTTAAAATTCTGAATGATCTCAAAAGAATCCCTTGAACGTTATGATCAAATCTTAAATGGACTTCAAGACTTCTTCGAAAAGATGATGATTCGAACCTCCACTATTTCACTAAAAGTAATGAAAGAAATCATCTGAATAAGCGATTGGTTATTTGGTTTAAAAGTCTCTTCCAAGACATTCTATAAATTCGGCCATGGTGACCAAATAGCAAAAAGAACAGACAAAGAAAATGATTCTTACTGATGATCCAAAGTTTGAATAGAAAAAAATGATTGAAAATAAAAGTTATGAAGAATGGAAGATTCGATTATGATGATGATCACAAACATTCGGCCATGGAAGATAAATGAAAGAAAAATGTGTTTGAATGATAAGTAAAATGGAGAGGAAAAGAGAATAAGAAGAAGAGAAAAGAGAGAAGTTTAGGGACAAATATGCATTCGGCAATGAAGAGGAAAAAGAGAAGAAAATAAATGGTCCTTGATGGCTATATGGTTTCGGTCACAAAAAAAAGAGAAAAGATTTAGAGAGAGTGATCAAATTAAGACCGAAATGGTCAAAAGGAAGAAATGGCAAAAAGAAACAATTGCTTCCTCAATGCTCATGGCACATTCGGCTAGAGAGAGGCAAAGTTGGAGAGAAAAGTTTGATAAAACACCAAATGATCAATGGAAAATGTGCTCATCAAGCACCTAATCCTACCAAACCAACACCAAAATCCGACCATCCCCCTTAGCCCCCGATGCCATCCACATTCTTGGACAAGTTGGCCATGCCAAACTTTCCAAAACACACCCATAAAGAGTGCCTTATGTCCTCCTAACTTGCCATAAGCTTAGGATTTCATTCCTTAAGTTAGCACTTGCCTTATTCCCTTATTCTACTTTCCATAAAAGAAATAGTCCAACCTTACCATTAGTAAAGCTTGACCGACACATGCCATACAAGTGCAAAAATAAAAGTCACCTAAATGCTATCATGGGATTTGAACCTTTCCCCTCAAGCAATCCCTCATGCGCCAACACCACCTTGTTACTAGCTCGTCTTATGCTAATTTTTACACTTAAAAATTAACTTAAGCATCAGGGTCACTTGATCCACTTCAATAAAATTCTCATTACTAAAATTTATTCTACTTCCGAATAAATCCCAAGTCTTCTCAAGACTATATTAAACATGCAAAATTTTAATTATACCCAAGCTAAGCACCAAAAACATGCAACATATCGATACTCATATTTTTAGGATGTTACAACTCTACCCTCCTTAAAGAAAATTTCGTCCTCGAAATTTACCTGGTTAAAAGAGGTGAGGATATTGTTGTCGAATTGCGTCCTCAGGCTCCCACATAGCTTCCTCCACTCCGTGATTATGCCAAAGAACCTTAACCAACGGCACAGTCTTCTTTCTTAACATCTTAACATCGCGATCTAAGATTTTCACTGGTTCCTCCTCGAAAGACAAGTCTGGCCTTAATTCCACTTCTTCTACCGGTACTATGTGCGACGGATCCAATCTATAGCACCTCAGCAGAGAAACATGGAAGACACTATGAATCTGACTCAACTCCGGAGGTAAATCAAGTTGATAGGCCATTGGTCTTACACGCTTCAACACACGGTACGGTCCAATGAACCTAGGGCTCGACTTGCCCTTCCTTCCAAATCTAAAAATCTTCTTCCAAGGTGAGACTTTCAAAAAGACCTGATCTCCCACCGCAAACTCAATATTTTTACGCTTCAGATCCGCATATGAATTTTGTCTATCCGAAGCTTCCTTTAATCGCGCTCGAATCACTTTTACCTTTTCTTCCATCTCAGATATCAGTTTAAGACCCAACAACTGTCGTTCCCCTAATTCAAACCAATAAGTAGGGGTACGACACCTACGACCGTATAACGCTTCATACGGTGCCATTTGGATACTGGATTGGTAACTGTTATTATACGAGAATTCTGCCAATGGTAGAAAATCCACCCAACTTCCTCTGAAGTCGATCACACATCTTCGTAACATGTCTTCCAAAATCTGAATCACTCTTTCTGACTGACCATCTGACTGAGGATGAAAAGTCGTATTGAAATTTAACTTTTTCCCAAAGCCTCATGTAAAGCTTTCCAAAATCGTGATGTAAATCTAGGATCCCCGTCCGATATGATGAGACTTTGGTACCCCATGTAACCTCACGATTTCAGATACATACGCTTAGCCAACTTCTGCAACGAGTAATCCGTATGAACTGGTAGAAAATGAGCAGTCTTCGTTAATCGATCTACTACCACCCAGACAAAATCTTTCTTAGTAGGTGTTAAGGGTAACCCACCAACAAAATCCATCGTTATCCGCTTCTGTTTCCATAGAGGAATCTTTATCGGTTGCAATAAACTCGATGGTAATTGATGTTCCGCCTTCACTTGTTGACAAGTCAAACACTTTCCCACTAAATCAGTAACCTCCCACTTTAACTTTGGCCACCAATACTGTTTACGAAGATCCCGATACATCTTATTTCCTCCGGGGTGCATAGCATATGGGCTACTATGTGCCTCTAGAAGAATCATTTGTCTCAAATCCGAATCCTTGGGCATACAAACCCTTCCATGAAAACACAGTACACCATCCTTGTTCAAACTAAAATCCCCTATTATACCACTTTCAGCTTGTTGTATTAAAGGACCCAACTTTTCATCGGATAATTGCTTTTCCTTGATTTGCTTCAACCACAGAGGCTTCACCTGAAGTTCCGCTAGCAGACTGCCATCCTCCTACGAACTGAGATGAGCAAACATTGCTCCTAACTCCGATACAACCTTACGACTCAACGCGTCTGCCACAACGTTAGCTTTTCTAGGATGGTACTCGATTGAGAAATCATAATCCTTTAACAGCTCCACCCATCTCTGTTGTCTTAAATTTAACTCCTTTTGGGTAAGGAGATACTTAAGACTCTTATGGTCCGTATAAATGATTGACTTCTCACCGTAGAGATAGTGCCTCCAAATCTTTAATGCAAACACCACTTCAGCCAACTCCAAATCATGAGTAGGATAGTTGACTTCATGCGGCCTCAACTATCGAGAAGCATAAGCTACCACTTTTCCACTTTGCATCAGTACACATCCTAAACCTGTGTGTGACGCATCACAGTAAACGGTAAACTCTTTTCCGCCTCGAGTTGAATCAAGACGGCGCTTTCATTAGAATCTTCTTGCTTTCTCAAAACTTTCTTATTGTTTATCGGTCCACACATACTGTACTTCCTTTTGGAATGACTTAGTTAGGGTGCGAGAATCAACAAAACCCTCAACAAAGCATCTATAATAACCACCAAACCCAAGAAACTCGAATCTCAAAGAATCGACTTGGCGGTTTTCAATCCAACACAGCCTCTACCTTTCGAGGATCAACTCTTAGTCCTTCGGCTGACACTACATGACCCAAGAAAGTCACTTCCTTCAACCAAAATTCACACTTACTGAATTTGGTATAAAGTTTCTTATCTCGCAAAATTTGCAACACAGTACGCAAATGTGAGTCACGCTCTTCTTTATTCCTCGAATATACCAAAATATCATCTATGAACACTACTACGAACCGGTCTAAATAGGGTTGAAAGACTCAGTTCATCATGTCCATAAATAACTGGTGCATTGATCAAACCAAACAGCATCACTAAAAACTCATAATGTCCATAGCGAGTTTGGAATGCTGTCTTATGAATATCTGCCTCTTTCACCTTGAGTTGATGATAACCCAATCTCAAATCAATCTTGGAGAAGACTGAAGCTCCTCTCAATTGATCAAACAGGTTATCAATTCTCGGAAATGGATACTTATTCTTGATCATTAACTTATTCAACGCCTATAATCAATGCACATACGCATCGACCCATCCTTCTTCTTGACAAACAAAACTAGTGCCCCACGGAGACACACTTGGTCGAATAAATCCCCGATCTAGTAGTTCTTGAATTTGAGCTTTAAGCTCTGCTAACTCTTTCAGCGCTATTCTATAAGGAGCAATAGACACCGGAGCCGTTCTGGGCAAAAGCTCAATGCCAAATTCTACTTCCCGATCTGGAGGTAAACCCAAAAGTTTTTCGAGAAAGACATCTGAAAATTCTTTCACCGTTCTCACACCTTCTACCGATAAATCCTTGGCACCCAAAGCACTGATGAAGGCTAGGAATGCTCCATACCCTTTCCGCACCAACTTTTCTGCCTTCAAAGCAGATACCACATTTGCCAAAAAGTTTCTTCGCTCGCCTATCATTATTACCTCCTCATCATCCACAATCCTTATTGACATCCACTTTTTGGCACAATCCAATTGCTCCCGATGCTTCACCAACCAATCCATGCCCAAAATAAGGTCAAACTCATCGAAAGGTAATTCCATCAAGTCCGCTAGAAATATCTCTCTTTGAATCGCTAAGGGCACATCTCTAAATAATTTATTCACTATTATCGGCTGTCCTAAAGGACTAATTACCATCATCTCTCTATCGGTAATCTCAGATTTAATATTCAGGCTTTTAGATATGGCTCTAGCAACATACGAGTAGGTAGACTCGATATCTATCAAAGCAGTAACAGGTACATCAGAGATGAAAAACGTACCAGTCATCACATCAGGTGCATCGTCGTCTTCACGACGCCTGATTGCATAGACCAATCTCGGCTGTCTTACCTCTGTGTTACCTCTAAAGCCATTACCTCGACCCGGTGCACCTTGACCACGTCCGTTACCATTACCACCACGACCTGGTCCACGACTCTCGGTGGCTACTGAGTACCTCTAGCTGGCTGAGCATCAAGGTTACGAGTTTCCTGAGTTGTATCAGTCCGTCGAGGGCAATTCTTATACTGATGATCCTTGGAACCACATTTATAGCAGGCACCAGTTTTCCTCCAACATTTTTCGGGGTGCCGTCTTCTACAATCGACACATTCTCAACTCTGATTGGTAGTCACAGATGCTCTAGCTTGAGCTGGCTCGTCATTCTGTGGCCTCTTTTGAAACCTTTTAGAAGAACCTGAGTACTTAAAATCCCTCTTGCCTCTGACTTTTTCCTAGTTCTGGCGTTCTGAATTCTTAGCCTCCTTGTCTATCTTATCTTTCTCTACAAGTGAGGTAAAAGTCCGTACTTGTTGTGGGGCTATTAGTACCCGAAACTCATCATTCAGTCCATCATCAAAGCGTACACAGCGCTCATGATCAGTCGGCACTATTATGCGAGCATAACGGCTCAAGCGAAGAAATTCTGCCTCGTAAGCTGCCACCATCTTACTTCCTTAAACCAAATTTAGGAATTCCTTCCTCCGGGCATCTACATAACTTGTCCCGACGTACTTCCCTTGGAAAGTAGCTTTAAAGAAATCCCAAGTAACCAATGTAGCCTCGGTGCCTTCTCGAATAGTAAGCCACCATTGATACGCCTTGTCTCTTAGCAAGGACACGGCTCCTCTCAGTTTTTGCTCGACGGTGCACTCCAGATCATCCATAATTCATTCTACAGCCTCAAGCCAATATTCTGCCACATTCAGAGCTACACCGGAGACACCTTTAAAAACTTCTGCACTACTAGACTTGAGTCGTTCTGATATTGATCCACGAGCTCATCGCCCGCCTCTAGCCTCGGCTACTCTTTCTAAGACTCGTAAAATTGCTTGAGTCAAAGCATTATCCTCATTCGCATGATCATGAGATCCAGTCTCACTCCCGAATGACGCAGGTGCATCCATTTCTGGCATATGACCTGGCACTTCAAACGCAGTACCTCGTCCTCTACCACGGCCACGTATACCGCATCAACGACCACGTCCTCTAGTGCTCATAATGACTAATTCGATTTTAATCTGATTACAAGTTTTATGAATTAGAATACTATTTCAGTGTTTATTAACGATATTTTATGAGATATAAGAGATAGGGTTGTTTTCGCAATCACATCCTATGGTCTCGATCTATATCATTTTCAACACCTAAAACTAGAAGTTCTAGAGTATTCCTAAGATCTTATCACAATAATAAACATTTAATAAACAAATACTTACTTGACTTGGTGTCGGATGCTCGTGGTGCCATACTACTTTTAAAACCTAAAATCTAGAAATTTAAGTAGTTTTTAAACAAAAATCATTGTTGAACCCAAACCACAGCTAAGTTTTGAAACTGAGCTCTTATACCATAAAATGTAACACCTCAAACCCAGCCTATGCATTAAGCCCAGATTTTGGCATGCGACACATATTGAACGTGCATTCAAATCATCAACGATGTAGGAAATCAAATCTTCAAAATAATTAAGAGAATGACTTTATCGAAAATTGAGATTTATTTGAAATCCATGATTAAAAACACAAGAGTTTATCATTTGATTTACAGAGTAGTAGTTGATTAAAATTTTAAATTTATTTAGTCGAAATATTTCATCGAAGAGTTTTAAAAGAATTTCCTAAGTTTCAGTGAGATTTAAGAAAAACCTTTATTTTATGCGAGAGTGTTAGAAAACATTTATGAAAACTAAATCAGTCTAATTTAGGAAAACTAAAACATAATAAAATCCATGAAAATAATTAAAGAGGCCTTATTACATCGCAATTAAAATAGTACTTAAATGAAAAAAATTAAAGAAGTTTTAAAGTTATGTAAACCACCATTTGTAGTATGGCCTCCACATGAAGTCATCTCCGACCCAAGTCTCCATCAATTATTATTACCTGAGAAGGGTAAGAAAAATGGGGTGAGTTACTTAGAACTCAATGTGTAACCCACTTACCGTATTCACGGGGCCAAAACCATATAAACATATAATTGGGCTTGAGCCCATTTTGCAAATGTTCAATATATATAAATCAAGTATAAATAAAAATAATAATGCATGTGATATGCAATTCCCATCCAAGCCTAATTTCCATCCGCTACACACCACTCGTACCAACCATCACACCTGTAGGGATTAAGTCAACCCACCCCGCCAACACACCAATAGCAGGCTTTAAGCCAATTATAATATTTGGGGCAACAGGCCATTTATAAGATTTGTGGCAACAGTACATTTATATGATTTGTGACAACAGGCCATTTATAATATTTGTGGTAGAACCACCGATCTAGATTTTGGGCAATAGGCCATTGTGACAGAGTCACCGATCTAGATTTTTGGCAACAGGCCTTTCTGCTCTTCATCAATTATCCCAGCCCATGCAGACATGTATATATATATAAATATATATAAGGCATAACAAAATATTCGTAAGGTAATTTTAATAAAAACCCATATTACAATTTATCAACTTGGCCCATTAGTCAAAATAGTAATTTGGCCCATTTAACGATCTAGCAACTTGGCCTATTTCATCTCAGATCACATTTAGCTGATATATTAATATCACTTTTGGCCCATAAAGCAACGTATTTCAATTTGGCCCATAAAGCAACATATTTCAATTAGGCCCATAAAACAACATATTTCAATTTGGCCCATAAAACAACATATTTCAATTTGGCCCATAAAAGGGTATTTTCGTAATTCATTCCATAGGACGTTTCGTAATTCGGCCCATTTAACACATGAGGCCTTTTCATAATTTCCACACTTGGCCAATTAATCAAAATAATTACATGGCCCAAAAATATCACTTTCTTTCACAAAATAACCCATTAAGGGCAAATCCGTAATTTTCCATAACCAAAATTTTCGATTTCATGTATTCACACAAAAAGTATTAATATATTATATTTTTAAATTTTACCAAATTTACAATTATTATTTTAATGCTTACGGTATAGTATAACCCATGAGATAAGTG
This sequence comes from Gossypium rotundifolium, assembly GCA_025506655.1. NCBI lineage: Eukaryota > Viridiplantae > Streptophyta > Magnoliopsida > Malvales > Malvaceae > Gossypium > Gossypium rotundifolium. The sequence continues at coordinate 123,300,511 of CP106723.1, forward strand.
TGAAGTTACACACCTGATTACGGTGAGAACTATACTTTCCCGCTCGTCGATATCTAAACACGCATCACGATGGATTAGAACACTAATATTTAATATAAAACTATTCTAATGATTAATGACCTAGATCCTTACCCTCAGAATCTTGAATGATAACTATTTGCGATTTCTCTCCGATCAATGGTTCAGAACCATGAACAAACAATGGTTCAGGGGTACGTACGACTTCAAAAAGTCGATTCTCCTCGGATGTGGGTCCACAACCCGGTGGAAAGTCTCGGATTCTCGAAATAGTCCTTCGCTTGAATTTAAGGGGAATAACAGAACCACCCCTCTTTCGAACACTATTAACAACCCTTTTTGTCCCTATCTTGTTTGCCTTCATAGACAAAGGATCATTAGTTCTAACAATATATCGAAAATCTTAAGACTAATGGCTTAAAAGAGTGAATTCGGCTTACCTTAAAATTTCGAATGATCTCAAAAGAATCCCTTGAACGTTATGATCAAATCTTAAATGGACTTCAAGACTTCTTCGAAAAGATGATGATTCGACCCTCCACTATTTCACTAAAAGTAACGAAAGAAATCATCTGAAAAAGTGATTGGTTATTCGGTTTAAAAGTCTCTTCCAAGACATTCTATAAATTCGGCCATGGTGACCAAATAGCAAAAAGAACAGACAAAGAAAATGATTCTTACTGATAATCCAAAGTTTGAATAGAAGAAAATGATTGAAAATAAAAGTTATGAAGAATGGAAGATTTAGCTATGATGATGATCACAAACATTCAACCATGAAAGATAAATGAAAGAAAAATGTGTTTGAATGATAAGTAAAATGGAGAGGAAAAGAGAATAGGAAGAAGAGAAAAGAGAGAAGTTTAGGGACAAATATGCATTCGGCAATGAAGAAGAAAAGGAGAAGAAAAGAAATGGTCCTTGATGGCTATATGGTTTCGGTCACAAAGAAAAGAGAAAAGATTTAGAGAGAGAGTGATCAAATTAAGACCGAAATGGTCAAAAGGAAGAAATGGCAAAAAGAAATAATTGCTTCCTCAAAGCTCATGGCACATTCGACTACGGAGAGGGAAAATTGGAGAGAAAAGTTTGATAAAACACCAAATGATCAATGGAAAATGTGCTCATCAAGCACCTAATCCTACCAAACCAACACCAAAATCTGGCCATCCCCTTAGACCCCTATGCCGTCCACATTCATGGACAAGTTGGCCATGCCAAACTTTCCAAAACACACCCCATAAAGAGTGCCTTATGTCCTCCTAACTTACCATAAGCTTAGGATTTCATTCCTTAAGTTAGCACTTGCCTTATTCCCTTAGTCTACTTTCCATAAAAGAAATAGTCCAACCTTACCATAAGTAAAGCTTGACCGACACATGCCATACAAGTGCAAAAATAAAAGTCACCTAAATGCTATCCATGGGATTCGAACCTTTCCCCTCAAGCAATCCCTCATGCCCCGACACCACCTTGTTACTAGCTCGTCTTATGCTAATTTTTACACTTCAAAATTAACTTAAGCATCAGGGTCACTTGATCCACTTCAATAAAATCCTCATTACTAAAATTTATTCTACTTCCGGATAAATCCCAAGTCTTCCCAAGACTATATTAAACATGCAAAATTTTAATTATACCCAAGCTAAGCACCAAAAACATGCGACACATTGATACTCATATTTTTAGGATGTTACAATCCTTTTTTTATCACTACTCAAATATCACTTTCATCACTATCGAAATTAGCTCGGTTGAAAACATCTCTATTTATTAGTAAAATAATTCTCATCAAGGTTGAGAGATATCACACTATCATAGGTTTTATAATGGCATGTACTTCTAGACTTCTCATAAGCTACGTTTGGTCTGAAAACTGACTAAGTCGTAGCTCTAATACCACAAATGTAACACCCCCTACCCGTATCCGTTGTCGTAATAGAGTATGAGGCATTACCGAGGAGTACGTAACACTTACAGATAATTTAAACCATTTATCGTTCAAATACCGAAATTGATTATAAAAGTTCCTTTAACGGACCCTCGAGGTCCAAATCATGCATTAGGATCGTGTCGGAACTAAATCAGAATCGTATGAAATTTTTCACAAAATCCCAAAATTTATCTCATTTAAAAGGGTCCCATGCCTGTGAGACTGGGGACACGCCCGTGTAGTATGGCCATGTGTCTGGGACGTGTAACTCTCTAACTTGCATCTATGAAGGAACTCGGATCACATGACCTTAGTACATGCCCGTGTTGCTAGGTCATGTGGTAAAGTTAATTTTCACAAATTAGGCTATTTTCCAAACCATATTTCTCACTCATTTGATCCTTATTCTTCACTCACATTTAATACATACAAAAACCAATTTAAGATATTCAACTGAGTCTTATACTTAATACCATTTGTTAGTCGTACACTTCATATAAATAACAAGAAACGTATATGGGCTCAATTCTCATTAAATTTCTCTTGTACTTATACTTTTTCACATTATGTATTTATATAATATGTAACAATCATACCTCTATATTTCATATACATTTTATAACAATTTTCTTAGTTTCAAACTACTTCATGTTTGTGTAACATCCTGAATAGGGCCTATGCATTTCAGTTTAATTGTATGAAATGACAAGTTTCAAGTACTATGAATAAATTTTGATACTTTTGGAAATCTAGAAATGCATGAAAATGGAAAGGAAAATGGAAATGAAAATGAAGATAGAAATGAAAATGGAAATGGAAATGGAAATGAACACTTTTGGAAACTTAGACATTTTTGAAAGTGAACATTTTGGAAACCTAAGTAAATTAGGAAAGTGAACATTTTGGAAACCAAGCCAAAATAGGAAACTTGAACATTTTGGAAACTTGAGCATTTTGGAAACCTGAACATTTTGGAAACCTAAACATTTTGGAAACCCGAAAATACTGAGTCACTTAAAATTTTAGGAAACTTAAAATGACCCCTAATGTCGAATTTCAGAGCCCAAAGGAAACTTAGGGCCAAGTGACCCTAAAATATACAAGACATGAAATTTGACCCAATAACGGGCTTGAAATGTGGCTCAAGATGCCACTTAAGGCCTCGTGAAATGACCCACATGCAAGGGTGTTGGGCTTGAGTTCGAGTCACATAAGAAGCAAATAAAATAAGTTTTATTTTGCTTCTAGAAGCCCAAGAGGTGGACGGCACAAGCTTGCAAAAGAGGAGTTTCATTCTCTTTAAAACTCTGCTAATTAGAAGATCATAAGGACTCTTAAGGGAAGAGTTTAATTCTCTTTAAAATTCGGCTAAATAGGTGGATAAATGAAGAATTATTCTTTAATTAGGAAAATAAGGAAGAGTGGTGGCCAAGTTAAGGATTCTTGGCCTAGTAAATTCGGCTATAAAAGGAGGGGACTAGGGCCATTCATTATTCATTCTCCTCTCTTTTCCTCTCGCCAAATATTCTTCTTGAGCATCCATTCTTTTCTTCTTTTCTTTTAGCCTCCTAGCCGATTTCCTTCTAAGCCTATTATTCCTCTCTTCTTTCATCTTTGAAACCAAATACATAAGGGAATCATAGCCGATTGTTCATCAAGTCTCTAAGTCAATCTCTCGAAGGTTGAAGTGAAGGTGCAATCGATTCCTTCAAATAAGGGTAAGATCCAAGTTTAGTTTTCCATTCTTTATATTCTAGACTTATTGAAATTTAGAGACTAATTTCGATTATTAATCTTGGTCAATCATGGAAGAAGAAATTCTTTTCCAAGGTACACCATAGGCCACGTGTTCCCTAGTTATTCGGTGAATTTCGGATTTAAGATCCACAAGGTAAGTACATAAAAGTATTCTACCAAAGCTTGTATGATTATCTAGATCGGTTCTTTAATTATTAAAAAGCCGGAAACTAACCCATATTGAGATTCAAGGTTGGCCGAATATCAGGTAAAGGAAAAATAAAGTTTTCGGGATTTGTGTAAACACCAAATCGGCAAAGGTGAGTCTCTCTACAAATCCTACTAGGATTTGGTTTTGTTTTAAGCCAAAAGGGTTTATTAATGTGTTTTATTTGGTGGGCCGAATATAGGAATTAATAGATCTAAAGTTAGATCGGGATTTTCGAGATCTCAAGGAACCTTAATAAGCAAATCAAGTGTGTACCCTTACTATCCTTCGATATTTTATGGCTAAATATTTTAATATATAATTATGAATAAGAATGTGAATGTGGCTATGTACCACAAATGTGGCAAAAAGTACCCAGGTACGTTTCCTACTTCTGATAGGATTGTGAAATATGTTATTTAATAACATGCGAATATATGTATATGAACATGAAATTAAGTTATGCACAATATATATATTTGTGGGGCATTCGGGATTTATGTGAAAGGGGGAGAACAGGTGTTGACTTCGGTCTCACCAACGAAGGTGTTGACTTTGGTCTCACCAACGAAATATAGGTGTTGACTTCGGTCTCACCAACGAAGGTGTTGACTTCGGTCTCACCAACGAAAAATGTTGACTACGGTCACATTGCAAAAGTTTGGTAACTTCGGTTACAATAGTGTCTAATGACACAACGTATAAATTTGATTATAGTGTCTAATGACACAACGTAAATGGGCGAATGCCTTTGATGGAGAGTAGCGGATGGAGGGTTGACTTAGTAGTCCCCACGGTGTGAATGGCAGGTACGGGTGGTGTGTAGCGGATGGACCATTAGGATTGGGTTTGGGTTGCATCATAAATTTCATTATTATATGGACTTGATGATTTGAACATGAATGCCTGATTTGTTGAATGATAGCATTGTGTGCACATTGAGTCATTGACTCACCCACTGTGGGAACTATTTTCGTGTGATGAGCAAGGATTTGACCGGGACGGTAGACCTTGAGGTGGCCATGCTTCATTTGAAGATTTTATGTAATTTGGACTTTATTTCTTTTTAGTACCTTTAATCCTATTTTGGGTTTTATTTTATGTAATAAGGCCATAGTGATTATTTTATTATTGTTTTAATTACTATGTTACTTAATTTATGTTATTTAAAGATTTAGTAAATTTTATTTAAAACAAACTCTAAATATTTTGTCAACTCAAATAAATGGATTTTCAATATAAAAAATAAACTTGTTTTCAACTCGAGCCCAACCCACAATAAACTATCTTTCAAAACACATGATTTCAAAGTATTCAATAAATTTTGAATCGGGTTACTTCGAGAACATACCGATCCGGTCCATTCATGTGGTCAGTGTGTGGGTGTTTCATTGAGTTTTACTTATCAAATCATGTGAAACATCATCTTTACACATATAGTGCACTTGAGGTGCACAATTCTATAATTATGAATGAACACATTTATCAAACATATTCCATGTTTTTATATATTATAGTCTCATATTTCCATGTATCAATTACCATCATTTCCTTGCATTTCGACAAATACGTGTAACAATTCATAAACATGCAATTCACTAACTCTTCCTGCCAATCGCAATTTAAATTGACAAATCACTTATTGATCCAAATTTCAATGTTCACTAAAATCTATTATATAAATTTGGATGTACGTATCGACCAATAAATTTCCATGTACAGGTATCATCATCTCATATTTCCACATAAATTTACTTTCCACATTATGAACTCAAATAACATATACAAGATATACGAATGTTTTTCAAGTATGTTTTCATAATATTTCATTTCGAGTTCAGATTATTTCATATTAGAACTCTTCTCATTAACTCATTTGGAATACCCATTCAAACGAATAATACACTCAAGGGTGTACAAATATATAATGACAAATGAACTCATTCATCAACCAAGTTCTATGTTCATGCCTCATCAACTCGTATTTCCTTATATCACATAATTCTATATAACACTTACCAAACTTTGTCAAATTAGTGAACGTCTTACGGAATTGGCCTGCACCGGTATGCATTGAATTTCACTGATAATCACTGATCCCATAGCATAGCTATGGTCTTTTCACTAGAATGCCATAGCTCAGCCAAGGTATTACATCTTCACTATCATTATGCCATGGTGAAACCATGGACTTATCCGTGAATTCATCACTTTTCACTAGGATGCCATAGTCCAACTATGGTCTGACATCTTAAACACATATTACATCGATGCCATATTCCAGATATGGTATTACACGAAAATCACTTGTCACTTGTAGCCGAAGCTATCACTTCTCACTGATCAGATAGCCGGAGCTACCACTTTTCACTTGATCAGTTAGCCGAACCTACCACTTTTCACTTGATTAGGTAGCCAAAGCTACCACTTATCACTTTCACTTGTCCTTGATCAGATAAGTGTAGCCGAAGCTATCACTTATCACTTTCACTTGTCCTTGATCAGATAAGTGTAGCCGAAGCTATCACTTATCACTTGTTGCCATGGTTCAACCATAGTCTTTTCCGTCAATTCATCTTGTCATCGAAATAAGTGCTCAATTTGATCATTTATTCAATTTTCATGCTTTTACATTATTCATGATTTTATCATCAAAATATATGAAATAACAAATCATGAAGTTCATAAAATTAACAAATGATCACTAAAATTTAGCCATATAAACTCACAAGTTCAATTTTTGTATTATAAAGATGATCATAATTTCATAATAAATATTCCAAGTAAAACATTATATCATTTCTAAGTCAACATTTATCAATTATAATCAGGCATGTGATCAATTTTGTAACACCCCAAACCCAGCCTAAAAGTTAGGCCCGAATCTGGCATGTTACCAAAAAAAAAACTCGTTTGAAAAATTCAGCCTCTTTGTTAAAACCCAAAACACTTAAGCAAATGTTAACTACTTGAAAATGTAATTATCTTTTAAGAAAAACCTTTTTGGTGGCGAAAATGTATTTGAAATAAACGATTTTCAAATAAGTGATGTTTAGAAAGAAAGTTGCAGAAGTATTTTGAATCGTTGTAGAAATGTAGATAATATACAAGTATTTTTGAGAGATTGATTGATGAGTCAACAATCAAGGTAGTGAACTTTAAAATCGTGACTTTTGAAAATATTGTTTGATAGTTCGAGAAAATAACTTCCGTGTTAAAAATTTTATAAAGTTTATTATGAAATTCATTTGTTAATCGATTTTGGAAAACCTTTATTTAAGTTTTAGAAAATTCTTGTTTAAAACAAATTAAGCAAAATAATAAGTATATCAACCATAAAGCAAATAACAAAATACTCCAGAGGCCTTATTACAACTTAAACCAATATAGCAAGATAATAAAATAAATGGTAATAGAAATTTAAAATTTAATAACACAATTTCTGAAGTATGGCCTCCACCGAGTCATCCATGGCCTAAGTCCACCTCACGGAGCATTACCTATAGGGTTAAGAAAAAAGGGGGGTGAGTTACAAGAACTCAGTTTGAAATCCCCTTACCATTGTTCACTGGGCCAAAATCTCATTAAGCAATTATTTGGGCCTAAGCCCACATACAATAATAATAATGTAATGAATATAACATGAATATGAAATGCAATTCCCAAACCAAACCTAGTTTTCCATCCACTACACACCACCCGTACCAACCAACACACCTGTGGGGAGCTTTAGTCACCCACCCCACCAACACACCAAATGTAGGAATTAAGCCATTTATAACAGATTATTTGTGGACAAGCCACTAGAATAACAGAATTTGCATGGCATAGCCGCCAGATAGATTGTGACAGAGTCACCAAATATGTGGCAGAGCCACCAAAATTATGTAGCAAAGCTACCAAAACTTCTCTTCATCATTATCCCATCCTATGCAATTCATGTATATGCATCATACATATCAAATCATGATATTTACAAATATAATAACAATAATTAAAAATTCAAAAATTTATGACAAACAAATTGGCCCAATAACACTTTGTAGAATCGGCCCATTAGAGCAATATATCAAATCGGCCCATTTTATCACATATCCATTCGGCCCATTTAATCACATATCACCCATTTAGTCACATATCAATTCGGCCCATTTAGTCACATATCAAATTGGCTCATATAGAAAAATATCATATTGGCCCATTAATCAATATGTCCAATCGGCCCACAAGGCAATATGTCAATTCAGTCCATTAAGCAATATCGTATTTCGGCCCTTTAGGGGCATTTTAGTAATTCGGTAATCTTACCCACTAAGGGTATTTAGGTAATTCGGCCAATAGGGGCATTTTTGTAAATTGGTAATATTACCCACTAAGGGTAATTTGGTAATTTCACAATACAGACTTAACTACTAATTTGGGCATAAAAATTTAAACTGTCCATCTGCGTCGTACTGACTAAATTGACTATAAATGAGTTAGGAAACTCGAAATCTAAATCCGTAAATTTTCCTTGAAACTAGACTCATATATATTCTTACTACAATTTTTCCAGATTTTTTAGCTTAACCATTTAGTACAGTTTATTTCTTAAAGTTTCCCTTGTTTCACTGTCCAACGATTCTGACCTCTCCTTCCTTAATTTCAAATATCTCACTATAGGTTTTCATATACTGCTCCCACTTGTTTTTATTGAAAATAGGCTCACTAAGGAATCCATAAATATAAATTATATCCCATAATTCACTTTTTACAATTTTATATGATTTTTCCAAGACAGATCAGGGAACAACAAAATGATTCAGAACCAGTCTCACTAAAATTAACATATCTCAGAATATAAAATTACTTTTCCTTCTCCGTTTCTTCCTTATCAAAATAGACACAGTAAGATTTTATTTGATATCTCATTCACTTTCTAATTCTATTTCTCCTATTTTTCGTGATTTTTCAAAAATACATCACTGTTTCTAACCGAAACATTTTATTACAAAATATAATTACTACTAAGATCATACGCACGCCCGAGTGATTACAGATGCCGATTTTTGGTTTTCTTTGGTATTTTGATCGATTCACAGAATATTTCATACAAACTTTTAGGGAAGTGTGAGATTACACACCATTTCAGATATGTATACGGAAGGTACGGGATTACACACCTTATTACGGGATCCGTAACACGATACTCTTCGTGGCACCTAAAAGTACAATCGGTCAACAATTAGTCCAAACCCAAATTACCACTTCAACCAAATATTTCGATTGATTAACAATCTATATCACTTACCAACAATCTGAGTCTCTTATTACGAAAGGATAGATCGAGCGATTTAGTCCCTAAAAATATAATCGATTAGTCACAACCACTATCTCTTTAAGCAAAATAACCGGTCAACGAAAAGATCCAAAAAGAACCATGATGAATCCCTTACCTTAACGATATTAGTTCCAATTTCTAACGATTGTACAATGGCTACGGACGAGTCAAAGTTTTGGCCTTCTACTATAACTCAATTGATCAAACGAGTGAGTGTCAACACAAATGAGTAGAAATGATTAAAAGAAAGGAGAAAATGTATCAAGGTGTTTGAAGTGTTTCGGTCAACACCAAAAGAGATATGACCCAAAGACAAATGTGAGTATTTTGGCAACAAGAGGAATGGTGAAAGATGGATTAGTTTCATTTTTCAAGAAGGATGAGTGAACAAAAGAAATGGTCTCAAAGTTTGGGGTACAATCGGCAAGAAGAAAGAAATGGAATTTGCACTCTCCAAGTTGTGTAGATTCGGCAAGGACACTACAGCAAAACAAACTTTTAGTGGCATTTTTTTAGGCTTTTAGCGGCGTTTATAAGTGCCATCGCTAAAACAAACGCCGCTAAAACAAACGCCGCAAACTTTAGCGGCGTTTATAAGAAAAAAACATCGTTAAAAGTCATGACTTTTAGCGGCGCTTTCCCACAAATTCCACTAAAGAACATGACCTTTAGCAGCGCTTTCCCAATAAACGCCGCTAAAAGTCATGACTTTTAGCGGCGCTTTTCCCACAAACGCCGCTAAAGGTCATGTTCTTTAGCGGCGCTTTTCCAAAAACGCCGCTATAGGTCATGACTTTTAGCGGCGCCTTTCCTAAAAACGCCGCTAAAGTCATGAAAATAAGAAAAATTAAAATATTTTACTTTTAGCGGTGCCTTTACCAAAAACGCCGCTAAAAGTCCTTAAAAATAAAAAAATAAAATATTATATTTTTAGCGGCGCTTTTCTCAAAAACGCCGCTAAATCTCATGAAAACTATTATAGAAACACCACAAATCAAATTTAAAAATATATAATTTAATTTGAAGACGTATTAAAATGAAAATTCACAAACAATACGTATTAAAATGGAAATTCATGAACAAGACATATAAGGAATAGCGATCGAGATACGTTGATACCAATAGCATGATCAAAGAACTTAATCACATAAAAAATACATCGTTAAACATATCTTTTTACATTTTAATACATCATAACCATAATTGGTAAAATTTTATACCCTATTTGTCTTTGCACCATTGCAGCTTCGATTGAAGAACCTTGATTCCAATGACCTCCTGCAGCCAATTTTATAGTTTAGAAATCAGAAATCCATCAGAGACGACGTAGTAAGAAAGAGATACAAACCTTCGGGTTTAGTATGATCTCCATCTTGAGTGCATTAGCTTCCACAAGCCTCTTGATAGCATTCAGGTTAACCCACCTATAACATTGACTGTGAGTACTGTATGTTTAACTCCAATAGGATTACTCAAAAATGGTAGTTTGACAGAACAAGCATATTTAGATGTTTTAACTTCACCGTTAAATGATTTGTTAATGATCAAACGAAAATGTATAACTCATGCTTAGAAGGAACAAAGTATATAGAGGGTTTTCAATTTTCATTCAGTGCAGCAGATGTCAAAATTGTTTGTGGGACAAAATTACATATATGCATAGTACATAGTACATAAATTTAAATTTTATAGTCTGTAGGTTCTGTAACTTCCAATTTTTTATTTACCAACAAATATTTCATACACCTGTATCTGAATTATGTTGACACCATAACTTTAAGGAAAATGAAGAGTTTATAGTAACAAAGATAAAAGCATACTAAGATAATAGAATTCAAAAGCCAGGACTTTATTAAACAAACAATATGGACAAACACATCTTTTGCTCTGTTAGTAATTTAAATTGCGCTTATGTAAATTTTGATACATTTTGTATTATATCATGTACTTATTTTTCTATTATTCTTATATTTTGTGTCGTTATTACTACCTTTTTTCCATATAATGTTGGTATTACAAATTATCAACTCGCTTTAACACAAACACGGATGCAAATTGTCTAGTCCCTTCAAAGAAGATAGAGTTACAAGGACAATTTTTCCATATTTCATCCGATCAAGCTATAAGATGAAAAAACAAAAAAAAAGATTGAAGAAGATTAAAAAAAGGCTGATTATAGAGCTACAATGTTTAAGAAAAGGAAATGAAAGATGGGGTCATATTTTGGGAGAATGCAAAAGTCTACATCTAACAAGGAAAAGTGCAATAAAAGGTACCTCTTCCAAAGCGATTGATCTCATTAATCTCAAGTAAGCAAAGCAACAACTTTCGGTCAGTCTTGGAATTGGAAGTATTTGCTTTGAAGGAACCTATGTTTAGTTTCAAAATTGAATTATTTAACAATTTAAATATTGGAATAACAAGCTAGAATAGATGATACACAAGATTTCATAAAATATTGAATAAACAAATAAATAAACTTGATCTTATACCTACATGAATTCAAATAACATCCAATAGTCATGATTTGCAGCAGAGTTCCAACTTCCAAATTTCTTACGAGAATCTCCAATAGCAACAATTATTCCCAATCACTCGTAATGTGAAAAATTGAACTATAGCTATAAATATATCACTTAATTGAACTATATTATAGTACCACATTCCAAAATGATACAGATCTAGCTTTTGCATGAAAAACATGCATCAAGTATATAGAAAATATAGATTGAAAATCACAATCCTCTGGGCAAATTTTTCATATGAAACACATACAATTTGCTACAATGGCAATAAGCAACAAAATTATCGAATGATCAATGAGAAAGCAAATGCACTCATTCGATAAATTTAGGAACTAAATGAATATTTAAAATTATCTATCAACGCTCAAATATGGCATCCAACAAGTAAAACTTCACACATGTGATATAAGTTCATTTAACGAGAAAGGCTAAATTGGCATTTCCATCTATTCAAACAGTTAATCTTGGTCTTTTCTCATGAAGCTTAATGATCCCATGTTGGTAGGCATTGAAGAAATTTCTTTTAAAAAAGACACCTTGATGAAATTTCACGCTGTTGTATTTGTAGGATATGGCTTGAAACTCAAATTCGCCATGGTGTCCACTGTAATATATAGATATATCATATTAAATTATGTTATAATAAATGTCCTAAAATTGGTAGAAACTTGGTAAAATATGTTAGAACAAATCACCCTTTTCTCAAAAACTCTATTTCATTTAGAAAGATTTCGTCTTTGTTGCACCAAACTCTAAACAAATTAAAACATATACGAGAAAATGAAATATAAATGAATAAAGAAAAAAACGAAGGTTAAATAAAGTTACCTTCTTGGACCCGATCCTAGTAATTCCTCTTTCAAGCCTGCTTTTCACCGCTTTAAGTCTTTCACGCTTAAGGAACTCAAGAAATCTCCCATTAGGTGCCTTCAAACAAACACAAATTAAAAAAATCCAAGTTTTTATTTTAAATTTAAATTGAAATGTTAATTTGTGAAAGTAAAGTACTGTTAGAATTTCGTAACATTTGAATCATTGTCTCAACTTGGCTGATTCTTGTTGATAATACTACATAATACATACCTAATTAATGATATACACGTATATGTATCATTCTTTTCATGCAAATGCTAACATATGATAGTGTAACATCCTAAATTAGTGGGCCTGTGCATTTTGTGTGTTGTAGGTTTAATGTGTTAGTTTGAGAATTAGAGGTGCGAATTGGGCTCAGGTTTGGGCTGAGGCCTTGGTTAATTTTTTGTTGGGGCACTACAGGGTTTAAAGGTAGGTATTTGTGTTTAAAATGTCAAAATGGGCTTGTGGCCCAAAGTTAGGTGGCGCTATAAAGGAGCAGAGGGTGGCGTCACTAGTGGATGGAGAGGGCCCATGGTTGGCCACTTGGAGCCCAAGCTTTTAGGCCAATTTTGACACTTAAAAGGGAGCAAAGGGGACAGCCTCAAGGCTAGAATTTAGGGGATTTTAATGTCTTAAGATATGTGGATATTATGCTGATAAAGGAGGGAGGAATTGGTGCTAATTAGGCCTCTTTTGGAGGAGTTAGTAGATTAAGATAAGGAAGAAAGATAGGAGCTATCATTTGGTTGCAGAGTTGGCCGAAAATCAAACACAGGAGAGGGGGAGAGAATCGATTTAGTATGGCAAAAGGTGTGCCAAAAAGTTGAAGGCCATCTCATTTGTTTTCTTTTCTCATCTTTTCTCTTCCAAAAGCTGAAAACCACCACCTCCCTCTCCCTTTCTTTTTCTTCAAAATTCCCTTTTAGTCGAATCTTCTGATCCCCATTGTTATTCTTCTCCCATTCACTAAAAGCCAAAACTACGCTCTTGTTTGTTCTTGTAGCCAAAATCTCTAAGTCTCAACATCATTCCATTCGGTTCCTTTTCCCAAAGTGTTCATCATAGCCGAACCCCTATTCTATATTTCGATAAGTTCTCTGTTATTTCCTATTTTCTTTTTTTTCTCCTTTTTGGCAGAATAGTCTCTTAAATCTTGTTAAGTGGTTCTATTCTTCTTCTCTTAAAAGCCGAATCTTCACTGCTGTGGCTGCTTGTGTCGAACCCTGAAGATAGTCAAAGGTAAGTGGTTGGTGTGGTTGTCCGATTGGTAAAGGAGGGACCCATATTCCCAGTTGGACGAAAGGTCATCTCCTCTAATCTAAATCTCTTTTAGATCGAATCTCATTTGGTTTCGGTATAGGTGTACAATCAACGTTTCAATCCAATCTGCCAACTTTAGGATTTAATCAATTTAGAATAGTGGTCCGATAGTCGCGATTCCGGCTAGAGAGAGCATCGACCTCGGTAGTATAGCGTTGAGCGTAATCAGGTGTGTAATTTCCCACACCATCTCTGTTGTCTGTTAGTATATTCAAAGATCTGTTTATATTCTGTTAAATGCCGAAATCCCAGCATGACTGTTGAAAACCCGTGGAGGGTAAAGGCGACTCATCAGGTTAGTAATTTCTGTGGTTTTCCTTAAGTAAAATGATTCTGTTGAGTTGATATGATATACATGCATGCCATATTCTATGTTTGCTCGGGGTTGGGCAATTGATGTATATGAAAGGGGAAGTGTTCTGTTATAGTGGCTCTGCCACGATCTGTTGTAGTGGCCCAGCCACGATCTATTCTGGTGACTATGTCACAAATCTGACGATGAGCAGCTAACTAGAGCATGACTGCCATCGGTGGTGTGTAGCGGTGAGGGTGATTATAGAAATCCCCATTGGTGTGATTGGCATGTAAGGGTGGTGTGTAGCGGATGGATCTAGGAATGGGATGGGCTTTGCATAATTCTGATATGGGATATTCTGTTATTCTGCCCTATGGGCTAAGGCCCAGTCTGATGGTGCACGAGGGATTGCACACTGAGTCTTGCGACTCACCCCATTGTTTAACATTTTTTTCAGGTAGCATTTAATGCATCGGACTTGGCTGGAAAGGAGCGCAAGGTGGCCATGCATGGATTTATTTTCACTCAATAAAGGACATTGTTTTAATTATTTTCCCTTAATATTTTCAATTTGTTTGGTTTTATATTTTATTGTAATAAGGCCACTGGCTATGGTTTATTGGTTTTATGTTTTCATTTTCGGGTTTTCATACACTTAGATCTTATGATTAATTGGAACTAAGGCATGTGTTTAAATAATAAAACTCAGAGGCAAAATTTTAGTTTTTATTTATTAAGGCATTAATTAAAATTATTTCTTTTACAAATTATCAAATTATTAAGTTTTTCTCGTACAAATGTTTAAACTATGCTTTTCAAAAAAAATGCGACATATTTTACAAAAACTTCTTAGTGACATGCCAGATCCGGTCGGGGTGTTTGGGTTGGGTTTGGGGTGTTACAATTTAGTATCAGAGCCTAGTTCAAAACTCGGCTTTGGGGTTTTGGGCTCAAAACATTTTCTGAAGACGGGTTTTGGAAACATGCATGTTTATAAATAATACTGGATGGTTTTCTCGGCATGGCACCTGTGTCTCCGGCCCAAGTCCGCCAAGTAAGTAATTTGAACTCACTATGTGATATATGTATGTGGACTTGATGGGCTTTATGAGACGTAGATTATCTTAATTAAGATTTGATGGACTTTAGGCTTAGCCTAAAAAACTTCTTAAACCTCATAAGACTTAATCTAATTAAACCTGTCCGTGAACAAGTCACAAGGTTAGGGTGTGGCAACAGGCATACGCATGTCTGGGATTGGATCCAGGGAGAGCCTTGTATTTAAGTGGTCATAGCGACTCACCTCCTCTTCGCTGGAATCCTACCTGGTGCGTACCTTAGCCACGAGGACTTGTTGATGGGCCAAAGTTTCTAACTAAAACCCGAAAGGGACCAGCCACGTTATTTCACAAAACTACTAAAGTGCCCCTAGTTTTGAAAAAAATTACCAAAACGCCATTAATTTGTAAAATTACCAAAACGCCCTTATTTAAAAATTATCAAAATTTGCAAAATTATTGAAATACCCCCAGTTTGTGAAATTACTAAAATACCCTTATTTTGAGAAAAAATTCACCAAGATACCCTATTTTGGAAAATTATGAAAATACCCCTATAGGATAAAATTATGAAAATACCTCTGGGTAGTGAAATGATGAAAATACCCTTATGTGTTAAATGTGGGTTCATGGATATTGTCTGTATGTTGATTGTTGAATGTATGTAGTTCCTAGAACTAGGAGGAGTAGACTTGAGACTGAAACCTGTAGACATAAATTTGAATTCGAAAGAACCACTATCGAAATGACTTTTCATAAGATTGGTCATGGATAATCAGTGGAAAGAATTAATAATTCATAAAATTTCTAATCAGATAAATGCCAATCGGAAAAATGAGTACAAGGGGTCGTGGACGTTCGCTGCGTGGTCGTGGTAGGGGTAGGATGACCGTGTCAGCGCCAGTAGGGTCTTACCATGGGTCAGGAAACGAGATATCAGATTTGCCAGCTGTGGAGGGAGAATTTCAGGACCAGACGGCCGG
This sequence comes from Gossypium rotundifolium, assembly GCA_025506655.1. NCBI lineage: Eukaryota > Viridiplantae > Streptophyta > Magnoliopsida > Malvales > Malvaceae > Gossypium > Gossypium rotundifolium. The sequence continues at coordinate 123,316,766 of CP106723.1, forward strand.
AGATGATGTGGTATCTCAGGCGATGTTGCGGGTCCTTGAGAGAGTTACTGGTGTAGGCACACTTCAAGAGCTCAAAAATCTGTGTCTGAACGACTCCGAGCCAACAGAGCAGAGATGTTTAGGGGCGTTTCTGACGTAGCCCCTAACACAATTGAGTATTGGTTAGAAGCGAGTGAGTGCATATTGGATCAACCCACTCTTACGTTGCATACTCGGTATCTGAGAACTTAAGTTTAGAATCTGAAATAACTGCTAGGAAGATGACTATGGTTAGTCCGTTAGGACAATCTAGGATAGTGGACAAACTATTTAGGAGTGTACCGTTAGAGACTCAAGGAGTAGTATTTTCGGTAGACCTAATGGAATTACCGTTCGAAGAGTTTGACCTTATCCTGGGAATGGATTAGTTGGCTAAACATCGTGCTAAGCTGGATTGTGAGACTAAGCGCATGGTGTTGAGTACCCCAGAAGGCGGGAAGGTGGTTGTGCTAAGGGAAAGAAGGGATTATTTGTCCAACGTAGTATCTGTATTGAAGGCTGTTAAGATGATTCAGAAAGGATGCAATGCATTTCTGCTTTTATCAGTGCTTTGGAAGCTAAGGAGGTGACTGTCGGTGAGGTAAGAACAATAAAGGTTTTCGTAGATGTCTTTCCTGAGGAGTTGCCAGGATTACCTCCGGATCGCGAAGTGGAGTTTGGGATTGAGCTACATCCGGATACGGCTCCAGTGTCTATTACTCCTTACAGAATAGCCCTGAAGGAGTTGGTGGAGCTCAAAGCTCAGATCAAGGGTTTATTCAATCGAGTGTGTCTATGTGGGGAGCGCCGGTCCTATTTGTGAAGAAGAAGGGCGGATCCATGCATATGTGTGTGGACTACCGTCAACTGAATAAGTTAACGATTAAGAATAAGTACCCGCTACCAAGAATCGACGATCTATTCGATCAGCTCAAAGGAGCTTCAATTTTCTCTAAGATTGATTTAAGGTCGGGTTATTATCAATTAAAGGTAAAGGAAGGGGACATTCATAAGACGGCATTTCAAACTCACTACAGTCATTATAAATTTTTGGTGATGCCGTTCGGGTTAACGAATGCACCAGCAGCATTTATGGATATGATGAATCGGGTGTTCCAACCATATCTTGATCAGTTTGTTGTGGTGTTCATTAACAATATCCTGGTTTATTCCAAGTCCGTCCGAGGAGGAGCATGATGCACATCATCGTGTGGTGTTGCAAGTTCTGAGATAGAAGCAGTTGTTCACTAAGTTCAGTAAGTGTAAGTTCTGGCTAAGGGAAGTAACTTTCTTAGGGCATGTGGTTTCTGCAGAGGGAATTAGGGTTGACCCTCGGAAGATAGAAGCTGTATTGGATTGGAAACTGTCAAAGTCTGTGGCAGAGATTCAAAGTTTCCTGGGATTGGTAGGTACTATAGAAGGTTTGTTGAGGGGTTCTCATTAATTATTGCACCTCTAACTAAATTGTTGAGGAAGGGAGTACCGTTTGGTTAGACCGACAAACAGCAAGAGAGCTTTGAGAAATTGAAGAAAATTTTGACAGAAGCGCCGGTGTTAATTCAACTAGAGGCTGGAAAAGAGTTTACCGTCTACTGTGACGCGTCACACATGGGTTTAGGATGTGTGCTGATGCAAGATGGAAAGGTTGTTGCATATGCATCTTGAAAGTTAAGACCGCATGAATTGAATTACCATGCGCATAATTTGGAGTTGGCTGCAGTAGTGTTCACTCTGAAGATCTGGAGACACTACCTGTAGGGGGAGAAGTCTACTATTTACACCGACCATAAGAGTCTGAAGTATCTCCTTACCTAGAAGGAGTTGAATCTAAGACAACGTAGGTGGATTGAACTTTTGAAGGACTATGACTGCTCGATCAAATATCATTCGGGTAAGGCTAACGTGGTGGCTGATGCGTTGAGTCGGAAGGTGATAGTGGATTTGAGGGCGATGTTCGCTCGTCTCAGCCTGTATGAAGATGGCAATTTGGTAGCTGAACTCCAAGTGAGACCAGTGTGGAAAAGTCAGATTGACGAGGTCTTGAGTGCTCGACTCTGACAAGTACAAAATGGTGAATGAGAGGACTATAGTTTGAATGGTGATGGGGTTATGTGTTTTCGTAAGAGAATTTGTATGCCAAAGGATGTTGAGTTAAGGCAAATGATTCTTCAGGAGGCGCATAGTAGCCCATACGCTATGCATCCTGGAGGGGTTAAGATGTATTAGGATTTGCGAAAGCAATTCTGGTGGCCAGGTCTGAAGCGAGAGGTAATAGAATTCATGGGAAAATGTTTGACGTGTCAGCAGGTGAAGGCGGAACACCAGTTGCCTTCAGGTTTGTTGCAGTCGGTGAAGATTTTGCAGTGGAAATGGGAAAGACTCATGATGGATTTTGTTAATAGGTTACCTCTTATGCCCACTAAGAAGGATTCGATTTGGGTGATTGTTGATCGGCTGACGAAGTTCGCCCACTTCATACCAGTTTGTGTTGACTATTCTCTGCAAAGGTTGGCTAAGCTATACGTGGCTGAGGTTGTGAGACTACATGGTGTACTTGTGTCGATCATATCAAATAGAGACCCTAGGTTCACGTCACGATTCTGGAAGGCTCTGCATCAGGCAATGGGAACAAAGTTAGACTTCAGTACTGCCTCCCATCCGTAGACTGTTGGTCAGTCTGAGAGGGTAATCCAGATCTTGGAGGATATGTTAAGAGGTTGCATCATTGATTTCAGGGGTAGTTGGGAGGAGTATTTACCTCTGGCAGAATTTGCGCACAATAACAGCTACCAATCTAGTATTCAGATGGCACTTTATGAAACGTTATACGGACAGAGATGTCGTACCCCTACTTGTTGGTTAGAGTTGGGTGAGCGTCAGGTGTTGGGTCTAGAACTAGTTTCGAGACGGAAGAAAAAGTTAGGTTAATTTGGGCTCGGTTGAAGGAAGCATCTGATCGGCAGAAATCTTATGCGGATCTAAAGCGTAAGGAGTTGGAATTTGCAGTAGGAGATCAAGTTTTTTTGAAAGTGTCACCGTGGAAGAAGGTAATGAGGTTTGGTCGGAAGGGTAAGCTAAGTCCTCGATTTATTGGACCTTATCAGGTACTAGAACGTGTGGGGCCAGTGGCGTATCGATTGGAGTTGGCTCCATGGTTGGAGCAGATACATGACGTGTTTCATGTCTCAATGCTAAGACGTTACTGTTCTAATCCATCGCACATTGTGCCAGTGGAAGAGATTGAAGTAAAGCCCGACTTGTCCTTTGAGGAGGAGCCAGTGCAAATCTTGGATCGAGACGTAAAGGTGATGAGAAGGAAGTCCATTCCTTTGGTCAAGGTTTTGTGGCGAAACCACGGCGCAGAAGAAGCGACATGGGAGCCAGAAGATGTTATACGATAACAGTATCCCTATCTCTTCTGATCAAGTAAATTTCATGGCCGAAATTTCTTTAAGGGGGTAGAATTGTAACATCTTGAATTAGTGGGCCTGTGCATTTTGTGTGTTGTAGGTTTAATGTGTTAGTTTGAGAATTTGAGGTGCAAATTGGGCTCAGGTTTGGGCTGAGGCCTTGGTTAATTTTCTGTTGGGGCACTACAGGGTTTAAAGGTAGGTATTTGTGTTTAAAATGTCAAAATGGGCTTGTGGCCCAAAGTTAAGTGGCGCTACAAAGGAGTAGAGGGTGGCGTCACTAGTGGATGGAGAGGGCCCAAGGTTGGCCACTTGGAGCCCAAGCTTTTAGGCCAATTTTGCCACTTAAAAGGGAGCAAGGGGGGACAGCATCAAGGCTAGAATTTAGGGGATTTTAATGTCTTAAGATATGTGGATATTATGCTAATAAAGGAGGGAGGAGTTGGTGCTAATTAGGCCTCTTTTGGAGGAGTTAGTAGATTAAGATAAGGAAAAAAGATAGGAGCTATCGTTTGGTTGCAGAGTTGGCCGAAAATCAAACACAGGAGAGGGGGGAGAGAAACGGTTTAGTATGGCAAGTGGTGTGCCAAAAATTTGAAGGTCATCTCATTTGTTTTCTTTTCTCATCTTTTCTCTTCCAAAAGCTGAATATCACCACCTCCCTCACCCTTTCTTTTTCTTTGAAATTCCATTTTAGCCGAATCTTCTGATCCCCATTGTTATTCTTCTCCCATTCACTAAAAGCCGAAACTACACTCTTGTTTGTTTTTGTAGCCAAAGTCTCTAAATCTCAGCATCATTCCATTCGGCTCCTTTTCCCGAAGTGTTCATCATAACCGAACCCCTATTCTATATTTTGGTAAGTTCTCTATTCTATCCTGTTTTCTTTTTTTTTTCTCCTTTTTGGTAGAATAGTCTCTTAAATCCTGTTAAGTGGTTCTATTCTTCTTCTCTTAAAAGCTAAATCTTCACCTTCTTTGTGGTGCTTGTCTTAAACCACAAGATAGTCGAAGGTAAGTGGTTGGTGTGGTTGGCCTATTGGTGAAGGAGGGACCCATATTCCCTATTGGCCGAAAGGTCACCTCCTCTAATCCAAATCTCTTTTAGATTGAATCTCATTTGGTCTCGGTATAGGTGTGCAATCAATGTTTCAATCCAAGTCTGCCAACTTCGGGATTTAATCGATTTAGAATAGTGGTCTGATAGTCACGATTCCGGCTAGAGAGAGCGTCGACCTCAGTAGTATAGCATTGAGCGTAATCAGGTGTGTAATTTCCCACACCATCTCTGTTGACTGTTAGTATATTCAAAGATCTGTTTATATTCTGTTAATGCCGACATCCCGGCATGACTGTTGAAGACCCGTGGACGGTAAGGGCGACTCATCAAGTTAGTGACTTTTGTGATTTTCCTTAATTAAAATGATTCTGTTGAATTGATATGATATACATGCATGCCATTTTCTATGTTTTCTCGAGGTTGGGCGATTGATGTATATGAAAGGGGAAGTGTTCTGTTGTAGTGGGCCAGCCACGATCTGTTCTGGTGACTATGTCACAAATCTGACGATGAGCAGCTAACTGCAACATGACTGCCATCGGTGGTGTGTAGCGGTGAGGGTGATTGTAGAAATCCCCATTGGTGTGATTGGCAGGTAAGGGTGGTGTGTAACAGATGGATCTAGGATTGGGATGGGCTTTGCATAATTTTGATATGGGATATTCTGTTATTCTATTCTGTGGGGCTAAGGCCCAGTCTGATGGTGCACGAGGGATTGCACACTGAGTCTTGTGACTCACCCCGTTGTTTAACATTTTTTAAGGTAGCAGTTAGTGCATCGGACCGGGCTGGAAAGGAGCGCAATGTGGCCATGCATGGATTTATTTTGACTCAATAAAGGATGTTGTTTTAATTATTTTCCCTTAATATTTTCAATTTGTTCGGTTTTATATTTTATTGTAATAAGGCCACTGGCTATGGTTTATTGGTTTTATGTTTTCGTTTTCGGGTTTTCATACGCTTAGATTTTATGATTAATTGGAACTAAGGCATGTGTTTAAATAATAAAACTTAGAGGCAAAATTTCGGTTTTTATTCATTAAGGCATTAATTAAAATTTATTTCTTTTACAAATTATCAAATTATTAAGTTTTTCCCGTACAAATGTTTAAACTATGCCTTTCAAAAAAACATAATATGCGACATGTTTGACAAAAACTTCTTAGTGACATGCCAGATCCAGTCGGGGTGTTTGGGCTGGGTTTGGGGTGTTACAGATAGTATATATGATATACATGTATTGTAATATCCCGGGTTAGGGGCTATTTTATTATGGCATTGTTTGCATGTGCATGGTGTGCTATGTTGTTGTTTTGATGTTTTGGGGCTTAGTTGTAAGCTGGGTGTAAGCCAGAGTGGTAGGAAAAATTTCAGTCTTTAGGCTTGGGTGAGGGGAGCTGAAGAAACTAGGGTTAATAAATATTATTTGGTGAATGTTAGCACAAGAGATGAGTTGGTGGAGTGGCAGGATAGGCGCCACTTGAAGCTTGTGTGTGTGACGCCACTTGCAGGGGGGAGGAGGTCCTGTGTTCAAGCTGCAGAATGCTCACATTTTGGCTTCTATTTTGACGGCATGGAGGGGAGGAGTTGTAGGCAGTTCAAACTCTGCCTTGGACCAAGTCAACCACTTTGAATGGTGGGTGGAGAGTGAATTTAGGAGGGAGACTAGTTCAAACTTGTTTGAATTGATGGCTTGGAGTGTTTGGGGGGTTGTGGCCGAATCTTGGGGAGCTTTTGGGGGGGTGAGTGGCCGGTTTTGGTGTAGTAGGAGTGTGCCGAAATGCACTTTGCATTTTGGTACATTTTCGGTCAAGTTTAGTAAGCAAAGTTCTTTCTTTTTTGTCAATAGCCTAAGCCGAAATTTCAAGTAAATTCCTTTATTTTTTCTTTTTTCTGAGACCAAAAGTTCAAGCATCTTCTTGCCGAAAATCACTTTGCTTCTCTTGATTTGGTGGGTGGCCGAATGCTCTATTCCAACTCTCTCTCTTTTGTTCACTTGTGCTAAGCCAAAATAGCCATTTTTCTTCCTCACATATCTTGTTTTTCTTTCTTTCATAAGTGCCGAAACTTACCTTGCCTTCTAAATCGAATTCTCCATTTGCTCTCTCCATTTCTATTGAACCGAAACTAGCTTCTCTCTTCCTCTCATACTCTCTTTTTCTCCTCTCAATACCCTCTTGCCGAAACTCCATTTCTCCAAAATACCTTCCTTTCTCTTCTTTCAAACCGAAAGCACCCTCCCTCTTTTCATCTTTTATTTTCTTTCTTTTCCAAAACCTCTTAGCCGAATTCTCCACTTAATTCTCTCCATTATATTTGAGCTGAATCTTTCTTCAACCTTTTCTGATTTCTTTTCTCCTTTTGAACCGCATTTCTTTTGCTTTGCACCTTCAAAGACTCTAGCCGAATCTCTCCCTTGTGTTGCCGAAACTTCCCCTTCTCTCTTTAGTTTTGCACTTTGGCCGAATCTAGGTGTGGTGTGGATCTCTCCTAGTGGTTTCAAATCGGGTTAGAAGAAGTTATGTGGTGTAGCCGAAGGGCTATTTCTTCCCTCTCTTATTCTTTATCGATTTTGGGTTTGTTTAGGGGTCGATTTCGACATTTGTTGAAGGGAGTTAACCTTTTGTTTTGGTAACCGATTTCTTCATAGGGTATCCGGGATTCCGAAGCAGTCAAACAAGGCATTTATCTTAAGTTGATTGATTGGTAAGTGATGGTGAGATTTTGGTTCATGGTCTAATCGTTAGTTTCATTTAATCAAGTCTCCAAAGAACTAACTGTTTACATTTTAGGGTGTGCCGATTGCTTAAGGAAGAACCATTGTTGGTTCGGGTTTGGTAGGAAACCAAACCATTTGCAAGGTAAGGGTTCAAACGCTAACCCCTTTGGTTTAATGGTTCTGGCCGAATGGTATAAGTGACTAATCTCGTGTTTGGTCAATTTTAGGAGCAAGATAATCGAGGGATTTAAACCGGTTCTTTGGGATTAAGCATGCGTTTTAACAGGTGTGTAAACTAACACACCTTTTTACTGAGTAATATGTTAATAACCTGATTGTGTAAAGTGAAACAGTATGATTGACTGTTATAATACCCAATGAGGTATGGATACGGATTCGGGTAAGTCCGTTTCATTACGAGATCTGATATCATGATTTATGGTGTATGTATTATGAGATGCCATATTGAGCATGTGAGCATGATTGCATGATTTGCACGATTTGCATTAGTATGATATGTTATTAGGTGATATGAGTGGAGGGAGAATATGATATCCGTGTCTTTGGGACACCAGAGGTTTGGCACCTCCAAAGGGTTTGGTACCACAGATTGATTATTGTGACTTTGGGTCACGGAGGTTTGGCACCTCTGCGCCTCGCCCCAAAGTGGCTTAGCACCACAAAGGGGTTGGCCCCACGGTTGATTTTACGGATTGACGCTAGTGATTTGGTATCACATGATGGGTTGGCCCCATCATATGATTCGTGATCGCGGTCACCAAAGATTTGGTATCACACTTGTGTCTTTGGGACACCAGAGGTTTGGCACCTCATAGCGACTCGTCCCTATGGTTTAACACCACCGTGGGTTGGCCCCACTGTTGAGATACGGGATTGTCACCAGTGATTTGGTATCACACGTGGGTTGGCCCCACAGATTGATTATTCGTGACTTTGGGTCACCAGTGGTTTGGCACCACATTGATGGATATCGTGACTTTGGGTCACCGTGGTTTGGCACCACCAAAGGGTTTGGTACCACACGGGTAGAAAAGGTGTTAAGGATGGTTAGGATCGGTGCATTAATTGTATTGCTTTGTTATGATGTGTGTTAATGTAACACCCTTACCCAAACCTTTGCCGAGTCGAGTATGGGGCATTACTAGTCTTGACTACTAGTTTGGGGCATGAAAATTTAAAGCTGTCCAACTGCATCAGGCTGACTAAATTTACCATAACTCGAGTTACAAAACTCAAAATTTAGATCCGTAAATTTTATTGAAACTAGACTCATATAAATTTTACCATAATTTTTCCAGAATTTTTTATGTGGCCAATTAGTACAGTTTATTCATCAAAGTTACCCTTATTTCACTGTTTGATAATTCTGACCTATCTTTACAAAACTCAGTTATCTCACTGCAAAAATTTCAATAATGTCCTTGTATATTCCAATCAAAATAGACTCATTAAGGATTCTAAACATATAAACTATACTCCATAATTATTTTTTACAATTTTTAACAATTTTTCTAAGACAGAACAGGGACTCACGAATTCATTCAGGACAAGTCTCACTAAAACTTAAATATCTCATTATATATAATTCCTTTGTCTAACTTGTTTCTTTCATATCAAAATAGACATAATAAAATTTAATTCTATGTCTTATTCACTTTCTAATTCAATTTCTCCTATTTTTGGTGATTTTTCAAAATCACATCACTGCTATAACTAAAACTGTTTCACAACAAAATAGTCATGAAACATATTCTTTACATATCATTTAGCAACCAAGCTTATATAGCCAATACTCAATCAAATACATATCCATCATTTTACCTCATTATCATGCCAAATTATACCATTTCTCCTTCTTAAAATACATATACAAAATCAATCACTTAACTACATATTAGGTCTTCCAAGATAATCTCAATACATAACATATACTATACCATATACTCAATAATAAGAATCTAATACTTTGTCAATCATGAATCCAACATTATCAATGTATATACCATATATTAAGCTCATCAACATGAACCAATTAATAAGTCTTTCCTATCATAATCTAACATGCACAAATAATAATACCACTCTCACACATGATTAAACCATAATCAAGCATAAATAATAGTTCATGGCATGATCAAACAATATCATCAAAACACTAAACAAGTTATCTCAAAATAGTTAGCCATTTTCGCATGGCTAGCATATTTACACTATTACAAAACATTAGTTATATGGTTCAATCTAGCCTATACATGCCCTTTTAAACAACAAACCAAGTTTTCAATACCCAAAAGAAAGTAGATAGTGTGGTTGACTTCACGGATGATCCTTGAGCACAGAGTTCGATTCAAGATCTATAAAACAAAGGTAGACAAAACACACACACAAGAAGTTTACTAGCTTAGTAAGTCCCAAGCTCAAAATGATACTACATTCAATTACTTAATCATTTAAATCATTTATCTCAACCATTTTAACATATTAAAATTTCTTACACCTTTAGCACTACTATTAGGAAACCAAATATTCATTATAGCACATTCAAGCTCAAACTCACCACACATAATACTTGTGTACATCAATCGTAATCTCAATATACATATCACTGTACTCATGGCATTAAATAAACTCTAGCAACATTAAAACATATCAAACCTTACTTACTTATCTCGAGCCTTTACTAAGCACATTAGTTACGATTTACCTTGAACCATAATTTGGTTTCTCCTTGGTAAAACACATCACCAAGATAAAGCCCGCTAGGCATTAAAGCCGAAATCAAACACCAAGACAAGGCACACTGAGGCACGAAGCCCTGAATATGTCACCTAGGACTAAGCACGCTGAGCACGAAGTCTTAATATGTCACCTAAGACTAAGCACTGCTAGGCACGAAGCCCTAATATGTCATTACCAACTTATACACCTTACAGAATGCTGCCCAAAATAGCATAAAACACACATTATTCAAGTCACTTTAACATGCCAACTCGTTTAGAGATATAACAACATTTCATTTCAAATTCACTATCACTTATATAAAATTTCAACCAATCCCATACCAATACTTTCACATTACTAACATAAGAGTTTATAGAAAACTTTATTTAATAACATCATTTAGTACATTCATAATAATTCGATAATCTATACTTGCTTAAGGACTTACCTCGGTTGTCGATAGTCCGTGCGAATCGGCTATTCGAGAACCTTCGACTTTCCCTGTCTAATTCGTTTTCTTTGCTCTTGATCTAAAACACATTAAAGTTTAGCTCATTCAACCACAATTCATCTCAATTTAGTCCCTAAGCACATAAATGGGCAAATTACTATTTTACCCCTAGAATTTCACAACTTTGCAATTTAGTCCTATTTGCATAACACACAAAATACACCAAATTAGCCAAAACTATGCAAGGGCGAATGTTCCTAGGGCCTTACAAGTCCTCACATTTCATTTATTTTGCAAATAGGCCCTCTAAAATTTATTTTTACAATTTAGCCCTAAAACTCAATTTCATCAAAACTTCCAACACAAAACATATTAATCCTTTACATATCTTTCATCTAAAATCATAAAATATCAAAACCACATGAATACAACAATGGCCAAACATCAAACATGCTTAGATTCAAAAATTACAACATGGGTGGTTCACGGTTTGAAGCAACAATCTCAAAAACGTAAAATTTATCAAAACTAACTAAAACTCACCTTAGATTTTTGGCTTCAAAGTGTCAAATTTTAAAGGGTTGAAAGCTTATTTCTTTCCTTCACAATCGGCCATGGATGAAAAAAGATGATGGCTTCCTTTTCTTGATTATTTTAACATATAATAAATTTTTTACCAAATTACTAAACCAACCTTTTAATTAAAATAATCAAACACTTTAACTTATGGACAAACTTGTCCATGGCGACCACTAACCCTTAAAATGGGGTATTTACCATTTCAATACTCCCTATTTAAAAGCCACACTCAATTTAACACTTTATACTTTAATTTGTAACTTTTACTTTTTACGCGATTAGGTCCTTTTATCAAATTCGATACTCAAACGATAAAATTTTTCTACTTAAATTTTCACATATAAATTCATATAAAATAAACACTAAATATGATATTTAAATATTTATCGGGCTCGGATTCGTGGTCCCGAAACCACCGTCCCGATTAGGGTCAATTTGATGCCTTACAACTCTCCCTTAAGGATTTTCGTCCCCAAAATCTTACCGATTAAACAAGGTCGGATATTGTTGCCTCATTGAATCCTCGAGGCTCCCACGTAGCCTCTTCAACTCCGTGACGATTCCATAGAACCTTCACTAACTAATTCTTTTATTTCTCAACTCTTTATTTCCAGAGCTAGAATACGGATCGGCTTTTCCTCATACGTCATATCGATCAGATCTCAATCTCCGACGGAGCAATCACATGTGACGGATCCGCTCAGATCTACTGAGCATAGAAACATGAAATACATCGTATCTTTTCTAATTCAGGGTAGCTTCAATCTATAAGCAATGTGCCTAATACGCTCAATGATCTCATACGGTCCAATGAACCTCAGCTCAACTTGCCTTTCCTACCAAAATGGAGCACTTTCTTCCATGGTGAAACCTTTAAAAGACTCGATCTCCGATCCGAATTCAATATCTTTACGCTTCAAATCAGCATAGGACTTTTGTCGATCCGATGCGCCTTTCAAATTATCTTTGATTATGGCCACTTTCTTGCTCACTCTTTAATCAAATCAACCCGTGTATCTTATTTTCACCGAGCTCACCCGAAGATAATGGTGTTCACATTTTCACCAGATAAGGCTTCATAAGGTGCCATTTTGATACTTGATTGAAAGCTATTATTATAAGCAAATTCAATCAAAGGTAGGTATCGTTCCCACGCACCTTCAAACTCGAAACGCAACATCTCAACATGTCCTCAAGTGTTTGAATAGTTCGCTCGGGTGGGCCAAATGCATACTGCGGATGAAAGGTCATGTACTAAAATGTAGTTTAGTACCTAAAGCATCTTGCAACTTCTTCCAAAGCTGCGATGTAAATCTCATGGATGAAAGGTGATACAGAAGTTTATCGAGTAAAAATGTAGTGAGCTGATTTAGTACCTAAAGCATCTTGCAACTTCTTCCAAAATGATCTTTGAAGCAACCCAGAAGGCACTGTAAATTAGGCACTTTGAAACAAATTGATATATCTCGTTCATACCGAGGCCATAATAGAAGCTGCTTTCAAGTCGTTATACATTTTCGTGCTACCGGATGGAGTCGGCTCCTCACTCAAAATCATCATATCAAATCTGACACCATGCAATCTTACAATTTGTGATCATATTCTTGTCATACAATTCAATAGAAGTTTATCGAGTGAAATGCACGAAGAGCAAATAATGATTTCGACTTAATGCATCATGACAACATTAGCTTTTCGGGTGATAGTCAATCACCAATTCATAGTCTTTCAACAATTCTAGCCACTGCGTTGTCTCAAATTCAGGTCTTTCACGAGTCATTAGATACTTGGACTTTTATGATCGAGTAAACATGACATTTCTCTCCAAATAAGTAATGGCGCCAAATCTTGATCGAACACAATGGTCGCAAGCTCTAAATCATCGTGGGGTAATTTCTTTCATGCGGCTTCAATTGTCTTGAAGCGTAGGCTACAACTTTGCCTTCACGCATCAAAACGCAGCCCAAACCATTTAAAGAAGCATCGAGTACACAACAAATTCTTTACAGTTTCAATTTGAACTAATCTGGAGCTTCATCAAAGGGCTTTCAACCGATCAAAACTTTTTGACATTTTTGACCATTCAAACGGACATCTTTACGTAGTAACTTTGTTAATGGGGTTGCTATCATAGAAAACTCTTTCACAAATCGTCGATAGTAACCTGCAAGTCGAAAAACTTGAATCTCGGAAACATTTTTGGTGGCTTCCAATCAAGTATAGCAGAGATTTTGTTGGATCAACTCGAATGCGATCTTTGAAACCACATGTCCCAAAAAAGTGACCTCTTTCATCTAGAACTCACACTTACTAAACTTAGCATACATTGATGATCTACATAAAGTTTGTAGCACTAACCTCAAATGTTCAGTGTTCAACTTCATCTTTGGAGTAGATCAATATGTCATCAATAAATACCACCACAAATCGATCCAAAAGCTGTCTAAAACCCGATTCATCAAATCCATAAAAATAGCAGTGCATTAGTAAGCCCAAAGGCATTACCAAAAACTCAAAATGTCCGTACCTTGTCGGAATGCGATCTTTAGCACATCTATATCTCGACTATGGCGATAATAACTTAGATCTCAAATCTATCTTGAAAATACTAAAGCCCTTTCAGCTGATCAAACAAATCATCAATCCGAGGTAACAGGTACTTATTCTTTATAGTCACTTTATTTAGTTGCAGGTAATCAATACACATTCGCATCGTTCCATCTTTCTTTCTCAAAAAAAGGTGCACCCAAAAACTTGGTGCGTGCAAAGCCCTATCTGTTAACTCTTGCAACTATGCTTTCGACTCTTTTAGCTCGATGGGTGCCATCCGATATGGAGCTATTGAGATCGAATCGTTCGGAGCTAATTCAATGCCAAACTCAATCTCGTATATAGGGTAAACCGTAGTTCTTCGAGAAACACATCCCAGTATTCACATACAATCAAAACTTTTTGCAATTCAATCTGTTTTTCGAGACACTTTATTATCGAAACATAAGCCAAATAAGCTTCACCTTTTCTCACATACTTTTGAGCTAACATCGATGATATAGCGCAGAAACCCACGAATCATTGGATTCGATTCTAATGATCTCGCCATTACGGTGTCTCAAATCGATAAGCTTTCTTTGCAATTCACCTTTGCATCATGCGAAGTTAACCATCCATTCCAAATTATATCAAACTCATCAAAATGAAAACCATGACATTAAATCAAGCTGAAACAAAATCTCGAATCATCAATGGGCAACTTTTACACTTTATTAACAAACACACATCTACCCAAAGGGTTGGATACCCGAATCACAAACTCAATGAGACTCAACTAGTAGAGTCTTCTTGAATACCGAAGTTCACATACATATGAATGGGTCGAACGGGATCAATCAATGCAATCACGGTAGTATCATAAAGGGTGAAAGTACCGATGTGTGACATACGGAGAAGCGGCATCCTCTCTAGCTCGAGTAACATAAGCTCTTCTGGAGCTCTAGCCTCTGATCGATCTGTTGTGTTCTTTGTCCCTCTCGACTACCACCTACATTGCCAGAATGTCTGGGTGGTCTGCCCCGTACTGATGCACTACTTGGTCTAGAGTTACATCTTTGTATTTGACTCGATTAACATCGGGCACTCTCGAATAAAATGGTCGAGGATCCACATTTAAAACAAGACCGGTCCACGAACTCTACAACTCCGGATGCCATTTTCCACAATGTTTACATTCAACTCGATTTTGTGGGGCGTTACCAACACTAGCCATCGAGGTGGCTCGTGAACCCACGGAGGTCGATCACGTCTAAATGAATCAAGTAGCTTTGTGTCGGTGAAGTCATCTCTAAACTTTTAGACACCACATTGATGGATATCGTGGCTCTACTCGAGAATCCATTTACTATATAAAATACAATCAAAATTGGGTCACCACACTATCATATATACAATTTAAAGGCATGGTTTACATACTACGGCACCTACCGTAGCTCTGGTAACACCCTTACCGAAACCTTTGGTACCACTTGACTACTAGGGGGCATAGAAAAGGTGTTAAGGATGGTTAGGATCATATAAATTTTTACCATAATTTTTCCAGAATTTTCATGTGGCAAATTAATTGTATTGCTTTGTTATGATGTGTATATTCCAATCAAAAATAGACTCATTAAGGATTCTAAACATATAAACTATACTCCATAATTATTTTTGTACAATTTTAACAATTTTTCTAAGCATATTCATTCAGGACAAGTCTCACTAAAACTTAAATATCTCATTATATATAATTCCTTTGTCTAACTTGTTTCTTTCATATCAAAATAGACATAATAAAATTTAATTCTATGTCTTATTCACTTTCTAATTCAATTTCTCCTATTTTTGGTGATTTTTCAAAATTATGTAACTACTGTTTCACAACAAAATAGAGTCTTTACATATCATTTAGCAACCAAGCTTATATAGCCAATACTCAATCAAATACATATCCATCATTTTACCTCATTATCATGCCACCATTTCAAAATACATACACAAAATCAATCTCTACATATTAGGTTATCATTTTAGGTGACACTTAGATCGCTCATCAACATGAACCAATTAATAAGTCTTTCCTATCATAATCTAACATGCAAAATAATAATACCACTCACACATGATTAAACCATAATCAAGCATAAATAATAGTTCATGGCATGGACTTATCTCAAAATAGTTAGCCATTTTCGCATGCCCATGCCATGAATAAAAAAAGAAAGTCTTCACGGATTCCTTCGCATTGATTTTAAAAACAAAGGTTTAGGTACCCAAGCTCAAAATGATACTACATTCAATTACTTAATCATTTAAATCATTTATCTCAACCATTTTAACATATTAAAATTTCTTACACCTTTAGCACTACTATTAGGAAACCAAATTTCATTATAGCACATTCAAGCTCAAACTCGGTCACATAATACTTGTGTACATCAATCGTAATCTCAATATACATATCAACGTACTCATGGCATTAAATAAACTCTAGCAACATTAAAACATATCAAACCTTACTTACTTATCTGAGCCTTTACTAAGCACATTAGTTCACGATTTACCTTGAACCATAATTTGGTTTCTCCTTGGTAAAACACATCAAGCATAAAGCACGCTAGGCATTAAAGCTGAAATCAAACACCACACAAGGCCTGCTGAGCACGAAGCCGAATATATCACCCAGGCACTAAGCACCTGCAAGCACGAAGCCGAATATGTCATTACCAACTTATACACCTTACAGTAATGCTGCCCAAAATAGCATAAAACACACATTATTCAAGTCACTTTAACATGCCAACTCGTTTAGAGATATAACAACATTTCATTTCAAATTCACTATCACTTATATAAAATTTCAACCAATCCCATACCAATACTTTAGCATTAAATTAACATAAGAGTTTATAGAAAACTTTATTTAATAACATCATATAGTACATTCATAATAATTGATAATCTATACTTGCTTAGGACTTACCTCGGTTGTCGATAGTCCGTGCGAATCGGCTATTCGAGAACCTTGACTTTCCCGGTCTAATTAGTCTTTCTTTGCTCTTGATCTAAAACACATTAAAGTTTAGCTCATTCAACCACAATTCATCTCAATTTAGTCCCTAAGCACATAAATGGGCAAATTACTATTTTACCCTAGAATTTCACAACTTTGCAATTTAGTCCTATTTGCATAACACACAAAATACACCAAATTAGCCAAAACTATGCAAGGGCGAATGTTCCTAGGGGCCTTACAAGTCCTCACATTTCATTTATTTTGCAAATAGGCCCTCTAAAAATTTATTTTACAATTTAGCCTAAAACTCAATTTCATCAAAACTTCCAACACAAAACATATTAATCCTTTACATATCTTTCATCTAAAATCATAAAATATCAAAAACCACATGAATACAACAATGGCCAAACATCAAACATGCGTAGATTCAAAAATTACAACATGGGTGGGATTACGGTTTGAAGCAACAATCTCAAAAGCGTAAAATTTATCAAAAACTAACTAAAACTCACCTTAGATTTTTGGCTTCAAAGTGCGAAATTTTAAAGGGCTGAAAGCTTATTTCTTTCCTTCACAATCGCCATGGATGAAAAAAGATGATGGCTTCCTTTTCTTGATTATTTTAACATATAATAAATTTTTTACCAAATTACTAAACCAACTCGTTAATTAAAATAATCAAACACTTTAACTTATGGACAAACTTGTCCATGGCGACCACTAACCCTTAAAATGGGGTATTTACCATTTCAATACTCCTATTTAAAAGCCACACTCAATTTAACACTTTATACTTTAATTTGTAACTTTTACATTTTACATGATTAGGTCCTTTTATCAAATTCGATACTCAAGCGATAAAATTTTTCTCTGAAATTTTCACACATATAAATTCATATAAAATAAACACTAAATATGATATTTAAATATTTATCGGGCTCAGATTCGTGGTCCCGAAACCACCGTTCGATTAGGGTCAATTTGATGCAATACAGTTAGTATGTTGCATATCTTGGGAGGGAATTATACCTTTGAGTCTTGCGACTCACCTTCTCCTTATCATTTGGTGACACTTAGATCGCAGACGAGGAGCCGGGGGTGGACTCGAGGTGCCCATGCCATGAATAAAAGTCGGATTTGCATTGATTTTAAATTTGGTACTCTGTTTTATTTATTTTTCATTTGGATTTGTTGGGTTTGTAAAAGGCCTTTTTAAAATTTTACTTTGGTTATCTTTATGCTTAAATTTAATTTCAAATATGCCTTAACAAATTATTGGGTTAATATTGTATAAAACTTGGAAAGAATAGATTTTGAAAACCACGAAGCGACATGTTTTAAAACTTTACCCTCGGGTATCACGCTGTAATTTTAAATGAATGCAACTCAAATGTTTTCCAAACTTGAAACTTTTCCACACTAAGTACAAGATGATTTTAATCAACTAAAAGGGATTTCTCGGATTTCTAAATGATGTAAACTTGATTTACTTGTGGGTGCAAATAAGTTTTCAAAATTCCCAGGTTTTCAAGTACACTATCGCTTTTTAAACAATCATGCTCAAGTTTTCTACAAGAACAAAACATACAAAAGAGTTTTCATCAAATTTTTTAACATGAAACCTAAACCTCTCAAGTACATCTTCCCTGTAGCATACCAAATTCGGTCGTGGTGTATTGACCGGGTTTGGGGTGTTACAATTGTGGTATCAGAGCCAAGTTCAAAGGCTCGGTTGTGGGCCCGAGGCCCAAAATGTTTTAAATAATGGTTTTAAGTGTTTTGTTTTAAAAAGCATAATTTGAAAGGCATGGCACTGAGTCTCCGGCACCAATCCGCCCAGGTAAGTACCCCTTACTGTTGCTTCTGATATTGATGTTAATGTGATTGGATGACTAGCAATAGTGGATTACTTTAGAAACTGAAATTGATAGGACTCTGTGAACTTGCGAAAACAAAGCTTCTTTAATATTCATAAGACTTTGCTTTTTAAACAGTGGAATAATTGCTGATGCATAAAACTTTTTAAACCAGACAAGTAGAGATCTTAGTCATGAGCGCTAGAGGTGGACATGGTCGTAGACGTGGTCGAGGTAGGATGACAATTTCGAACGATGGGTTACGGTCGAAGTCGAGAATGAGATCTGGTATCGCCATCGGTTGGAGGTGGTGAGTTTGAGAATGGTGGGGGGCGACCAGCGATGTCACAGACGATCTTCGCGAGTTCTAGAAAGGGTAGTGGGAGTAGGTGGAGGCGCAGGAGCTCAGAAATCTGTGCCTGAGCGACTTCGAGCAAACGGGGTTGAGGTATTTTGAGGTGTCTCTGGTGTTGCTCCCAGCACGGCTGAATATTGGCTGGAGGCGACAGAGCGGATCATGGACGATCTAGATCTGACTGCTGAAGAGAAATTAAAGGGGATAGTATCACTTCTTGAGATGAGTCGTACAGTGGTGGCTCACGGTTTGAGACGATCTTGCGTGAAAGACCTTACTAGGGATTATTTCAAAGTGCATATCGAAAAAAGTACATTGGAGCTAACTACATTAATGAGCAGCGGAAAGTATTTACGAGGTTAGTTCAAGGGAGTAAGTTGGTGTCGAGTCGGGCGAGTTCTTGAAATTTGAGTCGGTATGCTAGGGGTATGGTGGCTCTTGAACACGAGAGGTGTGTTCGGTTCGAGGATGGCTGCGAGATGAATTAAAGTTCTTGATTGCTCCACAGCAGAGCGTGAGTTCTTGTCTGGTTGAGAAGGCTAAGGTAGCCGAGGGTATTAAGGAGTTTGTGAGGCAAGGCATGGATAGGAACCAACATAAGAGGAGTTTTGGGTCTTCTGGGTCGTCAGGAAATCCTTAGAAAAGGGCTAGACCGAGTGGGTCGAATCAGTCTGGTAGGTTTGTTGCTGCTAGTCAGGGACCGCCGCAGTGTAACCGTTGTGGGAAAGCTCATTGGGGAGGATGTTGGGCTGGTGGAAGAGGATGTTTTGAGTGTGGCTCATTTGGACCACCGTGTGAGGGACTGTCCGTAAGTTGGCTAGGATTCATCGAGAGTCGGGCCGTACTCAGTTCAGAATAATGGATCACCACCGCAGAGGGCCGTGGTAATGGCGAGAGGAGGTAATGGTTACAGTGGGCCATGGAGCACCGGCGGAGGAGCAGTAGTTTGAGGCCAGACGGACTGGGCTAGTGTGTCAGCGAGGCGCCAGAGGAGGCGACGCACTGATGTCATAACCGGTACATTCTTAATCTTTGGTTCTCCATTTTCTGCTTTGATTGATGTGGGTTCAACGCATTCATATGTTGCAAGTAGCATAGTGAAGACCATGGATCTAGACTCTGTGATATCTTCTAGGCAGATGACCGTAATAAGCCCTCTAGGTCACTCTGTGGCGTAGATAAAACAGTATAGAGATGTACCTCTAAAACTCAAGGGGTAGTATTTGTGGCTGATCTGATGGAACTGCCGTTTGGAGAGTTCGATCTGATTCTTGGGATGGACTGGTTGGTTAAGTACAAGGCGAAGTTGGATTGCGCGGCTAAGCGCATGGTTCTAAAGATGTCGGAGGGTGATGAAGTGGTTATGATAGGTAATAGGAGGGACTACCTATCCAATGTGGTATCTACTCTGAAAGCTGAGAAGATGGTCAGAAAGGGCTGTGAAGCATATGTGGTTCATGTGTATGCCTTGGAGGCTAAAGAGTCTGCTGTAGAGAAGGTTCGGACAGTTAGGGAATTTGTTGATGTGTTTCCTGAGGAGCTTCCGGGTTTGCCACGAATCGTGAGGTGGAGTTCGGGATAGATCTGTTACCCGGAACCGCGCCAGTGTCTATTGCTCCGTATAGGATGGCGCCTAAAGAGTTAGTAGAGCTTAAGGCTCAGATCTAGGAGTTGTTGGATCGAGGTTTTATCAGGCCAAGTGTTTCACCTTGGGGAGCGCCGGTACTCTTTGTCAAGAAGAAAGACGGTACTATGCGGATGTGTATAGACTACCGCTTGATTGAATAAGTGACGATCAAAAACAAGTATCCATGCCGGATAGATGGCTTGTTTGATCGGTGAAGGTGCATCGGTATTCTCGAAGATCGATTTAAGGTGCAGTACCACCGATTAAAGGTGAAGGAGGCGGATATCGCAAGACGGCATTTCGGACTCGGTATGGGCACTATGAATTTTGGGTAATGCCGTTTGGGTTGACCAATGCGCCGGCAGCATTCATGGATATGATGAATAGGGTGTTCCAATGATATTTGGATCGATTCGTTGTGGTTTTTATTGGCGACATCTTGGTGTATTTAAGGACCGAGGAGGAGCATGATGCACATTTGCTGGTTGTGTTGCTGATTTTGAGGAGGAACGACTTTATGCAAAGTTTAGTAAATCAGAGTTCGGCTTAGAGGTGACTTTCTTGGGTCATGTAGTGTCGGTGAGGGATTAGAGTGGACCCTCGAAAGATTGAGGCGATTTTGGATTGGAAGCCGCCTAAGTCGATGGTGAGATTGAGTTTTTGGGCTTGGCGGTGATACTAGAAGATCTGTAGAGGATTTTCGTTGATCGTAGCAAATGACCAAGTTGTTAAGAAAAGGGGTTCCGTTCATTTGGACTGAGAAGCAGTAGGAGAGTTTTGATAAGCTTAAGAAGATTTTGGTGAAGCTCGGTTCTAATTGACTGAGCGGAAAGAAATTCACGGTATATTGCGATGCATCACATACTGAGTTTGGGTTGTGTCTTGATGCGAGGAAGGAAGGTTGTGGCTTACGCATCTTGGCGATTGAGGCCACATGAGGTCAATTATCCGGCCTTACGATCTGGAGTTAGCGGTTGTAGTCTTCGCCTTGAAAATTTGGAGGCATTACTTATGCGGAGAGATCGATAGTCTACACAGATCACAAGAGTCGAAGTATCTTTTGACTCGAAAGATTTGAATCGAGGCAGCGTAGATGGATTGAGTTGCTAAAGACTATTTCGCTCGATTGAGTATCATCCGGGCAAGGCTAATCTAGTGGCAGATGCATTGAGCCGTAAGGTTGTTTCAGACTTAAGGCGATGTTTTCCCATTTGAGTTTGTACGACGACGGGAGTATTCTGCCAGAGCTGCAGGTTAAGCCTACTTAGGTTGAAGCGGATCGAGAGAAAGCAGTTAATGGATGAGGTTTTGAGTGTCAGAGAGGTCACAAGTGCAGAATAGTGGTTTGGAGGGTTCTGATTTGTCTAGTGATGGAGTCTTTGTACTTTCGGGGAGAGCATGTATGTCGAGGATATTGATTTAAGGCGAAGATTCTTGGGGACGCATATAGCGACCCTACGCTATGTATCCCGGAGGCGATAAGATGTATCGGGATCTAAAAAGCGATTACGGTGGCCGATGCGAGAGAGAAGTAGCGAGTTTGTAGGGAAGTGTCGACATGTCGGTGGTCAAGGCGAACATCGAGATCTGCGTCGAGGTTGCTTGACCGTGAAGATTCCACATGGAAGTGGGAAAGGATAACTATGGATTTCGTCGGTGGATTGCCTCTTACGCCTAGCAAGAAGGATTGATTTGGGTAATTGTGGATCGTCTGACTAAATCAGCTCACTTTATTCGGTGAGGTGGATTACTCACTTGAGGTTGGCGGCTTGTATGTGTCGGAGATAGTGAGGTTGCACGGTGTGCGATGTCGATCATCTCGGATAGGGATCCCAATTCGTCAAGGTTCGGAAAGTATTGCATCGAGCTCTAGGTACACAGTTGGATTTCAAAGATGGCATTTCACCCGCGATCGGCGGGCAATCGAAAAGGGTTATTCGGATCTTAGAGGATATCTTTGAGAGGTTGTGTTCTAGACTTGAGGTAGTTGGGAGGAGTTTCTGCCATTGGCTGAGTTCGCCTACAACAATAGTTACCAAGCAAGCATCAAGATGGCACCGTATGAGGCGTTGTATGGTAGGAAGTGTAGCTCACCTACTTGTTGGACAGAGTTGGGTGAACGTCAGTTGTTGGGACCAGAGTTGGTTGCTGAGACTGAAGACAAGGTTAAGTTGATTCAGGCTCGATTGAAGGAAGCTACGGATCGACAGAAGTCTTATGCCGATCTTAAGCGGGTAGATATAGAATTTGCTGTGGGAGATCAAGTTTTTCTGAAGGTCTCGCCATGGAAGAAAGTATTGAGGTTCAAAAGGAAGGGCAAGCTAAGTCCGAGGTTTATTAGGCGTATAAAGGTCTTGAGGCAGAGTGGGACGGTGGCTTACCAGCTTGAGTTGCCAGTAGAGCTAAGTCAGATTCACGACGTATTCCACGTTTCGATGCTTAGGCGATATCGTTCAGATCCATCGCATGTCGTAGTAGTGGAAGAGATCGAGGTGAATCCGGATTTGACCATGGAGGAAGAACCTGTACAGATTCTAGATCGAGATGTGAAGGTTCTACGTAGGAAGTCTGTGCCTTTAGTAAAGGTACTTTGGCGAAATCATGGCATGGAAGAAGCTACGTGGGAACCCGAGGATATGATGAGACAGCAATACCCGCAACTCTTCTGATCAGATAATTTTGAGGTCGAAATTATTTTAAGGGGGTAGAACTGTAATATCCCGGGTTAGGGGCTATTTTATTATGGCTTTGTTTGCATGTGCATGGTGTGCTATGTTGTTGTTTTGAAGTTTTGGGGCTTAGTTGTAAACTGGGTGTAAGCCAGAGTGGTAGGAAAAATTTCAGTCTTTAGGCTTAGGTGAGGGGAGCTGAAGAAACTGGGGTTAATAAATATTATTTGGTGAATGTTAGCACAAGAGATGAGTTGGTGGAGTGGCAGGATAGGCGCCACTTGAAGCTTGTGTGTGACGCCACTTGCAAGGGGGAGGAGGTCCTGTGTTCAAGCTGCAGAATGCTCACATTTTGGCTTCTATTTTGACGGCATGGAGGGGAGGAGTTGTAGGCAGTTCAAACTCTGCCTTGGACCAAGTCAACCACTTTGAATAGTGGGTGGAGAGTGAATTTAGGAGGGAGACTACTTCAAACTAGTTTGAATTGATGGCTTGGAGTGTTTGGGGGCTTGTGGCCGAATCTTGGGGAGCTTTTAGGGGGGTGAGTGGCCGGTTTTGGTGTAGTAGGAGTGTGCCTAAATGCACTTTGCATTTTGGTACATTTTCGGTCAAGTTTAGTAAGCAAAGTTCTTTCTTTTTTGTCAATAGCCTAAGCCGAAATTTCAAGTAAATTCCTTCATTTTTCTTTTTTTTCTGAGACCGAAAGTTCAAGCATCTTCTTGAAAATCACTTTGCTTCTCTTGATTTGGTGGGTGGCGAATGCTCTATTCAACTCTCTCTTTTGTTCACTTGTGCTAAGCCGAAATAGCCATTTTCTTCCTCACATATCTTGTTTTTCTTTCTTTCATAAGTGCCGAAACTTACCTTGCCTTCTAAATCGAATTCTCCATTTGCTCTCTCCATTTCTATTAAACTGAAACTAGCTTCTCTCTTCCTCTCATACTCTCTTTTTCTCCTCTCAATACCCTCTTGCCGAAACTCCATTTCTCCAAAATACCTTCCTTTCTCTTCTTTCAAACCGAAAGCACCCTCCCTCTTTTCGTCTTTTATTTTCTTTCTTTTCCAAAACCTCTTAGCCGAATTCTCCACTTAATTCTCTCCATTATATTTGAGCCGAATCTTTCTTCAACCTTTGCCGATTTCTTTTCTCCTTTTGAACCGCATTTCTTTTGCTTTGTACCTTCAAAGACTCTAGCCAAATCTCTCCCTTGTGTTGCCGAAACTTCCCCTTCTCTCTTTAGTTTTACACTTTGGCCGAATCTAGGTGTGGTGTGGATCTCTCCAAGTGGTTTCAAATCGGGTTAGAAGAAGGCATGTTGTAACATCCTAGATTAGGGGTTATGCGTTCGTGCGTAATTCATGAGATAGTGGGATCAGTGGGTGTGTTGAATGTGTTCTGAAGAGTTTCAAGAACCCTAAGATGTAAGGAAATGAAAGGAAATGACAGGAAATGAAAGGAAATGTATGGAAATGTAAGGAAATGTATGGAAATGTATGGAGATGTAAGGAAATGAATGGAAATGTAAGGAAATGTATGGAAATGTATGGAACGATTAGTTAAAAGAGGAAAGTGAACATTTTGGAAACCTAAGCTAAAAGAGGAAAGTAAACACTTTGGAAACTAAGCCAAAATAGGAAAGTAAACATTTTGGAAACCTAGGAAATGTCAAGTTTACAGAGTCGCGCGAAAATTTTTGGAAACTTAAAAATGACCCCGAAATGTCAAATTTTAAAGTTCAAAGGGGAACTTACGGCCAGGTGACCCTAAAATATAAAGTATGTGAAATTTGACCCATTAACGGACTTGGAAAAGTGGCCTGAAGATGCCACTTAAGGCCTCGAGAAATGGCCCACATGCAAGGGTGTTGGGCTTGAGTTGAGTCACATAAGAAGCAAATAAAATAAGTTTTATTTTACTTCTAGAAGCCCAAGAGGTGGACGGCACAAGGCTTGCAAAGAGGAGTTTCACTCTCTTTAAAATTCGGCTAAATAGGTGGATAAATGAAGATTTATTCTTTAATTAGGAAAATAAGGAAGAGTGGTGGCCAAGTTAAGGATTCTTGGCCTAGTAATTTCGGCTATAAAAGGATGAGACTAGGGCCATTCATTATTCATTCTCCTCTCTCTTTTCTTACCGAATATTCTTCTTGAGCATCCATTCTTTTCTTCTTTTCTTTTAGCCTCCTAGCCGATTCCTTCTAAGCCTATTATTCCTCTCTTCTTTCATCTTTGAAACCCGAATACATAAGGGAATCATAGCCGATTGTTCATCAAGTCTCTAGCCTAATCTCGGACGGTTGAAGTGAAGGTGCAATCGATTCCTTCAAATAAGGGTAAGATCCAAGTTTGGTTTCCATTCTTTTATATTTTAGACTTATCGAAATTTAGGGCTAATCCCATTAATGTTCATGGTTGCGAAACTTTGAAGAGATCTTTCGGGATTTACTAAGTAGGATACAAGGAAGGAGAAGTTCTTTTCCGAAGGTGCACCATAGGCAGCGTGTTCCTAGTTATTCGGTGAGTTTCGGATTTAAAACCCACAAGGTAAGTGTCTACAGATTTGGCTAAGGCCTATTTTGATAGTTAGATCTAATTCTTGTTTGTTTAAAAGCGAAACTAACCCCCGATGAGATTTAGTGCTTGGCGAATACAAGGAGGAGCATAGCATAGATTTGGGATTTGATTAGTATTGAAATCAGCAACAAGGTAAGTCTTTTACAAATCCTACTAGGATTTGGATATCATAGCCAAATAGAATTTATGCTAAGTGATAAGTGATAAAACAAATGTAGGGATTAAGGATCTAAACTTTAGATCTAGCTTTTCGAAATCTCAAGGAGTCGCTAAACAAATCAGGTGTGTACCCTACACTAAATCTTGATAGATTTACGGCTTTAATACAATACATGTGTTAATATGAAAGTGTAAGAATATGGCTAAGGTACCGTGTGTACCCCACAGTAATCTTAATAGATTTATGACTTAAATATGATATATATGTTAATGTGAAAGTGAAAGAATGTGGCTAAAGTACCATATTATGGTACAAAGTACTCAGGTACGTTTTCCTACTCCTACTAGGATTTCGAAATATGTTATATTTAACATGTGAAAAGTGATGTGAAAGTGAAATTAAATATGATATGCATGATATGTATAATTTGGGGCATTCGGGTTATTTGAGAAAAGGGAAGTGAATGTGATGACTTCGGTCTCACTAAGTGAAACGTGATGACTTCGGTCTCACTAAGAATATGTGATGACTTCGGTCTCACTAAGAATATGTGATGACTTCGGTCTCACTAAGAATATGTGACGACTTCGGTCTCACTAAGTGAATGTGGTAACTTCAGTTACATTATCTAAATGTGGTGTCTCATGACACAAATATCAGGTGGCTATGCCACAATATTTTAAGTGGGCGATGAGCACGTCGACTGCAGCGACTACCTTTGATGGTGTGTAACGGATGGAGGGTTGACTTAGTAGTCCCCACGGTGTACAGGTTGGTACGGGTGGAGTGTAGCGGATGGCATATAGGTTTGGGTTCGGGTTTACATCATTATCTTGAATTTTTATATGAATATGATATGTATGGTGTGCCTATTTCTATTATGTTTTGGTGTTGGTTACACATTGAGTCTATCGACTCACCCGTTGTGGGAACATGTTTCGGTGATAAGCAATATCGATGGGACGGCGAACTTGTGGTGGCCATGTTCACTTGAAGTTTAATTTTATTTGAATCTTTATTTTATTTTAAGTCTTGTACAATTTTATTTTGGGTTTCATTTTATGTAATAAGGCCATCGTGACATTTTATTTCGCTTTAATTACTATGTTATGAATTTAGGGCTTTACAAAGAATAAGCCCATTTAATTTAAAATAAGTTTAAATATTTTGTCACCAAACAAATGGGTTTTGTTATAAGATAAATTTGTTTTCAACTCGAGCCCAACTCACAACAAACTATCTTTCAAAACACACGCTTTCAAAGTATTGAATGAATTTTGAACCGGTTACTTGAGGAACATACCAGATCCGTCCATTCTCGTGGCCGGGTGTGGGAATGTTCGATTTAATATCGAGCCAGCTTTGAACTCTCGACACATGGCCTAAGGCCCAAAACATTTTTAAAACAAGGCCGATGAGTTTTAGGAAGTATTTTTACAAATGGATGTATAAAGACATGGCCCTAAGTCGCCAATTGATCCACTGTAAGTACCTCTATCTATCGTGTGATTATGTGAATTATAGAAGGATAGAAAAGGAATGGAACGAGAATAGCATGATAGGAACTTGAACCCTAAGATTAGTCTACTCAAACACGTATACATAAGACTTAATACACTAAACAAACCTATAGCTAAGTCAATCAAGTTAGGGTGTGGCAACCATGGTACAGCAGGTCTAGGAATGGATCCTCAAGAGCTTGGTATTTAAGCGATCCTAGTGACTCACCTCCTCTTCACAGGGAATCCTACCGTGCGTAGCTTGGTTCACCCTAACCTAGAGGACTTAGTGGGTGTGGCAACCTCAGACGCATGTCTAGGAATGGTTTCATGGGAGCTTGGTACTTAAGCAATCCGTGACTCACCTCCTCTCCACTCGAATCCTTCCTGGTGCGTAGCTTTGGTTCACCCCACCAAGAGGGCTCGGTCATAGGCTAAACATAATGACTAAAACCCGAAAGGAACTAGTCATGTTTTTTTTAAAAAAAAGAGAACAAAACAACAAACCCTAGTTTTCAAACTTTTAAAACTTTCTTTTAAATCGAGAAAATTATTTTTTACAACATTTTGAAAAACTCCCGATTTGCAAAAATTACAAAATGCCCTTAGGGTGAGATTACCAAAACGCCTCTTGGTTTATAAAATGTTCAACTACTCAGCAGTTTTGCCAAAATTTCATTATTTCATAAATGTTCAAAAACCCTAATTTGCAACCTATCGTAAAAATACCTTGATTTTTGGAAAATTACAAAATCGCCCCTAACTTACTAAAATTATCGAAATGACCCTAACTTCCAAAATTTTTGCAACTTCATCGTTTTGGAAAATAAATTTCTCAAAAAGAACCTTCAAAATTTTACAACTTCAAATATCCTGATTTATTAAAATTTTACAATTTACCCGGCTTATGGAAAAATTACCAAAATACCCCAAGGTCTAAAATTTTCGACATACCCTCAATTTCAAAAATTCTCCAAAATACCCCAAGAACTTTAAAATTTCCAAAATACTTTGCACAAAATCACCAAGGAACCTTATTTTGACAAATTACTTAAAATACCCTATAGGACAAATTACTTAAAATACCCCGTGTAGTGGAAAAACAACAACAAATGAAAACTACAACATTTCTCGAATGAACTAAGGCTCATAATTGTTTGATGGATGTATGAATGAATGAAAAGACAGATGCATGTATGAATAATGAAAGAACCACTCCTAAACTCTTTTTCATAAAACTGCTCACGATTAAACAAAGGAACAAA
The DNA here is from genome assembly GCA_025506655.1 of Gossypium rotundifolium. Classification (NCBI taxonomy): domain Eukaryota; kingdom Viridiplantae; phylum Streptophyta; class Magnoliopsida; order Malvales; family Malvaceae; genus Gossypium; species Gossypium rotundifolium. The sequence goes on from CP106723.1 coordinate 123,345,300, forward strand.
GTACTAATGCATAAAACTCTTTAATCAGATTAAATCGCGATGTTAGAAATGAGTTCTCGGGAACATGAACTAAAAAAAAAGAAAAAGAAAAATAAATAATGTGCCTAGAAAGTATGATGGCTCTATTTAGATCGAGTCGCAAGATAAGCGTGGCCATGAGTTAAGATGTACGATTTTTAGTTAGTAAGTAATTTCGAGGACGAAATTATTTTAAGGGGTAGAACGTAACATCCTAGATTAGGGTTATGCGTCAAGCGTAATTCATGAGATAGTGGGATCGTTGGGTGTGTTGGATGTGTTCAAGAGTTTCAAGAACCCTAAGATGTAAGGAAATGAAAGGAAATGAAAGGAAATGGCGGAAATGAAAGGAAATGTATGGAAATGTAAGGAAATGTATGGAAATGTATGGAAATGTATGGAAATGTATAGAGATGTAAGGAAATGAATGGAAATGTAAGGAAATGTATGGAACGATTAGTTAAAAGAGGAAAGTGAACATTTTGGAAACCTAAGCTAAAAGAGGAAAGTAAACACTTTGGAAACTAAGCCAAAATAGGAAAGTAAACATTTTGGAAACCTAGGAAATGTCAAGTTTACAGAGCTGCGCAAAAATTTTTGGAAACTTAAAAATGACCCCGAAATGTCAAATTTTAAAGTTCAAAGGGGAACTTAGGGCTAGGTGACCCTAAAATATAAAGTATGTGAAATTTGACCCATTAACGGACTTGGAAAAGTGGCCCGAAGATGCCACTTAAGGCCTCAGGAAATGGCCCACATGCAAGGGTGTTGGGCTTGAGTTCGAGTCACATAAGAAGCAAATAAAATAAGTTTTATTTTACTTCAGAAGCCCAAGAGGTGGACGGCACAAGGCTTGCAAAGAGGAGTTTCACTCTCTTTAAAATTCTGCTAAATAGGTGGATAAATGAAGAATTATTCTTTAATTAGGAAAATAAGGAAGAGTGGTGGCCAAGTTAAGGATTCTTGGCCTAGTAATTTCGACTATAAAAGGATGAGACTAGGGCCATTCATTATTCATTCTCCTCTCTCTTTCCCTCCGAATATTCTTCTTGAGCATCCATTCTTTTTCTTCTTTTCTTTTAGCCTCCTAGCCGATTCCTTCTAAGCCTATTATTCCTCTCTTCTTTCATCTTTGAAACCGAATACATAAGGGAATCATAGCCGATTGTTCATCAAGTCTCTAAGCCAAATCTCTGACGGTTGAAGTGAAGGTGCAATCGATTCCTTCAAATAAGGGTAAGATCCAAGTTTGGTTTCCATTCTTTTATATTTTAGACTTATCGAAATTTAGGGCTAATCCCATTAATGTTCATGGTTGCCGAAACTTTGAAGAGATCTTTCGGGATTTACTAAGTAGGATACAAGGAAGGAGAAGTTCTTTTCCCGAAGGTGCACCATAGGCCGCGTGTTCCCTAGTTATTCGGTGAGTTTCGGGATTTAAAACCCACAAGGTAAGTGTCTATAGCATTCGGCTAAGGCCTATTTTGATAGTTAGATCTAATTCTTGTTTGTTTAAAAAGCCAAAACTAACCACTGATGAGATTTAGTGCTTGGCCGAATACAAGAAGGAGCATAGCATAGATTTCGGGATTTGATTAGTATTGAAATCAGCAACAAGGTAAGTCTTTTTACAAATCCTACTAGGATTTGGATATCATAGCCAAATAGAATTTATGCTAAGTAATAAGTGATAAAACAAATGTAGGGATTAAGGATCTAAAATTTAGATCTAGCTTTTTGAAATCTCAATGAGTCGCTAAACAAATCAGGTGTGTACCTACACTAAATCTTGATAGATTTACTAGCTAATTCAATACATGTGTTAATATGAAAGTGTAAGAATATGGCTAAGGTACAGTAAAATTCCACAGAATCTTAATAGATTTATGACTTTTTTATATATATGTTAATGTGAAAGTGAAAGAATATGGCTAAAGTACCATATTATGGTACAAAGTACTGTGCACGTTTTCCTACTCCTACTAGGATTTCAAATATGTTATATTTAACATGTGAAAAGTGATGTGAAAGTGAAATTAAATATGATATGCATGATATGTATAATTTGGGGCATTCGGGTTATTTGAGAAAAGGGAAGTGAATGTGATGACTTGGTCTCACTAAGTCAAACGTGATGACTTGGTCTCACTAAGAATATGTGATGACTTGGTCTCACTAAGAATATGTGATGACTTCGGTCTCACTAAGAATATGTGACGACTTGATCTCACTAAGTGAATGTGGTAACTTTGGTTACATTATCTAAATGTGGTGTCTCATGACACAAATATCAGTGGCTATGCCACAATATTTTAAGTGGGCGATGAGCACGCCGACGCAGCAATGACGCCTTCGATGGTGTGTAGCGAGATGGAGGTTGACTTAGTAGTCCCCACGGTGTGCAAGTTAGTACGGGTGGAGTGTAGCGGATGGCATATAGGTTTGGGTTGGGTTTGCATCATTATCTTGAATTTTATATGAATATGATATGTATGGTGTGCCTATTTCTATTATGTTTTGGTGTTGGTTACACATTGAGTCTATCGACTCACCCTGCTAGGGGAACATGTTTGGTGATGAGCAATATCGGATCGGACGACGGCAGAACTTGTGGTGGCCATGTTCAACTTGAAGTTTAATTTTATTTGAATCTTTATTTTATTTTAAGTCTTGTACAATTTTATTTTGGGTTTCATTTTATGTAATAAGGCCATCATGACATTTTATTTCGCTTTAACTACTATGTTATGAATTTAGGGCTTTACAAGGAATAAGCCCATTTAATTTAAAATAAGTTTAAATATTTTGTCACCAAACAAATGGGTTTTGTTATAAGATAAATTTGTTTTCAACTCGAGCCCAACTCACAACAAACTATCTTTCAAAACACACGCTTTCAAAGTATTCAATGATTTTGAACCCAAGTTACTTGAGGAACATACCAAATTCGGTCCATTCTCGTGGGCGGGTGTGGGTGTTTCATATGTGGTGTAGCCAAGGGCTATTTCTTCCTCTCTTATTCTTTATCGATTTTGGGTTTGTTTAGGGCCAATTTCAGCATTTGTTGAAGGAGTTAACCTTTTGTTTTGGAAACCGATTTCTTCATAGGGTATCCGGGATTCCGAATCAGTCAAACGAGGCATTTATCTTAACTTGATTGATTGGTAAGTGATGGTGAGATTTTGGTTCATGGTTTAACCGTTAGTTTCATTTAATTAAGACTCCAAAGAATTAACTGTTAACATTTTAGGGTGTGCCGATTGATTAAGGAAGAACCATTATTGGTTCGGGTTTGGTAGGAAACCAAACCATTTGCAAGGTAAAGGTTCAAACGCTAACCCCTTTGGTTTAATGGTTCTGGCCGAATGGTATAAGTGACTAATCTCGTGTTTGGTCGATGTTAGGAGCAAGATAATCGAGGGATTTAAACCGGTTCTTTGGGATTAAGCGTGCATTTTAACAGTGTGTAAACTAACACACCTTTTACTTGAGTAATATGTTAATAACTTGATTGTGTAAAGTGAAACAAATGGTTGATCGTTATAATACCCAATGAGGTATGGATACGGATTCGTAAGTCCGTTTCATTACGAGATCGATATCATGATTTATGGTGTATGTATTATGAGATGCCATATTGAGCATGTGAGCATGATTGCATGATTTGCACGATTTGCATTAGTATGATATGTTATTGGGTGATATGAGTGGAGGGGAATATGATATCCGTGTCTTTGGGACACGGAGGTTTGGCACCTCCAAGTGGTTTGGTACCACAGATTGATTATTGTGACTTTGGGTCACGGAGGTTTGGCACCTCCGCGTCTCGTCGTCAAAGGGCTTAGCACCACAAATGGGTTGGCCCCACGGTTGATTTTACGGATTGACGCTAGTGATTTGGTATCACACGATGGGTTGGCCCCATCATATGATTCGTGATCGCGGTCACCGGTGATTTGGTATCACACTTGTGTCTTTGGGACACGAGAGGTTTGGCACCTCATAGCGACTCATCCCTGTGGTTTAACACCACCGTGGGTTGGCCCCACTATTGAGATACGGGATTGTCGCCAGTGATTTGGTATCACACGTGGGTTGGCCCCACATATTGATTATTCGTGACTTTGGGTCACTAGTGGTTTGGCACCACATTGATGGATATCGTGACTTTGGGTCACCAGTGGTTTGGCACCACCAGTGGTTTGGTACCACACGGGGTAGAAAAGGTGTTAAGGATGGTTAGGATCGGGTGCATTAATTGTATTGCTTTGTTATGATGTGTGTTAGTATGTTGCATATACCGGGAGGGGGAATTATGCAATGAGTCTTGCGACTCACCTTCTCCCTTATCATTTCAGGTGACACTTAGATCGCGGACACGGAGCCGGGGTGGACTCGAGGTGCCCATGCCATGAATAAAAGTTAGATTTGCACTGATTTTAAATTTGGTACTCTGCTTTATTTATTTTTCATTTGGATTTGTTGGGTTTGTAAAAGGCCTTTTTAAAATTTTACTTTGGTTATCTTTATGCTTAAATTTAATTTCAAATATGCCTTAACAAATTATTGGGTTAATATTGTATAAAACTTGGAAAGAATAGATTTTCAAAACCACGAAGCGACATGTTTTAAAACTTTACCATTGGGTATCATGATGTAATTTTAAATGAATGCAACTCAAATGTTTTCCAAACTTGAAACTTTTCCACACTAAGTACAAGATGATTTTAATCAACTAAAAGGGATTTCTCGGATTTCTAAATGATGTAAACTTGATTTACTTGTGGGTGCAAATAAGTTTTCAAAATTCTCGGGTTTTCAAGTACACTATCGCTTTTTAAACAATCATGCTCAAGTTTTCTACAAGAACAAAACATACAAAAGAGTTTTCATCAGATTTTTTTTAACCGGAAACCTAAACCTCTCAAGTACATCTTCCCTGTAGCATACCAGATTTGGTCGTGGTGTATTGACCGGGTTTGGGGTGTTACATGTATAAGAAATTTATAAATACCTAAGCATTGATTTCAGTAACAGTGTTTGTGTTAGAAGTATTTGAGCAAGCCTTCTTGTACATGTCTCTTGTTGATCTTATGCTGCATCAAATAAAAAAAATTTGTTAAAAAAGGGATACATATATATATATGTATTTGACTTTTATTTTTGGCTCAATTCTAGAAGTAAATTTCATGTACATATGAATCAAACACTTCCAATCCAAAATGGACATATACTATTAGCTTAGGGCAAAAAATCACATACACTCTTCATAACATGGTATATATTCACACAATTTACATTACTTTTAAAATTGGAATTCACCTTTTTGAAATTTAAATCTCAAATACTACATTGATTGAATTGCAATTGAGCAGACACTAAGAAATATTTGAGTGATGTGAGTTAAATTCGCCTCAATTGGTAAATGAATTGCATTATACGTAAACCAAACCAAAATTCACGAGAAAAGTAAAAGTCAAAAAGCATACTTAAAGCACTATTTCCGCATACTGATATTAACAATATACACAAATAGAAGCTTAACAAAATGCCATTCAATTCAACCAAAGACAAAAACATGGAAAATCAGATTCTATTAGTAGCAACATTCCAGCTTAATATAAGATATAAAGTTTTTGCTACAAGCAAGCATGAGTTCATAATTCATATACAAGTACAATGCGACTACAGACCTCAGGGTAACTGTCACAATCAATCTTTTGTAGTCACATAATCAGGCCCCTTGCAGACTTGGTAAAATTCTTAAAGCCCTAATACATAGATAAAAGAAAACGATCAGTAGCTAGTTACTATTAAGCAGCAAAATGTTCAGGCATTAACATGGGATCATGAAACACCCCAAACCCGGTCTATATGTCATGATCGGATCTGGTATGCTACGGGTTGAAAATTGAAAACTTTGCCTTGAAGGGTTTTGAAAATCTTAGTTTATTATAACCGGTCAATCAAATAATTGTGAAATTTTTTAAACAACTTTAAGCGTTCGCGTTGTTTGTGTTTGAAAAGCCCATTTACCATTTCATTTTATAATTAAGACTTTAAGGGGAAAACATAAGTTTATAAAAACTTAACATAAAAAAATAAATCAAAAACCTAAGTAATGGAGGCCTTATTACAAAAATATTCCCGAAAATTAAAATTCAAATGAAAATTCGAAAATAGTTTATGTAGATAATAGTCTTGATGGCCCCTCGAGTCCACCTTGGCTCCCATGTCCACGATCTACTGCTCATCTGAAAAGTTGGGAAAAAGTAAAAGGGTGAGTCACCAAGACTCAGTGTGCAAATCCCAAAAACACATAAAAGCCTTGGGCCCACAAACACATCATGGGCCTTGGCCCACACACAATGGCAACAGAATATATCATGCAACATGGCCCATCCCAAACCTAAGTGTCCATCCTCTACACACCCTCGTACCAACCTTCACACCGTGGGGATTTCTACAATCAACCCTCCATCCGCTACACACCATATCGATCACTATGTGACCTTTGTGGCAAAGCCATCGATCGCCTCGCGACCTACTCCCCTTCCGTAAATCAATCAATCCCATCCCATGCATACATACATACAATAAGTGAAACATTAAACTATCTAAATAGATCATAGACTTTCATATACTTCGATACACATAGAGGAGTTTCTATGATTACGTACCTGCCATCCCTTGCCTACCCTTTCTGGGCATACGACTGTTCATATAGCCTCTCTTTTTGGCTTTTAGCCCATAACATACATATACAAATTAATGTGTGTGATGGAGATCTACACACCTGGTTACCGTTAAGACGACACTCTCTATGTCGACACTATCAGAAGCCGATACGACTGCTATCTGCCTAAGATGTTGTTCAGAAGCTGGTCCACAACCCGGTGGCCAATCTCAAACAGCAAACACCACTCATTTCTTAAACTTAGGGATTGGGTTTACGAACCCGATCCTCTCCTTTGCCTGATCCATATTTGATTCCATCAAAAGTCCTTGTCAGAACTACAATAACAAAATAGGGTTGTTAAACCATATCATATGATTAAGATCTTCTATACGATAATGAATCTAACTGAAATCTAATGAAAACCCCTTACCTTGAAATCCCAAAATAGATAGGATACTTAGAGACTAACGAATTCTGGCTTTCGGAATCTAGATAATTCGATCTACTCCGATTTCCCTAGGTGTCGCCCCATGTGAACACAAGAACAATCCAAATGTTATTCAAAAGATAACCTTACCACACCTATAAGCCTTTCGGCTTTGGCCTCTAAAAATCGAAAGTAAAGAAAAGAACAAAAGAGATCGGCACCTACCTTAACAAAGAATTTGACAGCTCCCAAAGAATTTTTGGCTTTTGAGAAGATCAAAAAGAGAGAAGATGATAGGAAGAAATCTATGCGGACTCGGCTTTTAGTGGAGAAATCAAAAAAAGAGGATAGGAGGTATTTGGCTATGGAGATGAGAAGAAAGTTCAGAGTTTTGACTTTTGAATGAAAGTGAAGATGAGAGAATAGGCTTAGAGATTTTGACTTTATGGAGAAATCGGCATAAGAGGCAAAAGAATGGAAAAAGAAAGTGAAGTGAGAGGTTTCGACTTTTGAAGAAATCAAAAGAAAAAAATTGCAGAGACTGGCTGAGAGTTTCGGCACAGAGAATGAGGAAAAGAATAGGGTTTAAATACCGGAATTGAAGAGATACCACCCCTATTTATAGAGAATTTTGGCACTTACTTATCAAAACCCTAAAGTGCCCTTCCCGATAACTAACAATTAATAATAGGGGAAATTTCGGCACCCATTTGCCATAAAGAAACCGATTTCTTTCCCCTCTAGGAGATGGAATTTCAGCTAACACTGCTCTCAGCAGATAGCTCCTATCTTTTCTCCTTTATCTTAATCATTCATACCTTTAGAAGAGGCCTAAATAACACCACCTCTCCCTACTATTATCAGCACACTATCTACATTATCCCAATCATTAAATCCCTCCTAAAATTAAGCCTTATTGTTATCCCCCTCCTTGCTCCTTTTAAGTGCTGAAAATGGCCCAAAGACATGGGCTCCTTGCTATAAAAACTTGGGCCTCACCTCCTACTATTGGCGTCAACCTATAACTCCTCTCAACACCACATACTAATGGGCCACAAGCCCATTTTGCAACCTAAAGCACCGATACCATCTTTTAAACCCCATGGTACCCAAACAGGAATTTTAACCAAGGCTTCACCCAACTCAGGCCCAATTTAAACCCCTAACACTCAAATTAACACATGAAACATATCCACCCACTAAACACATCGGCCCATTAATTCAGGATGTTACAGTTCTACCCTCTTAAAGAAATTTTGACCTCGAAATTACCTGGTCAGAACAGATGGGGGTACTACTACCGCATTGCTTCCTCTGGTTCCCATGTAGCCTCCTCAGAGCCGTGATTCCGCCACAGAACCTTAACCAATGGAACCATTTTCGTTCCCAACATTTTGACATCACGATCCAAGATCTCCACTGGTTCTTCTTCAAAGGATAGGTCAGGTCTCACCTCGATTTCTTCCACAGGCACCACATGAGACGGATCCAAACAATAACGTCTTAACATAGAGACGTGAAACACATTTTGGATCTGATTCAACTCAGTTGGTAGCTCCAGCTGATAGGCTACCGGTCCCACTCGTTTTAACACCCGATAAGGTTCAATGAATCTGGGACTTAATTCACCTTTTCGTCTAAATCTTAACACCTTTTTCCATGGCGACACCTTTAAAAATACCTTGTCTCCCACTGCAAACTCTACGTCCTTACACTTTAAATCAGCATAGGACTTTTGTCCGTCCGATGCCTCCTTTAGTCGAGCCTGAATTATCTCAACCTTCTCCTCCATCTCGGTGACCAAGTTCGGACCCAAAATTCAACGTTCCCCTAGTTCCATCCAACAAGTAGGAGTACGACACTTTCACCCATACAACGCTTCATAGGGCACCATCTGAATACTAGCCTGGTAGCTGTTGTTGTACACAAACTCTTCCAACGGCAAAAACTCCTCCCAACTACCCCTGAAATCAATGACACAGCCCCTTAACATGTCCTCCAAGATCTGAATCACCCGCTCAGACTGTCCATCGGTCTGAGGATGGAATACCGTACTAAAATCCAACTTCGTACCTAACGCTTGATGCAATGCCTTCCAAAATCAAGACGTGAACCTAGGGCCCCTATCTGATATAATAGATACTGGTACTCCACGTAACCTTACTACCTCCTCTATGTATAGCTTAGCCAATCTCTACAGAGAGTAATCGACTCATACCGGTATGAAATGAGTAGACTTCGTCAAGCGATCTATAATCACCCAGACCGAATCTTTCTTAGTAGGCATGAGAGGTAGCCCACTAACAAAGTCCATTGTGATCCTTTCCCACTTCCACTGTAGAATCTTCACTGGCTACAACAACCCTAATGGTAACTGATGTTCTGCCTTGACCTACTGGCAGGTCAAACACCTACTCATAAACTCAGTTACCTCACGCTTCAAGCTTGGCCACCAAAATTGGTCCCGCAAATCCCGATACATCTTGCTCCCTCCGAGGTGCATAGCGTATGGACTACCATGCGCTTCTTCCAGAATCCTATGCCTCAATTCAGGATCTTTCGACATGCACACTCTCCCTTGGAAACATAATAGCCCATCCTCATTCACACTAAATTTCGTTGATTCATCACTTGCTCCTACCGGAAACTTCTCCTTTAGCAACTCATCAGTCTGCTGCTTCTCCTTAACTTGACTGACCCAAAAGGGTTTCACTTGAAGTTCAGCCCATAAACTCCCATCATCATATAAGCTAAGGTGAGCAAACATTGCTCACAAGTCAGTGATCACCTTACGACTTAAGGCATCTGCCACCACATTAGCCTTACCCGGATGATACTCGATCGAGCAGTCATAATCCTTTAACAACTCGATCCACCTCCTCTGCCTTAGATTCAACTCCTTCTTAGTCAAAAGGTACTTTAAACTCTTATGATCCGTGTAAATGATAGATTTCTCCTCGTACAAATAATGCCTCTAAATTTTCAAGGTAAACACTACTGCCGCCAATTCCAAATCATGGGTGGGATAATTCAACTCGTGCGGTCTTAATTGCCGAGATGTATATGAAACAACCTTTCCATCTTGCATCAACACACATCCTAATCCCGTGTATGAAGCATCACAGTAAATTACGAACTCCTTCCCAACCTCCGACTGAATCAACACCGGAGCCTCTGTTAAAATCCTCTTTAACTTCTCAAAATTCTCTTGCTGGTTATCAGACCAAACGAACGGAACTCTTTTTCCATAAAAACTTAGTCAACGGTGCTGCAATCAGAGAAAATCCTTTAACAAATCTTCTATAGTACCCAGCCAAACAAAGAAAACTCCGAATTTCTGCCACAAATCTAGGTGGCTTCCAATCCAATACCGCTTCTATTTTTCTAGGGCCCACCCTAATCCCCTCTGCTGACACAACGTGACCTAGAAAAGTAACTTCCTTAAACCAGAATTCACACTTGCTGAATTTGGCATAAAGCTGCTTCTCCTTAGAATCTGCAGAACCACTCGCAGATGTGAATCATGCTCCTCTTTCGATCTTGAGTAAACCAAGATGTCATCAATAAACCCTACGACAAACTGATCCAAGTAGGGTTGGAACACTCAGTTCATCATATCCATAAATGAGGGTGATGCATTAGTCAACCCAAATGGCATCACCATGAACTCGTAATGTCTATAGCGAGTCCTAAAAGCTGTCTTATGAATATCCATTTCCTTGACCTTGAGCTGATGGTATCCTGACCTCAGATCTATCTTTGAGAACACTGACGCCCCTTTCAGTTGATCGAACAAGTCATCAATCCTTGGCAACGGATACTTGTTCTTGATAGTCAACTTGTTCAGCTGACGGTAGTCAATGCATATACGCATTGATCCATCCTTCTTCTTAACAAACAACATCGGCGCTCCCCAAGGCGACACACTTGGTCCAATAAATCATTTATCTAACAACTCTTGTATTTGTGCTTTCAACTCTACCAGCTCCTTTGGTGCCATTCTATGAGGAGCAATAGATACCGGCGCTGGTCTCAGAAGAAGATCGATTCCAAACTCCACTTCTTGATCCGGAGGTAATCCTAGAAACTCTTCTGGGAAAACATCAGGAAACTCCTTCACCGTCCTAACGTCCCCAACAGTTAGGTCCTTGGCTTCCAAAGCCCACACAAACATTAAAACTGCCTCGCATCCTTTTCTCACCATCCTTTCTGCTCTTAGGCCAATCACCACATTTGACAGACAATTCCCCTTTTCTCTTATCACCAACACTTCACCTCCCTCGGGGGCTCTTAATACCATACGCTTGGCTGCATAATCTAGGTTAGCTTGGTACTTCACCAACCAATCCATGCCTAATATTAAGTCGAACTCCCTGAACGATAACTTCATCATATCCATTAGGAAAACTATTCCCTGAACTTCAAAAGGAACCTCCCGAAAAAGTTTATCTACTACACAGATTGTCCTAATGGGCTAATTACAGTCATCGCCCTAGGGGTAATCTCGTAATCTAAACTTAAAGTACCAGACACACTACTAGTAACATATGAGTGTGTCGATCCAATATCAATTAATACAGTATAAGGCAATCCAAAAAATTAAAAACATACCGGTTATAACATCCGGTGTATCAGCCTCCTCTCGACATCTGGCAGCATAGACCAACCCCGGTTGCCTCAACTCAGTGTTTCCTACCCCTCGGCCTGGTGCTCCTCGGCCTCAACCGAAACCATTACCACCTCTGGCTGGACCACGACCCCTCTGCGGCTGCTGACCTCCTCTACCCGGCTAAGCATTTCCCTGCCCTACGGGTCCTACCTCATCCCGTGGCTGAGGACAGTCTCTTATCTGATGATCCGTAGATCCACACCTAAAGCACTTCCCACTGCCTACCCAACATTCACCTACATGGAACTTACCACATCGAGCACACTTCTGTGTTTGGCTAGCAGCAATAGGTCTCTCAGCCCATCTCGGTCCATCCAATCTAGGCCTTTTCTGAGTACGCACGACTGTCCCTGATGATTCAAAATTTCTCTTACCTCCACCACTATCTCTATCCCTGTTCAGCTTTTTCGTCCGTTTTACCTCCTTAGCTATTTTAGCTTTCTCCATAAGCACAGCAAATTCCTTCTCTCGTTGTGGAGCTATCAACACTAGTAGGTCATCCTTCAGGCCATCCTCAAAACGAACACATCGCTCATGCTCTGTGGCCACTATCCCTCGAGCATAACGACTAAGGCGTAAGAATTTCGCTTCATAAGCCGCCACCGACCTACTTCCCTGAACCAGATTTAGGAACGCTCTACGCTGCGCATCCACATAGCTCGTTCCAATGTATTTACTCTAGAACGCCATTCTGAAGTAATCTCAGGTGATATAGTCAGCTACGGTACCATCCTTAGCCGTAAGCCACCATTGATACGCTTCGTTCTAGAGGAGAGACACCACTCCCTTCAGCTTTTCCTCTTCCGTGAAGTCAAGATCATCCATTATACGCTCCATTGCTTCCAACCAATACTCTGTTGTGCTAGGAGCTACACCAGAAATTCCCTTAAACACCTCTGCCCCATTGGCTCTAAGTCACTCCGGCGCAGACTTTTGAGCTCCTATGCCCATGCCTGCCCCAGCAACTCTCTCTAACACCCTCAACATCACCTGGGATATCGCATCATCCCCGACCGTCTGATCCTAGAATTTCGCCTCCACAACTAGTGGCACTAGTACCTCATTCCCTGACTCATGGCCAGACCCTACGGGTTCTGACACATCAATCCTACCTCTACCTCGGCCATGCACACCATGTCCCCTCGTGCTCATTCTACCGTTCGTGATTTATCTGATGAAAAATTTTATGAATTAATACTTTCTTCCACTGATTAATAACGGACAGTCTTATGGAAAGTAGTTTTAACAGTAGTTCTTTCGAATTCGAATTCTATCCACAAAGTTCAGTTCTCAAGTCTATATTTTTTAGTTTTAGAATACACATACATACAACATCCATCACACATCAACATACAAGCAGCATCCATGAACTCACATTCATCACCTAGGGGTATTTTTGTCATTTCACTACCCATGGGTATTTTTGTAATTTTATCCTACAAGGGTATTTTCGTAATTTTCCAAAATAGGGTATCTTGGCGATTTTAAAAAAATAAGGGTATTTTGGTAATTTTGTCAACCCGGGGTATTTCGATAATTTTGTCAACTGGGGGTATTTCGGGATTTTACAAATCCAGGGTATTTTGGGAAGTTTTCACAAACCAAGGGGATTTCAAAAATTTTACAAAACTGGGGACATAAGTAATTTTTACAAAAATAAGGTGGCTAGGTCCCTTTGGGTTTTAGTTATAAGTTTTGGCCCGTCAACAAGCCCTCTCGGTTAGAGTGAACAACCACTACGCACTAGGTAGGATTCTAGAAAAGAGGAGGTGAGCCGCTAGGGCCACTTAAATACCAAGCTCTTCCTGGATCCAATCCTAGACATGCGTATGCCTGTTACCACACCCTAACCCTGTCACTTGTCCACAGACATGTTTAATTAGAAATTAAGTTTTATGGAATTTGGAGAATTGTTTATAATAAACCTAAAGTCCATCAATTCTAACATACTAACCTATGTCCTTTTAAAGCCCAATAATACACACCACATCAAGAGTTAGAATACTTACCTGCGTGGATCGAGTGCTGGTAGACTCGAAGGCCATATCTCAACTGTATTTTTTCTCAAACTTACATCATTTTTACAAACCACTACTAGACCCATTTCACAGCCCGAGTTTTGAACTGGGCTCTGATACAAAAAATGTAACACCCCAAACCCGACCCATACGTCATGATCGGATCTGGTATGCTACGGGTTGAAACTTGAAAACTTTGCCTTGAAGGGTTTTGAAAATCTTAGTTTATTATAGCCGATCAATCAAAAAATTGTGAAATTTTTGAAACAACTTTAAGCGTTCGAGTTGTTTGTATTTGAAAAGCCCATTTACTATTTCATTTTATAATTAAGACTTTAAGAGGGGAAAAAACATAAGTTTATAAAAACTTAACATAAAAAAAATAAATCAAAAAATAAGTAATAGAGGCCTTATTACAAAAATATTCCTGAAAATTAAAATTCAAATGAAAATCCGAAAACAGTCTATGTAGATAATAGTCTTGATGGACCCTCGAGTCCGCCTCGGCTTTCATGTCCACGATCTACTACTCATCTGAAAAGTTGGGAAAAAGTAAAAGGGTGAGTCACCAAGACTCAGTGTGCAAATCCCAAAAACACATAAAAGCCTTGGGCCCACAAACACATCTGGGCCTCGGCCCACACACAATGGCAACAGAATATTTCATGCAACATGGCCCATCCCAAACCTAAGTGTCCATCCTCTACACACCCCCGTACCAAACTTCACATCGTGGGGATTTCTACAATCAACCCTCCATCCGCTACACACCATATCGATCACTATGTGACCTTTGTGGCAAAGCCACCGATCGCCTCGCGACCTACTCCCCTTCCGTAAATTAATCGATCCCATCCCATGCATACATACATACAATAAGCGAAACATTAAACTATCTAAACAGATCGCAGACTTTTACATACTTCGATACACATAGAGGAGTTTCTATGATTACGTACCTGGCTTCCCTTGCCTACCCTTTCTGGGCATACGAATGTTCATACAGCCTCTCTTTCCAGCTTTTAGCCCATAACATACATATAATACAAATTAATGTGTGATAGAGATCTACACACCTGGTTACCGTTAAGATGACATTCTCTATGTCGACACTATCGAAGTCGATACAAGCTCGCTATCTGCTTAAGATCTTTGTTCGAAGTTTGATCCACAACTCGGTGGCCAATCTTGAACAATGAGACACCGCCATTTTTAAACTTAGGATTAGGTTTACGGACCCGATCCTCTCCTTTTCCTTATCCATATTTGATTCCATCAAAAGTCTTTGTCAGAACCACTATAATGAAATAGGGTTGTTAAACCATACCATATGATTAAGATCTTAAGTACGATAATAAATCTAACGGAAATCTAATGAAAACCCCTTACCTTAAAATCCCGAAATAGATAGGATACATATAGACTAATGGATTCTGGCTTTTGGAATCCAGATAATTCAATCTACACCGATTTCCGAGGTGTCGCCCTATGATGTGAACACAAGAACAATCCAAACGTTATTCAAAAGATAACCTTACCACGCCTATAAGCCTTTCAGCTTTGGCCTCTAAAAATCGAAAGTAAAGAAAAGAACAGAAGAGATCGGCACCTACCTTGACAGAGAATTCGGCAACTCCCAAAGAATTTCTGGCTTTTGAAAAGATCAAAAAGAAAGAAGATGACAAGAAGAAATCTAGGCAGATTCGGCTTTTAGTGGAGAAATCGACAAAAGAGGATAAGAGGTATTAGGCTATAAAGATGAGAAGAAAGTTCAGAGTTTTGGCTTTTGAATGAAAGTGAAGATGAGAGAATAGGCTTAGAGATTTCAGCTTTATGGAGAAATCGGCACAAGAGGAAAAGTATGGAAAAAGAAAGTGAAGTGAGAGGTTTTGGCTTTTGAAGAAATCAAAAGAAAAGAAATTACAGAGACTGACTGAGAGTTTCGGCACAGAGAATGAGGAAAAGAATAGGGTTCAAATGCCAGAATTGAAGAGATACCACCCCTATTTATAGAGAATTTTGGCACTTACTTATCAAAACCCGAAAGTGCCCTTCCTGATAACTAACAATTAATCAAATAATAGGGGAAATTTCGACACCCCTTTACCATAAAGAAACTGATTTCTTTCCCCCTCTAGGAGATGGAATTTCGGCCAACACTGCTCTCAGCAGATAGCTCCTATCTTTTCTCCTTTTATCTTAATCTATTTATACCTTTAGAAGAGGTCTAAATAACACCACCTCTCCCTACTATTATCAGCACACTATCCATATTATCCCAATAATTAAATCCCTCCTAAAATTAAGCCTCATTGCCGTCCCCCTCCTTGCTCCTTTTAAGTGCTAAAAATGGTCCAAAGACATGGGCTCCTTACGGCAAAAACTTAGGCCTCACCTCCTGCTATTGGCGCCAACCTATAACTCCTCTGCAACACCACATACTACTGGGCCACAAGCCCATTTTGCAACCTAAAGCACCGATACCATCTTTTAAACCCCATGGTACCCAAACAGGAATTTTAACTAAGGCTTCGGCCCAATCCTGGGCCCAATTTAAACCCCTAACACTCAAATTAACACATTAAACATATCCACCCACTAAACGCATCGGCCCATTAATTCAGGATGTTACAGATCAAGTGTTTGGATGAAACATACCACACCAAGCACATCTAAAATTGTTGTGCTTGAATCTATGTTCAGGAACCTACATAAAAATAAGGCTATATTACTTGTCCTGGTACTCAAAGTTGGCAAGGCTAGTAAACAAGAGGAAGGGGGCAGAATGATGCAGAAGTCTTCAAGCAATAAGAAAAGGAGATATCACATCAGCAAGCAAAAAACAAATCTATGAGTTGGGTAAACAAAACATAAAGCATGACAAATAGAATCACAATTTTTCTTCTTGGTTTCCCTATAGACCCAAACCAAATTCACATAAAAATTTGAACAAATGAGCCATGAAGCATACCATTCACAATTCATTGTGGAAATTACTATATACTGTACATAGAATGTTTAAAGCTAAGTTGTAGACTGCTACCAAGACAAGAGAACAGAAGTAATAAAACTTTCTTTGTAGTTTTCAAAAAGAAACATCCAACAGTTAATTACTATTTGGGGAGAGGAAAGCACCTCAACAGTTAACTAATTTTTAAAATTGAACAAAATTATATTAGTTATTATGGAACAGGATTTTAATGGTGACTTTCCATTTACATTAAAATGGTGATGAAACCATAAATTGTATCAACCAACAAGACATGATTGCAACATTGACAATTAGCACCCACCACTCAAACATAACTAAGGGCATGTTTGGATGGCCAACTTAATCTACAAAAATGGCTCGATTGGCTATTGTTACCTAAAATTGCTCCAATTAATGTTAGAAATGCCTAATTACTTTAGATTAGGATTAGACATTGGAGTCAAACAAGTTGACACCATTTCTTCTTTTTGACCATTTTGTAACACCCTAAAAATCTGAGTATTCAAATTTGCATGATTTTGGTGTTTAGATTTTAAAGGAAAAATCTTTTATTTTAATTTGGTGCTTATTAAAGTCCTAGAGAGGGTAAAGCATAATTTGGAGAAGAAATAAAATTTATTAAATTGAGATTTATTGAAGTGAAACAAAGGTGATTAAGATTTAAGCTAAATTATGTGCTAAAAGTGTCATAAAATGAGCATATGGCATGGTGGAGTTGGCGCATGGGTTCAAGTAAGAGGGAAGAGGTTCGAATCCCTTGTTTGGCACCTAAATGAATTTTTGCTTTTAATTTTCTGCTCATGACTAGGAAGTGTCGGCAAGGGGACATATAAGGAAGGTGTTGACCATGTATTTTTGGTTAGTGTATCAATGGATTAAGGAAACAACTAACTTATGGTATGGAATCAAAGGTTTAAGGAAAGATAGGGGGAACATAAGGCACTTATCAAGGGAAAATTTTGAAAGAAATCATGGCCTATTGACCATGTGCTGGACGGCAATTTGGTATAGGAGGGAGCCTAAATTTTGAGTTAGTTTTGGTTGAGAAATTCTTTTCTCTCTTTGGTTGTTCTTTGCACTTTGTGCAGAATTTTATTTCCTCTCCTTTCAACATTCTTCTTGGCCGATTTTTGCATTTGGAAAAGCCAAAATCTTTTGACCATTTGGTCACTTTAGTTCCTCTTGTTGATTTTCTTTTGTATTCTCCTTGTGCCGAAAATCACTTATGCCAAAAGCCAACTCTTCTCTTTTCTTTTTGCCATTGCCGAATATACATCCCTCCTAAAGCTTGTCTTTTTCTTTTCTTTTTCTACTAATCTCCTTGAAATCAAAGCAACATCATCACCATCTTTTCTTGTATTCTATTTCTTTTCAATCAAGTTTTCTCCATCTACACTCCCTTAGCCAATGCTAGTGTGCCTATAAGCCAAAAATTATTTTTTCATTCTTAATCATATATAGCCAATCTTCCATCAATTAAACATCATTCTCAATCTTTTCTTTTCGATCGTGGGAAGTAGGTAAGGGTTCTTCTCCATTTTCGATTTATTGATTAGTGATATTATGGCGAATATCATTGGATTATTGAGGGTCTTTTGGATTGATATAGCATTCATACTAATAACGCTTTCTTTCGTTATTATTTAGTGCAATAACGGAGATCGAATTCAAGTGATCGGAAGAATCGTGGAAACGTTGGAAACGTTTCATTTTGGTAAGGAAATCCTACTCTTTAAAATCTATAGTATTATTGATATTATTTTAGATCTAACTAAATTCCTTTGGATCTTGAAGACCGTCAAAATAGGGAAGAAAAGGGCGGTGTTTAGTTATCGTAAGAGGGTGGATCTCAAATCCCCATTCAAACGAAGAGCGGTTTCGCAATCGGATTTTCCACGGGTTGTGGGCCATCTTCCTAAAGAAGTCCATTATTCAAGTAGTACGAACCTCTGAGCCGTTATATCGTTGGTGGATTCTCGTGACTAGTGAATCGATAAGCGAGGCAAAGCCGAAAATCAAGTGATTCAAAATCAAGAGGGTAAGATTTTGGATCTATTATCGATTAAGATTTATTTTTACAAGTTAGTTGTCTAATGGATCAAAATATATTTTAGGTGCCGAGGAGCGAGAAGGGTTAGTACTCACTAGAACGAGGTGTGTAATTTCACACTCATTATTTTGGTTGGATGTCAAATTTTGTATGGAAGCAAAATCGTAAAAACGACTAGATCGGTAAAAGCGCAAAAATTGATATTTTGACGAAAATACGAAAAACGACTAAATCATGAAAATTACGAAAACGCCCTCAAGAAATTAATTGTTATTATGAAAATTTGATGTTTCGTGAAAATGGGCCGTAAATACTCTAGTTTGTGAAAATGGGCCGTAAATACTCTAGTTCGTGAAAATGGGCCGTAAATACTCTAGTTCGTGAAAATGGGTAGTAAATACTCTAGTTCGTGAAAATGGGCCGTAAATACTCTAGTTCGTGAAAATGGGCCGTAAATACTCTAGTTCGTGAAAATGGGCCAGAAATACTCTAGTTCGTGAAAATGGGCCAAAATACTCTAGTTCGTTAAAATTTAGCCAAAACACTCTAGTTTGGTAAATGGGCCAAAGCCCAATAAACTACTAAAAAGACAAATTGCTATAATTATGGGCCAAATGAAATGTTAATGATAAACCCACCATGTTATGTATTGTTAATAAATTTTATATTTACATGTATAATTGCATGGGTGGGATATATGAAGAGAAGAATGGCCAGTTGCCACAATATCGGCTTATTGCCTCTAGTTCGGTGGCTCTGCCACAATATCGGCTTATTGCCTCTAGTTCGGTGGCTCTGCCACAATATCGGCTTATTGCCTCTAGTTCGGTGGCTTCTTACACAATATCGGCTTATTGCCTCTAGTTCGGTGGCTATGCCACAATTATAAAAAGGCTTATTGCCTACGATTGGTGTGATGGCGGGGTGGGTTGACTTGATCCCCACAGGTGTGATGGTTGGTACGGGGGTGATAGCGGATGGATATTAGGTTTGGGTTGGGAATTACATTTTTCATGCATTATTAATTATTTTAAATTTATGATATATTGTTGAATTCGAATTGGGCTCAAGCCCACTTAATATCTTGATGATCCGCCCAATAATGGTGGTAAGTGAGTTACACACTGAGTTCTAAGTAACTCACCCTTTAATTTCTTTCCATCTCAGGTAATGGAAATTGATGTGGACTTGGGCCGAGGATGACTTCGTGGAGGCCATACTGCTAAATATGGGTTATTTAAATTCTGAACTTTTCATAATTATTTTTACTATTTTGGGATGTTGTAATAAATGGCCTCTATAAATAACTTATGGATTTTATGTGTGTTTGGAATTTAATTTATACTTTGGACTTTTAATCATGAGCTAAAGTTTTATGATGTTTTATTAAAATAAAATTGAGTTTTCAAGTTTATGAAAATCTTTTATAAATATCTTATTATAGTTAACTCTTTAACAAATTACCCAAAGGTTTTGATAATAAAATGATTTCCAACTTATGTTTTTAAATATTGATAAAATCTAATTCTCTTCAAATTTTAAACTCAGAAACAATATTGTAGTTTTCAACTCATTAAAGATTTAAGAATAGTTCGAATCACGTAACAAACCAAATCTAGTCTCAACGCATAGACCGGGTTTGGGGTGTTACATTTAGTGGTATCGAGCCCGGTTTCAAAAACTTACCGTGGTTTGGGTTCAAAATAATTTCGTATGAAAATGCTCAATGATATTTTTAGATCAAGATGGCACCACAAGCATCCCATGACAAGTCAAGTAAGTATTATTGCTTAATGATTACTATGATATGATCATAGGAACACTCTAGAACTTCTAGTTTTAGACGTGAAAACTAGAGATTGAGACTATAGGAAACGCTATGAAAAACAACTTTATATCTTAAATCTCATAAAATATCGCTAATAAACACCGAAACAAAATTTCTGATTCATAAAACTTGTAATCAGATAAACGAACAAGCAATCATGAGTACAAGAGGACGTGGTCGTGGACGCGGTAGACGTGGCCGTGGTAGAGGCCGAGGTGCTACGGCTGAAGCACCAAATCATATGCCAGAAGTAGACGCACCTGCGTCAATTGAAAGTGAGACCGGATCACGCGATCACATGGAAGAAGATCATGCATTGACTCAAGCAATGCTACGAGTCTTGGAAAGGGTCGCTGGAACTAGAATTGGGCCAACAACTCGTGGGTCAATTTCAGAGCGACTTAAGGCAAATAATGCAGAAGTTTTCAGAGGAGTCTCTGGTGTAGCTCCGAATGTGGCCGAATACTGGCTCGAAGCTGTGGAACGGATCATGGATGATATGGAATGCACGGCTGAGCAAAAACTGAGAGGAGTATCCTTATTGAGAGATGAGGCGACGCTGGTGGCTCACTGCTCGAGAAGGCACCGCCGCATCGATTAATCGGGAATTCTTTAAAGTCGCCTTCCAAGGAAAATACGCCGAACAAGCTATGTAGACGTCAAGGAAGGAATTTCAATCTTGTCCAAGGAAGTAAGACCGTGGCAAGATATGAAGTGAGTTTTACGTCGAGCCGTTATGCGGACAATTGTAGCAATGATCATGAACGTTGTATGCTTTGAGGATGGACTTAATGATGAGTGAGGGTTACGATTGCTCATGACAAGTTAGAAATTTTTCGACTCTTGTGGAGAAGGCCAAAATAGCCAAGAGGCTAAGAACTCGAACAGCGAGCCGAGAAAGATCCCGAAACAAGAGAGAGACACAAGATCTGGTTCTTCCAAGAGATTTCAAGAAACCGGAATGATGAATCGCTTCAAGGCGTAACCCCGTAGCAAATAATCAAGTCGAGATTGCACCGAGTGTGGGAAGAGACATTTTGGGGAATGTTGGAGGAAAACGGGTGCATGTTACAAATGCGTTCAATGGAACATCAAGACAAAAGCGTCCTCGACGAATGGATACGACTCGTGAAGTCCGTAATAATGATGCACAACTTGGTCGTGGTAATCAGCAGACCACCGAGAGGTCGTGGACCAGGTCGTGGTGGTAATGGGGCTGGTCGTGGTCAAGGTGCACCGGTCGAGGAAATGGTAATAGAGGAAATGCGGATGCTAGACGGCCGGATCGGTCTATGCGGTTAGACGCCATGAGAGACGGCAATGCACCGTATGTGATAACCAGACGTTCTTCATTTTGATGTACCTATTATTGCCTTAATAGATATTGGCTCTACTCATTCATATGTATCTAGTGCCATATCCGAAATCAATCTAGAATCAAATTACCGAAAATGAGATGATGAATCATCCTTTAGACAACATCGATTGGTTAATAAAATATTTAAGGACGTGCCCTTAAAAATCCAAGAGGAAGTATTCTTAGCAAATTTGATGGAACTACCTTTCGACGAGTTCGATCTCATTCGGGCATGGATTGGTTGGTTAACCATCTAAGAATTGGATTGTGCTGAAAAACGAATGTCGATGGACCTC
The DNA here is from genome assembly GCA_025506655.1 of Gossypium rotundifolium. Taxonomy (NCBI): domain Eukaryota; kingdom Viridiplantae; phylum Streptophyta; class Magnoliopsida; order Malvales; family Malvaceae; genus Gossypium; species Gossypium rotundifolium. The sequence goes on from CP106723.1 coordinate 123,367,634, forward strand.
GGATGATAAGGAAGTCATAATGATTGGTGAACGAAAGAACTATCCGCAAATGTGGTATCCGCATTAAAAGTCGAGAAGTTGGTGCGGAAAGGATACGGGCATTCCTAGCCTTTATCTGTGCTTTGGATGCCAAAGAATTATCCGTGAATGATGTGAGGACGGTGAAGGAATTTCCCGATGTATTTCCCGAAGAACTTCCTGGTGTACCTCCAGATCGGGAAGTAGAATTTGGTATTGAGCTTTTGCCTGGGACGGCTCCAGTGTCCATTGCTCCCTATAGAATGGCACCGAAGGAGTTGGCTGAGCTCAAAGCTCAAATTCAAGAATTGCTGGATCGGGGATTCATTCGACCAAGTGTGTCTCCGTGGGGAGCACCAGCTTTGTTCGTCAAGAAGAAGGATGGATCGATGCGTATGTGCATTGACTACGATGCTTGAATAAATTGATGATCAAGAATCGGTATCCTCTGCGAGAATTGACGACTGCTTGATCAATTGAAGGGAGCTTCAGCTTTTCTCCAAAATTGATTTAAGGTCGGGTTATCACCACTTTAAGGTGAAAGAAGCGGACATTTATAAGACAAAGATTTCGGACACGCTACGGACACTATGAGTTTGTAGTGATGCCGCTTGGATTAACCAATGCACCAATGCCTTTATGGACATGATGAACCTAGTCTTTCAACCATATTTAGACCGATTTGTGGTAGTGTTCATAGATGATATATTGGTTTATTCGAAAATGAGGAGGAACATGACCAAGATTTGCGGATAGTATTACAACTACTTCGTGATAAGCAATTGTATGCCAAATTTGGTAAGTGCGAATTTTGGCTAAAGGAGGTGACTTTCCTTGGTCATGTAGTATCACCAAGGAATAAGGGTGGATCCTCGGAAAATTGAGGCTATTCGGATTGGAAACCACCAACATCGAGAGTGAAATTGAGTTTCTTAGGCTTGGTCGGATACTATAGACGCTTTGTAGAGGGTTTTCATTGATTGCTGCACCCTAACTAAATCAAGCGAAAGGGAGCTCCGTATATCCGGACCTAAAAACAAGAAGAGAGTTTTGAGAAATTGAAGAAGATTCGACGAAGCTCCAGCTTTAATTCAACCCGAGGTCGGAAAAGAGTTTATCGTTTATTGCGATCGCGCTCACACACGGTCCAGGTTGTGTGTTGATGCAAAATGGAAAGGTGGTGGCCTATGCTTCTCGTCAATTGAGACCACACAAGTAAACTACCCTACTCATGATTTGGAGTTAGTGCCGTTGTCTTTGCTCTAAAGATTTGGAGGCACTATCTCTATGGTGAGAAGTCCATAATCTACACGGATCACAAGAGTCTTAAATACCTCCTTACCCGTAAGGAGTTGAATTTAAGACAAAGAAGATGGGTAGAATTGTTAAAAGATTACGATTTCTCCATCGAATACCATCCCGAAAAGCTAACGTAGTAGCCGACGCGCTAAGTCGTAAGGCGTATCTCAATTAAGAGCTCTGCTTGCCCATTTGAGTCTCAGATGAGGATGGCGCTTGTTAGCGAACTTCAGTGAAACCTCCGTGGCTGGAACAAATCAAGGAAAAAGACATCGATGAGAAGTTGGGACCTTTACTTGACAAGTTGAAAATGGTGAAATTGAGGATTTTAGAATAAACACGGAGGTGTGTTGTGCTTTCGAGGAGAGTATGCATGCCTAAGGATTTAGATTTGAGGCAACCGATTCTACGGAGGCGATAGTAGCCCTTATGCTATGCATCCCGGAGGAAATAAGATGTATCGAGATCTCCGTGAACAGTATTGGTGGCCAGGGTTGAAGCGTGAGATTACAGAGTTCGTGGGAAAATGTTTGACTTGTCAGCAAGTGAAGGCAGAACATCAATTACCGTCTGGATTGTTACAACCGATAAAGATTCCTCTTTGGAAATGGGAGAGGATAACTATGGATTTTGTTAGTGGGTTACCGTTAACACCTACTAAGAAAAATTCCGTTTGGGTAATTGTTGATCGGTTGACGAAGACTGCTCATTTCTTGCCGATTAGATGCGGATTATTCATTACAGAAATTGGCGAAACTTTACGTATCCGAAATTGTGAGGTTACATGGGTACCTGTATCTATTATATCGGATAGGGACCCTAGGTTTACATCACGATTCGAAAGCTCGCACGAAGCCTTAGGGACAAAGTTGAATTTCAAGACGGCTTTTCATCCTCAATCGATGGCCACGGAGAGTAATTCGGATATTGGAAGATATGTTAAGAGGATGTGTAATCGACTTGAGGGTAGTTGGGAGGATTATCTACCACCGGCGAATTTATGATATAACAACAGCCTATCGCCTAGCATTCAGATGGCACCTTACGAGGCATTGTATGGTCGTAAGTGTCGCTCTCCTATTTGTTGGACTGAGTTGGGCGAAAGATAGATATTAGGTCCTGAGATGATATCCGAGATGAGGATAAGGTAAAAGTTATTCGAGCACGGTTGAAAGAAGCCTCGATAGATGTAAGTCGACGCAGATCCGAAGCGAAGGGACATCGAGTATAGTGTGGGAGATCGGGTTTTCTTGAAGGTATCTCCTTGGAAAAAGATCTTCAGATTCGGAAGGAAGGGCAAGCTAAGTCCTAGATATATTGGACCTTATCGTGTGTTGAAGCGTGTTGGTCCAGTGGCATATCAGATTGAGTTACCTCCGAGTTAGATCAAATTCACAATGTCTTTCATGTTTCCATGTTGAGGCGTTATAGATCGGATCCTTTGCACATTATACCGGTAGAGGAGTTGGAGCTGAATTCAGATTTGTCCTTTGAAGAAGAACCAGTGGAAATCCTAGACCGAGATGTCAAGGTACTAAGGAAGAAAACCGTGTCGTTGGTCAAAGTTCTATGGCGTAACCACGAGTGGAAGAAGCTACGTGGGAGCCAGAGGATGCAATTCGCAACAATACCCTCACCTTTTTCAACTGTAAATTTCGAGGACGAAATTTTCTTTAAGGAGGGTAGAGTTGTAACACCCTAAAAATCTGAGTATTCAAATTTGCATGATTTTGGTGTTTAGATTTTAAAGGAAAAATCTTTTATTTTAATTTGGTGCTTATTAAAGTCCTAGAGAGGGTAAAGCATAATTTGGAGAAGAAATAAAATTTATTAAATTGAGATTTATTGAAGTGAAACAAAGGTGATTAAGATTTAAGCTAAATTATGTGCTAAAAGTGTCATAAAATGAGCATATGGCATGGTGGAGTTGGCGCATGGGTTCAAGTAAGAGGAAGAGGTTCAATCCCTTGTTTGGCAATGAATTTTGCTTTTAATTTTCTGCTCATGACTAGGAAGTGTCGGCAAGGGACATATAAGGAAGGTGTTGACCATGTATTTTTGGTTAGTGTATCAATGGATTAAGGAAACAACTAACTTATGGTATGGAATCAAAGGTTTAAGGAAAGATAGGGGAACATAAGGCACTTATCAAGGGAAAATTTTGGAAAGAAATCATGGCCTATTGACCATGTGCTGGACGGCAATTTGGTATAGGAGGAGCCTAAATTTTGAGTTAGTTTTGGTTGAGAAATTCTTTTCTCTCTTTGGTTGTTCTTTGCACTTTGTGCAGAATTTTATTTCCTCTCCTTTCAACATTCTTCTTGGCCGATTTTTGCATTTGGAAAAGCCAAAATCTTTTGACCATTTGGTCACTTTAGTTCCTCTTGTTGATTTTCTTTTGTATTCTCCTTGTGCGAAAATCACTTATGCCAAAAGCCAACTCTTCTCTTTTCTTTTGCCATTGCCGAATATACATCCCTCCTAAAGCTTGTCTTTTTCTTTTCTTTTTATACTAATCTCCTTGAAATCAAAGCAACATCATCACCATCTTTTCTTGTATTCTATTTCTTTTTCAATCGAAGTTTTCTCCATCTACACTCCCTTAGCCGAATGCTAGTGTGCCTATAAGCCAAAAATTATTTTTTCATTCTTAATCATATATAGTCAATCTTCCATCAATTAAACATCATTCTCAATCTTTTCTTTTCGAGTGGGAAGTAGGTAAGAGTTCTTCTCCATTTTCGATTTATTGATTAGTGATATTATGGCGAATATCATTGGATTATTGAGGGTCTTTTGGATTGATATAGCATTCATACTAATAACGCTTTTTTCGTTATTATTTAGTGCAATAACGAGATCGAATTCAAGTGATCGGAAGAATCGTGGAAACGTTGGAAACGTTTCATTTTGGTAAGGAAATCCTACTCTTTAAAATCTATAGTATTATTGATATTATTTTAGATCTAACTAAATTCCTTTGGATCTTGAAGATGTCAAAATAGGGAAGAAAAGGCGGTGTTTAGTTATCGTAAGAGGGTGGATCTGTAAATCCCCATTCAAACGAAGAGCGGTTTCGCATCCGGATTTTCCACCGGGTTGTGGGCCATCTTCCGAAAGAAGTCCATTATTCGAAGTAGTACGAACCTCGAGCCGTTATACGTTGGTGGATTCTCGGCGGCTAGTGAATCGATAAGCGAGGCAAAGCCGAAAATCGAAGTGATTCAAAATCAAGAGGGTAAGATTTTGGATCTATTATCGATTAAGATTTATTTTTACAAGTTAGTTGTCTAACGGATCAAAATATATTTTAGGTGCCGAGGAGCGAGAAGGGTTAGTACTCACGGTAACGAGGTGTGTAATTTCACACTCATTATTTTTGGTTGGATGTCAAATTTCGGTATGGAAGCAAAATCGTAAAAACGACTAGATCGGTAAAAGCGTTAAAAATTGATATTTTGACGAAAATACGTAAAAACGACTAAATCGTGAAAATTACGAAACGCCTCAAGAAATTAATTGTTATTATGAAAATTTGATGTTTCGTGAAAATGGGCCGTAAATACTCTAGTTTGTGAAAATGGGCCGTAAATACTCTAGTTCGTGAAAATGGGCCGTAAATACTCTAGTTCGTGAAAATGGTAGTAAATACTCTAGTTCGTGAAAATGGGCCGTAAATACTCTAGTTCGTGAAAATGGGCCGTAAATACTCTAGTTCGTGAAAATGGGCCGTAAATACTCTAGTTCGTGAAAATGGGCCAAAATACTCTAGTTCGTTAAAATTTAGCCAAAACACTCTAGTTTGGTAAATGGGCCAAAGCCCAATAAACTACTAAAAAGACAAATTGCTATAATTATGGGCCAAATGAAATGTTAATGATAAACCCACCATGTTATGTATTGTTAATAAATTTTATATTTACATGTATAATTGCATGGGTGGGATATATGAAGAGAAGAATGGCCAGTTGCCACAATATCGGCTTATTGCCTCTAGTTCGGTGGCTTCGCACAATATCGACTTATTGCCTCTAGTTCGGTGGCTTCGCCACAATATCGGCTTATTGCCTCTAGTTCGGTGGCTATGCCACAATTATAAAAAGGCTTATTGCCTACGATTGGTGTGATGGCGGGTGGGTTGACTTGATCCCACAGTGTGATGGTTGGTACGGGGTGATAGCGGATGGATATTAGGTTTGGGTTGGGAATTACATTTTCATGCATTATTAATTATTTTAAATTTATGATATATTGTTGAATTCTGAATTGGGCTCAAGCCCAGCTTAATATCTTGATGATCCGCCCAATAATGGTGGTAAGTGAGTTACACTTCGAGTTCTAAGTAACTCACCCTTTAATTTCTTTCCATCTCGTAATGGAAATTGATGTGGACTTGGGCTTGAGGATGACTTCGTGGAGGCCATACTGCTAAATATGGGTTATTTAAATTCTGAACTTTTCATAATTATTTTTACTATTTTGGGATGTTGTAATAAATGGCCTCTATAAATAACTTATGGATTTTATGTGTGTTTGGAATTTAATTTATACTTTGGACTTTTAATCATGAGCTAAAGTTTTATGATGTTTTTATTAAAATAAAATTGAGTTTTCAAGTTTATGAAAATCTTTTATAAATATCTTATTATAGTTAACTCTTTAACAAATTACCCAAAGGTTTTGATAATAAAATGATTTCCAACTTATGTTTTTAAATATTGATAAAAATCTAATTCTCTTCAAATTTTAAACTCAGAAACAATATTGTAGTTTTCAACTCATTAAAGATTTAAGAATAGTTCGAATCACGTAACAAACCAAATCTAGTCTCAACGCATAGACCGGGTTTGGGGTGTTACATTTAGTGGTATCGAGCCAGCTTTCAAAAACTTCTACTGTGGTTTGGGTTCAAAAAGCGTACCACAGTGCGAATTTGATGACAATTGCATAAGTAAATTCACAAAAATTACAAATGTCGGTAACAAACCAAAAAAATCCACCATTACAGATCATAGATGAAAAATATTTTTCTTTTTTTGTATTGTACACACAAAAAAAATGAATCATCCATCAAAATCTAAATTCAAATCTGATCATCTCACTACTATTTAATTTAACAAAATGGGAAGTATAAACAAAGAAAACGCCATGCGATTTAAAAAAAATTGGAAACTAAAAATCTAAGCATGCACAGGACCTGGAGCCACCAGTACTGGAGTGGGTTGATTGTAGGGTGGAGAGCCAAGACTGTAGTTGAAACAGGCGGTGGAGGAGAAAATTATGGTGGGGGATTTGGGTTCGTGTTAGAAGGCGGTGGAGGAGGAAATTGTGGTGGGGGATTTGGGTTCGTGTTAGGAGGCGGTGGTGGAGGAGTAAAATCAGAAAATATCCAGAAGCTCTTACAATGAAAGCAAAGTATACCCAAAGAGACCGAAAAAAACACACAACAAATAGGAGATTTCCTTTTCTATTTAGGTGAAAAACAGAATGTATTAAAATGACATAAGAACAGAAAAAAATCGATGGGGGAAACCGATTTGGGGATTTTGGTTTGGGATTTTGGGAAAATGATATAGGGAAATTTTGGTGACTTACGAAATTTAGGGTTTGGAAAAATAAAAATCGGGGTTAAAGGGATTTTTAGCAGAGAGGAAACAACACCGTTTATAGCTTATTTTTTGTGGCGTTTTTTCTAAAAACGTGACTATAGCTCTATTTTTTGCGGCGTTTTTCCTAAAAACTCTACTATAGGTCTATTTTTTGCGGTGTTTTTATAAAAACACCACTATAGCTCATTTTTTGCAGCATTTTTACAAAAAAGCCACTATTACATAATTTTAAAATTTTTTTATTTTTAACCTTATTTTTCTATTTTTTTCTTTCAAAATTTTTGTCTTTGAGATTATCATTTTTTAAATTTTTATTTTTATTATATTTTGAATATTGAGCTTTTTAACTAAAATATTAAATTTTTAATTTTAATTTTTAATTTTTAATTTTTTAATTTTTAATTTTTTAATTATTAAATTTTAAAATTTAATTACCATTATCAACTCTTTTAGGAATATTTTTCTTTCTTTCTTTTTACATCAACATTATTTTTTTAGGTATGGTCTGCATTAGTTATTTAGATTTTTATATAAATGACATTTAATTATATGTATACACCTAAATTTTGATATAGATACATCTCGAAATATATATGAGTTTTGATTTAATGTGTAATTCTAGATGTGAAATTCTAATTGTGGTTTAAATGTATAGTTGAAACTTTAATTTTGATTTAATCATACACATTATTTTAAAATATAAATGCATCAATATATTTTTATATTGAAAAATATAAATTTTATGTATGCAATATATAAATAAAAATGATGTTAATTATATCAATAATTGTGTTAATATTTTATAAAATCTGGATCGATTAAAGTTCATGTATACAATTGCACACTAAACCATTGTTCATGTATGCTTTTGGGATTTAACCCATTTTGATATATATTTTTTAAATAATAATTTATATTTATCTTATTTTGATTTATATTCTAAAAAATTCAAGATTAATCCTTAACGTTTTTTATCAAAGCCTTAAACCCTAAAATCCAAGTCCTAAACATATACCCTAAACCTAAAAATCGTAACCCCTAAAATTATAACCTTAAGCCTTAAATCATTAAACCCTAAAACCCTAAATGCTTGTCATAACTACAGAATCTAACACCGAGACCTTAAAGTTAAACTTACATCGCATTTTAAACTTAAAGTTAAATTTATTTTTAAATAATAATTTTTTAGTTTTTAATTTTGAATATTATATTAATTTATTAATTTTTTCATAAACTCAAGCCATAACCCTAATCCTAAGACTAACCGTAAACTATAAACTCTAAACACTAAATCTTGAAATACTGAACTTGAAACCCTAGTCAGCCCATACAAACCACTAAACCCTTAATTATAACCTTAAACCATAAATTATTTAGATAAATTTTGAATATTATATATTCTTTCAATATTTTAGGAAATTTAAATAACATTTTCAATTTACTAATTAATTTTGTTTCTCTACTGATACATGGGTTACCAATTTTTTAATTTTAATATATATAAAGCTTATCTATTATCTCTAAAATAATTTAAACTATAATTATAATTATAATATATATATATAAGAAATTAAATAATTTAAACTATAATATATATATATATATATAAAGTCTTTTCTTATAGTGGCTAAATCCTAAATATAAATTTTATAATGCATAAAAGTAATTAAAATAAAATGTTAATGTTTACATAGACCCTAAAATAAATTAATTTTTTATTCATAACCCTAACCCCTAACCCCTAAAGCCTAATAGCCAACCCCTAAAATCATAACCCTTAAATTATTTATTTTTACGGCATTTTTTAAAAAAATACAGCTAATGACTTACTTTTTGCGGCGTTTACAAAAAAAATGCCACTAAATCTCGATCTAGCAACTATAGCTCAACTACAAAACGTGTTGATTAACATCTTTGCGGCGTTTTTGGCGAAGCGCCGCTAATGCTCAAGTCTTTAGCGGTGTTTTTACAAAAGCGTCGCTAATGCTCAAGTCTTTAGCGGCGTTTTTCCAAAAGCGCCGCTAATGCTCAGGTCTTTAGCGGCGTTTTTCCAAAAGCGCCGCTAATGCTCAAATCTTTAGCGGCGTTTGGGAAAAAAACGCCGCTATTTCTCTTTTTTAGTGGCGTTTTGGAAATAAATGCCGCTATTGCTCAACTTTTTGCGGCGTTTTTTTTCAAACGCCGCTAAAGTATAATATTTGCGCATTTTTCATTAAAACGCCACTAAAAATGCCGCTAAAAGTCTGTTTTGGTGTAGTGGGAGAAGCAAAGGAGTTTGGGGAGAAAAGAAAAATGATACCAAATTGTCAATAAAGAATTGGCCAAAACAACCAAAATCTTACCAATTACCAATGACCATATTCGACTAGGAGAGGGAGTTTTGAGAGAAAAAAAATACAATGATGGTATTGGTATTTTGACCCAAAACTAACACTTTTGTTTTTACCAAAACATCAAGCACCAAATTGGCTACCATCATAGCCCCAAGCCGTCCACATTCATCCCCCCTAGGATAAGAGTTTGGCCACCCAAACTTTCCAAAACACCACCCACGAAATAAGCCTATTGTCCCCCTTACTTACCTATTCCTTTTGATTCCTTTCCCTAACCTCAACCTTGCCTTATTCTTTTAGCCACCTTACCAAAAATAATGAGATCCACCCTTGCCATAAATACTCCTTGACCGACACATTAAGGAAGGAAAGAAAAAAAATAAAAGTCACAATGCACACAAAGGGATTCAAACCTCTTCCCTCAAGGTAATACATGTGGCACCATAACCTCTTTACTAATAGCTCACTTATGCTAACCATTTACTCATTTATTTCCATAAGCTTTATGGTCACTTACTCTCTCTCCTTAATAGGCTTAAACACAAAATTTTTCCTATAGCCAAACTTGAACCTGAAGCTTTCTAGGACCCCGTAAATTTCCAAAATCACCTTCCTAATAAGTCCAACTTGAAATAATGCCATTCTCTTGTTCTCAAAAATTTTTAAACACTCCTACGCCCAAGGCCCATTGGGCCCAATTCTTCTAGGCCCAATTTCGGGATGTTACAAATTTATACACAAGTCATTCATATATTCTTCCTCCTCCTCCTCTCCATCCACATCCTTAGTATAAATAACACACTTGTAAGTAACATTATCTATAATTTTTTACAATTTATTTATGTGAATATTCAAGCTGTCCATCCATGTCATAGTCACTAAATTATTTTTTTCATGAGCCAGAGAATTCCAAATTAAGATCTGCTAATTTTCCCTAAAGCTAGACTCACATATCTTCTTACCATAAATTTTTCAGAATTTTTGGCTTAGCAAATAAGTACAGTTTATTATTTAAAATCACCCCTATACTGCTGTCTGACAGTTCTGATCCTTCTTCACTAAAAATTAATTATCTCCTCTTACGGAATTTGGATGATATTCCCGTTTCTTTCTCTTGAAAATAGACTCATTAAGGATTTTAAACATATAAATTTCAGTCCCTAATTATTTTTCTCCAAGCTTTTATGATTTTCCAAAGTTAAAACAGGGGAACCAGAAATCATTCTGATATTGTCTCACAAAACCTATAATATCTTATGATTTACAATTTCATTCTTACACCGTTTCTTCTACAAGAAACTAGACTCAATAAGCTTTAGTTTCATATTTTATTCATCCTATAATTAGATTTCTAAAATTTTTGGTGATTTTTCAAAGTTAGACTACTGCTGCTATCCAGAACTATTTTAGTGCAAAGTGTTGATTTCCATTTTGCCCCAAATTTCACAGTTCATACAATTCAGTCCTTGTCCAATTAACCCCTAAATTGGGATAATTTTTATAAATTAATACTTTATTCTATCATTTTAAACTACTTCATAACCCTTGAAAATCAGAACTTTAGCATTAGACCTTAATTCCAAACTCTTTCACAATTATGTCCTAAAACTAATTTCCATCAATTTTACTTGATAAAATCAACATATATCAAAATTAAAGATTCAATTCTATGTTTATTCATCATATTCTTCCAGCACTCATTCATAGAAACTTTAAAAATTAGTCATAGAATCAAAAACTAATGACATAGTAAGTTGGACCCAATTGTAAAAGTCCAAAAACATAGAAATTTCAAGGAGAAAGCAAGAATTAAACTTACATGAGGCTAGAGTATGAAATCCAGCTTGAACCCTCTTCCATGGCTGTTTTTCAGCTGATGAAAATGAAGATAAATGAAGAGAATTCTAGATATTCCAATTTGGTCTCATTTTTATTTAGCTAATTTTGGCAATTTTCTAATTTTGCCCTTATTTCACCCATTTCCTGATTTTTCTTGACTATTGCCGCCCAAAATATCTCCTTTAGGCTTATTTTTACTTTAGGTCCTTCCTCATTTGACAATTGAGCTATTTAATCCTTCTAGCAACTTTTACACCTTTTTTTAATTTAGTCCTTTTTATTTAATTAACCACCCAAACGTCAAAATTTTCTAACGAAATTTTAATACTACCTTATTGACAATCCGTAAATATTCATAAAAATATTAATGACTCAGTTTATAACACCGAGATCTCGATACCTCTTTTTCTCAATTTCTTGACCAAATAAATCTTTATAAAACACAATTCACTATTTCAAAAATCTTTTAAAAGCTATATTTGGCTTATAAATATTAAATAATATAATCTACGAGTTCATTTTTCAGATTTGGTGGTCTTGAACCACTATTTCTGACATCACTGAAATTCGGGCTATTACAAATAGACTCAAAGGTCCTCATCGTCAGACGCGTAGCGAGGTAGCGGTGTTGAAGGTGAAATATGGATATGGTGGCAGATCAGCTGTAAGGTGGCCTCGAGATTATCAAACCGCTGATAACACTGCTGCTCGAAGTGAGTGAGTCGCACGGATATGTCATTCAAAGTAGCAGCATAAGAAGGAGGTCGGTGACTCGGAGGTGGAGGGTGGGGTGGATCCTCGTGAGGGAGAGGAACATCCTGAGTGAGGTCCTCGGGATCAACCTGATCATCAGGACGAGACAATCGGTACTGGGGAGCATCGAATCCATGACACCTCTCGATCATCCTCATGTGAAGGATGCTCGAGATGCCCTGAGGGGACATCTGGCCAACAAGTGTGAGTGTGGAGGACTGCTTCGGTGTGTTGAGGAGACCGATGTGTCGAGCTAGGCGAGTCACGTGAGAGCCTAAGCAGATGGGGCCCCCCTTGTGGTGGTCAGTCTGATGGCGAAAAGATAAAGTAATAAAGTACGCCAAGTCGATAATATGGTTGTGGGTTATGCTCCATAAGTTGTAGACATCATGTGTGCTTACGATGCCGCTCTCTCTCTATCTTGTCAAGGTATGACCTAAGAGGGCATGAATATACCGTAGGGCTGGAGAGAGAGAAGTCGACTTCAAACGACTAGCATCATAGGTCGTCAGGCCACCCATGATATCGTTCCAACAACGCGAGGGCGAGTAATGAATATGGCGATGCAACTGTAGAAAGTCTTCGGCACTTATGAACTCCCCTGTGTTTAGTCCCAAAATAGCACCGAATTCTGGGATGCTCATATGATGCACCAAACCGTCGAGGCGAAATATGATGGTGCCCGGCTTGTCATGGACTGACATGACGCTCTGAAGGTGGAAGTCGAGCAGAACTCCAAAGTAATCTCCATATAAGTGGGCTCGATGATACTGAAGAAGCGATCCCATGGTGATGTGATGATGAAGCCGCGAACCTCATCAGCGAGGTGGACCTGCTCCAACGCGGCCCAATCAATGCAGCGGCCCAAACCTAGGGGTCGTACTCGAAGGAGCTGAAATAGGTCCTCCGGTGGGTCCGCGATAAATCTGAGGTAAGGGTGGCACACTTCAGCGGAGGTGCTCGAGGAGGTCGCGCTAGGACCCTTCCGCTTTTTTGAAGCGGGGACAGCGGCTTTGGTTTTACCTGGTATACCTGAAAAAATAAAACAAAGTATCAATAAGATATCATCAAATAAAATCCAAGTAGTTCTAAGAAAATTTACTCCTAAACTAGTGTAGTCGAATATCAAATTATCAAGAATCACAGTGGTGGAAACATTAGTGGAGTAAAATCAAATATCAAATTCATAATTCAAAGTTAGATTCTAAATATAAATGAAATATGACTAATATAAAGAATCAAAGAGAAAAATAATAGTAAATGAAATAAAAATCAAATTAGTCGAAATAAATAACTAGTATCAAATTATCATAATATCCGTAAGTAAATTGGACTAATCTAACAGGATATTCCTAAGAAAATAATAAAGAAAAGAAATAAAGTAAATAAAATAACTTGTAAAAATAGGAATAATAAATGATAAATAATAAATAAAATAAACAAAATGTGCAAAAAGGGAAGAAATAAAACCAACAGTGGCAAGGGTGGTTGTCGGAGTGAGGCTCGACTGGTGATTAACGACAAATGGTGGTTCGATCGAGTGGATGTTGGTCAGCGAGGGGTGGGGCAAGGAGGTTTCGGGTGGGGGAGGGGCGGTGGTGTGTGCGCAAAGGAGGTGTGGCTGGATTTGGGTGTAAAGAGTTTGGAGGGAAGGGGAAGAAAAGGAAAAGAGAGGGATGGGATGTTGGTCAGTGAGGGGTGGGGTAGGGCAAGGAGGTTTCAAGTGAGGACTATAACACCCCAAACCCGACACATTCAATACGATCGAATCTGAAATGCCACTGTGGAAAACTTTTGCAAATATTCTTACTTAAAAGAAAAAAACCGTTAAGAATTTGTCGCCTTTAATAAAACTTTTTCGTAATTTAAAACATTCTAAGTAAAAGTTAAGTTGTTATAAAAACTTCCGATTTCGAAACATTAATATGACTTTTGGGATATAAATAGCTTTTAAAATTAAACTTACAAAATATTAACTTAATTATAAAACTAACTTGAACATAACAAAAATTCAAATACTTCAAGGCCCTTATTACAACAAATGGATATTTAAAATATCGAAAGCATAAATTATAAAACATAAGGAAAGCAACTTCTTCGCATGGGCCACCTCGTATCCACTCCAACCCGGTCCGAGCATCGCACATCACCGTAAGGTTTGATAAAATTGGGTGAGTCTAATGCACTCGGTGTGTAATTATTCCATCAATTCCACCCGCATGTCAAACCATGTATTAACCCATATAATGATATTAATGCAACTTATTCACATGCTTTCACTTATTGGGCTTGACCCATATCCATATCACATCTATATAATAGTGTAATTAACCACATATTTCCATATACTGGGCTTGGCCCATTACCACATGAATCCACACCACATACTGGGCTTGGCCCACTTTCACATTAATCCACATATCATATTGGGCTTGGCCCATTTGCACATTTATTCATATCACATATTGGGCTTGGCCCATTTTCACATGTATTCACATACAAAATTATGCAATTATGAAGCCCAACCCAGCCTAGGGTCCATCCTCTACACACCCCCGTATCCAGCCTACCACACACCAGGGGATTATTAAATCACCTTCCCCTTTTTACTCCAATAAGGCAACAAATGCCGTCCACGCGAACTTAATCGCAAATAATCCACAACGCGACCTTAATCGACGTCAATCCACGATGTAGCCGAAGCTATCATCAAAACCATGATGAGCACAAAGCCATCAATAACCATGATATGGCACATAGCCTATATCAATCATGATGAGGCACAGAGCCATTCATCAAACCATGTATTCGAAGTACACCCTGTCCTTCTTTCATATCCCACCCATGCACATGCAACATAAAATAGTGCCATGATGATAATGCATGTACATGTTATTTCGCATATTATCACATATTAATATCAATAATCACATTTCATCAGATTTGGTACTTACCAGATTATTGACATACCCCTTGAGGGTATCCATATCACAATTTCCACTGCACTAGTTAGCATATTCATAACACACATACAGATATCTCATACTATCATAAACCCGAAAACGGTAGGCTAACTACACACTTGATCACTTGAAGTTCTAAACTCTGATCCCGACGCTATCGCTAAGCAAACTACGACTATCTATCTATAGCTTTCCCGTTCTTCGCCCACACCCCGTGGCCAATCCCGAACATTGAGATGATCTTTTCTTAAACTTCGGATAGGACTTTCCTTTCCTTCTTGACCGGTACTTGCCTCCATCAACAACCACTTTAATTAAACCGATTAATACGAGATCTATAAATGAATAAAAATCCACAACTTAACATTCTTACCACAAATGGATCTCGAATCCCGAAGCCTCTGTTACCTCTGTCGATTAGTCCCTAAAAATCATAATACACAATCAGTTACCACTTAAGCCCATAATATGGCCTATGGCCGAATATCACAACCACTTACCTAGCTTACTTAAACCCAGAAGTGTTTGCTTGCTCTTTGAAGTTTTCAATATCCCTGCTAACACTATTAGAATCAGCTTACACATAAAATCTAGAAAAAAATGGCCCTTGGCCGAATATTAGCAACTACCTACCTTAATAATGGATCCCCTCGGCTTTTGAGACTTACGATAAGAATAAGGGCACTTGGATATTCGGCTATGGCTTCCAATAAAATACAAATAGAAGGAAAAACACTTACATGGTTTGACTAAGCCCTTCAAATGTTGATGGAAAAAGTCGGTCACAAGAGAAAGGTATATTCAGCTAACACCAATTAATAGAAGAAGTTTGGGAGAAGGATATAGGTTCGGCCAAGCTAGCAAATAGGAGAAGAAGAAAGAATTATAAATGGCTTTAATGCTCTTGGAGTTTCGGTCAACAAACAAAAAGGGAAAGAAACTAAATGGCTTTTGCACAAGAGGAAATCGGCACCAGCAATGGGAAAAGAGAAACTAAATTCACCACCCCCTCCTTATAAAGCTTCAAACCGACTAGGCACCCTCAAAGAATCCCACATTCGGCACCAACCTTCCCCTATCAAATTCCAAAGTTTTCTCCCATTTTATCTCTTTAATCACTTTAATAAATAAAATAATCCAATACATTATCTCTTATCCTATCATTTAAAAAATAAAATAAACAACAATTATCCTACTCTTCTTAACCAAAATTTAAAATAAAAACAAGCCTAATCCTTATCTTTTGGAAGCCCATGTGCCGTCCAACTCCTTATCCTTCTCTTGACGTCACATGCAAAAATAAAATCCCACCTGCTGTTGTCAACAAGGCTCGAACCTGAGCCCTCTTTGCTGCAAGCTACAGATAATGCCCCAAGCCACTTTGCTGCTGGCTCCTTTGTGACATAAACTCCCCACAATTTCTTTTAAGACCTCCTTCACCTAGCTTCCCCTTAACGCCAAAAGTAAAAATAAACTACGCCTCCCTGCTGGCAACAAGACTCGAACCAAGGCCCTTGCCCACTGCACATGGCGTCATTTTCAAGCCTTTAAGTAGTGCCTTGCAGCCACTTTACCAAGGCCTGTTTTATGCCAAAAACACCTACAATTTTTCCCTTAAGGCCTCCTTAGCCCAACTTCCCTTCTTGACGCAAAAATACAAGCCCATTGCTTCCCACGTTGCTCGATCCTTCTCCCCCTGAAGCTCCCTTTTGATTCAACCTTCCAAGCCCCTAAGGTTACGTCCCAAGCCACTTTGCCACATGATTGCTTGTGTCTTAAATCCAACACAAATTTTCTTAAGGCTACCTTAGCCTAGCTCCCCTTTTTAACATAAAATCCAATTATTTTCCAAAGCTTTCCCTCATATCCTAGAGTTCCTATAACTCCTCAGAACACATCCAACACACACACTGAGCCCACTATCTCATGAATTATGCATGAACACATAACCCCTAATCTAGGATGTTACAGTTCTACCCTCCTTAAAAATAATTTCGTCCTCGAAATTACTTACTATCGAATAGTCGAGCATCCTTAACTCATCACACTACTCTACTACTGCGCACTCTGATCTAACACATTTCTTAGATACTATCTCAAGGTTCGCATTCAAGGTTCCCTACACTTCACTAGCATACAAACACGAACTATCTCTATAATAATCAAGGTAATAAAGAGATTCCAGGATTATGGAACATACCCGATCCACTTTGGTCCAACTTCCTCCTTGCTATGACTGATTGCCTAAGCCAACCTTGCTTGCCTTGCATCTGAACCTTCAGCACCTCTGCTTGGGGTTCCACGACCTTGGCCTCGAGCCTTATCCATTACTTGAGGACATTTCTTAACCAAATGAGCCTTAGATCCACACTGAAAACATTCCTTACTATTTCCCCAACATTCTCCTACATGAGCTCTCCCACATTGAGCACATAATCGACTTCGATTCTCAAAGAATCGCACAGTGCACGTCTGAAATTCTTAATCCTTGGTCTTTTTTGATAATCTCCCGATGATTCTGACGACCCAAAACTTCTCTTATTTCGGTTCCTATTATTTTCCCAGTTCTATCTCACAGTCCTCTTAACTTTTTCAGCTATTCGAGCCTTCTCCACTAGAACAACAAAGTCTCTTTCTCTTTGCAGAGCAATCAACACTCGTAGCTCATCCCGCAATCCATCTTCGAATCAAACACACCTCTCGTAATCAGTAGCCACGATCCCCTCAGCATACTGACTTAACCATACAAATTCTGCTTCATACTCCGCTACTGACATACTTCCTTGTACCAAGTTCAGGAACGCTTTCCTTTGCGAGTCTAAATAACTAGCTCCCACATACTTTCCTTCAAACTTAACCTTAAAATACCCCCAATCCAATCGATCCGCAGGGTACCTTGCCCGACAGTGAGCCACCATCGATAAGCTTCATCTCGGAGCAACGAGACAAAGACCTTTAAACTTTTCCTCAGCAGTTAAATCCAAATCATCCATAATCCTTTCAACTGCTTCTAGCCAATACTCCGCCACGTTCGGAGCTACTCCTGACACTCCTCTAAAAATATCGGATCCGTTTGACTTAAGCCTTTTCGACACTGATTTTCGAGTTCCATTGCCCACTTTAGCTCCCGCGACTCGCTCTAGCATTTGTAGCATAGCCAATGATACTACGTCATCTCCTCCAGTATGATCTTGATCCTCCGCGCCCACTGCTGGCGGTAGCACATCACTTTCTGACCCATGGCCAGGCCCTACTGGTTCCGACATTGTCACTCTACCTCGACCACATCCACTAGAACTCATTACTAACGTCACGATTTAATCTAATTAGAAAGTTTTATGCATTAGTACTTTGTTCCACTATTTATTCGCGAACAGTTTTATGAAAAGGAGTTTAATAGTGGTTCTTTCGATCAATCATAGTCTTAGTTTCAAGTTTACTATTCTAATTCAGAGATTCACATTCACATTCACATTCATCCATCTCGATAGAGACACATTCATTCATTATTAACATTCAATCACACTTCCATGGGCATTTTTGACCATACCCAACCCAGGGGTAATTTCGTCATTTTTCCTACAAGGGTATTTTGGTAATAAATCATGGTTAATTCGAAAATATTTTACAAATCAAAGGTATTTTAGAATTTACAAAACCTCGGAGGTTATCTTGAAAATTTGTTTTCCAAATCAGGGGTGTTGCAAAAATTTCAGAAATTAGGGTTATTTCGGTAATTTTGGAAGTCAGGGGCATTTTCGTAGAGTTTCCAAATTAGGGTATCTTGATATTTGTAAAATAGAAGTTTTTGGTATTTTGTAAAGTAGAAACATTTTAGCAAAAGTCGAGGGTATTTTTGAAAATCTTAAAAACTAAGGGTATTTTAGTAATTTACAACACAGGGGCATTTTAGTAATTTGGCAAACCGAAAAAATTTTTCGAGAAATTTTCAAAATAGATTTTGTTACAAATCGAAGGGGTAATTTAAGGATTTTAAAACTAAGGTGTTTATAAAACAGTATGGCTAGTCCCTTTTGGGTTTTAATTATCGATTTAGCCTGTGAATAAGTCCTCTTGGTTAGGGTGAACCGTAGCTACGCACCAGGTAGGATTTGAGTAAAGAGGAGATGAGTCACTAGGACTGCTTAAGTACCAAGCTCTTATCGAATCCACTCCTAGACATGCGCACAATGGTTGCCACACCTTAACTCAGCGACTTAGACACAGGTTTGTTTAGTTGCACTTAAGTCTTATGCATGTGTTTGAGTGCACTAGCCCTAGGGTTCAATAGCCCTAATATTCTAATCTACAAGCCCAAATAAGCCCATAACATTCACATATAAATCACTTCAATAGTCATAGGTACTTACCTAGTGGACTTCGGGTCGGAGATATAGGTGCCATGCCAGAATCAACCTGAAATAGTTCATAAAATCTTATATTTTTGAAAAGCCCATTTTGGAAAAACATTTTGGGCCCAAATCCTCAAAGTCGAGTTTTGAACCGGCTCGATACCAAATCAGAACACCCAAACCCGCCCATTCGACACGAATCAATCAAATGCCATCATGAAAACTTTTGCAAATATTCTAACTTAAAGGAAAAAACCGTTAAGAATTTGTTGCCTTTAATAAAACTTTTTGTAATTTAAAACATTCTAAGTAAAAGTTAAGTTGTTATAAAACTTCCTGTTTCAAAACTTTAATATGACTTTTGGGATATAAATAGCTTTTAAAATTAAACTTACAAAATATTAACTTAATTATAAAACTAACTTGAACATAACAAAAATTCAAATACTTCAAGGCCCTTATTACAACAAATGGATATTTAAAATACTGAAAGCATAAATTATAAAACATAAGGAAAGTAACTTCTTCTGCATGGGCCACCTCGTATCCACTCCAACCCGGTCCGAGCATCGCACATCACCTGTAAGGTTTGATAAAAATTGGGTGAGTCTAACAAACTCAGTGTGTAATTATTCCACTAAATTCCACCCGCATGTCAAACCATGTATTAACCCATATAACAGATATTAATGCAACTTATTCACATGCTTTCACTTATTAGGCTTGACCCATATCCATATCACATCCATATAATAGTGTAATTAACCACATATTTCCATATACTGGGCTTGGCCCATTACCACATGAATCCACACCACATACTGGGCTTGGCCTACTTTCACATTAATCCACATATCATATTGGGCTTGGCCCATTTGCACATTTATTCATATCACATATTGGGCTTGGCCCATTTTCACATGTATTCACATACAAAATTATGCAATTATGAAGCCTAACCCAGCCTAGGGTCCATCCTCTACACATCCCCGTATCCAGCCTACCACACACCAGGGGATTATTAAATCACCCTCCCCTTTTTACTCCAATAAGGCAACAAATGTCGTCCACGTGAACTTAATCGCAAATAATCCACAACACGACCTTAGTCTACGTCAATCCACGAAGTTGCCGAAGCTATCATCAAAACCACGATGAGCACAAAGCCATCAATAACCACGATATGGCACATAACCTATATCAATCACGATGAGGCACAGAGCCATTCATCAAACCACGTACTCGAAGTACACCCTGTCCTTCTTTCATATCCCACCCATGCATATGCAACATAAAATAGTGCCATGATGATAATGCATGTACATGTTATTTCGCATATTATCACATATTATTATCAATAATCACATTTCATCAGATTTGGTACTTACCAGATTATTGACATACCCCTTGAGGGTATCCATATCACAATTTCCACTACACTAGTTAGCACATTCATAACACACATATAGATATCTCATACAATCATAAACCCAGAAAACGGTAGGCTAACTACACACCTGATCACTTGAAGTTCTAAACTCTCGATCCCGACGTTATCGCTAAGCAAAACTACGGCTATCTGTATATAGCTTTCCCCCGTTGCTGGCCCACACCCCGGTGGCCAATCCCGAACCGCCGAAATAGATCTTTTCTTAAACTTCGGGATAGGGACCTTCCCTTTTCCTTCTTGACTGGTACTTGCCTCTATCAACAACCACTTTAATTAAACCGATTAATACGAGATCTATAAATGAATAAAAATCCACAACTTAACATCCTTACCACAAATGGATCTCGAATCCCGAAGCCTCTGTTACCTTTGTCGATTAGTCCCTAAAAATCATAATACACAATCAGCATAATATGGCCTATGGCCGAATATCACAACCACTTACCTAGCTTACTTAAACCCCGAAGTGTTTGCTTGCTCTTTGAAGTTTTAAATATCCCTGCTAACACTATTAGAATCAGCTTACACATAAAATCTAGAAAAAAAATGGCCCTTGGCCGAATATTAGCAACTACCTACCTTAATAATGGATCCCCTCGGCTTTCGAGACTTGCGATAAGAATAAGGGCACTTGGATATTCGGCTATGGCTTCCAATAAAATACAAATAGAAGGAAAAACACTTTCATGGTTCGACTAAGCCCTTCAAATGTTGATGGAAAAAGTCAGTCACAAGAGAAAGGTATATTCGGCTAACACCAATTAAAAGAAGATGTTTAGGAGAAGGATATAGGTTCGGACAAACTAGCAAATAGTAGAAGAAGAAAGAATTATAAATGGCCTTAATGCTCGTGGAGTTTCGGTCAACAAACGAAAAAGGAAAGGCATAAGAGGAAATCGACACCAGCAATGGGAAAAGAGAAACTAAATTCCGCACCCCCTCCTTGTAAAGCTTCAAAACCGACTAGGCACCCTCAAAGAATCCCACATTAGGCTACCAACCTTCCCCCTATCAAATTCCAAAGTTTTCTCCCATTTTATCTCTTTAATCACTTTAACAAATAAAATAATCCAATACATTATCTCTTATCATATCATTTAAAAAAAATAAAATAAACAACAATTATTCTACTCTTCTTAGCCAAAATTTAAAATAAAAACAAGCTTAATCCTTATCTTTTGGAAGCCCATGTGCCGTCCAACTCCTTATCCTTCTCTTGACGTCACATGCAAAAATAAAATCCCACCTGTTGTTGTCAACAAGGCTCGAACCTGAACCCTCTTTGCTGCAAGCTACAGATAATGCCCCAAGCCATTTTGCTGCTGGCTCCTTTGTGACATAAATTCCCCACAATTTCTTTTATGACCTCCTTCCCCTAGCTCCCCCCTTAACGCCAAAAGCAAAAATAAACTACGCCTCCCTGCTGGCAACAAGACTCGAACCAAGGCCCTTGCCCACTGCACATGGTGTCATTTCCATGCTTTTGTGTAGCGCCTTGCAGCCACTTTACCAAGGCCTGTTTTATGCTAAAAACGCCTACAATTTTTCCCTTAAGGCCTCCCTAGCCCAACTTCCCTTCTTGACGCAAAAATATAAGCCCATTGCTTCCCACGTTGCTCGAACCTTCTCCCCCTGAAGCTCCCTTTTGACGCAACCTTCCAAGCCCCTAAGGTAGCGTCCCAAGCCACTTTGCCACATGATTGCTTGTGTCTTAAATCCAACACAAATTTTTTTTAAGGCTACCTTAGCCTAGCTCCCCTTTTTAACTTAAAATCCAATTATTTTCCAAAGCTTTCCCTCATATCCTAGAGTTCCTAAAACTCCTCAGAACACATCCAACACACACACTGAGCCCACTATCTCATGAATTATGCACGAACGCATAACCCCTAATCTAGGATGTTACAAGAACTTTAAGGAAGAAGGGAAGAAAGGGGCAAAATAAAAAGAAAGGAGAAAAGGGAAGAAAAGTAAGGGAGAAGGGAAGGTTTCGGGTGGGAAAGAAAGAAGAAATGAGGGCAGAGGGGAAGAAGACGATGGCCAGAGGTAGGGAAGCGACGACTAGGGTTTGGGGGGAGTTTTGAAGAAGAAGGAAAAAAAGAAAAAGGAAAAAATGTTTAAATAAGTGACACGGTTGTGTAACGGCCCGTGTTGGGCCACACGACCAAGTCACATGCCCGTGTGATATAGCCCCTAGCCCGTGTTCATCGTGATTTGTAAAAGCTTAGTATTCACACGGCCTTGGACACGCCCGTGTGTCTAGGCCGTGTGGTCCACACGACTGCGTCGCACGGTCGTGTGCATGGTCCTTCGCTTCTCCCACGCCCATGTGGAATATTGACACGCCCGTGTGACCTAATACATGGCCGTGTGTAATGCCCGTGGGGCCCCCTAACTTGTTTTAAATTTTAAAATTTGAAAAATTAAGATCAATTTTTCACACGGCCTAGGACACGCCCGTGTGTCTAGGTCATGTGGTCCATACGGCCATGCCGCATGCCCATGTGGACTATAGTGAGGTCGTGCCTCTGTCGATGTTTGGGGATTTTAAGCTCCAGGATCCACACGGCCAAGGACATGTCGGTGTGTCCAAGCCGTGTGTGTGACACGTGATGGGCTCGAAACTAACTAATATTTCGACAAAGGCAAGCGCACCTATCGAACAGTAGTATAGATTTGATGAGTCCAGAATATCGTATCCTCAAGGACTAAAATTACTAGTAATAACTATCTTTTTATTATTTATTCTAATAATTAAGGGGATTTATTTAAAAAAATAACTATCTAATTAACTATGAACGCAACAGAGAGAGTGAAGAAAGTAATCAAATAAACCGATAAATAAAGACAATATGCAAGGAAGAATCCACCTAGACTTCACTTATTATTTTGACTCTGAATTAATCAATTTATTCACTTGTCTTGATCCGTAGAAATCCCTAAATTATGTTAATATCTCTTTCGAGACTAAAAACAACTGACTCTAGGTTGATTAATTGAAATCTCTTTCTAATTAAAACCCCTATCGTCGCATTAACTCTATCTATGGATTCCCTTATTAGATTTGACTCTAATCTGGCAAATTTATGTCATCCTATTTCTAGGGTTACAATCAACTAGGCTAAATTACGTGAGATCTACTCTTAAACAGGGACTTCTGCTCCACTGAATAAGCACGTCAATCTTGAATTAATATCTTGAAAATATTAAAGCAAGGGTTAAGAACACATAATTAAGAATAAGAACAAGTATTTATTGTGTAATTCAGATAATTAAATAATAAGTTTCATCTAGGTTTCATCCTCCCTAGGTATTTAGGGAGTTTAGTTCATAACGTAGAAGGAAAACATCTTAGGAATAAGAAAACAACAAGACATAAAGAACCCAAAAACTTCTAAAGAACTTGATGGAGATCTTCAATCTTGGAGTGAATCCGCTTCTGAGATGATTCTGTCGGCTTCCTTCGAGTAATTTCTTTGATCTACTCTGCGTTCCCCCTTAGGTCTTCCTCTAGCTAGTATTTATAGACTTTAGAAGGCTCAGAAACCCTAAAAATTGGCTTTTTCCACGTGAAAACAAAGCAGGGTGCGACAGGGACACGGGCCTGTGCTCAGTCTATGTGAGGGTGCTCAGGCCGTGTGGAAATTTAGGTGACTCGCAATCGACACGGGCTGGCTCACGGGCGTGTGTCCAGCCCGTGTGGTTCACACGGGCATGTGCCCTACCCGTGTGGTTTTGGCTTGGCCGTGTGGATCTTTAAGATGGGTTGTTTTGTCCGGTTTTGGCCTGTTTTCCTCTCCTTTCACTTCCCTATACTCACTTAAGTATAGAAATATAAATTTAAAAGATTAGGAGCATCGAATTCACATAAATGTATAAATAAACATCCAAAACATGCTAAGCATGGGATTAAAATGTGTTACTTTTATGGTTTATCAAATATCCCCACACTTAAGCATTTGCTTGTCCTCAAGCAAAATCCTCAACTCACCATTAAAATTTAACTTCCTCAATTCATAATTCTCATCAATAATGTCTTATTATAATTCACAGATGATTCATACATTGATAATTTAACTAAAAGAATCCTAAAGATTCAAACAATCCAAGTCACAAAATTTTATAGCATGAAAATATAGATGTTTCCCCTTATCTAATATTACCTTTGATTCAAAACCAACAAGAATTGACATCCTCACTAAAGATTCACTCAAATCACTCAAAGTGTTTAAGGTTCAATTAAGCACTCAAAAGTCAAACATGAAAAGTTATTACCATAGGCTTGCATGAAAATCAAATCTCCACCACTACAAAATGAGATGATACATAAATCAAAAGGTCTTTAAAAGGGTTGTAATGGGGCTTGGGTTAAAGGTGTGGATAAAGGCTGAATTAGAGGGTTAGACTTGAGACCGAATTGACAATTTACCTAACTTGAAAAATAAACTAATACTGAAGGATTACATCAATTGAAATATCATGAGTTTCTTTTCAAAATGTGAAATTAACCGCTTAAGCTCAAATAACATAGAACTACTATAAATATATTTCCACTTTTTTTTAATAATAATAAGAAAGAATTTAACAACTGAAATAAAGAACATAGTTAGGCAACTGACCAAATCAAATCTTGACAAAAAGATGGTTAATACGATAGGAAAAATTCTCAATGATTCAAAAAGAATAAGTTTTGGGTTAATATTAAGGGTAGATCAAGAAATAGTTTATTAGGATCAAAAGGGTTCACTAAAGGTTAATTATGAAGGTAGACTTTTAATGGAATAAGCGGGTTAAAACCTAGGTGCCTTTAACATCTCAGTATATCAAATTAAAGGTGTGGTCTCGATATGCATAATTGAAGCAAGTTCTAGAATAACAAATCAATATTGACACATTATAAACCGTAAAAGTAACATATTTTAACCCCATATTTAGCATAATTTTGGATGATTTAGCCCTTAATTTATGTAAAAAGGTGCCCTTAATCCTTTCTTTTCATGTTTTATACTTAGGAAAGCACCTAGGGATGAAAAGAATGAGAAACAGGCTTAAAACGGGTCAATTTGGGCCAAAGTGGAAATCGACACGGCCTGGATTTTAATTTACACGGCCGTGCCTCAATCAATAGAATCAAGACAGGGCCTGGACTTCAAATTACATGGCCGTGCCTCAATCAACAAAATCAAAACATGGCATGAAGTCTATTTACACGGGCATGTGCCATAGCCGTGGCCCTGTCGTGGAAAAGAGGAATTTCACTCGGAAAAGGATACTTAGGGAGAAAGAAATGCATTCCAATAGCCTATATAAAGACCCTCAGTGTAATCTGAAAGGGGGCGGTCAGCTAGGCAGTCAGCTAGGCCAAAAAGTCGGCTAGGCCAAGAAGTCGAGCCAAAAGGCCAGATTCGTGGGAATCACTCGAAGATAGCCAGTTGATCCATCTCAAGAAGCTGAAGTTCTACTCAAGACAGCAGATCTCTCCTTCAATTCTTTCAGGGGGTTTTAGGGATTTTTTATGTTTTGTGTTATCTTTTCTCTTGAGATGTTTTATTTTATCATTATGAACTAAACCCTTCAGATACCTGAAGGGGATGAAACCTAGATGAGTCTTATTATTGTTTTCCGAACTATATGATAAATACTTAGTTTATTCTTAATTATGTGTGCTTAATTCTTGTGTTAATATTTCTGGAATATTGACTCAAGTTGAATGTGCTTAGGTCGTGGAGCAAAAGTCCCTGCCTAAGAGTAGATCTACCATAATTAAGTGGAGTTGATCGCGCTCCTAGAGATAGGGTGATGAGATTTTTCGGATTAAAGTGAAACCTAATATGGGAGTCCATAGATCAAGTTAATGTGATTCTAGGGGTTTTAACTAGAAAGAGATTTCAATTAATCAACCTAGGGTTAGACGTTATTCGCCTCGAGAAAGGGTTTAATATAAATTAGAGAGTCTTACGGTCAAAATAAGTGAATAAATCGTCTGGTTCAGTGTTAGATAACAAGTGAAGTCTAGGGGATTCCTTCTAGGGTATCGTCCTAATCAACTGAATTTTTCTAAAAGTTATTTCTCCAATTTGTTCTTTTTGTCTTTGCGTCTTAGTTTAGTAATTGGTTTGTTTTTTAGTTTAATCAATCAATCACTTCATATTTAGGCTAAATAATAGAAAGAAAGTGAGTATTAGTACTTTTAATTCCCTTGGGTTCGATAATCCGGTCTTGCCTAAACTATACTATTGTTCGATAGGTGCACTTGCCTTAAGTCGTTGTTAGAGTTAGTTTCCAGGTTCAATCATTCTCTTTATAAATTTTAAAACTCGACAATTTAGGACGATCAAGTTTTTGGCACCGTTGTCGGGGAATTAAAATATTAAGAAAACTCTATTTTTATTACTTTAGCCTTCTTTTTCTTTTTCGCAATTTATTTTATTTTATTGTTTTTGCTAATTTTATTTCTTTCTTTACCTAGCAGGTACCTCTAGTTTATGACTAGAAGGAACCTGACAGGACCTCTAATATACGATAGTGATATCGAAGCTACCGCTCATAGGAATCGCAGAGAAATTAGGCGAGCCTTAAATTACCAAGAAGGCGAATCCAATCCTACTGAAGTGATGGATGAAAATAATCCACCATGAGATGTGGCAGAGAACAATGCTCTGCGTACTATGTATGATTATGCTAAACCTCATTTAACAGGAGCAGAATCTAGTATTGTTAGGCTTGCTATAGCTGCTAATAATTTTGAATTAAAGTCTAACACTATACAAATGATTCAACAATTTGTTCAATTTGATGGTTTGCAGGATGAAGACCCGAATACTCATATAGCTAATTTTTTAGAGTTCTGTGATACCTTCAAAATAAATGGCATTTCTGATGATGCCATACGGCTTCGGTTATTGTAACATCCCGAAATTGGGCCTAGTAGGATGGGCCCATTGGGCCTTGAGCACGGAAGCATTTAAAATTTTTAGAGAAGAAGAGAATGGCTTTATTTCAAGTTGAACTTATTAGGAAGGTGATTTTGGAAAGTTACGGGGTTTCTAGGAAGTTCCGGGTTCAAGTTAGGCTATAGGAAAATTTTTGTATTTAAGCCCTTAAGGGGGAGAAGGTAAGTGGCATCAATGCTTATGGAAATAAGTGAGTAAATTGCTAGCATAAAGGAGCATATGGTAAAGAGGATGTGGCATCACATGAAGGGCTTTAGGGGAAGAGGTTCGAATCCCACTTGGTGCAAATTTTGATTTTTTTTTGTGCTATTCATCCATAGTGTCGGCCATGGTGGTATTTTAGGTAAGGAAGACTTTTAATTTTTGGAAAGGTGGCTAAGGAAATAAGGTAAGGATGAGTGGAAGGAAAGAAGAAAAAAAAGAAAAGGAAAGAGTAGGGAACATGTTGGCCCAAAGTGAGGAAGATGTTTTGGAAAGAATTTTGGTCAACATTTTTCCTTTAGGCAAAAGGTAATACACGGTTTGTAGGGAAGAAAGGGATAGCCGAATTTTCTTTAGGAAATTGGAAATTTTTGGTGCTTGAGAGGTTGTTTTCTCCTTAGCTTTTTGGTGTCATTTTCTTTCTCCAATTTTTCCTCTTAGCCGTAACTCCAAAGCCAAAAAGAGAGCATTCTTTCTTTGTTTTGCCGAAACTTTCAAGCCATTCTTTGCTGCTACTTATCGTTCTCTTAGCCTTGGTTTCGGAAGTTAATTGGTAAGGGGGTGATTAGGCCAAATATTGGTGGTAAGATGTTACTCTTTATTTCGATGTTTTACACCGCTCATGTGATTCTATTTTGTGGTGATGATATCAACTTCTTGCTCTTGTGGAAGGGCTGAATATTGGATGAAGGCTAACCCCTTTGGAACATCACTTATTTAATTTAGGAACTCGTTGCAATAGCCAAAGTGCAAAGCTGGATTTTAGAACCTAGTAGGGAAGGATCACGATTGTGGGGGCAACAAAGAGTGGTTCTTTAGGAAATCTGAATAAGGTGTGTAATCTCGTACACTTCCGAATACATGTTTGAAATGGTGTGTAATCTCACACCTCTCTGAATATTTGCATGAAATGTTTTGTGATTCGGTCGAAAGATCAAAAAATCGGAAACCGGCCTTTGTGATCACTCGGGCGTGCGTATGTTCGTAGTAGAAACCATATTTTGCAATGAAACAGTTTTAGTTAGCAGTAGAGGCATGATTTTGAAAAATCATGAAAAATAGGAGAAAGGGAATTAGAAAGTGAATAAGGTATAGAATTAAATATTATTGTGTCTATTTTTATATCAAAGAAATAGAGTACGAAGAGATATTTTATATTCTGTGATATTTTAATTTTAGTGAGACTGGTTCTGAATGACTTCGTGGTTCCCTATTTTGTCTTAGAAAAATCATTCCAAATTGTAAAAAGTGAATTATTAGTTATAATTTATATGTATAGATTCCTTAGTGAGTCTATTTTCAATAGAAACAAGTGGGAGCAATATATGAAAACTGTACAATGAGATATTTAGATTTAAGGTAAGAGAGGTCAGAATCGTTGGTCTATGAAACAGGGAAAATTTTAATGAATAAACTGTACTAAATGGTTAAGCCAAAAATTCTGGAAAAATTATAGTAAGAAGATATTTGAGTCTAGTTTCAAGGAAAATTTATGGATCTAAATTTTGAGTTTCCTAACTCGAGTTATAGTCAATTTAGTCAATATGATGCAGATTGACAGTTTCAATTTTTATGCCCCAAATTAGTAGTTAAGTCCGGGGTTGCGAAATTAGCAAAATGCCCTTATGGGCCGAATTATGAAAATGGCCTTATGGGCTGAATTACAAAAATGCCCCTATGTGCTGATTTATTAAAATGCTTTAGTGGGCCGAATTATTATATTGCTTTAATGGGCAGATTCATTAAAAGTATTCAATAGATTAATGGTTGTTATTAATATGTGGATATTTTATGTTATTATGTATGTTGCATCTCTACATATTGCATGGGATGGGAAAATTGAATGAAGA
This sequence comes from Gossypium rotundifolium, assembly GCA_025506655.1. NCBI lineage: Eukaryota > Viridiplantae > Streptophyta > Magnoliopsida > Malvales > Malvaceae > Gossypium > Gossypium rotundifolium. Next base: position 123,397,254 of record CP106723.1, read on the forward strand.
GAAGTGTAGCCTGGTAGCATTGCCACAAAATTTTGATAATGGCTATGTGCCAACCTAAATATGGCTTTGTGCCATCGTGATTATAATACCGTATATGATACTCTGGTGGCTCAGCCACAAATATTATGATAAATGGCAATTTGCCTGCGATTTGGTGTGATTGGCGGGGTGGGTTGACTTAATCCCTACAGGTGTGATAGGCTGGTACGGGGGTGTGTTGGATGGATGGGTTGGGTTGCATACATTGCACACACACACACACACACACACACACACACACATATATATATATATATATATATATTCTGTCATGTAAATGGGTTTCGGCCCAAGATTATGTTACATGGGCTCCGGCCCAAGTTATTGCTAAATGGGTTCAAACCCAGTGAATGACGGTAAGGAGATTATGCACTAAGTTCTTGTAACTCACCCTCCTTTCTTTCTTAACCCTTGCAGGTAATACTCAGTGATGTGGACTTGGGCCATTGATGACTTGGGTGGTGGCCATACTTCAGAAATAAATGTTTCGAACTTTAGTAAATTAATTTTCTGCTCTATTTCGTTACCTTTATTATGTTGGGTTTAAACTTGTAATAAGGCCTTTGGGATAAACTTTAATTTGCTTTATGTTTGGATGTATTTATTATTTTTCTTAAATTGTTTTAAACGGGATTTTTTTGAAAAATCATTAATAATGTTTTTCCAAAATAGATTAACAAATGGATTTTATAACTAACTTTTACAAATATTTTTAACTTGGAAATTTTCTCTTGAATTATCAATGATATTTTCAAAAGTCACGGTTTTATAAGATTTCTAGTTCAACTTATCGATTTCTCAATTAACCTTCGAGGTTAGTAGTACTTTATCAAATTTTCAAATCAAACTTGTTTTCTCGATTATAGCAAAACTACACCTATTTTAGTATGAATAAAAAGGATTTAACATGTTTTTCTCATGTGACATGTCAGATCCAGTCATAACGCTGGGCCAAGTTTAGGGTGTTACAGTTATTTCCCTTTTCATTAGGGAATAAAGCTAAACACTGGTTGAACTCGTTACCACGAGGGTCAATAACCACATGGGATCAAATGACCGAGAAATTTTTATTAAAATATTTCCCACCAGCCAAAACGGCCAAATTACGGAATGATATTTCTTCTTTTGTACAAATGGATTTAGAGACATTATACGACGCATGGGAGAGATACAAGGATCTCTTGAGGAGATGTCCACACCACAGACTACGTTTGTGGCTACAAATCCAAACTTTTTACAATGGTGTAAATCCCTCAACGAGACAACTAATAGATTCAACCGCCGGTGGAACTCTGAATAACAAAACTCCTGAAATAGCCTACGAATTCATTGAAGAGATGTCACTTAACAAATATCAGTGGCAAGTTACAAGGACAAAACTAACAAAATCAGCCGGAGTTTTCAACCTCGACGCAGTAACCATGCTATCAACACAGGTAGAGATGATGAATAAAAAGCTTGATAGTTTGTGTTCTTCGCAGGTACATCCAGTAATGCAATGCGACACAAGTGGAACTGTGGCGAATCCTGAGTACCCACCCTACCAACCGGGCACAGAAAGCGAACAGATGAAATATATAGGTAATTATTTGGATCTTACAATAATCCTTATAGTAATACCTATAATCCAGGTTGGAGGAACCACCCAAATTTTTCGTGGAGAGGTCAAGGAAATCAAGGATATCAAAGACAACAACCTTCCCCAAATTTCCAAAATCAGCCCTATCCACAGGAAAAAAAGCCCAACCTCGAAGAGATGTTGACAAAATTCATGACAGCCATAGAAAACCATCTCCAAAACACTAAAGCAACACTTAAAAACCAACAAACATCGATAGAAGGGATCAAGAACAAAGTTGGGGAACTTACTAAGTCAGTCGGGTAAGTTACAAAGTCAGTTGGACAACTTGCAAAGTTAATGTCCGAACGACCGCAAAGGTGTCTACCCAGCAACACCGAGATTAACCCAAAAGACCAAATCCAAGCCATAACAGCTCAAGAAAATGTAAGGTTAGATGAACCCAATTCAATACAAGAAAGTGAGGTAGAGGAAGGTAAAATTAAGGTAACCTCAGAAAAGCCAAAATCGGTAATCAAAGAGTACCAACCTCGCATACCTTATCCCGAAGCATTGAAGAGAGACGATACAGAATAATAGTCGGTAAGTTTCTTAAACTTTTAAAGAAATTACATATTAACTTACCACTTCTTGAAGCTCTTTTACAGATGCCGGATTTGCGAAAATTTTTAAAACAACTTCTGACAAACAAGCGTAAGTTAGACGAGGAACCACATGTGGAATTGAACACAGTATGCTCAGCAATGTTGCAAAATAAACTACCACGAAAGTTAAAAGATCCAAGTAGTTTTACAATTCCATGTTTAATTGGTAGAATAACAATTGATAATGCATTAGCTGGTTTAGGGGCAAGTATAAATGTTATGCCTTATAAAATGTTTAAACAACTAGGTCTAGGGAAACCCAAACAAACTAGGATGAGTATACAATTAGCTGATAAAACTGTTAGAATCCTTAGGGGCATTATTGAAGATGTTCTTGTCAAAATTGAGAAATTTATTTTTCCAGTCGATTTTGTTGTCTTAGACATGGATGAGGACAATACGATTCCTTTAATTTTAGGAAGACCCTTTTTAGGAACTGCCAAAACTAAAATTGATGTTGGTGCAGGAGAACTTATACTCAGTGTAGGTGATGAATCGATCAGATTACAAGCTCTTGGCTCGGCCAGGACATCGAATGATGAAGGTGAGAAAGTAAATTTAGTTGATAACAATTCTATTCAAATTTCACCACAAGAAAAAGTACAAAGCTACAAACCTAGGCCGGATCATAAACCTTGTTCCAACAAAGAAGAAATATATGAGGAACGAAGCCTTGAGTTTGACAAACTAAGGGAGGGGAAGACCCACTTTAAAGAAGAACCAGAACCACACGAAGTAAAACCGAAGGAACCCCTAGAAGAACTCGTAAGGACATTGAATCACTTTAAAATAGGAGATCAGGTACGATTAGATAAAGCAGATCCTCGCATCACCACACCAAACCCGAATTCAAACACAGACAACCTATGAAATAGTCGAGGTAAGTAATCCCATATTCGGCACTCTTAACGTAAATTCTTCTTGACTTAAAATTTATCATGAATACAAAACCAACAGCATGAGGGAAGATGTTCAAACCTTCAAACCACCATGGTCATACAAAAGAATGGGAAGTCTAGCTTAACACTTTAAACAAGCGCTTCTCGGGAGGCAACCCGAGAATTAACACTATCTCTTTATTTCTATTTTTGGTTATTTCTTTTCTATTTTTATTTTCTCCTTCTCCAGAATTTTAATAAATCAAAAATTGCAAATTCCCAGACCACACGGCCTAGCACACGGCCGTGGCCGTGGCCATGTGGGTACTCCGAATCATCGTACTAACATGCCAGGGATGGTACACGTCAGAAAGAATCAATTTTTCAAAGTAACGGACCCAACCATCGCGCCACGGCTGCGCGATGCAGCCGCGGCCGACACTGAGAGATCATACACGGTCGTGGCAAACTACACATGGGCATGGGAAAAATGATATGCCCCACACCACGGCCATGTCACGCGGCCGTGGATGACACTAACTTGCCAAACACAGGCTGGACACGCCCATGCTACCCAACCGTGCCAACATACTGACTTTTCACCAACGGGCGTGACTTGCTGAAAAATGGGTAAGGAGAATCAACATGCCTATACACATGGACGTGCAAGGCGGCCGTGTGAAACAACACACCCTTGGGCCACGTGTGGGAACATACCAGAATTGAGCCCCTATTTAAACACCAACCCAACCCCACCCTCCACACTCTTCTACTTACTACCTCTCTTCTCTTTTCCCACTATCAGATTTCTCTCCGCTCCTTACAAATTCTCTAGACCCTTAAGCTATATCATGTCAAAGAAGTGTAAGAGGCCAACTTTAACACCCCAAACCTGGTCAACACACCACGACCAAATCTGGCATGTCACAGAGTGGAAACATTTCGAAGAAAACAAGTTGCCGATTTTGTTTCAGCGAAAAAAAAACTTCTTTATTTGCTTTGAAATCCTGAAAGGCTTTTTAAAAGTCGTTTTCATTCATTACCTAAGCAAAACGTTAAATTCTATTGAAATCTGAGTGAATTCTTACTTGGTTAATTTAAAACCATTTGATTTTGGGCATGGAAAACTTAGATTTTGGAAATCATTTAAATTAACTTTGTTATCCTCTTGTGAATATTGTTACCCGATGGTAAGATTTAGAAAACCCGTTGTGTATATAACTTTCGAAAACTTTGGTTGTTTGGTTATTTAAAACATGTTAAACAGTTTACTTAGCAACATTTAGAAAATTTAAAGCAGATACAATAAACCATAAATAAAAATACTAATGACCTTATTACAAACCCAAATAAAATCAGAATTTAAAATGAAGGTACCCAAACCGAAAGTCTAAGTAAAACCGAAAATAAATGTCGCATGGCCACCTTGAGTCCACCCGGTTCCTCATCCGCGATCTACGAGTCACCGGAAAAAAAGGGAGAAGGTGAGTCACCAAGACTCAATGCATAATCCCCCTCCCGATTATAGCAACATGCTTACACAGATTCATAACCAAGTAAATACATCATGCACCCAAACCTAGCGATCCACAACTCCTTTTTCTACCTCGTGTGGTACCAAACCACTGGTGGTGCCAAACCACTGGTGACCCAAAGTCACTGATATCAATAATAATGTGGTGCCAAACCACTGGTGACCCAAAGTCACGAATAACCCATTTGTGGGGCCAACCCACTGTGGTGCGAAGCCACTGGGACAAGTCGCTATGAGGTGCCAAACCTCTGGTGACCCAAAGTTACGAATATTAACTGTGGTACCAAACCACTGGTGACCCAAAGTCACAGATAGCAATCTTCCCCCTCCTCTCATATCACCCACAATAATGCATATGCATATACATATCATGCCAACATGATTAATCATTAAACATATAATAAACCATAGCATATGCGATTTCATCAGAATCAAATATCTTAAACTTATCAAATGGACTTACCCGAATCCTTGCTCATACCCATAAGGGTACCAAATCGAAACCTACACAGTTTCGGCTTTTAACATAGTTTTAGGTTATTAACATGTTTACATAGATTATGAAGTGTGTAAGATACACACCTGGTTACTAACACGACTATCAAATCCTGAAGATCAAGATCTAACGCACTAGATCTCCCCTTTCCTACATTCAGCCAATGACAACTGTTAGCAAAAAGCCATTCGACTACACTTATAAATCCCAAAAAGTTAACGCATCTAATAGCCATCCTTACCTTAATGCTTTTTGATCACGAGATAGAGCTTCCCTACAATCGGCTAAGATCTTAAACCACCAACTAATAGCTTTCGGCTTTTCAAAAGAATAAGAGAATGGTTAAGTCGATATGTAACCTTACCACAGTCTCACTAAGACCGATTGACAGAGAAGAGATGACCACGATCCACTGCTTCAAAATCCCGAAGAACCAAGAGAAACCAATTTCAGAGATGATTAGGAATCATGACAAATGCCAAAATTCAGCTTTTGTTCTATGTATGTCGACAGAGAGAAAAGAAGAAGATGATAGAGATTTGGCCAAGAACACTTACCCACTCTAAAATCGACTATAGCAGAGAACACGAGAGATCTACAACGCAACGAGAGAAGAGAAGAGATCTTAAATGGTTGAGAGAGATTTTGACAATGGTGGTGGAACAATCAAGGGAGTTTCGGCTATGGCTTTTGAAAGAAGAGCAAAAGAGATTCGGCTTTTGCAAGGAATCAAGAAAGAATTGATGAACTTTCGGCACAAGAGAAGATGAGGAGAAAAGAGAGTTGTCGATTTGAGAAGAGGAGATGTTGATGGGGTTTGGAAACTAATATGAGAGAAAGAAAAGAAAGAAGTGGGAGAGAAGAAGATTCGGCCAAAGTGGTTCCGGTTTTAAAGAAAATAAAAGAGGAATTCAAATGGAGATTCGGCTAGGTGCTTCAAAAGGGGATTCAACAAGTGCCAAAAGAGGTTTCAGTTTTGCCTCTCAACAACATGCTTCAAAGCTTGACTAGCCGAAATTGTCACTAAGGAATTTTGGCACTCCCCCTAGTCTTCCAACCGATTACTCTTCCTCACACTAGAGTTCAAATTTTGGCAAACTCCTCAAACTTCTCCTGGCCAACCATTCAAATGAGTCTGACTTGATCACATTCCTAAATTCTCTCTTCTCCATCCATTTAAATCTGTTGACTTGTTCAATAGTTATCCATCAGAGTTTGAGCCGAGCACAACTCTTCCCCTCTCTTGCGTCAAAAATAATTACACAAAGGGAGATTTCTGCAGCTCAAACCAAGGCTCCCCTTGTAATGGCCTAAATTCAAGGTTATCGAAATAATGGTTTCGCAACCATAAATCCGATTTAAATAGAAATTTATTTTAATATTTTTGCATGAATATTTATATGATAGGAAAATCGTATTAAAATATCGATAGAAAAAATTTACCGATTTAGTGGTTAGTTAGAAAAAGGAATTATTGAAGGAATTGGGTAAAAACAAGGTATCGAGACCTTGATCTCATAAAATTGAGTAGAAAATATTTTTATAAATATTTATAAAATGTTATTAATGTGTAGTAAAATTTAGTTAGAAAATTTTAACGTTTGAGTATGTAATTAAATGAAAAGGACTAAATTGTAAAAAATACAAAATTATGAAAAATGATTAAATAGTTTAAAGGATAAAAGAAAGAGGGCTTAAAGGAAAATAGACCCAAGGTCTAATTGGGCTGGACGGCAAGGGTATGAAATCAGCAAGAAAATAAGGAGAAATAAGGGTAAAATGGGAAAATAACAAAATTTGCTAAATAAAACTAGGACTAAATAGGGATATCTAGAAATCTCTTCATTTTCTTCACTCTCATCAGCTAAAAACGCCATAGGAGGGTATATAAGCTGGTATATCATAATTTTGCACCAAGTAAGTGAATCCTTGCCTATTTCTTGTAATTTTGTGTTTTAAAGACTTTTACAACTAGGTCCTACTATTAAATTCATTAGTCTTTGATTTCATGGATGAAATTGAAAGCCACCATGGTTGGTTTATGTAAGTTTATGATGAAATAACATGAAATTTAAGCCTTAATTCGTTTAAGAGATGATTTTATTAGGTAATTTCAATAGAAATTGATTTTGGGACCTAATAATGAAAGTGTTTGGAATTAAAGTCTATTACTGAAATTATGATGTCCAAAGGTTATAAAGTAGTTTAAAGTGATATAATAAAGTGTTAATTGAGAAAAATAAGCTCAATTGAGAGGTTAATTGAGTAGAGACGAAATTATCATTCATTGAAAGTTTAGGGGAAAAATGGTAATAACCAGCTTGCACTAAAACAGTTTTTGACAGCAGCAGTAGTCTAACTTTGAAACTTCACCATAAATGGTAGAAGTTGAATTAGAAGATGAAAAAAATATGAAATTAAAGATTATTGAGTCTAGTTTCTTATTGAAGAAACGTTGTAAGCAATAGAATTGTAAATCATTAGATATAATAGGTTTTGTGAGACAAGGTCAGAATGAATTCGGGTTCCCCTGTTCTGACTTTGAAAAATCATAAAAAATTGAATAAAAATAATTATGGGGAGTGGTTTATATTCTTAGAATCCTTAGTGAGTCTATTTTTTTATGGTACAAACAAAAACATTATTTTCATTCTGTACAGTGAGATATCTGAGATTTTGTGAAGAGATAGCAGAACTGTCAGACAATGAAACAGGGGAAACTTTAATGAATAAACTGTACTAATTGGCTAAGATAAAAATTATGAAAATTTTATGGTGTGAAGATATGTGAGTCTAGTTTCAAGGAAAATTAACGGTTCTTCATTTAGAGTTCTGTAGCTCGAAAAATAAATAATTTAGTGACTATAACGCAAGTAGACAGCTTTGAATGAACTATAAATAGTAATAGAATTATAATGAATGGTACATGTGAACATGAAATGCATTGAATTGATGATTGAATTTATTCATTTAGATCCGGAAAACTCAAATACAAAGCTAGATCGAGGAAAGGAAAAAGTCCCGGATTAGTAGATTTTATATACGAACTAGTATCGAGGTAAGTTCATGTAACTTGAATTATCTTCTTAAATGCTTGAAATGTATGTTATTGATATGAATATAATTTGAATGTTCATTGTATGAAAGTTGATGAAATATTGATATATTTGATAAAAAGTGGAAGAAATCCCGGTTGAATGAAAGGAAAATTGATGGATCTCTGAAAAGGAATTGACGGTAAAAGGATCTAGCTTGACGGGTGATCCTATCTGATATAGCCCTCCCAAGAATATGTGGAAAATGGATTTAGCCCTGACGGTAATCCAATTTAGGTTCAATTTAGCTTTGACTGTAATTCGGATCCAAGCTCATTAGAGTAATTGTCGCTGTGGGATTTAGCTCGACTGGTAATCCATTGTAAGGGATGAGGTTCATGGAGTGTGCTCTCGAAATGGAAATGTTATGAATTGACGGACTCGGTTTGTACACTAAAGTGTACCTCGAAAATCCATCAAAATTCGAGTAATTCAATGGGATAAATATGGAAAATAACAAGGAAATGGAAATCATGATATTGATGAGCTCATCAATCATAGTATTTGTATTATTGATATATGGAAATTATTGAACCGACTTGAATGTTGAGTTTGTGAATGTTAGGGTAATAATGCATTGAATGGGTATATGAGTGTTTATTGCTTGTATTGAAAATATTGGGTAAGTATAATTCTTGTTTCATGGACTTACTAAGCACAAAGTGCTTACCCTATTTCCTTTTTCCCTGTTTTGTAGTGTTAAGAGCTCTGGAGGTCGGATCGGTGGGAGACTCATCACACTATCAACCCCATATTTCTAAGACTTAAAGAAACTTTAGTTTGGAAATGAATGGCATGTATAAGCTAATAAAATAAATGTTAATATGAAATGAATGTAAGGTCCACCATTGGTATGGCTAGCAAACCTTGGTTTGGTATGTGTTGATGTTATCTTATAAATATGCATGAATTTATTTTGAAAATATGTTGAATTGGAATAGTCTCGGTTTAGAACTTGCAGAAATGCTAGATATTTATAAATGGGTTATATTGAGTAAAAAAAATCGTAAACTCGGTAATGCCTCGTACTTATTCGACAATGAATACGGGTAGGGGTGTTACACCCTTCCCCGCATGTGGCGTCACCTTCCTTGTACCCTAGTGGCGCCTCCCTTGCCACTTTACCACTAGGTTATTTGCATCAAGACACTCCAACAACTCCTTTTAACCCCTAACTTCCCTAACTCCCCCTTCCAAGCACCTAAAACAGAAAATTTTAGCCATGACTCAGGCCTAATCCGAGGTCATGCCTGGACCCCAAGATACCTTGATTAACAACAATATCAAGTCATTCACATGCCATTAATACAAACATAATAGCCCCTAACTAAGGATGTTACAGTTCTACCCCCTTAAAATAATTTTGAACCCGAAATTACCTGGTCAAAAGAGTTGAGGGTATTGCTGTCTCATCACATCCTTTGGTTCCCACGTAGCTTCTTCCATGCCATGGTTCCGCCATAACTCCTTCACTAATGGAACTGACTTCCTACGCAAAACCTTTACATCTCGATCGAATCTGCACTGGTTCCTCTTCCATGGTCAACTCCGGGCTCACCTCAATTTCCTCCACCGATACAACATGCGATGGATCTGAACGGTAACGCCTAAGCATGGAGACGTGGAATACATCATGTATCTGACTCAATTCTGCTAGCAACTCGAGCTGATAAACTACTGGTCCTACTCGTCTCAACACCTTATATGGGCCAATAAATCTTGGGCTTAGCTTGCCTTTCCTTCCAAACCTCAGCACTTTCTTCCATGGCGAGACCTTCAGGAAAACCCTGTCACCCACTGCAAACTCAATATCTCTCTGCTTAAGATCGACGATGACTTCGCTTTTTGAAGCTTCCTTTAAACGAGCTCAATCAACTTGACCTTATCCTCGGTCTCAAAGAACCAACTCCGGTCCCAACATCTGACGCTCACCCAACTCTGTCCAGCATGTAGGTGTACGACACTTCCTACCATACAATGCCTCATATGGTGCCATCTTAATGCTTGCCTGGTAACTATTGTTATACGCAAATTCAGCTAACGGTAGAAATTCTTCCCAACTACCCCTGAAGTCCAAAACACAACCTCTCAACATATCTTCCAAGATTTGTATAACCCTTTCTGACTGTCCATCCGACTACGAATGAAATGCCGTACTAAAATCCAACCGCGTACCCAATGCCTGATGCAATGCTTTCCAGAACCTCGACGTGAATCTGGGATCCCTATCCGAGATGATTGATACTGGCACACCGTGCAACCTCACTATCTCTGCCACATACAGCTTAGCTAACTTCTGAAGCGAGTAATCAACCCTCACCAGTATGAAATGAGCTAATTTCGTCAACCGGTCCACAATCACCCAGACTGAGTCCTTCTTACTAGGCGTAAGGGGTAGCCCACTGACAAAGTCCATAGTGATCCTTTCCTACTTCCACTGAGGAATCCTCACCGGCTGAAGTAAACCTGACGACAACTGATGTTCAGCTTTGACCTGTTGACACGTCAGACACTTACCCAAAAACTCAGTCACTTTCTACTTCAGACCTGGCCACCAAAACTACTTTCGCAAATCCCGGTACATCTTGTTTCCTCCAGGATGCATAGCGTATGGGCTGCTATGTGCGTCCTGAAGAATCCTCTGCCTTAACTCGACATCCTTCGGCATACAAGCTCTACCTTGAAAACACAACACTCCATCATTGGTCAAGCTGTAACCTTCCAAACCACCACTCTGTACTTGCAACCTCAGAGTATTCAAACCCTCATCCACTAACTGCTTTCTCTTTAATCTGCTCTACCCAAGTCGGCTTAACCCGCACTCGCCAAAAGACTCTCGTCATATACAAGCTAAGATGAGCAAGAATCGCCTCGTGTCCGACACTACCTTACAACTCAACGATTCGCAACCATGTTAGCCTTGCCGGATGATACTCAATTGAACAAATAGTCCTTCAATAGCTCAATCCATCTGCTACTGCCTCAAATTTAAATCCTTTTGCATCAAAAGATACTTGAGACTCTTGTGGTCCTGTAGACTATCGATTGCTCTCCGCACAAATAGTGTATCCATATCTTCGTATGAAAACCATCGTAGCTAACTCCAAGTCATGTGTCGGTAGTTACCCTTATGCGGTGTCACCGTCGAGATGCATAAGCCACTACTTTCCTTTTCAGATCAAGACACATCCCAAACCAAGATGTGATGCATCGCGAGAGACCGTGAATACCTTTCCCGCCTCAGTCAACCGAACCGAGCTTCCGTCGAATCTTCCTCTACTTGTCGAAACTTTTCGTTGTTTCTCGGACCACACAAATAGGACCCTTTCCTCAATAACTTGGTCAATCTGTCGCGATCGAGAAAATCCTTCTACAAATCTTCTAATACCTACCGCACCTAGAAAACTCCAAATCTCTGCAACCGACTTAGGCGGTTTCCAGTCCAACACTGCCTCAATCTTACGAGGGTCCACTCTAATCCCTTCGACTGACACTACATGACCTAAGAAAGTCACCTCGCTAAGCCAGAACTCGCACTTACTAAACTTGGCAAATAACTGCTTTTCCCTCAGAATTTGCAAAACTACCCGCAAGTGCGTATCATGATCCTCCTCAGACCTTAAGTACACCAATATGTCGTCTATAAATACCACGACAAACTGGTCCAAGTACTGACTGGAACACCCGATTCATCATGTCCATGAATGCTGCAGACGCGTTAGTCAATCCAAACGGCATTACCAGAAACTCGTAGTGCCCATATCAAGTGCGAAGCGTCGTCTTGTGAATATCAGCCTCCTTCACCTTAAGCTGATGATACCCCGGCCTTAGATCGATCTTCAAGAAAATTGATGCCCTCTTAAGCTGATCAAACAAGTCGTCTATCATCGGCAACGGATACTATTTTTGATCGTTAGCTTATTCAACCGGCGGTAGTCTATGCACATCTACATTGTACCATCCTTCTTCTTAACAAAGAGCACTGGTGCTCCCCAAGGTGAAACACTTGGCTGAATAAAACCTCGGTCCAACAACTCCTGAATCGAGCCTTCACCACGATTCCTTTGGTGCCATCCTCAGACGGGCAATAGACATCGGCGCAATTCGGTAATGATCTATACCGAATTCAACTTCTCGATCCGGAGGCAGACCCGAAAGTTCTTCTGGAAATACGTCGACAAATTCCTTCACCATTCGGACACTCTCTACGGCTGACTCTTTGGCCTCCAAGGCACACACACGAACCATAAATGCCTCACAACCCTTCCTGCCATTTTCTCGGCTTTCAAAGCAGACACCACATTGGATAGATAATCTCTCCTATTACCTATCATCACCACTTCTCTACCCTCAACCATTTTCAAAACCATGCGCTTAGTCGCGCAATCCAAACTCACTTGGTACTTCACCAGCCAGTCTATCCCAAGGATCAGATCGAACTCCCCAAACGGCAGTTCCATCAGATTAGCCATAAATACTACCTCTTGGAGTTTTAGGGGTACATCCCTATACAACTTATTTACTTCTACAGAGTGACCTAGAGGGCTAATTACTGTTCATCTCCTTAGAAGTAGTTTCGAAGTCTAGGTTCATGGTCTCATTATGCTACTGGCAACATACGAATGCATCGAACCAATATCTATCAAAGCAGTATATAGTAATCCAAAGATTAAAAACGTACCGGTTATGACGTCCAGTGAGTCGCCTTTCTCTCAATGCCTCGCTACATATACTAACCCAAGCTGTCTTGCTTGAAGTTGCTGCACCTCTCCGGTGTTTCATGCGACCCGACCGTAACCATTACCTCCTCTACCAGAACTATGACCCCTCTACGATTGCGGTCCCTCGTGCTCGAACTAAGCACGACCGCCCTCGATCGAATCTGGCTAACTTCCATGGACAGTCTCTCACACGATGATCCAGCGACCTACACACAAAGCATCCTTTGCCATCGATCCAACATTCTCCCCAATGAGATTTTCCACACCGATTACACCGCGCTGGTCCCTAATTAGCAGTAATAGGCCTCCCAGACTGATTCGGCCCACCATGCTTAGCCCTTTTTTAAGAATTTCTGGCTGATCCAGATGATCTAAAACCTCTCTTTTGTTTATTCCTATTCGAATCCTGTCTCACAGATTCCTTGACCCCTTCGACTACCTTAGCCGTCTCTACCAACACGGCAAACTCCCGATCCTGCTGTGGAGCAATCAGCAATCTCAGCTCATCCCTCAGTCCGTCCTCAAACCTGACACATCGTTCATGCTCCGTAGCCAAGATACCTCGAGCATACCGGCTCAACCTAAAGAATTTTGCCTCGTACTCCGCTACGGACTTACTCCCTAAACCAGCCTCAGAAACGCCTTCCTCTGTACATCAATATAACTAGACCCAATATACTTTTTTTGATACGCCGACTTGAAATACTCCCAAGTGAGATCATCCGCTGCAGCACCATCCCAAACCGTGAGCCACCACTGGTATGACTCATCCCGGAGAAGCGACACCACCCCTTTCAGTTTCTCCTCAGCAATCAAATCCAAATCGTCCATGATTCGCTCTGTCGCCTCTAACCAATACTCAGCCGTATTGGGCGCCACACCAGATACACCTCGAAATACCTCAGCTCTATTGGCTCGGAGTCGCTCAAATACAGATTTCTGAACTCCCATACCTCCACCTGCTCTAGCCACCCTCTCAAAAACTCACAAGATCACCGTGATATCGCATCATCCCCATCCGATCCTCGACACTCAACACCAAAGAAATGGTGGTGGTGGCATCTCATTCTCGGACCCTTGACTGCACTCTAATTGGTTCCGATACGGTCATTCTGCCTCTACCACGCCCACGCACATTAAGACCACGTCCCCTAGAACTCATGTCTATAATCGCGATTTAATCTGCTTTAAGAAATGTTATGCATTAGCTTATGTTCCACTGATTACCCACGAACAAGTTTTATGTAAAGAAGTTTAGTAGTACTTCTTTTGATTATTACAAAGTTTTCGTTTCAAGTCTTCTACCCTAATTCAGATAATCACATTCATTCCTCAACAACATCCACCACGCACACTCACCACTTGTAGGGGTACTCTCGTCATTTCACTACCCGGGGGTATTTTCGTAATTTGTCTTATAGGAGTATTTTGGTAATTTTTCCAAATCAGGGTATCTTGTAATTTTGCAAAATAGGGGTATTTTGGTCTTTTTGTAAAATAGGGATACTTTGGTAAAAATTGATGATAGTGTGGTAATCTCATAAACTGGGGGTATTTTAGTAATAAATTGGGGAAATCTTTACAAATCATAGGTATTTTAGAAATTTTAGAAATCGGGGTATTTTGGTAATTTCTCAGATCTAAGGTAGTTTTTACAAATCAATGGGGTAATTCGGTGATTTTAAAACTAGGGTTTTTATAAAACAGTGTAGCTAGTCCCTTTCGGGTTTTAATTATTGAATTTAGCCTGTGAATAAGTCCTCTTGGTTAGGGTGAACCGTTACTACGCACCAGGTAGGATTCGAGCGAGGAGGAGGTGAGTCACTAGGACTGCTTAAATACCAAGCTCCCCCTGAATCCAATCCTAGACATGCGCACAACTATTGCCACACCCTTAACTCGATGACTTACTCACAGGTTTGTTTGATTGATCTTTAAGTCTTACGTAATTTGTCTTATGTAATTTTGTGTTGGAGTAAGCTAATCCTAGGGTTCAATAGCTTCTAATCTACTAATCTACGATCTTCCACATGCAAATCACACAATGGTTAGAGGTACTTACCTGGGCGGATTGGTGCCGGAGACTCGGTGCCATGCTTCTCAAACCATATATTTCCCAAAAATTCCTTTTTTTTAAAAACCCTACTTTTAAACATTTTGGGCCTCGGGCCCACAGCCGAGCCTTTGAACCTTGCTCTGATACCAAAAATGTAACACCCCAAACTCGGTCAACACACCATGACCGAATCTAGCATGTCACGGAGTGGAAACGTTTCAAAGAAAACAAGTTGCTGGTTTAGTTTCAGCAAAAAAAACTTCTTTATTTGCTTTGAAATCCCGAATGGCTTTTTAAAAGTCGTTTTCATTCATTAACTAAGAAAAATGTTAAATTCTATTGAAACCCGAGTGAATTCTTACTTGGTTAATTTAAAACCGTTTGATTTTGGGCATGGAAAACTTAGATTTTGGAAATCATTTAAATTAACTTTGTTATCCTCTTGTGAATATTGTTACCCGATGGTAAGATTTAGAACACCCATTGTGTAGTATAACTTTCAAAACTTTGGTTATTAGGTTATTTAAAACATGTTAAACAGTTTTGTAACAGACCAAATCTGACCCTAATCGGAAAGGTGGTTTCGGGACCACGAATCTGAGCCCGATAAATATTTAATATTTATATTTTGAGTTTATTATATATGAATTTATGTGTGTGAAAGTTTCAGAGAAAAATTTTATCGTTTGAGTATCGAATTTGACAAAAGGACTTAATCGCGTAAAAGGTAAAAGTGGCATACTAGAGTGTAAAGTACCTATTTGAGCATGGCTTTAATATGAAGCATTAAAAGGGTAAATAACCCATTTTAGAGTTAGTGGGTGGCTTATGTCAAAAATAACCTTAGTATATATGTTAGTTTTATTTTATATTAAAGGTTATATTAGTAATTTAATAATTTCTTTATTATATGTTAAAATAACATAAACAAAAGCCATGATATTATTCATTCTCTCAAGGCGAATGTTGAGAAAGAAAAAAGGGTTGTGTTCTTTAAATTTCGGTAATTTGAGGCTTGATTTCAAGGTTAGTTTGATTTCGTTTTAATAATTTTACGTTTTTGAAATCGTTGATTCGAACCGTAATCAACCCATGTTGTAATTTTTGAATCTAAGCATGCTTGATGTTCGCCATTGTTGTGTTTATGTGGTTTTGATATTTGATGATTTTAGATGAAAGATATGTAAAAGATTAGTATGTTTTGCATTGGAAGTTTTGATGAAATTGAGTATTTAGGGCTAAATTGTAAAAATAAAATTTTAGAGGGCCTATTTGCAAAATAAATGAAATGTGAGGACTTGTAAAGTCCCTAGGAATATTCGCCCTTGTATAGTTTTAGCTAATTTGTGTATTTTGTATGTTATGCAAATAGGACTAAATTACAAAGTTGTGAAATACTAGGGTAAAATAGTAATTTGCCCATTTATATGCTTAGGGACTAAATTGAGATGAATGGTGCTTGAATGAGCTAAATTTTAATGTGTTTTAGATCAAGAGCAAAGAAAAACGTTTAGATCGGGAAAGACGAAGGTTCTCGAATAGCCGATTTGCACGATCTATCGACAACCGAGGTAAGTCCTTAAGCAAGTATAGGTTATCGAATTATTTATGAATGTGTTAAATGATAGTATTCAATAGAATTTTGTATAAAACCTTGTGTTAGCGAATGTGAAAGTATTGGTATGGATTGGTTGGAATTTTATTCAAAGTGATGTGAATAAGTGTTTTGGTTTGTTATTCGATATAATACGTGAATTATAAGTGATAGTGAATTTGAAATGAAATGTCGTTACATCTTTAACCGAGTTGGTAAGTTAAAGTGATTTGAATAATGTGTGATTTATGTTATTTTGGGCAGCATTATTGTAATGTGTATGAGATGATAATAATATTGTATCGGGCTTTGAGCCTAGCGTGCTTAGTGCTTGGAGTGACATAATCGGGCTTGGTGCCTAGCGTGCTTAGTGCCGTGACATATTCGGGCTTGGTGCCTAGCGTGCTTAGTGCCGATGATATATTCGAACTTCGTGCCTAGCGTGCTTAGTGCCGTGATATATTCGGCTTTGTGCCTAGCGGGCCTTGTGCTTGATTTATTTCGGCTTTAATGCCTAGCGTGCTTTATGCTTGGGTGATGTGTTTTACAAAGGAGAACCGAATTATTGTTCAAGGTAAATCGTAGCTAAGGTGTCTAGTTAAAGGCTCGGTAAGTAAGTAAGGTATGATATGTTTAATGTTACTAGAGTTTCACTAATATTACGAGTACAGTGTTATGTACATTTGAGATTACGATTGATGTGCACAAGTATTATATGACTGAGTTTGAGCTTGAATGTACTAGCATGGAGATTCGGTTTTCAAATAGTAGTGCTAAAGGTGAAAGAAATTTTAATATGATAACATGGTTGAGTTGAATGATTTAAATGTTTAAGTAATTGAATGTAGTATTATTATGAGCTTGGGACTTACTAAGTTAGTAAACTTATTTGTGTGTAATGTTCTCCTCTATTTTATAGATTAGGTAAAAGCTACCGCTCAACGGATCGTCAAGACACCAACCACACTATCGATCTAATGTTGGTACTCTTTCATTTTGGTTTTGGATAGAGGCATGTATAGGAAAGACTTTGTCTTTGTTTGATAAAAACTTTTGGTTCATGTATATAATAGCCATGCGAATATGGCTAAAGTTTTAGTTAAGTATGCTTTTGTGCTTTTGATACAATGTCGGTTTATGTTGGTAATGTTCGTGCATTTTTAGTTGAAGTTTAATCGTTTTTGGTAAGGAAGTGTATGTTTACTTAAATGAACCTTTGAATTAGGATATTATGTGAATGTTTTAGGTATAAGTTCATTTGCATAAAGGATTTAAAATGCATGGACAAGATGAGTTGTATGTGGGTATGTTCGATTATAAACTAGTAAATCATATTTTGCAATGAAATAGTTTTTAGTTAGCAGCAGAGATGTTATTTTGAAAAATCACCAAAAATAGGATAAATTGAATTAGAAAGTGCATAAAATATAGAATTAAAGCTTATTGTGTCTATTTTATATGAATGAAACAGAGTAGGCAAAGGAATTATATATTATGAGATATTTAAGTTTTAGTGAGACTTGTCCTGAATGAATTCGTCAGTCCCTGTTCTGTCTTGGAAAAATTGTTAAAAATTGTACAATAATAATTATGGAGCATAGTTTATATGTTTAGAATCCTTAATGAGTCTATTTTTGATTGGAATAAACAATAACATTATTGAAATTTTGTACAATGAAACAACTGAGTTTTTGTAAAGATAGGTCAGAATTCTCAAACAGTGAAATAGGGGTAACTTTGATGAATAAACTGTACTAATTGGCCACATGAAAAATTATAGAAAAATTTTCGTAAAAAGTTATATGAGTCTAGTTTCAAGTAAAATTTACGGATCTAAATTTTGAGTTTTGTAACTCGAGTTATGGTCAATTTAGTGAGCATGACGCAGTTGGACAGCTTTAAATTTTTATGCCCCAGATTAGTAGTCAAGTCTAGTAATGCCACATACTCGACTCCGGCAAAGGTTTCGGGTAAGGGGTGTTACAAGTTTACTTAGCAACATTTAGAAAATTTAAAGCAGATACAATAAACCCTAAATAAAAATACTAATGGCCTTATTACAAACCCAAATAAAATCAGAATTTAAAATGAAGGTACCCAAATCGAAAGTCCAAGTAAAACCAAAAATAAATGTCGCATGGCCACTTCGAGTCCACTCGGCCCTCATCCGCGATTTATGAATCACCTGGAAAAATAAGGGAGAAGGTGAGTCACCAAGACTCAGTGCATAACCCCCATCCCGATTATAGCAACATGCTTACACAGATCCATAACCAAGTAAATACATCATGCACCCAAACCTAGCCATCCACAACTCTTTTTTCTACCCCGTGTGGTACCAAACCACTGGTGGCGCCAAACCACTGGTGACCCAAAGTCACTGATATCAATAATAATGTGGTGCCAAACCACTGGTGACCCAAAGTCATGAATAACCCATATGTGGGGCCAACCCATGTTGTGATACCAAATCACTGGCGACAATCCCATTTTATCAAATATGGGGCCAACCCACTGTGGTGCGAAGCCACTGGGATGAGTCGCTATGAGGTGCCAAACCTCTGGTGACCCAAAGTCACGAATATTAACTGTGGTACCAAACCACTGGTGACCCAAAGTCACAGATATCAATCTTCCCCCTCCTCTCATATCACCCACAATAATGCACATGCATATACATATCATGCCAACATGATTAATCATTAAACATATAATAAATCATAGCATATGTGATTTCATCAGAATCAAATATCTTAAACTTATCAAACAGACTTACCCAAATCCTTGCTCATACCCATAAGGGTACCAAATCGAAACCTACATAGTTTCGGCTTTTAACATAGTTTTAGGTTATTAACAAGTTTACATAGATTATTAAGTGTGTAAGATACACACCTGGTTACTAATGTGACTATCGAATCCTGAAGATCAAGATCTAATGCACTAGATCCCCCCTTTCCTACATTCGACCAATGACAATTGTTAGCAAAAAGCCATTCGGCTACACTTGTAAATCCCGAAAAGTTAACGCATCTAATAGCCATCCTTACCTTAACGCTTTTTGATCACGAGATAGAGTCTTCCCTACAATCGGCCAAGATCTTAAACCACCAACTAATAGCTTTTGGCTTTTCAAAAGAATAAGAGAAAGGTTAAGTCGATATGTAACCTTACCACAGTCTCACTAAGACCGATTGACAGAGAAGAGATGACCACGATCCACTGCTTCAAAATCTCGAAGAACCTAAGAGAAACCAATTTCAGAAATGATTAAGAATCATGAAAAATGCCGAAATTCGACTTTTGTTCTATGTATGTCGACAGAGAGAAAAGAAGATGATAGAGATTTGGCCAAGAACACTTACCCACTCCAAAATCGACTAGAGCAGAGAACACGAGAGATCTATAACGCAACGAGAGAAGAGAAGAAATCTTAAATGGTTGAGAGAGATTTCGACAATGGTGGTGGAACAATCAAGGGAGTTTCGGCTATGGCTTTTGAAAGAAGAGCAAAAGAGATTTGGCTTTTGCAAGGAATCAAGAAAGAATTGATGAACTTTCGGCACAAGAGAAGATGAGGAGAAAAGAGAGTTGTCGATTTGAGAAGAAGAGATGTTGATGGGGTTTGGAAATTAATATGAGAGAAAGAAAAGAAAGAAGTGAGAGAGAAGGAGATTCGGCCAAAGTGGTTTCGATTTCAAAGAAAATAAAAGAGGAATTCAAATGGAGATTCGGCTAGGTGCTTCAAAAGGGGATTCAACAAGTGCCAAAAGAGGTTTTGATTTTGCCTCTCAACAATATGCTTCAAAGCTTGACAACCCGAAATTGTCACTAAGGAATTTTGGCACTCCCCCTAGTCTTCCAACCGATTACTCTTCCTCACACTAGAGATCAAATTTCAGCAAACTCCTCAAACTTCTCTTGGCCAACCATTCAAATGAGTCTGACTTGATCACATTCCTAAATTCTCTCTTCTCCATCCACTTAAATCTGTTGACTTGTTCAATAGTTATCCATCAGAGTTTGAGCTGAGCACAACTCTTTCCCTCTCCTCCATCAAAAATAATTACACAAAGGGAGATTTCTGCATCTCGAACCAAGGCTCCCCTTCCCTACATGTGGCGTCACCTTCCTTGTACCCTAGTGGCACCTCCCTTGCCACTTTACCACTAGGTTATTTGTATCAAGACACTCCAACAACTCCTTTTAACCCCTAACTTCCCTAACTCCCCCTTCCAAGCACCTAAAACAGAAAATTTTAGCCATGACTCAGGCCTAATCCAAGGTCATGCCTGGACCCCAAGACACCCTGATTAACAACAATATCAAGCCATTCACACGCCATTAATGCAAACATAATAGCCCCTAACTAAGGATGTTACACCAACCACAATCTCCTCAAAGGAGACCGATTCACATGAGTTCATGCTAGTAGCTTCAGCTACTCAACACGCCAAGGATCTTCGAAACCTTTTCAGTTCTATTTTTCCTTTCTCATCTCCTTTATTTTCCCTATCTATACTTTTTTTCTGCTTAAATTAGTTTATTTTATTCTAGTTTCTCAGTGTCAGGTTCGTCTAGACAATCACACCGGAACCACGACCATAACCCCTCCGCAGCCTTAGAAGTCACACCCACTTCGCGAACCATCTATCAATAAGGACTCCTGAGTCCATTAATCTTTTCTTTTAAATTCAGTTTTCTTCTTAGTCTCCTTCTTTTTAGTTTTCTTGTCCTTAATTATATTATTAGTATTTTTTTATGTTTATCGAGATTTCCTGGTTATATCTTCCCAGGCTACCCAATTTCTTCATCTAGCATAATGCTTGTCAGTAGCCACCCCACCAGGACCATAGAAAATGCCACCACTGCACCTCCAACTCATCTTCTACCATGACCACTGCCAAACTCCCGGAGTCATCTGAAATTCAGGAAGTGTTCATTCTCCCCTTCTCTTTCGATTTTATTACTTGGTTATTTATCTATCTTTGTACATTGAGGGCAATGTACATCTTAAGTGTCGGGGTAAAAGAACCTAACTTTTTGCATTATTCTTAAAACCTTGAATTTTATCTAGTCTTTAAGTATTTTTCTCATATTACTAATTAGGGTGAAATTTCTGATGATTTATGATTTTTATTAATATGTTTTGGATTAAGTCATAGTTAATTGTGCATTGATGATTTAAATTTTAAGTTACTAGAGAATCAAGCATGATAAGTCTATTTTTTAAGAATCAAAAAAATTTTTAGGTTGTTGAACTGAATTTGAATATTACCTTGAAGTTTGAAATTTACAAGGATTGATGTCAAATACTCATAATTTTTGTGAGATTTGAGCCTTATAGAGCATATATTCTTTTTCATGCTCACTTTATTGATTATGAGTGTGTCAAAACTGAATTGTTATTCTAGAACTTGCCTCGATTATCATGTTAAGACCTCATTATTGATTTGATATACTGACATGATAAAGGCACTTAGGTTTTAACCTACTCACTCCACTAAAAAGCCTACCTATATAATTAACCCTTAGTGAACCCCGTTGATCCTAACAACCCTTTTTATTGATTCACCCACTATTATTAACCAAAAACCCTTTGTATTTGTTATCACCATTCTTTTTTACTACCCTTCTATCGAGAATTCATTTGACCAGTTGCCTAATTAGTTTATTTCAGTTGATAAATTTCTCTCTTTATTACATATTCATTTTAGTTTGTTCTTAAAAAAATCAAAGTATATTCAGTATTAGTAATATAAAAGTGAGCTTGTACATCTAAATTTCAATTATCGAAGAAAAAGCTCGTATTATTAGTTTTGAAGTT
The DNA here is from genome assembly GCA_025506655.1 of Gossypium rotundifolium. Lineage (NCBI taxonomy): Eukaryota > Viridiplantae > Streptophyta > Magnoliopsida > Malvales > Malvaceae > Gossypium > Gossypium rotundifolium. Next base: position 123,419,717 of record CP106723.1, read on the forward strand.
TCAATTAATGTAATCATTTATTTTCTAGTTCGTTCTTTTTAGTTAGGTAATTTGTCAATTCAATCTCGATTCTAAAACCTTCTAATTCAACTTTTATCCACACCTTTAACCCAAGCCTCGTTACAACCCTGTTAAAGACCTTTTGATTTGTGTATCATCTCATATTACAGTGGTGGAGATTTGATTTTTAGGCAAGCCTATGGGATTAACTTTTCAGGTTCGACTTATAAGTGCTTTTTCATGAACCTTAAACACTTTGAATGCTTTGAGTGAATCTCTAGTGACGATGTCAATCCATGTCGGTTTTGAATCAGAGGTAATCATTTAGATAAGGGGAGACACCTATGTTTTCATGCTACAAAATATATGACTTAGAATTGTTTGAATCTAAGAGTCTTTGAGTTAAATTATCCATGCATGAATTATCTATGAATTATGACGAGGCATTGTTGATGAGAATTATTAATTGTGGAAAGTTAGTTTTAATTGTAAGTTGAGAATTTTGCTTGAGAACAAGCATAAGCTTAAGTGTGGGGGTATTTGATAAATCGTAAAAGTAACATATTTTAACCCCATATTTAGCATACTTTTGGATGATTTAGCCCTTAATTTATGTAAAAGGTGCTCTTAATTCCTTCTTTTCATGTTTTATACTTAGGAAAGCACCTAGGGACGAAAAGAATGAGAAATGAGCTTAAAATGGGCCAATTTGGGCCAAAGTGTAAATCGACACGGCCTGGACTTCAATTTACATGGCCGTGCCTCAATCAACAGAATCGAGACACGGCCTGGACTTCAAATAACACAGTCGTGCCTCAATCAACAGAATCAAAACATGGCCTGAAGTCGATTTACATGGGCATGTGCCATGGCCGTGGCCCTGTCATGGAAAAGAGGAATTTCACTCGAAAAAGGATACTTAGGGAGAAAGAAATGCATTCCAAGAGCCTAAATAAAGGCCTTAAGTGTAACCTAAAAGGAGGCGATCAGTTAGGCAGTCAGCTAGGCCAAGAAGCCGATCTAGAAGGCCAGATTTGTGGGAATCACTCAAAGATAGCCAGTTGATCCATCTCAAGAAGTTAGAGTTCTACTCAAGACGGCAAATCTCTCCTTCAAATCCTTTATGGGGTTTTAGGGATTTCTTATGTTTTGTGTTATCTTTTCTCTTGAAATGTTTTATTTTATCTGTAATATTCGGGATTTAGGGGTTATGCATTTTCACTTAAATGAATGTGATTGCATGCTTGAGTATGACTTGAATGTGTTTTGGGGGCTTCAAGAACCTTGGGATGTAGGTAGAAGCCTTAGAAAAATATTTTATTTTAAGCCTAAAAAGGGGAACTAAGGGAGCTAGGCCTTAAAGAGTTTGTTGTGTGGCTTAGGACACAAGAATTAAGCTGGTAAGGTGGCAAGGAGGCGCCACTTAGGGCCTTGTAAGGTGACGCCACAGGGAGTGAGAAGGGGGCCTAGGTTCGAGCAGCAAGGGAAACATTTTGGAGCTTTTATTTTTCACCAAGGAGAGGCGGTGATGGATTTGAGACAGGACACTTCATGGATGAAGTATAGATTGGGTCAAAAGCTTAAAGATTCAGCTAAGTAGAAGTGAAAAGGGGGATTGAGTGGAGAGAAAAAGAGTTGGCTGGCCAAGGGACTTTCATGATGACAAATTCGGTCACCTAATAGCCAAAACTCCCTAAGCCAAATTGAAGCCTCACTATCACTTTCTTTTTCTTTTCTACTCACCATTCTTTCTTCCTCTTTCTCACCTTAGCCGAACCATAAACTGAGTTTCAACATCATTCTTTCTCTTCTGTCATCAAAAGTCAAATCTTCTTTTTCTTGTCGAAACTCCCTTAATCTTTTCTCTTTAAACCAAAGCCGAATCTCTGTGTTTCCAAACAAAGGTGCAATCGATTTCAACATTGTGGTAAGGGATCCTGCCATTCTATTTCTTTCTTTTCCTTTTTCCTTTGATTGCTGAAATCTAGGAATCTAATTCCTCTCATTTTCTTTGGCTAAAACCATGAAGGGAGAATTCGGGATCCACTTGTAGCCGACGGTTTAAGGGAGATCTTCCGGGATTTTGGATATCTAAGGTAAGTAAGACATACTATTCGGCCAAAGGCCATACTACCTATTGAAGGTTGCCGATTCTAACTATGGTGTCTTAGGAGTTTTCGATGATCTTCTTGATTTGGCTAAGCAATCTAGGTGAGGGTTCTAGTGTTTCATATCTGCTTATTCGCTCAAAAGCCAAAAACTAACCGTTTGAGTGTACTAGTGCTTAGCCGATTGCAAGGGGAGATCATCATGAAGTTTTGGGATTTGCTTGGTAAACAAATCGGTAGCAAGGTAAGGATTTTGGTTGCGTTAACCCTTCAGGATTTGCTGTATAGCTGAATGGCCTCTTTGCTAATGTTCTTAGTGTTGGCCAAATGTAGGAAAGGGGATCTAGTGCGTTAGATCAGGATTTTTGGGATTTCGATTAGATCTACGAATAGTCAGGTGTGTAACCCACCCTAAATTCTCGATTAATAATAATAATGCTATGAATATGTTAATAAGGCTATGAATGGATATGGCTAAGGGTACCATTTAATGGTACAAAGAATTTAGGTACGTTACCCCTTAATACTCGTTAATAATGTTTAATAACATTGATGTGAAAATATGTGGAATTCCGTTATGATTTTGGGGGTAAGGTAAATTGCATGATAATTGTATGTTTTGAGTGTTGCATGGGCATATGGGTGATTATGTTAAAGGGGAAGTGATCTGGTGGTTTCTACCACATTATCTGGTGACTTATGTCACATATTATGAATCTAGTGACTCTATCACATTATCTGGTGGCTATGCCACAATTATAAGGGCGATGTGCAGTTGACTGCAGTGACTGCCTTCGATGGTGTGTAGCGGATGGAGGGTCGATTTAGTAATCCCCACAGTGTGATTGGTAGGTACGAGTGATGTGTAGAGGTTGGATATCTAGGTGGGTTTGGGTTGCATCATTGTCCATATTTGTTTTATGTGATTTAATATGCCATGATTATTTGGGAGTCTGTGATGGTTGTTACACACTGAGTCTATTGACTCACCCTCGTGGGCTAACATTTTGCGATGGCACTCGAGAAATGGACCGGCCTCGGCAGGAACTTAGTGGTGGCCATGCACATTTCGATTTTTTGGTTTTTCTTATTAAGTTGTTTTGATTTATTTTGGGTCATGTTTTGATGTAATAAGGCCATTATCACTTAACTATTTTATTTAGGCGTTTTAAATTTTTATGATGATACGAATAACATCGAACAAGATGATTAAACATTTTTCGTAAAACAACATCAATTGTTTTGAAACCCAAACACCTACGATTTTCAAGTTAATAATAATAAACTCTAAAATCTGGCATTTCTTTTAACTTGTAACTTTTGAAATATGAAAATATCGTTTTAGCACAAATTTAAATTACAACACGGTTTTTAACTTGAGAACAAACCGAAGCTATTTTCTTCAAAACCGCCAAGATTTCCAAAATGTCATTTCAAGACTTAACTACGTTTTACTCGAGGAGCATGCGGATCCGGTCAGGGCTTGTAAATGAGTTTGGGGTGTTTCAATTTGGTATCGAGCCGATTCAAAACTTCGGCCTTGAGGGCTTTTGGGCCAAAACATTTTCCTTATTTTGAAGTTGGGTTTTACTAAAGATTGAACAAGTTTTCGGTATGGTACCGAGTCTCCACCCAAAATCCACCAGGTAAGTACCCCTAACCATTGTGTGATTTGTATGTGGGTATTATGGGGACGTATACTAGTAGACTAGAGCTAATGAACCCTAGGATTAGCTTACTCCAACATAGAATTGCATAAAATTTAAAGTCTAACCAAACAAACACGTGAGTGAGTCGTTGAGTTAAGGGTGTGGCAACCACAGCGCATGTCTAGGATTGGATTCGGGGAACTTGGTATTTAAGCGATCCTAGTGACTCACCTCCTCTCGCTCGAATCCTACAGTGCGTAGTGACGACCACTCTAACTAAGAGGACTTAATCCCAAGCTAAATTCAATAATTAAAACCCGAAAGGACCAAATACCTTATTTTGTACAACCTTAAAATTAAACCTTGGTTTCAAAATTACCAAAGTACCCTTGATTTGAAAAATGACCAAAATACCCGATTTGCAAGTTGACCAAATTACCCTAACTTGAAAAATTTCCAAAATACCCATGGTATGGAAAGTTACCGAAGTACCCCCGAATTGAAAATTTCCAAAATACCCTTATTTTGTAAAACCACCTGAAACCATATTTTACAAAATTATCGAAATACCCCCAATTTGTAAAATTATAAAAATACTCTCAGTTTATAAAATTACCATATTACCCTTGAATCTTCCTATCAAGATATTCCTATTTTGCAAAAATACCCAGAAACCTCTATTTTACGAAATTTCAAAATACCCTGACTTGGAAAATTACGAAAATACCCCTGTATGGTAAAATTACAAAAATACCCTTGGGTAGTGGAAAACAACAACAGTGACAACCACAACACTTTTCTGTAATGAACGCAAGTTCATGAATAGTGATGATTGAATGAATGAACTTGAGACTGTAGTGTGTATATGAATTCGAAAGAACTACTTTTTAGAACTATTAATCATAAGATTGTTCGCGATAAATCAGTGGAAAGAAATAATGATTCATAAAATTATTAATTAGATAAACGCAACTCAGAAGAATGAGCTCTAGAGGACGTGGTCGTAATGTGCATGGCTGTGGTAGAGGCCGAATGACCGTATCGGAACCCGTTAGTTCTGGTCAAGGGTCCAAAAATGAAATGCCACCACCACCAGCTTCTGGTGTTGAATATCGAGGATCGATGGGGATGATGCACGATGTCGCGGCGATCTTGTGAGTTCTTGAGAGGGTGGCTGGAGCAGGTGGAGGCATGGAAGCTCGGAAGTCTGTACCTAAGCGACTCTGAGCCAATAGAGCTGAGGTATTCTGAGGTATATCCGGTGTGGCGCCCAATACGGCTGAGTATTGGTTGGAGGCGACGGAGCAAATTATGGACGATTTGGACTTGACTGCTGAGGAGAAACTGAAAGGGGTGGTGTCGCTTCTCCGCGATGAGTCATACCAGTGGTGGCTCACGGTTTGGGGTGGTGCTGTAGCGGATGATCTCACTTGGGAGTATTTTAAGATGGCGTATCAGAAGAAGTATATTGGGACTAGCTAAATTGATGCACAGAGGAAGGCGTTTTGAGGCTGGTTCAGGGGAATAAGTCCGTAGCGGAGTACGAGGCAGAATTCTTAAGGTTGAGCAGATATGCTTGAGGTATTGTGGCTACGGAGCATGAACGATGTGTCTGGTTTAAGGACGGACTAAGGGATGACCTAAGATTGTTGATTGCTCTACAGTAGGAGCAGGAGTTTGCCGTGTTGGTAGAGAAGGCTAAGGTAGTCGAAGGGGTTAAGGAATCTATGAGGCAAAATATGGATAAAAATAGACAAAAGAGAGGTTTTAAATCATCAGGGTCATCTGGAAATGTTCGAAAGAGACCTAGAGTTGATGGGTCGCGAGGTCAGTAGGTTGTTACGGAAGGACAGTACCGTACGTGTACTCAGTGTGGAAAGATGCACTTAGAAGAGTGTTGGAAGAAGACGTGAGGATGTTTTAAGTGTGGGTCCAAGGATCACATGATTAGGGATTGTCCTATGAAAACAGACGAGTCGACTAGCAAGTTAGAGTCTTAATAAGGCTAGAAGAGGTGGACAGCAGCCACCGCATGGTCGTGGTCCGGCTGGCAGAGGTAATGGTTCTGGAAGAGGTCGAGGAACACCGGGCAGAGGTGTTGGTAACACGGAGGCGAGACAGTTGGGTCTAGTGTATGCAGTTCGTCGGAGGGATGATGGTGACACACCTAATGTCATAACGGGTATGTTCCTTATCTCTAGATTACCCTTTATTGCGTTGATAGATATTAGGTCAACTCATTCATACATTGCTAGTAAGGTGTCTGAAACTCTGCATGTGAACTCTGAGACTATACTTAGGAAGATGACTGTACTTAGTCCTTTAGGGCAACCAGTAGTATTAGACAAACTCTTTAGGGCGGTACCTTTGGAAGTTCAAGGGGCGCAGTTTCCAGCTGACTTAATGGAGTTTCCATTTGAGGAATTTGATCTAATCTTAGGCATGGACTGGTTAGTGAAGTACCATGTGAATGTGGATTGTGTTGCTAAGCGCATGTCGTTAAGAACTTCTGATGACAAAGAGGTTGTGGTAATGGGCGAGAGACGGAATTGCTTGTCAAATGTAGTATCTGCCCTTAAGGCAGAGAAGATGGTGAGAAAAGGGTGTGTAGCTTTTCTGATGTTGATCGAGCCTTAGAGGCTAAGGAAGCATTGTAGGAGGAGTTAGAACGATGAGAGAATTTGTAGATGTCTTTTCGAGGAGTGCTTGGGTTACCCCTTGACGAGGAAGTGGAGTTCTAATTGATGTCTTCACGCATGCACAGCCTCGTGTCAATTACTCCATACTGAATGGCACCAAAGGAGTTAGTAGAGCTTAAAGCCTAGATCCAAGAGTTACTTGATCATAGGTTTATTCGACCTAGTGTGTCTCCATGGAGAGCATCGGTCCTATTCGTGAAGAAAAAGGACGGGACTATATGCATGTGCATAGATTACCGGCAGTTGAATAAGCTGACCATCAAGAACAAGTATCCATTGCCAAGAATAGATGACTTGTTCGATCAGCTTAAGGGGGCCGCAGTATTTTCGAAGGTAGATCTAAGGTCAGGATATCATCAGCTTAAGGTGAATGAGGCAGATATCCATAAGACAGCTTTCCGACTAGATATGGGCATTATGAGTTCTTGGTAATGCCGTTCAAATTGACAAATGCCCCAGCCGCGTTCATGGATATGATGAACTGGGTTTTCTAACCCTACCTGGATCGGTTCATCGTTGTGCTCATAGACGATATCCTAGTGTATTCCAAGTCTGAGGAAGAACACGATGAGCATCTTCGGTTGTGTTGCAAGTGTTAAGGGAAAAGAAGCTATATGCCAAGTTCAACAAGTGCGAATTTTAGCTACAGGAAGTTACGTTCTTAGGGCATGTGGTGTCTGCTAAAGGAATAAGGGTGGATCCTTGGAAGATTGAGGCAGTATTAGATTGGAAACCACCTAAGTCTGTGGCTGAGGTCCGTAGTTTCTTGGGGTTAGTAGGCTATTACAGGAGATTTGTCGAAGGGTTCTCGATAATAGCAGCACCTTTGACGAAGTTGTTAAGAAAGGAGGTATCTTTCGTATGGGCGGATAAGCAGCAGGAGAGTTTTGAGAAGCTTAAGAAAGTATTGACAGAGGCTCTGGTTTTGATTCAGCTGGAAGTAGGGAAAGACTTTGTGGTGTATTGTGATGCTTCCCATACAGGATTGGGATGTGTCCTTATACAAGACGGGAAAGTGGTCGCTTATGCGTCTCGGCAATTGAGGCCACATGAGGTTAACTATCCGACGCATGATCTGGAATTGGCGGCAGTTGTATTCGCTCTTAAAGTGTAGAGGCACTACTTGTATGGAGAAAGGTCGGTGATCTACACGGACCACAAGAGTCTGAAGTATTTGCTGACCCAGAAGGAGCTGAATTTGAGACAGCGAAGGTGGATGGAGTTGTTGAAAGATTACGATTGCTCAATAGAGTATCATCTGGGCAAGGCGAATGTTGTGGCGGATGCCCTAAGTCGAAAAGTAGTGTTGGAGTTAAGGGTGATGTTTGCACATTTGAGCCTTTATGATGATGGAAGTTTGCTGGCAGAGTTGCAAGTGAAGCCAACATGGTTAGGTCAGGTAAAGGAGAAATAATTGGTAGATGGTGAACTAAGTGCTAAACTGCTACAAGTACAAAATAGGGGGTTGAAAGACTATGGTGTAAACGGTGATAGAGTATTGTGTTTTTGGGGCAAGGTCTGTATGCCGAAGGATGAGGAGATAAGGCAGAGAATTCTTCAGGAATAGCATAGTAGCCCTTATGCTATGCATCCTGGAGGAAGTAAGTTATATAGGGATCTACGGGATCAGTTTTGGTGGCCTGGTCTTAAGCGGGAAGTTACAGAGTTTGTAGGGAAGTGCCTAACGTGTCAGCAAGTCAAGGCTGAACACCAAGTACCATCAAGATTGCTTTAGCCGATAAAGATTTCGCAATGGAAGTGGGAGAGAATTACCATGGACTTCGTTAGTGGGCTTCCCCTTACGCCTACTAAGAAGGACTCAGTATGGGTGATAGTAGATCGGTTGACGAAGTCTGCACATTTCATACCAGTGCGAGTTGACTATTCCCTACAGAAATTGGCAAAGTTGTATGTAGCAAAAATCGTGAGGCTGCACGGAGTGCCGGTGTCGATTATCTCTGTAACATCTCGAAATTGGGCCTAGTAGGATTGGGCCAATTGGACCTTCGGCTTTAGGAAAAATTAGAGTACTATCTTGTTATTTGTGTTGGCTCGGGTATGAATTTTTTTATGTTTGGCATAGTCTTGTGAAGGCTTGATTTTATTTATAAAGCTAGAATAATTCTTAGTATTAAAAAGTTAGTGAAGTGGATTAGGTGAACCTGACACTTAAGCTAATTTAAGTGTTATATTCTAGCACATGGGGAGTTAGTGGCAAGGTGGTTATGACGCATGAAAGGTTGCTTAAGGGAAGTGGTTCGAGTAGCATGGATTGCATTTGGAAGACTTTATTTTTATGCATCATTGCATTAAGTGTCGGCCAAGTTTTGCATTTGGTAAGTTGGACTTTTAATTTTTATGGCAAGTTGAATAGTAAATTAGGAAAGCTTGAACTTTGGGAAAGGAATCATATGGATTAAGGAAGGATAGGGGACATAAGGCTTGGTTTAAGGTGAGGTTTTTGGAAGCTTTTTAATGGCTAATTGTCCATGAATATGGACAGTATGGGTGTCTAGGGGGTTGGCCGAATGTTGATAGGATTTTGGGGGGGGATTAGTTGGTCAATTCATAGCATTTTGTGTATCTTTTGCATTTTTCTTTTCCTCTCCAAAATCTTCCTCCTTAGCCGAATGTGTCTTGGACATTAGGTGCAATTTTGTTTTTGTTTTGGCTTTCATCCTTGAACCAAATCCTAATTGCTTTCTCTCTTTTCTTCTTTGAAACCGAAACCACACTTAGCACTTTGTGTTCTTTTCTTTTTTCGGCAAACAAGGTGTTTGGCCGAATCTCTTTCTTCCATCTCTTTTCTTTTCTTTTCATAATTGTTAAAAAAAACCTACATCTTTTCTTTTACTTTCTTTTTGGCTGAATCTTCTTCCTTCCCTAATTCTCTTTTCTTTTCTTCCATTGTTTGCTCAAGCCGAATCCTCCTTCTCCTAATTTCCCTTTTCTTTTCCTTTCTCTTTCTTCACTCTAGTGAAATTATTTGATAGTCTTCTATCCACCATAGCGAATCTTCTTTCTCTCTTTTGGTGTTATCTTGGCGAATAACAACAAGGGTAGGTCTTCATTTGGTTTCCTTCAATCGATTTTGGAAGGGGTAAGTGTTCATGGCGTATTTCTTTAGTTTCTTTTCTCTTTTCTCTGTCATTTTCTTGAGGGCAAAGGCGAATTTTTGGGCATTTGCTTACAAGGTTCTAATCATTCTTAGAAACCGATTTCTTCTAGGCTTTTCGGGACTTTGAAATAAACAATTTAATCCTATTTCTCTAGCAAACGGTTGGTAAGTCAAGTGGTAAGGATTTATGTTGGTTTATTATTCTTTAAGAGGATGTTAAGCAAGGCTATTGAAACTAAGGTTGGTTGTTGGCGAATGGTCTATGGTATTAATCTTAGTGTTGGTAGAATGTAGGACAAGGAGATCTAGTGCGATAGATCGGTCTTGAGATTTAGTGATTTCGCTATTATCGGTGTGTACCTTACACACTTCATAACTCGGTAATATAAATATGTAAATATTCTAATCATGTTGTTAAAGCCAAAAGCTATGAGATTCTCAATATGATACCGTAAGGGTATGAGCAAGAAATCGGGTAAGTCCATTTCGATATGACTTTTGCAATATGATGCATGATGATACGATTTATGATTAATTTCCTATGTGATTTCTAATAAAGCATAAAGGCATGATTTGTTTAAATGTTGCATTAATATGGGTGATATGAGAGGAGGGGGAAGGATTTGATATCCGTGTCTTTGGGACACCAGAGGTTTGGCACCTCCAGTGGTTTGGTACCACAGTTATTTCATGTCTTTGGGACACCAGAGGTTTGGCACCTCATAGCGACTCGTCCCAGTGGCTTAGCATCACAGTGGGTTGGCCCCACATTTGATATTACGGGATCGTCGCCAATGATTTGGTATCACACGGGTTGGCCCCACAGATGGATTATTCGTGACTTTGGGTCACCAAAGTGGTTTGGCACCACATTATTGGATATCGTGACTTTGGGTCACGGTGGTTTGGCACCACCAAAGGTTTGGTACCACACGGGTAAAAAGGAGTTATGGATGGCTAGGTTGGGTGCATTATTTACATTACTTGGTTATGAATTGTGTAAGTATGTTGCATTAATCGGGAAAGGATTTATGCATCGAGTCTTGGTGACTCACCTTCTCCCTTATCTTTTCGGTGATTCGTAGATCGTGGATGAGGAGCCGATGAACTCGAGGAGGCCATGCAATAAAATTCAGTTTACATGAACTTGAATTGGGTATTTTATTTAATTTTAATTTGGTTAACATCTTTATTTGGATTTGTAATAAGGCCTCTTTAATTATGTTTTTGGATTATTTATATGCTTTGGACTTGTTTTAAACATGGCTAAATAAATATCATGGTTGATTTAATAATTGAGCCCAAAGTTTTCTAAACTATAAAAACGCAATGGTTTTCAAAATCTTACCATCGGGTAATATAAATCGTTTGATAGTAAAATTACAACTTAAGTGTTTTCGACAACTTAGATGATTTCCAAATTGAAGTTTCTACACACAAATGCAAACGGTTTTCAAAGTAATAATTCGAGTTTTTCTTAAAATGACATAAATGTTTTCTAACCTATGGATTGACAACTAAGTTTTAAAATATTTATTTATGGAATTTCAAAGTAAATTATCAGTTTTTAACTTGTTATACTCCTATTTTCTACAAATATAGAACAACAAAGAGTTTATCACTAAAATTTAATCGGTAACTCAATTTTCTTCAAAACGTTTTCCTCTGTGGCATGCTAGATTCGGTCATGGCGTGTTGACCGAGTTTGGGCTGTTACAATCTCGGATAGGGATTCGAGGTTTACGTCTCAGTTTTGGAAAGCAATACATCAAGCTTTGGGCACCAGATTGGACTCCAGTACGGCATTCCATCCGCAGTCAAACGGCCAATCTGAGCAGGTAACTCAAGAGCTGGAGGATATGTTGAGAGGTTGCGTGATAGACTTCAGAGGGAGTTGGGAGGAGTTCTTACCTTTAGCGGAATTTGCGTACAATAACAGCTATCAAGCAAGTATTCGGATGGCACCGTACGAAGCACTATATGGACGGAGGTGTCACACTTCTACGTGTTGGACGGAATTGGGGGAACGTCAAGTTTTAGGTCCAAAGATTGTGGCAGAATCGGAAGAAAAGGTTAAGATAATTCGGACACGGTTGAAGGAGGCATCTGACAGGCAAAAGTCATATGCAGAACTTAAGCGGAAGGAGATTGGGTTTGCTGTGGGAGATCAGGTATTTCTCAAAGTTTCGCTGTGGAAGAAGGTGATGAGATTTGGTCAGAAGGGAAAGTGAAGTCCTAGGTTTATAAGACCTTATCGGATTCTGAAGTGAGTTGGACTAGTAGCGTATCAGTTAGAATTGCCTTCAGAGTTGGGGCAGATGCACGATGTGTTCCACGTTTCGATGCTACGTCATTATCGATCGGATCCATCTCATATAATACCGGTTGAGGAGGTAGAGCTGAGACCAGATCTGTCCTATGAGGAAGAGCCGATTCAGATTCTGGAACGGGATGTGAAGGTGCTTCGGAGGAAATTAGTTCCTTTAGTCAAAGTGTTATGGCGTAACCATGGATCGAAAGAAGCTTCGTGGGAGTCAGAGGAAACAATGCGACAGCAATACCCTCGCTTATTTTAGCCAAGTAATTTCGAGGTCGAAATTATTTTAAGGGGGCAGAACTATAATATCCGGGATTTAGGGGTTATGCATTTTCACTTAAATGAATGTGATTGCATGCTTGAGTATGACTTGAATGTGTTTTGGGTGCTTCAAGAACCTTGGGATGTAGGTAGAAGCCTTAGAAAAATATTTTATTTTAAGCCTAAAAAGGGGAACTAAGGGAGCTAGGCCTTAAGGAGATTGTTGTGTGGCTTAGGACACAAGAATTAAGCTGGTAAGGTGGCAAGGAGGCGCCACTTAGGGCCTTGTAAGGTGACGCCACAGGGAGTGAGAAGGGGGCCTAGGTTCGACAGCAAGGGAAACATTTTAGAGCTTTTATTTTTCAGCAATGAGAGGTAGTGATTGACGGCACAGGGACACTTCATGGATGAAGTATAGATTGGGTCAAAAGCTTGAAGATTCGACTAAGTAGGAATGAAAAGGGGGATTGAGTGGAGAGAAGGAGAGTTGGCCGGCCAAGGGACTTTCATGATGACAAATTCGGTCACCAAGTAGCCAAAACTCCCTAAGCCGAATTGTAGCCTCACTATCACTTTCTTTTTCTTTTCTACTCACCATTCTTTCTTCCTCTTTCTCACCTTAGTCGAACCATAAACTGAGTTTCAATATCATTCTTTCTCTTCTGTTATCAAAAGCCGAAATCTTCTTTTTCTTGTCGAAACTCCCTTAATCTTTTCTCTTTAAACCAAAGCTGAATCTCTGTGTTTCCAAACAAAGGTGCAATCGGTTTCAACATTGTGGTAAGGGATCCTATCATTCGATTTCTTTCTTTTCCTTTTTCCTTTGATTGCCAAAATCTAGGAATCTAACTCCTCTTATTTTTTTGGCCGAAACCATGAAGGGAGAATTCGGGATCCACTTGTAGCCTACGATTTAAGGGAGATCTTCTGGGATTTTGGATATCTAAGGTAAGTAAGACATACTATTCGGCCAAAGGCCATACTACCTATTGAAAGTTGCTGATTCTAACTATGGTGTCTTAGAGAGTTTTTGACAGATCTTTGGGATTTGGCTAAGCAATCTAGGTAAGGGTTCTAGTGTTTCAGATCTGTTCATTATTCGTTCAAAAGCTAAAAACTAACCGTTTGAGTGTACTAGTGCTTAGCCGATTGCAAGGGGGGATCATCACGAAGTTTCGGGATTTGGTTGGTAACCAAATCAGCGAAAAATAAGGATTTTGGTTGCGTTAACCCTTCTGGATTTGTCAGATAGCGAATGGCCTCTTTGCTAATGTTTTTAGTGTTGGCGAATGTAGGAAAAGGATCTAGTCGTTAAATCAGGATTTTCAGGATTTCGATTAGATCTACGAATAGTCAGGTGTGTAACCCACCCTAAATTCTCGATTAATAATAATAATGCTATAAATATGTTAATAAGGCTATGAATGAATATGGCTAAGGGTACCATTTAATGGTACAAAGAATTCAGGTACATTACCCCTTAATACTCGTTAATAATGTTTAATAACATTGATGTGAAAATATGTGGAATTCCGTTATGATTTTGGGGGGTAAGGTAAATTGCATGATAATTGTATGTTTTGAGTGTTGCATGGGCAAATGGGTGATTATGTTAAAGGGAAGTGATCCGTGGTTTCTACCACATTATCTGGTGACTTATGTCACATATTATGAATCTGGTGACTCTGTCACATTATCTGTGGCTATGCCACAATTATAAGGGCGATGTGCGCTTGATCGCAATGACTACCTTCGATGATGTGTAGCGATGGAGGTCGATTTAGTAATCCCACGTGTGATTGATAGGTACGGTGATGTGTAGAGGTTGGATATCTAGGTGGGTTTGGGTTGCATCATTGTCCATATTTGTTTTATGTGATTTTATATGCCATGATTATTTGGGAGTCTTTGATGGTTGTTACACATGAGTCTGTTGACTCACCCTCGTGGCTAACATTTTGAGATGGCACTCGAGAAATGGACCGGTCGGCGGGAACTTAGTGGTGGCCATGCATGATTTCGATTTTTTTCGTTTTTCTTATTAAGTTATTTTGATTTATTTTGGGTCATGTTTTGATGTAATAAGGCCATTATCACTTAACTGTTTTATTTAGGCGTTTTAAATTTTTATGATGATACGAACAACATTGAACAAGACAATTAAACATTTTTTGTAAAACAACATCAGTTGTTTTGAAACCCAAACACCTACGGTTTTCAAGTTAATAATAATAAACTCTAAAATCTGGCATTTCTTTTAAGTTGTAACTTTTGAAATATGAAAATATCGTTTTAGCACAAATTTAAATTACAACACAGTTTTTAACTTGAGAACAAACCGAAGCTATTTTCTTCAAAACCACCAAGATTTCCAAAATGTCATTTCGAGACTTAACTACGTTTTACTCAAGAAGCATGCTAGATCCAGTCAGGGCTTGTGGGCCAAGTTTGGGGTGTTTCCTTATCATTATGAACTAAACCCTTCAGATACCTGAAGGGGATGAAACCTAGATGAATCTTGTTATTGTTTTCCAAACTATATGATGAATACTTAGTTTGTTCTTTATTATGTGTGCTCAATTCTTGTGTTAATATTTCCAGAATATTGATTCAAGTTGAATGTGCTTAGGTGGTGGAGCAAAAGTCCCTACCTAAGAGTAGATCTAGCATAATTAAGTGGAGTTGATCGCGCGCCTAAAGATAGGGTGACGAGATTTTGTCAGATTAGGGTGAAACCTAATATGGGAGTCCATAAATTGAGCTAATGTGATTCTCGGGGTTTTAATTAGAAAGAGATTAACCTAGGGTTAGATGTTATTCACCTCGAGAGAGGGTTTAATTTAAATTAAGGATTCTTACGGATCAAGCTAAGTGAATAAATCGTCTGTTTCAGTGTTAGATAACATGTGAAGTCCAGGTGGATTCCTTCTAGGGTATCGTCGTAATCAACTGAGTTTTTCTAAAAGTTATTTCTCCAATTTGTTCTTTTTATCTTTGCGTCTTAGTTTAGTAATTAGTTAGTTTTTTAGTTTAATCAATCAATCACTTCATATTTAGGCTAAATAATAGAAAGAAAGTGACTATTAATCTTGGGTTCGACAATCCGGTCTTGCCTAAACTATATTACTATTCGATAGGTGCACTTGTCTTAAGTCATTGTCAGAGTTACTTTCCAGGTTCGATCATTCTCTTTATAAATTTTAAAAATCGACAATTTAGGACGATCAACACACTCATAACCAATAATAAAGTGAGCAAGAAAAATGTATGCTCATAAAGGCTCAAAATCTCACAAAAATTATGGTTTTTGATGTCAATCCTGTAAATCTCAAACTTCAAGGTAATATTTAAATTTAGGGAAATAACCTAGAAATTTTATTTCTGAAAATAGACTTTTCATGCTTGATTCTCTAATGTCTTAAAGTTTAAATAATCAATGGACAATTACCTACGACTTAATCCAAAATATATCAATAGAAATCATAAATCAATAAAAATCTTATTCTAATAGTAATATGAGAAAGTTACTTAAGAACAAGACATAATTAAGGGATTTTCTAATAATGTTATAATTAACCTCCCCACACTTAAGATGTACATTGTTCTCAATGTACCAAAATAGATAGAGACAATTTAAGAATATCATAAGAGAGGGAGAGAAGTTAAACTTCCTAAATTTTGGATGAAATTCGTGGAATAATGAACGCGGAATTGTAGATATAACCAAGTGAAGTGCATGATTCTGAGCAACTATTAAGAAAAATAAACACAACTGTGGAAGAAGATTAATGGATTACTCGATTAGGAATAATTATAAAAAACTAAAATATAGTTCAAAATACGAAAGATAAGTCTTTGAAAATATGATACGAAACATAAAGGAAAATAGACTAAAAATAAAAAAGAAAAAGAAAAAGAAAAATAAAGATAAAAATAAAATAAATGGACTCAAAGGTCCTCATCGTCAGATGTGTCACGAGGTGGTGGTGCTGAAGGCGAAATATGGAGATGGTGGCAGATTAGCTGCAAGGTGGCCTCGAGACTCTCGAACCACTGATAACACTTTTGATCGAAGCGAGTGAGTCACTCGGATATGTCATTCAAAGTAGCAGTAGAAGAAAGAGGTCGGTGACTCGGAGGTGGAGGGTGAGGTGGATCCTTGTGAGGGAGAGGGACATCCTCAGTGATGTCCTAGGGATCATCCTAATCATCAAGGCGAGACAATCGGTATTGGGAAGGATCAAATCCACGACGTCGCTCAATCATCCTCATATGTAGCATGCTCGAGATGCCCTGAGGGGACATCTGGCCAACAAGTGTAAGCGAGGAGGACTGCTCCAGTGTGTCGAGGAAATCGAAGTGCCGAGCGAGGCGAGTCAGGTAAGGGCCTGAGTAGATAGGGCCCTTCCTGTGGCGGTCAGTTTGATGGCGAAAGGATAAACCGATAAAGTACACCAAATCGATAATATGGGCATGGGCCATGCTCCATAAGTAATAGGTCTCATGTGTGCTCACGACTCCGGTGCTCTCTCTCCTGTCCTGTCAAAGTATAAGCTAAAAGGGCGTGAAGGTACCTTAGGGCTAGAGAGGGAGAATTCACCTTCGAGCGACTAGCGCCATAGGTCATCAAGCCACCTGTGAGGTCATTCCAACAGTGTGAGGGCGAGTAGTGAATATGGCAATGGAGCTGAAGAAAGTCCTCGGCACTAATGAACTCCTCTGTGTATAGTTCCAAAGCCGCACCAAATTCTAGGATGCTCATGTGGCGCACCAAACTACCAAGGCAGAAGATGATGGTGCCGGGCTCGTCATGGACTGACATGACAGTCTGAAGGTGAAACGTTGAGCAAAAATCCAAAGTAAGCTCCATATACGTCGGCTCGATGATACTAAAAAGCGATCCCATGGTGTTGTGATGATGAAGGCGCGAACCTCGTCAGCAAGGTGGACCTGCTCCAATGCGGCCCAATCAATGCAGCGCCCAAACCTAGAGGTTATACTCAAAGGAGCTGAAATAGGTCCTCCTGTGGATCCGCAAAAAATCTGAGGTAGGGATGGCGAACTTTAGCCGAGGCACTGGAGGAGGTTGCGCCAAGACCCTTCTACTTTTTCGAAGCGGGGACGACGACATTCGCCTTGCCTCAAGTATTAGTCATGGTGTACCTAAGAAACAATATAAAATTCCAAAAGTCAGTAAAATATCACTAATACATGTTCCTATATGCGCTAATACCTAAACATGCAAGAATTAACAGTTTATTAATTTAAACTGACAGCCTATTAAACTAATCAATCAAAAACAAAAGAAATAATAGACTACACAATTAGGGACACTAATGCACAAAAAGATTGAAAAGAAGTAAATAACGAAAAGCCTAATATAATTAATGAATAATCAAGCCAGAGTAGGAATCTAAACTATAAAAATAGGAATATTAATGATGTAATAATAATACTAATAATAACAATAAAGATAGCCAAGAATAACAAATAAATAAAGAAATAAACAAAAGAATAATAATAAAAGAATAACTGATAAATAAATAATCAAATAAATAAAAATAATCATAATAGAAGAGGAGAAAGAGGAATCGGTCGGAGGGAGGAGCGGCCGGCGACGAACAGTGGTGTGGTGGTGTCGGGGCTAGGAGGTCGGGGTTATGGTGTGTGCAAGGGAGGGTGGCCAGAGGAAGAAAGGGTGGTCGGGGGAATGTGGCTCAAAGGAAAGGAAAGGGAAAGGGGGAAGAAGAGGAAGAGAGAAAAGGGGAAAGAAGAGGGAAGGGGGGAGTTTCGGGTTGGGGGAGAAGCGAAGGGAGGAAGGAATCGACGGTGGCCAGAAGTGGCAGGGGGAGGTTACGGCGGCTAGGGTTTGGGGGGAAGTTTTGGAGAAGAAAAGAAGAAGAAAGAAAAGAAATTTGGGGATTTATAGGTGACACGGTTGTGTAACGGCCTGTGTTAGGCCACACGGCTGTGTCACACGTGCGTGTGGCTCGTATTTTAGACATTTTTGTCACGATTTGTAAAAGCTTAGTATTCACATGGCCTTGGACACGCCCGTGTGTCTAGGCCGTGTGGTCCACACGGCCGCGTCGCACGGTCGTATGTGACATCCTTCACTTCTCTCACACCCGTGTGGATTTTGACATGCCCGTGTGTTTGCATACACGGCCGTGTGCCTTGCCCGTGGAGCCCCCTGACTTGTTTTAAATTTTAAAATTTAAAAAATTAAGCTCCAGTTTTCACACGGCCTAGGACACGCTCGTGTGTCCAGGCCTTGTGGTCCACATGGCCATATCCCACGCTCGTGTGGAAATTGACGTGCCCGTGTGGAAATTAACATGCCCGTGTGGAAATTGACATGCTTGTGTGACCTCAAACACTATCGTGTGTATTGCCCGTGGAGCCCCCTGACTTGTTTTAATTCCAAAAAATTAGGCACCAATTTTCACACGACCTAGGACACTCCCGTGTCTCCTTGCCATGTGGTCAACACGACCGTGTCGCTGTCAATTTTTGGGAATTTTAAGCTTCAGGCTCCATACGGCCAAGGACACGCCCGTGTGTCCAGGCCGTATGGGTCACAAACCTGCATTTAAACATGAAAAGAAGTAAAAATAAACTAATTAGTAGGGTTAGTGCTCAGGTTGCCTCTCGAGAAGCACTTGTTTAAAGTCTTAAGCTAGACTTACCTTATATTCATCACTTTATGAAGGTTCACGGAGTTGAAACTCCTCTCTATTATCCTCAAGACCTTTACCATTATAAAGTTTAAGTCATTGACCGTTTACCTTGAATATGTCGTAAGTCGGATGAGTTACCTCTATTGTGCCGTAGGGAAAAATAGTTTTGATTACGAATGGACGTGACCATCTTGATTTCAGCTTTCCAGGGAACAATTTGAGCTTTGAATTGTATAGTAGAACAAGATCTCCAACTAGGAATTGCTTAGGCTGCTTCAAACGAGCATCATGGCGTCGCTTTGTTGCTTCTTTATATAATTGTTAGTTCTCATATGCATTCGCTCGCCACTCATCTAGCTCGTTCAACTGCATCAATCTTTTCTCACCTACAAGTTTAAGATCATAGTTTATGAATTTTATAGCCCAAAATGCTTTGTGCTCTAATTCAAATGGTAGATGACAACTTTTCCCATAAACAAGTCTGTATAGAGATATTCCTATGGGAGTTTTAAAAGCGGTTCTATAGGCCCATAAAACGTCATCTATTTTTAATGCCTAATCTTTCCTATTTGATTCGACATTTTTTTCTAGAATACGCTTAAGCTCTTGGTTGGCTACTTCGACTTGTCCACTGGTTTGAGGGTGAAAAGGGGTAGTTGTTCTGTGGTGCACTCCATATTTCTTTAAGACTTTATCAATTTGAGCATTACAAAAATGAGTACCCCTATAACTAATAATCGCTCTACGTGTTCCAAATCAAGAGAAAAGTTTCTTAAGAAATCTCACTACCACTCTAGCATCATTAGTAGGTAAAGCTTAAGCTTCCACCTATTTTGACATATAATCAACCGCTATTAAGATGTATTTATTCCCAAATGAACTAGGGAATGGACCCATGAAATCAATACACCAAACATCAAATATTTCACACGTTAGCTGATCGTTGTTTTGTCGAGTCTTAAAATTTATATAAATAATGATCGAACCTGAAAACTAACAAAGACAACGATGGAGGCAAGCGCACGTATCAAACAGTAGTATAGTTTAGGAAAGACCGAATGTCGAGTCCCAAAGGAACCAAAAGTACTAATACTAACTCTCTTTTTATTATCTAGCCTAAGAATAAAGGGAATTTCTTGTTTAATCTAAACTAAAGACTTCTAAGACAAAGAAGAATGAAAGTTGGAAAATAACTTGAGGAAAAACCAATTGATTGAGACGAAACCCAAGGAAGAATCCACCTAGACTTCACTTGTTATCTAACTCTAAACCAGACAATTTATTCACTTGACTAGATCCGTAAGATTCCTTAACATATATTAATCTCTCTCTCGAGGCGACTAACGTCTAACCCTAGGTTGATTAATTGAAATCTCTATCTAATTAAAACCCTTAGAATTGCATTCACTCGATCTATAGACTCCCATATTAGGTTTCACCCTAATTCAGAAAAATCTCGTCACCCTATCTCTAAGTGCGTGATCAAATCCGCTTGATTATGCTAGATCTACTCTTAGGCAAGGACTTTTGCTCCTCCACGTAAGCATATCATACTTGAATTAATATCCTGGAAATATCAACACAAGAATTAAGAACACATAATTAAGAGCAAGTCAAATATTTATCATATAGTTCAACAAACGATAACAAGATTCATCTTAGGTTTCATCCCTTCAAGTATCTGAGGGTTTGGTTCATAATTGTAAAAGAAAACATCTCAAAAGAAAAGATAAAACAAAACATAAGAAATCCCAAAAACCCCCTGAAGGAATTGAAGGAGAGATCCTCCGTCTTGAGTATAATCCTGGCTTCTTGAGATGACTCAATTGGCTATCTTCTAGTAAATCTTCACAAATTTACCCTCTTTGGCCTAGCTGGACACCCCCTAACTAAAGCCCTGAGTTCCCCCCTTTTAGGTTATACTTAAGGTGTTTATAAAGGCTTTGGAATATGTTTCTTTGCCCCTAAATATCCTAATCTGAATGAAACTTCTCTTTATCATGATAGGGACATGCCCATGGCACACGCTCGTGTGAATCGATTTTAGGCCGTGGTCGAGTCTACTGGAGAGACACGCCCATGTCTTTTGGGGTCCAAGCCGTGTTAGAGTAAATTAGGGAGGCATGGCCGTGTGGTCTTGGGCCCAGGCTGTGTCAATTTCCATTTTGACCCAATTTGGTCCATTTTAGGCCCGTTTCTCGTTCTTTTTATCCTCTGATACTCTCCTGAGTATAAAACATGAAAACAACAGATTAAGAGCCCAAATTACGTAATTCAAGGCTTAAATCATCCAAAAGCATGCTAAATGTGGGCCTAAAATATGTTACTTTTACAATTTATCAAATACCCCCACACTTAAGCTTTTACTTGTCCTCAAGCAAAATTCTCAACTTACAATTAAAACAAACTTTCCACAATTAATAATTCTTATCAACAATGTCTAATCATAATTAATAGACAATTCATACATGGATAATTTAACTCAAAGACTTCCAAAAATTCAAACAATTCTAAGTCATATATTTGTAGCACGAAAACATAAGTGTCTCCCCTTATCTAAATGATTACCTTTAATTCTAAACTGACAAGGATTGACATCCTTGCTAAAGATTCACTCAAAGCACTCGAAGTGTTTAAGGTTCAAGAATAAGCACTCATAAGTCGAACCTGAAAAGTTAATCCCATAGGCTTGCCTGAAAATCAAATCTCCACCAATGTAATATGAGATGATACACAAATTAAAAGGTCTTTAACAGGGTTGTAACAAGGCTTAGGTTAATGGTGTGGATAAAGGCTAAATTAGAAGGGTTAGAATTGAGATTGAATTGAAAAATTACCTAACTAGAAAAATGAACTAATAACCTGAATAATTACATCACATGAAAATTTAAAATACTAGTAATACGAGCTTCTTCTTCAAGATGTTAAATTTAAACGTTAAAGCTCTTAGAACATAGAACTAATAATGAATATACTTCGTTTTTTTTTTAAGAACAAGTCAAAGGATGAATTTTCTAATAAAATAATTAGGCAACCGATCAAATCAAATCTCGATATAAGGGTAGTCAAAAGAGTTGTGATAACAAATACAAAGGGTTTTGAGGGAATATTAGTGGGTAAGTAAATGAAAAGGATTGTTAGGATCAACGGGGTTCACTAGGGGTTAATTGTGGAGGTAGGATTTTTGTGGAGTAAGTGGGTTAAAACCTAGGTGCCTTTATCATCTCTGTATATCAAATCAAAGGTGTGGTCTTGACATATATAATTGAGGCAAGTTCTAGAATAACAATTCAGTGTTGACACACTCATAATCAATAAAGTGAGCATGAAAAGGAATATATGCTCTATAAGGCTCAAAATCTCACAAAAATTATGGGTTTTTTACATCAATCCCTATAAATTTCAAACTTCAAGGTAATATTCAAATTCAGTTCAACAATCTAGAAAATTTTTTATTCTTGAAAAATGGACTTATCATGCTTGATTCTCTTGTATCTTAAAGTTTAAATCATCAATGCACAATTAACTATGACTTAATCTAAAACATATCAATAAAAATTCATAAATCAACAGAAATTTCATCCTAATTAGTAATATGAGAAAATTACTTAAGATAAGATATCATTCAGGGATTTGGGAATAATGCAAAAAGTTAGGCATTTACTTTCACCCCCCACACTTAAGATGTACATTGCCCTCAATGTACAAATACAGATAATATTCATAAGAAAATCAAAAGAAATGGGGAGAAGTGAAACTTCCTGAATTATGGATGAATTCCTTGGAGGATGTGAAAAATATGTTGGAGGTGTCATCTTTTGGTGTAGTGGTTACTAACGAGCTCTGTGCTAGATGGAGAAATTGGGGAGCTCGTGAAGATAAATATTTAAAGAAATGCAAGCTAAAAAGTGAAGGAAAATAAAAAGTAAAATAAACTTATAAGAAAAGGTAAATGGACCGAAAAGTCCTTATTGTAAGATGGTTCGTGACGTGGGTGTGATTTTTAAGGTCGTGGTGCGTGATTTCTTAGCAGCCTTAAGAACCTAAAACCAAAAAACTAAAAGAAAATAAAATGATTTAAGCAGAAGAGAAGTATAAATAAGGAAAATAAAGGAAAAGATTAAAGAAAAATAAGATCGAAAAGGTCTCAAAGACCCTTGGCTTGTCGACTATATGAAGCAGCCGGCATGAACTTATGTAGGTCGATCTCCCACGGGGAGACTGTGCTTTGATCCTTCTGTTTCTTCTACATAGCCATTGTGGAGGTCAAGAGTGAGAAGAATGATATGGAAGATTAAAGGTCTGAAAAAAACATAGAAAAAGAAAATGATATGGAAGAAGGGAGGTGGGGAGTAGGTTGAAGGAGGGAGGGGGTTTAAATAGGATTTTGGGGCCTGGTACTTTCCCACGCCCTTGTACCATGGGCGTTGTGTGTCACACAGCCGTGTTGTGTTTTGTTGACTTCTCCCATGCCCGTGTTCTAGTCTCCATACCCATGTATGATCTAACAGTGTAGGCCACGGTCGCCTCGCACACCCATGTTTAGTTTGCCACTACGTGTATGAACTCATAATGTCGGCCACGGTCGCATCGCACGACTGTGGCGTGGTAGTTGGGTCCGTGACTTGAAAATTGATTCATTCTGACTCATACCATCTTTGCTATGCCAGTACAGAGATTTGATGCATCCACACGGCCACGGCCACGGCTGTGTGCAAGGCCGTGTGGCATGGAAATATGCCAAAGAAGAGGAAAAGAAAAGAAAAATTATAACAATAAATAAGGTTAGTGCTCGGGTTGCCTCACGAGAAGCGCTCGTTTAAAGTCTTAAGCCTGACTTTCCTCTCATTTTCATATTCAATAAGGTTTGAAGAGTTGAAAATCCTTCCTCATGTTAGCAGTTCCATTATCATGATAGAGTTTAAGACGAGTAGCATTTATTTTCAAAGTGCTAAACATGGGATTACTTACCTCGACTGTTCCGTATGGGAAGACATTAATTACCTTAAAATGGATTTCCTTGCTTGTGTTATGATCAGGTGGAGATATTCGTGGGTCTGCTTTGTCAATAATACCTGATCTCTGATTCTGAACTTGTCTGCCTCATGAAGTGGCTTTGGTTCTACTTCGTGTATCCCTAGTTCTTCTTTAAGATGCATCTTCTCCTCTTCTAGTTCATCGATCTGAATCCTTTATTCCTTGTGAGTTATTTCATTGTTGGCACAGGGTTTAGGATCAGACTCAGTTGCATTCTTTTGTGGTGATTCCTGAAAAGAAGGGTTAACCGTATGGTTATCAATAGAATTTACTTTCTCACCTTGGTTATTCGATGTTCTAGCTGAATCGAGGGCTTGAAGAGTAACTATCTCATCACCTATACAGAGTATAAGTTCACCTGCATCGACATCGATTTTAGTCCTGGCAGTTGCTAAGAATGGTCTATCTAAAATTAGGGGTATCGTGTTGTCCTCATCGATGTCTAAAACAAAAAAGTCTACTGGGAATACGAATTTATCAATCTTCACAAGTACATCTTCAATTATACCCCTAGGAACTCTGATAGTTTTATCAGCTAATTGAATGCTCATCCTAGTTTGTTTGGACTTCCCTAGACCTAGTTGTTTAAACAATTTATAAGGCATGACATTTATGCTTGCCCCTAAATCAGCTAACGCATTATCAATAGATAAATGGCCAACTAAGCATGGAATTGTAAAACTCCCTGGATCTTTTAATTTTTGTGGTAGTTTATTTTGCAATATTGCTGAGCATACTGCGTTCAGTTCCACATGTGATTCCCCATCTATCTTCTGCTTATTTGTCAATAGCTTCTTTAAAAAATTTCTCTAATCTGGCTGATAAACCGTAAAAATAACATATTTTAACCCCATATTTAGTATGCTTTTGGATGATTTAGCCCTTGATTTATGTAAAAAGGTGCTTTTAATCCTTTCTTTTCATGTTTATACTCAAGAAAGCACCCGAGGATAAAAAGAACACAAAACGGGCTTAAAACAGAGTAATGGGCCTTAGTAAGAAATCAACACGGCCTGGCCTAAAGCCTACACGACCGTGTCTCGACGATTACCTAGAGCACAGCCTCAACTCTGTGACACACGGTCGTGCATCATTTCATTACCACACATGGGCGTGCTTGATGATCTACATGGCCGTGCCCAAATCGACAAAATCAAGGAACGGCCCAACCACGATTTACATGGGCGTTTGCTGATAAACCGTAAAAGTTTTAGTATGCTTTTGGATGAATTTATCCTTAATTTATGTAAAAAGGTGCTCTTAATCCTTTCTTTTCATGTCTTATACTCAGGAAATCACCAAAGATAAAAAAGACACAAAACAGGTTTAAAACGGACCAAAGTGGGCCAACCCAAGAAGTCGACACGGCCTGGACTTCATGCCACACGGCCGTGCCCCAATATTTAGAATACATACAGTCACACCCTAATTTACAAGACCGTGCCTCGTCGAGAAAAAGCCCAACACGGCCTGACCTCGATGTACACGGTCATGCCCCAATTGGCAGACCCGAAGCATGGCCTCTACCCAGATATTGCACGGGCGTGTCATAGCTGTGCCTAAATTGATAGGATAGAGTCACGGGCTAGACCACGATTTACACGGACGTGTCAAGGTCGTGCCCCTGCCATGGGAAAGAGCAATTTCACTCGGAATTGGATGCTTGGAGCCCAAGAAACGCAATCCTAAGTCCACTCAAACACTTAGGACAAATTTCACTTGAATTACGAGTACTTAGGAGCCAAGTAAAGCATCCCCAAACGTCTATATAAACAATCTAAGGCAGCAATTCAAAGTCGTCAGGTTTTAGTAGAGTTTTCTGCCAAAGCTTTACTCGTTTAGGGAATTACTTGAAGATAGCCAGTTGATCCATCTCGAAGAGTAGGAATTCTACTCAAGACGGGGGATCTCTCTTTCAACTCCTTCAGGGGGTTTTAGGGATTTCTTATGTTTTGTTTTATCTTTTCTCTTGAGATGTTTTCTTATTTTATTATGAACTAGATCCTTGGATACACGAAGGGATGAAACCTATGATGGATTTTGTTATTTGATCTATTGGTTTATCGATAAATACTTAGTTTGTTCTTAATTATGTTGCTCAATTTAATCGATGTGCTTAGGTGGAGGAGGAATAGACCCTGCCTAAGAGTAGATCTAGCATAATTAAGCGGAGTTGATCGGGCGCCTAGAGATAGGGTTAAGAGATTTTGCCGGATTAGGGTGAAACCTAATATGGGAGTCCATTGATCGATTTACTGCTTCCTTAGGGTGTTATTATAGGAGAACGAGAGTTCCACTAATTAACCTAAGGTTAGACATTATTCACTTCGAGAAAAGGTTTAATATAGGTTAGGGAGTCTCACGGATCGTTCCACTAATTAACCTAAGGTTAGACGTTATTCACTTTGAGAGAAGGTTTAATATAGGTTAGGGAGTCTCACGGATCAAGCTAAGTAAAAGAAATCATATGAATTGAAAGTTAGATAATAAGTGAAGTCATAGGTGGATTCTTCCCGAGGTATCGTTTTTATCAACTGAGTTTTCCAAAGTCTTTTCCCAGTTTAATCTTTTGTCTTTGCATTTAGTTTAAGTATTTCATTAGTCTTAGATAAGTTAATTAATCACTCTATATTTAAGGTTAAATAATAGGAAGAAAGTGAGTAGTAGTACTTTTAGGTTCCTTGGGTTCGATAAGATATTCTTGCCAAAGCTATACTACTGTTTGATAGGTGCACTTGCCTCTATCGTTGTCATAGTTAGTCTACATGTTTGATTATCCTTTATAAATTTTAAAACTAGATTGTTTTGCAGTGATCAAGTTTTTGGCGCCGTTGCCGGGGAATTCTAAAATATTACAAAAGCTCTATTTTTATTACTTTAGCCATTATTTATAATTTTTATTTTTATTAAATTTCTAATTTTACTAATCCTTTTCTTTATTAAACTTACAAGGTACCTCTAGTTTATGACTAGAAGAAACCCTAGAGGACCATTAGAATACGATAGTGATATTGAAGCTACCACTCGTAGAAATCGCAGAGAAACTATACAAGCTCTAGACTACCAAAGAGAAGAACAACAAAACAGATCCAATCCTACTGAAGGGATGGCCGAAAATAATCCGCCTAATGCGCAAGTTCAGAATGCTCCGCGTACTATATATGATTATGCTAAACCTAATTTGACAGGAGTAGAATCTAGTATTGTTAGGCCTGCTATAGCTGCTAATAATTTTGAATTAAAACCTAACACAATACAAATGATTCAACAGTTTGTTCAATTTGATGGATTGCAGGACGAAGATCCAAATACTCATATAGCTAATTTCTTAGAGTTTTGTGATACTTTCAAAATAAATGGCTTTTCTGATGATGCCATACATCTTTAGTTATTTCCTTTTTCATTAAGGAATAAAGCAAAGCAGTGGTTGAACTCGTTGCCACAAGGGTCAATCACCACATGGGACCAAATGACCGAAAAATTTCTTTTAAAGTATTTTCCACCAACCAAAAAGGCCAAATTTAGGAATGACATATCTTCTTTTGTGCGAATGAATGGCCTTGAAACATTATATGATGCATGGGAAAGATACAAGGATCTCTAAGAAGATGCCCACACCACGGATTACCTTTGTGGCTTCAAGTCCAAACTTTCTACAATGGTGTGAATTCTTCAACAAGGCAAATGATTGATTCATCAGCCGGTGGAACTCTGAACAACAAAACTCCTGAAGTGGCCTACGATTTTATTGAGGAGATGTCATTGAACACTTATCAATGGAAAATAACAAGGGCAAAGCCGACAAAATCAACCAGAGTTTTCAACATGGACGTAGTGACAATGCTGTCAACACAGGTGGAGTTAATGAATAAAAAGCTTGATAATTTATGTTCTTCGCAGGTACATCCTGTAATGCAATGCGAAGCAAGCGGGAATGTGGCGAATGCTGAGTACCCACCCTACCAACCAGGAGCAAAAAACGAGCAGACAAACATATAGGTAACAATTTCAGATCCAATAATAATCCTTATAGTAATACTTATAACCTATGTTGGAGGAACCACCCAAATTTTTCGTGGGGAGGACAAGGAAATCAAGGAATTCAAAGGCAGCAACCTCCTCCAAATTATCAAAATTAGCCCTACCCACAGGGAAAAAATCAAGCCTTGAAGAGATGCTGACAAAATTCATGGCAGCCACAGAATCTCGTCTTCAAAAGACTGATACAAACCTTGATGAACAACAGAAGTCGATGAAAGGACTTGAGAATCAAGTTGGAGAATTACTAGGTCAGTGGGACACCTCACAAAGCTAATTTTTGAATGCCAACAAGGACATCTACCAAGCAACACAGAAATAAACCCAAAAGCGCAAATCCAAGCCATTACAACTCAAGAGGGTACAGAAGTAGATAGACCCACATCAGCGCAAGAAAAAAAGGACAAGACCGAGGTAGCTCAAGAAAAGACAAAACCGGTAATCAAAGAATACCAACCTCGCATACCTTATCCTGAAGCATTGAAAAAAGAAGATTCAGAGGAACAATTCGGTAAGTTTCTAAAACTCTTGAAGAAATTACATATTAACTTACCTCTTCTTGAAGCTTTTTTTCAGATGCCCGATGCAAGGAAATTCTTAAGCAAGCTCTTAACAAATAAATGCAAAATAGATGAAGAGCACCATGTGGAACTTAACGCAACATGCTCAGCAATGCTACAAAATCGACTACCGCAGAAATTAAAAGATCCGGGGAGTTTTACGATTCCATGTTTAATTGGTAGTTTAACTATTGATAGGGGCAAGTATAAACGTCATGCCTTATACATTGTTTAAACGACTAGGTCTAGGGAAGCCCAAACAAAGTAGGATGAGTATCCAACTAGCTGATAAAACTGTTAGAATTCTTAGGGGCATTATTGAAGATGTTTTAGTAAAAATTGATAAATTAGTCTTCCCAATAGATTTTGTTGTTTTAGACATGGATGAGCAAAATTCAATCCCTTTAATTTTAGGAAGACCTTTTCTTGCAACTGCCAAGACTAAAATTTATTTTGCCACAGGAGAACTCATACTTTGTGTAGGAGATGAATCAGTCAATCTTCAAGCTCTCGATTCAGCCAGAACCACAGAAGATGAAGGTAAGAAAGTCATTTCAATAGATAATCAAATTATTCAACCTCCATCGCAGGAAACATCAAGAAGCATCAAAACTGAGCCAACACAAAAGCATACGATCAACAATTTAGAAGAGCAGAAGATATACCCCAAAGAAAAGCCAGATCCACACGAAGTGAAACCTAAGGAACCACCAGAAGAGCTCATAAGAACATCCAATCACTTTAAAATAGGAGACCAGGTGCTGTTAGACAAAGCCGATCTTCACATCACTTCAACAGACTTGAGGGCAAAGGGAGAAATTCTTCCCAAGGTACACAAAATCTTCCCCCACAACACAGTCGAGGTACGTAACCCAAAATTCGATAAATTCAATGTAAATGCTTCTCGACTCCAACTTTGTCATGAAAATAAAATCGCAAGCATGAGGGAAGATATTCAAACCTTTAAACCTCCCTAAAATTTTTAAACATGAGGACAGTCTAGCTTAAGACTATAAACGAGCACTTCTTGGGAGGCAACCCGAACATTAACACTATTTATTTTCAAATTTGTTTTCAGTTTCTTTTCTTTCCATCTTTCTTTCCTAAGTATTTAGTTGGAAACTAACACAAAAGTGTAGATTTCCAGACCACACGGCCTTACACACAGCCGTGTCTGTGGTCGTGTGGACCACTGAAACCACCATACTGACAGAACATGGCCGTGCAAGTCAGTCCAGCCACTCCCCGACGTCACGAGTCCAATAACCCTAAAGCACAGGTATCGACAAGAATAGCACAGGCGTGCCTATAAACCATGTGAAGCTACTGACTTTCTCGAAATGGACGTGGCTAACTAAGAAACGGGCATGTAAGAAGCAACACGCCATTAGCCACGGCCGTGCTAGGCAGCCGTGTGAATGGACACACCCTCGGGACACGGGCGTGGGAACAAGCCAGATTTGAAATTTTATTTAAATCCCCACAACCTTCCCTTCTCTCCCACATTCCTTCTTCCTTCTCTTCTTTCAATTTTTTTCCTATTCATGGAAAAGATCCAAGACACTTGAGCAACACAAAGATCATGCCGAAGAAACGTAAGCATCATCTCCTTAGAGGAGACCTTAACATGAGTTCATGCTGGCCGCTTCACTTAATTGACACGCCAAGGGTCTTGGAAACCTTTTTGGTTCTATTTTTCTTTTCTCGTCTCGTTTATTTTCCTTATCTATACTTCTTTTCTGCTTAATTTAATTTATTTCATAGTAGTTTCATGGCTTTAGGATTTAAAGGCTGCTAGGGAATCACACACCACAGCCTTCGAGGTCACACCCACTTCACAAACCATCCAACAATAAGGACTCCTTAGTCCATTAGTCTTTTCTTTCAATTTCAATTTTCTTCTTAGTCTCCTTCTTTTTATTTCCTTAATCTTTAAATTTATTATTAGTATATTATTATTATTTCTCTAGATCTCTTGGCTATATCTTCACAAACTACCCAATTTCTTCATCTAGCAAATTGCTTCTCGGTAGCCACTCCACCGGGCCCATAGAAAACACCATCACCGCCACCAAAGACGCCTAGGATCATCCAGATTTCAGGGACTATTACTTTCCCCACTTATCTTTTTGATTTGGCACATAAATTTCATTATCTATCTTTGTACATTGAGGACAATGTATATCTTAAGTGAGGGGGTAATAGTGCCTAACTTTTTGCATAATTCTCAAAACGTTGAAATTTAGTCTTGATCTTAAGTATTTTTCTCATATTATTAATTAGGATGAAATTTCTATGATTTATGATTTTTATTGATATGTTTTAGAACAAATCATAGTTAATTGTGCATTGATGATTAAATTTGAAGAATACTAGAGAATCAAGCATGATAAGTCTATTTTTCAAAAATAAAAATTGATAGGTTGTTGAACTAAATATGAGTATTACTTTGAAATTTGAAATCTATAGGGATTGATGTCAAAAACACCCACTAATATTATCCCAAAATCCCTTTGTATTTGTTATCAACATTCTTTTGACTACCCCTCTATCGAGAATTGACTTGATCAATTGCCAAATAAGGTTATTTCAATTATCAAAGTTCCTTCTATTAAGTTTTTCTTAGTTTGTTCTTGAAAAAAAAATCCAAGTTTATTCAATAAAAGAGCTTAGAGCAATTAAACTCCAATTGTTAAAGAAAAAAGCCCGTATTAAAGTATTATCAAATTTTAAAGTGAAGAAAATACTCTTTATTATAGAGCAATTATCAATAGTGGTATTATTACTTTTCATTTGATGTAAATATTCATATTTAGTTCATTATTTTTAGATTAGGTAATTAGTCAATTCAATCTCGATTTTAACCCTCTGATTCAGCCTTTATCCACACCTTTTAACCCAAGCCCCGTTACAACCCTAATAAAGACCTTTTGATCTGTTTATTATCTCATATACAGTGGTGGAGATTTGATTTTCAAGCAAGCCTATGGGATTAACTTTTCAGGTTCGACTTTTGAGCGCTTTTTCTTGATCCTTAAACGCTTTGAGTGCTTTGAGTGAATCTTTAGTGAGGATGTCAATCCTTGTCGGTTTTGAATCAAAGGTAATTATTTAAATAAGGGGACACACCTATGTTTTCATGCTACAAAATCATGACTTATCTCGTTTGAATCTTTTGGGCACTTCGAGCTAAATGATCCATGTATAAATTATCTATGAATTATGATGAGGCATTGTCAATGGGAATTATGAATTTTGGAAAGTTCATTTTAATTGTAAGTTGCGAATTTTGCTTGAGGACAAGCAAAAGCTTAAGTGTGGGGATATTTGATAAACTGTAAAAGTAACATATTTTAATCCCACATTTAGTATGCTTTTGGATGAATTTATCCTTAATTTATGTAAAAAGGTGCTCTTAATCCTTTCTTTTCATGTCTTATACTCAGGAAAGCACTCAAGGATAAAAAGGACGCAAAACGGGTTTAAAATGGACCAAAGTGGGCCAACCCAAGAAGTCGGCACGGCCTGGACTTCATGCCACACGGTTGTGCTCCAATATTTAGATTGCACACGATCACACCCTGATTTATACGACCGTGCCTCGTCGAAAAAAAGCCCAACACGGCCTGACCTCGATGTACATGGCCGTGCCCCAATTGGCAGACCCGAAGCACAGCCTCTACCCAGATACTACACGGGTGTGTAATAGCCGTGCCTAAATCGACAGGGTGGAGACACGGGCTGGACCACAATTAACACGGCGTGTTAAGGCCGTGCCCCTACCGCGAAAAGAGCAATTTCACTCGAATTGGATGCTTGGAGCCTAAGAAACGTAATCCTAAGTCCACTCAAACACTTAGGACGAATTTCACTTGAATTATGAGTACTTAGGAGCCAAGTAAAGCATCGCAAACGTCTATATAAACAATCCAAGGCAGCAATTCAAAGTCGTCAGGTCTTAGCAGAGTTTTCATCCAGAGCTTCACTTGTTTAGGGAATTACTCAAAGATAGCCAGTTGATCCATCTCGAAGAGTCAGAATTCTACTCAAGACGGGGGATCTCTCCTTCAATTCCTTCAGGGGGTTTTAGCGATTTCTTATGTTTTGTTTTATCTTTTCTCTTGAGATGTTTTCTTATTTTATTATGAACTAGATCCTTCAGATACCTGAAGGGGATGAAACCTATGATGGATTCTTTTATTTGATCTATTAGTTTATACGATAAATACTTAGTTTGTTCTTAATTATGTTGCTCAATTTAATCTGATGTGCTTAGATGGAGGAGGAATAGACCACCTTAAGTAGATCTAGCATAATTAAGCGGAGTTGATCGAGCGCCTAGAGACGGGGTTACGAGATTTTGCCGGATTAGGGTGAAACCTAATATAGGAGTCCATTGATCGATTTACTACTTCCTTAGAGGGTTATTATAGGAGAATGAGAGTTCCACTAATTAACCTAAGGTTAGACGTTATTCGCTTCGAGAGAAGGTTTAATATG
Organism: Gossypium rotundifolium; assembly: GCA_025506655.1. Lineage (NCBI taxonomy): Eukaryota > Viridiplantae > Streptophyta > Magnoliopsida > Malvales > Malvaceae > Gossypium > Gossypium rotundifolium. Next base: position 123,452,684 of record CP106723.1, read on the forward strand.
GGTTAGGGAGTCTCACGGATCAAGCTAAGTAAAAGAAATCATATGAATTGAAAGTTAGATAATAAGTGAAGTCATAGGTGGATTCTTCCCGAGGGTATCTTCTACTCAAACACCCTAATAGTAATTCTACATGAAGGAGATGCTTATGGGCCAAGTAGAGCATCCCAAAGCCTATATAAACAACCCAAGGCAGACATCAAAAGGGGAGCTTTTTTGCAGAGGCTTTTGCCGAAGCTTTCATTTTTTTAGGGAATCATTTGAAGATAGCCAGTTGATCCATCTCAAGAAGTCGAAACTCCATTCAAGACGGAGGATCTCTCCTTCAATTCCTTCAGGGTTTTAGGGAGTTCTTATGTTTTGTTTATTCTTTTCTCTTGAGATGTTTTCGTATTTAGTTATGAACTAAACTCGTCAGATACTTGAAGGGGATGAAACCTATGATGGATTTTGCTATTTGATTTCTAAATTTCATGATAAATACTTAGTTTGTTCTTAATTATGTTGCTTAATTTAATATGATGTGCTTAGGTGGAGGAGGAATAGACCCTGCCTAAGAGTAGATCTAGCATAATTGAGCGGAGTTGATCGGGCGCCGAGAGATAGGGTTACAATATTTTGCCAGATTAGGGTGAAACCTAATATGGGAATCCATTGAACGATTTACTGCTTCCTTAGGGGGTTATTATAAGAGAACGAGAGTTCCACTAATTAACCTAAGGTTAGACATTATTCACCTTGAGAGAAGGTTTAATATAGGTTAGGGAGTCTCACAGATCAAGCTAAGTAAAGAAATCATATGGTTTGGGGAATAAATTATAAGTGAAGTTATAGGTGGATTCTTCCTAAGGGTATCGTCTTTATCAACTGAGTTTTCTTAAAGTCTTTCTCCAATTCATTCTTTTGTCTTTACATTTAGTTTAAGTATTTTGTTAGTTTAATAAACCAATCACTCCATATTTTAGGATAAATAATAGAAAGAAAGTGAGTAGTAGTACTTTTAGGTTCCCTTGGGTTCGATAAGATATTCTTGCCTGAGCTATACTATTTGTTCGATAGGTGCACTTGCCTCTATTGTTGTCATGATCGATCTCTGAGTTTGATCATTCTTTATAAATATTAAAACTCGACTATTTGACATGATCAACTTTTTGTCGCAGCCGGGGAACTCTAAAATATTAAGAAAACTCTATTTCTATTACTTTAGCCATTATTTTTAAATTTCTCTTTTATACATATATTTTTGTTTTTGTTTTTCTAAATTTCCTTCTTTCTTTGCATATCAGGTACCTCTAGTTTATGACTAGAAGAAATCCGAGAGGACCATTAGAATACGAAAGTGACATTGAGGCTACCGCTTGCAGAAATCGCAGAGAAATAAGACGAGCCCTTGACTATCAAAGAAAAGAACAGCAAAGATCCAATCCTACTAAAGGGATGGACGAGAATGTGTAAGAACAGAATGCTCTGCGTACTATGTATGATTATGCTAAACCTAATTTGGCAGGAGCAGAATCTAGTATTGTTAGGCCCGCTATAGCTGCTAATAATTTTGAATTAAAGCCTAACACAATACAAATGATTCAACAATTCGTTCAATTTGATGGTTTGCAGGATGAGGATCCAAACACTCATATATCTAATTTTTTAGAATTTTGTGATACGTTCAAAATAAATGGCATTTCTGATGATGCCATATGTCTTCGGTTATTTCCTTTTTCATTAAGGAACAACGCAAAGTAGTGGTTGAACTCGTTACCACGAGGGTCAATCACCCCATGGGATCAAATGACCGAAAAGTTTCTTTTAAAATATTTTCCACCAGCCAAAACGGCTAAATTTAGGAATGATATATCTTCTTTTGTGCAGAATGATGCAAAAACATTATATGATGCATGGAAAAGATATAAGGATCTCCTAAGGAGATGCCCACACCACAGATTACCTTTGTGGCTTCAAGTCCAAACTTCCCACAATGGTGTGAATTCTCCAACTAGGCAAATGATTGATTCATCAGCCGGTGGAACTTTAAACAACAAAACTCCTAAAGCAGCTTACATTTTATTGAGGAGATGTTGTTGAACATCTATCAATGGCAAATTACAAGGGCTAAACCGACAAAATCAGCCAGAGTTTTTAACATAGACGCAGTGACAATGTTGTCAACACAAATGGAGTTAATGAATAAAAAGCTTGATAATTTATGTTCTTCACAGGTACATCCAATCATGCAATGCGAAGCAAATGGAAATGTGGCGAATTCTGAGTACCCACCTTACCAACCAGTAGCAGAAAACGAGTGGACAAACTATATAGGTAACAATTTCAGATCTAATAATAATCCTTATAGTAACACTTACAATCCAGGTTAGAGAAACCACCCAAATTTTTCATGGGGAGGACAAGGAAATCAAAGGCAGCAACCTCTTCCAAATTACCAAAATCAACCTTATCCACCGAAAAAGAAGCCGAGTCTTGAAGAGATGCTGAAAAAGTTCATGGCAGACACAGATGCCCGTCTCTAAAGAACTGATAGAACACTTGATAACCAAGGAATATCGATCAAAGAAATCAAGGAACAAGTCGGGGAAATCACTAGGTCAGTGGGACAACTCAAAAAGCGTGTTTCAGAACGTCAACAAGGACGTCTACCAAGCAACACAGAAATAAACCCAAAAGAACAGATACAAGCCATCACATCTCAAGAGGATACAAAGGTAGACAAGCCCACCTCAGTACAAGAAACCAAGGAAGAAACAGGTAAAATAGAGGAAGCACCAGAAAAATCGGTAATTAAAGAGTATCACCCTCGAATACCTTATCCCGAAGCATTGAAAAGAGATGATTCAGAGGAATAATTCAGTAAGTTTCTAAAACTTCTAAAGAAATTACGCATTAACTTACCTCTTCTTGAAACTCTTTTTCAGATGCCCGACTCAAGGAGATTTTTAAGACAGCTCTTAACAAACAAATGCAAAATAGATGAAGAGCACCATGTGGAACTTAACGCAACATGCTCAGCAATGCTACAAAATCGACTACAGCGGAAATTAAAAGATCCAAGGAGTTTTACGATTTCATGTTTAATTGGTAGTTTAACTATTGATAATGTGTTAGCTGATTTAGGGGCAAGTATAAATGTCATGCCTTATACACTGTTTAAACGACTAGGTCTAAGAAAGCCCAAACAAACTAGGATGAGTATCCAACTAGCTGATAAAACTGTTAGAATTCCAAAGGGCATTATTGAAGATGTTTTAGTAAAAATTGATAAATTAGTCTTCCCAGTAGATTTTGTTGTTTTAGACATGGATGAGGAAAATTCAATCCCTTTAATTTTAGGAAGACCTTTTCTTGCAACTGCCAAGACTAAAATTGATGTTGCCACAGGAGAACTCATACTTCGTGTAGGAGATGAATCAGTCAATCTTCAAGCTCTCGACTCAGCCAGAACCACAAAAGATGAAGGTAAGAAAATCGTTTCAATAGATAATCAAATTATTCAACCTTCATCACAGGAAACATCACAAAGCATCAAAACTGAGCCAACACAAAATCGTACGATCAATAATTTAAAAGAGCAGAAGATACACACCAAAGAAAAGCCGGATCCACACAAAATAAAACCTGAGGAACCACCGGAAGAGCTCATAGGGACATCAAATCACTTTAAAATAGAAGATCAAGTGCTGTTAGATAAAGCCGATCCTTACATCAGTTCAACAGGCAAGAAACAAGAAAAATACTCCTTCAGTACGATGTTTTCCCACACGAAATAGTCGAGGTAAGCAATCCAATGTTTAGCAATTTCAAGGTAAACACTTCTAAACCTAAACTTTGCCACGAAAATAAAGCTGTCGATGAAGAGGCAAAATATTCAAACCTTTAAAGCGCCTAAATTTTCAAAGCCTAAGACAGTCTAGCTTAAGACTATAAACAAGCGCTTCTGGGATGCAACCTGAATGCTAACACTTTTTATTTTTCTCAAAATTATTTTTCTTTTCTTCTCTTTTCTCTCTTCTCTCTCCAAATTAAAATAAAGATACAGGTTTCTAGGCCACACGGCCTTACACACGGCTGTGCCCGTGGCCGTGTGGACCACTAGAACCACCACACTGACAGAGCAGAGCCGTCCAAGTCAGTCCAACCACCCCCCAACGTCACGGATCCAACCACCCACAGCACGAGCACCGAAAAAAAACACGGTCGTGCCTCAAAACCGTGTTAAGATACTGACTTATTTAGCATGGGCAGACCACGCCCGTGCAGTCCAACCGTGCTCCTATACTGGCCTTTTAGGTACAGGCTTGCAAACCAACAAAACGGGCGTGGAAGGACAACACACCCACAACACGGCCGTGTGATATGGCCGTGTGAATCGACACACCCTCGGTACACGGGCGTGGGAACGTGCTAGATTTGAAATGCTATTTAAATCCCCACAGCCCGTCATCTTTGTCCCATCTTCTTTCTTATTCCTTCTTTCTCTTTTCTTTCAAATTCTTTTTTCCTATTCATAGAAAAGATCCAAGACACTTGAGCAATACAAAGATCATGCCGAAGAAACGTAAGCATCATCTCCTCAGAGGAGACCTCAATATGAGTTCATGCCGGCAATTTCACTTAATTGACACGCCAAGGGTCTCGGAAACCTTTTCGATTCTATTTTTCTTTTCTTGTCTCCTTTATTTTCCTTATCTTTACTTATTTCCTGCTTAAATTAATTTATTTCATATTAGTTTCTTGGTTTTAGGTTCTAAAGGCTGCTTGGGAATCACGCACCACAGCCTTCGAGGTCACACCCACTTCACAAACCATCCAACAATAAGGACTCCTTAGTCCATTAGTCTTTTCTTTCAATTTCAGTTTTCTTCTTAGTCTCCTTCTTTTTATTTCCTTAATCTTTAAATATATTATTAGTATATTATTATTATTATTTCTCTAGATCTCTTGGCTATATCTTCATAGGCTACCAAATTTCTTCATGTAGCAAATTGCTTTTCGACAGCCACTCCACCAGGCCCATAGAAAACACCATCACCGCCACCAAAGACGCCAGGGATCATCCAGATTTCAGGGAGTACTACTTTCCCCACTTATCTTTTTGATTTGGCACCTAAATTTCATTATCTATCTTTGTACATTGAGGGCAATGTACATCTTAAGTGTGGGGACAATAGTGCCTAACTTTTTGCATAATTCTCAAAACCCTGAAATTAGTCTTGATCTTAAGTATTTTTCTCATATTATTAATTAGGATGAAATTTCTAATGATTTATGATTTTTATTGATATGTTTTAGAATAAGCCTTAGTTTATTGTGCATTGATAATCAAATTTGAAGACTACTAGAGAATCGAGCATGATAAGTCTACTTTCTAAAAATTTAAATTGATAGGTTGTTGAACTGAATTTGAGTATCACCTTGAAGTTCAAAATTTATAAGGATTGATGTCAAAACACCCATAATTTTTTGTGAGATTTTGAGCCTTATAGAGCATGAACCCTTTTTCGTGCTCACTTTAATTGATTATGAGTGTGTCAACTTTGAACTGTTATTCTAGAACTTGCCTCGTTTATACATGTTGAGACCACATTAATGATTTGATACACTGAGATGATAAAGCACCTAGGTTTTAACCCATTCACTCCACTAAAAAGCCTACCTACATAAATAACCCCTAGTGAACCCCGTTGAATCCTAACAACCTTTTTATTGAATCGCCCACTAATATTAACCCAAAATCCCTTTGTATTTGTTATCAACATTCCTTTGACTACCCTTTATCGAGAATTAATTTGATCAATTGCTGAATTAGATTATTTCAATCACAAAAGTTCCTTCTATTACGTTTATTTTAGTTTGTTCTTAAAAAATCCAAGTATATTCAATATTAGTAGTAAATAAAAGAGCTTAGAGCATTTAAAATTCCAATTGTTAAAGAAAAAGCTCAGATTAAAGTATTTTCAAAATTTGAGTGATGAAAATTCTCTTATTATAGAGTAATTATCAATAGTAGATATTGTTAGTTTTTCATTCGATGTAAATATTCGTATTTAGTTCATTATTTTTAGATTAGGTAATTAGTCAATTCAATCTCGATTATAACCTCTAATTCAGCCTGTATCCACACCTTTTAACCCTAGCCCCGTTATAACCTTAATTAAAGACCTTTTAATTTGTGTATCATCTCATATACAGTGGTGGAGAGTTGATTTTCAGGCAAGTCTATGGGATTAACTTTTCAGGTTTGACTTAGAGTGCTTTTTCTTGAACCTTAAACACCTTTGAGTGATTTGAGTGAATCTTTTGTGAAGATGTCAGTCCTTGTCGATTTTGAATTAAAGGTAAGCACTTAGATAACGAGAGGCACCTATGTTTTCGTACTATAAAGGTATGACTTATCGTAATTGAATCTTTAGGGTTCTTTGAGTTGAATTATCCATGTATAAACTATCTATGAATTATGATGAGACATTGTCGATAGGAATTATGAATTATAAAAGTTTGTTTTAATTGTAAGTTGAGAATTTTGCTTGAGGACAAGCAAAAGCTTAAGTGTGGGGGTATTGATAAACCGTAAAAGTAACATATTTTAACCCCATATTTAGTATGCTTTTGGATGATTTAGCCCTTGATTTATGTAAAAGGTGCTTTTAATCCTTTCTTTTCATGTCTATACTAAGGAAAGCACCTGAGGATAAAAAGAACACAAAACGGGCTTAAAACGGAGTAATTGGGCCTTAGCAAGAAATCAACACGGCCTGGCCCAAAGCTTGCACGACTGTGTCTCGACGATTACCTAGAGCACGGCCTCAACTCTGTGACACACGGCCGTGCATCATCTCATTACCACACACGGGCGTGCTTGATGATCTATATGGCCATGCCCAAATCAACAGAATCAAGGCACGGCCCAACCACGATTTACACGTGCGTGTGCCATGGGCGTGCCCCTGCCACGGGAATGAGAAATTTCACTCAAAATTGGATGCTTGAAGCCAAAGAAACATACTCTTAGTCTACTCAAACACCCTAATAGTAATTCTACTTGAAGGAGATACTTAGGAGCCAAGTAGAGCATCCCAAAGCCTATATAAACAACCCAATGCAGACATCAAAAGGGGAGCTTTTTAGTAGAGGCTTTTACCGAAGCTTTCATTTTTTTAGGAAATCATTTGAAGATAGCCAGTTGATCCATCTCAAGAAGTCGAAACTCCATTCAAGAAGGAGAATCTCTCCTTCAATTCCTTCGGGGGTTTTAGGGAGTTCTTATGTTTTGTTTATTCTTTTCTCTTGAGATGTTTTCGTATTTAGTTATGAACTAAACCCCTCAGATACCTGAAGGGGATGAAACCTATGATGGATTTTGTTATTTGATTTCTAAATTATATGATAAATACTTAGTTTGTTCTTAATTATGTTGCTTAATTTAATCTGATGTGCTTAGGTGGAGGAGGAATAGACCCCGCCTAAGAGTAGATCTAGCATAATTGAGCGGAGTTGATCGGACGCCTAGAGATAGGGTTACAAGATTTTTTTGGATTAGGTGAAACCTAATATGGGAATCCTTTGATCGATTTACTGCTTCCTTAGGGGGTTATTATAAGAGAATGAGAGTTCCACTAATTAACCTAAGGTTAGACGTTATTCACCTCGAGAGAGGGTTTAATATAGGTTAGGGAGTCTCACGGATCAAGCTAAGTAAAGAAATCATATAGTTTGGGGAATAAATTATAAGTGAAGTCATAGGAGGATTCTTCCTGAGGGTATCATCTTTCTCAACTGAGTTTTCTTAAAGTCTTTCTCCAATTCATTCTTTTGTCTTTGCATTTAGTTTAAGTATTTCGTTAGTTTAATAATCCAATCACTCCATATTTTGGGCTAAATAATAGAAAGAAAGTGAGTAGTAGTACTTTTAGGTTCCCTTGGGTTTGATAAGATATTCTTGCCTGAGCTATACTCTTTCGCTCGATAGGTGCACTTACCTCTATTGTTGTCGATCAATCTCATGAGTTTGATCATTCTTTATAAATATTAAAACTCGACTGTTTGACATGATCACTGGCATCTGCGAAAGAGCTTTCAGGAACGGTAAGTTAATATGTAGTTTCTTTAAAAGTTTAAGAAACTTACCAAACTATTCCTCTGTGTCATCTTTTGTTATTGCTTCAGGATATTGTATACGCGATTTGTATTCTTTGATTACCGGTTTTGGTTTTACCTCAACCTTACCTTCTTCTACCGCACTCTTTTCTCTTAAATTGGGCTCGTCTAACCCTTCACTGTCTTGAGCCATTATAGATTGAATTTGCTCCCTTGGGTTAGTCTCGGTGTTGCTCGATAGTCTTCCCTGTGGTCTCTCAGAGATATGCTTAGCAAGTTGCCCTATTTGATCCTTGAGCTCCTGTGACAATACTTCAAGTTTTGTTTCCACCGTTTGGAAACGTGTTTCTAAAGCTGCTATGAATTTTATCAGCATCTCTTCAAGGTTTGGCTTCTTTTCCTGTGGGTAGGGCTATTGTTGGAAGTTTTTAGATGGTTGTTGCCTTTGATTTCCTTGGCCACCCCATGACAAATTGGGGTGGTTTTTCCAACCTGGATTATAAGTATTACTATAAAGGTTATTGTTAGATCGAAAATTATTACCTATATAGTTTATTTGTTCGCTCTCCATGCCCTGTCCGTAGGGTGGGTACCCAGGATTCACCACTCCTTCACTTGTGTCACACTGTATAACTAGATGTGCCTGCGAAGAACCATGTAAACCATCAAATTTTTTATGTAGCAACTCTACCTGATTTGATAATGCGGTTAATGCATCGAGGTTGAAAACTCTGGCTGCTTTGGCTGGCCTTGTCCTTATGACTTACCACTGATAATTATTCAATTTCATCTGCTCTATAGACTAAAATTATCTGCCAAAAGTAAATAAAGGAAAAATTAGCAAAGTAAAAAAAATAAAAAATCAAAATTAAAATAAATTGCAAAAAAATGGCTAAAGTAATAAAAATTGAGCGTTCTTAATATTTTAGTTCCCCGGCAACGGCGCTAAAAACTTGATCGTTGTTTTGCCGAGTCTTAAAATTTATATAAATAATGATCGAACCTGGAAACTAACTAAGACAATGATGGAGGCAAGCGCACCTATCGAACGGTAGTATAGTTTAGGCAAGACTGGAATGTCGAATCCCAAAGGAACCAAAAGTACTAATACTAACTCTCGTTTTATTATCTAGCCTAAGAATTAAGGGAATTTGTTATTTAATCTAAATTAACTAACGACTAAACTAAAGACTTCTAAGACAAAGAAGAATGAAATTTGGAAAATAACTTGAGGAAAAACCAAATGATTGAGACGACACCCAAGGAAAAATCTACTTAGACTTCACTTGTTATCTAACTCTGAACCAGATGATTTATTCACTTGACTTGATCCGTAAGATACCCTAACATATATTAATCCCTCTCTTGAGGCAACTAACATCTAACCCTAGGTTGATTAATTGAAATCTCTATCTAATTAAAACCCCTAAAATTGCATTAACTCGATCTATGGACTCCCATATTAGGTTTCACCCTAATTCGGCAAAATCTTGTCACCCTATCTCTAGGCGCATAATCAACTCCACTTAATTATGCTAGATCTACTCTTAGGCAGGAACTTTTGCTCCTCCACCTAAGCACGTCATACTTGAATTAATATCCCAAAAATATCAACACAATAATTAAGAACACATAATTAAGAACAAGTCAAATATTTATCATATAGTTCAACAAACAATAACAAGATTCATCTTAGGTTTCATCTCCTTAGGTATCTGAGGGTTTAGTTCATAATTGTAAAAGAAAATATCTCAAAAGAAAAGATAAAACAAAACATAAGAAATCCATAAAACCCCCTGAAGGAATTGAAGGAAAGATCCTCCGTCTTGAGTATAATCACGGCTTCTTGAGATGACTCAATTGGCTATCTTCTAGTAAATCTCCACAAATCTGCCCTCTTTGGCCTAGATGGACACCCCCTGACTAAAGCCCTGGGTTCCCCCCTTTTAGGTTATACTTAGGGTGTTTATATAGGCTTCGAAATATGTTTTTTCGCCCCTAAATATACTAATCCGAGTGAAACTTTAGTTTGTCATGACAGGGACACGCCCATGGCACACGCCCGTGTGAATCGATTTCAGGCCGTGGTCGAGTCTGCTGGAGAGACACGCCCGTATGTTTTAGGGTCCAGGCCATGTTAGAGTTTAGGGAGGCACGACCGTGTGGTCTTGGGCCCAGGCCGTGTCGATTTCCATTTTGACCCAATTTGGCCTATTTTAGGCTCGTTTCTCATTCTTTTCATCCTCCGGTGCTCTCTTGAGTATAAAGTGTAATGAATCGAATCAATTCCTAATTGAAAGGTGGTTTCGGGACCACGAATTCGAGCCCTAGAAATGTTTACATATTATATTTAGTGTTTATTATGTATGTATTTATATGTGTGAAAGTTTTGTAGAAAAATTTTATCGCTTTAAGTGTCGAATTAGATAAAAAGGACTTAATCGCATAAAAAGTAAAAGTGGCCAACTAAAGTGAAATGTGTTAAATTGAGCATGGCTCTTTAATGTGAGGTAGTAAAGGGCAAATAGCCCATTTTAAGGTTAATGGTCAAGCAACCTTAGTTGCATGTAATAGTGTTTGATTATTATAATGTATATTATTACATTATATGTTAAAATAATGAATAAATATATGTTAATAAAACAATAAAATAAAAGCCATTCATTTTGTTCATCCTTGGCGAAAGAAACACAAAAGAAAAGGGAGAAAAGCCTTTGAACATTCGGCATTATTCAAGCAAAATTGGGTAAGAAATCTAGCTCTGCTTTTTGTTAATTTTACGCTTTTGAGATCGTTGCTTAGTATATTACCCACCCATGCTAAAATTTCTAAGATTAGTGTGTATATGTGAATCGCCATGGATGAATTCTTGAGGTTTTGATGTTTAATGATGTTAGATGAAAGGTATGTTAAAAATTAGTATATTATGTGTTGGAAGTTTTGGTGAAATTGTGTTTTTAGGGCCAATTTGTAAAAATAAAATTTTAGAGGGCTTGATTGCAAAATAAATGAAAGATATGGACTTGTGTAGTCCTTATACACATTCGCCTTTAAAGAGTATGGGGTAATTTGATGTATTTTGAGTTTTATGCAAATAGGACTAAATTATAAAGTTGTGAAATAATAGGGTAAAATAGTAATTTGCCCATTTATGTGCTTAGGACTAAATTGAGATGAATTGTGCTTGAATAAGCTAAATTTAATGTGTTTTAGATCAAGATCAAAGAAAAACTGAGTTAGATCTGGAAAGACGAAGGTTCTCGAATAAATGATTCAAGACTACTTATCGACAACCGAGGTAAGTCCTGTTGAAATTTGTTAAAGAATTATTCATGAACTCATTAAATGATAATGTGTGATAAAATTTTGATATATAATCATGTTAGCGAATGTATATATGTGTGTATGAGATTGATTTCATAAATTTGATAATATGAGATGAATTAGTGTATCAATGTAATTTGTGAAATTGTACAATGAAGTAATGATTTATTTGTTTAAGATGAATAAGTTAGTTGATTTGGATATGTAATATAGATATGAGGTGTGTGTGGAATGATTGATTATATTGATGTGTTCAGCTTAGTGCCTAGCGTGCTTCGTGCTTGATATATATTCGGGCTTAGTGCCTAGCGTGCTTCGTGTTTGATGTATTCGGCTTAGTGCCTAGCGTGCTTCGTCTTCAGTGATATATTCTGCTTAGTGCCTAGCGTGCTTTATGCCGTGATGTATTTTACAAAATAGAAACCGAAATTTATGTTCAAGGCTAATTAAAGCAAACTTATCGAGTAACTCGTGTGAGTATGTGAAGTAGGAATGAATTTCTTACTTATATGAGACAAGGAAAATCAGAATTTATTACAAATGGCATGTGTTACGAGTGTGGAATATATACATATATATATGGTTATAATATGTGTTATCGGCTTTACTAATGAATGATATGATTGTTGTATCTTGGTCTTCTAATATGAGGATACATGACTAGGCATATTCGCCACATGAGTGGTTGTGTAATTGATGCCATGTTATAGTAATTGACATTTAAGTATATAAATGCATGCACCTATGATTATACGATGACATTTTGGGTTTCAAAGGTTGGTTTATAAACAAGTATTTTGATCATAAGCATGTGGGTAGAGAGATATTATTTCTACAATTCATACTTGTTAATATGGGTATGAAAATTAAAGTTTGAAATTAAGTATGAGCACAAGTCCACAAGTTGAATTATAGTAATTTAATTGTTAAAATTCAAATGTTATTTTTATGAAATTAGGACTTACTAAGCTAGCAAGCTTATCATGTGAAATGTTTCTCCTGCTTTATAGTTTAGGTACAAGCTACAAGCTCTTCGGGATCGCTCGGAAAGTCACCACACTATCAATCTACATTTTGGGTACTCTTTCATTTTGATTTTTAAACGAAGGCATGTATAGGAAAGACTTGGTCTTTGTTTGATGAAATCTTAAGGTTCATGTATATAATAGCCATGCGAATATGGCTAAATTTTTAGTTAAGTACGCTGTTGTGTCTTGATATGTATGTTGGTTTATGATGGCAATGTTTATGCATTCTTAATCAAAGTTTAATCGCTTTTGTTAAGGAAATGTTTGTATACTGAAATGAATCCTTGAATTAGGGATGTAGGTAGGTTCGGTTAGAAGCTAGTCTTTCATAAATGCAACAAAACAGCTTGTAGTAGCAGCAGTGATGTGAGTTAGAAAATCACCAAAATAGAGTATATTGACTTAGAAGGTGAATGAGATATGAAATTAAACCTTATTGTGTCTATTTTTACATAAAAGAAACAGAGTAGGAAAAGATTTATATATTATGAGATAATAAAGTTTTAGTGAGACCTGCTCTGAATGAATTCATGAGTCACTGTTCTGTTTTGGAAAAATTGTCAAAATTGTAAAAAATCATTAAGAAGCATGTTTTATATGTATAGAACCCTTAATGAGTATATTTTTCATTGGTATAAACAAGAACATTATAGGAAATTTTGCAATGAGATAAATGTATTTTTGTAGAGACAGGTCAGAATTGTCAAGCAGTGTAATAAGGGTAACTTTGATGAATAAACTGTACTAATTGGTCACATTAAAAATTCTGGAAAAATTATGGTGAAAATTTATATGATTCTAGTTTCAAGGAAAATTTACGGATCTAAATTTAGAGTTTTGTAACTCAAGTTATGGTCGATTTGGTCAGCATGACACAGTTGGACAGCTTTAAAATCTTACACCCCGAGTTAATTGTCAAGTCTAGTAATGCCATGTACTCGATTCCTGCAAGGGTTTTGGGTATGGGGTGTTACATTTTATTGGTATCAGAGCTACGGTTTAGTTGATTCTAGGACTACCGTAGTATGAAAGAGTCTAGCTATACATGCCTTTAAATAGTATATATGATAGTGTGGTGACTCCTGACAATTTCGATTGTATTTTATATAGTAAATGGATTCTGATCCTGATAGAGCCGTAGCCGATGATGTGGAGAGTGTCGCTACTGGTCTCGCACATGGATCAGTTCCACTAGACTCTCAACCATTACGGGTAACCACGAGGAGAGGCTAAACAAGCCTTCTATCGATGATGAATGAATGGTTTGCCCAGTTTATTCGAATAATCCAACGTACAACAACCTCCACCCCGAATAATCCAACTCCTGTACCTTCAAAGACTCACTATGATAGATCTAATGAGATCTAGTAGGCCTCTGTTGATAAAATTAGGAAATTTGGGGTAAGAATTCAAGGCCAATGATAATGATGATGCAGAGCGAAATGAATTGTGGCTTGATAACACTATTCGGGTACTTGATGAGCTATCCCGCACCTGCATTTAATGTTTGAAATGTGCTATATCCTTGCTCCGGACACCGCTTATCATCGGTGGAATACACTAGTATCAGTGGTTCCAAAAGAAAAAGTGACATGGGATTTCTTTCAGAATGAGTTCCGCAAGAAATATATCAGCCAGAGATTCATCGACCAGAAACGTAAAGAATTCCTTGAATTAAAACAGGGGCAAATGACCGTGACGGAATATGAGCGAAAGTTTGTCAGATTGAGCCGATATGCTCGAGAGTGTGTATCAACTGAAGCCATTATGTGCAAAAGGTTTGAAGATGGCTTGAATGAAGACTTAAAGTTGCTTGTTGGCATTCTTGAAATCAAAGAGTTTGTGACACTTGTTGAGTGAGCTTGCAAGGCTGAAGAGCTCGGGAAGGAGAAAAGAAAGGCTGAGACCGAAGCTAGAGATGCTCGTAAGAGACCATCGGGTAAGAATTTTCATTCCACATCTAAGAAGTTTAGAGATGACTTCAGTCGACACAAAGCTACTTCAGATTCATCTAGACGTGATCGACCTCCAGTGGATTCCCAAGCTACCTCGATGACCAGTGTTGGTAACGTCCCATAGAATCGAGTTGAATGTAAACATTGTGGAAAATGGCATCCTGGGAGTTGTAGAGTTCGTGACCGGTCTTGTTTTAAATGTGGATTCTCAGATCATTTTATTCGAGAGTGCCCGATGTTAACTGAGTCGAATACAAAGATGTAACTCTAAACCAAGTAGTGCATCAAGACGGGCGGACCACCCGGACATTCCGCAATGTAGGTGGTAGTCGAGAAGGACAAAGAACACAACAGATCGATCGAGGCTAGAGCTCCAAAGAAGAGCTTATGTTACTCGAGCTAGAGAGGATGCCGCTTCTCCGGATGTCATTCGGTACTTTCACCCTTTATGATACTACTGTGATTGCATTGATTGATCCCGGTTCGACCCATTCATATGTATGTGAAACTCGGTATTCAAGAAGACTCCGCCATTGAGTCTCATCGAGTTTGTGATTCGTATCCAACCCTTTAGGTAGATGTGTGTTTGTTAATAAAGTGTGTAAAGTTGCCTATTGATGATTCGGGATTTTGTTTCCCGTTGAATTAATGTTGTTGCCTTCGATGAGTTTGATATAATTCGGGAATGGATCGTTAACTTCGCATGATGCGCAGGTGAATTGCAAAAGAAAGCTTATCGATTTGAGACACCGAATGGTGAGATCATTAGAATCGAATCCAATGATTCGTGGGTTTCCTACGGTTATATCATCGATGTTAGCTCAAAAGTATGTGAGAAAAGGGTGAAGCTTATTTGGCTTATGTGTTTGGATAATAAAGTGTCTCGAGAAATGATTGAATCTGCATCGATTGTATGTGAATACTCGGATGTGTTTCTGAAGAACTACCGGGTTTATCCCTATACGAGAGATTGAGTTTGGCATTGAATTAGCTCCGTGAACGACTCCGATCTCAATAGCTCCATATCGGATGGCACCTCATCGAGCTAAAAGAGTCGAAAGCACGCTTGCAAGAGTTAACAGATAGGGGCTTTGCACGACCAAGTTTCTCTCCTTGGGTGCACCATTCTTTTGTGAGAAAGAAAGATGGAACGATGCGAATGTGTATTGATTATCGGCAATCTAATAAGGTAACTATAAAGAATAAGTACCGTTACCTCGGATTGATGATTTGTTTGATCGTTGAAAGGGGCGCCAGATTTTCAAGATAGACTTGAGATCGGGTTATTATCGATTCATGTATTCGTAGATACTGATGTGCCAAAGACGCATTTCGATTTAGGTACGGACATTTTGAGTTTTTGGTAATGCCTTTTGGGCTTACTAATGCACTGCTATTTTATGGATTTGATGAATCGGGTTTTAGACGCTTTTGGATCGATTCGTGGTGGTGTTTATTGATGACATATTGATCTACTCCAAAGATGAAATTGAACACGCTGAACATTTGAGGTTAGTGCTACAAACTTTGCGAGATCATCACCAGATGCGAAGTTTAGTAAGTGTGAGTTCGGATGAAAGAGGTCACTTTTTGGGACATGTGGTTTCAAGATCAGCATTCGAGTTGATCCGAACAAAATCTCTGGCTATACTTGATTGGAAGCCACCAAAATGTTTTAGATTCAAGTTTTCGGGACTTGCGGGTTACTATCGACGATTTGTGAAAGATTTTTCTATGATAGCTACCCGCTGACAAGGTTATGCAGAAAGATGTCCGGTTCGAGTGGTCGAAAAATGTCGTAAAAGTTTTGATCGGTTGAAAGCCCTTTTGATGAAGCTCCAGATTAGTTCAAATTTGAATCGGGTAAAGAATTCGTTGTTTATTCGATGCTTCTTTAAATGGTTTGGGCTGCGTTTTGATGCAGGAAGGCAAAGTGGTAGCCTACGCTTCAAGACAATTGAAGCCGCACGAGAAAAATTACCCGACGCATGACTTAGAGCTTGCAGCCATTGTTTTCGCATTGAAAATTTGGCATCACTATTTATTTGGCGAGAAATGTCACATTTATTCAGATCATAAAAGTCTAAAGTATTTAATGACTCAGAAAGACCTGAATTTGAGACAACGCAGGTGGCTAGAACTGTTGAAAGACTATGAATTGGTGATTGACTATCACCCGGGAAAAGCTAATGTTGTTGCGGATGTTAAGTCGAAATTATTAGTTGCTCTTCGTGCATTAAATGCATGATGGCTATGTCTAGTGATGGTTCGATCATAGTCGAGTTGCGAGCAAGACCGATGTTTATCCAACGAATTTGTGATGCACAGAAAGTTGACAAGAATATGATTGCTAAACGAATTCAGTGTGAAAAAGGTGCGAGTCGATTTTCAGATTGATGCAAATGATCTGCTTGAATTTTAAAAGCCGAATGTGTGTTCCAAAGAACTCGATTTGATACGAGATGATTTTAAGTGAGGCTCATAGTGGTTTATCATGATACCTGAGTGGAAATGGGATAAAATTACAATGGATTTTGTATCCGGTCTTCCTATGACACCGAGTAAGAAAGATGCCGTATGGGTGATAGTTGATAGACTGACTAAATCAGCTCATTTTGTGCCGATTCGTACAGACTTTTCACTCGATAAACTTGCTGAATTGTATGTATCACAGATTATAAGATTGCATGGTGTACCGAGTTCCATTGTGTCAGACAGAGACCCGAGATTTACATCGCGATTTTGGAAAAAGTTGCAAGATGCTTTAGGTACTAAACTACATTTTAGTACTGACCTTTCATCCGCAGATGGATGGTCATCGAGCGAACTATTCGTATACTTGAGGACATGTTGAGATGTTGCGTTCTTGAGTTTGAAGGTACGTGGGAACGATACCTACCTTTGATTGAATTTGCTTACAATAATAGCTTTCAATCTAGTATCAAAATGGCGCCTATGAAGCCTTATACGCGAAAGTGTCGAACACCATTATATTGGACCGAGCTCGGCGAGAATAAGATACACGGGTTGATTTGATTAAAGAGATCAATGTAGTAGCCATAATCAAAGATAATTTGAAAGTCGCATCGATCGAAAAAGTCCTATGCCGATTTGAAACGTAAAGATATTGAATTCGGATCGAGATCGAGTCTTTTAAAGGTTTCACCATGGAAGAAAGTGCTCTGCTTTGGCCGAAAAGGCAAGTTGAGCCCGAGGTTCATTGGACCGTATGAAATCATTGAACGTGTTGGGCCTGTTGCTTATAAATTGAAGCTACCCTCTGAATTAGAAAAGATACACGATGTATTTCATGTTTCTATGCTCCGTAGATACAGATCAGATCCGTCACATGTGATTGCTCCGTCTGAGATTGAGATACGGTCTGATATGACGTATGAGGAAAAGCCGATCCGTATTCTAGCTCGGGAAATGAAAGAGCTAAGAAACAAAAAGATTTCCTTAGTAAAGGTGTTATGGAATCGACATGGAGTTGAAGAGGCAACGTGGGAGCCCGAGGATTCAATGAGGCAACAATATCCGACATTGTTTAACGGTAAGATTTTCGGGGCGAAAATCCTTAAGGGGAGAGTTGTAATGAATCGAATCGACCCTAATCGGAAAGGTGGTTTCGGACCACGAATCGAGCCCGAGAAATGTTTACATATTATATTTAGTGTTTATTATGTATGTATTTATATGTGTGAAAGTTTCAGAGAAAAATTTTATCGTTTAAGTGTCGAATTAGATAAAAAGGACTTAATCGCATAAAAAGTAAAAGTGGCCAACTAAAGTGAAATGTGTTAAATTGAGCATGGCTCTTTAATGTGAGGTAGTAAAAGGGCAAATAGCCCATTTTAAGGTTAATGGTAGCCACCTTAGTTGCATGTAATAGTGTTTGATTATTATAATGTATATTATTACATTATATGTTAAAATAATGAATAAATATATGTTAATAAAACAATAAAATAAAAGCCATTCATTTTGTTCATCCTTGGCGAAAGAAACACAAAAGAAAAGGGAGAAAAGCCTTTGAACATTCGGCATTATTCAAGCAAAATTGGGTAAGAAATCTAGCTCGCTTTTGTTAATTTTACGCTTTTGAGATCGTTGCTTAGTATATTACCCCACCCATGCTAAAATTTCTAAGATTAGTGTGTATATGTGAATCGCCATGGATGAATTCTTGAGGTTTTGATGTTTAATGATGTTAGATGAAAGGTATGTTAAAATTAGTATATTATGTGTTGGAAGTTTTGGTGAAATTGTGTTTTTAGGGCCAATTTGTAAAAATAAAATTTTAGAGGGCTTGATTGAAAAATAAATGAAATATATGGACTTGTGTAGTCCTTATACACATTCGACCTTTAAAGAGTATGGGGTAATTTGATGTATTTTGAGTTTTATGCAAATAGGACTAAATTGTAAAGTTGTGAAATAATAGGGTAAAATAGTAATTTGCCCATTTATGTGCTTAGGGACTAAATTGAGATGAATTGTGCTTGAATAAGCTAAATTTAATGTGTTTTAGATCAAGAGCAAAGAAAAGCGGAGTTAGATCGGGGAAGACGAAGGTTCTCGAATAAGCCGATTCATACTACCTATCGACAACCGAGGTAAGTCCTGCTGAAATTTGTTAAAGAATTATTCATGCACTCATTAAATGATAATGTGTGATAAAATTTTGATATGTAATCATGTTAGCGAATGTATATATATGTGTGAATGAGATTGATTTCATAAATTTGATAATATGAGATGAATTAGTGTATCAATGTAATTTGTGAAATTGTACAATGAAGTAATGATTTATTTGTTTAAGGTGAATAAGTTAGTTGATTTGGATATGTAATATAGATATGAGGTGTGTGTGGAATGATTGATTATATTGTCGTGTTCAGCTTAGTGCCTAGCGTGCTTCGTCTTTGATGATATATCGGGCTTAGTGCCTAGCGTGCTTTGCTCTTTGATATATTCTAAAGGTGCTTCGTCTTTGATATATTCGGGCTTAGTGCCTAGCAGGCTTCGTGCCGGTGATATATTCGGGCTTAGTGCCTAGCAGGCTTTATGCCGGTGATGTATTTTACAAAATAGAAACCGAAATTTATGTTCAAGGCGAATTAAAGCAAACTTATCGAGTTAACTACTCGTGAGTATGTGAAGTAGGAATGAATTTCTTACTTATATGAGACAAGGAAAATCAGTAATTTATTACAAATGGCATGTGTTACAGTGTGGAATATATACATATATATATGGTTATAATATGTGTTATCGGCTTTACTAATGAATGATATGATTGTTGTATCTTGGTCTTCTAATATGAGGATACATGACTAGGCATATTCGCCACATGAGTGGTTGTGTAATTGATGCCATGTTATAGTAATTGACATTTAAGTATATAAATGCATGTACCTATGATAATGCGATGACATTTTGGGTTTCGAAAGGTTGGTTTATAAACAAGTATTTTGATCATAAGCATGTGGGTAGAGAGATATTATTTCTACGAATTCATACTTGTTAATATGGGTATGAAAATTAAAGTTTGAAATTAAGTATGAGCACAAGTCCACAAGTTGAATTATAGTAATTTAATTGTTAAAATTCAAATGTTATTTTTATGAAATTAGGACTTACTAAGCTAGCAAGCTTATCATGTGAAATGTTTCCTCTGTTTTATAGTTTAGGTACAAGCTACAAGCTCTTCGGGATCGTTCGGAAAGTCACTCACACTATCAATCTACATTTTGGGTACTCTTTCATTTTGATTTTTAAACGAAGGCATGTATAGGAAAGACTTGGTCTTTGTTTGATGAAATCTTAAGGTTCATGTATATAATAGCCATGCGAATATGGCTAAATTTTTAGTTAAGTACTGTTGTTGTGTCTTGATATGTATGTTGGTTTATGATGGCAATGTTTATGCATTCTTAATCAAAGTTTAATCGCTTTTGTTAAGGAAATTTTGTATACTGAAATGAATCCTTGAATTAGGGATGTAGGTAGGTTCGGTTAGAAGCTAGTCTTTCATAAAATGCAACAAAACAGCTTGTAGTAGCAGCAGTGATGTGAGTTAGAAAAATCACCAAAAATAGAGTATATTGAATTAGAAGGTTAATGAGATATGAAATTAAACCTTATTGTGTCTATTTTTACATAAAAGAAACATAGTAGGAAAAAGATTTATATATTATGAGATAATTAAGTTTTAGTGAGACCTGCTCTGAATGAATTCATGAGTCACTGTTCTGTTTTGGAAAAATTGTCAAAATTGTAAAAAAATCATTAAGAAGCATGGTTTATATGTATATAACCCTTAATGAGTCTATTTTTCATTGGTATAAACAAGAACATTATAGGAAATTTGTGCAATGAGATAACTGTATTTTTGTAGAGACAGGTCAGAATTGTCAAGCAGTGTAATAAGGGTAAATTTGATGAATAAACTGTACTAATTGGTCATATTAAAATTCTGGAAAAATTATGGTGAAAATTTATATGATTATAGTTTCAATTAAAATTTACGGATCTAAATTTCGAGTTTTGTAACTCAAGTTATGGTCGATTTGGTCAGCATGACACAGTTGGACAGCTTTAAAATCTTACACCCCGAGTTAATAGTCAAGTCTAGCAATGCCATGTACTCGATTCCGGCAAGGGTTTCGGGTATGGGGTGTTACATAAAGCATGAAAACAACGGATTAAGAGGACCAAATTACATAATTCAAGGCTTAAATCATCCAAAAGCATGCTAAATGTGGGCCTAAAATATGTTACTTTTACGGTTTATCAATAGCATATATGTTTGAGGCATTTCATTGCGTTTAGAGATATTACCTGTTCTCTGACATCTATCACATGAAGTAACATACCTGTTAGCGTCTTTGAATAGAGTGGGCCAATAGAAACCTGATTCGAGCATTTTATGTGCTGTCCTAGTCCCTGTAATGTCCTCATGTTGGTCCTGAATGGCAATGTTCTAGGATTTTGATTGCTTCTGACTTTTTAACACTTCTCTGAATTACTTGATCTGAACATATACGAAAAAGAAAAGGGTCCTCCCAAAAATAGGTTTTCACATCATCAAAGAACCGCTTCTTGTGATGATTCAACCCTTTTGGTAGGATGTTAGCAGCTAAGTAATTCTCAATATCTGCAACCAAGGTACCTCGGAGTCAGATATAGCCAAGAGTTGTTCTTCAGGAAACGAGCCATTTATCTCACTCTCATCGAGTTCTTTGAGATGTGGATTTTCAAGCCTAGAAAGGTGGTCTGTCGCAAGCTTTTCAGCTCCTTTCTTATTCTAAATTTCTAAATCAAATTCCTATGAAAGTAGAATCCGTCTTATGAGTCGAGGTTTTACATCAGATTTAGTTAAAAGATAACGAAGAGCTGAATGGTCAGTGTAAACGACAACTTTAGATAATATCAAGTACTATCTAAATTTATCAAATGCAAAAACCACATCTAGCAATTCTTTTTCTGTGGTGGTGTAATTTTCTTGTGCGACCGTCAATGTTTTGCTAGCGTAATAAATCAGCTGAAAATGCCTGTCTCTTCGCTATCCCAGAACAGCACCTACTACAAAATCACTTGCATCACACATTATTTCAAATGGAAAATTCCAATCAGGTGCAATTCTAATTGGAGCATTGATTAATTTACCTTTGAGGGTTTTAAATGCTTCTAAACATTCCTAATTAAAATTGAAAGGCACATATTTTTCTAGTAGTTTCATTAACGGTTTAGCTATTTTAGAAAAATCTCTAATAAATCTTCTATAAAATGCAGCATGTCCTAAAAAACTTCTAATAGCCTTAACTGAACTAGGAGGAAGTAATTTTTCTAAGATTTCAATTTTTACTTTATCAACCTCAATCCCCTTACTAGAAATTTTGTGACCTAACACAATCCCTTCTCGAACCATGAAGTGACACTTTTCCCAATTAAGCACAAGGTTTGTCTCCTCACATCTCATTAGAACTTGTTTTAAATTTTTAAGGCAAAGGTGGAAAGAATTACCGAATACCAAAAAGTCATCCATAAATACCACCATAATATCTTTCACATGTTCATCAAAGATGGCTAGCATGCAGCGCTGAAAAGTCGTATGAGCATTACATAATCCAAAAGGCATTCTACAATAAGCAAACGTACCATATGGACATGTAAATGTTGTCTTTTCTTGATCCTCAGGAGCTTTTGGGATTTGGAAGTAGCCAGAGAGTCCGTCTTGGAAGAAATAGTACATATGCCCAGATAATCTTTCTAGCATCTGATCAATGAAGGGTAAAGGAAAGTGATCTTTTCTGGTGGCATCGTTCAACTTCCTATAGTCAATGCAAACTCTCCAACATGTGATTGTTCTTGTTGGAATTAATTCATTCTTCTCGTTGGCTACAACAATCATGCCTCCCTTCTTTGGAACAACCTAGGCAGGACTCACCGAAGTACTATCAGAAATAGGATAAATAACTCATGCATCTAGAAGTTTAATTACCTCAGCTTTAACAACTTCTTTCATGTTGGGATTTAATCTTCTTTGAGCTTGCACACATTGTTGATATTCATCTTCCATTAAAATTTTGTGGGTGAAAAACGATGGGCTGATCCCTTTAATGTCAGAAATCTTCCAAGCTATGGCTCTTTTATGCTCCTTTAGTACTTGTAGTAACTTATCTTTCTCATTGGGTTCCAAGTCTGAAGCAATAATTACCGGAAGTGTAGAATTATCTCTGAGGAATGCATACTCTAAGTGATTTGGTAACTGTTTCAATTCCAATTTGGGAGGTTCTTCAATAGAGGGTTTTTGTTTTAGTTCGTCATTTATTTCAATGCCCTCATACGTATTTTTTCTTGGGAAAGACTCATTAGAGTTTAACTCAATTTGTATCTCGCCTATCTCAGTGTTATCGTTATCTGCCTCCTCACCTTGGACAAGACATAGTTCCAACTTGTCTTTATGTATGATTTCCTGAAAAAAATCTTGAATATAAAGATCAATAGAGTCAATACAGGAATCATCTTGCTCTCTAGAGTATCGCATAGCATCATAAATCTTAAAAAAAATTTCCTCGTCACCTACTTTAAGCACAAGTTTACCATCACCTACATCAATAACAGCCCTAGCAGTAGCAAAAAATGGGCCACCTAAAATTAAAGGCACCTCAACGTCCTCATCCATGTCAAGCACAAAAAAAATCAACAGGGAATATGAATTTATCAACTTTTACCAAAACGTCTTCAATAATTACTCTAGGATATTTAACATATCTATCAGCTAATTGGATACTCATCCTAGTGGGTTTTAGTTCCCCAAGACCAAGCTGTTTGAACATTTTATAAGGCATCAAATTAATACTGGCACCTAAATCAGCTAATGCTTTCTCAATATTTAAACTACAAATTAAACAGGGAATAGTGAAACTTCCTGGATCTTTCAATTTGATTGGTAGCTTATTTTGGAGAATAGCTGAACATTCCTCGTTAAGTTCCATGGTTGATAGCTCTTCAAACTTCCTTTTATTTGTTAATAGCTCTTTTAAGAATTTTGCATATGTAGGCATCTGCGAATAGCTTCAACAAAAGGTAAGTTAATATCCAATTGTTTAAAAAGTTCAAGAAATTTACCAAATTGTGCATCCATGCTGTCTTTCTTCAACTTTCCTGGATATGAGATTGGTGGTTTATACTCTTTAAGTACCAATGTCAAACTCTCATTTACTTCCTCACCCTTTGCCTTATCAGTTTCTTATGGCATCTTTTTTTCAGCTTCAACCAATACCTTCTCATTCCTTAGTGTAACTGCCTTCACATGTTCTTTTGGGTTAGGTTCGGTGACTAGGTAAACTACCTGGTTGCCTTTCGAAAACTAATTTAGCCAGCTGTCTAATTTGATTTTCAAGGCCTTAGATCGATGCTTGCTAATTTTTAAATGCCATCTCGATATTCTGAAAATGAGTCTCTGAAATTGAAATAAATTTTGCTAGCATATCTTCAAGGTTCGGTTTTTCTCTTGCTTGCTGGAAGGGTGGTTGGAAACCTGGAGGGGGTTGTGGTCTTTGATTCCCTTGACTACCCCATGAAAAATTTGGGTGGTTCCTCCATCCTAGATTATATGTGTTATTGTAGGGATTATTTAGAGGTTTAGGGTTATTACCCATATAATTTAATTGCTCATTCTCCATGCTAGGATTCTAGGGTAGATATTCTGAGTTTTTCATCCCTCCTCCATTTGTGTCACATTGCATCACCGGATGTACCTGTGTAGAAACACATAAACCATTAATCTTTTTATTTAAAAGCTCTACCTAGTTTGATAACATGGTGATCGCGTCGAGGTTAAAAACACCAGCGGGTTTTGTCGGCTTTGTTCTCATGACCTGCCACTGATAGTTATTTAGTGACATTTCCTCTATAAACTCATAAGTTGCTTCAAGTGTTTTATTATTTAGGGTACCGCCGGCGGCTGCATCAACCAGCTACCTAGTTGAGGGGTTCATACCATTGTAAAAGGTTTGAACCTGTAGCCATAGAGGTAACCCATGGTGAGGGCACCTTCTCAATAAGTCCTTATACCTCTCCCATGCATCGTAAAGGGTTTCTAAAACCATCTGCAAAAAAGAAGAGATATCATTCCTCAATTTTGCCATTTTAGCAGGTAGAAAATATTTTAATTAAAACATTTCGATCATTTGTTCCCAAGTAGTGATGGAACCTCGTGGTAACGAGTTCAACCACTATTTAGCTTTATTTCTTAAGGAAAAAGGAAATAACTGAAAGCGAATGGCATCATCAGAAATGCCATTTATCTTAAAAGTGTCATAGAACTCTAGAAAGTTGGTCAAATGAGTATTTGGGTCCTCATCCTGCAAACCATCAAACTGAACAAGCTGTTGAATCATTTGAATAGTGTTAGGTTTCAGTTCAAAATTATTTGTAGCAATAGCAGGTCTAACAATACTCAATTCAGCCCCAGTTAAATTAGGCTTAGCATAATCGTACATAGTACAAGGAGCAGGATTTTGATTCACCGGATTTGCGGCAACCACAGGAGGTAGCGGATTATTATCAGCCATCTCCTCGGTAGTATTAGTATCGTCCTCTTACTCTTCCTCTATATACTGTAAACATCGCCTTATTTCTCTACGGTTTCTGCGAGCTATACTTTCTTTCTCACTATCAAAAAGCAATGGTCCTAACGGGTTCCTTCTAATCATAAACTAAAAATACCTGCCAGAAGCAAATAAAAGAAAAGTTAGTAAATTAAAATAAAAAACAAATAAATTGAAATAAAAATAAAAAAGGATAAAGTAATAAAAATTAAGTGTTCCTAATATTTTAATCCCCGGCAACGGCGCTAAAAACTTGATGGGCTCGAAACTAACTAATATTTTGACCAAGGCAAGTGCACCTATCAAACAGCAGTATAGCTTTGATGAGTCCGGAATATCGTATCCTCAAGGACTAAAATTACTTGTAATAACTATCTTTTAATTATTTAGCCTAACAATTAAGGGGATTTGTTTAAAAAAATAACTAACTAATTAACTATAAATGCGGCAGAGAGAGTGAAAAAAGTAATCAAATAAACCGATGAATAAAGACAGTTGATAAACCGTAAAAGTAACATATTTTAACCCCATATTTAGTATGCTTTTGAATGATTTAGCCCTTGATTTATGTAAAAAGGTGCTTTTAATCCTTTCTTTCCATGTTTATACTTAGTAAAGCACTCGAGGATGAAAAGAACGAGAAATGGGCTTAAAACGGGCCAATTTGGGCCAAAGAGGAAATCGACATGACGTGGACTTCAAGCCCCACGGCCATGTCTCGTCAAATTACGAGATGCAGCCTGAATCCTGATCTACACGGTCGTGCCTAAAAAATAGAATTGAAACATGGCCCAACCACGACTTACACGGGCGTGTGCCATGACCGTGCCCCTGTTACGGGAGAGAGCTATAACAGTCCAAATTTGACCCTAATCGGAACGGTGGTTTTGGGACCACGGAATCTGAGTCTGAAAAACTTTTAAAAATTTTTTTTGGTGTTTATCATATGTGAATTATTATGTGTGAAAGTTTCGTATGAAAATTTGATTGTTTGTGTGTTTAATTTAACAAAAGGACTTAATCGCGTAAAGTACAAAGGTTACAAACTATAGTGAAATGTGCTAATGTGATAGTGGTTTTTTAAATTGAGTCCTAAAAGGGCAATTAGCCCATTTTAGATGATAGTGGGCGGCAATGGTCTTAAATGACCTTAATATATATGTTATAATTATTATTAAATGGTTAAAATGGTAATTTGATAAATGATTAATATATGTTAAAATTTCATGAAAAGAAACCATTATCATTTTTGCTTCTCTCTTGGCCAAATGTTAGCTAAATAAAAAAGTTAGGGAAGCTTTAAATTTCAGCAACCATTTAGCTTGATTAAGGTATGTTTAGTTTTCGGTTTTTTATAATTTTTATGTTTTTGAAATCCTTGCTTCGAATACTTCAAGACCCATACTTGAATTTTTATTTTTGATGAATATTTTGAAATGTGCCATTGATGAGTTCATGAGATTTATGATGATAGTTGATGAATTATGAAAGATATATGTTAGATTAATATGTTTTGTATTGAGATTTTTGGTGATTTTGAGTAAATAGGGCTAAATTGAGAAAATAAATTTTTGAAAGGTTAAAATGCAAAATAAATGAAATGCATGGACTTATTTGGATATGTGGAAAATTCATCCTAGCTATAGTGTTGGAAGATTTTGTATATTTTGTGTTTTATGCAATAGGGACTAAATTGTAAAAGTTGTAAATGTCAGGGGTAAAATGGTAATTTGCCTATTTATGTGTTTTGGGACTAAATTGAGATGAAATGTGCTTGAATGAGCTTATTTTAAATATGTTTAGATCAAGAACAAAGAAAATTGGATTTGGATCGGGGAAAAACAAAAGTTCACGAATAGCCTGTCTTTGTCATCCGTCGATAGTCGAGGTAAGTCTTTAAGCGAATATGTGTTGTAAATCATTTACAAAATTTTATAAATGCTGAAGTTTGAAACTATGGAGACTATACATGCAATTGCCAAATTTAATTAAGGAAATTATGTGGTTTGGTTAAATTATTCTAATGTTGAAAGTACTTAAATAGTTGTACAATGAGATTTGATTTCTATGAGGAAATAGCTGGTATGTGGAATGATTCAAGTGAGATATATATTTAAGTGTCACTAATCGTGCCTCGAGCCTAGCAAGCCTTTGGCTGGTGAATTTATCGGGCTTTATGCCTAGTAGGCTTATAGCCAGTGAATAAATTTTGGACCTCTGGTCTAGCAGGCTTATAGCAGTTGAATAAATTTCGGACCTCTGGTCTAGCAGGCTTGATGCCAGTGTGAAATTCAGGCTTGTGTCTAGCAGGTTTTAATACTGGTGATTGTTAATACGAGCTTATGCTTATGAATGAAATGATTGAATTATGATGGCATTCAAACAAGCCAACGTTTATTACTATGAATTTGAGTGGTCGGCCAAAAGGTATGTATTGAATCAAGTTCATGATATATGTGATGTTTATCAAATACGTAAGTTGATAGAAATGTGTTTGTGCATTCGGTATGTGAGATACGCGATTAAAAATGACATTGAGATGATGTGGTTTGCTTGCATATAGGAGAAATTATTTATATATATAGAGAGAGAGAGAGAGGTTCGGCCATGCATTATACATATATATTTGTATACATTCAATTATGTGAGATCATTTTAAATGTACATGGAAGATGTTATTCGGTTGTATGTGGAAATGCATATGACTTTATTTATCGATCAAGGTACTTTTGATAAGTCTTATAATTTAAGTATATGATGAATAAGGTTTCTATATATATGAACATTGATATTCGGCTATGATGGTACATATGTGTTATGTTATTTCATAAATGCTAAGAATTTATTTTGTTTAATTTAATTGAATATTTAGTTAAATTGTTAAGATTGCTTAAGACTTACTAAGCTAGTAAGCTTACTCTGTGTGTGTTCAATGTTCTGTTTTATAGATTTTGGTCAAGCTACGGGCTTAGAGGATCGTCAGAGAAGTCAACCACACTATCATCTCCTTTGGTACTTATAAGTTTAGTTTTTGAATTAAAGGCATGTATAGGTTAGACTAAGTTTTGAAACGTATGATATTTAGTCTTGTATATAAATATAGCCTTGTGAAAATGGCTATTTCTTTTGGTTAAGTTTCATTTCTATGTTTTTATTTCATAGCTTGTTCATAATGCTAATGGATGTTTTAAATTTGGTCATGGTTTATATATTATGTGGAAGGTACTCATTTGGTACATATATATGTTATGTGATGGTTTTAGCAAACTTGGTCTTGGCTTATTATATGTGAAACATTGTTGCTGTGTTTATGATGTGTGCATGATCTCGATTAAGGTGAATTTATGTGTTACTTACTTATTATGCTTTACTAATGATAGTTGAGTTAAGACATGTGTTTCGGCAATATGGTAAATGACATATGCTTGATGTGTTTAGTAAGAATAAATAATGTTATGTTTAAGTGAATTTGGCTATGTGATATTTATACTTTTATAATGAGATATGTATATGATAATAGGCTATATAGATCCGATTGTTAATGGTAAGAAATGAATATGTTTCATGGTTGGTTAGGTAAGAATACAAATGAAAGGTGAAATAGTATGTTAGGCCAAGATGTAATATTAATATGTTTGTATATGCAATTGATTATTAAATGGTATAATGGTTCGGTTGGTTCAATAAGCATATGTATTATAATAATATGAATGAAAATCACTTATGTTATATGAGTTTTAGTTTATGTCCGATATATGTTATAAAATGATATAGGTTGGGATATGGTTTAAATGTTTATATATCATGAATGCTTAAGTTATGTGATTTGGGCATTTGTATGTATTTAATATCTGTTATAAAACTGGTTGCACATTATTTAATTTAAATGGTTGTAATGTTATATGAAATAGAAAAGATAGCATTGCTTTGTGCTTGGATTCAAATGAATGTTTATCTGGAATTGATTTTAGTTCGGTAATGCCTCATAACCCTAATTTGGTGACGGATACAGGTAAGGGGGTGTTACAAGAGCAATTTCACTCGAATTTGGATACTTAGAGCCAAAGAAACACTTTCCAAAGCTTATTCAAACATCCAGTAGGAAGCAGACTTAAATTTGGACACTTAGGGACCAAGTAAGGGATCCTAAAAGTCTATATAAACACCCTAAGTTCATCCTGAAAAGCGGGGGAGAGCTAGGCCAAGGAGTCGAGCAAGGAAGATCACGTTTTATGGAATCACTCGAAGATAGCCAAGTGGATCCATCTCGAAGAGCCAGAATTCTACTCAAGATGGCGAATTTCTCCTTCAATTCCTTTAGGGGGTTTTAGGGATTTTCTATGTTTTGTTTTATCTTTTCTCTTGAGATGTTTTCTTTATTTGTTATGAACTAAACCCCTCAGATACCTAGATGAATTTTGTTATTAATTTCTGAATTATATGATAAATACTTAGTTTGTTCTTAATTATGCATGCTTAATCCAAATATGATGTGCTTAGGTGGAGGAGGAATAAACCCTGCTTAAGAGTAGATCTGGCATAATTAAGCGGAGTTGATCGCGCCTAGAGATAGGGTGACGAGATTTTGCCGGATTAGGGTGAAACCTAATATGGGAATCCATAGATCAATTTACTACTATTCTAGGGGGTTATTATAAGAGAATGAGAGTTCCACTAATTAACCTAGGGTTAGACGTTATTCGCCTCGAAAGAGGGTTTAATATACGTTAGGGAGTCTTACGGATCAATAAATCATATAGTGTTAAATAACAAGTGAAGTCTAGGTGGATTCTTCCTGAGGGTATCGTCGTGATCATTTGAGTTTTCTTCTAGTTATTTCCCAATTTTTTCTTTTTGTCTTTGCGTCTTTAGCATAGTAGTTGTTAAACTAGATTAAATTAACCAATCACTCCATATTTTAGGCTAAATAATAAAATGAAAGTGGGTATTAGTACTTTTAGTTCCTTTGAGTTCGATAATACGATCTTGCCTAAGCTATACTACTATTCGATAGGTACACTTGCCTTTAATCGTTGTTAGAGTTAGTCTCAAGGTTCGATCTCATTTATTATAAATTTTAAAGCTCTGATATCAGCGATCAAGTTTTTGGCGCCGTTGTCGGGGAACTGAAATATTAAGAAAGCTCTATTTTTATTACTTTAGCCACTATTTTTATTATTTTAGTATCTTTTGCTAATTTTATTTTTTTTCCTAGCAGGTACCTCTAGTTTATGACTAGAAGGAACCCGATAGGACCTTTAGAATACGATAGTGAAACTGAAGCTACCGCTCGAAGGAATCATAGAGAAATTAGGCGAGCCCTAAATTACACAGAAGAAGAGCGAAAAGATAGATCCAATC
Organism: Gossypium rotundifolium; assembly: GCA_025506655.1. Classification (NCBI taxonomy): domain Eukaryota; kingdom Viridiplantae; phylum Streptophyta; class Magnoliopsida; order Malvales; family Malvaceae; genus Gossypium; species Gossypium rotundifolium. The sequence continues at coordinate 123,483,575 of CP106723.1, forward strand.
CTACTGAAGGGATGGACGAGAATAATCCACCACAAGATGTGGAAGAAAAAATGCTCTGCGTTCTATGCATGATTATGCTAAACCTCATTTAATAGGAGCTGAATCTAGTATTATTAGGCCTGCTATAGCTACTAATAATTTTGAATTAAAGCCTAACACAATACAAATGATTCAACAATTTGTTCAATTTGATGGTTTGCAGGACGAAGACCCAAACACTCAGATAGCTAATTTTTAGAGTTCTGTGATACTTTCGGAATAAATGGCGCTTCTGATGATGCCATTCGTCTTCGGTTATCCCCCTTTTCATTAAAAAATAAAGCCAAACAGTGGTTGTACTCGTTACGACGAGGATCAATCACTACATGGGACTAAATGACCGAAAAAATTTTATTGAAATATTTCCCACCGGCCAAAATAGCCAAATTACGGAATGATATCTCTTCTTTTGTGCAGATGGATTTAGAGACATTATACGACGCATGAGAGAGATACAAGGATCTCTTGAGAAAGTGTCCACACCATGGTCTACCCTTGTGGCTACAAGTCCAAACTTTCTAAAATGGTGTAAACCCCTCAACTAGGCAACTAATCGATTTAGCCGCCGGTGGAACCCTAAACAACAGAACTCTTAAAGCTGCCTACGAGTTCATTGAAGAGATGTCACTGAATAACTATCAGTGGCAAGTTACAAGGACAAAACTGACAAAATCAGCCGGAGTTTATAACCTCGATGCAGTGACCATGCTGTCAAATCACGTAAGTTGGTGAATAAAAAGCTTGACAGCTTACGTTTCTTGCAGGTACAACCAGTCATGCAGTGCAATGCAAGTGGAACTGTGGCGAATCCTGAGTACCCACCCTACCAACCGGACGCAGAAACCGAACAGACAAACTATATAGGTAATAATTTCAGATCCAATAACAATCCTTATAGTAACACTTACAATCCAGGTTAGAGCAACCACCCAAATTTTTCATGGGGAGGCCAAGGAAATCGAGCAAATCAAAGACAACAACCTCCTCAAAACTTCCAAAATCAGCCATATCCGTAAGAGAAAAAGCCAAGCCTTGAAGAGATGCTAACAAAATTTATGGCAAACACATAAAATTGGTTCCAAGAAACTAAGAAAACAATTAAAAGTAACAAGAACCGAATGGGGGAACTTACGAAGTCAGTGAAGGAAGCAACTAATGCAGTAGAACAACTTGCAAAGCTACTGTCAGAATGACCACAAGGACGTCTACCAAATAACACGGAGATCAACCCAAAGGAGCAAAATTCAAGCCATCTCAGCTAATGACAGTAAAGGGTTAGAGGAACCCATTCCAATACAAGAAAATAAGGTAGATGAAGGTAAGGTAGAGGTAACATAAGAAAAGCCAAAACCAGAATCAAGGAGTACCAACCTCGCATACCTTATCCCGAAGCGATAAAAAGAGATGATTCAGAAGAACAGTTCGGTAAGTTTCTTAAACTCTTAAAGAAATTACATATTAACTTACCCCTTCTTGAATCTCTTTTTCAGATGCCAGACTCAAGGAAATTTTTAAAATAGCTCTTGACTAACAAACGTAAATTTGACGAAGAGCACCACGTGGAATTAAACACAGTATGCTCAGCAATGTTATAGAATAGACTACCACGAAAGCTAAAAGATCCAGGGAGTTTTACAATTCCATGTTTAATTGGTAGTTTAGCTATTGATAACGCGTTAGTTGATTTAGGGGCAAGCTATCATGCCTTATACATTATTTAAACGGCTAGGTCTAGGGAAGCCCAAACAAACTAGGATGAGTGTCCAATTAGCTGATAAAACTATTAGAACTCCTAGGGGCATTATCGAAGATGTTCTTGTCAAAATCGATAAATTTGTTTTCCCAGTAGATTTTATTGTTTTAGATATGGATGAAGATAACACAATCCCCTTAATTTTAGGAAGACCTTTTCTAGCAACTGCCAAGACTAAAATTGATGTTGCCATAGGAGAACTCATACTTTGTGTAGGTGACGAATCAATCAGTCTTCAAGCTCTTGACTCGGCCAGGACAACAATCGATGAAGGTAAGAAAGTGAATACAGATGATAATCAAATTGTTCAACCTTTATCGCAGGAAACACCACAAAGGCACAACCCTGAGCCGACTCATAGATCCCAAAGCAACAAAGAGGAATCACTCAAGGAACAAGACCTTAGGATCGACAATTTAGAAGAGCAGAGGACACAAGTCAAAAAAGAACCGAAACCGCATGAAGTAAAACCAGAGGAACCACCAGAAGAGTTCGTAGGAACATCAAACCACTACAAAATAGGAAACCAGGTATTGTTAGACAAAGCAGATCCACGCATCATACAATAGACCTGAAGGCAAAGGGAGAAAACCCTCTTAAAGTACACAATATCTTCCCACACGAAATAGTAGAGGTAAGCAACCCAACATTCAACACTTTCGAGGTAAACACTTCTCGACGTCAACTTTGTCAAGAAAATAGAACTTTAAGTAAGAGGGAAGATATTCAAACCTTTAAACCGCCCTGATTCAAGTACAAGGAAAAGTCTAGCTTAAGACTATAAATGACCGCTTCTCAGGAGGCAACCCGAGCACTAACCCTACTTCTTTTTACATTTGTTTCTATTTTTTTCTCTTTCTCTTTCTCATTATAAATTAACCAAAAGAGCATATTTCTAGGACACACTGCCTTATACACGGCCTTGCCCATGGCCGTGTGGACCACCAAAATCTCTATACTGACATAACAGCAGCCGTGTGAATCAAATCCCAACCACTTTCGACGTCACGGATCCAACAACTCTCCCACGGGAACCAGAAAATTGGCACGACTGTGCTCCAAGACCGTGTGAATCTACTGTCCTATCAAACACGAGAAACACACACCCATGCCGCCCAACCATGCCAAAACACTGCCAATTTAGGAATGGGTGTGGCATTATGACAAACAACCGTGGCATACCAACACACCCAAAACACGGTCGTGCAATGCGACCTTATGAAAACACTGACTTATCGACCATGGGCATTTTACTTCCAAGCATGGTCGTGCGATGCGGCTCGTGTAAAGTAACATGCCCTAGATAAATGGGCGTGGGATAGCGTTAGAGGCTAAAATCTATTTAAACCTCACAGCCCTTACCCCTCTCCCCATTTTCTTTTCTCATTCTTTCTTCCTTCTTTTTCTTTCTTTCCTTAGAAAAGGTGTCCAAGACTCGTGAGCTACACTAAAGCCATACCACAGAAGCGTAAAAGGCCAACCATAGTTTCCTCGAAGGAGACCTATTCAAATGAGTTCATGCCGACAGCTTCAGCTATTCGATATGCCAAAGGTCTCAGAAACCTTTTTGGTTCTATTTTTCCTTTTTCTTCTCCTTTATTTTCCTTATCTATACTTCTCTTCTGCTTAATTTAATTTCCTTCATTTTAGTTTCTTGGTTTTAGGTTCTAAAGGCTGTTAGGGAATCACGCCTTCCACCATCACCAACACACCACAGCCTTCGAAGTCAAACCCACTTCGCGAACCATCTGTCAATAAGGCCTTCTTAGTCCATTAGTATTCTCTTTTAATTTCAGTTTTCTTCTTAGTCTCTTTCTTTTTATTTTTCTTGTCCTTAATTATATTAGTAGTATATTTTTAATGTTTCTCTAGATATCTTGGCTATATATTACTAGGCTACCCAATTTCTTCATCCAGCAAAATAATTCTCGGTAGCCACCCCACCGGGCCCATAAAAAACACCATCACTGCTACCAAAGACACCGCCTTCGAAGTATCCGCCACCACCATGACCAATGCCAACTCCCGGAACCATCCAAAATTCAGGAAGTGATAATTTCTCCCCTTCTCTTTTGATATTTTATAACTTTTGTTTTTCTGTCTTTGTACATTGAGGGCAATGTACATCTTAAGTGTGGGGGTAAAAGTACCTGACTTTTTGCACTATTCTCAAATCCTGAATTTTAGTCTTGTTCCTAAGTAAGTTTCTCATATTATTAATTAAGGTGAAATTTCTAATGATTTATGATTTTTATTGATAAGCTCTTGAATAAGTCATTGATAATTGTGCATTGATGATTTATACGTGAAGAATACTAGAAAATCAAGCATGATAAGTCTATTTTCAAAATTAAAAATTTCCTAGGTTGTTGAACCTAATTTGAATATTACCTTAAAGTTAGAAATTTACAGATTGATGTCAAATACCCATAATTTTTTGTGAGATTTGAGCCTTATAGAGCATATATTCTTTTTCATGCTCACTTTATTAATTATGAGTGTGTTAACACTGAATTGTTAATCTAGAACTTGCCTTGATTATACATGTCGAAACCACATTAAATGATTCGATATACTGAGATGATAAAGGCACCTAGGTTTTAACCCATTCACTCCACTAAAAGCCCTACCTTCACAAAGCAACCCCTAGTGAACCCCATTGATCCTAACAACCTTTTTTTTCTGCTAAATTTTAAACCCAAAACCCTTTGTATTTGTTATCACCATTCTTTTTAACTACCCTTCTATCGAGAATTGATTTGATCAGTTACCGGGTTAGTTTAATTTAGTTGATTAAGTTCTTTCTTCATTATGTTCCTATTTTAGTTTGTCCTAAAAAAACCATCCAAAGTATATTCAAGCAATAGTATATGATTAAAAGAGCTTATGTGTCTAAATTCCGATTGGTGAAGAAGAGCTTGTATTATTAGTTTCAAAGTTTCAATCATTTACTTTCTAGTTCAGTATTCTTAGTAGGTAATTTATCAGGTCAATCTCGATGATTCAACCTTCTAATTCAGCCTTTATCCACACCTTTAACCTAAGCCCTGTTACAACCTTGTCAAAGACCTTTTGATTTGTGTATCATCTCATATTACAGTGGTGGAGATTTAATTTTCAGGCAAGCCTATGGGATTAACTTTTCAGGTTCGACTTATGAGTGCTTTCTCTTGAACCTTAAACACTTCGAGTGCTTTGAGTGAATCTTTAGTGAGGATGTCAATCCTTGTCGATTTTGAATTAAAGGTAATTATTTAGATAAGGGGAGACGCCTATGTTTTTATGCTACAAATTTATGACTTAAAATTGTTTAAATCTTTAAGAGTCTTTGAGTTAAATTATCCATGTATAAATTATCTATGAATTATGATAAGGCATTACTGATAGGAATTATGAATTATAGAAAGTTCGTTTTAATTATAAGTTGAGAATTTTGCTTGAGGACAAGCAAAAGCTTAAGTGTGGGGGTATTTGATAAACCGTAAAAGTAACATATTTTAACCCCATATTTAGTATGCTTTTAGATGATTTAGCCCTTGATTTATGTAAAAAGGTGCTTTTAATCCTTTCTTTTCATGTTTATACTCAAGAAAGCACCCGAGGATGAAAAGAACGAGAAATGGGCTTAAAACGGGCCAATTTGGGCCAAAGAGGAAATCAACACGGCCTGGACTTCAAGCCACACAGTCGTGTCTCATCAAATTATGAGGCACGGCCGAATCTCGATCTACACTACCGCGTTTAAAAAAATCGAAACATGGCCCAACCACGACTTACACGGAGTGTACCATGGTCGTGCCCTCTTACGGAGAGAGCAATTTCACTTTGATTTGGATACTTAGAGCCAAAGAAACACTTTCCAAAGCTTATTCAAACATCGAGTAGGAAGTAGACTTAAATTAGGACACTTAGGGACCAAGTAAGGGAACCTAAAAGTCTATATAAACACCCTAAGTGTAGGAAGTAGACTTAAATTAGGACACTTAGGGACCAAGTAAGGGAACCTAAAAGTCTATATAAACACCCTAAGTGCATCCTGAAAAGCGGGGGGGAGCTAGGCCAAGGAGCCGAGCCAGGAAGATCACGTTTTGTGGAATCACTCGAAGATAGCCAAGTGGATCCATCTCGAAGAGCTGGAATTCTACTCAAGACGGAGAATTTCTCCTTCAATTCCTTTAAGGGGTTTTAGGGATTTTCTATGTTTTGTTTTATCTTTTCTCTTGAGATGTTTTCTTTATTTGTTATGAACTAAACCCCTCAGATACCTGAAGGGGATGAAACCTAGATGAATTTTGTTATTAATTTCTAAATTATATGATAAATACTTAGTTTGTTATTAATTATGCATGCTTAATCCAAATCTAATGTGCTTAGGTGGAGGAGGAATAGACCCTGCTTAAGAGTAGATCTGGCATAATTAAGCGGAGTTGATCGCACGCTTAAAGATAGGGTGACGAGATTTTGCCAGATTAGGGTGAAACCTAATATGGGAATCCATAGATCGATTTACTTCTATTCTAGGGGGTTATTATAAGAGAACGAGAGTTCTACTAATTAACCTAGGGTTAGACATTATTCGCCTCGAGAGAGGGTTTAATATACGTTAGGGAGTCTTACGGATCAAACTAAGTGAATAAATCATTTGGTTCAGTGTTAAATAACAAGTGAAGTCTAGGTGGATTCTTCCTGAGGGTATCATCGTGATCAATTGAGTTTTCTTCAAGTTATTTCCCAATTCATTCTTTTTATCTTTGCGTCTTTAGCTTAGTAGTTGTTAAACTAGATTAAATCAACCAATCACTCCATATTTTAGGCTAAATAATAAAAAGAAAGTGAGCATTAGTACTTTTAGTTCCTCTGGGTTCGATAATCCGGTCTTGGCTAAGCTATACTACTGTTTGATAGGAAAACTTGCCTTTAATCATTGTCAAAGTTAGTCTCAAGGTTCAATCTCATTCATTATAAATTTTAAAGCTCTGATTTTAGCTATCAACAATACCCAAAGAAGAATCCACCTAGACTTCACTTATTATTCTAACTCTGAATTAAATGATTTATTCACTTGTCTTGATCCGTAGAAAGCCCTAAATTATGTTAATATCTCTTTCGAGACTAAGAATGTAACACCCCAAACCCGGTTTAAATGCTACGACTGAAATCTGGCGTGTCACTGGGAAGGAAACGTTTTACAAACTATTTCGTCGTCTTGATTTGAAAGGAGAACATATAACAATAAAACCCAAAACAAAGTTTAAGTGGCATTATTACAAATTGAAACCCAAACTTAAAGTAAATAAAACTAAATTCAAATTAAATAGTGAAATTAACTGTCGAGCATGGCCACCACGAGTCTACCCCGGCTCCAAATCCACGATCTAAGCGTTATCTGCAAAATGTAACGGAAGGGGTGAGTCACCGAGACTCAGTGTGTAAATCCCCATCCCAAAAGATGTTATGCTCTTACACAGATTCATATAATATTATGCAAGTCATGCAACCTATTCCCTAATTATCCATCCGAATCTCCCAATTATACCCCTTGTGGCACCTAGCCACTGGTGGTACCTAACCACTGGTAACCGAAGTTACAAATATTCATGTGTGGGGCCAACCCACTTGTGGTACCTAACCACTGGTGACGATCCCTTAAATCGATATATGGGGCCAACCCACTGTGGTACCTAACCACTGGGACAAGTCACAAAATAAGCACATGTGGTACCTAACCACTGGTGGTTCCAAACCATTGAGACTTAGTCACAAATTAATGATATGTGGGGCCAACCCACGTATGGTACCTAACCACTGGTGACAGTCTGATAAATCATGCCTTCCCCTTCCTCTCATCATACCCATATGCTATGTATATGTTTCTCAATACACTATAATCATGCTTAACGCATAGGAAAATACATCATGGCACATACAGGTTTCACATAAATCAAGCACGATATTCACTATAATGGACTTACTCGGAGTCCTTGCTTATAAGGGTAACGTAATGTTTCCCACTGTTAATTTGGCTTTCAACAAACACAACATTTAACATAACACATATGAAGTGTGTAAGAGTGACACACCTGATTCTCGTACTATCGCACTAACTGCTTTGACACTACCGTCACTCGAGACTACCACTATCGGCCTACGATCTTCCTCTGATGTCAGCCCACACCCCGGTGGCTAATCTCGCACTCTGATAATGCTCGCTTCTTGACTTAGGGGCTGGGTTTATAGATCCAACCCTTCCTATTGTTTGGCTGGCATTCGAGTCCATGAACACACCTTGATCACTAAATCGAATTTAAATGATAAGATCCACTCTAAAAGATAAACATAGCACTTAAGTCGAGACCCTTACCTAGGTTGTCAAATCCCAAAAATCCTCACGAAAACGTCGCTTCCCTACCTACATTCGGCCAAGCATCCATCATTAGACCAACACGATTATCGCACCTACACTTGATGAGATTCGAATAAAAAGGAAAGGGTAAGGAAGTGGCCATTCAACCGAACCTATTACCAACACACACCTTCGACTTTCCTCACAGTTCGGCATGAATGATCACAGCCAAAAAGATTCGGCTCCTTTGAATAAAGAGGGAAAACCGATAGGATCTTAGAGAAGTGATTCGAGATAGAAACTAAATAAGAAAGAGAGAAATAGCAAGGATGAAAACCAAGGGGAACTTACCAATCTTGAGATAAAGATTCGGCTATGGTGTAACTTTAGGAAAAAGAGGCTAAATCCTTGAAGGTTTCGGCTATGGGAGAGGAAAGTATGGCAAAGAGGGTTCGACTTTTAGGAAAATATCAAAGAGAATAGGAGAGCTAGGGATTTGCGGCAAAGAAAGAAAACCCACAAGAGAAAAACAAAGAATTTTGGCTAAGAGAGAAGATGAGGAAGAAAAGAAAAAAGGTGAAAAGTGATCTCTTGCCTACCAATTTCGGCATAATCAACCCCCTCCCAGAGTTGGTTTTCGGCCAACTCTACCGTCACCTGATAACTCTTATCCCACTTGATATCTTTAATCCATATCCTCCCTTCAAGAGAGGCCTTCTTAGTACCAACTCCTCCCTTCCTATGATCAGTATTTAAAATAAAAGAATTAAATCCCTTATTTTGGTAGCTAGTGTGCCGTCCAACCTTCCCCCCTTGGAGTGTCGAATTCTAGCCCAAAAGCATGGGCTCCAAGCGGCCAACTTAAGCCCAATCCTACCCCTTAGTGACGCCGCCCACTTGCTCCCCTGTGGCACCACCTAACCTTTGGGTCACAAGCCTACCTTGTAATTTAAACATAGATACCCATTTTTATTATGTCTTGTAGCTCTTTATTAGAAAATTAACCCAGGTCTCAGCCCAAACCTGAGCCCAATTCGCACCTTTAAACCTCAAGCTAACACTTTAACCCTACAACACACAAAATGCACAGACCCACCTATTCAAGATGTTACAAAGAACAACTGACTCTAGGTTGATTAATTGAAATCTCTTTCTAATTAAAGCCCCTATCGTCGCATTAACTCGATATATAGATTCCCTTATTAGATTTGACTCTAATTCGACAGATTTGTATCACCCCAAACTCGACCTAGACGTTACGACCGAATTTGGCATGTCACATGGAAGGGTTGTTTAAAGAATCTACGCGTTCATTAAAAATTTCAAGTTTTGTTGCTTGTGAAAAATCCAATTATTTTCGTTGCTATTTTCGATGATCTTGTTTATAATTAATCAAACTCGATGAGTTTCAGAAAAATGACATTTAAATTATTGAAGACATGCGGTATTTTGAAAAGAGTTATCCACGTTAAGAAAATCCAGAGTTTTATCAATTATAGTTTGTAAACCGTTTATTAAGATTATAGAAAAACCATTATTAATGTTTTAGAAAATCCCAAATTGAGAATTCAAAATTAATAAGCAGTAACCGAATTAAAAGCTAAAACCAAAACAAAATACCAAGAGGCCTTATTACAAAAAAAACCCCCAAATTTAAATAAAATCTATAGTACCGCAAAACGAAATTTACTAAGCTACGATGTATGGCCACCACAGAGTCCACCTTGGCTCCAAATCCTTAAAGCTAGGGATTACCTGCAAAATTAAAGCAGAGGGTGAGTTACGAAAACTCAGAATGTAATTCCCCCCCTTCGGACAAAACTGGGCCTAAGCCCACAGAAGTCGATTGGCCCTTAGCCCATACAGAAGTACAATGGCTTGAAGCCCATACGGAAACAAAATGGGCCTTAGCCCTATTAGCATGACAACATAGGTAATACATGCAATGCAACCCAGCCCAGCCTAATATTCCATCCGCTACATACCACCCGTATCCAGCCTAACACACTTGTGGGGATTTCTACAATCAACCCTTCATCCGCTACACACCTCGATGGCAGTCACGCTGCTCGTCACCAAAATTGTGGTAGACCCACCAGACTATCGAAATATATGTGGCATAGCCACCGAACCAAAATGTGACAAAGTCACCAAAATATGTGGCAGAGCCACTGAAATACACTTCCCCAATCATCAAAATCATCCAAATCCCAAGCAACATACTATGGCATAATATTTAATGCATGCATGAACGTACCAATATAGTAGTTAAACAGTTTACATAGTCATGCCAAATCTAACCGAAAGGGTATAATCGTAAAATTACTCACCTGGCTATTTCCAAACTTACCTGCTAGGTATATCTCGTGAACTTACCCATTAAGGGTATTTCTGCTTTTAACTATTACACCGAATAATACATTACGAAACAAATAAAGGTGTGAGTTTACGCACCTATTGGAGAGAAACGTAGCAACCCACGAGCGTAGAACCTTAGAAGAATTGGCTTATACTTCCTAATTCGTTTGGTTACGAATCGACCTTACTTCTCCGTGATTAATCTGGATCACAACCAAAGTTAAGCACCAATACCCAAGTCCATGCCTCACCAAGGATCTGGATTGAAACGTAACACCCCACCACCAGAAGGTAACATTCGTTAGAAGCATGAAGGGTACTACCACTACCAAAACCGATTGCCCAAAAGTTTTTATGAAAGACAACTTATCAAGGATGATAGAACCATAGAGTGCCCCAACAACTTCCTTCTATAACCAGTGCACTCGAAAATAACTATGCAGCAGATGAAGGGTATCTGGCCTATCTAACGAGAGTCTACCACGAAGCACAGAAAAGAAACAAGGTCACAACATGATAGAGTAATCAGTTACGAAAGAGAAACCAAATTCGGTTTGTGATTAAAAGATGAGTGTTCAGTTTTTATGAAAAGAGAGAGAAAAAGAACATATGTGTCAAAAAAATATAAAAGAAACCATTACCTTGTGCTTACCAACAATCGAATAAACAAAATGGATCCGATTCACCTGGGACCAAAGGAACTATTTGGCTTAAGGAGAGAAATAGAAAAAAGACAGTGAAGGAGCAATAAAGTTTCGGCTATGATGAGAATAAAAGAGAAGACAGTTGGACAAAATGGATGAAAGGAAATAGAAATGCACGAGTGGTCACTCTATAGATTCGGCTAATACTAAAGAAACACGAAGAGATGAAGAAATGAAGAAAAAGCCACACCAATGACTTAGGTTTCGGCAGAGGAAGATGAGACTAAAATTGAAACCCGATTGACAAAAAGAAAAGAATGCTCTCAATTGCACAAATGCTAAGAAAAATGTTCAAAAATTTGGCACACACACTTTACCCCAAAATCGAACATGCTCCCCAAAAGCCCCTTACTTGACCTAATTTACTCCCCCCCAAACACTCCCTACTTTTGACAACTATGACCACACTCCCACTCCCTTGATTTGCTCCTTGATTTACTCCCTCACTCACTCTCCATCATCCATTCAAAATATTTGACTAAGTCTCCCCTCTTTCCTACAGAGTTTGAAATTACTCAGCTTCCTTCCTTCTTGAGCACAAAAATATGTCCTTTTGTAATAGGTGGGATTCGAACCCACTCCCCCTTCCATGCTCCCTTGTGACACCAACCACTAGGCCACCTTTCTACTTGTGACAACAAAATACACTTAATTCCTTTTAAACCCTATCTCTAACTATCCTCCCCCCTAAAGTACTCAAAAACTAAACTTCCACCAGGGCTCAAACTCTACCCCAGACCTCCCTAAAGCCCCCTAAACTCTTCAAATAACACAGAAAACTTGCATAACATGCAATTTCACAAATTTTACAGACCCCTAGATTTTAGGATGTTACAGTTCTACCCCTTAAAGAAATCTCGGCCTCAAAATTTACCTGGCTAAAAGAGATAAGGGTATTGCTGTCGAATTGCCTCTTCCGGCTCCCATGTGGCTTCCTCTGAATCGTGATTACACCACAGCACTTTGACTAACGGAACAGACTTCCTTCTTAATACCTTCACATCCCAATTCAAAATTCGCACTGGTTCTTCTTCAAATGACAAATCAGGTCTAACCTCAATTTATTCCACCGGAACTATATGAGATGGATCCGAATGGTAGCGCTTCAACATGGAAACCTGGAAACATTATGTTTCTGACTCAATTCCAGGGGTAATTCAAGCTGATAAGCAACTGGTCCCACACGTTTTAACACCCGATAAGGCCCGATGAATCTAGGGCTCAACTTGCCCTTCCGTCCAAATCTTAAAACCTTCTTCCAATGTGAGACTTTCAAGAAGACGTGATCTCCCATTGATAATTCTATCTCCCTACGCTTCAGATCCGCATATAATTTCTGTCTATCCGAAGCTTCTTTTAACCGGTCCCGAATTAGCTTAACCTTTTTCTCTGTTTCTAAAATCAATTTCGGACCAACAACTGTCGCTCACCTAAATTTGTCCAACAGGTAGGGGTATGACACCTACGACCATACAACGCCTCGTAGGGTGCCATCTGAATGCTAGACAGTTAGCTATTATTATACACAAATTCTACCAACGGCAGGTAATCTTCCCAACTACCTCTGAAGTCAATCACACAGCCCCTTAACATGTCTTCCAGAATCTGAATTACCCTTTTCGACTGACCATCAATATGTGGGTGGAACGCTGTGCTAAAATCTAACCTTATACCCAAAGCTTCATGTAACGCCTTCCAGAACCGAGATGTAAATCTAGGGTCCCTATCTGATATGATAGACACTAGTACCCCATGCAGCCTCTCGATTTCTGCCACATACAGCTTGGCCAACTTCTGTAACGAATAGTCGGTACTAACTGGTATGAAGTGTGCGGATTTAGCCAACCAATCAACGATTACCCATATTGAACCTTTCTTAGTAGGCGTTAGGGATAGCCCACTAACAAAATCAATCGTTATCCTCTCCCATTTCCAAAGTGGAATCTTCACCGGTTGCAGCAACCCCAAAGGCAACAGATCTTCTGCCTTCACTTGCTAACATGTCAAACACTTACTCACAAAGTTGGTATCTTTCCATTTCAGACCAGGCCACCAATACAGTTCCCGTAGGTCCCGATACATCTTGCTTCCATCGGGATGCATAGCGTATGGGCTACTATGCGCTTCCTGTAGAATCATTTGTCTTAACTCAGAATCCTTTGGCATACAAACTCTTCCACGGAAACATAATGTCCCTTCACTGTTCAGCTCAAAATCCCCAACCTTTCCCTTTTCCACCTGTTGAAGCCGAGAACCCAATGATTCATCCAATAATTGCTTTACTTTAATCTGACTTACCCATGTCGATTTCACCTGAAGTTTTGCTAAACAGTTACCATCATCGTAAAGGCTGAGATGAGCGAACATTTCTCTAAAATCTGATATCACCTTACGACTCAACGCATCTGCCACCACGTTGGCTTTACCCGGGTGATACTCAATCGAGCAGTCATAGTCTTTCAGCAATTCTATCCACCTCCGCTGTCTTAGATTTAGCTCCTTCTGGGTAAGGAGATATTTCAGACTCTTATGATCCGTATAGATAACCGACTTTTCTCCGTATAGATAGTGTCTCCATATCTTTAGGGTGAATACCACTAGCAACTAATTACAAATCATGAGTGGGATAGTTCATCTCATGTAGCCTTAGTTGACGAGATGCATATGCTACCACCTTCCCTTCTTGCATTAACACACAACCCAAACCTGTGTGCGATGCATCACAGTAGACTACAAATTCCTTGCCAGCCTCAGGCTGAATCAACACTAGCGCCTTAGTCAGAATCTTCTTTAACTTCTCAAAACTTTCCTATTGTTTATCGGCCCAAACAAACGGTACTCCTTTTTGCAATAACTTGGTTAAGGTGCAGCAATCAATAAAAACCCCTCAACGAACCTTCTGTAGTACCCAGCCAAACCTAGAAAACTTTAAATTTTTGACACTGGCTTTGGTGATAACACAGCTTCGATCTTTCGGGGATCAACCCTAATCCCCTCGGTAGAAACAACATGCCCCAAAAAGGTCACTTCCTTTAGCCAAAATTCACACTTGCTGAATTTGGCATATAGTTTCTTCTCTCTCAAAATCTGTAGAACTGTCCGAAGATGCAGATCATGCTCTTCCTCTATTCTCGAATACACCAGGATGTCGTCTATGAACACCACCACAAACCGATCTAGATAGGGTTAGAAGACTCAGTTCATCATGTCCATAAAAGTGGCTGGTGCATTAGTCAACCCGAACAGCATCACTAAGAACTTGTAATGCCCATAACGAGTTCGAAAAGTAGTCTTGTGAATATCCGCCTCCTTGACCCTTAACTGGTGGTACCCCGATCTCAAATCTATCTTCAAGAAAATCAAGCTCCTCGCAGCTGATCTAACAAGTCGTCAATCCTTGGTAGCGGGTATTTGTTCTTAATAGTTAACTTGTTCAATTGACGATAGTCAATGCACATACGCATCGACTCATCCTTTTTCTTCACAAACAAAATCGATGCTCCCCACAGGGATACACTCAGTCGGATGAAGCCCGGTCCAAAAGCTCTTGGATTTGAGCTTTTAGTTTTGCTAGCTCCTTCGGTGCCATCCTATAAGGAGTGATGGACACTAGAGTCGTTCCTAGAAGTAGCTCAACGCCAAATTCCACCTTGCGGTCAAGAGGTAACCTCGGAAGCTCTTCAGGAAAGATATCCGAGAACTCTTTCACCTTTCTGACATCCCCTACAGACACTTCCTTGGAATCCAATGCCCTAACAAAAGTTAAAAACGCCTTACACCCTTTTCGCACCATCTTCTCAGCCTTAAGCACCGAAATTACATAATTCAAATAATCCCTTCTTTCTCCTATCACCATCACCTCCTTATTCTTTAGAGTTCTTAAAACCATACGCTTAGCAGCGCAATCCAAATTTGCATGATGCTTAACTAGCCATTCCATGCCTAAGATCAGATCAAACTTGTCGAACGGTAGCTCCATCAAATCCGCCAAAAATACCACTCCTTGAACTTCTAGAGGCACATCCCTAAACAACTTGTTCACTACCACAGATTGTCCTAGAGGGCTAATCACAAACATTTCTCTAGCAACAATTTCAGATTTTATACCCAGAGTCCCAGATACAGTACAGGCAATATATGAATGTGTAGACCTAATATCTATCAAGGTTGTAAATGGTACATCAAAACTAAGAAACGTACAGACTATGACGTCTGGTGCATTGCCATCCTCTGGCCGACGAGCTGCATAGACCAACCCCGGTTGTCTTGTATCTATATTACCAGCACCTCTATCCGGTGCTCCACGAACTCAACCAAAATCATTTCCTCCTCTGGCCAGACCACGACCTCTCGGTGGCTGCTGACCACCTCTTCCTAGCTGTGCAAATCCCTGACCTACCGACCGCACCCTAGCCAACTCTTGTGGACAGTCCTTTATCAAATGATCCCTAGATCCACATTTGAAACATCCTCCAGTTCTTCTCCAACACTCTCCCGGATATGTTCTCCCACACTATGCACAAGGTCGCAACTGACCTATAGTAACTGGCATCACAGCTCGAACTGGCCCATCCAACCTAGGCCTCTTTTGGAAACCCCCAGAAGAACCTGACGTCCTAAAACCTCTTTTGCTCTTGCCCTATCCTTATCCCGATTCTGCCTCTCAGAACATTTCACTTCTTCGGTAATCTTTACTTTCTCGACCAGAATGGCAAAATCTCTTTCCCGCTGCGGAGCTATTAGTACTCGCAGCTCATTCCGCAGACCATCCTCGAACCGTACACAATGCTCATAATCGGTTGCGACTATGCCCCGGGCGTAACGACTTAAGCGTAGGAACTCCGCCTCATATTCTGCCACGAATTTATTCCCCTAGACCAAGTTCAGAAATGCTTTCCTCTGGGCATCCACATAACTCGCCCCAACATATTTTCCCTGGAACGTTGTCTCAAAGAAGTCCCAGGTGATACGATCCACTGGAGTACCTTCCTTTACTGTAAGCCACCACTGGTATGCCTCATCTCGTAAGAGGGACACTACTCCTTTCAATTTTTCCTCTGCTGTGTAGTCTAGATCATCCATAATTTGTTCAACTGCTTCCAGCCAGTATTCAGCTACATTTGGGGCCACACCAGAAATGCCCCTAAAAATCTCAACTCTGTTTGCCTGAAGTCGTTTAGGAATAGATTTTCGGGCTACCGATCCAGTACTTGCCCCAGCAACCCGCTCCAAAACTTGCAACATAGCTTGGGACAAAGCATCGTCCCTTCCAGCTAGATCATGGGACCCCGTTTCGGTCACCGGTGATGCAGATGCTTCCATTTCAGGCATGTGCCCAGATGCCTCAGACCCAACCCCAACACCCCGGCCACGTCTACCGCGTCCACGTCCTCTAGTTCTCATGTTTGTAAGATCGAATTAATTTGATTACAAATTTTATGAATCAGTATATAATTCCGATGTTTATTAACAAATGTCTTATGTAAAACAAATATAAGAGTTGTTCTCTCATATCGAACTACCTAATGTCTCAGCCTCTATAGTCTTAGCTAACAGTTTCAGTATACTATTACTAACTCTAGTAGTTTTTTTCTAAAATAATTCCATCATACTATTAAACAAAATCAAGACTTACTTGATTTGGTGCTGAGACTCACCGCCATACTTCCTTAAAAACATATGTTTTTAACCCATGTTTCAACCCAATTTTTAGAAAACATTTTCGAACCCATTCTACAGTCGAATTTTGTAATCGGGCTCTGATATCACAAAATGTAACACCCCAAACCCGACCTAGACGTTACGACTGAATCTGGCATGACACATGGAAGGGTTGTTTAAAGAATCCGCCAAAATTGTGGCAGAGCCACAAGACTATCAAAATATATGTGGCATAGCCACCGAACCAAAATGTGACAGAGTCACCGAAATATGTGGCAGAGCCACCAAAATACACTTCCCTAGTCATCAAAATCATCCCAATCCCATGCAACATACTATGGCATAATATTTAATACATGCATGAACGTACCAATATAGCAGTTAAACAGTTTATATAGTCATGCCAAATCTAACCGAAAGGGTATAATCGTAAATTTACTCACCTAGCTATTTCCAAAGTTACCCGCTAGGTATATCTCGTGAACTTACCCATTAAGGGTCTTTCTGCTTTTAACTATTACACCGAATAATACATTACAAAACAAATAAAGGTGTGAGTTTACACACTTGTTGGAGAGAAACATAACAACCCACGAGCGTAGAACCTTAGAAGAATCAACTTATACTTCCTAAGCTGTTTGGTCACGAACCACCTTACTTCTTCGCGATTAATCTGGGTCACAACCAATGTTAAGCACCAATACCGAAGTCCACGCCTCACCTAGGATCTGGATTGAAACCTAACACCCCACCACCAGAAAGTAACATTTGGGTTAGAAGCATGAAGGGTACTACCACTACCAAAATCGATTGCCTAAAAGTTTTTATGAAAGACAACTTACCAAGGATGATAGAACCGCAAAGTGCCCCAACAACTTCCCTTTATTAACAGTGCACTCGAAAATAACTATGCTAGAAGATAAAGGGTGTTCGGCCTATCTAACGAGAGTCTATCACGAAGCACAAAAAGAAACAAGGTCACAACATGATGGAGTAATCAGTTACAAAAGAGAAACCAAATTCAGTTTGCAATTAAAAGATGAGTGTTCGACTTTTATGAAAAGAGAGAGAAGAAGAACATATGTGTCAAACAAAATATAAAAGAAACCATTACCTTGTGCTTACCATCAATCGAATAAACAAAATGGATCCGATTCACTTGGGACCAAAGGAACTATTCAGCTTAAGGAGAGAAATAGAAGAAAGACAGTGAAGGAGCAGCAAAGTTTCGACTATAATGAGAATAAAAGAAAAGACAGTTGGACAAAATGGATGAAGGGAAAAAGAAATGCACGAGTGGTCACTCTGTAGATTCGGCTAATACTAAAGAAACAAGAAAAGATGAAGAAATGAAGAAAAAGCCACACCAATGACTTAGGTTTCAGCAGAGAAAGATGAGACTAAAATTGAAACCCGATTGACAAAAAGAAAAGAATGCTCTCAATTGCACAAATGCTAAGAAAAAAATGCTCAAAAATTTTGCACAAACACCTTACCCCAAAACCGAACACTCTCCCTAAAAGCCCCTTACTTGACCGAATTTACTCCCCTCCCAAACACTCCCCACTTCCGGCCAACTATCACCACACTCCCACTCCCTTGATTTGCTCCTTGATTTACTCCCTCACTCACTCTCCATCATCCATTCAAAATATTTGACTAAGTCTCCCCTCTCTCCTACAGAGTTTGAACTTCACTCAGCTTCCTCCCTTCCTAAGCACAAAAATATAACTCTTTTTGTAATAGGTGGGATTCAAACCCACTCCTCCTTCCATGCTCCCTTGTGACTCCAACCACTAGGCCACCTTTCTACTTGTGGCAACAAAATACACTTACTTCCTTTTAAACCCTGTCTCCAATAATCCTCTCCCCTAAAGTACTCAAAAACTAAACTTCCACCAGGGCTCAAACTCGACCCCAGACCTCCCTAGAGCCCCTTAAACACCTTCAAATAACACAGAAAACTAGTATAACATGCAATTTCACAAATTTTACTGACCCCTAGATTTTAGGATGTTACAAGATTTATGTCATCCTATTTCTAGGATTGCAATCAACTCCGCTTAATTACGTGAGATCTACTCTTAAATAGGAACTTTTCCTCCACTAAATAAGCACATCAATCTTGACTTAATATCCTGAAAATATTAAAGCAAGGGTTAAGAACACATAATTAAGAACAAGAACAAATATTTATCGTGTAATTCAGATAATTAAATAATAAGATTAATCATAGGTTTCATCCTCCATAGGTATTTAGGGAGTTTAGCTCATAACGTAGAAGGAAAACATCTTAGGAATAAGAAAACAACAAGACATAAAGAACCCAAAAACTTCTAAAGAACTTGATGGAGATCTTCAATCTTAAATGAGATCCAGTTTTCGAGATGATTCCGACGGCTTCCTTCGAGTAATTTCTTCGATCTACTCTGCGTGCCCCATTAGGTCTTCATCTGGCATGTATTTATAGACTTTAGAATACCTAGAAACCCTTAAAATTAGCTTTTTCTACGTGAAAACAAAGTAGGGTGCGACAGGGACACAGGTGTGTGATCAGCCCGTGTGAGGGTGCCCAGGCCGTGTGGAAATTTGGGTGACTCACAATCGACACGGGCTGGCACATAGGCGTGTGTCCAGCCCGTGGGGTTCACACAGGCATGTGCCCTGCCCATGTGGTTTTGGCTTGGCTGTGTTGATCCTTAAGATTGCCCGTTTTGGCCCGTTTTCTACTCCTTTCGCTTCCTTATGCTCTCCTAAGTATAGAAATACAAAATTAAAGGATTAGAAGCATCGAATTCACAAAATTATATAAATAAACATTCAAAAACACTCTAAGTGTGGTATTAAAATGTGTTACTTTTATGGTTTATCAGACTTTAAAAAAATGAAAAAAATTAGCTCCAGGTTTCACACGACCTAGGACACGCCCATGGACTATTTTAGGTCTTGTCTTTGTTGATTTTTGGAAAAATTAAGTCCTAGGCTCCATATGGCCAAGGACACGCTCGTGTGTCCAGGCTGTGTGGGTTACACGGCCATGTTTCCAGGCCATGTAACTTATTGTCAGTTTTCTTCAAATTTTAAAACTAAGTCTTAGGGTCCACATGGCCTAGGACACGCCCGTGTGTCCAGGCCATGTAGCTTAAAAAACACTTTTTTTTAATTTTGAAAATTAATTAATTTTAAAAATATCATGAACTAAAATTAAGAAAATTAGCAGTGTTAACACTCTGGTTGCCTCCCGAGAAGCACTTATTTAACGTCTAAGCTCGACTTACCTCATATTCGCACGGTCACGGTGGTTTGTGGAGTCAAAACTCCTTTTTCTCGCTGTCAATTATATTATTAAAATAAGGTTTGAGTCGAGTAATATTTACCTTAAAAGTGCCGAATCGAGAATGAGTTACCTCGACTGTACCGTATAGGAAAATAGTCAGTACCGTAAAAGGAGTTGCTCCATTCACATTAAGCTCTGAAGTGGTAATTCAAGGATCTGTTTTACCTAGCAATACCTTGTCCTCAACCTTAATTTGGTGTGTTCTATCCACATGCTCGTCAAGGTGTTGTTTTGTTTCTGCATCATATATTATTGGTTTCTCCTTGACATGTCTTCGCCACTTGTCTAGCTAATCGATCTTAGCATTCGTTCTTCATGAGTCATTCTTTTTTGTTACATGAATTGGAACGTGGCTCCATCACACTTTTCTGAGGGGGTTCCTGCAAAGAAGGTTGAGCCACAAGGTTACTCACATTAACAGAACTCATATAATCACCTCGATCACTAGATATATTAGTAGAAACATGAGCTTGGAGAGTGGTCGTGTCATCTCCTATACGAAGTATTAGTTCACCTATACCAACATCAATAAGAGTTCTGGCAGTTGCTAAAAAGGGTCGTCCTAAAATTAAAGGTACGTCATTGTCCTCATCCATGTCTAAAACAACAAAATCAATTGGGAATATAAATTTATCAATTTTCACAAATACGTCTTCAACAATACCCCTAGGAAATCTAATGGTTCTATCTGCTAATTGAATAATCATCCTAGTTTGTTTAGGTTTTCCAAGACCTAGTTGCTTGAACATTTTATAGGGTATGATATTAATACTCGCTCCTAAATTAGCCAACGCATTGTTAACATTTAAACTACCAATTAAGTAAGGAATAGTAAAACTTCCTGAATCTTTCCATTTGTTGGGTAGTTTATTTTGTAAGATAGCTGAGCAAACTACATTTAGCTCCACGTGTGACGAATCATCTAACTTTCGTTTGTTTGTCAAAAGCTCATTTAAAAATTTAACTGAATTGGGCATCTGCGAAAGAGCTTCAATAAACGGTAAGTTAGTATGTAACTTTTTTAAAATTTTAAGAAATTTACCAAATTGTTCATTGTGTGGTCTTTCTTTGTTGCATTCGGATATGGAACTCGAGGTTTATATTCCTTACCAATCAGTTTTTACTCATTTTAGCTTACCTCAACCTTACATTTACTTACCACACTTTCTTGTCTAGGTTCTGGTTCAGATTCAACTAACCCTTCTTCATCTCAAACAGTAATCACATGAAGCTACTCTCTTGGGTTAGTTTCGGTGTTGCTAGGCAAGCTACCTTGTGGTCTTTCTGAAATCATCTTAGCAAGTTGACCTATTTGATTCTCAATCCCTTAAATTTATGCTTGTTGATTTTTAAGTGATGTTTTAGTGTTTTGGAAGTGGGTTTCTGACAACGAAATGAATTTCGTCAACATCTCTTCAAGGTTCGACTTTTTCTCTCGTTGGTACGGTTGTTGAAAGCCCAGAGAGCATTGTGGTCTCTGATTTCTTTGACCACCCCAAGAGAAATTGGGATGGTTCATCCAACCTGCATTATAAGTGTTACTATAGGGATTGTTCTGAGGTCTAAAATTATTACCCATATAGTTGATTTGTTCGTTCTCTGTACTAGGGCTGTAGAATAGGCATTCTGGATTGTTCATCCCTCCTCCATTCCTATCACACTGCATCACCGAATGTACCTGTGTAGAACCATATAAACCATCAATTTTCTTATTTAAAAGGTCTACTTGATTCAATAACATGGTGACCACATCTACATTAAAAACACAAGCTTCTTTCATCAGCTTTGTCCTCATGACTTGCCACTGATAATTATTCAGTGACATTTCCTCTATAAACTCATAAGCCACTTCAGATGTTTTGTTATTCAGAGTCCAACCGATGGCTGCATCGATCAATTACCTAGTTGAGGGATTCCAACTGGTGGCTGCATCAATCAATTGCCTTGTTGAGGTATTCAAACCGTTGTAGAAGGTTTGAACCTGTAGCCATAGAGGTAACCCATGGTAAGGGCACCTTCTCAATAAATCCTTATACCTCTCCCATGCATCATATAGGGTCTCTAAGTCCATTTGCATGAAGGAAGAGATATCATTCCTCAGCTTGGTTGTCTTAGCCAGCGAAAAGTACTTCAATAAGAATTTTTCGATCATTTGATCCCATGTAGTGATAGAACCTCGTGGTAAGGAGTTCAACCACTATTTAGCTTTATTTCTCAATGAGAAAGGAAACAACCGTAGGCGAATGGCATCGTCAGAAATGCCATTAATCTTGAAAGTGTCATAGAATTCCAGAATATTAGCTAAATGAGTATTTGGATATTTATCTTGCAAACCATCGAATTAAACAAATTGTTGAATCATCTGAATAGTGTTTGGCTTCAGTTCGAAATTATTTGCAGCAATAGCAGGTCTCATGATACTCGATTCAGCCCCAGTTAGAGTGGGCTTGGCATAACCGTACATAGTATGAGCAGCAGGATTCAAATTTATAGGATTTGTGGCAACCACAGGAGGTAGCTGATTATTTTGATTTTCAGCCATCTCCTCAGTAATAACTATCACGTCCTCTTGCTCTTCCACTATATTCTGTCGACCCTGCCTTGCTTCTCTATGGTTTCTGCGAGCTATGCTTTCAATTTCACTGTCGAATACTAAAGGTCCTGACGGGTTTCTTCTAGTCATAAACTAAAGGAACATGCCAGAAGCAAACAAAAGAAAAATTGGAAAAAAAAATTAAACTAAAAATAAAAATAAAAAATAGCTAAATTAATAAAAATCAAGTGTTCCTAATATTTTATTCCCCGAAAACTGCACCAAAAACTTGATGAGTCACTAAACTAACTAAAATCACGACAAAGGCAAGCGCACCAATCAAATAGTAGTATAGCTATGGTGAGTCGGGAATATCGTATCCACGAGGACTAGAAGTACTAGTAATTACTTTTTTTCTATTATTTAGCCTATAAATTAAAGGGGATGTTTTTAATATAAAATTAACTAAACTAATTACTAAGAACGCAACAGAGAATGGATTAGGAAAATATTTGAAGAAAACAAATGAAATAGACAATACCCAGGGAAGAATCCACCTAGACTTCACTTATTATTCTGAATCTGAATTAAACGATATATGCACTTGTGCCTTGATCCATAGAAATCCCTAAATTATGTTAATATCTCTTTCGAGAGCAAGAACAACTAACTCTAAGTTGAATAATTGAAATCTCTTTCTAATTAAAACCCTATTGTCGCAGTGACTCGATCTATGGATTCCCCTATTAGATTTGACTCTATTCCGGTAGATTTATGTCGTCCTATTTCTAGGATTGCATGCAACTCCACTCAATTATGCCAGCCCTACTCTTAAACAGAGACTTTTGCTCCACTGAAATAAGCACATCACACTTGAATTAATATCCTGAAAATATTAAAGCAAGAAATAAGCATACATACTTGAGAATGAGAATCAAGTATTTGTCATATAATTCAGAAAATCAAATAATAAGATCCATCATAGTTTTCATCTTCCCTAAGTCTCTAGGGAATTTAGTTCATAATCTAATATGTTAGAATAACAACAAGACATAAGAAACCCAATAAAACTTCGAAGGAAATTTGAATGGAGATCTTCAATCTTCGAAGTAATTTCTTCGTTCTACTCTGTGTACTCTCTTTAGTCCTCTTCTAATATGTATTTATAAACTTTAGAATGCTCAAAAACCCTAAAAATTGAGATTTTTCACGTAAAAGAGAAGCATGGTTCGAAATCAACACGGGCTGGCACATGGGCGTGTGGCCAGCCCGTGTGGCTCACACGGGCGTATACCCAGCCCGTGTGAAAATGTTCAGGCCGTGTGGTTCCTGAAAACAGCTCTTTTTGTTTAATTTTGGCCCATTTTTCGCTCCTTTCACTTCCCTATGCTCACCTAAGTATAGAAACATAAATTTAAAGGATTAGGAGCATCAAATTCACTAATTCACATAATAAATCATCCAAACACATGCCAAGCATGGGATTAAAATATGTTACTTTTATGGTTTATCACCTTTGGGCAAGTTTATATTCCTACAACCCCCAAATGAAGTCCCTCAATCTTTGCATGATGACCTATCTGATGTTGTGTGATCTTATTTTAATTTGTGTTGGTTTAATCCTTCTTTTGTATAAAAAAAATTTAATTATATAAACATTGCATGTCTTAGGAATATATATGAAAATATATTTTAAAATAGGCATAAGTGTGTGTGTAATATGTACATGTAACTAGTAACCTAGCTATTCACAACAAATTTATGTTACAACCCCAAAAACATTTATATAAAACTTAGTCCATCAGGATTTGTTATGTTAACTCATTAAAACAAAAAAAAGAATAGAGCAGATATGTACCTAAATTTGTTGATATGCTGAAATTTTCGTTTATTGTGGTTTTTATATTTCAAATTAAAGCACAAGTGTGACACCTTGTACTCGACCCAGTTGTTGGATCCGAATATAAAATGTCACATTTCGTTGCCGAAGCAACTCACTTTTCCAATTTTTTTTTTTTTTGAAAAGGAAACGTAGTGGTAAACATTTCTGCCTATTTTACATAAAACCCCTTGCAAAATTTAGATTTTCAAAAAATATCCACATTAAAATTATCTCCCAAATCAATTCCTAGCACTACAATTTCTCAAAACATATCAATAAACTAGATTTCTATGCTTTACTATTTTTATCAAAACGCTAGTTATAAAATACTAGCTAAGAAAACGTAATGAAAATATTTAAATTCAGTTTACGACATAATATTATATATTTATCAGCCTAGGTACATGCCATTTACATCAACTATAAAGTAAACTCTTCACCAACATTATTTGAGCTGAACTTCGATTCTTTGGATGCTGCTGGAACGATCTAATGAATCTAACTACCTGCGCTCGAAAAAATAGACAAATCGTACACTGGGCAATTTTTATGCTCAGTGGTGCTAATATCATATAAATCATTACATAAGTATTGGACACAAATTAATTGATAGAAATTAACTAAAACATGATTATAAATATCATTAATAACATCACAATAAAAGAAAATTCTAATATTAATAAACTTTAATATTTTGATATTGACAAATCGAATAAAGAAAAAGCTTTTTAATTAAATTCAAAATCACGTAATTAATTTAATTTGCACAATATGGAAATTCAAATAAATTCAAGTTTTGTTTTTGCTTTTCTTTCAATTTAGACCCCGTACTAAAGTTTAGACTCATAACCAGATAGACAAATCTGCCATCCCGAGTTGTTCGGCAACGATAACTATTAGAGTAGTCCACGACCCTCTAGGAATTGGGGCTAACAATAATAACAACTGACCAACTTGGCCTTCTCTCCCTCGACCCTCTGGGAATTGGGGAGATCTAAATTCTCTGACATAAAGACTCTATGGCATGCTAACTATATTTGATTTAGTCTAACTTAGTGAAACGGGGTAAAAATCAAATTTCATGATCCATTTCAATTCTATTTTCATATAATTATCATTTCAATTCTGTTTCGTATTCAAATCACATATCGTCTAATGTAAAATAGGCTTCCAATTTGAAACATATTAAATATTTTTGCTACAATCATCTAAAATCATAATACTCAAATCCAAATCATAATAATGAATTCGCTAATTTAGTCTTATGAAAACATAGTATCCATCTCAAACATAATTTTATAAATATTAATTAAATTATTCAAGCTCATCCAAAACTCATAAAAATAAAATAAAATAAAATAAATATAACTAGTCATATTAAATTAAATATTCTAAAGCTTAATGTAATGAAAATAAGATATTAGCACAAACCGAAGTTTTAATCGCTTTACTCCTTTTCTTCGCCTTTCTCTTTCAATATGTTTACTTCGTTTTTAGCTACAATAACAGCAATTCAATACGAAACAACGTCATTTATCCATTCTAAAACTAAAACTAATAAAAACAAGCTTAAATATGCATGATTATTCATATTGACAACTTAAGTTTTCTAGTCCGAAATTCGCATATCTTTCGACTCGATTATCCGTTTTCAATTCCATCTTCACCAGAGTACTCATTGCCTCACAAGCTATCATTTAATACCAATATTACACAAAGTGGCCAATGTTCTCTACTTCCTCTTAACATGGCCAAATATACCAAATAAACTTTTCATCCATTTTTGTTTCTTTTTCACACTTCTAATAAGTTAGAACTCATCTTCTAATAATTTTCTATCCAAAAATATATCTATTTCACTTAAGTGTTCTAAGCTTCCATCAATGTCCTTTAATGGCAACTTTCAAAATACTTGATAAAATAAAAAATTATTGCTATATATATATATGTAAAGCAAGCTTCTCTGATTCAAAATCTAAAAAAAAAAAAAAAAAAATAGAAGAAAAACCATACCTTACACTTAAATTTGAAGGAAAATGATGGAAGAAAAAAAAATTTTCCCCCATTGACATGAAAAAGAAAGAAGATAAGAAAGGTTGAGTAGAAAATAAAATACAATTTTTCCAAGATTCTGGCGCTTTTCCTTCTTGATTTGCTTTGTGGGTCTGCCTTTATTTGTTTGAATGTTATGGCAGTGAAGGGGAAGTGTGTGTTGGTGTAGAGTGATTGTTTTTTTATTGTGTTTTATCGGTGGCATTCGGTGCCAGTGATTGGAAGTGGAAGGTCTCTATCAAAGGCAGTAGCTGGAAAAAGGTTTACTGAAGGCTGTTTTCATTGGGATTAATCGGTGATCTTATTTGTTTGTTTCTTTATCTTTTAGTAGTTTATGTCTTTTCGTGAAGGGGGTCCCCTCTTTCATATGTACTATGCATGTTATGTAAATTCTGTGGAAAACCTTTTAAGGGACCCACGTTGTTAAATCTGGTATTTTCCGTGATTAATTATACTTCGTCTTTTGCATGAAAACGGGGTATTTCAAAAGGTCTTCTTATTTTTTAGTCGTTATTTCTGCATGCATGGAGGTTTTTTGTGGCACTACCTTTGGTGTTTTTTTGTACCTAGATTGAAAGTTTTTGTTAACTCCTTTGTTGATTTTCTATTTTGTTGTTGCATCTTTCTTTTGTTTTTTTCTTTCTTCTTTTCTGTTAGTTTTTAGTGTTTTTGTTCCCTTTTGGTTCTTGTGTTTCTTGTGTTGTTTTCTTTCTGGTTCTTCTTAGGTTTCTTTACCTTATTTGGATTTTGGTTTTAAGTCGACATTTGTTTTGGCTTTCAGTGGCTGATGCAGGAGAGTACGATGAGTAATAAGGAAACGATGACTGATGACATAAACGAGTTATTGGAAAAGCTAAAATTCTCGGAAGAAGAGGCTATCCAGTTTATTAGCACAAACGTCAAAAACAACTGTCAAAAATTTGAATCATGGCCAGTGGGCAGAATAATGGCGAAAGAAAAACCGAATGGGGAGGCGATGTATAGGGTTTTTAAGACACTATGGTTCACGAAAAAAGAGGTAAAGTTTGTTGTTTTGAAGGATAAGGCAATAATTGTTAAGTTTGGTTGTTTGGAAGACAGAAGTAGAATCCTCAACCTTATGCCCTGGTTGTTCAACAATTGCTTATTCTCAATGATGCCTTTTGAAAAGGACAAAGACATCGATTCCTATGAGTTAAACATATCTACTTTCTGGCTAAGGATTTACAACATACCTCTGGAATATATGGATCGTCAAACTACGTTGGATGTGGGAAAAGCCATAGGTGAACTGGTGGCAATCGATTGGAAGGATAGAAATGGAGGATGGACTGAATTCATAAGAATAAAAGTTAAAATCAATACATCAAAACCTTGAGGAGGATTGTGAAGCTTGTGGGAAGAGAAGGGGTTGAAATAACTTGTGTGCTGAACTATGAGAGGCTACCAGATTTTTGCTATTTTTGTGGATTGTTTGGACACACCACTAAAAGATGCCGAAACAAAGTGGGAGTTTCAGAGTCAAGTGTGTCAAACCTACAATATGGGAGTTGGATGAGGGCAACTATAATGATTCCGAACCAAGAAAGGGGAACATATCGTAATGGAGTAGAAATTGTGAAGACAAAGACATTATCGAATGAGGATAGAGAGGAAAGTAATACAGATACAAGGGAAGATATTGGACAATTAGTTCAAAAAGGGAAAGAGAAGGAGTGTGAAGGGGATTCAATGTCTACTTCACCCTTGGAAAAACGGAGCCATAAAGAAACGAGAAATGGTTTATTTCGTTTCAAAAATAAGAGAAAGAGACAGAGGGGCCCGAATGGAGATAATACAGATGAGAGTCCATCCAAATTAGTGAAAAGAAAGTTATTGGATAAGGTTTCACCTTTTAAGGTGGCGGCTAGAGATCAACCCCGCCAAGAGCAATGAAGGTCTTAAGCTAGAACTGTCATGGGGTAGGGAACTCTGCGACAGTTCGTGAATTGAAGCAACTTCTTGTTTCTAATGTTCCGAATATTGTTTTTTTATGCGAAACTAAAATCCATTCTAATAGCTTCTCTCGTATTCGTTCGATATGCAGGATAGAGGGTTGCATGGCTGTTAGTTCGGAGGGGAAGAGTGGTGGTCTGGCCTTGTTGTGGATGGAGGGTGTGAAGGTTACGGTGCAAAACTACTCGAAACACCATATTGATTCCTTGTTTAGCTTGGATGATGGTGAGACGATCCATTTCACTGGATTTTATGGCCAAGCTGACCCAAACTTAAGGAAACAGTCTTGGGACATACTTAGGAGGGTGAAAAGCACGGACAATGAAGGTTGGGTTGTAGGGGGCGACTTCAACGCCATCCTAAACAATGCTGAAAAGGAAGGAGGTCGCAGAAAACCTAGGAGTTCTATGGACGACTTTCGTAATATCCTGGAGGAGTTGGCGTTGGTTGATGTTAAAACTGGCAATGGTTGGTTTACATGGACCAATAACAGAGAGGGAGCTGAGTTAGTCAAAGAGAGGCCGGACAGATTTCTCATCTCAGAAGATATGATTGAAAAAATGCCGTTTCTTAATACTAAAATTGTACGCCAGTCCAAATCTGACCATGAAACTATTTTAATGAATTCATTGGGGAATAAGCCAGGGGAGAAAAGTAAGGACCCTAGGTTCTGGTTCAGGTATGACGTTTGTTGGGCAAAAGAGCAAGAGGCTAGGGACATCATCACTCGCTTTCGGTCTAACGAGGGCAGCAACTTTTTCGATAAATTGGAGATGGTTCGTGAGAAGCTTAGCCCGTGGCAGTACTGTCGTTACAAAAGAATGAAGAATAAAATTAACGGCCTGGAAAAGAAAATTACCAGACTCATGGATGGGCCAAGTTGTGAGAGCTCGACAAATCAACTCAAGTCAGCTCGAGGTAAGTTGGGTCATCTTTATGAGGTGGAGGAAAAATACTAGGCGCTTCGGGCTCGGACCCTTTGGCTTAGGAAAGGTGATAGAAATACGTGCTACTTCCACATTCGGGCTTCTGGTCGTAGAAAAAATAATTGTATTGAAAAACTAAAAGATTCGCATGGGACTTGGCATGAAGACAAGAGTGAGATTTGCAACATAGCGTCGAGCTATTTCAATGATCTTTTCAAGACCACTATTGCCTCAGATGG
Organism: Gossypium rotundifolium; assembly: GCA_025506655.1. Lineage (NCBI taxonomy): Eukaryota > Viridiplantae > Streptophyta > Magnoliopsida > Malvales > Malvaceae > Gossypium > Gossypium rotundifolium. The sequence continues at coordinate 123,513,376 of CP106723.1, forward strand.
GGAAGTTGATTTGCACTTTATTCCTGAATGCATCACTATTAGCATGAATAGCAGCTTAAATAAAGAGTTCACTAACGAGGAAATTTTGAATGCCTTCAAACAAATGGATCCTCGGAAGGCCCCGGGGATTGATGGGCTTTCAGGAAGTTTTTTCAAAGAGCACTGGCCAACAGTGGGTAATGACGTTCTTAGCCTGTGTCATGATATCCTGAAGGGCAATAAAAATGTTGATTGTATAAATGAAACTTTACTTGTTATGATCCCTAAGATTAAGAACCCGTGTGAAATGACTAACTTCCGTCCGATAGTCTGTGCAAGGTCATTTATAAGATTATCTTTAAGGTCCTGGAAAATCGACTAAAAGATGTTCTCCCCTATTATATTAGCCAAAATCAGACCACCTTCATTCATGGTCGGATGATTCATGACAACGTGTTAATTTCCCATAAGCTCATGCACTACCTCCGTAGTTCTAAAAATGGCTCGAATAAGGGTTGTGTGGTCAAGCTCGATATGAGTAAAGGTTATGACCGAGTGGAGTGGAGCTTTCTTGAGAAATTGTTGATTAAAATGGGATTTTCTAGAGATTGGGTTATGAAAATTATGAATTGTGTCTGCATTACATTTGATGCAGAGTTAAATGTAATATGACTCTTACTGATGTTATTGTTCCGGAAAGGGGTCTTCGCCAATGGGACCGTTTGTCCCCTTATATATTCCTCTTTTGCATAGATGTTTTCTCCCGCATGCTTATTAATGCTCAAAAGACTAATAAAATCAAAGGCATCCGTCCTAGCAAAGATGGTCCTAGAATGAACTACCTCTTTTTTGTTGACAATGCTCTTTTTTTTGTTAGGAACCGACAAAGTGAAGTGGAGGCCTTTTCACAAATTCTGGATTCCTTCGAGAAGATGTCTGGCCAGAGCATTAACCTTGAAAAATTGATGGTCTACTTCAGTCCTAACACCCCTCCGCAACGGTGCACAACATTTGGTGACTTGCTTAAAATGAAGGTGGTTGACAAGCTCGACGATTATCTTGGTTTTCCCCTTCATGTTGGAAAAAAGAAGTCTAGTGCTTTCCAAAGTATCTTGGATTGCACGGCCAGTAGAATCAAGAGCTGGTCGAAGAGATTATTGTCTTATGGCGGTAAAGAGATTTTTATAAAGCCCATCCTTCAGTCGATCCCGACCTATGCTTTCTCGGTGTTCTTTGCCCCCAATGGTGTCCTTGAGGAGCTCCAATCTTTGTTTAGCCGTGTGTGGTGGGGGGAAAGGAGAGTAACAGGGGTTGGAACATGATGTCCTGGGATCGGATGTGCTATCCCAAAGGCATGGGGGGTCTTGGCTCCAGGGATTTACGTCGCTTTAACGTGGCTATCTTGGGCCGGCAAGTGTGGCGCCTCATTAACTGCAAAGACACCTTATGTTACAAAGTCCTGAGTGCTAAATATTTCCCCAACGATGATGTGTTTCACCCCAAGAGCATGCATAAGCCTTCCTACACATAGCAGAGTATTGCAAAGGCTGCTAGTGCTTTGCATGAGGGCTCCGGCTGGAACGTGGGCAATGGCAGAAGCATTAATATTTGGCTGGATAACTGGAGTTTTGAAGGTCTGTCTAGCGTCTCCATTTGCCTCAACAAAATTCGGATCCATGAGAACAAGGCATGTGAGCTGTTGAATGAGAGGAAAGACGGCTGGAATAAAAAAGGGTTACTGAGCTTTATGGTGATAATTTGGGGGACCAAATCAGCAAATTCCCCATTATTCATAATGGTCCTGACGATCGATGCATCTGGTTCCATAACCCTCACGGCCTCTTTTCTTCTAAGTTTGCTTATTCCTAGTTAATCCTCAAGCATGTTGGATATAGGCCCACCGTATTTTTTGGAGACTCACGTGGAAGCTACAAACTCTCCCGAAGATCTGTATTTTTTGCTGGAGAGTAGGTCATGACCTTCTCCCAACGTACGAGAAAATTTCAAGCATTCGGGGTGAGTTTAACAGTACCTGCCCGAGATGCGGTGATGAGAAGGAATCCCTTATTCACACGTTGAAAAACTGCCCTCTGGCCCGAGCAGTACTGGTGCATGGTGGCCTTAACAATCATTTGCTTGATGGGAGTTATGCCCGGTGTATCGACTGGATTGAAGATGTGGCTCGTGTGTTAGATAAAAAGGCCATATCTGATTTTACCACCGTGTTTTGGAATGTCTGGAATAGTAGAAATAATCGTGTTTTTCGGGGCGTGGAGGAAAAAAGCCAAAATAACTTGGGAGAGAGCTGCATCATTAAGCCATGACTTTCGCATCTTTAATTTGTTGGAGAAACCTATGCTGCCTAGACCTACTTTGAAGAAAGCCTGGAGGAAACCAATTCAGGGGGTGGTTAAAATTAATTTTGACGCCACTATTACGAGTAAGAAAATGAGTTACGGACTTGTGGCCAGGGATCACGATGGTTTTGTTCTTGGCTGTAGGATGGGCACTGTGAATAAAGATATGGAGATTGAATAGGCTGAGCTGCTGGCGCTTGAAGAAAGTATTAATTTTGCTCGGTCAATAAGCTGGTCAAAGCTGAATTTTGAAACAGATTCTGTCAGCCTTGTTAATCATTTTAATAGAAGGAATGCTGATTTAACGACTATGGGCCACCGCATCCAGGATATGTACAACATGGACTCTTTTTGTTGTAATCAAGTAGCAGACTTTCTTTGTAATTGAGCTATGACCAAAAATCGCACCATAAATTTTAACATGAATTATTCGTCGGATATCCATAATTTTATTTTAAATGATGCAATAAATTAATGTTGACCTTCGGATTTTTTTTATCAAAAAAAAAAGAAAAAGAAAGAAGATGAGAAAGATGTTACCTTTCTCTTTTATATATATTATAATATTAATTAATAAAATATTATTACTTATTAAAAATTATAACTTAATTAAAAATCATTTAAAAGCCATCATTAAACCATTGATTTTTTTAAGTAATGGAAAATTGCCATTAAATCCTTTTAATTAAAATAAAATAGGATAATTGCACTTTAGTCTCTATGGTTTTCCAACTTATTCAATTTAATCCTAAACTCGATAATGAATTTTAACTTAACCACATACTCTTCGATAATAGTTTGTGTTTTCATATGTGACGGTTTTCTCTAAAAATGATTACAATTTCTTATACTACTATTTATTTATAGATCACTTTTCATGAACTTCTACTATAAATATTCTTCTTCTCTTCCTTTTTTTTTTAAAAAAAAGTGAGGATGTTACAACAAATATTTTAGAGAGGTGACTCTCTCTTTTCTAAAGATTGGATATCTAAAAAGTTACGTACGTGTAATGTTAGGCTCAATATACACCAAGATAAGAGGTGAATTGGTGTTTTAAAAGATTTAAGAAAATATGACAAATAAGAGAAACATTAGGATTTATAGTAGTTCAACCCCAATTGTCTATCTCCACTGCCTTGGCTTACCAAAATTAAGAATTTTTTCAAATTCACTCGTTTGTAACCTTTTGAGGATAAAATTTAATCTTTACGAACATTATATTTTCTAAAGTTGAAAATCAATTCAAAAATATCTACAAAAATTAATTACCTTTTAAAGAGGTAGCTCAACTTGAAAATAATATTTGAATTAAGGGGAGGTAGCAAAATTTTCAATGGTTTTATTATATCAAAAGGGGGGAAATTCTAAGCAGTAGTTTTTCAAATGTTTTGATTTAACAAAGTGAAATTTGCATTTAAATGATAAAATCTTATAAAATTATTTTCAAATGTTTGCAAACTTACAAAATTAGGTGACTTCTACCAACACAAGTGCATACTTGTATTGATAATCTTAAAGCTGAACAATCTTGAATTAGTTCTCTTAACGGAAATAAAGTTGGTACGTATTTGTAGATGGTTTAACCAAGATTGAGAGGTGCAATTTGTCCATACATATATAGAGGGTAATCATGTGGCTGATGTGATGTCAACGTTTGTTTTTTCCTTGCCTATGGGTCACCTTGATTTCACCTGCTCATCTAATGAAATTCTTTGTATCCTCCATAATCCAGATAATTATTTAATAATATTTTCTTTTCCCTACATAGAAAAACTGTTTATTGTTACTAAAAATATAGTTAAAATTTTATAAAATTATAAAGAGAGTTTAGAAAAACAAAATTCAAAATTGGCCGATATTGACGAGTCAATTTTCTTTCAAAAAAATTCTAACGTTTTTCAATTTTTGTAATTTTAAAATTTTAACAATATTTTTATTGAATTGTTCCAAATGCATTTTGATTTTTTTTGTAATTTTATAAAATTAACAAATTTTTATGTTTTGAATTATATTAATTTTTTAAAATTTTATAATCTATATATTTTCTCATATTTTTCTTAAAAATATTTACTTTTTAATTTATACTCTCTTTTTAAAATTTTAAAGCTTTTTTAATAATTTTATAATAATTAGAAAGGAAGACACATATCATTACCTTGTTTATCCACATGTTGCATCCTAATTTGGCCACATTACCCAAATGTTCAAAAATTAACAGCGTTAATTATAAGAATTAATTTGTGAAACGAACGTCAACCTCAAAAACCAAAGTGATCCAAAAAAAAATTTAGGGGCCACCCAAGTTCCTCTAACGCACCCCAGTGACGTCAAGACTTTAATGGCGTCATCCAGTGGTTCAAACGCCATTACATACGATCTGAACTCTGACTCCCGTGTCTTCTTGTGCCGTCATTGCGAAAACCACGTCCTGTCGTCGAACAACTTCATTGACGTCATAGTTACACATGGGACGTCGCGAATCCTGTGCCGCGAACCAGTAATGTGCGTGATCAGCTCCCAGCAAGCCTTTTTATCACTATAAACTGTCAATTCGACAACCTCCAGGCTGGCCTGCAAACGATTTCTATCCTTCCCCTGCGGTGAATGTGCTTTGCAAGCAATGCAACAAATACCTAGGCGAGACAGTAATTACGGGTGGAGTTGGCCAAGTGCCTACAGGGCCGAGCATGGAACAAAGGTTTATGTTGCATCCGGGTGAGTTGTTGTTTTGGGACGGAAGCAGATTAGTTGGTGCTGAATCACTCAAGCCAGTCCCGTAAGAACAAAATAGTGAATTCGAAGCAAAGTCAGAACGCAATTTCTACAAGGAAAAACAATTGTTGCTGGGTTTTTTCCTCTTCATTTTAGCTTCCATTTTTTTGATTAATGGTCGTATGGTCATTAAAATACTGTAAATGTGAGATTGTGGTAGTATAATTGTTGTTGGTTTTGTTAGCTTGCATGAGAAACTGATTCAAGTATAAAAAAATTTTACACAAAAAATGTCCCTGTTTCGTAGAAGCACGCGTGTTTTGATTTTTCTCCAATATTTTGAAGCATTTGTCCGTCTTTATTCTTGCTAAAAGAATAATTGGATAGTTGAGTGAGGAGGGTTGTCCATGCATATGGTGGGGTTTTAATTTTGTAGCGGTGGCGTGCCGCTCGAGGATGTACGATCGCTATATACGTGGTTGGCCTTGAACTTCATAGCCTGAATTAGGTCCTGCTCGTTGGGAAAGAAAGTCTTTCTTGTAAAGGTTTTGTCGTTTCTCTGCCATTATTCACTCTTACGCAGGTTTGCATGGTTTTAAGTTTTTTTTGGAAAAATAACTCAAAAATTTTAATTAATTATATAAATTACTCATTTTTTTAATTAAAATCTCCGGTAAAAATTAGTAAAGTTAAAGAATTTGACCCCACCAACATGTTACAGTAATTAAGATAAAAATTAATTTTTGCTAAATTAAGTAGAATAATGTCTGTATAAATATAAAAAATATTATAATTTATAAAAAAATTAGAAGACTTTAAAAATAATTTTTAATTTTTTGGTAGAGCCAAATTAATTGACACCACCAGATTTCGATGACTGACACCCTATTACTTTGTTCTTTCCTTTTTTTTTTTTAAAGTTTTGTCCTATATTACTTTGTTTATTATTTTGTTCTATTATTTCTTTTTTTATTTTTTAAGTTTTTATTTGTCCTTATTTATTTTATTTATTTATTTTATTATTAATTTTAAAAATTTGAAATGTATATTTAAAATGTTTTATAATATATTTTAAAATTTTAAATATATTTTTAAATTTTTTAAATTTTAAATATTATTTTTAATAATATAAAATATTTAAATATTTTAAAATATGACATTTCAAATTTATTATTAGTTTTATAATATTTTAAATGTATATTTTAAATTTTAAATATTTTTAAATTGTTTTATAATATTTTAAATATTATAATATATATTTTAATTTTTAATTTAAATTTTATTTTTAATATATATATTTTTAAATAAAGTCATATTTTTTAACAAATAAATATTTTTAACAAATATTTTTTGATTTTTTCTAATTAAATCAAATTTCACTTTTTAAATAAAATATTATTTTTAAAATTTTAAATAGAATTTTAAAAAGTTTGAATATCTTTAAAATAATTTAAAATCATAATTTAAAATAAATTCATATTTTTTAACAAATATTTTTTTATTTTTTCTACTTAAATCAAATTTCACTTTTTATATAAAATATTATTTTTAAAATTTTAAATAGAATTTAAAAAAGGTTTGAATATCTTTAAAATAATTTAAAACCATAATTTAAAATATTATAAAACAAATTAAAAAATATTTAATATTTAAAATATACATTTAAAATATTATAAATTTAATAATAAATTTGAAAGGTCATATCTTTAAAATATTTAAATGTTTTATTTTATTAAAAAATGTATTTAATATTTAAAAAGTAATATTTAAAATTTGAAAAATAATTTAAAAATGTATATTTAAAATTTAAAAAAAATATATTATAAAATATTTCATGTAACACCCCCTAACCCTTATCCATCGCCGGAACAGAGTTACGGAGCATTACCAAACATTACAGATCAAATACAAACAATTCATAAATATTCACATATAAACAAATAATTAAATCATATAGTCCCTTTATAAATCATCGAGGCTCAAAACAAGTTCAAATACATTTAAAACATGTCAAATAATTAATCTAATGATCTAACCAAAGATACCAACATAGGTATCGTTACATATTTTTATCAAAATTTAAACAACATTAATTTCATTCTAGCTAAATCTAATAACATATCAATTTAATCCAAATTTTAACCTATTTCATACTCATTTTACCTCAACTTAAACATACATTTTTTTATAACTTAACATGTCAAACATATATTCATATATATATATATATATATATAAAAGTAACTAATATCATTTTATAACATTATTTACAATCATTTTCCCAAAATGACTTGCATAAACATCCTACGTACATGTCATTATCAAAAGAAATATACTTCACCACTTTGAGTTCGGGATTGACTTTGGATGCTGATTCAACGATCTGACTTTAACCTAACCTGCGCACGAAAAATAACCGTACGCTGAGTATAAACTCAGTGGTATTTCTATAATCTGAATACTTTAAAATAAAATAATCAAACATGCACATTTAATTCAAACAATTTCCAAATCCATTCAATTAATCAATTCACATATAAATCATTTATCACACATTTAATTCTCATCAAGAGCTATTTTAAATAGCTTTTCTCACTTTGAATTTACATATCATTTGGCAATAACAATACTCTTTTTATGAACCCTTAGTTCATGCATTCATTTATACAATTCAATTCAATGTCTAATTTCAAATTCACATTCAATATCATTCAATATCAATTTTATTGCCAATTCATTTATTTACCCTATTAACACGACTCGAACTTTGGCAGATACACGGATCTAACAAAACACACCGCTTGGCACCCAGTGCCTTATCGGATAATTCGAAGTAATAAGTTAAAACTGTAACAGCCCGATTTAGAGGCTAGTCGGAATAGTGATCTCGGGATCACTATTTCGAGATCGGAGAAATTATTTTCATGATATATTATGAGTTAAAACATGATAGCATATGAGCATTAAAATTTTGGTATTTTTAATTTTAACGTTTTCGTGTTTAATTTGCGAAAAAGGACTAAATCGCATTAAGTGCGAAAGTTCCATTCTATATGCTAAGAGTACCAAATGGCTATGGATTGTTAAATGGGGGTATTTAAAAGGCAATTTAGCCTTTGAAAGAGGCTTGGCCGGCCATAAGAGAGCATGGGAGACAAAATTTTCAATTAGTGTCAAAGTTAGTAGTAGTAGGTGGACTAATTTGACTTTTAATAATAGAATAAGGAGAGAAAAGTTATCATCTTTTTCTCCTACCATCTTCCATTGAAAATTTGCAGCAAATAAGGGTAGAAACCTTCAAAAATTTCAGCAAACTCTCATCCATTCAAGTAAGTGTCCTAGTGAACTTTTCTTGAAAATAATTATACTTTTGAGATCCCTAAAGCTTAAGCTTTCAAATGAGGGGACTATTGTGCAATGTTGTGAAAGGTTTAGAGTTTTACCATGAGAGCTACTTTAGTTGTTTGTTGCATTTTTAAGGAAGAACTTGAGTCTTAGTTGTTAGATGAACAACTTTTAAAAAGGTATTAGCATGAGGACACTAAATAGGACCTTAATGAAAAGGTTATGAACTTGGTAGTAAGTATGTGAAATATTGATTATTGATGATAGCTCTAAGAGCATTAAATGTTTGCCTCGGCTTGTTGAAGATAAAAAATGTGATTAGAATTAATTTTCGAGCCTAGAGGCAAAACGGTCATTTTGCCAAAATCTAGGGGGTAAAATGGTAATTTTGCCTAAGTAGGACTATTGAGATGCTTATATGAATAAAATGATTAAAATGAGCTAATTTTCTATTATAGAGCAAGAGAAGACGAGAATTCACCTCAATCGTGGAAAGGATAAAGTCGTGGCCTAAATCGAAGAACTAACTCATTTTGAAAATGAGATAAGTTTGTATGATTTCTAAGCTTTATGAGTACTATCATTGAATTGCTTAGTATAATATACATTGCGATTTTGTAATGCCTATCATTTTTGTGAACAAAGAGTTTAAACATGAGCAAGCCCCGATTGAATATGAATTCCTCAGGATACCCGATGTACCACACAAGATATCATGTAAGTCCAAGACAAGCTTGGCATTGATCAAGATATCATGTAAGTCCAAGGCAAGCTTGGCATTGATCAAGATATCATGTAAGTCCAAGACAAGCTTGGCATTGATCAAGATATCATGTAAGTCCAAGGCAAGCTTGGCATTGATCAAGATATCATGTAAGTCCAAGGCATGCTTGGCATTGATCAAGATATCATGTAAGTCCAAGGCAAGCTTGGCATTGATCAAGATATCATGTAAGTCCAAGGCATGCTTGGCATTGATCAAGATATCATGTAAGTCCAAGGCAAGCTTGGTATTGATCAAGATATCATATAAGTCCAAGGCAAGCTTGGCATTGAGTAAATTATCAAGGAAAGACTTCATGTAAGTCCATGTCAAGACATGGCCTTGAAACCAAGATGAGAAATTCCATGTAAGACCATGCCTAAGATATGGCTTGGGTGGCATGCTAAGTGAGAAGAGATCCAGTATCCTCGGGTATTCGTAGAAGTTCATCGGGAAAACAGGTAAGGTTAATAATGAGGTAACAAGAGGGCTAAGAAAATAAAGCTAGCATCAAAATAAATTAAATATTACTCATGTTATGAATGAAGAATTAGAGATCATAATGATTATTGTTGAAGTACACTGATCAATGTGATCAAGTGACACAGGTATCATGTTTACTTTACAAAAATGAGCATCATGAGACATGTAAGAACCAAGCATGAGTAAGTAAGCTTTAGAGCTGAAATTACGACACTATTGTTATGCTAAATGGTTTTATTAAGCAAGCTTATTGACATGTTTTTTACTTGCAAACTTACTAAGCTAAATGCTTACGTATTTGATTGTTTCTTTCTATGTAGTCCCGCTAAGCTAATTTGTGGATCATCGGAGTCGGAGCTCGTAGCACACTATCAACTCTTATTTTGGTATAGCCGAGTTACTTTACTAAGTATGGCATGTATAGGAAACATTCATTTTGTGGACATGTTTTTAGAAGGGCCTTTGTAAAAGCTATCAAGTTTATTATTCTTTTGTATATGGCTAAGTGATTGGCCAAATTTGACTAAGTATTTATGTTTATTGAGACCAATGAAGTATGTGGTATTATTCATAAAATTGAGTTGTTATTGCATCGTTGAATTGTGTATGGATATGATTTTCATTTCAGGGTGGTTAACGGTTTGGTAAATAGCCTATAAGTGCCCACACGGTTGGACACACGGGCGTGTGCCAAGGCCGTGTTAACCCTGCACCTTAGTATTATAAATCAGAATAGGCCACGGGTAAATTCCACAACCGTGTGTATATTATACACACAGGTTGGACATGGGCGTGTGCCCAGACCGTGTTGATTTAGTCAGTATATCAAGGATTAGCACACGGTCTAAGCCCACGGGCGTGTCATGGCCATGTGAAATTAGTCAGTAGCCTCCCACGGTTGGAAGACACGGGTGTGTCTAAGCCGTGCGGAAATAGTCAGTAGCTTCCCACGGTTTGAGGGTATGGGCGTGCTTAAGGGTACACGGGCGTGTTCCAAGTTACACGGGTGTGTGAACCCTGCTTCAAAAATGAATTATTTGATTTAGTTTCGAAAGTTTTCAGACACGAGTTTAAGGCCTCGTAGGCCCTTGTAATGTATGGGTTGACTAAGAAAGTGAAATTTTTAAGTTGGAACGAAATTTTATAGCTTGTAAGTACATGTTTAAGTGAGTTCAAGCATAGTAATGTCTCGTATCCAGACCCAGCATCGGTCTTGGGTGCGGGATGTTACTAACACCCAGTGTCTTATCGGCCTTGCTAAAGTAAGTTGGTACCCAGTACCTCATCGAATTTATCCGAAGTAATAAAATGACACCCAATGTCTCATTGACTCGAAGTCGAATTATCCCTGAATACTTCCAATCTTATGACATGCCAACAATATCCAACTCAGCCCAATACAGTTAATAGGGATTTTCAATTCACTTTTCAACACAACCAATATTCAATATTCAATTGTCACAATATTCACATTTTAATATGAATCAATAATTTCATCCATTACAAATTCATACAATCTCAATTCAATATCAAGCTAATAATAAATAACACTCACCTTAATTACTTACCATACACATTAATTTTAAAATATATCAAATAAAAATTACTAAATTCGGATTATGGAAATACAAACCGTATTTATCGAGTTACTCATCGTCAACTTTCTTCGTTCCTTTCTTAGCTGATGTCTCCAGCACAATGTTAGCTACGGAAATTAAAATAATTTAAAATCATCAATAAACACAATTTCACATTGAATATTTAAATTTATACACAACTTTTGCCTAAATTCTAATTTAATCCTTAACTAAACTAACTTTATTTTTACAAAACTAATTCCATATCTCATTCAAATTTCCACTTTAAACTAATTTCAACTCTCTAATTTCACCATAAAACCCTAAATTCAAAATTCTTTCAATTTAGCCCATATTACTTAAAACTTATGATTTATTTTACAATTCAATCCTTTATTCAATTCTAACTTGAAGTTGTATCAATTTAACCCTAATTCTTCAATTAATTCAACATAAACTACATTTAAAATTCACTAACTTTCAAAATTCTAACATAAATCAAATAGTATTTTGTTTTAGAATCCTAAAAACTCAAAAATTACAAGAAAAGGAATTAAATTGACTTACCTCTTGAACTTCAAACCTTTAAAAACCCTATTTTCTCTTCTTTCTTTTCTCTTTTCTTTTTCTCCCTTTTTCCCCTGGTTTTCGTTTCAACTTTCTGTTCTTCTTTCCATCTTTGTTTCTTTATTTTGTTTTATTATTATTATTTACTTTACGTTACTATAATAATATAAAAATATTTTAACATAATAATAATTCTTAAATAATAAGTAATGTATATAATTTGTATAAATATATGTACATAAATACCGCACATGTCATTGTCTATATCATACACTTGTATTTTCTTTATGTTTATTATATTAATTTAATATTATAATAACATAATAATTATTATTTCTTAAATAATAAGTAAATACATATATATATTACAATTGTATGTATGTATTTATTACACATGTACATTTTTATTACCATAAAATTGTCTGAATTTGACACTACAACAAAACAATCCTATAGAGACACTTTTTTTGACATAAGACGACGCAAAAAAGGTTGGCATAGGTTTCGCGACACTTCGTCCGACGCTTCCAAAATGGTTGTATATAGTGCAGTTGGTATATGCATGGCGACGCTTTTTCAAAAGCGTCGCCATAAGTCAACATAAGCCGACCATTATTGAAGGGTTGTGAAAAGTTTAGTCAATACTGACCTTTAAAAAAGGTTGGAAAAGACCTAGTCAAGTCCAACCTTTGAAAAAGGTTGTTATAGACATGTTTAAGGCAACCTTAAAAAGGTTGGTATAGTTCTTGTCTAAGGGAACTTTTTACAAATGGTTGGGATAGATCCGTCTAAGGCAACCTTAAAAAAGTTGGTATAGACCTTGTCTAAGGCAACTTTTAAAAACGGTTGGGATAAATTCGTCTAAGGCAACCTTAAAAAGGTTGGTATAGACCTTGTCTAAGACAACCTATAAAAAAGGTTGGGATAGACCTATCTAAGGCAACCTTAAACAAGTTGGGATAGACCATGTCTAAAGCAACCTTTAAAAAAGATTGGGATAGACCCGTCTAAGGCAACCTTAAAAAGGTTGGGATAGACGTTGTCTAAGACAACCTTTAAAAAAGGTTGTGATAGACCCGTTTAAAGCAACCTTAAAAAGGTTGGGATAAATCTTGTCTAAGGCAACCTTTAAAAAAGGTTAAGATAAACCCATCTAAAGTAACCTTAAAAAGATTAAAATAGACACGTATAATGTAAATTTTTTTATTTCAATATTAATATATTTTTATAAATATTTACAATGAATAATGATAGGAATTGTGCTTTAAATACAACTAAAAAATATAAAATTAAAATTAAAATTAAAATAAATATTGAATATTCACTACAAAAATCAATCCAACAATTAAAATACACTAACATTTAGTGAAATGTATACTACTAACATTCAACTCAATATACAAAAGTAAACAAATAAAAACTACCTAAGAAGATGGACATTTATATTGATCTACATAAAAGCTAATACATTTTGAAACGCAACTTCAATTCCAAGAAACTCGTTGATCTCTTATTTCTCGAAGGTAGCCCCAAGAAACTTCAATTCCTTTCGTTAAGTTTTTCCTTCTCATAATCACGCCCCGCACTGCATTAAAGTAATAATAAGTTAGACATTGTAAGCCCGCAAGAAAGCCTTGTATGAAGATAAATGAATATAATTATATGAAGATAAATGAACGAACCTTGACACCTTTAAAGATAAATCAAAGTTCGAACTTCAAATGCGACTATTTGCGAGATATAAACAAACATTCAATAATGTTAACCAAGACCTCCAAATAAGAGTGCAACAAAAAGTCATTCAAAACTTGGCTAACCATTATAAAATAAATAGAGCAACATAGTAAGGTTCAAGGTGGTAATGGTTACTTTTCTAATCCTACAAGGGTAATAATTAGAACAAACATGACAAGATCTATATTTTGTAGCACAAATGTAATTTTTAAAAAAGTTTCTTGAAGATGGGTAACAAGCATGTGATTAGCAAGCTTGAGATACAACTTTCTTGTATTATTTTGTGTTGAAAGTGGTTTTGACAAGAAATAGATTTTGGAAAGTGAATGGATTACTTCAATTTGAATTTATTGATGGGGAAAATTTTCAATATCTTGTGTGTGGAGCGGTTCCCTTCTATTAACTTGCTTAAATAGTTGGTATTGATTTCATGGATGGAACTTGTAGCTAGGAGTAAAGGCTTGTATGGATAAGGAGAAAACTTAACCAATCCCTCTCTAGATGATCTGTAAATCCACTAGCACATGGCGATTCATCTTATTTTCTTAAAGATGCATGACATCATAGACCAAGATTTCATTTGGCATGCTAAAAAGAATATAAATTGCAAAAAGGCTTTATAAATTTTAAATTTTTAACAAAATAAAAAGAAGAGGAAAAAGTTCTGAAAACAACCCTAAAATATTACCTTGATGTGATAATTATTTATACGTTGATGATAGTTATGGCAAACGATAGATATGCTTCCCAAAAGAAATGTGCTACATGCATTAATGAAAAAATTAAGAAAACACAACCGAACTAACATTGGTGAATACTTACCCTCTTGAGCAATCAAGATAAAATAGGGTATTAAATGATATGCGACTTGAACAATTCGGAAAGATCCCAAGCCCGCATTCAAACACGTAAGATACAATAAAATAAGTTTAACATTGTCAATGATAGAAACATAAAGACATGAATTATATGATAAGGATGATTAATCGAAAAATAAGAACTCACGGCTGAGTGAGATATGACAAGAAATGAAATATTGTTTGTAATAAATAAAGGCACGTGCATCAAATAATTTAGATTACCTTAGCAAACAAATTTTTCAAAAAGAAATAAATAAAATAGTTACCATCTATGTAAGGACTTTTCATTTTCCCTAACTCAAACATGTGTATAGGGGTAAGATACTCAAAATATAAGGAGAAACTTTGAAAACATTGAACATATTCGTGTGGGACACTACATCTATCCGGTAATTGCCACCGAGTTCGAGCAAAATAGGTTACCATAGTTCAAAAACATAAGTTTTGAATAATAAATTGTTCACTTTTATTATTACAAGACATAGTGAAAGCCATTTGTCTTTGCACATATTCTCTACAAGAATGGTTTTTGTTAGAAAAATAGGGCATGTTTATACATGAGGAACCATGAGAATAACACATTCATATTTCAAGCCTAATAGCTAATTGAGTGCACATCAGTAAAAGATTCCATGTCCAACTTTATACTGGACAAGTGTCATGTTGTTAACAATAACCATGGTTTGCAGTAGAGGTGTACATGGGTCAGGCTGACTGCCTAGCCAAAGGCCCGTCCAAAATGTGGGAGGTTTGGGCAAAATATAGGCCGAAAAATGGGCTTGGACAAAAAATAAGGCCTGCTTAAAAATGGGCCGAGCTCGTATAAGGCATTTTTGGCTGCTGGCTTTACCAAATTTTGACCAGAGTTCATTAAAGGAAAAAATTATTTTTTAATATTATTTTCTTATTATTTTCTCCTTATTTTGCTACCATTTTACTATTATGTTTCTATTATTTTGTTGTTATTGTTTAGATATTATATAAAACTTATTTTATTGTTAATTTTATTATTATTTTAAAGAAATTTGTTAATTTTTTTATTATTTTAGAGGCATTTGCTTGTTAAGTTGCATCTATTTTAGTGTTATTTTAGTCTACATATTTTTTAAAATTTATTTTCAATTTGTTGAAAATTATTTATTTTGATTTTTTAGTATTTTGATGTATTATATATATTTAAAATTATATAAAATAATATAAAAATTAATACTGGTAGTAGAGCCAGTCTAGAGTTTTAGCATTTTTATATGGACCGGGCTTGGGCAAAATTTTAGGCCCATTTTTTGGGCCCGAGCCCAATGAACGGGCCTAAATTTTTAGTTGGGCTCGGCCCAAACTCGGCCTGGCCCAGCCCGTGTACACCTCTAGTCTGCAGCCATCAAGATGTTGTCCAATCAATCTTTCCGAAAGCAAATAGTACTCTCTTAGTATTTTATGGCTCTGTTGCATGTACCCTTCAATTTACCTTAACATAATGAATAACACTTCGACCTTCCAAACCACAGGAAAACTCACAGAGAATGACATATACCATGTGGTCTACATAGATGACATGTTGGTAAATAAAATTAAATATAACAAACATTCAAATGATGACCTTTCTAATAACTGAAGTGCTCTAATAGACTTACAACATTTGTGTGCACAATTCCAGGTGATACAAACACAACGTTAACACCAGCTTCAACAGGTAGCTATTTGTGGAGGACACTACTAAACATGACCTGCAAGCAAAGGCACCACTTTCATAAGCCATTGTCGATGTAATATTTACTTTACATCTTGCTTATATCCAACTTTTTATTTCTAGATGATTAGTTACTACAACAGGATGAAAAATCATGTATGTTGTAGAAAACGCCAGAGGTTGCATTGAGTTGAAAGACCAACTTACTTGTTAAACTAAGTGATCTCTCTCCATATTTAAATTTAGAAGAGAGAAAAAAATTGTAATTGTATTGTTGCCATGTAACACCCCAAACCCGGCCCATGAGTCCTGACCGGATCTGGTATGTTACGGAGTAAAATAATTTGAATCCTTTTGAGTGTCTGGTGAAAACTTGTTAAAATGTGGCTAAGGTATTAAAACGGTGTTTGAAAACTCAGTTGGGATTTTTATAAACATGGTTGTGTTGATAAACCCTTTGAAAACGTTTGATCATGTAACATTTTAAAATCGTCAAAGTTATAGTTGACTTGGTTTATTTGTGTTACCCGATGGTAACATCTTTGAAAAACTCGTAGAAGTTACTTAGTTGGAAAAAGTTACTTTTAACCGGTTCACTTATCATTAATAAATTCCATTTTTAATATAACATAAGTAAATAAAACAATGAAATAAACATCTAAATAATAATTAGCGGCCTTATTACAACCCAAATAAAAAGACTTAGAAAATAAATGAACTAAAACTGAATTAAATAAGGTTCCAAATCGAGAAACAAGCATGGTCACCTCGAGTCCTCCCGGCTCCATCTCCGTGATCTACTCATCGCAAAATAGTATGGGAAGGGTGAGTCACCAAGACTCAAGTGTAAATCCCCACCGGAAAATACAACTCATACACAATTTATTAATAGACATGCAACATGCAACCCAACTAACCATCCGTACTCCTTTAACTACCCGTGTGGTCAAAACCACCGTGGTCAAAACCACCGTGACTAGAGTCACAAATCAAATGATGGGGCCAACCCATCGTGTGGTCAAAACCACTAATGACCATAGGTCACAAATATCATAATATGGTCAAAACCACTGGTGGTACCAAATCACTGGGACTTAGTCACAATTATCATCGGTGTGGTCAAAACCACTGGTGATCGAAGTCACAATAAATCTGATGGGGCCAACCCATCTTGTGGTCAAAACCACTGGTGACAGTCCATAAAATCATCCCCCTCCTCTCATCAATCCCACCATCATCATGCTTACATAACAATATCATAATCCCATATATCATGCATAGCATTAAACCGCATATGATGGCATACTCAATCATATATCATAGACAAAGTAATAGGGGACTTACCCGGAATCCATGCTTAAGCCCACAAGCATATCTCATAGATCACTACCATAATTATTAACAAGGCAACAATATAGCAAAGTTTACTAATAAAGTGTGTAAAGAGTTTACACACCTATTACTACCGAAATTCCTAGATCCCGAAGATCTGATCTACGATGCTAGATCCTTGACCCTATAATCGGCCAACAATAGGGTTAGGGACTTAGGCTTATTCGGCCAAACTAAAAATCCCGAAGGATATGTTGTTCTTGAAATATGGCCTTTGGTCGAATGTGCTTAACCACTACCAAACTTACCGAAATCCTTAATTTGTCACTTGAGTCTTCGAGATCCCTACCAAAACACATGTTAAAATCGGCTTGCACAATCACACTTAATCAAGGCCTATGGTCGAATGTTACTTACCACCCTATCTTAGGAAAACAAATCCCGAAAGCTTCCTTCAATCGGCTATGGCTTCCCTACAATCGGCTTTTATCACTTCATTAGAGAACTTAAAGGCCATACGGCCAATACATAAATCCCGGAAGGGGAAAAAGAGTTGTCGCACCCTTACCTTAAAGATGGATTCGGCAAGTCACACCAATATTCGGCACCCCTAATTGATGTCAATAGCTTTCGGCTCCTTCAAAGAACAAGAACGGGGTTTTAATACTAAGATTTAGAATGAAGAAAGAAGAGTAGTAAAGTTTAGTCACTACATAAAATCGGTCAAGGGAAGAAAAGATTACCCTTACCAAACTATTGAAATCGGCAGCACCTTAGTTAGGGAGGATTCGGTCTAACACAAGATGGAAGGGCTGGAATTTCTTGAGTGGAAGAGGGGGAAGGTTCGGCTAATAGGAATAAGAAAAAGAGAAGGAAGAGATGTAGGACTTAATGGTGGTTTCGGTTTGAGAAAGAATAAAAGAAAAAGATGGTAGATGAGAGTGTTAGGGAGATTTGGCCAAAGCTAAAAGGAGAAGGAGAATCAAAGGTTTTGGTTTTTGGTATGCCTTAGCCGAAAATATCAAGCTAGGTGCCTAAAGGAGTTTCGGCCACCACCTTGCACTCTCCTTGCCGTTTACTCCTCTCCAACAATGAGTCCTATCACCGGCCATCACCTTTCTTTTTGGTGATAATTCCAACCTTTAATTATCACAAATAAAACAAGATTTACCTTACTTTTAATCTCCTAATCACCTCTTCAACAATTATAATGAAAATGAAATACTAACAACTACCCCTTCCAGCCGAATATGTGCAAAAATTAAGCTTTATCCTCATCAATTTAAGAGTCCAACATGCAGCCATCAACTCCCTTTCCATGCACGCCAGCTTGCATAAAAAAAATAAAACCAATTGCTGCTTCTTTGGTTCGAACCCAGGACCTCACTGCCGCAGCCCTCCTTACAACGCCCCATGCCATTCCTCCCAATTGACTTTCATGTCATAACACCTCACCATTTAATTATAAGGCCTTCCTAGGCCGATCACCCCAAAAATAAAATGCCAAAATGCCACTCCAGCAGCTCGAACCTATGACCTGCGCCCATCTTCTCCTCCAACTCTTAAGTGGCGCATGAAAGCCACTTAGCCAATTAGTTCTTTGTGTCATGCTTCTCCCGAATTTTTACTTAAGCCCTATCTCACCTAGCTCCCTCCTTTTAAACACTTAAAAAGAAATTTTTAGTCCTAAGTCAGGCCTAGCTCGGGGTTATTTCTAGACCCTAAAACATGTCAATAATCATAGTATTCATTCTTTCAAGCACACACATGGAAAAATGATCAAATTTTCAAACAACCCCTAATTTAGGGTGTTACATGCCAAGGAAACATGTAACACCCCAAACCCGACCCAGAAGTTAGGCCTGAATCTGGCGTGTCACAATGAAGAAAACGTATAAAGGACTTGAAATTCGTACTAAAATAAGTTTTGTTAAAATCAAGAAAAACAAGTTTGATTTGAGACATTTGATAAAATACTACTAACCTCGAAGATTGATTGATAAATCATTAGATTTGAACTAATAATCTTATAAAACGTGACTTTTAAAAATGACATTGAAAATTCGAAGAAGATTTCCATATTAAAAATATTTGTAAAAATTTTATTATGAATTCCATTTGTTAATCGATTTTGGAAAACCTTTATTTTAGCTTTTAGAAAAATTCTCGTTTAAAACAATTTAAGCAAAATAATAAGTAAACGAACCATAAAGCAAATAATAAAATAGTTCAGAGGCATTATTATAACTTAAACCAAAATAATAAAGTAACGGGAATAGAAAATTTAAAATTTAATAACACTATTTCTGAAGAATGGCCTCCACCGAGTCATCCATGGCCCAAGTCCACCTCACGGAGCATTACCTACAGGGTTAAGAAAGAAGGGGGTGAGTTACTTAGAACTCAGTGTGTAACCCACTCACCGTTGTTCACTGGGCCAAAATCCATAAAGCAAATATTTGGGCCTAAGCCCATTTACAAATGTAACAATATAACAAATATAAAATGCATGTGATATGCAATTCCCAACCAAGCCTAAATTTCCATCCGCTACACACCACCGTACCAACCAACACACCATGGGGATCAAGTCAACCCACCCCGCCAACACACCAATAGCAGGCATTAAGCCAATTATAATATTTGTGGCGAGCCACCGAACTAGATTTTTGGCAGCAGCCATTGTGACAGAGTCACCGAACTAGATTTTTGTTGTGACAGAGTCACCGAATTAGATTTGTGGCAGCAGCCATTGTGACAGAGTCACCGAACTAGATTTGTGGCAACAGCCATTCTTCTCTTCACAATTATCCCAACCCATGCGGTCATGTATATACATATTTAATGCATAATAATATATTCATAAGGTAAATTTCAACAACAAGCCCATATTACAAGTTACCAATTTGGCCCATTAGTCAGAAATTTTGGCCCATTTAACGATCTAGCAGACGTTGGCCCATTTAACACATAAGGCCCTTTTCACAATATTCTCACTTGGCCAATTTAACAAAATAATCATATGACCCATTTAACGATCTAGCAATTTTTTGCCCATTAAACATATTGTTGGCCCTCATAACAAAATATATCAGATTGGCCCATAAAGTAATATGTCAATTCAGTTCATTAAGCAATTTCATATTTCAGCCCATTAGGGGCAATACTGTAATTCGGCCCATAAGGGCGTTTTCGTAATTCGGCCTATAAGGGTATTTTCGTAATTTTACTCGTCGAGGGTAATTCAGTAATCTTACCACCCAGGGGTATTTCGGTAATTTACCCTCTAAGGGTATTATGGTAATTTCACAACCTAGGCTTAACTACTAATTTGGAGCATAAAATCGAAACTGTCCATCTGCGTCATACTGAATAAATTGACCATAACTCGAGTTAGAAAACTCAAAACCTAAATCTGTAAATTTTCTTTGAAAGTAGGCACATATATCTTTCTCCTCTAATTTTTCCAGAATTTTTAGCTTAACCATTTAGTACATTTTATTCCTTAAAGTTTTCCTTGTTTCACTGTCCAATGATTCTGACCTCTCTTTCCTTAATCACAAATATCTTACTGTACGCTTTTAATCTACTACTCCCACTTGTTTCCATCGAAAATAGGTTCAGTAAGGAATCCATACATATAAATTATGTCCCATAATTCACTTTGCATAATTTTATATGATTTTTCCAAAATAGAACAGAATACCCCGAAGTCATTCAGAACCAGTCTCACTAAAATTAATATATCTCGGAATATAATATTCCTTTTCCTTCTCCGTTTCTTCCATATTAAAGTAGACACAGTAAGATTTAATATGATATCTTACTTACTTTGTAATTCCTTTTATCCAATTTTTCGTGATTTTTCAAATACATGTCACTGTTTCTGATCAAACTATTTTATTACAAAATACGATTACCACTATGAATATACGCACTCCCGAGTGATCACGGATGCCGGTTATCGATTTTATTTGGTATTTCTATCAAATCACAGAATATTTCATGTAAAATTTCAAAGAGATGTGAGACTTACTCACCATTTCAAACATAAATTCGGAAGGGTACGGGATTACACACCTTATTTGGAATCTGTAACACGATATTCTCCGCGGCACCTAAAGATACAGTCGGTCAACAATTAATCCAAAACTCAATTTACCATTTCAACTAATATTTAATTGATTAAAAATATATATCACTTACCAACAATCCAAATCTCTTATTACGAGGGATAGATCGAGCGATTAAGTACCTAAAACATATAGTCGATTAATTATCCTTCAATCCTCTTAATACAATAACCAAGGAAGTTATTGAAAAAGACTATGAGAGAGCTTCCTTACCTTGAACAATGAAATTCCCATTTCACACGATCTTCCTATGGCTAAGGTCGATTAAGCGATGTGGTAGAAAATTGGCACTCCTCTATACCACTACAAAGAAAGAAATGATCTTATTGGAGCGAGTACAAAAATATGATGATTCGGTTCCTCCCAGATCAAAACTTATTTTTAGCACCAAGAGAAAGAAAACGAGATAAATGTTGGAAGAATGCTTACCGATTGATCAAAGATTGAATGTAAGTATGGATGAGAAGAAAGGTAGAAAGGAAATGAGAGTTCGGTTTATAAAGAAAATGAAAATGAATATTAGGCTATCAAGAGGGAGATAAACAAGAGATGAAAATCTTGATCAAACAAAAGAGTAAGAAGATGCACAAATGTGCTTGAAGAATTCAGCCAAAGTAAAATGAAAGGAGAAAATATGGTCACCAAGGCTAGGAATTTCGGCACAAAGCAAAAGAAAGGATTGAGAGAAAAACACCAAATTGTGCAAAAGTGATTTTTGGCCTAATCAACACCAAAAATCCTACCAAAAGACTAAGCAATTTTGGCTATCACTCTATAGCCCTAAACTGCTACATACATGCTCTAAAGGTCAAAAACTTTGCCAACCACCCTTTCCATAACCTTTCCCTTAAAATATGCCACATGTTCCCCCTACATTCCCTTTTTCTTTTGATTCCTTTCCCTAACTTCATCCTTGCCTTATTCTTTTAGCCACCTTACCAAAATAATGAAGTCCACCCTTGCCAAAATTACTCCTTGACCGACACAATAAAGAAGGGAAGGAAAAATAAAAGTCAAATTGCACACAAAGTGATTTGAACCTCTTCCCTCAAGGTACTTCACTTGATGCCATAACCTCTTTACTAATTGCTCATTTATGCTAACCATTTATTCATTTATTTCCATATGCTTTAAGGTCACTTACTCCATCTCCTTAAAGTGCTAAAATACCAAATTTTTCCTAAGGCCCAATTAAACCCGAGACTTCATAGAAACCTTGTAACCTTCCAAATTCACTTAGCTAATAAGTCCAATTTGCAATAATGCCATTCTCTTGTTCTCAAAATTTTAAACATTCCTACGCCCAAGGCCCATTGGGCCCAATCCTACTAAGCCCAATTTCGGGATGTTACAAGACATCCCAATTGTTAGCAATTGAAAATTTTAACTAGGAGGTCTCAAATTCAATAGAAGAAGAAATAAGAATCATTTACTACGACAATTAGGATAAATGAAACAGATTTCTGTGCATAGCGTGTCAAATTGCCGAGATGTAAAATACAATCAAGCCACCTTACAAAGCTTGTGAAAATCTAGCCCCACCGTGTTCAGCTCCATCATCTTTACAACCTCTTGCACCTACTAACACGATAAGATTGCAATAAAGAACTCACAATCATCAAGTTAAAATAAATTATAAAAGCGAAACCGTAATAATCTCAAAACCCAAAATCTTAGCCTTATTCCTCCGAGCTAGAGGATCGAATCCAAAACCAAAATGACTCGACTTCGTTCAACATTGGGTACATGAACAACCCTCTCATTTCTCCATCCTGTAAAATGAAGCTAGAAGTCAAAAGATTCCGTGAAAATTACCATTCTTTCACTACATTTCAAAATTCTTCAAATACTCTATTAGCTTTGGATCGAACAAACTTCTTTTTTCTACTATTTTATTTATGTAAAAGCGGAAGAACAATCCCGAACTAGAAGGCATGTTAAAAAGCACAAAGCGAAAACATAGAAAGCTTCTTCATGTGTATATATATAGTATTAATCAAATTAGAGATGTACCTTGAATTGTACCCCAAGAGTGAAATTCTTGTGAAAAGCGGAATGGTTCCTTTCATCGACTTCATCCCGAGAGAATACTTGACCCCACAAGTTGAACAGGCATGGAGAAGAAAATCAGATTGACCTAACTCCAAATGAAACTGCATAACTTCTCTTCTTATTTAGATTTCTCCCATTTGAACCACATTCTTCCCTTGAAACCCTAGTCTCTGATATGGGTTTATCAAACTTGTCATCGCCAGATTATTTTTTCTTGTCATTCCTTAAGAAGTCCCAAAAGTAAATAAAATTAAAAAACAAAACAAAACAAAACAAAAATCCAGACTTTTTGTAGAAAAGAAAATACCAATTAAAATTTGAAGCTCTACGCGTGTAGGTGTTAACAATGGTGTGCTGGCTCTTCTCCCAGGTGGCTAATTCATCGTTTTCATCATCGCTGAAAACTTGTAACATCCTGATCTAGGGGTTGCTTGCAATTTAATTATTTTTCCCATATGTGTGCTTGAAGAAATGAATACTATGATTACTTAACATGTTTTAGGGTCTAGTGATAACCTCGGGCTAGGCCTGACTTAGGGCTAGAAGTTTTTTTTTTTGGCACTTGAGAAGAGGAAGCTAAATGAATGAGGCTTTAAGAATTGTTTGGTGCGAAACATGACACAAAGATCATGTAATAAGGTGGCTTGGGACGCAATCTTAAGGGCTTGAAGGTGGCGTCAAAGGGAGCTTCAAGGAAGAGGTTCAATCTTGGTAGTCATAAGGGGATGTGTTTTATTTTTTGGGCTTTTTGGCGTTAAAGGAAGGGGGCTAAGCTTAGAGAGGCTTTAAAAGATTTTTGTGGGTGAGGTTGGACATGAAAGTCGGATTGGTAAAGTGGCATAGGGCCTTGGTGAATGCCGCCTAAGCAAGGGGGAGGAGGACTCGAGTTCGAGTCACGGTGATAGCATAGGGGTTTTTTTTTATTTTTTTTTAAATTGGCGCCATGGAGAGGGAAGTGTTGGACTGACAATTGGGACTTTGGAAGGATAGGATAAACATCATTTTTTATTTTATTTGAAGAAGTGATTAGATAAAATTTATCAAAAGGGTGAGAGTTGGTAGAATAATGGAGTATGGGCAAGGGGCTATCGGTTTTAAGGAGTTGGTATGGCGAATGCCTTAGACTCATTTATTGATTATTTTTCTTCTTTTCTCTCAAATAGCTAGCCAAAACTTCCATCACCTTCATCTCCCTCTTTTCTCTTTGAAGTTGTGAAGCCGAAATCACCACTCTCATCTTGTTTTTCTTCTCTCCTCTTCACCATATTTTGTGCCGAAACCTCCAAGCTTTCCTCTTGTCTTGCTTTGGCCGAATAGCAAGAGAGCACAGATTCTTTTCGGGATTTCTTATTCAAATCGATCAGTGAGGGGGTAAGTGGACATGGTCGAATGACTTTTGTTTGAATTATGGTTGTGGCCGAATGGCCTATGACTCATATTAATGTGATTAAAGCCGATTGTAGGAAAGGGGACAGTCTAACGCTGTGAATATTCGGGGTTTGATTGGAAACCAAATCCGTTTAAGGTAAGTGCCGCAAATGAGCCTTTGGTATTAAGTTGTTATGGCCGAATAGGCCTATGTCACTAACCTTGTTGTTGGCCGAATATAGGGTCAAAGGATCTAGCACAGTAGATCGGATCTTCGGGATTTAGGAATTGCGTTAGTAACAGGTGTGTAAACTCTTACACACTTTATTAGCATAGACTATTTATTATGTTGCTGTATAACCTCTCGTGTTGTAACTTTGCCTTGTGGGCATAAGCTTGGATCCCGGGTAAGTCCCTAATACGTGATCTATGATGTATGTTTGTGTATGCCATCATATGCTGATGAGTGCTATGCTATACATAAATGCATGATATATGGGTTATGATATTTGTTATGTGAGCATGATGATGGTGGGATTGATGAGAGGAGGGGGATGATCTCTATGGACTGTCACCAGTGGTTTTGACCACAAGATGGGTTGGCCCCATCAGTTTAATTGTGACTTCGGTCACGAGTGGTTTTGACCACTCCGTTGATAAATTGTGCCTAAGTCCCAGTGGTTTGGTACCACCAGTGGTTTTGACCACATATTGATAAATTGTGACTTATGGTCATCAATGGTTTTGACCACACGATGGGTTGGCCCCATCACTTGATTTGTGACTCTAGTCACCAGTGGTTTTGACCACCAGTGGTTTTGACCACACGGGGTAGTTAAAGGAGTACGGATGGTTAGTTGGGTTGCATGTTTGCATGTCTATTAATAAATTGTGTATGAATTGCACTTCCGGGTGGGGGATTTATACACTGAGTCTTGGTGACTCACCCTTTCCCATATTATTTTGCGAGATGAGTAGATCATGGAGATGGAGCCGAGAGGACTCGAGGCGCCATGCTTGTTCTTTGGATTTGGAATTTTATTGGATTCAGTTCAAGTTTATTTATTTTCTAAATTTCTAATTTGGGTTGTAATAAGGCCGTTAGTTTATTATTTTGGATGTTTACATAGTTGTTTTTTTACTTTACTTATACTATATTACAAATGAAATTATAAAATGTTAAGTGAATTGGTTAAAAGCAACATTTTCAAATTAAGTAACTTTTACGAGTTTTCAAAGATGTTACCATCGGGTAGCAAAATTCACCCAGTTAACAATAACTCTGATGACTTTAAAATTTTAAATGATCAAATGTTTTCAAAGGGTTTTCAACACAACCATGTTTATAAAAAATCAATCCCTCCTGAGTTTTATCAAACACTGTTTTATAACCTTATCAGTATTTTCAAATTTTTACCAGGGAATCAAAATCTTTCAAACGTTTTTACTCCGTGACAAACCAGATCCGATCAGGGCTCATGGGCCGGGTTTGGGGTGTTACAAAACTGGAGGTGAATTTGAGCGCTCAACCGACAGAGAAGAAGAAGGAGGCTTGAAGAAGGAATTTATTTTGGATTACCAAAATTAGTGAAACAAACTTGGAATTGTGGTTAAAGAAATTCATTGAAGTGTGAGGATTTTAAGGGAAATGCAGCCACAAGGTGACGGAGATGCAGCAGAGGGCTACCAACGGAGATGCAGCACTTTGATGTAGAGGATTGGGAAAAATTTTAGGGATTTTGGGGAAGGGGATTTGGGGAAAATAGAACGGGGAAAAAAAGAAAAAGATTTCGGGTGAAAATTAGAGATTTAGGGGAGGGGGTGAAAATAAAACGGCGTCGTATAGTAAAAAGTTTTTGTTTTAATTTTTTTTTCATTTTTAACATATTTTTTTATATTTTTTTAAATTTTGAATATTTAATTTTTTAACAGAAATATGGACTAAAATATTAAATTTTATATTTTCAAATATTTTTGAATATTTTTATAATTTTTAAATTAACATATAAAACAAATAATATCATGTTGGATTACAGTCGACTGACAAAAGAGAAAAGTTACTTAAAATAATCATGAAAATATATAATATTAATATAACACCCATTACCCCTATCCGTCGCCGGATCAGGGTACAAAGCATTATAGCAATATTATACACTTCTCCGATACATACATTTCAATTATAATTAAAATCATTCATAGTTACACTCTATGTCGCTATTATGGGCTTACGAGGCCCAAAACAATAATTAAAGTTGGTTCGAGACCAAACCGGAACTTTTTGACATTTAGAAGATTTTTACCAAAACAGGGTCACACGCCCATGTGACAATGATACGGACCGTGTGAGTAGACCGTGTGGTCCTCACACTCCCATGTATGGACCTCGCATGTAATTCGCTAGCATTCTGTTTAAGCACCACGGCCAAACCACACGCCCGTGAGGTGGCCGTGTCCTACCCCACGGATGAGACACATGACCGTGTCTCTAGCCCGTCTGGCATACATTAGGCTATTCTTCAAACCTTTTGTGTTCTCAACTCTTTGTACTAATATACAATATGTCGATCTTTGTTATACCTTTAGCTACCTCTAACTTAGCCACATCAAGACATTTCTCCATGCATGCATAAAATAGGTTTACTTATCTATAGGCATTATGAGCCACATCTCATGGTTCTATTCAACGAAGCAATATAAGCCTAAACATTTGGCTAATTCATAATAATACATACAACCAATAACTAAGTCTCTATACATGCCATTCACTTGAAAATAATTAGGAATTGTCATGATTCCAGCTTGACAAATTGATAGTGTGATGATACCTCCAACGATCTCCAACCCCGAGCCAACCTGGCAACACCTAGAGAAATAGGAAAATGGTGTAAGCTTTATAGTTTACAAAGTTGGCATATAATAATAATAATAAACAATCTATTTAACAATACTATCCCATTCCTCAATAGATATGCTTAAGAAAATAGAATCATTATTCACATGATTTCACCTTTTACTCAAGTTCAGCTAAGGCTGTTTTCCTGAGTCATAGTCACTAATTTAATTATTTCATAAGATAAAGAACTCAAAATTAAATTCTGTAAATTTTTCCTGAAATTAGACTCATATATCTTCTTGCCATAAAATTTTCAAAATTTTTGGCTTAGTCAATTAGTACAGTTTATTCATTAAAGTTTCCCCTGTTTCACTGTTTGACAGTTCTGCCCTCTCTTCACAAAATCTCAGATATCTCATTATACAGAATTCAAATAATGTTTTTGTTTGTTCCAAATAAAAATAGAATCACTAAGGATTCTAAGAATATAAAACATGCCCCATAATTATTTTTTTACAATTTATAATGAATTTTCCAAATCAGAACAGGGGATCACATAATTATTCTGAACCAGTCTTACAAAAATTTAAATATCTCAAAACATACAAATCCTTTGCTTGCTCTGTTTCTTTTATATGAAAATAGACTCAACGAGTTTTCAATCCATATCTCCTTAACTTTCTAATTCAATTTCCACTATTTTTGGTGATTTTTTAAAAGTACACAATTGCAGTTGTCTAGTACTATTTTAATGCAAATTTCACTTTTTCATAATTTCCATGTATTCACTTTCATTTTTTTTTCACATATGCACAAAAACATAGTATAACTTAGCATATAATTATCATTTGATCATAGGCACATCTCACTCATTTGCATCCTTACAATTGATGCATCATAACCCAAACACTTTATTCAACATATAAATTATACAATAGCAATTTCATACACATACCTGTATTATTTGTTCATACGGTTTCCTACTTAATTTCATACCTGCACTTCACTTATACAAACGGTTTCATATTCACACTTATTCATATAAATACATCAAACACAATGTTCAATTTCACATTATTATTACATGATTAAATCCCTTTCACATTCAATCACTTTTCATTATATCAATTCAATACCCGTTGAACCATACGGAATACTAAAGGATACGCGGAATAAGACACAGAGTGCCACACTGTAATATAGCCGAAGTTATCACTGTAATGTAGCCGAAGCTACCATTGTATTGTAGCCGAAGCTACCACTGTAACACTGGGGTTACCCTCGGGCCTGCTCACACAAGCTGTCAGTTCAAGGTTAATATACAATGCTGCTCACACAAGTCGTCGAGTCTCGCAACACGCGTACGATCACCCACCACCGATATAACACAATGAACCAAAGACCGGGAACACTTTCACACTGAAAACACTGAAATTCCTAGTGACATGTCACTTGTATCCTAATCGTTTCCTAAGGTTCAATCGGGACTTTTTCACACTTATTAACACTTAGTCAATATTCACTTAGTCACTTGTCTCAAGATAATACTAATTCACAATTACTCATAACATTCACAATCATAGGAATCACATTTAAGTACAATATTTCAATGCATTTCCATGTATCATAGACATATTTTAAATCAATTTATAAACATGGCACATTAAACATTTAATTCAACATAATTCACTTAATTCACTAATTTAGCTTTCAAATATAAATTACAATATTATTGTATTATTATTAACACACTAACTTACCTCGAATGTCGAAACGGCTACTTTTTCCGACTTACCCCACAACTTTGTTCTTCCTTGATCTTAGTCCAAATTTCATGTTTTCTTGATCTAACATGTCAAATTGACACTCATTTAATACATTTTGTCAACACACTAATCAATTCAATTCACATATCAAATTTTGGAAATTTTATAATTTTGCCCCTAACTTTTCAAAAATTATACTTTTACCCTTAAACTCGTAAATTAAACTTTATTCATTTTTCTTATGTTTTATGAGATGATGAACATTTTTTCCTTTCTATAACAACTTCAAATTTTTACTATAACACATACTTATGAACAATAACAACTTTTACCGATTAGCTCGTTTTACTCGTTTTTACCGAAAATCACTTAGCAAACATCGTTCTCCTAACCTCAAACATTCATATTCTACCATTAGATATCAAAATACATGCTTACCTAGCATGGGTATATTTTTTAAACTTTAATTACACTTCAAATTAATGGTAGAAATAGACAAATTAAGCTTCGAGGATCTCAAAAATACGAAAATCATTAAAAACAAGACAAAAACCATACCTATATAATCCAAAGAAGCTTGGCCGAATGGAGCTCATCCATGGCTGCCATTTTTGGTTTTTACAATCGGTTGAAGAAGGAAGAAAAAAATGTTAGCTTTTATCATTTTGTCTTATTAGGCCATTTTAGCTTAATTACAAAATTACCCTTTTTATTTTTAACTAACTACAAAAATACCAAACAAATATCTTCCATCAACTTATAAGTGGACTAATTTCTTCATAATGACATTCACTTTAAAAACTCACAATCACACCCTTTATTATCTGGAACACACATTTCACACCTATAACAATTTAATCCTAATAACCAAATTCACTTTTTCGATAAAATTTCTCAACGAAATTTTCACACAACAATTCAATCACATTATAGACCTCAAATTGATAATCCAAGCTATGTCATACTTAAAGCTTCTAGGACCTCATATTTTGCAACTTATTTAATTTAGTCCAAAAGTCAAATTGGACACTTTATGCTTAAAATTTCTTCATGAATTTTTTTACACATGCATACGAACATATCATAAACCTCATAACATTCATAAAATAATTATTTTTACTTTAGATTCGTGGTCTCAAACCACTATTTTGACTAGGCCCTAATTCAGGATGTTACAATTAATATAGAAATTAATATGTTTTGAATAATAAAATAAAAGTTAAAATTTATTATTAGTCATTGTATTATGCCATATTTAATTTCTATATTATAATTTGATCATTTTAGTTTATTTACTTTCTACATTTTAAAATTTTAGTATTGATCAAATACTAAAAGTTAAATTTGTTAAGTTAAATTATGTTATTTTTGAAAACATATATTAATCTTATTTTTATATAATTTGACAAAAAAATCATGTTATTTGAATTAATGAGTTTAATGGTAGACAAAAATAAAATAAAAAAGTCTAAATTTCAAAAAGTTTTAAAGAAGTATAAAAATTCAAAATAATTGCCAAGAATTTTCCCTAAATTTTAACAATTTGCAAAAAAAAAAAAAAAAAAAATCGTTGTAGATGGTATATCATAATTTATTAACTTTTAGGAAATATCCACAAAAATACGTTTCAATCCAAAAAATATTGGGAAATCCTAAAACTATACATGAATTATGATTTAATATGCAATTGTATACATAAAATTTTAATTTGATCCAATTATTATAATTTATTAACACAATTATTGATATATCATCATTTTATGTTACATAAAATGGCCAGTTACTGGTCTAACCGAATCAAAGCCATTCTTCAGACTAGTAACCCCAGCTAGCTCCCAATCCGACCAGCCAATATTGTCCGGTTCAAACATCATTGACCAACACTAAAATAGTAAATTGATTTCTAGAATGGTATAATTATCCAGCATAACAATGAATGAGAAACCGAAAAACCTGGTCAAATCGAACTGATTAATTCTAATTAGATTAGTTCGATTTCTAACACGAGAACGAACATATGACATTCTAAGAACCCTACAAATAAGGGTGAAAAAGGCTTGATTAAAAATAGCTCAGTTCCGATTGACATCGATTAACTAATTTATAGACCAAATCGTTCTTTAGTAGCATTGGCCTCTCATTCATTCACGTCTTCATTTGATCTACCCTAAGCCCTAAACTATATAATTCTAAACCCCAAATTCTAAAACACTCCCTCTAAACCATAAACCATAACCCTTAAATATTGGAAACCTAAACTCAAAACCATATCCCATAAACTACAAACCCTTAAACCTTTAACTCCAAACCTTAAACCCTAAATTAATTAGATAAAATTTTAATATTATATATTCTTTCAATATTTTAGGAAATTTAAATAACATTTTCAATTTACTAATTAATTTTGTTTCTCTATAGATCAATGGGTTGCTAATTTTTTAATTTTAATATATATAAGGTTTATCTATTATTTCTTAAATAATTTCAACTATAATTATAATTTTAATATATTCATATTAATATTATCCCTAAACCTTAAACCCTATACCAATAATTACAAAATCCTAAAATCCTAAACCCCAAACCCATAAACATAAAACCCTAAAACCTTAAACAATAAACTATAATCCCTAAACCCTAAACTCTAAACCTTAAACCCTAAACTAAATTAATTTTTTGCGGCATTTTTAATAAAAACCTTATTCACACTCGAAGCTATTAAGTTATTTTTAGTTTGAATATATATAATTATTCACAAATTGATGCTGTAAAATGTTAAGAATATTCATATTTTAAATCCAATTTTTTGGTACTACACATTCAAAAAAAGCCAGAATTAAGGAAATTTGGGACGTTACACCTTTATACAAAGAGTTAGCCAGAGCGTATGTTGACAAGTTTATCCCAACACTTAGGAAAGTGTCACCCCAAAATTGTCGTCTTAGGACTAGACAAAAGCCAACTCTTATTCAAGCGTTGCCTTAGGCATACATATCCCAACCCTTATACAAAGAGTTGGCTAAAACGTAGTCTATCACAACATTTAGGAAAGTGTCGCCGCAAAAGTGTCGTCTCAGGACTACACAAAAGCCAACTCTTATTCAAGCGTTGCCTTAGTCATACATATCCCAACCCTTATACAAAGAGTTGGCCAATGCATAGTCTATCCCAACACTTAGGAAAGTGTCGCCACAAAAGTGTCATCTTAGGACTACACAAAAGTCAACTATTATTCAAGCGTTGCCTTAGGCATACATATCCCAACCCTTATAGAAAGAGTTAGCCAAAGCGTAGTCTATCCCAACACTTAGGAAAGTGTAGCCACAAAAGTGTCGTCTTAGGACTACACAAAAGCCAACTCTTATTCAAGTTTTGCCTTAAGCATACATATCCCAACCCTTATACAAAGAGTTGGCCAAAACGTATGTTGGCAAGTCTATTCCAACACTTAGAAAAGTGTCACAATAAAAGTGTCATCTTAGGACTACACAAAAGCCAACTCTTATTCAAGCGTTGCCTTAGACATACATATCCCAACCCTTATACAAAGAGTTGTCCAAAGCGTATGTTGGCAACTCTATCCCAACACTTAGGAAAGTGTCACCCCAAAAGTGTCGTCTTAGGACTAGACAAAGCCAACTCTTATTTAAGCGTTGCCTTAGGCATGCATATCCCAACCCTTATAAAAGAGTTGGCCAAAGCGTATGTTGGCCAGTCTATCCCAACACTTAGGAAAGTGTTGCCCCATAAGTGTTGTCTTAGCACTATTTTGTTGTAGTGTGATTTATTTATTTAGTTAGTTATTATTAAATTATATACTTAAATATTAAGTATTTACATTTATAATTATTTTATACTTATGTACATTAATTGTACAATATATTTTATTGTTACCATACATTTGTATTCACTTTTTACTATACAAGTGTTACTTATGGTTTATTTTCTAATTTAATCCCTCAACTTATCTTTAATCTATAATTAAACTCACACTTTGTTCAATTTAATCCTTGTACCTAATTAATCTTAATTCAAGCTAATTTACCTAACCAAAACCTAATTAACCACAAATCTAACCTCATATATATTTTTAGTAAATATTTACGAGTCCGTTTTAAGAAAACGAAGGCCAAAAATACACTTTCGATTACTCAGTAAATTTTGGGTCATTACATTTCAAATATACATTTCAAGTTTTTAAAATCAATAATAAAAATAAATAATGACAAATAAAAACTTAAAAAAAGTAAAAAAGAAAAGAAAAGAAATAATAGAACAAAGTAATAAACAAAGTAATATAGTACAAAACTTAAAAAAAAGTAAATAAAAAAAAAGGAAAGAACAAAGTAATAGGGTGTAGGCATCGAAATCTGGTGGTACCAATTTATTTGCCTCCACCAGAAAATGGAAAATTATCTTTAAAGTCCTCCCATTTTTTCATAAATTGTAGTATTTTCCTGGTATTTATACAGATGACGCCATTCTACATGGCTCTACCAAAAAATTAATTTTTTTATCCTGGTTGCTAACGTGGCATGTTGGTGGCGCCAAACTCTTTGGCTCCACCAACTTTTACTGTAGACTTTAGGTCATTTATGTGTTTAATTAAAAAATAGGTCATTTAAATAATTAATTAAATTTTTTGGACTATTTTTATAAAAAAAAGCCATGGTTTTGTACATTTATCCTGCATGTTTCTTTGTTCGATTTTGTATGGCATGCCATTAATGGCATATTTTCCTTTTGACTTTTCTATGAAAATATTAAATATGATCATTCTCTTCCTGTTTTCATAGAATGCATTTATTTTACGTGTTTTTCTTGTTGTCTTATTAGGTTTTCTATCTTTTCTTGTTTTTTAAGTTTAAGTAGGGTTTGGTAGTTTTCTGCATGTTCTTTTTATCATCATTCTTGTTATTTTTGCTTGAATTCGGCTGCCTGGGTATTGGGGATTTGTGTTTTATCATGCTTTAGTGGATATGAGAGTTCGCTGGGGTGCTCGTAAGGTTTTGGGTGAGTTTCTTTGCGACTTGGCTTCTTGGCTGTGTTTTTAGTATGGCTTATGTTTCTTTATCTTCTTGTTTCCTCTTCCCCTTCCTAGCATATGATCTCCATTCTTGTTATCTTTGATTTTTCTAGTTTCTTTTTAATTTTTTCTGGTTCTTGGGTATTTCTAATTGTTGATGTTTTTGTTTTCCTTGATTTATTTCTTCGCAGAGTTCTTGAATCCATAGTGGTTGTTTTTGTTTCTTTGATCTGGATCATGGTTCACCATCAGGGGCAAAGCCAGAACAATTTTGTAGGGGGGCCGCATGAAATTTTAATTTTTTATAGTCTATATGTTTATAATTTTTAAAGGATTAAATTGAATTTTATAGTTTTAGGGGGGCCAAAGTGTAATTTTACCTTTACTAATTTAAAATTTTTAAAAAATCTCAAGGGCCTAAATAGCAATTTTACATTTTAGGGGGCCGGGGCCCCTACCAGCCTCTTAGGTTCGCCCCTGTCCACCATCCTTTCTTATGTGTATATGTGGGCGCCAGGATGGCAAAAGATATTAACGAACTCTTGGAGAGGTTAAATTTCTCAAATGAAGAAGCTACAAAGGTCGTTAGTACTAATTTGGGATCCAATAACTCGCAGGGTTTTGAGACACGGGCTATTGGGAAAATAATGTCAAGGGAGAAGGTTAATAGAGAAGCGATGTATTAGGTGTTTAAGTCACTATGGTTTACTACAGAGGATGTTAATTTTGTGGCCCTAAAAAAAGGTGTAATTTTGGTGAAGTTTGGCAACGTGGAAGATAGGAAGAGGATACTGAATATTTCTCATCGGTTGTTAGACCAGTGTTTATTTGCCATGTTACCCTATGTCAAAGACCAAGACATGGAGTCTTATACTTTCAACCTTACTCTATTTTGGGTAGGAATATTTATATACCCCTAGAGTACATGGATAAACAAGTTGCTTTGGATGTAGGCAAAGTGATTGGGGAAGTTGCTGCCATTGACTGGCGTGACAGAGATGGTGGATGGACAGAGTACATTTGGCTAAGGGTTATAATAGATGTTCTCAAACCTCTGTGAAAGGTGGTTCAATTTTTGAATAGCGAAGGTGTTGAGTTTGTTTGCGCTTACTTCTGTTACATTTGAGGTCTTATAAGTCACTCAAACCAAAAGTGTGATAAGAAGGAAGACATCAGCAAGTCAAACAACATAAGTTTCCAACATGGAAACTGGTTTAGAACTTCTATAGGAATGCCAAATCAGAATCGTGGTTACTAGAGAAATGGAGTAGAAGTCATTATAGATGAAAAAAGTCATGGAGAGTGAACCGAAAGGGGAGAATCAAGGAAACATAGTGGTAAATGAATCAACAGAACCGAAGGGTAAAAAAATATCAAACATATTGAGGAAAATTCTGAATTGAGTTCTCCTATGGAAAAACGTCCTACTAAGTTGACTCGTGAAGGTTTTGGGAAAATGAAAAGTAAAAGAACGAGGACAAGAGGAAGTAGTGGGGAGTTAACTAAAGAGAGCCCAAACAGAAATATTAGTAGGAAGTTGATGGATTGTTTATCACCCTCAAAGGCAACGGCTGACGACCAGCCCCTCTAAGAATAATGAAGTTCCTATGTTGGAATTGTCATGGGTTGGGGAACCCCGCGACAGTTTGGGAGCTTAAGCACCTCCTAGTTGCTAACAACCCCGATATTATTTTCCTTAGTGAAACAAAAATGAGTTCTAATGATTTCCATTGTGTTCAAAATAAATGCAGGATGCAAAGTGGTTTAGCTGTGAGCTCTAAGGGTTGTAGTGGTGGTCTTGCATTGATGTGGAGGGAAGGGGTGGATGTTGCCATCCAAAACTATTCCAAGCACCACATAGACTCATTGGTTCAGTTGGAGAATCATAGCAATATTAGATTTACTAGCTTTTATGGTTGTGCAAATCCAAACCTTAGAAGTAGCTCGTAGGACATGTTGAGAAGGGTTGGTGGCTTGGTTAGGGAGGATTGGGTGGTTAGGGGAGATTTTAATGCTATTCTAAATGATGCTGAAAAAGAGGGTGGTCATAGGAAGGCACGGGTGCAGATGAACGAGTTTAAGGACATCATGGATGTGATGGCTCTCATGGACATTAAACCCAATAAAGGGTGGTTTACTTAGGTTAACAATAAGAGTGAGGGTAGCATGATTAAAGAAAGGATAGATAGGTTCTTAACATTAGTGTCCGTGATTGAGAATTTCCTTATATGGCAACTTGTGTGGTGCGTCAAACAAAGTCTGACCATGATGCAATTATGATGGACATGTGGGCCGTAAGCTGAGAGAACATCTCAAATACCCTAGGCTGTGCTTCAATTTTGATGAATGTTGGGCTATAGATAGAGAGGCTAAAAGCATTATTAGCAATGCTTGGAATAGAGGTGTTTCAAATCTTGTTTATAAGCTTGATAGAGTACTCTCGGTGCTTGGCCCATAGCAATGTGATAAAAATAGTAAAATGAAAAGAGAAATTCGGAAGCTTGAGCATAAGATTGACAAGGTTATTGACTCTTCTTAAAGGAATGATAGTGCAAATGCTTTGAAGGAGACCCGCTGTAGGCTTAGTCATCTCTACGCAAAAGAAGAGAAATATTGGTATCAAAGGTCCATGAAACACCCCACACTCGGCCCACGAGCCTGGACCGAATCTGGTATGTTCCTCGATGTAAACCGGTTCAAAATTTCTATTGCTACTTTGGAAATTGTGGGTTTTGAAGATAGTTTGTAGTGGGTTGGGCTTGAGTTTGAAAACAAGTTTATATCGTTATTGAAAATCCTTTTTATTTAGGTGACAAAACGTTTGGGCTTGTATTAAATTACTTAATCTTTTAATAAATATAAATATTGTAGGCTTGATAATAAAAAAATAAAGTAAATGCTACTACGGCCTTATTACACCAAATAATTTCCCAAAATTAAAACCAAAATAAACTTTAAAATACTTAAATTAAAATAAAAGTCCAAGTCATAAACTTCTTGTGCATGGCCATCTTTAAGCTTCTACCGAACCCGTCCATCATTGCTCGTCACCCAAACATGTTCCCACAACGGGTGAGTCAATGACTCAATGTGTACACAAGCACTAAAATTAATAATTCAGCATACCATACATATCATGTTCAAATAATAACTCAAGATAATGGTGCAACCCAAACCCAAACCTAGATGCCATCCGCTACACATCCCTGCACTCAACTCGCACACTGTGGGGACTACTAAGTCAACCTCCATCCGCTACACACCATCGAAGGCAGTCGCTGCAGTCGACATGCTCATCGCCCATGTAAAAGTTCGTGGCATAGCCACTAGATTTAATAATCGTGTCATGTGACACCACATTCAGATAATGTAACCGAAGTTACACATTCAAATAATGTGACCGAAGTCACCACATTCAGATAGTGGGACCAAAGTCACCACATACACTTCCCCTTTCTCAAATAACCCGAATGCCCCAAATTATTCATTTCATGCATATCATACTTAATTTCACATTCATGTTCACTTTTCACATGTTAAATATAACATATTTTGAAATCCTAGTAGGAGTAGGAAACGTACCTGAGTACTTTGTACCATAACATGGTGCTTTAGCCACATTCTTACACTTTCATATTAACACTTATATCGATTTTAAGCCATAAATTAATTAAGATTAGTGTGGGGTACACACCTGATTATCTTAGCAACTTTACTGAAAATCTAAAATCCGATCTACTGCTTTAGGTTTTTAATGCCTACATTCGGCCAACATAGTACTATTTAGCAAAGGCCTATTCGGCCATAAAACCAAATCCTAGTAGGATTTGTGTACTTACCTTAATGCCGATTGAATGAAAATCAAATCCCGAAAACTGGTATTCTTCCTCTTTGAAATTGGCAAATCATTAGATCCCGTGAATCAGTTAGTTTTCGATTAAAACAATAGATCTAAATACTTAAGATAGGGCCTTGGCCTAATATGTGAATACACTTACCTTGGAGTTCTAAAATCCCGAAACTTTGCTTATGCTCCTTCCTTGTATTCGGCCAACTCTAGATCCCTTTAACATGTTAGTTTTCGGCTTTTAAGATAATAAAAGATAGATCCAAACACTAGGTTAAGCCTTGGCCGAAAGCTATAGAGACTTACCTTCCAAATCTTAAATCCCAAAATTGATCTTTTATCTTGGTGCCTGTCGAAATCACATGTTAGATTTGATCAAATATTTTAGTATGGAAGAGACCTTTGGTCGAATGTACATATATGTACTTACCCTATTTTCAATCCCGAATGATCCTTAGTACTAATCGACTATGGCTCTCATAAGTAACACAAGGTTTCGGCCTTAAGACTTGGAGGAGAATCAGCTATGGTCACTTAGATATTCGACTTTAACAAGGACTGAAAAGAAAGAAAGATCTAAGGTATTTTAAGGAGGATCGGCTAAGAGTTGTTTTTGAGGTTTCGATTTTAGGTGAATTGAAACAAAAAAGAAGAATAGGGATAGGGGATTCGGCAATGGTGAATGTGAGGGAGAGAGCTTACGGTTTTGATCAACAAAAGAGACTAGAGAGAAGATTGACAAGGGAAATTTTGGCAGAGACTTTCAAAAGAAATGAAATAAGAACCAAATGGCCTTTACTCCTTTTTAGCCGAAATTTCCACACTTAGTTCCCCTATTCGTGAACTCTCCTTATTTTGATAAAGTTCATCTTTTATTTATCACTTAATTAATCTCAACAATAATCTACTTAAAATAATCATCATTAAATCATTATTTATCCCTACTTAGCGAACTTTTAAAGGAATAAAACTCTTCCTTAGCAAGTCTTGTGCCAGTCCAACTCTGTGTTTCTAGAAGCAAAATAAAACTTCTTTTATTTGCTTCCCATGTGACTTGAACTCAGGCCCAACACCCTTGCATGTGGCACCATTTCCAGAGGCCCTAAGTGGCATCTTCAGGCCACTTTTCCAAGCCTATTTGTGTGTCAAATTTCACATATTTTTTTCTCTTAAGGCCACCTTGCCTTAATTTCCTCTTTTAAACTTTAAAACTCGACATTTCGAAGTCATTTCTAAGCTCTTTAAACTCGACATTTCCTTACATATCCAAGTTTTCAAAATGTTTACTTTCCTCTTTTACTTAGGTTTCCAAAATGTTCACTTTCCTATTTTGCTTAGGTTTCCAAAATGTTCACTTTCCTATTTTACTTAGGTTTCCAAAATGTTCACGTAACATTTCTATACATTCTCAGGTTTCCAAAAATATTCAAAATTTATTCATAACACATAAGACATGTCATTATGTACAATTAAACCGAAAATGCATAGGCCCTTTTCAGGATGTTACAGTCCAAGTCTCAATGGATTAGGGAGGGAGACAAGAATACGTATTATTTTCATGTGAGAGCCACTTTTTGTCTTAAGAAGAAAGACATTGATAAGCTAAAGACTTGAATGGGAAATGGGTGATTGACAACAAAGACATTTGCAACGTGGCTAAAGATTACTTTTGTAGGCTATTTCAGTCAAATATTCAAAGTTTTGGCAACTATGATCTGAACTATATCCAATAGTGTGTTACTAAGGAAATCAAAGAGTGGCTTGTAAAAGACTACATGAAGAGTGAGGTTATTCAAGCTATCATTCTTATACCAAAAATTCTTGACCCGAGTGATATTACTAATTTCCATCCTATTAGTTTATATAGGTTGATCTACAAGATCATCTCAAAGGTTATTGCAAATCGGCTCAAAGTTACCCTCCCTGGTTGTATCAGTCAAAACCAAATAGCCTTCGTCCTAAGGAGAATGATACATGGCAATATCTTATCGCCCACGAATTATTACACTACCTTCAAAGTTCTAAAAATGGCCCTAATAAAGGATTTGTTATCAAGCTCGACATGATACGACCGTTTGGAATGGAATTTCATGGAGGAGGTCATAAAGAAGATGGGCTTTGTTGACAAGTGGATTGATAAAATAATGTGTTGCGTTCGCTCTGTAAGATATGTGGTTAAATGCAATAATATTTTTCGGATGTTATTATTCCTGAGAGGGGACTTCGTCAGGGGGATCCCCTCTCCCCTTATAAGTTCTTATTTGCATGGAAGCATTCTCAAGGATGCTTTGTAACAGCCTGGTTTAGACCCTAG
Source organism: Gossypium rotundifolium (assembly GCA_025506655.1). Lineage (NCBI taxonomy): Eukaryota > Viridiplantae > Streptophyta > Magnoliopsida > Malvales > Malvaceae > Gossypium > Gossypium rotundifolium. Next base: position 123,554,117 of record CP106723.1, read on the forward strand.
TCAAAATAGTAGTTTTGAGACCACAAATTCGACGTCAAAATAATAATTTAATATTATTTTCTGTGTGAATAGTATGCGACATGGTCTGTGTGGAAATTCTGTGTGATGATTTAATCGTTTGTGTGTCGAATTAAGAGAAAGGACTTAATTACGTAGTAAGTGAAAGCTATGTGCTGATTTATGAGTACTTAATTAATGTTGGCTTTTTAAGGTGGAGGCCTTATATTGTTATTTGACCATTATTTAGTTAATGGATGGTTAAATGACAAATTAACCTTAACTTATATTTGTTTTATATGTTTTATAAAAGGGCAAAATTGGTATTTGTTTAAAATGTTATTATAAAAAAACCAAAAAGGAATTTGATAGCCATTATCATCTTTTCTTCCACCGACAGTTGAGAGAAAATAAAGGGTTTGAAGCTTTGAAACTTTCGGCTATTTCAAGCTCCAATTGGTATGTGTTTTTAGCTCGGTTTTTGATAATTTTTACGTTTTTGTAATCGTTGCTTTGTGCTTTACAAAACCCATGCTCAAATTCAATGTATTGATGATGTTTTTGTGATGAGCCATTGATGAATGTTTGAGCTATGTGTTAGTTGATATTGAAATATGAGAGCTTAGCGTTGGGTTAGCATAGTTTGTATTTGGATTTTTGGTGAAATTGAGTATATTGGGATAAATTGAGAAAAATGGAAAGTTGAGGGACTAAATAGCAAATTTGATGAAATATTTGGACTTATATAATCCCTAGAGAGGTTCAGCCAAGCATGTGAATGTGTGGAATATGTGAATTTGATGATTTTGTGAGATAGGGACTAATGGGTTGAAATGTGAAAATGTGAGTGTAAAATGACCTAAATATGTGTGTTTGGATTAAAATGAACCATTTGGTGATTAAATGGATTGAATTTAAATGTGTATAGACCAAGAATGGAGAGGTTTAGATTGAGACCGAGGCAAAGACAAAGTGCTCGATTAATCGACCATTTCGGTATTTTGACATCCGAGGTAAGTTCGGATATAATACTAGTTGTAAACTTTATCTATGTGATATAAATTGAATGGATGTATATGTATCTATGAGATTTGAAATGCTATGTGCTGAATTGAGATAAAGGGGCACTAAGTGTGCGAAATTTGAAACGAGAAAGAGATGATTGGCACTGTGTGTGCGAAAAGATAGAAGCTTTGGCTTATCGACATCGCACTGTGTGTGCGATACCGATATAAGTTCGGTTTAATGTATTGGCACTAAGTGTGCGGTGATGATTATTTTTCAGTTATGAAATTGGCACTAAGTGTGCGAATAAACCAATGGAATAGCAAAGGTTGAACGAGAGGTAATATCAAACAATTGAGTAGCATAAATGGTAAGTAACTATGTGTTGATCAAGGTACGTTTGAACCTATGTGGTTGATGATAGATTTAAGAGTTAAATGAATAGATAATTGGGTAAGTGGGTGAGATTGATAATGTGCCTAGTTGTGCCTTTATCTATGTGGTGGTACATATATATATATACATATTGATGTTGTAGTATTGAGTAATATGTATTATATTACGAACTTACTAAGCTTTGGAAAGCTTTCTGTGTGATTTATTTCTTTTCCTTGCAGTGTCAATAAAGCTAGCTCGGATCTAGGATCGTCAGCTTCTCAATCACACTATCGGCATTCTATTTTGGTACTTTTGAAAAGATGTATATAGCTGGAATATGGCATGTATAGGCTAGTTAATTGAATCAAGTTTGAGATTTGCAAGTAGCCATGAGATGTGGCTAGATATGTGATCAGTTTGGCATGAATGAATGTGGTATATATATGATGCATCTTTTGGCATGATTTTTAGATTAATAAATTTGCTATTGAGTGGTAACTTTGTGTTCATAAATGCTAGTAGGGGTAGTGAGATGGGGAATGAATTATGCTTGTGATAGAATAAGTATTGGTATTGAATTGGGTATGATTAGAGTTGGTATTGATTGCATGTTTTAAATTGCTAAATTGGTATGCTTTTAGATGGCAATATGTGCATGAGATGTTTGGTTGATTGTCTTGTAGGTTTGACCTTAAGTGGGTGGCATGTTGGCCTTGCAAAAATAGCCTATAATATCACACGGTTGGGACACACGGGCGTGCCTCAAATTGTGGGTAAATTGGTAGAATGTGGCTTAAACTACACACGGCCATGGCACTCAAGCGTGCTGTGTCGTCGTCTGAGAAATGGCAGTATATGCCCTTATAGGACACGGCCTTAGCACACGGGCGTACTTGTTAGCCGTGTTGATTTTGACAGTATGTAACCACGGGGAGGTCACTCGGGTGTGTCATGTAGCCGTGGGAGAGGCACGGCCTACCCCCACGAGCGTGTCTCCCTTGTATTCTAGAAAGGTTTCAATTTTTCATGAAATTTTATATGTGTTTCGGTTTAGTCCCGACTCGATTTATAAGCATGCTTAGGGTCTTGATGACTCGTTTAAGGGACACTATAATTGTTTATGAATGTGTTTGATGATGTTTGACTTTGTGTCGACATTTAGAGGTTAAATGTTCTGATTGATCGGTAATACCCCTTAACTCTATTCTGGCGACGATTTCAAGTTAGGGGTGTTACAATTTTATTGGTATCAGAGCTACGGTTTAGTCGATTCTTGGACTAACGTAGCGTGTGTGAGTCTAGCTATACATTCCATATTGTGAAATTGCGATAGTGTGATTAAATCTGACAGTTGAAATGTATTTTAATATAGTAATATATCCCAATCGAGCAGTTGCTGACGATGTAGAGAGTAATTTGTCTACTCTCGCTCAAGGGACAGCGTCAGCCACATCAAGGCCAAATGATAGTGGTGAGGAAGGTGAGGCTAAGCAAGCTTTCTTTTGTATGATGAGTGAATTTCTTTTGTATGATGAGTGAATGGTTTTCGAAATTTGTTAGAACAAATCTGACTTCTCCACAACCTCCACCCCCGCAAGTACCTGATGTGCTACAAGTTGTAGATTCGATCAGATTGAATAAACCACCTGTAGACAAGATTCGCAAGTATGGGGCCGAAGAGTTTAGGGCCACAGCTGATGATGATGCTGAGCGAGCTGTGTTTTGGCTCGAGAATACCCTTCGAGTATTTAATGAGATGTCACTGAACCCTGATGAGTGCATTAAGTGTGCAGTTTCCTTGTTGAGAGACACGGCTTACAATTGGTAGAAAACATTGATATCTGTGGTTCCGAGAGAGAGAATCACCTGGATATTTATATAATGAAAAGCAAACTCGAGCCCACCTAAATATCCATCCGCTACACACCACCCGTACCAACGGATCACACCGTGGGGATTACTAAATCGACCTCCATCCGCTACACACCATCGAAGGCGCTTCTTCATATCAACATGCACATCGCCTTTATAATTTTGTGGCATGGCCACCAGATAATTGTGACCGAAGTCACCAGATTTCAAAATATGTGACCGAAGTCACCAGATTCACATATGTGACCAAAGTCACCGGATATTGTGGTAAAACCACCGGAATACTTCCCCTTTATCAATAACACCCATATGCCCATGCACATACATATTACTTAGTTTTCATGCCATTTACCCCAAAATCATAGCAAAAATCATATTTATCGCACATTTAGGCATATAGCAAAATTAGCAAAATATTGGGGTTAAACATACCTGAATATCGTATACCACCGAATGGTATTCGCAACCATTATTACACATATTTTCATACAAATCACATTTAATATATATTTATGAGATTTTAGTGTAATGTTACACACCTTATGACTGTGAGAACGATACCTTCCCGCTCGTCAACACCTAGTTAATTATCACACTTGATTAGTATGCACTATTACTAATAAAACTATACTATTGATGAGAGATCTAAATCCTTACCCTCGGATTCTCGAACAACCGTTATTTGTGATTTTTCTCCGTTAGATGGATCAAAACCTGCTGACAACCCACTAACGAAAAGTGGTTCGGTTGTACGCACGACTTCAAATAAACGATCTTTGTTAGCAGAGGGTCCACAACTCGATGGAAAATCTCTTATCGCCGATATGACCCCTTCGCTTGAAGTTTGAGGGTATAATGAGCCTCCTCTCTTCCAAACACTGCATCATTCTTTTGAACCTATCTTATTAGTCTCAAAATCACCCTAAAATAAAGTTGGTTAATAATCTATCTAAAAGAAATGATATAATCGAAAGTGATAATCCTTACCTTGGATGATTTCGAAAGATCTCTCCTTAAATGTTGGTTACCAAAAAGGATCCTTACCAATCCCTTCCAAAGTTTCAGCCTAGGAGAAAAAAATGAGAGAATTAAGTTTCTAAATCGGCTATTCTAAAAGAAATAATGAAAACACTTAACAAAAATCCTTACTTAACCACTTGAAGATTCGACCTTGTCGAAGTAGAAGAAAAGAAATGATGCTTTCGGCTTGAATAAAAAGAAGAGAAAAATATGATATTTTTGGCTATGGTGGTTTCGGGTTTTCAACAAAAGAAAAGAAAGAAGAAGATGAAAATAGAGAATGGGAGTTTCGGCCTTAGCAAGGTAAATGAGAAGAGAAATTTGAGAGAAAGGGATGATTTGCTTTTTGGTAGAAAATGGTTTCGGTTGAAAGTGAAAAAGAAAGAAAAATGAAAGGAGAAAGAAAGAGAAAAGGAAGAAAAAGATGATGATAATGATGATTTCCAAAAGAAAAGAGATGAGTTTAGGGACTTATGTGCATTCGGCCATGAGGGAAAAAGTGAAGAAAATAGGTCTTTGAACTTTGGTACTTTCGGTTACAAAGAGGAAGAAAAAGATGTTATGTTTATGAGAAAAGAAACTAGAAAGACTTCTCAAACCGAAATGGAAAATTGCAAAAGACCAAAAGAAGAGAAAAAGGCTTCTCTTTTGTGTAGATAAGCATTCGGCTATGAACAAGGTTTTGGAGAGAAATTGGTTAAAAATTTTGGCCAACTAACACCCTAATGCCTATGCAAAATTCGGCCAACCTTACCAACATAATCCCCTTTTTTTCTTCTCAATTCTTCCCTATCCATCCCTTGATTCCAAACAAAATTAAACCTCCTCCCCTTAGCCCCTAAAGCCGACTAGGTTCATGGTCAAATGACCATGAAAAAGCTTCCAAAACACCATCCTTTCTTCAAGCCTTTTGTCCCCCTATCTTACCATATCTTCATGATTCCATGCCATAACTTCTAGCTTGCCTTTTTCATATGGTCTACTAACCAAAAATAAAAAGATGACCATCCATTCTAGAATAGTCTTGGCCGACACTATAGGAAAGAAAACAAAAAAATTAAAATCCTTCCACTTGCTAACTAGGGGATTCGAACCTCTCTCCTCAAGCATTCATCCATGCACCCTTACCACCTTGCCAATTGACTTATTATGCTTAAAACCTCTTGTCAATATTTCTTAAAGCCTATCTTACTTAGCTCCATCATAATTATTAAAAATTAATATTTCACTAAGCATTCACTTACATAATAAAGTTCAAAAATAAACTTCCAAAACACACTCAATTTTACTTAGACATGCAACAACATACAATTAAATAAAATGCATAACCCCTATTTTTCAGATGTTACGCTTTTACCCCTTAAAATAATTTTGACCCCAAATTACAGGCTAGAACAAGTGAGGGTATTGCTGTCGCATTGCTTCCTCCGGTTCCCACGTAGCTTCTTCTGATCCATGGTTACGCCATAATACTTTGACGAGAGGAACCAATTTTCTCCGTAAAACCTTTACATCTCGCTCCAGAATTTGAATTGGCTCCTCCTCATATGACAAATCTGGTCTTAAATCCACCTCCTCAACTGGCATTACATGAGATGGATCCAACCGGTAACGACGTAACATTGAAACAAGGAACACATCGTGCATTTGCTTCAACTCCGAAGGCAAATCTAATTGATATACTACAGGTCCGACCCGCTTCACAACTCGATAAGGTCCAATGAACCTGGGACTTAACTTCCCTTTGCGACCAAATCTCATCACCTTTTTCCAAGGTGAAACCTTTAGGAAAACTTGATCTCCCACAGCAAACTCTATTTCTTTCCGCTTAAGATTCGCGTACGACTTTTGCCTGTCAGATGCTTCTTTTAACCGAGCCTGGATTACCTTAACCTTTTTTTCAGATTCAGCCACTATTTCTGGACCCAAAACATGTCATTCCCCTAGTTCTGTCCAACACGTAGGAGTGCGACACTTCCGTCCATATAGTGCTTCATATGGTGCCATCCGAATACTGGCTTGGTAACTGTTGTACACAAATTTTGCTAACGGTAAGAATTCCTCCCAGCTTCCTCTGAAATCCATCACACATCCCCTTAACATATCCTCTAAGACTTGAATTACTCACTCAGACTGGCCATCAGACTGTGGATGAAATGCCGTACTGAAGTCTAATCTGGTGCCCAAGGCCTGATGCAATACTTTCCAAAATCGAGACGTAAACCTCGGGTCCCTATCCAAAATAATCGACACCGGCACTCCATGCAATCTCACAATCTCAGCCACATATAATTTCACCAATTTTTGCAAAGAGTAATCAACCTGAACTGGGATAAAATGTGTAGATTTCGTCAATTGGTCCACTATCACCCATACCGAATCTTTCTTAGTAGGCGTAGGAGGAAGCCCACTAACAAAGTCCATGGTGATTCTCTCCCACTTCCACTGTGGAATCATTATCACCAAAGTAATCCGAAGGTACTTGATGTTCAAATTTGACTTGTCGACACGTTAAGCACTTTCCTACGAATTCGTAACTTCTCGCTTAAGACCGAAGCCACCAAAATTGATCTCGCAAATCTCGGTATAACTTACTTCCTCCAGGATGCATAGCATATGGGCTACCATGCGACTCCTGAAGAATCTTTTGCCTCAACTCCTAATCCCTCGGCATACAGACTTTACCCTTAAAACACAATACCCCGTCGCTATTAATACCAAAATCTTCTAATTCCCCACTCTGCACCTGCCGAAGCTTAGTACTTAGATCATCGTCTACCCATTGTCTCTCTTTCACTTGACTCAACCACGTCGGCTTTACTTGTAATTCTGCCAACAAGCTTCCGTCATCGTAAAGACTAAGATGTGCAAACATCGCCCATAGATCTGACACCACTTTTCGACTTAGAGCGTCTGCCACCACATTCGCCTTGCCCGGGTGGTACTCAATAGAACAGTCGTAGTCTTTCAACAATTCTATCCACCTTCGCTGCCTCAAATTCAGTTCCTTCTGAGTCAGTAGATATTTCAAACTCTTGTGGTCCGTGTATATCACTAACTTTTCCCCATATAAATAATGTCTCCAAACTTTAAGAGCAAAGACTACTGCTGCCAACTCTAAGTCATGCGTCGGGTAATTAACCTCGTGTGGCCTCAATTGCCGAGACGCATACGCAACTACCTTTTCGCCTTGTATCAGGACACATCCTAATCCTGTGTGAGAAGCATCACAATACACGACGAAATCCTTTCCTGCCTCAGGCTGAATCAAAACTGGAGCTTCAGTCAAAACCCTCTTGAGCTTCTCAAAGCTCTTTTGCTGTTTATCAGCCCACACGAAAGGTACCTCCTTTCTCAACAATTTCGTTAAAGGTGCAGCTATCGATGAGAATCCTTCGACGAATCTTCTGTAGTAGCCTGCCAATCCCAAGAAACTACGAACCTCAGTTACGAACTTAGGTGGTTTCTAATCTAGCACAGCCTCAATCTTCTGAGGATCCACCCTTATCCCTTCTGCCGACACCACATGGCCTAAAAATGCAACTTCTTTCAGCCAAAATTCACACTTGCTGAATTTGGCATAAAGCTTCTTCTCCCTTAAAACTTCCAACACAATTCGGAGATGCTTATCATGTTCCATTTCGAACTTAGAATACACCAGGATGTCGTCTATGAACACCATGACGAACTGATCCAAGTAAGGTTGGAAAATCCAGTTCATCATATCCATGAACGCAGCTGGGGCATTCATCAATCCGAATGGTATTACCAGAAATTCATAATGCCCATATCTAGTTCGGAAAGCTGTCTTATGGATATCTGCTTCTTTCACCTTAAGCTGATGATACCCCGACCTTAGATAAATCTTTGAGAATACCGCAGCTCCTTTAAGCTGATCGAACAAGTCGTCAATCCTCGGCAAAGGATACTTGTTCTTAATAGTTGGCTTATTCAACTACCGGTAATCTATACACATCCTCATCGTTCCGTCCTTGTTCTTCACGAATAGGATCAGTGCTCCCCATGGAGACACACTAGGTTGGATAAATCCACGATCAAGCAACTCCTAAATCTGAGCCTTAAGCTCAACCAACTCCTTCGGTGCCATTCTATATGGAGCAATAGAAACTGGTGCAGTTCCAGGCAATAAATCTATCCCGAATTCTACCTCACGATCCAGAGGTAATCCTGGAAGTTCTTCCGAAAAAACATCTACAAATTCATTCACAGTCCTGACTTCATTAGCAGTTGCCTCCTTAGCCTCCAAGGCACTCCCCAACATCAGAAAGGCTACACATCCCTTTCTAACCATCTTTTACGCCTTAAGAGCGGATACTACGTTTGATAAGTAGTTCCGCTCTCGCCCATCATACAACTTCTTTGTCATCAATAGTTCTTAAGGACATCCACTTAGCAAAGACAATCCACATTTGCACGATACTTCACTAGCCACCCATGCCTAAGATCAGTCGAACTCTCCGAATGGTAACTCCATTAAATCACCGAAATCGTATCCCTTAAACTTCTAAAGGCACTTCCTTAAAAAGTTTATCTATTACTACTGTCTGTCCTAAAGGACTAAGTACAGTCATCTTCCTAGGTACAGTCTCAGAAGTCACATGCAAAGTTCCAGATACTTCACTAGCGATATAAGAGTGAGTTGACCCTATATCTATCAAAGCAATAAAGGGCAACCCAGAAATTAGAAACGTACCCGTGATAACATCAAAAGGCCACCGTCTTCTCTGCGATTTAACTGCATATACCAAACTCGGTCCGTCTCGCCTCAGAGCTACCATTGCCTTTGTTTGAAGTTTCGCGACCTCTACCAGAACCATTACTTCTTCCATTTGGACCACGGCCCCTTATCGGCTGCTGTTCACCTCTGCCAGCCTGATTAACACCCTGACTTGCTGGGCGGTTCTTATCTGAATTCATCGGGCAATCCTTGATCATATGATCTTTAGACCCGCACTTGAAACATCCCCCGATCTTTTTCTAACATTCTCCCGGGTGCATCTTCCCACATTGAGCACACACACGATGTTGTCCACCGGCAGCAGTCTGCTGACTTCAAGGTCCATCATTTCTTGGTTTCTTTTGAAAATTCTTGGATGACCCTGAAGACCCAAAGCTTCTGTTATTCTTATTCTGGCCTCTGTCTCGGTTCTGTCTCTCAATCCGCTTAACTTCTTCAGCTATTCTTGCCCTTTCCACTAAGATTGCAAAGTCTTTTTCCCGGTGCGGAGCAATCATCACTCGCAGTTCATCTCTAAGTGCATCCTCAAATCTGACATACCGTTCATATTCAGTAGCTACTATCCCTCTGGCATATCGGCTAAGTCGCAAAAACTCTGCTTCATACTCAGCTATCGACTTATTTCCTTGTACTAAATTCAAAAATGCCTTTCTCTGGGAGTCGATGTAGCTAGCTCCAACATATTTTCCTTCGAACTTAACTTTAAAATACCCCCAATTTTCTCCTCAATTCTTCCCCATCCATCCCTTGATTCCAAACACAATTAAACCTTCTCCCTTTAGCCCCTAAAGCTGACTAGGTTCATGATCAAATGACCATGAAAAAGCTTCCAAAACACCATCCTTTCTTTAAACCTTTTGTCCCCCTATCTTACCATATCTTCATGATTCCATGCCATAACTTCTAGCTTGCCTTTTTCATATGGTCTACTAACCAAAAATAAAAAGATGACCATCCATTCTAGAATAGTCTTGGCCGACACTATAGGAAAGAAAATAAAAAAAATTAAAAATCCTTCCACTTGCTAACTAGGGGATTCGAACCTCTCTCCTCAAGCATTCATCCATGCGCCCTTCCACCTTGCCAATTGACTTATTATGCTTAAAACCTCTTGTCAATATTTCTTAAAGCCTATCTTACTTAGCTCCATCATAATTATTAAAAATTAATATTTTACTAAGCATTCACTTACATAATAAAGTTCAAAAATAAACTTCCAAAACACACTCAATTTTACTTAGACATGTAACAACATGCAATTAAATGAAATGCATAACCCCTATTTTTCAGGATGTTACATCAGTCTTCTTCAAAGAGATATAGAGATGCCAGCAATCATTCAAATGCTTCGTTTGGTCATCCTAATAGAGATCGTTTGAGACAGAGTGCTGGTTTACGAATTCAAGCTCTGAATGAGTCAAGTGTGGGTAGTGTTAAGAACAACAAGCCCTAATGTAAACAATGTGGGAGACGGCATGTGGGAGAATGCTGGGAAAGGTATAATAATAGAACATGGTATAAGTGTGGATCCCGAGATCATTTTATTCGAGATTGCCCAAAGATAGTTGAAGAAAAAAATGTTCAGAATGAATGACCAAGTAATGTGATGGCCAGAAGTAGACCACCCAGGAGCATCAGAAATGTGAATGAAAGCTGGAGAGGAACGATTGATACAGCTGTAAGGTGAGAAGCAAGAGCACCTGCCCGAGCCTATGCTATACGTGCACGAGAGGAAGCATCATCTCCAGACATCATCACCGGTACTTTCACTTTATTTGATACTGATGTCATTGCATTGATAGATCCAGGATCGACTCATTCTTATGTGTGTATGAATTTAGTATTGAATAAGACGCTACCATTGAGTCTACTGAATTTGTGATTAGAGTATCAAACCCTTAGGCAAGTGTGTTTTGGTGGATAAGGTATGCAAGAATTGCCCGTTGATGTTTCGTGATTTATGTTTCCCGGTCAATTTGATGTTGCTACCATTTGATGAATTTGACATAATTCTAGGAATGGACTGGCTTACTTTGCATAATGCCATTGTGAATTGTAAGAGAAAGAATGTTGAATTGAAGAGTCAGAATAGTGAGATAGTTCGAATTGAGTCTAGTGATATGAAAGGATTACCAGCTGTTGTATCTATGATGAAAGCTATGAACTATGTGAGAAAGGGCTGTGAAGCTTATTTGGCGTACGTGATTGATACAAAAGTGTCGGAAAGGAAAGTTGAATCTGTGCCTGTGATATGTGAGTTTCCAGATGTGTTTCCAAAAGAGTTACCGGGGTTACCTCCGATTAGAGAAGTTGAATTTGGTATTGATTTAGTGTCGAGAACTGCTCCTATTTTGATAGCTCCATACAGAATGGTACCAACAGAATTGAAAGAGTTGAAATCTTAGTTGCAAGAATTGACTGACAGAGGATTTGCACGACCTAGTTTTTCACCCTGGGGAGCTCCTGTATTATTTGTGAAAAAGAAAGATGGAACTATGAGAATGTGTATTGATTATCGATAATTGAACAAAGTGACGATAAAGAACAAATATCTGTTTCCTCGGATCGATGATTTGTTTGATCAGCTGAGAGGAGCTACAATATTTTCTAAGATAGATTTGAGATCGGGCTACTATCAGTTGAGAGTTAAAGAATCTGATGTGCCAAAAATTACATTCAGAACGAGGTATAGGCATTATGAATTCTTAGTGATGCTTTTTGGACTAACAAATGCCCCTACAGTGTTTATGGATTTCATGAATCAGATATTCAGACCGTATTTGGATCGCTTCTTGGTGGTGATCATTGATGATATTTTAATTTATTCGAGTGATGAGATGCAACATGCCGAGCATTTGAGAATCGTGCTACAAACTCTGCGTGAGAAACAGTTGTATGCAAAGTTTAGCAAGTGAGAATTTTGGTTGCCCGAGGTCAGTTTTTTGGGGCATATTGTATCTGCTGCTGGGATACGAGTCGATCTGCATAAAATCTCTACTGTTTTGGAATGGAAGCCTCCGAGAAATGTGTCTAGAGTCCATAGTTTTTTGGGACTAGCGAGATATTATAGACGATTTGTGAAAGGCTTTTCGATGATTGTGACTCCTTTGACAAAGTTGTTACAGAAGGATGTTAGATTCGAGTGGTCAGAAAAGTGTCAACAGAGTTTTGAATAGTTGAAAGTGTTGTTAACAGAAGCACCAGTGTTGATTCAACCTGAATCAGGCAAAGAATTCATTGTTTACAATGATGCATCATTGAATGGTTTAGGCTGTGTGCTGATGCAAGAAGGAAAAGTCATCACTTATGCTTCGAGACAATTAAAACCGCATGAAAAGAATTATCCAACGCATGATCTTAAAATTGGCTACGATTGTATTCGCATTGAAGATTTGGCGTCACTATTTATTCGGTGAAAAATGTCATATTTATACTGATCATAAGAGTTTAAAGTATTTGATTACTCAGAAAGATTTGAACTTCATGCGAGAAGATGGTTAGAATTGTTAAAAGACTATGAACTTGTGATAGATTACCACCCGGGTAAAGCTAATGTTGTGGCTGATGCTTTGAGTCAAAAATCGTTATATACCTTGCGAGCTATGATTAATCAGATGGATCTGTGTGATGATGATGCGATTGTAGCTGAATTGAAAGTAAAACTATTGTTTTTACAGCAGATTTGTGATGCTCAGAAAATTGATAATGAGTTGTTATCAAAAAGAATTCAATGCAGTTTGAATGCTGAATCAGAATTTTGAGTTGATAGTGATGATTGTTTGAGATTTAGAGACTGGATCTGTGTTCTAAGAAATTCAGAGCTGATTCAAATGATTTTGACCGAAGCTCACAATAGTCATTTGACTGTACATCTAGGGAGTACAAAAATGTATAATGATTTGAAATAATCCTCTGGTGGCATGGTATGAAGAGAGATATTTCTGATTTTGTGTCGAAATGTTTAGTTTGTCAGCAAGTTAAGGCTGAACATCAATTTTCGTCTGGTTTATTGCAACCAATTATGATTCCTGAGTGGAAATGGGAGAGAATTTCCATGGACTTTGTGTCGGGTTTGCCGTTATCTCTGAGCAAGAAAGATGCAATCTGGGTGATAGTTGATAGATTGACGAAATCAACTCATTTCATTCTGTGAGAACCGATTATTCTTTAGACAAGTTGGCTGAATTGTATATCGACGAGATTGTGACATTGCACGGAGTACCGTTATCTATAGTGTGAAACACCCCACACCCGACCCACGAGAATGGACCGGATCTGGTATGTTCCTAAAGTAAACCGGTTTCAAAACATTCGATACTTAGAGAAAATTCGTAAATTTTTAGAAAAACTATTGTTTTTAGTTGGGCTTAGATTGAAAACCCATTTGTTTAATCTTGTAAATCCAATTTGATGTAACATGTCCAAAATAGTTCTTAGCAAAATACTAAAAAGTAATGTAAAAACAAAGAATAATCCACAGGCCTTATGGCCTTATTACATCAAGTAAACCCAAAATAAAATTAAAAGGTATTAAAATTAAATAGAGTCCAAATTCGAATAAATTCTTCAAGTGATGCATGGCCTCCTCATGGTCTCTAAGCGGTCAAAATCGCTTGCTCATCACCAAAAAATAATTCCCACAATGGGGTGAGTCAATGCACTCAATGTGCACATAATACTATCATTCAATAAATCAGGCATTCAAGTTCAAATCATCAAGTCCATATAATAATGAAATTATGATGCAACCCAAACCCAATCCTAATTAGCCATCCACTACACTCCCCCGTACCAACCTGCACACCGTGGGGACTACTAAGTCAACCCTCCATCCGCTACTCTCCACGTTGTGTCTTTAGACACTATAATCAAATTTAAACGTTGTGTCATTAGACACTGTTGTAACCGAAGTTACCAAAATTTCGCAATGTGACCGTAGTCAACATTTTTCGTTGGTGAGACCAAGTCAACACCTTCGTTGGTGAGACCGAAGTCAACACCTGTTCTCCCCCTTTCACATAAAACCCGAATGCCCCAAAAACATATATATTGTGCATAACTTAAATTCATGTTCAAAGTCATATATTCGCATGTTATTAAATAACATTTTCACAATCCTATCGAAGTAGGAAACGTGCACTGGTACTTTTTGCCACATTTGTGGTACATAGCCACATTCACATTATTATTCATATCATATATTAAAATATTTAGCCATAAAATATCGAAGGATAGTAAGGGTACACACCTTTTCGCTTAATAGGTTCCTTGATATCTCGAGAATCCGATCTAATTTTTAGATCTATTAATCCCTATATTCGCCCACCAATTATAACACATTAATAAACCCTTTTTAGACAAAACCAAATCCTAGTAGGATTTGTAAAAGAAACTCACCTTCTTGGATTTGGTGTTTACACAAATCCAAAAACTTTGTTTTTCCTTTACTTGTTGTTCTACCAACCTTAAAACTTCACAAAATTAGTTTTCGCTTTCTAATAATTATGGATCTAATCTAGGTAACCACATGAACCTTGGCCGAATGTATAGACTCTCTTACCTCGGATCCCAAGTTGATCTTTATTTCAAATTCTACCAAAATCACTTGTTAGATTAGATCTATTGTTTGATTATGAAAGGGATCTCTTAGCCGAATGTACATTGATGTACTTACCTCGTTTTGAATCCCAAAAATCCCTTATGCTATTCGCCATGAACATGAGGAGGATTAGTATCCAATTTTGGTAAAAGAAAAGAATGGAAGTTGATTGATCTTAGATCTTACCCTTTTGATGTTGTAACCCACTTCTCCTTTACTTAGAATCGATGAGGATTTGGCCTTGATAGTAGAAACAGAGGAGAAAAGAGAAGAAAAGAAGATGGTATTTTGTTCAAGGAGAATTGACAAAAGAGAGGAGAGGAAAGCTATGCAAATTTCGACACTCTAGGAAAGATGAGAGAATGGCCTTGATTTTCCTCTTTAACTGAAATTGATATGCCAAGAGTCCTTGACTTGGCCACCACTCCCCCCACAAGTGATAATATTATCATTTAATTATCACTTTAATTAAATTAGGAGTACTTTATCCATCCTTTATCTCCTTATTTATTTTATTAAAAGAAATTCCTTTACTTAACACTTAATTAAACGAGTTTTAACCGAAGTAAAATTCCTCTTATTCAACATGCTTGTGCCGTCCCACCTCCTAGCCTTGGAAGCAAAATAAGGCCTTCATTATTTGCTTCCTGGATGTCTCAAACTCAGGCCCAAAAGCCTCTTGTATTTGGGCCATTTCCTAAGGCCTTTGGTGGCATCTTCAGGCCACATTTCCAAGTCCGTTGTTGGGTCAAATTTCACATGCTTTATATTTTTAGGGTCACTTGGCCCTAAGTTCCTTTGGGCTCTTAGATTCAACATTAGGGTCAATTTTAAGTTTCCTAAAATTTTCACGCGGCTCTGTATTTTCCAGGTTTCCAAAATGTTCAAGTTTCCCAAAATGTCTAGGTTTCCAAAATGTTCAAGTTTCCAAAATGTTCAAGTTTCCTAAATGTTCAAGTTTCCAAAATGTTCAGGTTTCCCAAAATGTCTAAGTTTCCAAAAATGTCTAGGTTTCCAAAATGTCTAAGTTTCCAAAATGTCTAGGTTTCCAAAATGTCTAAGTTTCCAAAATGTCCATTTCCATTCTCATTTCCATTTTCATTTTCATTTCCATTTCCATGCATTTCTAGGTTTCTAAAAGTATAAAAATTTATTCATAGAACTTGAAACTTGTCATTTCATACAATTAAACCGAAATGCATAGGCCCTATTCGGGATGTTACAGCTTCTACCCTTAAACAAAATTTCGTCCCCAAATTTCCTAACTAAAATAGTTGAGGGTATTCTTTCGCTCATCGCCTCTTCCGCTCCCACGAAGCTTCTTCATTCCATGATTGCGCCATAGCACTTTCACTAGGGAACCTGTATTCTTTAGTAGCACTTTCACATCACGTTCCAAGATCCGAATCGGTTCTTCCTCATAGGATAAGTCGGCCTTAGTTCCACCTCTTCAACCGGTACCACATGGGATGGATCCAATCGATAGCGACGTAACATGGACACATGAAATACGTCATGCATTTGCTTTGGTTCGGTGGCAACTCTAATTGGTATGTCACCGCCCAACTCGCTTTAGTACTTGATAAGGCCCTATAAATCTTGGGCTTAGCTTCCTTTTCGCCAAACCTCATTACCTTCTTCCAAGGTGAGACTTTCAAGAACACTTGATCTCCCACTTCAAACTCTATTTCCTTTCGCTTAAGGTCTGCGTCGACTTTTGCCTATCGAGGCTTCCTTTAACTGTGCTCAATTAACTCAACCTTCTCTTTAGTTTACGCCACCAACTCGGACCCAAAACTCGGCTTCTCCTAACTCGGTCCAACAAGTAGGTGTTCTACACTTTCTTCCATATAATGCTTCAGACGGTGCCATTCAATCTTTGGCTTGATAGCTATTGTTGTAGGCGAATTCAGCTAAAGGCAAGTAATCTTCCCAACTTCCTCGAAATTCCATTACACGACCTCTCAACATATCCTCCAACACTTGTATAACCTGTTCGATCGCCTTCGTCGATTGTGGATGAAAAGTAGTGAAGTCTAGCTTAGTGCCTAAAGCTTGATGAAGTGCTTTCCAAAATCGAGACGTAAACCTTGGGTCTCTATCAGAGATGATCGACTTTAGTACTCCATGTAATCTCACAATTTCCGCCACATACAACTTGGCCAACTTCTGAAGAGAATAATCCATTCTGACTGGAATAAAGTGTGCGGACTTGGTCAAACGGTCCACTATCACCCATACCGAGTCCTTCTTAGTAGGCGTAAGGGGAAGCCCACTAACGAAGTCCATGGTAATTCTTTCCCACTTCCATTGGGGAATCTCGATTGGTTGGAGCAATCCTGATGGGACTTGGTGTTCAGCCTTAACTTGCTGGCATGTCAAACATTTTCCCACAAATTCACCACTTCTCGCCTGTGTCGACCACCAAAATTGTTCCTTAGATCTCTATACTGACTTGATACCTCCGGATGCATAGCACAAGGGCTACCATGCGCTTCAAGAATCCTTTGTCTCAACTCCTTATTCTTGACATCTACGACTTTACCCTTGTAGCACAATACTCCTTCATTGTTGACATCATAATCCTCTAATCCCCTTGTGCTTTGCTTCGCAACTTAATACTTAAGTCATCATCGATAACCGTCCTCCTTCACTTTCTTTAGCCATGTGGGCTTGACTTGCAACTCGCCAACAAAGCTTCCATCATCATACTGAGACTTATATGAGCGAACAAAGCCCATAGATCCGATATAACCTTCGACTTAGGGCATCGGCTACTACGTTCGCTTTGCCCGATGATACTCTATTGAACATCGTAGTCCTTCAACAATTCCACCCACCTTCGTTGCCTCAAGTTCAACTCCTTTTGAGTTAATAAATACTTAAGGCTCTTGTGGTCAATGTAGATAATGACCTTTCTCCATAAAGGTAGTGCCTCCAAACCTTAAGGGCGAAAACCACCGCCGCTAGTTCTAAGTCATGAGTTGGGTAGTTAAGCTCATGAGGCCTTAGTCTGCCGAGACGCATAAGCAACCACTTTGCCATCTTGCATTAACACACAACCTAACCCCAGATCTGAAGCATCACAAGACACCACAAATTCCTTTCCGCCTCCTACCGAATTAACACTGGAGCCTCACAAGACCTTCTTAAGCTTTTCAAAGCTCTCTTCGCTTATGGGTCCATTCAAGGTACTTCCTTCCTTAGTAACTTGGTTAAAGGCGCGCTATTGACGAGAATCCTTCCATGAACCTTCAGAATAGCCCGCCAAGCCTAAGAAATCTGGATTTCACCCACGGACCTAGGTGGTTTCCAATCCAACACCGCTCGATCTTCCTAGGATCCACTCTTATTCCTTCTCGGGATACCACATGTCCTAGGAATGCCACCTCCTTAAGCCAAAATTCGCACTTGCTGAATTTGGCATAAAGCTTCTTTTCCCTTAACACTTCCAACACGACTCGGAGATGCTCATCATGCTCCTTCTCCGACTTCGAATACACCAAAATATCATCGATGAACACGACAACGAATCTATCCAAGTAGGGTTGGAAAATCCGATTCATCATGTCCATGAACGCGGCTGGGGCGTTTGTCAACCCAAACGGCATCACCACAAACTCGAAATGACCATATCTTGTCCTAAAAGCGGTCTTATGGATATCAGCCTCCTTCACCTTCAACTGATGGTATCCTCGATCAGAATCGATCTTTGAGAACACTGCGGCTCCCTTCAGCTGATCGAACAAGTCCTCGATCCTTGGCAAGGGATACTTGTTCTTAATGGTCAGCTTATTTAACTGACGGTAGTCTATGCACATACGCATAGTTCCGTCCTTCTTCTTCACAACTAAGACCGGTGCTCCCCACGGAGACACACTGGGTCGGATGAACCCACGGTCCAACAGTTCTTGTATCTGAGCCTTGAGCTCCACTAACTCCTTTGGTGCCATTCGGTATGGAGCGATTGACACAGGAGCTGTCCCCGATAGCAACTCAATCCCAAATTCGACCTCCCTGTCTGGGGGTATTCCCGGTAACTCCTCTGGAAACACATCCACAAAGTCCCTTACAGTCCTAACTCCATTAACACCTTCCTCCTTCCCACCTATCGCACTTACAAAAGCTAAGAACGCTTTGCAACCTTTCTTAACCATCTTCTTAGCCTTCAGTGCCGAAACTACATTAGATAAATAATTCCTCCTTTCTCCGATCATTATTACCACTTCATCCTCCGGTTCTTAATTCCATACGCTTGGCAAGACAATCCAACATGGCTCGGTGTTCCACTAACCAATCCATTCCAAGTATAAGCTCAAACTCTCAAAGGGTAACTCCATTAAGTCCGCTTCGAAAGTTCACTCCTCAATCTCTAGGGGCACATTCAGAAGATCTTGTCTACCACTATAGTTTGGCCTAATGGGCTTACTACAGTCATCTGCCTATCAAAGAGTTCAGAGTCTAGGCCTAGTGTTTTCACTACACTACTTGCAACATAGGAATGGGTCGAGCCCACATCAATCAAAGCAAAGTAGGGTTTGTCAAAATAAAGAACGTCTGGGTTATTACGTCCGTGCGTCTCCATCTTCCTTCGCGAACCGCATAAACCAAACCCGGTTGTCTTGCATCAAGATTTGCATTAGTACCTCGACCACGTGTGCCATGGCCTCTGCACGTACCACTACCACGGTTACTCGAACCACGACCCGTTGAGGTTCTTTGTCCGCCTCTACCGGTCAGCTAGCATTCGAACTACCTGGTCGGCTCTCGCCATTTGTTTGGGGCAATCTTTAAACATATGGTCCTTGGGCCCACACCTAAGACATGCTCCTAACTTTTTCTAACACTCCCCTAGATGCCTCTTTCCACAATACTCACAAGGTCGAATCTGCCCGCCTGTACCAGCTTGTTGATTTCGGGGTCCATCAACCCGAGGCCTCTTGTAACCCTTTCCTGACGACCCAAACCCTCTTTTGGCCTTATTCTTATCTACGGTCTGCTTAGTAGCATCCTTAATCCCCTCGGCCACCTTGGCCTTTTCTACCAAAATAGAAATTCCGCTTCTTGATGCGGTGCTATTAACAGTCTCAAATCATCTCTCAGCCCGTCCTCAAAACGGACACAGCGTTCATGCTCAGTTGCCACTACCCCTCGAGCATAGCGGCTCAACCTCAGAAATTCCGCCTCATATTCCGCGACGGACTTACTCCCTTGTACTAATCCTAGAAAAGCCTTCCTCTGCTTCATCAGATACCGGTTCCCACATACTTCTTCCGAAAGGCCTCCTTAACAAATTCCTGTGTCGATTTTCACTACGGTACCATCACGGACAATCAACCACCATTGATACGCTTCATCGCAACAACGCCACCATCCCTTTCGCTTTTTCCTCCGAGTCAAATCAAGCTCATCCATTATACGTTCCTGTTTCCAACCAAGATCACCGGTGTCTGGTGCCACATTGATACTCTCTAACATTTCCGCCCATTAGCTCGAGCCGTTCAGTCCGACTTTCGATTTCCTCCATTTCTCCTCTGCCGCCACCAATTCCAAAACTCATGAATACGACTGCGACATGCCTCTTCCCGTCTCGAGCTCAACTGCTTCGATTAATAAATGGGGGTGGTGGTGGCGGTGGCATCTCATTGTCGGACCCTTGACCCGACCTAACGGGTTCCGACACGGTCATCCTTCCCTTCTCGACCACGGCGACCACGCCCTCTAGAGCTCATTTTCTAACGTCGAGATCTGATTAAGAAATTTTATGGATTAGTCAATGTTCCACTTATTTATCAGCGAAGGAGTTTTATGGAAAGGGATTTAAGAGTGGTTCTTTCGTATTCATACATCACACAGTCTTTTCCATCCATTCATCTATCAAACAAGTATGAACTTCCGTTCATTCAGAGAAATGTTGTAGTTTTTGTCGTTGTTGTTGTTGTTTTCCCACTACCCGGGGATATTTTCGTAATTTTGTCCTACAGGGGTATTTTTGTAATTTGTCAAAATAGGGTTCCTTGGTGGTTTTGTCAAGAATTATTTTTTTGGAAATCCCCAAAATCTCGAGGTAATTTGGAAAAATTTTGAAGTCCGAGGGTATTTCAGAAATTTTTGGTCATTGGGGGTATTTTGGTAATTTTTCCACAAATCGGGGTAAATTGTAAAATTTTATGGATTTAGGGTATTTTAAAAGTTGTAAAACTTTGAGGGTTCCTTTCGAAAAGTGTTCCTTCAAAAATGGGGATGTTGCAAAAATTTTGGAAATCAGGGTCATTTTGGTAATTTTGTAAGTTAGGGGTAATTTTGTAATTTTTCCAAAATCTCAGTATTTCGGTATTTTATAAATTAGGGTTTTTGAATGTTTATGAAATCATGAAAGTTTGATGATGTTGTTGAGTAGTTGAATCATTTTACAAATCAGAGGCGTTTTGGTAATTTTCACCCCTAAGGGCATTTTTGTAATTTTCGCAAATCAGGAGTTTTTCAGAGAATGTTGTAAAAATTAATTTTCTCAGATTTAAAAGAAAAGTTTTAAAGGTTTGAAAAACTAGGGTTTGTTGCTTTGTTCTCTCTTCTCTTTTTTTAAAACATGGCTAGCTCCCTTTCGGGTTTTAGTCATTATGTTTAGCCTATGACCGAGCCCTCTTGGTCGGGGTGAACCAAAGCTACGCACTGTGCGTGATTCATGTGGAGAGGAGGTGAGTCACGCGGATCGCTTAAATACCAAGCTCCCACCAAACCATTCCTAGACATGCGCAGAGGTTGCCACACCACCGAGCCCTCCGAGTTATGGTGAACCAGAAGCTACGCACTGTAGGATTCTGCGAAGAGGAGGTGAGTCACTAGGACCGCTTAAATACCAAGCTCTTCCGGATCCAATCCTAGACATGTGTACAAGGGTTACCACACCACTAGCTCGTTGACTTAGCCATAGGTTGATTCAAGTATTAAGTCTTATGTATCCGTGTTTGAGTAGACTAATCCTAGGGTTCAAGTTCCTATCATTCTATTCTACGCTCCATGCCTTTTCTACCCTTATAAAAATCACGTAATCACACATATAGTTAGGGTACTTACCGGTGGATCATGGTTTGAGACTTAGGGGCCATGCCAAAAAAACACGCTTATTTTTTCCAAAGATAATCATTTGGCTCGCTTTGAAAACGTTTTGGGCCTTAGCCCACGTGCCAAGAGTTTAAAACTGGCTCGATACTAAATCAAACACACACACCCTACCCACGAGAATGGACCGGATCTGGTATGTTCTAAAGTAAACCGATTTCAAAACATTCGATACTTAGAGAAAATTCAGTAAATTTTAGAAAAACTATTGTTTTTAGTTGGGCTTAGATTGAAAACCCATTTGTTTAATCTTGTAAATCCAATTTGATGTAACATGTCCAAAATAGTTCTTAGCAAAATACTAAAAAGTAATGTAAAAACAAAGAATAATCCCCTGGGCCTTATGGCCTTATTACATCAAGTAAACCCAAAATAAAATTAAAAAGGTATTAAAATTAAATAGAGTCCAAATTCTGAATAAATTCTTCAAGGGATGCATGGCCTCCTCATGGTCTATCGGCCCGGTCCATCACTGCTCATCACCTGAAAAATAATTCCCACAATGGGGTGAGTCAACAGACTCAATGTGCACATAATACTATCATTCAATAAATCAGGCATTCAAGTTCAAATCATCAAGTCCATATAATAATGAAATTATGATGCAACCCAAACCCAATCCTAATTAGCCATCCACTACACTCCCCCGTACTAACCTGCACACCGTGGGGACTACTAAGTCAACCCTCCATCCGCTACTCTCCACGTTGTGTCTTTAGACACTATAATCAAATTTAAACGTTGTGTCATTAGACACCTTTGTAACCGGTTACCAAAATTTCGCAATGTGACCGTAGTCAACATTTTTCGTTGGTGAGATCGAAGTCAACACCTTCGTTGGTGAGACCGAAGTCAACACCTGTTCTCCCCCTTTCACATAAAACCCAAATGCCCCAAAAACATATATATTGTGCATAACTTAAATTCATGTTCAAATTCATATATTCGCATGTTATTAAATAACATTTTTCACAATCCTATCGGAAGTAGGAAACGTACATGGGTACTTTTTGCCACATTTGTGGTACATAGCCACATTCACATTATTATTCATATCATATATTAAAATATTTAGCCATAAAATATCGAAGGATAGTAAGGGTACACACCTTTTTCGCTTAATAGGTTCCTTGATATCTCGAGAATCCCGATCTAATTTTTAGATCTATTAATCCCTATATTCGGCCCACCAATTAAAACACATTAATAAACCCTTTTTAGACAAAACCAAATCCTAGTAGGATTTGTAAAAGAAACTCACCTTTGCCGATTTGGTGTTTACACAAATCCCGAAAAACTTTGTTTTTCCTTTACTTGTTGTTCGGCCAACCTTAAAACTTCACAAAAATTAGTTTTCGGCTTTCTAATAATTATGGATCTAATCTAGGTAACCACATGAACCTTGGCCGAATGTATAGACTCTCTTACCTCAGATCCCGAAGTTGATCTTTATTTCAAATTATTTAAAATCACTTGTTAGATTAGATCTATTGTTTGATTATGAAAGGGATCTCTTAGCCGAATGTACATTGATGTACTTACCTCATTTTCGAATCCCGAAAAATCCCTTATGCTATTCGGCCATGAACATGAGGAGGGGTTAGTATCCGAATTTTGGTAAAAAGAAAAGAATGGAAGTTGATTGATCTTAGATCTTACCCTTTTTGATGTTGTAATCGACTTCTCCTTTACTTAGAATCGATGAGGATTTGGCCTTGATAGTAGAAACAGAGGAGAAAAGAGAAGAAAAGAAGATGGTATTTTGTTCAAGGAGAATTCTAAAAAGAGAGGAGAGGAAAGCTATGCAAATTTCGGCACACTCTAGGAAAGATGAGAGAATGGCCTTGATTTTCCTCTTTTAACTGAAATTGATATGCCAAGAGTCCTTGACTTGGCCACCACTCCCCCCCACAAGTGATAATATTATCATTTAATTATCACTTTAATTAAATTAGGTGTACTTTATCCATCCTTTATCTCCTTATTTATTTTATTAAAAGAAATTCCTTTACTTAACACTTAATTAAACGAGTTTTAACCGAAGTAAAATTCCTCTTATTCAACATGCTTGTGCCATCCCACCTCCTAGCCTTGGAAGCAAAATAAGGCCTTCATTATTTGCTTCCTGGATGTCTCAAACTCAGGCCCAAAAGCCTCTTGTATTTGGGCCATTTCCTAAGGCCTTTGGTGGCATCTTCAGGCCACATTTCCAAGTCCGTTGTTGGGTCAAATTTCCTGTGCTTTATATTTTTAGGGTCACTTGGCCCTAAGTTCCCTTTTGGGCTCTTAGATTCAACATTCCGGGGTCAATTTTAAGTTTCCTAAAATTTTCATGGCTCAGTATTTTCAGTGTTTCCAAAATGTTCAAGTTTCCCAAAATGTCTAGGTTTCCAAAATGTTCAAGTTTCCAAAATGTTCAAGTTTCCTAAATGTTCAAGTTTCCAAAATGTTCAGGTTTCCCAAAATGTCTAAGTTTCCAAAAATGTCTAGGTTTCCAAAAATGTCTAAGTTTCCAAAAATGTCTAGGTTTCCAAAAATGTCTAAGTTTCCAAAAATGTCCATTTCCGTTCTCATTTCCATTTTCATTTTTCATTTCCATTTCCATGCATTTCTAGGTTTCCAAAAGTATAAAAATTTATTCATAGAACTTGAAACTTGTCATTTCATACAATTAAACTAGAAATGCATAGGCCCTATTCAGGATGTTACATAGTGTCTGACAGAGATCCGAGATTTACCTTACGATTTTGGAAGAAATTACAAGATGCTTTAGGCACGGATTGCATTTCAGTACTACTTTTATCTGCAAACGGATGGTCAATCCGAGCGAATCATTCAGATTCTCGAATACATGCTGAGATGTTGTATATTTGAATTTAAAAGTACGTGGGAAAAGCATTTATCATTGATTGAGTTTGCGTATAACAACTGAAACACCCCAAACCCGACCCACGAGCCTTGACCGGATCTAGTATGTTCCCCAGTGTAAACCGTTTCAAATTCTTTTGTTACTTAGGAAAAACTTGTGTGTTTTGAAAAAAAGATTGTTTTGGGTTGGGCTTAAGTTGGAAACAAGTTTATTTCATTAGTAACAGTTCTTTTGATTTAGGTGACAAAATGTTTGGGCTTTGTTTTTTTAAAATATATTTACTTAATCTTTTAATAAATAAAAGTTTGTAAGCTTAATAAATAAAAACAAAATAAAATAGTTCTACTAAGGCCTTATTACATAAAATAGTTCTCAAAATTTAAATTCAAAATACTTAAAGTAAAATAGTCCAAATAAAAGAAATCGGAACTTCACATGGCCTCCACTAAGCATCTGTCGGCCCGGTCCATCACTGGTCCTCACCTGAAAAGTAATCCCACAACGGGGTGAGTCAACAGACTCAATGTGTAACCAACACTAAAATTTAATAATCAGGCATACAATATCATACATGTCCATAAAGCATTTAAACAGTAAAATAATGATGCAACCCGAACCCAAACCTATATGCCATCCGCTACACACCAATTGCATACCATCCTCGCACACCGTGGGACTACTAAGTCAACCTCCTTCCGCTACACTTCATATCGCAGTCTTAGGTCACCGCATTCGTGGTCTTAGGTCACCACGTTCAGATTTCTATGGTCTTAGGTCACCACATTCAGATTACTGTGGCCTTAGGTCACCACATTCAGATATCACTGTCTTAGGTCACCGTGTTTGTGGTCTTAGGTCACCACATTCACTTCCCCAAAAATAAACCCATATGCCCCATATAATAGTAATATGCATAAATATGCCAGAGTTCACATTCTTATTCTTATTCTCATGTTACAATTAACATATTTCATAATCCTAGTAGGAGTAGGAAATGTACCTGAGTACTTTGTACCATAACATGGTACCTTAGCCACTTTAATATTCTTAATATCACATATATTAATTAAACATAGCCATAAAACATATTATGATATAGTGTGGGGTACACACGGTACCTTAGCCATGCTTTTCACATTCTTAATAACACATTTAATTTAAAACATAGCCATGAACATATTAAAACTTAGGGTAGGGTACACACCTGATTCGCTTAACAATTTCACTTGAAATCCCAAAATTCGATCTACTACCTTAGACCTTTAACTCCCTACATTCGTCCCATATTAAAGGTTTAATGAAAAACTCATTCGGCCACAAAACCAAATCCTAGTAGGATTTGTACACTAAGACTTACCTTGGTGCCAAATCCCGAAATCTTCATTATACTCTTTCTTGTATTCGGCAAAGCTTTAAATCACTTTAACAAATTAGTTTCGGCTTTTTAATAAATATGAACTAGATCTTAAAACACCAAAAATAGGCCTTGGCCGAATATTCGCATGTCTTACCTTGTGGATTTTAAATCCCGAAATTCACCGAATAACTAGGGAACACGCGGCCTATGGTGTACCTTCTGAAAAGAACTTCTCCTTCTTGTAGTTGACTTAAACAAATCCGGAAAGATCTCTTCAAAGTTTTGGCAACAAGATATTAATGATATTAGTTCCTATGTTGCGACTTAAAGAAGAGAATAAATTAATGGCCATAAAATTCTTACCCTTAATATTGAATTTGACAAAGACCTAAGCTTGAAGCCACTTGATATATTCTACTATGGCCTTAAAAGGCTTACTTTCTTTTTGGAGGATTAGAAGGAAAGAGAAGGAAGAATAAAGATGGAGGATTCGGCTAGAGCACAAAGTATTTTGGCTTTGGCTAACAAAAGAAGAATAAAAGCGAGGAAATTCGGCAGAGAGAGAGATTCGCTTAAGAAATTCAAAAAGGAAGAGTGAATGAATGAATGGCCTCTTTTCCTTTTATAGTCGAAATTACTAACTTAGAATCCTTACTTGGCCATCACTCTTCTATTTTGATAGCTTTATCTCTTATTTAGCCGAAATTCTAAAGGAATTAAACTCTTCTCTTAAGAGTCCCTATTGTCATCCATTGCTTCCTCTCTAAGTAATTAAATAAAAATTACTTAAAGTCTTAGCTAGATGTCATCCACCCCCTTCCCTTGATGAGCCAAATTTAAACTTGTTCTATTGGACTCCTTGTGGCATACGAGGCCCAAATTATCCACCTAAGTGGCGTCACTCACTGGGCTTTAAGTGGTATCTTTAGGCCACTTTTCCAAGCCTGTTTGTATGTCAAATTTCACATACTTTTTCTCTTAAGGCCACCTTGCCTTAATTTCCTCTTTTAAACTTTAAAACTCAACATTTCTAAGTCATTTCTAAGTTTCCAAAAATTTTCATTTGGCTCTTTAAACTTGACATTTCCTTACATTTCCAAGTTTCCCGAAATGTTTACTTTCCTCTTTTGAATCATTTCTAAATCATTTCCTTACATTTCCTAGTTTCCAAAAATGTTCACTTTGAACTTAACATTTCCTTACATTTCCATACATTTCCTTACATTTCCATACATTTCCTTACATTTCCATACATTTCCATACATTTCCATACATTTCCATACATTTCCATACATTTCCTTACATTTCCATACATTTCCTTACATTTCCATACATTTCCTTACATTTCTAAGGTTCTAAAAATGCACACCACATATCACAGTAAACATGCTATTTCATAAAATTAAGCAAAAATGCACACAATGGGATTTGAACCTCTTCCCTCAAAGTACTTCACTTGATGCCATAACCCTTGCACCTTAGGTGGCATCTCTTGCCACTTTTCCACATCACTTCTTGTTTTAACTTAAAACCAATAATTGTCCAAAGCTTTCTTTCCATCCTAGGATTTTAAAACCCTTAATTCACTTCCAAACACTACCAAAACCTACTACTCATGAATTATGCACAAATGCATAACCCCTAATCTAGGATGTTACGCTTCTACCCTCCTTAAAAATAATTTCGTCCTCGAAATTACTTACTAACAATCGTACAATCCTTCTCACCGACTATGCTTACGCAAGCACTCGATCTTAATAGAACCATCATACTTTTCAGCACAATCTCTAAGTTCACGCCCCTTAGAACTTATTTCTAACGTCGCGATTTAATCGATTAAGAAGTTTTATGTATTAAAAATTTTGTTTCACCGATTAACTGCGAAGAAGTTTTATGGAAAGAATTTTTAGAAGTGGTTCTTTCGTATTCATACATGCACACGTCTTTACATTCATACATCCATCAATCAATTATGAACTTTCGTTCATTCGCGAGAAATGTTGTAGTTTTCATTGTTGTTGTTTTTCCACTACCCAGGGGTATTTTCGTAATTTGCCCTACAGGGGTATTTTTCATAATTTGTCAAAATAAGGTTCCTTGGTGATTTTGTCAATAAGGGTATTTTGGTAATTTTTAAAATCTCGGGGGTATTTCAAAAAATTTTGAAATCTGAGGGTATTTCGGTAATTAACCCGGGTAAATTTGTAAATCTTAATAAATCGAGGGTACTTTAAAATTTTACAAAACTTGAAGGTTGTTTCTGAGAATTTGTTTTTCAAATCAGTGTTGTTGTAAAAAAAATTTTTTTCTTTCCATAATCAAGGTATTTTGATATTTTGTAAATTTAGGGTTCCTTTAAGCAAAGTAGTGAAATTTTGACAAGAACTGTGGGTATTTTGAAAATTTTCATAAACCAAGGGCATTTTTGTAATTTTACCATTAGGGGTATTTTGTAATTTTATAAATCGAAAATATTTCAGAAAAATTTATAAAAATAATCTTTCAAATCAAGAGGGTAATTTAGAAATTTTAAAACTAGGGTTTCCATAAAAATACGGCTAGTCCCTTTCGAGCTTTAGTTAGGGGTTTAGCCCGTGTATAAGTCCTCTTGGTTAGGGTGAACTGTAGCGACGCACCAGGTAGGATTCGAGTGGAGAGGAGGTGAGTCACACAGACTGCTTAAATACCAAGCTCCCACTAAAACCAATCCTTGACATGCGTACCATGGTTGCCACACCTAACTTCGGTGACTCAACCACGTGTTTGTTTAATTAGATATTTAAGTCTTATGTATTTGTTGGGGTACACTAGCCCTAGGGTTCAAATACTTATCGACTAATCTACGTTGCCATAAAAGCCCATACATTTCACGTATTCAAATCACTTTAAGTCAAGTACTTACCGGTGGATCATGGTTGAGATTTAGTGGGCCAAGCCAGAAAAACCTGCTTAATTTTTTTCAAAAAATTCCTTTTGGGCTTTCTTTAGAAAACATTTTGGGCCTTAAACCCAAGGCCGAGAGTTTAGAACTGGGCTCTGATACCAAATTAAAACACCCTAAACCCGGCCCACGAGCCTTGATCGGATCTGGTATGTTCTCTGGTGTAAACCGTTTCAAATTCTTTTGTTACTTAGGAAAAACTTGTGTGTTTTGAAAGAAAGATTGTTTTGGGTTGGGCTTAAGTTGGAAACAAGTTTATTTCATTAGTAATAGTTCTTTTGATTTAGGTGACAAAATGTTTGGGCTTTGTTTTTTTAAAATATATTTACTTAATCTTTTAATAAATAAAAGTTTGTAAGCTTAATAAATAAAAACAAAATAAAATAGTTCTACTAAGGCCTTATTACATCAAATAGTTCCCAAAATTTAAATTCAAAATACTTAAAGTAAAATAGTCCAAATAAAAGAAATCGAAACTTCACATGGCCTCCACTAAGCATCTGTCGGCCCGGTCCATCACTGGTCATCACCTGAAAAGTAATCCCACAACGGGGTGAGTCAACAGACTCAATGTGTAACCCACACTAAAATTTAATAATCAGGCATACAATATCATACATGTTCATAAATCATTTAAACAGTAAAATAATGATGCAACCCGAACCCAAACCTATATGCCATCCGCTACACACCACCCGTACTATCCTGCACAATGTGGGGACTACTAAGTCAACCCTCATTCCGCTACACTCCATATCGCGGTCTTAGGTCACCGTGTTTAGATTTCTATGGTCTTAGGTCACCACATTCAGATTACTGTGGTCTTAGGTCACCACATTCAGATATCACGGTCTTAGGTCACCGTGTTTGTGATCTTAGGTCACCACATTCACTTCCCCAAAAATAAACCCATATGCCCCATATAATAGTAATATGCATAAATATGCCAGAGTTCACATTCTTATTCTTATTCTCATGTTACAATTAACATATTTCATAATCCTAGTAGGAGTAGGAAATGTACCTGAGTACTTTGTACCATGACATGGTACCTTAGCCACTTTCATATTCTTAATATCACATATATTAATTAAACGTAGCCATAAAACATATTATGATATAGTGTGGGGTACACACGGTACCTTAGCCATGCTTTTCACATTCTTAATAACACATTTAATTTAAAACATAGCCATGAACATATTAAAACTTAGGGTAGGGTACACACCTGATTCGCTTAATAATTTCACTTGAAATCCCGAAATTCGATCTACTAACTTAGATCTTTAACTCCCTACATTTGGCCCATATTAAAGGTTTAATGAAAAACTCATTCGGCCACAAAACCAAATCCTAGTAGGATTTGTGCACTAAGACTTACCTTGGTGCCAAATCCCGAAATCTTCACTATACTCTTTCTTGTATTCGGCAAAGCTTTACATCACTTTAACAAATTAGTTTCGGCTTTTGAATAAATATGAACTAGATCTTAAAACACCAAAAATAGGCATTGGCCGAATATTCGCATGTCTTACCTTGTGGATTTTAAATCCCGAAATTCACCGAATAACTAGGGAGCACGCGGCCTATGGTGTACCTTCAGGAAAAGAACTTCTCCTTCTTGTAGTTGACTTAAACAAATCCCGAAAAGATCTCTTCAAAGTTTCGGCAACAAGATATTAATGATATTAGTTCCTATGTTGCGGCTTAAAGAAGAGAATAAATTAATGGCCATAAAATTCTTACCCTTAATATTGAATTTGACAGCACCTAAGCTTGAAGCCACTTGATATATTCGGCTATGGCCTTAAAAGGCTTACTTAGGCTTTTGGAGGATTAGAAGGAAAGAGAAGGAAGAATAAAGATGGAGGATTCGCTAGAGCACAAGGTATTTCACTTTGGCTAACAAAAGAAGAATAAAACTGAGGAAATTCGGTGAGAGAGGAGAATCTGCTTAAGAAATTGACAAAGGAAGAGTGAATGAATGAATGGTCTCTTTTCCTTTTATAGCCGAAATTACTAACTTAGAATCCCTTACTTGGCCATCACTCTTCTATTTTGATAGCTTTATCTCTTATTTAGCCGAAATTCTAAAGGGAATAAAACTCTTCTCTTAAGAGTCCCTATTTCCGTCCATTGCTTCCTCTCTAAGTAATTAAATAAAAATTACTTAAAGTCTTAGCTAGATGCCGTCCACCCCCTTCCCTTGATGAGCCAAATTTAAACTTGTTCTATTGGACTCCTTGTGGCCATCGAGGCCCAAATTATCCACCTAAGTGGCGTCACTCATTGGGCTTTAAGTGGTATCTTGAGCCACTTTTCCAAGCTTTGTTTGTGTGTCAAATTTCACATACTTTTTCTCTTAAGGCCACCTTGCCTTAATTTCCTCTTTTAAACTTTAAAACTCGACATTTCTAAGTCATTTCTAAGTTTCCAAAATTTTCGTTTGGCTCTTTAAACTTGACATTTCCTTACATTTCCAAGTTTCCCGAAATGTTTACTTTCCTCTTTTGAAGCATTTCTAAATCATTTCCTTACATTTCCTGGTTTCCAAAAATGGTCACTTTGAACTTAACATTTCCTTACATTTCCTTACATTTCCTTACATTTCCATACATTTCCTTACATTTCCATACATTTCCATACATTTCCATACATTTCCTTACATTTCCATACATTTTCTTACATTTCTATACATTTCCTTACATTTCCAAGGTTCTAAAATGCACACCACATATCACAAGAAACATGCTATTTCATAAAATTAAGCAAAATGCACACAATGGGATTGAACGTCTTCCTCAAAGTACTTCACTTGATGCCATAACCCTTGCACCTTAGGTGGCGTCCCTTGCCACTTTTCCACATCACTTCTTGTTTTAACTTAAAACTAATAATTTTCCAAAGCTTTCTCTTCTATCCTAGGATTTTAAGAACCCTTAATTCACTTCCAAACACTGCCAAAACCTACTACTCATGAATTATGCACAAGCGCATAACCCCTAATCTAGGATGTTACAACAACAATTTTCAATCTAGCATTAAAATGGCACCATATGAGGCTCTTTACGGTCGAAAGTGTCGAACTCCATTGTATTGGACTGAGCTGAGTGAGAACAAAATTCACGGGGTTGATCTTATAAAAGAGACTGAGCAGAAAGTGAAAGTAATTCGTGATAGTTTGAAAGCAGCCTTAGATCGTCAGAAGTCTTATGCAGATTTGAAACGAAAGGATATTGAATTTTAGGTTGGTGATAAAGTGTTTCTGAAAGTATCTCCATGAAAGAAAATACTTCGATTTTTCAGAAAGGGCAAGTTGAGTCCAAGGTTCATTGGACCGTATGAGATCGATGAATGAGTTGGATCGGTGTCTTATAGATTAAGACTGCCATATGAGTTAGAAAATATCCATAATGTGTTTCATGTGTCAATGCTCCGACGGTGCAGAGCAGATCCGTCTCATGTGATTGCTCCTACTGAGGTTGAGATTCTGTAACACCCCTTACCCGTATTCAACGGAATAGGTACGAGGCATTACTGGAATTACAAATTTATTTATCGACCTTTTATTTCATTTCTTTTTTATATTTGAAACCAATCAAAATTAAACATATTGTCCCTTAAACATATTTATTTTTCTCGTCATGTCTTACTTAAATTTATTACTCGTCTCAACATACTTAATTACCTTGTATTAACATATTAAAGATAATCACATATTTACATATCATGATAAATATCATTCACTTGTCTCTTCTTCATAAACATAAATCAGTTAATTCATCATATTAATATTTCACATACCATCAACTCATATTTCCTTATATCACATAATTAAGTTACGAACTTATCTAATTAAATTTATGAAATACCAAAATTTAAGGGCATTTTGGTAATTTTCTATTTTCATAAATTTTCAACCGATCTAATCTAAATTAATAATTTCATACTTTCAATAATAAAATAATCCATTTCATGCAATTTGGTCATTTCCAACATTTTTACAAACTAATCATAAAATTTTACTTTTATTCAATTTAGTCCTTGAGCCTAAAACATTACAAATTAGCCATGCTAGCTGAATATTTATACATATTTTCCTCCTCCTCCTCTCCATTCCACATCCTTAATGTATATAACATGCTATAAGTAACATTATAAATAATTTCACTATTTACTCATATGTATATTCAAAACTGTCCATTTGAGTCATAGTTACTAAATTATTTATATCTTGAGTTATAGAACTTGAAATGAAAAACCGTTAATTTTTCCTGAAACTAGACTCACATATATTTATACCATAAAATTTCCAGAATTTTAGCCTAGCCAATTAGTACAGTTTATTCATCAAATTCACCCTATTCTGTTGTCTGGCGGTGCTGACCCTTCTTCACTAAAATTAGTTATCTCTTCATACAAGATTTAGATGATGTTCTTGTTTATTTATATTGAAAATATACTCATTCAGGATTCTAAACATATAAATTTAAGCCCTAATTATTTTATTCATTTTTGATGATTTTCTAAAGATAGAACAGGGATCTCGAAATCACTCTGAACCAGTCTTACAAAATATAAATATATCAGAACACAGAATTCCTTTGCTTTCCATGTTTATTTCATATGAAAACAGACTCAATAAGCTTTAATTCTATATCTCACTCAACTTCTAATTCAATTTCTACAATTTTGGTGATTTTCAAAGTTAGACTACTACTGCTGTCCAAAACTGTTTTAATGCAAAATGTTAATTATCAAGTTTATAACACCTTTATTTCCTTTCTCTACAACATTTCCCATTACTTTCTCTTATTTTCCTTCTCTAACATATCAAGAACATAAAACTTTATATAAGAAAACTCTACATTAACATCATTTCCATGCTTTTCCACAATATCAAACTTAAAATATATTGAAAACATGACGTTCTTACCTTGTTTTATAGATTTCAATCTTTAATTTGATTTTCTCTCCTCCAGCTTCTATTTCTTGAATCAAACTTGATATTCTTGCTCCCCATAGTCTCCTTGTCATCTTTCTCTCTTGATGGCTATGTAAATTCTTTTGAATTCTAAGTGAAAATGGTGGATTTTGGTGGAAGGACTAATTTGTAAAAGCAAAACTTTCTTTTCTTTCTCTTCTTCTCACGTTGGTTAGCATGGGAAAGAGATGATGATAATTCATCATCTTTCCTTCCTTATATACTACATAAATAATATTAAAATAATAATAAATAATAAAATATCTTATCAAAATATTAATAAAATAATATTTATCTAATTAAATAATTATAAAATATCATCACTATTATCATTACTTTCTAGATTTCACTTTCTAGATTTCTCTTTCTTCTAATTGACCATTTTGCCCTTTGTGATCTTTTAAATTCCACCCTTGAATCATCACATAATTTGATAAAATTTTGAATTAGTCCTCATAATTCTTTACCTATTCAATTTGGTCCTAATTCATCCATTTCCTTAGTTTCTAGATTATTCCACCCCTAAAATATTTACACTATTGGTCCTTAAACTTTTCATATTTACACTTTAACCCTCAAATTTTGAGTATTTACTCTTAGGTAATAAAACTTTTCTCACTTTTACAATTTAATCCTATCTTGAATTAATAATGTAATATATCATAATATATTTCCCAATGTTGACATAATCCAGATTTCCTTCTCGTCACTTTATTTTCTTATTTTACTATATTAAGGATAATATTTCACCGTAAAAATTTTTGGGTGTTTCTGATTCAGTCAGATTTGTCATATAGTGAAAAACCGATCCGAATTTTGGCACGAAAGACCAAAGAGTTGAGAAACAAAAGAATTTCCTTAGTGAAGGTATTGTGGCACAAACACGGAATTAAAGAGGCTACGTGGGAGCCTGGGAACGTTATGAGAGAGCAACATCCACAATTATTCACTGGTAAGATTTTCGGGGACGAAAATCCCTAAGGGGGGAGAGTTGTAACAGCCTGGTTTAAACCCTAGTCAGAACAGTGGTTTCAAGACCACAAATCTGAGGTCAGAATAATAATTTAATATTATTTTCTGTGTGAATAGTATGCGGCATGGTCTGTGTGGAAATTCTGTGTGATGATTTAATCGTTTGTGTGTCGAATTAAGAGAAATGACTTAATTGCATAGTAAGTGAAAGCTATGTGCTGATTTATGAGTACTTAATTAATGTTGGCTTTTTAAGGTGGAGGCCTTATATTGTTATTTGACCATTATTTAGTTAATGGATGGTTAAATGACAAATTAGCCTTAATTTATATTTGTTTTTTATGTTTTATAAAAGGGCAAAATTGGTATTTGTTTAAAATGTTATTATAACAAAAACAAAAAGGAATTTGATAGCCATTATCATCTTTTCTTCCACCGAAAGTTGAGAGAAAATAAAGGGTTTGAAGCTTTGAAACTTTCGGCTACTTCAAGCTTCAATTGGTATGTGTTTTTAGCTCGGTTTTTGATAATTTTTACGTTTTTGTAATCGTTGCTTTGTGCTTTACAAAACCCATGCTCAAATTCAATGTATTGATGATGTTTTTATGATGAGCCATTGATGAATGTTTGAGCTATGTGTTAGTTGATATTGAAATATGAGAGCTTAGTGTTGGGTTAGCATAGTTTGTATTTGGATTTTTGGTGAAATTGAGTATATTGGGCTAAATTGAGAAAAATGGAAAGTTGAGGGACTAAATAGCAAATTTGATGAAATATTTGGACTTATATAATCCCTAGAGAGGTTCGACCAAGCATGTGAATGTGTGGAATATGTGAATTTGATGATTTTGTGAGATAGGGACTAAGGGTTGAAATGTGAAAATGTGAGTGTAAAATGACCTAAATATGTGTGTTTGGATTAAAATGAACCATTTGGTGATTAAATGGATTGAATTTAAATGTGTATAGACCAAGAACAGAGAGGTTCGGATCGAGATCGAGGCAAAGACAAAGTGCTCGATTAATCGACCATTTCGGTATTTTGACATCCAAGGTAAGTTCAGATATAATACTAGTTGTAAACTTTATCTATGTGATATAAATTGAATGGATGTATGTGTATCTATGAGATTTGACATGCTATGTGCTGAATTGAGATAAAGGGGCACTAAGTGTGCGAAATTTGAAACAAGAAAGAGATGATTGGCACTATGTGTGCGAAAAGATAGAAGCTTTGGCTTATTGACTTGGCACTGTGTGTGCAATACCGATATAAGTTCGGTTTAATGTATTGGCACTAAGTGTGAGGTGATGATTATGTTTCAGTTATGAAATTGGCACTAAGTGTGCAAATAAACCAATGGAATAGCAAGGGTTGAACGAGAGGTAATATCGAACAATTGAGTAGCATAAATGGTAAGTAACTATGTGTTGATCAAGGTACGTTTGGACCTATGTGGTTGATGATAGATTGAAGAGTTGAATGAATAGATAATTGGGTATGTGGGTGAGATTGATAATGTGCCTAGTTTTGCCTTTATCTATGTAATGGTACATATATATATACATATTGATGTTGTACTATTGAGTAATATGTATTATATTACGAACTTACTAAGCTTTGGAAAGCTTACTGTGTGATTTGTTTCTCTGCCTTGCAGTGTCAATAAAGCTAGCTCAGATCTGGGATCGTCAGCTTCTCAATCACACTATCGGCATTCTATTTTGGTACTTTTGAAAAGATGTATATAGCTGGAATATGGCATGTATAGGCTAGTTAATTGAATCAAGTTTGAGATTTGCAAGTAGCCATGAGATGTGGCTAGATATGTGATAAGTTTGGCATGAATGAATGTGGTATATATATGATACATCTTTTGGCATGATTTGTAGATTAATAAATTTGCTATTGAGTGGTAACTTTGTGTTGATAAATGCTAGTAGGGGTAGTGAGATGGGGAATGAATTATGCTTGTGATAGAATAAGTATTGGTATTGAATTGGGTATGATTAGAGTTGGTATTGATTGCATGTTTTAAATTGCTAAATTGGTATGCTTTTAGATGGCAATATGTGCATGAGATGTTTGGTTGATTGGCTTGTAGGTTTGATCCTAAGTGGGTGGCATGTTGGCCTTGCAAAAATGGCCTATAATATCACATGGTTAGGGCACACAGGCGTGCCTCCGACCGTAGGTAAATTGGCAGAATGTGGCTTAAACTGCACACGGCTATGGCATGGGCGTGCCTACAGGTCGTGCGAGAAAAAAGGCAGTATATGACCTTATAGGACACGGCCTTAGCACACGGGCGTGCTTGTTAGCCGTGTTGATTTTGATAGTATGTGTAACACCCCATACCCAAGTCCGAGGCCTGGACCGGATACGAGGCATTACTACACTTGAACTTTCTTAATCA
This sequence comes from Gossypium rotundifolium, assembly GCA_025506655.1. Classification (NCBI taxonomy): domain Eukaryota; kingdom Viridiplantae; phylum Streptophyta; class Magnoliopsida; order Malvales; family Malvaceae; genus Gossypium; species Gossypium rotundifolium. The sequence continues at coordinate 123,591,409 of CP106723.1, forward strand.
TGGAATTTCAGGCTATAAAATTTCGTCCCGAACTAAAAACTTCTCTTTTGTATACAACTCGCACATCTTATAGGCCTACGAGGGCTTAAACTCATGTTTGTAAACTTTCAGAAACTTGATCGAAAACCTCTCTTAGAAACAGGGGTAACACGCCCATGTGATTTGGGACACGCCTGTGTACCCCTTAACACGCCCATGTCTTCCAACCGTGGGAAGCTACCGACTTGATCCATACGGCCTTGACACGCCCGTGTCTTCTAACCGTGTGGGCACTTAGAGGCTATTTACCAAGCCTTCTTACCACTCTCATTTGCATACATTCATATACTAATTCAATAAAGTCTCAGGTCATCAACTAAAATACATGAATTTATCCATTTGATTCATGAAAATAAAGTTTTCTTCCCATACAATTACAACAACTTAAGCCATCATCAATGGCCATACACCTTTAAACTATGCACCCTCTTAGACCAACACAATTTAACACAATAACGTCAACTTAATCAACCTTACATTCTAGCCTTATACATGCCATGACTTATAAGGACTTGATACCTCATACCAAGTTTCTGCTCGATAGTGTGAATGCATCTCCAACGGCCTCCAACTCGAGCTAGTAGATAATTTACCTATAAGAGATGGGAAAGGAGATGGAGTAAGCAATAATGCTTAGTAAGTTCATATGTATAAACTGATAATTTCTTATATTCATTGGACAAACATAACCATAAAGTATCATAAGGAGTTTCTCTTAAAAACCCTTAATTACTTACTCAAACATTGTTGAAACTTACTTATTCAATCTTTTACCATACTCTTACCCTGTTACAAGCCAACTGCTTGTGCTGAATAGCATTCATTCCTGCACTGATCACCATTTAATCACATAAACCATTTTCAATAAGCCACTTAAATTACTAATCTCTCAGTGGTTACACACTTAGCCCACCATTGATGTAACACCCCTAACCAATATCCTCGTATGTTCAAAGTAACCTTGGTTTTGATTAGGATTTGGAAGATTACGGTTGCATTACTATTTAAATCACAACACGGTGGCCTTATTACATAAAATGAAACCCAAAATAATAAATTGTACAAGACTTTAAAATAAAGTAAATATTCTAATAAAGCTGAACTTCAAGTCGATCATGGCCACCACAAGATCTGCCGTCCCGGTCCATTACTGCTCATCACCTGAAACATATTCCCACAACGGGGTGAGTTGATAGACTCAGTGTGTAACCAACACTAAACATAATAGAAATAGGCACACCACACATATCATATGCATATAAAAATTTCAAGGTAATGATGCAAACCCAAACCCAAACCTATATGCCATCCGCTACACTCCACCCGTACCAACATGTACACCGTGGGGACTACTAAGTCAACCCTCCATCCGCTACACTCCATCCAAGGCAGTCGCTGCAGTCGACGTGCTCATCGCCCACTGATAATATTGTGGCATAGCCACCATCGTAATGTAACCGGTTACCACTTAGTGAGACCAAGTCATCACATTCACTTAGTGAGACCAAGTCATCACTTTCACTTATAATGTTGGTGAGACCGTAGTCAACACCTTCTTCCCCTTTCACATAAATCCCGAATGCCCCAAATTATAAATATCATGCATAACATATTCATATTTCACTTTCACATGTATAACATTTATTTCGAATTCCTAGTAGAAGTAGGAAAACGTACCTGAATACTTTGCACCATAATATGGCACTTTAGCCACTTTCTTTCACTTTCACATTAACATATATAACATATTTAAACCATAAAACTATTAAGAATAGTGTGAATACACACCGATTTGTTTAGCGATTCCTTGAGATTTCAAAGCAAGATCTAATGTTTAGATCCTAATTCCTACATTTGGTTTATCAAATATTACTTAGCATAAATTCTATTTTGGGTTATAATATCCAAATCCTAGTAGGATTTGTAAAGAGGCTTACCTTTGATGCCGATTTGATGTTTATTCAAATCCTTAATCTTTGTTTTCCTTCACTTGATATTCGCCAACCTTGAAACCTCAACATAAATTAGTTTTTGGCTTTTAATAATTACGGATCTAATCTAGGTAATCACATAACTTTGGCAATACCTTTAGGGCTTACCTTATGGATTTTAAATCCCAAACTTCACCTCTCTTTCCCTTGAAATCGGTAACTTCCTAGATCTCTGAATAGATTAGTTTTGATCAATTTGATCTAATTGACTAAGATTTGGCCTTGGCCGAATGTATAGACTCACTTACCTCAAATCCCGAAGTTGATCTTTATTTCAAATTCCTACCGAAATCACTTGTTAGATTTGTTCTATTATTAAATCATGGAGGGGATCTTTTTGCCGATTGTATAATGATGTACTTACCTTGTTTTCGAATCCCGGAAGATCCCTTATGCTATTCGGCTATGGCACTATTGTGGATCTCAAAGCTTTGGCTTTTGTGGATGAATGGTAGAAGAAAAGAAGAAGAAAGAAAAAGATGTAGAGAGTTTTTTGACAAGGGAATTTCGGCTAAAGAGAAGAGGAAAGATTGTTGCTACTTTCACTTGGAGGTTTCGGCAAGATGTTGAGGAGAAGAGAATGGCTCTTTTCTTTTCTTTCTTTGGCCGAATCTATTAGCCTTAGAGTCCCTAATTCAGCCAATTCTTCACTTGTGATAAGGTTTAGTTTTATCAATATGAAATTCCATCAAATCTCCTATTAGCCAAGAGTTTTTATTGAATAAAACTCCTCTTCCTTGTGTCATCCAACTCTCCACTCATGGAGACAAAATTTTATTTCTTTTATTTGTTTCCTAGATGACTCAAACTCAAAGCAAAAACCTCTTGCATTTGGGCCATTTCCTAGGGCCTTAGGTGGCATCTTCAGCCACATTTCCAAGTCCGTTATTGGGTCAAAGTTTATGTTCTTTATATTTTAGGTCACTTGGCCCTAAGCTCCCTTTGGGCTCTTAAATTCGACATTTCGGGGTCATTTTTAAGTTTCCTAAAATTTTCAATGCCTCAGATTTTCCAAGTTTCCAAAATGTTTAGTTTCTACTTTGGCTTGGTTTCCAAAATGTTTAGTTTCCTATTTTGGTTTGGTTTCCAAAATGTTTAGTTTCCTATTTTGGTTTGGTTTTCCAAAATGTTCACTTTCCTAATTCCATTAGGTTTCCAAAAATGTCTAAGTTTCCAAAAATGTCCATTTCCATTTCCATTTCCATTTCCATTTCCATTTCCATTTTCATTTCCATTTCCATTTTCATTTCCATTTTCATGCATTTCTAGGTTTCCAAAAGTATCAAAAATTTATTCATAGTACTTGAAACTTGTCTTTTCATACAAATAAACTGGAAATGCATAGGCCCTTTTCAGGATGTTACAACAACTTTTGATCAATCACTTAAGTCATATACAGCATAATCAGTTTTTAATTATGTAATAGTCATGACATTTAAATAAACCTCTCTCATACCAAAATCAAATAGAACCAACACTCAATCGATCCAATACAAACCTAAAATTGGTTAACATGCGCATAATTGAGCCACATAAATTTAAACAACTTATTCATTACTTTTGCATGCACTATTCATACTAAATTTGCATACAATTCAAACATGTACAATCTCTTTTGTCTAGATAAGCAGAATAAGATCAATTTCTAAAATCTTAATTTAGTAAATGTAATACATGGCATACTAGACCCAAAAATTAAGATATCTTTCATCACATACATACACATATTACCACTTTGAATTTATACAATATTAAAGCATATGGTCAATGCCATCAAAACCATATTTCCTCATTTGGCTATCTCATTGTTGATTCACATAGGACACACTAAATACTCATATACCTATAACTTCCATACCCGGATTTGCCATTCAAGTACATGTTCATTAATATTCTCTATTACCGAATACAAAGTTTACAAGGCTAACTCATGCTTCCAAATTACGCATCCAAAATAATATGCACTAAGTCCTAATCCAACTCACTAAACTACCACCCCTATTCACATATAAAAAGGTCTATCAAAATCTCATATAGGTGATCACATATCAAACATATCATAACTAAACATCATTCGATCTAACGTTCAATAAACTAAACAAAAGTTTGAACCTAATATCCAACTATCCAAGAATAATATATGTATGTACTCACTTACACAAATTGAATCGAAATAGCCTAATACAATCATACATTATTGAACTTAATGCTTATCTAGTAAGTGACCAATTCAAATACACACACATGTCATAACATTATTTAACACATATATCTCACATACTATAACTTAAATATGCATCCATCATTTACTTTATTGACTAAACCGAATATTACACCAAGCTTACCATTATTCATTGCCGAATCATGAATCCAAACATTATAAATGTATATACCATATATTAAGCTCATCAACATGAACTAATTTATAAGTCATTCATGTCATAACCTAACATGCATAAATAATAGTACCACTCTCACACATGATTAAACCATAATCAAGCATAAATAATAGTTCATGGCATGAGCAAACTATATCATCAAAACACGAAACAAGTAATTCAAAATAGATAGCCATTTTAGCATGGCTAGCATATTTACACTATTACAAAACATTAGTTATACGGTTTAGTCTAGCCTATACATGCCCTTTTAAATAACAAACTAAGTTTTCAATACCAAAAGAAAGTCGATAGTGTGGTTGACTTCACGGATGATCCTTCGAGCCCGTAGTTCGAATCAAAATCTATAAAACAGAGATAGACAAAGACAAACACACAGTAAGCTTACTAGCTTAGTAAGTCTCAAGCAAATATAAATATAATGAGCATACATTTAAACATATTAAAATCCAAGCTTATAGTATGAAACATAATTATTTCATTATGTAAAATATAGATAGCTGAATAATAGTAATGCTCTTTACTTAAATATCATTGCTATGACATCGTGAACCTGTACATTATTATTTCGTATGAACCAATCTAGCATCGATCTTCTATTTCTACTTATACACAAGAACAAGCGCTTTTGTCACACTCATCACTGATCTTTAACTATACAATAAAAATTTTAGGTCACTTCATTCCTTACTAAAATGGTAGGTTAGTTCTTACCTGAACTTTTACCACATAACACTATATAAACATCTCACCTTGTTTGATGTTCGAATCTCCACTTATAGTATATCATCGGCACAAAGCCTGCTAGGCATTTAAAGCCGAAATAAATCACCAAGACTAAGCACGCTAGGCACTAAGCCCGAATATATCACCACGACGAAGCATGCTAGGCACTAAGCCCGAATATATCACTGCACAAGGCAGGCACTAAGCCGAATATATCACCTGCACAAGGCACGCTAGGCACTAAGCCCAATACATACACAAACCAATCACATACTTCACATTTTTCCTAAATAATATATCAAAGATACACATTAATCTCGTATTGTCAATTTAGGCATTCAAGCCAATTCCACAATGTACATTCGGCTATTACAATAATATACCTTTAAATTTATCGAACAATATCATTTAACAGTTTCATAAATAATTCCATGACTCATTTTAGCTTAAGGACTTACCTCGGTTGTCGATAGTCCGCATGAATCCGGCTTATTCGAGAACCTTCGTCTTTCCCCGATCTAATTCGCTTTTCTTTACTCTTGATCTAATACACATTAAAATTTAGCTCATTCAAATACATTTCATCTCAATTTAGTCCCAAAACACACAAACAGGCAAATTACCATTTTACCCTACTATTTCAATACTTTGCAATTTAGTCCTATTTGCATAAAACTCAAAATACATCAAATTTCCCCATACTCCTTAAGGGCGAATATGTATAAGGACTATACAAGTCTATTTCTTTCATTTATTTTGCAATTAAGCCCTCTAAAATTTTATTTTACAAATTGGCCCTAAAACACAAATTCACCAAAACTTCCAACACATAATATACTAATTTTAACCTATCTTTCATCTAATTTCATCAAACATTTAAAATCATATAAACCTATCAATAGCAATTTCAAGCATACTTAGATTTAAAAATTTCAACATGGGTCAACTACGGTTTGAAGCAACGATCTCAAAAACATAAAAATTAACAAAACCGAGTTCAAACTAACCTTGAAATCAAGCCTTCAATTGCGAAAATCAAAGAACAAAGACTCTCTTTTTTCTTTCAACATTCGCCATCAACTAAAAATATGAGAATGGCCATTTGTTTTGTTTTATTTAATATATAATACTTTATTATTAAATTACCTAATCAACCTTAAGTTAAAAATAACCAAACAATATAATTTAAGGACAAACTTGTCCATGGTCCGCCACTAACCCTTAAAATGGGTTATTTACCCTTTTATACCTCATTTTATAAAGCCATGCTCAAATTAACACCTTTCACTTTAGTATGCTACTTTTACGCTTTTACGCGATTAAGTCCTTTTATCAAATTAAGCACTTAAACAATAAAATTTTCTCTAAACTTTCACACACATTAATTCACATATAATAGACTCAAAATATAATATTAAAATATTTCTCAGACTCGGATTCGTGGTCCCGAAACCACCATTCCGACTAGGGTCAAATTCAGTCCGTTACAATTGAATCTCTTATAGGGTGGTATCGCACACAACCCACCAATCAATTATACTTATGGTGATTTCGCACTTAGCACACCAATCATTTATAAATGATGGTATCGCACACGACCCATCGATTTCTAATTAATCGGTGGTAACGCATACACATTTCAATCGATAGTAATATAATTGATGGTATCGCACACAGCCCATCAATTAATAATATATCAGGTGGTAACGCACATAGCCCACCAAATGTATACATTCTTGAATAGTTATCCTCATGCATTTATCTATTTCAAATGTTTACCCGAAACTTCTTCACACACTACTATTCTTACTTAGCTTTCTTCCATACTTGCTAACATTCACACACTACGTCAATAAATCTATCTCATGCAACTAAGGTGAATTAATTATACATATCCCACGAAGGGTTCATCATATATCGAGCTCATCACGATTCAATTCTAACACATACCTATGCTTCTAGTAGTACAACCACATACATTCAACATTCTTGAGTCTCATACATATGGTCACATTGACATCGTACCCCAATAGGGTCTTACTCACATCAACATACCGATGTCATACCCCTGACATGGTCATATACGAATTCCTACTCCAAGGCCACATTCCAATATAGTCTTACACGAAAACTTAACTATCATCATGTCAAGTTATAAACATTTCCCATTATTCATAGATTCGATTCTATAGACATTTCATCGATAGATATTTCATACATTCATGGAGTAAATATACATTCCATACAACATTGGAATATTAAATCAACTCTTACATAATTGCAACATTCGCACATGAACTTACCTTGGTGTCGAAAGAGCCGAAAATGACTATTTGCCCATATTTCTCTTTTTATCCGTTCTAGGTTTGAAACTCGATTTCTTTGACCTAGAATAATGAAATATACTGGTTTATTCATTCATAACTCATAAAATACCTTAATACACACTTTAGGCAAAAATGACTATTTTGCCCCTACACTTTGGCAAAATTACGATTTAGCTCCTAGGCTTGTAAATAAATTTTTATCACAATTTCTTGTTAATCAAGCCTATTTTAACATTTAATCCTCTAATAACAATTCACAATTCTAACTATTTCATGCCTTAATGAACAATTTACAACTTTTGCATATTAGCCCAAAATAAGTGTTTTCATAACAACACTTTTCACAAAAGTTTTTTATCAACATCCTATCATTCATTTTCTTCCATAAAAATTTAGCAACCAGCATAAACCCTCTCATGGAAATTCCTTAGACTCTCAACCATGTTACAAATTAGTCCCCCCATTAGCTAGCTTAAGCTTTGGGGACTCCAAAAGTACAATTTTTATCAAGAAAAGTCATCAAAATCACTTGTGAGGAGGAATACTTGCTGAAATTTTAAGCTTCAAAACCCCATTCTTCTCATCCATTTTGATGGAAGAGGAGAAGAAATAAAAAGATGATAGCTTTTCTTATTTCATCTTATTTTATTTCTTTTTAATAACCTAACATGACAACATTTAATGCCCTTATCCCCTTTGTCTTCTTTGACCGTCCAAGCCAATTCCCATGGTCTAATTGCACATTTGGGACCTCTAATTTATAACCCATAGCTATTTGGCACCTCTAGGAAATAAAATAGAAATTTTAAACTTTTTGCGATTTAGTCATTTTTCACAATTTAGCTAGAATTTGCTAAAATTAAGGCGCCAAAATTTTCATGCATCCTTGTAAACATGTTATCACACATAACATAACATGAAAATAATTTTCTCTAACCTTGAATTAGTGATTTCGAGATCACTGTTCCAACTAGGCCCTAAATCGGGCTGTTACAGTATGTAACCACGAAGAGGTCACACGGGTGTCATGTAGCCGTGAGAGAGGCACGGCCTACCTCCATGGGCGTGTCTCCCCTGTATTCTAGAAAAGTTTCAATTTTTCATGAAATTTTATATGTGTTTCGGTTTAGTCCTGACTCAATTTATAAGCATGCTTAGGGTCTTGATGACTCGTTTAAAGGACACTATGATTGTATATGAATGTGTTTGATGATGTTTGACTTTGTGTCGACATTTAGAGGTTAAATGTTCTGATTGACTGTAATACCCCTTAACACTATTTCGACGACAGTTTCGGGTTAGGGGTGTTACATGCTTACTCATGTGCAAGGTAATAATTTTTTAAGAGGGATCTGAGCTAGTATAAATGGCCCTTGGATAAATCACCTTTTTTTGTCGATAATGCCCTCCTTTTTGTGAGAAATAAAAAAAGTGATGTTGGGGTCCTTATTAATATTCTTAAGGGTTTTGCTAATGCTTCTGGTCAAGAGATTAATTTTGATAAATCGATGGTTTTTTTTAGTCCTAACACTCCTAAGGTGCAAAGATAAATATTTGGCGATTTACTTGGTATGAAGGTGGTGGAAAAATTGGACAACTATCTTAGATTTCCTTTTCCGGTTGGTAAGAAGAAAACTTTAGCTTTCTAAGAGATCACTAATCGATTGTCTTGCAAGATAAATAGTTGGACTAAGAGGCTCCTATCCTTTGATCGTAAAGAAATCTTTATCACAACTGTTCTTTAATCTATTCCAACATACGCACTATCAGTTTTTCTAGCTCCTAAAGATGTAGTCAAAGACATGCAAGCAAAGATTAGTAGAACTTGGTGGACGAGCAAAGAGAGGGGCAGATTCTGGAAGATGCTTCCTTGGAAGAACTTGTACCACCCAAAGGGCATGGAAGGGCTCGGCATCAGGGATATTCAGCTCTTCAATTTGGCACTTCTCGGGCATCAAGTATGGAGGCTTATAAACATCAAAGACACTTTATGTTACAAAGTACTGAGTTCAAAATATTTTCTCGAAGGTGATATTTTTCATGCCAAAAGAGTTGATAAAGCATCTTTCACATGGTCTAGCATTGCGGCTGTGGCTAGAGCTCTCAAGGACGGGTTTGGTTGGTAGGTTGGTAGTGGTGATCGTATCAACATTCAGACCGATAATTGGGGGTTGGAGGGTTTAAATAGTGGGGGCTCTTAATTCAAATTTGATGAACCCTAATGAGTGTAGTGTTAAAGACCTTTGGCTCGAGGATTGTAGAAGATGGAACATCGGTAGAGTTCGTGAGCTGTATGTGTAACACCCCTATCCCATGTCCGATCACCGGATTAGAGTTAAAGGGATTACCAGACAGATCGAAAACATTTACTGAATTAATCGTACAACAATTCATTAATATCAATCATAATATCCCTTAAGTAGGTCATCGAGACCTTAAACATGCTTGTAAACCGAGTCAGGACTAAATCGAAACACATAAGTAATTTCATAAAAATTTGAAACTTTTCTAACATACAGGGGACACACGGCCGTGGGGGTAGGCCGTGCCTCACCCACGGCTACTTGACACTCCCGTGTGTCCTCCCCGTGGTGGTATACTGCCAAAATCTACACGGTCACCAAGCACGCCCATGTGCTAAGGCCATGTACTACTAGATCACATACTCCCATTTCTCACACGGCCACCAAGCACACCCGTGTCGAGGCAATTTAAGCCACATTCTTCCAATTTACATACGGTCTCACGCACGCTGTGTGCCCCAACTGTGTGACATTATAGGCCATTTTACAAGGCCAATATGCCACCCATTTTGGGTCTCACCTACAAACAATATATACCTAAACATAATATGCATATATGGCAACCAAAACATATCAAATGGTTCACTTCATCCTTACATTCAATACCAATTCCATTCATACCAAATTGCAAATTAAATCCTACATCATTTCAAACATGTATCATCCATTTGCTTAACCAAAACTTAACCATCCATATGCATCAAAACATACTAAATATATGCTTCATAACTCATTCATTCAAACATTTATCAACTCAAAACTTGCCAATACACATGGCCATGCTCACTTCATAAACATATACACTTTTCTAGCCTAAACATGCCATAATTAGCCATATACATTTTCAAAAGGGTACCAAAATAAGTTTAGTAGTGTGATGACGATCCTTGACAATCCTGAGCCTTCAGTAGCTTCGACGACCTATAAAACAGAGAAAATACTTAGTAAGTCATATAGATATAAACTTGGCATAAAAAGCATATATGCAATTTGATACATTTGCACATCTCATTCACTTAACAATTTATCATGTATATGCTTGATTCATACTTATGACTACATTGGTCACGTTTATTCATTAAAAACTCATTTGAAGGACATAGCTCATTCATAATCTTCCTTGCATCTGATTCACATAATCCTATTCAAACACACCTTTCTTCAAATCAAAGTCATTTGTATACTTACCTTTCATGCATACTTAATGCACATTCAACGTACCTGAATCGGATATTCATTCACTTAATTGATTATAGCTCAGATATACCATTCGTATTGCAAACTTGCCCATTGAACCCTTAAGAACCTAGTAGGATACTCAGAAAGCTCGAAATAGTAGTACAATGCCAACGTCCCAGACGAGGTCTTACATGCACTCGTGTATCGATGCCACTGTCCCAGACAGGGTCTTACACGTACAGATCATAACGATGCCAACGTCCCAAACGTGGTCTTACACGAGTCAATACGATACCGATGTCCCGGACACGGTCTTACTCGTAAAGTTCATATCGATGCCTACGTCCCAGATGAGGTCTTTTACATATAATTCATATCATATCGGTGCCTATGTCCCAGACGAGGTCTTACACGAGTTTTCAAATCAACGCCAACGTCCCAGACATGGTCTGACATGATAAAACGGAACAGATACATATGTTATGACATAGTTAATCCTATCTATTCCTAGGTTCATACGGGACTTCTCGGCTTTATCACTATATGAAACTTATTTCAGAATTCACGCACTTAGCATCTCATACTCATTCATTTTCATCGATAGACATATGAATACATATATTCAATTCAATATAGATAAGTTTATTTGCATAGTGACTTACTTCGGATTTGGTTTATCAAACGGAAATGGCTACTCAGTTATTTTCGCTTTCCAACGATCTAAGTCTGTTTTTCCTCGATTCTTGATCTAAACATATTTAGAATTAACCCTTTAACTCACTAGTTCATTCAATTCAATCCAAAGACACATATTTAAGGCTATTTAGCCTCACATTTGCACATTTTATCAATTTAATCTATTTTTCACGAAACATCAAATTCACAAAATCTACCCATGCTCATGCTTAGCTGAATACTCCTACATCACATATAAGCCCACATTTTTCATCAAACTTGCAATTTAGTCCTTTAATTTATCATTTTCTCAATTTAGTCCTAATTAGCTAAATTCATCAAAACTTCAAGAACAAAACATGTTCATCAAACACATATCTTTCATATTTCACTATTAAACATCACAAAGCTTAACATAACATCAATGGCATCTCACACAAACATTATCAATTCATCAAATTGAGACATGGGTTTGATAGCATTCGAAGCAACGATTACGAAAACATATAAATTATAAAAAATCGAAGCAAAACATACCTTAAATTTGGATCAAACTTAGCCAAATGTTTGAAGAGTTCAAACCCTTTCTTTTCTTTATGAATTTCGGTGGTGGATGGATAGAAATGGCCATTTTAATGCTTTATTTTTGTTATAAAATAACTTAATAACAAATTTCCAAATTTAACCTTCAAAACAAAACTTATAAAACATATTATGTAAGGTCATTATTGACAATTTCCATCCACTAACTCCACTTTTGGCCAAATTGCTACATAAGACCTTCTCATTTAAAAGCTTCAACAAATAGACACTTTTACACATATCATACTAGTTTTGCATTTAATGCATTTTAATCACTTTGTCAATTTAAGCACGCAAACAGACAAATTCTCTTACGAAAATTTACCACATGCAAATTCACTTATCAACGGCACAAAAAATAATATTAAAATATTATACGAACTCAGATTTGTGGTCTCCAAACCATTGTTCGACTAGGGTATAAACCGGACTGTTACAGTATGGGCAAGATTTGGAAGATAAAATTTGTAACTTACCGATTAGGGGAGAGAGCCAATGTGATTAAGCGGTGTGGTTTCACAACCCTCATGGCTCGTTCACATCAAAGTCAGCTTATTCATGGTTATTGTTGAAGCAAATGGGGTTTGGCCCTCATAGGTTCTTTTGAAAGCTATATGGATTTTCACTTGGTGAGTGGGACATGAGATCCTCCCTACTTACGTTAAAATTGCATCTATTCGATATGGTTTTGGGCAAGAATGCCTAGGTGCGAGCTAAGTACGAGACCCTTATTCATGCCCTTAAAGATTGCCCTACTTCTCGGGCAATTCTCTCAATTTATGGTCAGGATAATAACACCATTTCAAAGAAATACGAGTGTTGTATCGATTGGTTGGAAGACATGATGAGTGTAACACCTCACCTGTATTCACAATCAGAATAGGGTTACGAGGTATTACCGATCAATCAGCATCATTTAACATACATAATTCATACATTTATGCATTCATACTCAAATGCCATTCAATCATATTTATATTGTCCCTTATGAGGGCCTACGAGGCCTTAAACATGCTTTAAAAGAGGTTCAGAACTAAACCGATAACATATAAAATTCTCAAAAAACTTTGAAACTTTTCAAACATACAAGGGTCACATGTCCGTGTGAACAAGCCGTGTGCCTCACACGGCTAGTAGACATGCCTGTATCTTAGGCCGTGTGGAAACAGGGCATACATACTGACTTGCATCACACAACCGAGGACACATCCGTGTGCCAGGCCATGTGGGAACTACAGGGTATACTGACTTGGGTCACATGGCCAACCACACGCCCGTGTGTCCAGCCCCTGTACCCTTTGAAGTGGCCACACATGCCCATGTGCTAGGCTGTGTGCCATTTAGGGGGTATACTAACTTATACCACACGGTCAGTCACATGCCCATGTGTGAGACCATGTGGAGCATACTGAATTCATTTCAATTTCAACACCAAGGGACACACGATCGTGTAGCATGACCGTGTGTCACACACGGCTAAGACACACGCCCATATGGACAAAAATAGACCATTTGCAAAGCCAATTTGCCACCCTTTTTGCACATACCTACACAAGCTCAAATGGCATCATTTTAATACAAAACTATGCAGCCAAAAGTCATCAACCAATACACAAACATACCTAATCCATTTCAACCATTTCAATACTCAATTTCATATCATTTACTTATTCAAATACCAAGCAATTTAACTTGCTTTTCTAAGCATAATTCACATTGTATAATTCATTTAGCCTAACTAATCCAAACATTCATAACTACTTCAATCTCATTCACTCATTATGGGTCTATTACCAAACATTAAAAGTAAAACCATATACACATTCATAAGCATCATCATGTTCATCATCTTATGCCAACTCAAATGGCCAAATTATACATTCATCAAATATACCAAAATGACACAAGCCTATACATGCCATATACCATATATACATGACTTCAAAAGTACCAAAACAGATGACCGATAGTGTGATGAAGTCTCTGAAAATTCTCGGATCTGAGCTAGCTTCGTAGAACTATAAAACATAGAAACAATTAAACAAAGTAAGCTTTAAGCTTAGTAAGTTCATATGTGAACATGAAATAATCACAACATTCATATAACAATTCAGAATAGATAATATCATTAACATTTATAGCATCAATTCATGAATTTACATAAAACTTATCCATTTCCTCATTCGTGAGTTCTCAACTTCATCTATCTCAATACTTGAATAGTTTTTCGCACATACCTGTATCGATACATTCCTATTTCTCATCAATACTCTTATCAAACCACTCCAGTTTACAAATGCTTTCGATACAAATTCGTTGATTTTTCAAATGCCATAGTCCAACTATGGTCTTTCACATACATTTCCAAGGCCCTATCATGGTCTTTCATTAACATGCCATAACTCGGTTATGGTCTTATTATTCGGTTGCCATAGCCCGACTATGGTCTTATTCGGCAACTTGCCTTACTCAACTCGTATATTTCATTTAATATCTCAAAATTCATCCAATAGAATAAAAACTATCTCAATTTCATCCATTCAACAAATAGATACACATTGAAGTTCAATTATACAAACTTATCTCGTATTCGAAATTAACGAATCGGATCAACTACTCGTTAACTTTGCTTTTCCCCCGATCTAAATTCGAATTCTTTTTTATTGATCTATATGAATTCAAAATTGACTTATTCAATCATATACCCTTTCAATTTAGTCCAAAACATATATTTAGGCATATTTGTACTTTAGCCCCTAAACTTTCACACTTTTAGCAATTTAGTCCTTATTTCACAAACACAAAAAATTCATAAATTTTCATTAAACCCAAGCTTGAAAGAATTTACTATAGGTCCCTAGCAGCCTATAAGTTTCATTTATTTCACATTTCAACCCCTCAATTTATAAATTTCACAATTTAATCCCTTTTTGACACTTTTGTCAAAAATCACTTTACAAAACATGTAAAACTATCATCAAGCTTTCATATTTCAACATTAACCATCAAAGAACTCATAGATTCAATAATGGAAACTCTCAAAATATTTAACAATTTCAAAATTAAAGGTACGGGCTAGCTAGAACACGAAGCAACGATCATAAAAACATAAAAATCATCAAAAATAGATCAAAATCGTACCTTAATTGCTTGAATTTGTCTAGTCGAATGAAGAACCCTAGTTATTCTTGTTCTTCTTTTTATTTTTGGTTATAAGATGATAAAATGAACAAAAATTTCATTCTTGTTTTACTAATATTAACATGATTTAATAAATACCAAAATTAACCTTAACTTATAACATATATAAACATATAATGGATGGCCATAATTGTCCACTTACACTACCAATGGTCTAATATCATCATAAGGATCTTTGGTTTAATAAATCAAAGCAATTAAACACTTTTAACAAATAGAATGCAACTTTTGCATTTTATGCGATTTGATCCTTTTTTCTCAAATTGAGCTATTAAACGATAAAATTAGCTCACGAAATTTTCACACATAACAAATAACATGCTATAAATACCAAAAAAATATTAAAAATAATTTTTTGACATCGAATTTATGGTTTCAAAACCACTGTTCTGATTTAGCTAAAATCGGGTTGTTACAATGAGAGTTCTTGATAAAAAAGCTATGGTTGACCTTATGGCTACCTTGTGGAATAGCTGGAATAATATAAACAATTTCATATTTAGTGGAAAGGAAGATGAGGCATAGGTTATTTGGGACAAGGCTCGAACCCTTAGTTAAGAGTTTCGCATCTACAATTTGATAAATGATCCATTGCTTTCTACCAACCTTATTGTTAAGATATGGGAAAAACCTCCTAAGGTTTTTGTTAAAATAAACTTTGATGCATCGGTCTATAATAATAGAGTTGGCTATGGAGTTATAGTAAGGGATGAAGATGGGTTTGTTTTGCGCGGTGGTGGGGGCTTCAAAGAAGTGTCGTTGTCGGTGGAAGAAGCTGGATGTAATGCTTTTGAGGAAAGCATTAAGCTGGCATGTAAGCTCAACATTAATAGTGATGTGATCTTTGAGACGGACAATGCCTACCTTGTCAACAAAGTGAAGTACCAACGTACAGATATCACGATCATTAGCGCTCGGATCAAGGAGTGCACAAAAGCCTTTGTTAAATTTAAGTCAATTGATTTAGTTTGGACAAACCGGTCTTGTAATTTGGTTGCTGATTTAATTTGTAATAAAATGTGTGTGGAGACTTTTACTTGTTTCTTTGACATGGACTATCCGTTGGATATCCATGATGTTGTTATGTGTGATGCAATTTAATAAATGGTTGGCAATTGTGGTCGTTTTATTTTCAAAAAAAATATACACCAAAAACAAAATTATTTCATCAAATATATCATAAAAATTATTAAAGTCAATTTAATCAAGTTATCAATTTTCAAGTTTGGAAAATCAATTAACTTGCAACGAATTTTTGGATAAGACCCAAGCATTTCTGGGTTGAGATGACTGCATAGCATTCCAAGAGCTATCTCTTATTTTTGAAACACACTTTAAATCACTTGATTTTGAGCCTAAGAACTTAAGTTATGACCATTTTACTAAAGACCGCATGAACAGAATTTTTGGACGGGATTATTACAGGAAATTACAAGTTCCAAGTTTTAATTTGAGTTTAAATCATATTGGGTTTGAGTTTAAGGTTTAATGCTGATTATATATGAGCCAAATATTGATTTATTAGGTTTTATTATCTTATTATTTGTTTATTCGAATTTTAGGATATTTTTAAGTATTTAAAGTTGTTTAGGAGTTTTATGCTTCTTAGTCAACAAGAAAGTTTAGTTCTACTAAAACTACTTATTTAGATTAATTAGAGTTTCATTATACTAGAGAGTTTTATTTCGATGAAATTAACTAGCTTATATAAAGGCCTCTTTATTATTCATTGAAGACAGTGATTCATTCTTTAATAAAATTTGCAACTCTTGGAGTTAATTTGTTTGTACAAGATTGCTTTCTTGTAATTTTTAGAAGTGGTTTTTCTTCTGGATTTTCTTCAATAAGTCATGAGAATCTATTTTTCATCCTTCAATTGCAAGGATTATCTATTTGAGGGTAGATTAGAGTTAGTAATTGAATTTGTTGGGGTTCATATCTCAAAGGGTTCAGTTAAACAACCATCTTCTATCCTTATTCATTGGTTAATTTAATTCATCTTTCACTTCTTAATTTTTGTTTTCTTTATTTATCTATGTTTTGAATCTTTATTTTTTTATTCTTAAATTTCTTCTTTTAGTTGTTTTCATTTTCTTTGTTTCTAAATATGTTTGTTTCTTCTTTCAGGTCAAATCTGAATCTTTTTTCGAGTCAAATAATTTGAATACGACCTTGATCCTCTGTCCTTATCACTATATAATTCCTACTCGTGTGATGAAATAAAATTTTATATTTTTTTCAAAATTTATGATTTTATATATATTGTATTATAATAATATTATTAAAAGTATTATATTATATAAATGTCAAAATGTTAGTAATTTATTTTATCTTAATTTTGATACTTGTCGAAACCTTTTTTTTTTTTGGAAATCGATTTTTTTATTTTAAAATGAAAATGGAGTCGCCACCAACCCTTTTCATTTTAGTGTGATTGGATCACCTCAAAACTCGGTCATTTTAATAAGACGTTAGATGTATTAAAACAATAATATTCGGTCTTATAAATCCAAAAAAATGGGTTCGGGAGTCGGCTACGTATGAGGAAGGATTAGCACCCTCATAATGCCTAAAATTGGTACCTATTTGATTACTTGATGTTTTGATGTCAAAAGTTGAAAATTCAGAGAAAAATTAAAATATAATCCCTCATTGCATGATGTTCTTTTTAATTAAAATCATTTAACTAAATTAAATTTTATGAAAAGGCCTTATTTTGAGTTAGTCGAGAAGAACAAATCATGCTCTGTAAGTTAGGACACGATGCTTTGAATCCTCGAGAACAAGAATAGTCACCATTTGATCCTTATTTAAATCTTGTTTTTATTTTAAATAGGACATTCGATTACTTTGGTTCTAGGAGGATTCCATACTCCGTAAGTTAGGAGCACAACTCTTGGAATCCCAAAAATAATGAACGTTTCCTCGGTTTCAAATATTTCTTATACGTTAGGTAGAACGTGTAACAGACCAGTTTAGACCCTAGTCGAAATAGTGATTTCAGGACCACAGACCCAATTCAAAAAAATATTTTAATATTATTTTCCTTGTTTACAGTATGTGAATTGACATGTGTGAAATTTTTGTGGTTTAATTTATCCGTTTGTATGCTTAAGTTGATAAAAGAACTAAATCACGTAAAATGCAAAATTAGCATGCCATGTGTTAAAAGTATCTATATGCTATGTGTTTATAACTGTGAAGTCCTTATGTTGTAAATAAACCATGGATAGTAAGAATGGACATTAATAACCATCCATTAATGTGTTATTATAAGTTTTTGTTAATGGTTAAATATGTAAAAGAGATAATAAGTTATGTTCATTAAAATAAAACATAAAATACCTTCCATTGTCATCTTTCATCACTGAAAATAGAGAAAGGAAATAGCTTTTGAATCTTCATTAAGTTCGGCTCTTGCATGATTAAATTAGGTATGTGTTTTTGATCAGTTTTTAATAATTTCTACG
Source organism: Gossypium rotundifolium (assembly GCA_025506655.1). Taxonomy (NCBI): domain Eukaryota; kingdom Viridiplantae; phylum Streptophyta; class Magnoliopsida; order Malvales; family Malvaceae; genus Gossypium; species Gossypium rotundifolium. Next base: position 123,610,301 of record CP106723.1, read on the forward strand.
TTTTTGTGACCGTTGCTTTGTGTTCTATTAAACCCATGTCTTAATTTTGGAATTTGATGATGATTTTGAAATGTTCCATTGATGAATGCTTGAGTTTTGTGCTAGATGGTGATGAAATATGGAAGATATGTGATATATTAACATGTTTTGTCTTTGAATTTTTGATGAACTTGAGTAATTTGGGCTAAATTGTGAAAATAATATTTTGAGGGACTAAAATGTGAAACAAATGAAATGTATGGACCTATATGAGCATAAGAAAGATTTGGCCTAAGCATGAAGTAGTGAAATTATGTGTATTTTGTGTTTTGTGAAATAAGGACTAAATTGTAAAAAAATGTAAATTTTAGGGGCTTAAGTATAAAAAGGCCTAAATATGTGTTTGTGGATTAAATTAAATGAATGTCTAACAGTCCAGATTAGACCCTATTCAGAATAGTGGTTTTGAGACCACAAATTCGAGGTCAGAAAAATATTTTAATATTATTTTTCGTGTTTACAGTATGTGATTAAGCATGTGTGAAAATTCTGTGCGAAAATTTTATCGATTGTGTGTCGAATTATAAAAAAAGACTTAATTTCATAAAATGTAAAAGCTGTGTGCTGATTTTTAAAGTGCTTAATTGGCATGACTTATTAAATGAAAGGTCCTTATGTTGTAATTAGACCTTAGAAAGTGGAGATGGACATATATGTACATAGTTAGTAGAAATTTAGATGAACTAATAGAAGGGAAAAATGGTAAAATGATTATTAAGTTAATATTAATAAAACAAAGATGAATTAGTGGCATTAGTGTTCATCTTCCTCCAAAATTGAGAAAGAAAATAAGGGTTTGAAGCTTCTTTGATTTCGACACATTCATAGCTCAATCGGGTATGTGTTTTTGATCGGTTTTTAATGATTTCTACATTTTTGTGATTGTTTCTTTGTGTTCTATCAAACCCATACTTTAATTTTAGAATTTGATGATGATTTTGATAAGTGCCATTGATGAATATGTGAACTTTATGTTGTTAGTTGGTGGAATATGAAAGCTTAATGTTGAGTTAACATAGTTTGTATTTGGATTTTTGGTGAAATTGAGTAATTTGGCATAAATTGTGAAAATGGGAAATTGGAGGACTAAATTGTGAAATAAATGAAATATGTGGAGTTGTATGAGCTAGGGGAAATTTTGGCTAAGCATGTGTAAATGGAAATTTTGTGATTTTATGACATAAGGACTAAAGTGTCAAAATATGTATAGATCAAGATTTTGTAAAATGTGTCAAAATTTTGTAAAATGCCCTAAATATGTGTGTTTGGACTAAATTGAATGATTTGGTGATTGAATGAGCTAAATTTGAATATGTATAGATCAAGAAAAGAGAGATTTGGATCGAGATCGAGGCAAAGATAAAGTGCTCGATTAATCGACTAGTTTTGTTATTTCAATGTCTGAGGTAAGTTCGTGTATAACACAAATCGTTTAAATTCATATCTATGTGTTATGAAATGAATGAATGTGTGGTTATTGAATTTAGAAATGCTATATGTGGAATTCAGAAATGTGGCACTAAGTGTGCGTAATTAGATTGGAGACAAAGGTGAATAGCATTGTGTGTGCAAAGTAAAAGAAGCCTCAGCTATATCGATTAGCACTGTGTGTGCGTACGAGTTAAATTCGGTGTAATATAAATGCACTAAGTGTGCGATGATATTAAAGCTTCGGCTAATGATTTGGCACTAAGTGTGTGAGTAAATCGAATGATTGACTAAGATTGAACGAAACGTGATATTAAGCATTGAGTAACAAGAATGGTCAATAACTATGTGTTGGCTAAGGTATGTATGGAACCTATGTGGTTGATGATTTTTTAAATGGATATATAGATGATTGAGTGAGCATACTAGATATGGATAATATGGTGTATAATTGTGAACTGATATAAGTGATGGTTAAATTTATGTATTGTAATTGAATTATTGAGTTATATGCATTATATAACGAACTTACTAAGCTTTTAAGCTTACTTTGTGAAGTGTTTCTCTATTTTAAAGTGTCTTTAAAGCTAGCTCGAGTCCAAGGATCGTCAGCGACTCAATCACACTATCGGCCATCTATTTTAGTAATTTTGGAAGTTGTAAATATTTGGTATATGGCATGTATGGGCTATTGATTATGGCATGTTTTGAAGTGTATAAGTTTAGCCATGTGAGTTGGCTTGGTAGTTTGATGGTTGGTATATGTTTTGATCATATAAAAAGAATGACTTATATGTGTATGAGTATGTTCTATGTGAGTGGTCATTGTGGTATAAATTAGCATAATGAAATATGTTTCATAATAGATTTGGTTGGATTAAATTATGAGTAGATTATATGATTTGGAATGAGAAATTGATATTTTAGATGGACTTATTTGAGTTGAAATTGAGTATGGAAATAAATGGTGTGGTTTATGACTAATTAGTGCATATATTGGTATGTTTTGGTTGCCATTTGAGGTATAAATTGTGTTGGTTTGATGCTTATAGGTGATCTTAAGTGGAGATGGCAAATTTGGCCTTGCAAATGGCTTATAATTGCCCACACGGTTGAGCTATGGCTCGACTGTGTCATTTGAGTTTGCAAATTGAATCAAGTCAGGCTCGGGCACAGGTTAGACACACGGGCGTGTGGCTGGCCGTGTGAAACAAGTCAGTTTCGACCACGGGCTAGACACACGGGCGTGTGATTGGCCGTGTGGTGCAATCAGTGTCGACCACGTTGAGGCACACGGGTGTGTCTCAGTGAGTGGACAAGTCATTATGTATGCCCTATTTTGCCACGGCTTGGACATATGGGCATGCTCACACGGCCTACCCACACGGGCGTGTGACCTCTGTAGCTTTGAAAAATGTTTGATTTTTCAAAAAAATTTGTAGGCATTTGATTTAGTCCGACCCCTTTTTATCACGTGTTTAAGGTCTCGTAGACCTCATTAAGGGACTATATGTATATATTTTAATATGTTTTGACGATGATAGACTTTATGCTGTAAAATGATTGTAAATGTTCCAGTATGATCGGTAATGCCTCTTAACTCTATTCCTGCGACGGTTACGAGTTAGGGGTGTTACATTTTATTGGTATCAGAGCTATGGTTTAGTTGATTCTAAGACAAGCGTAGCGCGTGTGAGTCTAGCTATACATGCCATATATATATAATTTCGATAGTGTGATGAATCCTGACAGATAAAAATGTGTTTTCATATAGTAAATAGATCCCGATCGAGCAGTTGCTGATAATTTAGAGAGCAATACGCCTGCTCCCGCTCAAGGGGCAGCGGCCGAATCTAGGCCAATAGCTAGTAGCCACGAGGTAGAGGCTAAGCAAGCCTTCTTCCAAATGATGAGTGAGTGATTTTCGAAGTTCGTTCTAACGAATCCGGCTGCTCAACAACCTCCACCCCCACATGTAACAGCCCGATTTAGGCCTAGTCAGAATAGTGGTACGAGACCACAAATCTGAAGTAAAAATATGTATTTTAATGATTTTTATGAGGCTTACGAGGTATTTGCATGATTGTGTGAAAATTTCATGAAGGAATTCTATTAATTAGTAAACAATTTGTCCATTAGGACTAAATTGCAAGGATTAGAAAATATGAGAATCTAGAAGGTTTAAGTATGAAATAGCATCATAAAAATTATTAGAAGTCCTTATTTAGTAATTAGGCCATTATATGTTAAGATGAACAAAAATAGACATGGGAAGGAAAAATTTCAAGAAAAGATCATTAAGGGCATTTTTGTCATTTGGTAAATAAAAGATTAAAAGGGGAAAATGAAGCCAAAATTGTGTCTATCTTTCCTCCTTTGTCAAAATTCCTTAAGGAAGACATAGCTAGGGTTTGTTCATCTTTCAAGCTTGATTGTAAGTGTCTCTTTGCCCCGTTTTTAATGTTCTTCGTATTTTTGAGATCCTCATAGCTCGATTTAGCTATTTCTAGCTATATTTTGAGCTAGGGTTTATGTTTAAAAATTTACCCATGTATGACATGCATGTAATTTTATGTTTTAAGGAAGAATATGAAAGTTTAATGTATGATAAACATATTTTTCTAAGTGATTTTCATGAAAAATGCATAAAAAGGACCAAATTGTAAAAGTTGTAAAAATGGTCATACATGAGTGAAATAGTGGAAATTAAGGGCTGTTGTAGTTAAGAGAATAATTCAGCTAAGCTTAAAATACAAGGAAGTTGAATAAAAATCATTTTACGAGCCTAGGGGTAAAAGTGTAATTATGAGTAAGTTTAGGGGCAAAATTATATTTTTTCCAAAGTATGATTCATGAGTTGATTTAGTCAATGTGAATATTAAATAAGTGAAATTGTCATTATAGATAAAGAAACGCGAAGCCCGGATCGAAACCGGGGCAAGAACAAGGTTGCAGACTCAAATCGAACATCTATATACATTTTGAGTACCGAGGTAAGTTTGAGTGAAATTAAGGCTATATATGTTATCGCATTTAAATTTCGTATTATTATGAGAAATGCATATTATTATTTCCATAAAATTAATTAATGATACCTCGATGAAAAAGTGAAGAGAATATGACAAGTTGAAGTCCCGGATGAAGATTCGGAATAACGAGGATCCCTATGTCACGAAATGAGATAAGGATGGTCCCGTATAAGACCATGTCTGGGACATGGCATCGGCACCGAATGTAGGTCTTGTGTAAGACCATGTCTGGGACATGGCATCAGCACCGAATGTAGATAACGTATAAGACAACGTCTGGGACATGGCATGTAACATCCTAAATTTTTGGGCCTATGCGTTTAATGGGTGAATATGTGGAATGAGTTAATTTAAGTGTTAGGGGTCCAAATTAGGCTCAAGCTTAGGCAGAGGCCTTGATTAAAATTATCTGTTTGGGAATTATAGGGTTTAAAAGGTAGTATCTATGTTTAAAATACCAAAGTGGGCTTGTGGCCCAATCTTAGGAGGTGACGCCACACAAGGGAGTAAGGGGCCCAGATTTAAGTTTCATGGAGCCCAATTCTTTTAATTTAAGTTAGCTAAATTTTGGGCATTAGGATTAGGTGGAGTGGATGGCAACAAGGCTAGAATTTAGGGGTTTTAATGTTTAAAATATGTGGATAATAAGCAGATAAAGGCTATTATTTAGGAATTTATTTTATGTGGATAATAAGCGAGATAAAGGCTAAGATCTAGGATTTTAATGATTAAAATATGTGGATAATATCTTGATAAAGGAGGAGGAGTTAGAGATAATTAAGTCTCTTTTAGATGAGCTAGTAGATTAAGATAAAGTAGAAAATTTAGGAATTTATCTACAAAGAGAGTGATGGCCAAGAATCCATCAACGAGAGAGTAAAGAAACCACTACTACATGGAAAAGGGTTGCGAATTTCCTATAAATGGAGGGGCTATCTCCTTGTTTCGACATTAAATCCTCTCCTTTTGTGCCGAAATTCCTAGCTTCTTTTCTCCAAATTTTTTCTCTATTTCTTTAAAAGCAAACTTTTCCCCACTTTCTTTTTCCTTGTGCCAATTTCTCTAAAAAGCCGAAGCATCCATCGCTTTTTTCTTTTATTCATCCTATTTGAGAAATTGTTCTACACTTTCGACATTTAAATCTTCCATCGGCATTACCGAATCCTCTCCCTAGTGCTAGCCGAATCTCCTAAGTTAAGGTAAGAGTAGATTTTTGATTAGTTCTCATAATCTATTCCCAATTTTTGAAAAGGAAAAAGCCAAAAGCTAATAGTTTAATGGTTTATGATGGGCGGCAAGTCGGGATTTGAAGGAAGCCTAGTCAACTAGATCTAAAAGCTAAAATTCATAAGTCTCTAATTTGGGATTTTTACGGTGAAGATTTTCCTAGATTTCTATTAGATTTCATCATTATATACAAGATTTTAACTTTATAAGGAGGATTAACGATTAAATATTATTATAGTAACTCGATAAAGATTTATGATGGAATTAAATATGGATCGTGCAAAAGAAAGAATCCTAAGTTTAAGAAACGAGCAAGATTCACTGCTCGAGATTGGCCAATTGGTTGTGGACCGGCTTATGAACAACACCTTAGGCAGATAGCAGTTGTGTCGACTAAGGATAGTGTCGATATAGAAAGCCTCATTTTATCGGTAATCAGGTGTGTAGATTCTTGACACATAAGCTTTGTTATATTATATGTATGTTATAGGCTAAAAGCCGAAAAAGGTGTGTAGATCTCTATCACACTAGTTAATCTGAATTATATGTATGTTATGGGCTAAAAGCCAGAAAAGGTGTATAGATCTCTATCACACTAGTTAATCTGAATTATATGTATGTTATGGGCTAAAAGCCAAAAAGGTGTGTAGATCTCTATCACACTAGTTAATCTGAATTATATGTATGTTATGGGCTAAAAGCCGAAAAATGAGGCTGTATGAACAGTCGTATTACCTAGAAAGGGTAGGCAAGCGATGCCAGGTACGTAATCATAGAAACTTCTCTATGTGTTTCGAAGTATGTAAAAATATGTGATCTGTTTAGATAGTTTAATGTTCTGATTCTTGCATGTATGCATGGGATGGGATTGATTGATTTACGGAAAGGGGAGCAGGTCGTGAGGCGATCGGTGGCTTTGCCACATAGGTCACATAGTGATCGGTCTTTATGACAGGCAGCACAGCTGTCGATATATTATTAAGGTCGCATAGCGATCGGTGGCTTCGCCACATAGGTCACATAGTGATCGGTCTTTATGACAGGCAGCACAACTGTCGATATGGTGTGTAGCGGATGGAGGGTTGATTGTAGAAATCCCCACGGTGTGATGGTTGGAACGGGGGTGTGTAGAGGATGGACTCATAGGTTTGGGATGGGCCATGTTGCATATTTTGTTACCCTTGTATACGGGCCAAGGCTCATAATGTGTTTGTGGGCCTCAAGCCTTTTTATGTGTTCTCGGGATTTACACACTGAGTCTTGGTTACTCAGCCTTTTATTTTTCCCAACATTTCAGGTGAGCAGTAGATCGTGGACATGGGAGCCGAGGCGGACTCGAGGGGCCATCAAGTTTTATTTCTACAAATTATTTTTGGGATTTCTTTAAATTTTATTTTTTTTATTTAAGAATATTTATGTAATAAGGCCCCTAGTTTTATTCAACTAAGTAGGTTTAATGTTAAGCAACTTGTGAATTTTATGATAAGGTTTATTTATACTTGATAATACTAATATAAGGTTTTATTTTTAAAATGCCACTTATTTACTTAAATATTGTCCAATTAAACAAATTTCAAGTACCATCAAAGCAAAGGTTTTCAAAGTACAAGTCGTGACATGCCAGATCCGGTCGAAACGCATGGGCCAAGTTTGGGGTGTTACATTTTGGTATCAGAGCCCGGTTCAAAACTCAGCCTTGAGGGCTTTTTGGGCCCAAAACATTTTCTTTTGGAAAAATTGGATTTTTCTAAGAAATGAGTAGGCTTTCTGGCATGGCACCTAAGTCTCCGACCCGAAGTCCACCAGGTTAGTACCCTTAACTCTTCTGTGATTAGTATGTGGGAAATCATAAGGACGTAGATTAGTAGATTAGGAAATAATAAACCCTAGGAATAGTCTACTTCAACACCAAGATACATAAAACTTAAAGTCAAACCAAACAAACTTGTGTATGAGTCACCGAGTTAAAGGTGTGGCAACCGTTGTGTGCATGTCTAAGATTTGATTCAGTGGGAGCTTGGTATTTAAGCAGTCCTAGTGACTCACCTCCTCACCGCTCAAATCCTACCTGGTGCGTAGTGACGGTTCACCTTAGCCAAGAGGACTCAAACACAGGCTAAACCCAATAATTAAAACCCAAAAGGGACCGTCACCTTGTTTTGTGAAACTCAAAATTCAAACCATGATTTTAAAATTCCAAGTGGCCTTGATTTAAAGATGACCAAAATACCCCTGATTTGTAAATTGACCAAATTACCCCTAACTTGTAAAATTATTAAAATACCCTCAGAATGGAAAGTTATCGAAATACCCACAAATTAAAAATTTCCAAAAATACCCTTATTTCGAAAGTCACCAGGAACCATATTTTGCAAAAAATTACCGAAATGCCCCTGGTTTGAAAAATTACAAAAATACCCTCAGTTTATAAAATTATCATTTTACCCTTGAAATTTTATTACCAAGTGTTTCAATTTTGTAAAAATACCAAAAATCTCTACTTTGTGAAATTTTCAAATACGCTAACTTGAAAAATTACCAAAATATCCCTATAGGATAAAAATTACGAAAATACCCCTGGGTAGTGGAAAACAACAAAAATAACAACTACAACACTTTTCTGTAATGAACACAAGTTCATGATTGATTGAATGAATTTGAGACTGTGTGTGTGTATGAATTCGAAAGAACTACTCCTTAGAACTATTAAACATAAGACTGTTCGTGATAAATCAGTGGAAAAAAATAATGATTCATAAAATTTCTAATTAGATAAACGCAAATCGGTAGAATGAGTACAAGGGGACGAAGACACTTCATATGCGAATAATGGTGCGTACCCTACCATAGTATACTAAGTGTTTATTTTGGCTTTAGAATTAGAGTGCGCAGCGAAAGCATAGTGGTGAGACTCAGGTAGAATGATTACTAGTTAGTTGGAAATTTCGAGGACAAAATTTCTTTAAGGAGGGTAAAACTATAACATCCTAAATTTTTGGGCCTATGCGTTTAATGGGTGAATATATGGAATGAGTTAATTTAAGTGTTAGGGGTCCAAATTGGGCTCAAGCTTAGGCAGAGGCCTTGATTAAAATTATCTGTTTGGGCATTATAGGGTTTAAAAGGTAGTATCTATGTTTAAAATACCAAAGTGGGCTTGTGGCCCAATCTTAGGAGGTGACGCCACACAAGGGAGTAAGGGGCCTAAATTTAAGTTTCATGGAGCCCAATTCTTTTAATTTAAGTTAGCTAAATTTTGGGCATTAGGATTAGGTGGAGTGGATGGAAACAAGGCTAAAATTTAGGGTTTTAATGTTTAAAATATGTGGATAATAAGCAGATAAAGGCTATTATTTAGGAATTTATTTTATGTGGATAATAAGCAGATAAAGGCTAAGATCTAGGATTTTAATGATTAAAATATGTGGATAATATGTTGATAAAGGAGGAGGAGTTAGAGATAATTAAGTCTCTTTTAGATAAGCTAGTAGATTAAGATAAAGAAGAAAAGTTAGAATTTATCTACAAAGAGAGTGATGGCCAAGAATCCATCACCGAGAGGAGTAAAGAAACCAGCTACTACATGGCAAAGGGTTGTCAATTTCCTATAGATAGAGGGGCTATCTCCTTGTTTCGACATTAAATCCTCTCCTTTTGTCAAAATTCCTAGCTTCTTTTCTCTAAATTTCTTTCTCTATTTCTTTAAAAGCCGAAACTTTTCCCCACTTTCTTTTTCCTTGTGCCGATTTCTCTAAAAAGCCGAAGCATCCATCGCTTTTTTCTTTTATTCATCCTATTTGAGAAATTTTTCTATACTTCTGGCATTTAAATCTTCCATCGGCATTACTGAATCCTCTCCCTAGTGCTAGCCGAATCTCCTAAGTTAAGGTAAGAGTAGATTTTTGATTAGTTCTCATAATCTATTCCCGATTTTTGAAAAGGCAAAAGCCGAAAGCTAATAGTTTAATGGTTTATGATGGGCGACAAGTCGGGATTTGAAGGAAGCCTAGTCGACTAGATCTAAAAGCTGAAATTTATAAGTCTCCAATTTCGGGATTTTTAAGGTAAGAAGATTTTCCTAGATTTCTATTAGATTTCATCATTATATACAAGATTTTAACTTTATAAGGAGGATTAACGATTAAATATTATTATAGTAACTCGATAAAGATTTATGATGGAATTAAATATGGATCGTGCAAAAGAAAGAATCCTAAGTTTAAGAAACGAGCGATGTCTTGCTCGAGATTGGCCAATTGGTTGTGGACCGCTTCGAACAACACCTTAGGCGGATAGAAGTTGTGTCGACTAAGGATAGCGTCGATATAAAAAGCCTCGTTTTATCGGTAATCGTGTGTAGATTCTTGACACATAAGCTTTGTAATATTATATGTATGTTATGGGCTAAAAGTAGAAAAGGTGTGTAGATCTCTATCACACTAGTTAATCAATTACATGTATGTTATGGTCTAAAAGCGGGAAAAGGTGTGTAGATCTCTATCACACTAGTTAATCTGAATTATATGTATGTTATGGGCTAAAAGCCGAAAAATGAGGTCAGTATGAGCGATCGTATTACCCGTAAAGGGTAGGCAAGGGATGCAGTGCGTAATCATAGAAACTTCTCTATGTGTATCAAGTATGTAAAAATATGTGATCTGTTTAGATAGTTTAATGTTCGATTCTTGCATGTATGCATGGGATGTGATTGATTAATTTACGGAAGGGGAGCAGTGCGAGGCGATCGGTGGCTTTGCCACATAGGTCACATAGTGATCGGTCTTTATGACAGAAAGACAAATTGTCTATATATTATTAAGGTCGCATAGCGATCGGTGGTTTCGCCACATAGGTCACATAGTGATCGATCTTTATAATGAAAGACACATTATCGATATGGTGTGTAGTGGATGGAGGGTTGATTGTAGAAATCCCACGGTGTGATGGTTGGTACAGGGTGTGTGGAGGATGGACTCATAGGTTTGGGATGGGCCATGTTGCATATTTTGTTACCCTTGTATACGGGCCAAGGCTCATAATGTGTTTGTGGGCCTCAAGCTTTTTATGTGTTCTCGGATTTGCACACTGAGTCTTGGTGACTCACCTTTTATTTTTCCCAACATTTCAGGTGAGCAGTATATCGTGGACATGGGAGCCGAGGCGGACTCGAGGGCCATCAAGTTTTATTTCTACAAATTATTTTTGGGATTTCTTTAAATTTTATTTTATTTTATTTAAGATTATTTATGTAATAAGGCCCTAGTTTTATTCAACTAAGTAGGTTTAATGTTAAGCAACTTGTGAATTTTATGATAAGGTTTATTTATACTTGATAATACTAGTATAAGGTTTTATTTTTAAAATGCCGCTTATTTACTTAAATATTGTCCAATTAACTCACAAATTTCAAGTACCATCAAAGCAAAGGTTTTCAAAGTACAAGCCGTGACATGCCAGATCCGGTCAAAATGCATGGGCCGGGTTTGGGGTGTTACATGGCATCGGCTTCGAATAAGGAAGGTCCCGTGTAAGACCATGTCTGGGACATGGCATTGGCATCGAATAAGGAAGGTCCCGTGTAAGACCATATTTGGGACATGGCTTCAGCACCAAAAGAAGATCTCGTGTAAGACCATGTCTAGGACATGGCATCGACATCTAAGTACGATCTCGTATAAGACCATGTCTGGGACATGGCATCGACATCGAGCTAAGAGATCCCGTGTAAGATCATATCTGGGATATGGCTTCAGCATCAAGAGGTGATCCCATGTAAGACCATATCTGGGATATGGCATTGGCATCATGATACATGTATGATGAGATTGAGTATCTTCTGATATTCCGAGTAGTTTAGCGGGCAAAAAAGCTGGGATAGCCATGAATTCTTTCAATAGAAAATAGTCCTCGGAGAACACTTGATAAGAGACTTTTTTACCTTCCTAAAGTGGATATGGAACCAGACTAGAAAAATTTGTGCACATCCTATAAATCTTCCTTAACTCGCTCTTCGACATGCGCTTAAAGATCTGAAAGTTTCAGCCAAAATTATCGGGACAAGCGAGACCCTTTTTTCAAGTCAGTCAAATAGATCTGAAATTGCATTATCTACGTGCCTTAGTGCTTTGGGAAAGATGACCAACTTGTAAATACTCAAGGAAAATACGTCGACCCTTTTCCTCGTATCTGGATGTGCCAAGATCAAATCCAACAAAATTTTCTAAAGGATGCATTAACTATCTCTTTTTTGATTAATCTGGGACGCGACTCATTGTTCGCTTATCCCAGTTATGCTCACTAGCCTCTTTAATAAAGTCGGGATGTTTACGGCTCTAAGGTAGGCTTTGTCAGCTTGGACCTTCGGGCAACGAAGCAGAGTTGTGTACTCTTCTACAGTGGGCACCAAGTCTACCTTCTCAAAAGTGAAGTAGCTGTAAGCGGTATTCTAATACTGGGCAAGAGCTCAAAATAGGTACTTATCCACTTTGACATCGAGTAAATAAGGTAAATCACCATATTCACGATAGAATAACTGTTTGATTTCGTCATCCCATCGATTCTATATTTCTTTCAACTCTTGAATATTATTCTGAGTCACACTAATGTAGGTGAAATCCCATAATTCTAATAGGTTGTCGCCTTTCTCTTATTGTCTTTTCTCGGACCATATTCACACGGCCGCATTGTTTTCCACTTTATCAAGAAATCCCTTTTCCATAACAAGCTCTCTATTTAGCAACTGAATAGGAATCAACACCCTTTTCTATTATGAAAATGAAATACAATCAAAGCCAAGACAAAATGAAACAAGTTAGTACATTTTATACAAAGCACAAATACAAAGCAAGAAATAATAAATAGAACATCTATTCGGGTGACTACTAAAGGTTTGATATGGTTCTACCTAGGGTAGATTCTTAGGGTCCATTATATGCGGTTTGGTTCTAAACTAAGGGTACCTGAACCACTAGATTCCTCAATCCTCACCCATTATATGCTCATAAGGACTGAGTTGAGTTCAGGGGAATACATTTCCCTATGTCCATTCAGAGGTGAAAACCTCACGAAAACATAGGTACGGATGTATCCCAAAAGTGATCCACTATCCTATATGAAGGCTCACGAAGGATTAGCTTCCCACTTCCACTTAAAAAGGGTAAAATGGAATAATTATGCAATGCAATATACGTGAAAACATACAAAGAGAAACTTTCGAACCAATAAAATAGATATACTAGATCGCTATGTAACCTGAGGTAACAAAGACAAAACATGAAGGACGAAAAGTAATGAAAGGGATTGTTAATTTAAACCAAATCATCAACTTTCGACAAAAAGACCAAAAAGTAATCAACTCGGGGCTTGACTCTTTTATTAGTCTAGTGGAGTCGCCAAGCAATCAAAACTTTTTTTTTGAAATCAACTTTTTTTTAAAACAAAATGGAGTCGCCACCAACCCTTTTTATAGGTGTGATTGGATCATCTCAAAACTCGGTCAATTTAATAAAACATTAAATTTACTAAAATGATAATATTCGGTCTTACAAATCCAGAAAATGAGTTAAGGAGTCGATTACGTATGAGGAAGAATTAGCACCCTCACAAAGCCCAAAATTGGTACCTACTTGATTACTAGATGTTTTGATGTTGAAAGTTGAAAATTCAGAGAGAAATTAAAATACGATCCCTCGTTGCATGATGTTATTTTTAATTAAAATCACTTAACTAAATTAAATTTTACGAGAAAAGGCCTTATTTCGATTTAGTCGACAAAAAAAGATCATGCCCCGTAAGTTAGGACACAATGCTTTGAATCCTCGAGAACATAAATAGTCTCCATTTGATCCTTATTTAAATCTTGTTTTTATTTTAAATAGGACATTCGATTACTTTGGTTCTAGGAGGATGCCATACTTCGTAAGTTAGGAGCACGACTCCTCAAATCCCAAAAATAATGAGCATTGCTTCAGTTTCAAATATTTCCTATATGTTAGGTAGAACGAATGTAACCTTTTAAAACGATATGCTTTTTAAATTGTCTAGGCCTAGTAATAAAATGGATAAATATATTTTAACACGATACATAGCATGGATATTAGTAAAATAAAGTAACATAGTAATGGGTAAAAAAATGAAATGATACTATTAAAATGATAGATAAATAAATAAAAGATAAAATAAAAATACTATGCTAGTGAGCAATAATAATGCAACTATAATGATAGTAAAAACATCAATTTAAGTAATAATAGCAATAATCATGTCATGATTACTACCATAATATTAATATGAATAATAATAACAATAATAATAATAATAATAATAATAAGGGTAAAAATGCATAATAAAAAGGAAATATAAATAAAATAAATATTAAATATTAAAAAAGTAAAGAAATAATAAAATAAATAAATAAAGCAGTTCATAAAAAAAGTGAAATTAAATAAATGAAGGATTGAATTGAAATTTAACTGAAATTAAAAGCATGAATTATATATAAAAATAAATAAATAAAGGACTAAAATAAAAAAAATGTGAAAATAAATAGGGACCAAATGGGTACACGCGTCATTCCCAAGAGGGTCAGCAAACTATGGACCAAACTGAAAGTGAGTCAAATTAAATGGTATAATCTAAAAAAAAAAAACTAAATTAGGACCACATTAAAAAGGGTTCAAAGGCGGAAGGACAAATGCAGCAAATAGACCATTCCCACAAAAACACGTGGATCCAAGAGGATTCGGATTGGGTCAGCGGGTCAGGCCTAAAACGACGTCGTTTTGGAACTTTTGAAACCTAGCCAAAACGACGCCGTTTGATGATGTCGATATAAGCCAAATTTTTTAAAAAAAAAATCATTTCCACTCAATTTTAAAAAGAAAAACTAGGGCTCACTATTTTCTCTAGAGTCATTCCCTATCCGGCCATAGGGTCGTCGTCGCCTCGCAGTGGCCATTGATCATCGACAACAGTGATTGTTGCCTCCAGTGGCCGGAGTTACAAAAAAATCACATTTTTTAGCCCTTTTTAACCCCCCTAGGACCCCGATTTGAAGTAAAATGACGAAACCCTAAGAGATTATTAAGAAACCTTTCAGTTTCTTGATTTATTAAAGGGTCACTTTTATTTTCTCATCCAACGAAACTCTGACGAGATTGTCTTTCATCGGGGACAATGGCCTCGACCTCCCACGGTGAAGAATGAAGTGACATAGGTAAGAAATAATAATTTTTTAATTTATATTTTTGCAAAAATAAAATAGATAAAATGAACTACCTTTTTTTTAAACTTGTTACTTTTTTTGTATTTGATTTCTTTATGCATCCGTAAAAATACAATATGTTCATTAGGCTTTTATAGCTGATTACATATATTTTTTCTATTCTTTTCCATTGTTTCTACTATCTCTATCCTATGTCTCATTTCTTTTTTTTTCTTTGCAAGTATTCGAGGCAAGGTCCACGGCGTAGAGGGGCTGCGCCTTGCCATTTCGGTGAAAGAAGGGGGAGAGACCTCGAGTGGCGTGTCCACTGACGTGGCGAAGGAGCGACGTCGAAACTCTTAAGGTGAAATTAGGGTTTCTATTAGTTTAGGATAGTTGGGCTATTTGGCTTTGGGTTATTGGGTATTAGGTTTAGCATATGGATTTAGCTATTGGGCTCTTTTTTATTTGCGCCAATCTATTTTTGTAAATAGACTTAGACTTTTTATTTTTGGTTTTATTTTGGGCTAGATGAATTTGGGCCACTACAATACTGATATATGTATATCATGTAACGCCCTCAACCTGATTTGATTCATTGGGTCCGAATCTTGGTTGTTACCACGTTAATCACTTAAAAAAATTTTGTCACATCCAAAAATTTGAGTATTAATATGTTGCTTGTCTTTGGTGTTAGCTCGGGTATAATTTTATTGTGTGCTTAATGTAGTCTTGAAAAAGGCTCGGGTTTACTTGGAATTAGAATAAGTTTTACTAAAGAGTACTTTAGTGTAGAGAAATCAGGTGATCTTGAAGTTAAGTTAATTAAGTGATAAAAGATGGCATAAGATGAGTAATTGGCAAAGAGGTGATGGCGCTATAGGCTGGACTTGAGGGGAGAGGTTCGAATCTCCTAGCATGCATTTTGGTGACTTTAATTTTTGCATCTATATGGCATGTGTCGGTCATGGATAAGGATTAGGATGAGTTGGATTAAATTTTTATGGTAAGAGGATTTAAGGTTATGGTAAGCATGAGTTAAGGGATGGAATTGCTTGACTTTGGGGATAAGATTTCTCAAACTTAAGGAAAATGAAGGATGGTAAGGCTTGAGTCTAGGTTGATGTTTTGGTAACTTTTTCATGGCCATTTTGACCATGAATGGGGTCGGTTTTGTGGACTAAAGGAGGGAGCAGATTTTGGGTGGTGAATTTTAGTGATAGGCTAGTTTGGTTGGTAGCTTTGGGGAGGGTATTACCTTTTGGTCATTTTTGCTTTTGCAAAACACTTTCTCTCCATCCATTTTTCTCCCTTGGCCGAATGTATTAGTATAGAAGAAAAACAACTTTTGTTTCATTTCTAATGGCCATACTTTTGACCATTTGATCACCTTATTTTTGCAAAACCTCTCCTAGTGCCAAAACTACCAACACAACAAGCCATAGTTTTCATCCCCCATTTCCGAATGCACTATTGTCTTAAACACTCTCTCTTTGATTTTCTTTTACCTTGGATAATTTAATTATAAACCTATCATTCTCTTTCTCTTTCTTTCATCTCTTATTTTCTTTTCAACTATAATTTCTTCATTATTTTTCTCTCATGGCCGAATGTCAGTGACTATCTACCTAAACCGAAAGTTTCTTTGCTTTTCACATATTCTTTCTTCTCAATTCTATTTTATTCAAACTTTGAATATTCGGTAAGAACCCTCTTTGATAGTTTTAATTTTGTTCTTATTTGCTTTATTGTCGAATCCTTAGGTTGGTTTTAGAAAGCCTTTTTGATCGAAATCTTCATCCATTTCTCTTAAATAAATTCTCTTCATTTTATAGTGATATAGAGAAAGGCCGAAACTCAAGTGTTCGTAAGCATCGTGAATCGTTGGAATCGAATTAAGGTGTTAAGGTAAGGGATTATTAAGGACTCTCATATTACTCGACATACTGATATAGATGGATTATTAATCGATTTCATTTTAGGGGACGTTATCGCTCGATTGTCATATTGTGGAATGAGGATATTTGTGGTAAGCCAATCTCACTCTTAAAACCGTTAGTCATAATTTCAATAATTTGTTAGCTAGACTAATGATCTTTTGTCAATAGAGACAATCAAGATAGGGACGAAAAGGGCGATAAATAGTGTTTGGAAGAGGGGTCGTTCCGCTATTCCCCCTAAGTTTAAGCAAAGGACTATTTCGGGAATCCGAGATTTTCCATATGGTTGTGGACGCTCATCCGAGGAGAACCAGTTGTTTGAAGTCGTTCGTACTCCGGAACCTTTGTTTGTTCGTGGATTTTCATCAGGTAACGAACCAACAATTGGGGAGAAACCACAAATAAAAGTGGTTCGAAATTCTGAGGGTAAAAGTTTAGATCGTTATTCTAAGATTCGATTTGTAAATAAATAATAGTGTTCTAATTTATCGTGATGCGTTTAGGTATCGACGAGCGGGAAAGTCTAGTTCTCACAGTAACAAGGTGTGTAACTTCACACTTATTCGGGTTAGATACTATACCGTAAGTATTAGGATAAAATCGTAAAGATGGCAAAATCGAAAAATGCGTAATAATTAACACTTTTGTGAAATGCATAAAAACAGTTAAAGTCATGAAATTTACAAAAAATGCCCTCAATGAGTTAATCGGTAAATAATAAATTTTATGCTAGATCGTTAAATGGGCCAAAAAATGTTAGATCGTTAAATGGGCCGAAAAATGTTAGATCATTAAATGGGCCAAAAAATACTAGATCGTTAAGTGGGCCGAAAATCTGCTAGATCGTTAAGTGGGCCGAAAATCTGCTAGATCATTAAATGGGTTATGATCCGGCCCAGTGGATATGGTAAGTGAGTTATACACTGAGTTCTGAGAAACTCACTCCGTTTAATTATCTATCTCAGGTAATGGCAATTGACGAAGGCTTGGGCCGAGGATGACTTCGTGGAGCCCATACTTCGAACATGGGTTTTATAAACTATGAACTTTTAATTAAGATTTTTTTTAATTACTATTTTGGGTATGATGTGATAAGGCCTTTATTAATATTTCATGGAATTTTATGTGTGGATGGATTTAAATTTTGTTTTAGATATTTAATATGGGCTTATGTTAATCCTATAATGTTTCCTTAAAATACTTTGGTTTTTAAAACATATGATATTCTTTAACTATTCTTGTTTTCAAATTCTTTTGAACTCTTTAAAAACTACTTTAAGGTTTTTTGACAATTAAATACTAAATGATAAGATTTCAACTAATGTCTCTTAAATTCATCGATTTTAAATCATTTTTCTTGGTTTTACTAAACTTCACTTTCAAGAGGTTTTGTAGAACGGTTTCACCTAAATCATTAGAAAAATTAAAATGATGTTCGATCTGTGTGACAAACCAAATCTCATCTTAACGCATAGACCTGGTTTTGGGTGTTACAAATTTAGTAAAATAGTTAGCAATTTCCCTTACTTAAAACATTTATCTTTTTATTTTATTTAAAAACTCCATATAAAATAACAAAGCAAAGTAATTAATTAAGAATATACATATTGCTTCAGACTTATTACAATTTATTATAACACATGGTTTACGAAACACAATCTCTTAAGGTGTAGTCCTACTAAATGCCAATTCTTCCAAAACACTGTTGTATGCATTGAATCCTCGTTTGCATCATCTTTGTCACATTCCTAGCGTTACCTCTCCTAGCCCTCTCACTTAAACAACAATACCTGAAATATAAACATATCACTAGTAAGTTCATAGGAACTTAGTGAGTTTTGATCAAAATATGCCTTTTAACCTTTCTTGATAAATTCTTCATCTTGAATGTTGAATCTCCTTATATATATATATATATATATATATATATATTTAGCGGATACCTTCAAACTATCAGTTATATAATTTCGTACTTATACGCTACTTATCATTCATGTCATATTGCCATTCATCCAACTACTTGGCTAACTTCAGGTCTTGACAGTCAATACTATCTTTTTTCTTTTCTCGTTAAACAACTTTCAACAATTATTCTCGAATAGAAAATCACAGGCACTATTTTTGGCGGATACCACTTACTGTTCTTACTTTTGGTGGATACCTATACTGATTTTGCTAAATCAAATCATAATTTAGACAATACCCTGATTCAACCTAACGCATACTCATACTGATGGAGAACCCTCCAGAACGTTCAGAAGAATTATGTACATTTTTGTTACAAGGCACAAGACATCCAATATATCGAACAACTCAGATTTCATCAGGGCTCAAAACAAGACATAATACTATGCAAATACAATGAATACCAGTTAACTCAGAATTTCACCTTAATAGCATGATAATTCAAATTGACGGACTCTTATATCAAATACGCCCATTTACTAAACTGATAGATAATCACAGCGGATACCTCTTTGAACATAATTAATCATACTTCTTTCAAGAATCCTTTAAGACTTATTCAATTTATCACAAAACTTTTCACACTAAAGTTTCGGATAGATCATATCCTTAAAATAAACTTATCAAAATATGCCACTGGGGCCAAACAGAATATGCCACAATGGCTAACACAATATCACAAAAGGCTAACATAATGCCACCAAGGCTAACAGAATGCTACAAACGCCCAATCAGAATACGCCATAAAGGCCAAATCAGAATACGTTACAAATACTAACAGAATACCACCTAGACACCCCATAAACTATTGTATTTGCGATATGGATTTGCCTAAACTCAAATCATGTGAGGTTTGCCCATCATTGCCCTAGGACACGCAGAGAACCCCAATCGATAAATACAACTCATCCACCATTTTCAGAATGTGTCATGGCCATGGACTTTTCTTCAGAATTTTCATATCAGAATTCGTGTTCATTGTCTCAATGGACTTTATCGAATACCACCGCGGTGTCCAAACTCACATCACAACCTCTCTACACTCAGATACATTCCACTCCCAAACATTTTCAATCTTACATAACATATCCAATTTAAACATATATTCAGGTAGGCTAACTCATTTTCTTAATCAAATCATACCTCAATACATGCTTCATATGCATCAACACAATCACATCACACAATATACATTCCAGACATAAGTTTCTCAATATCACATACACTCATACACACAATTCATCATATTCTAGACTCACAAAGACTTATATTAGGAAATAAATACTTATTTTCCAGAAATCATTCATGTACTCATACACTTTTTCAGGAATATCAACAATATACTTATATGAACTTGTATGAGTTGATATTAGAGACTCACTTGAGACTCACTTTGTAGAAGATCAAAATCTTCAATTCTGAATGTCTTTCACAAACTTGTAGCATCAACTGCTTAAATGAACATGGGTTAACCATTAAAACTCATTTACAAACATATTGCTAACATCCCATCTATAGATAACCCCCATGCATGACCTTTTAATCATAACTTGCTGCATGTATATATCATAGTACCTTTAATCTTAACATGCAAAGTTGTTAGACTTACCAGGAGATAGAACATCCTTTGTTTATTCCCAAGAATCCGTAGCTTCCAGTTTACATCAGAATAGCAACCATCAATAACATTTTATGTTTAAGAATTTAAGAGTCATTTTTGAAGGAAAAAGAAACTTTCTCACGAACCTTACTCACACACACATATATATAATCCACTTTTGCTTAGTAGAATTTGACAAGTGTCAAGAAACTTTAAAATATGCCCTTCTTAATGGCTTACAGAATCCAAAAGAATCATAAATGAAAGTCTTGTCCAAAAACTATTTGACCAATCAGTTTAATTGGTTTATAACTAGATCTAGTTACCAATATATGTGTAACACCCCAAACCCGGCCCATTCACTACTTAATCGAATTTGAAATGCCACTATGAAAAACGTTTGAAAATAATCGACTTGTAGGTAAAGTATATAAAATTTATTGTCTTTAGGAAAGAAAACCTTGTGTATTTAAAATTTGAAATAAATTAAGTTGTTACAAAATTCCGGATTAAAACTTTATTATATATACTTAAGAAAATAAGATCATTTGCAATTAATATTTAAATTGTCAATCCATAATAGAACATAATAATAAAGATACTTAATAAAAATACTTAAATACTTTAATGGGCCTTAATACAATAAACACTTAATCAAAATACTGAAACTCTAATTACTTAATTAATTAAAATATCTTCTGCATGGGCCACCTCGTATCCACTCCAACCCGGTCCGATCATTATATAACCTGCGATGTTTGATAAAATATTTGGGTGAGTCACACGGACTCAGTGTGTAACTAATCCACTAGATTCCACCCACATGTTAACCACATATTAACACATATATCAGATAATAATTATCATATTCCCATATTATCACACTCTGGCCTTGGCCCATATTCAAATCACTTATCAAGTAACAAGGTAATTAACCACATAATTTCCACATATTGGGCTTAGCCCATTTCTTATTCAAGTCCACATTCATATACTGGGATCGGCCCATTTCCACATTAATCCACATATCAAATAAAATTATGCAAAGTGCACCCAACCCAAACCTAGGGTCCATCCTCTACACACCCCCGTATCCAGCCTACCACACACCAGGGGATTAACAAATCACCCTCTCCTTTTCACTCCAAAGGCAATCAATGCCGTCCACGTGCAATTAAGCACAATAATCCTCAACGTGACCTCAGTCAGCGCCAATCCACGATGTAGCCGTAGCTAACACCAAAACCACGATGGGACACATAGTCACTCATCAACCACGATATGGCACATAGCCTATATCAACCACGATGAGGCACAGAGCTACTCATCAAGCCACGCGAACTAAATCGCAAATAATCCACAACGTGACCTCAGTCAACGTCAATCCATGATGTAGCTCAAGGCTAACATCAAACCACGTACTCGAAGTACACCCGTACCTTCTTTCATATCATATCCCAACCCATGCACATGCAACATGTAATAGTGGCATAATAATAATAAATGCATGCACATGTTATTAAGGCAGACCATCATATTTCCATAGGCATAGTCACATTCACATCGGCACTTTCACATTCGTATCAACAGATAATACTAACCTGATTGTCGATATACCCCTTTTTAGGGTAATCACCACATAACTGCCACTACACTGGTTAGCACATAATTCACACATGCAAATATAGCAAAAACCTGAAAAACGGTGGGTTAATCACACACCTGACTATTTAGCGAAATCCCGAACTATTTGATTCTAACACGATGAATGGGGTTTTTCCTCCTCCCTTAATGCCGATTTGGTCTCCTACCAAATCCCGAAGGCTTTGGTTATCTTTGCCGATTTATCCCTAATCATCCATAGATAAAATTGGCTATTAACAATAATCCATAATAATTGGCCCTTGGCCGAAACTACATAGGCTTACCTTGATTGCTCCAAATCCCGAAAGCTTTTCCTTTGCTGCTCCTTAACGCTAGCACTATACACTGCTTTCCACCACCGTTTGCTTGAAGAGACTACAATAGAATAGTTGACATCAACATCTTAAGAGTTTTAGAAATGGCTACCAATATAGGGGGTTCGGCTTCAATTAATAAGAAGAAAGACTAACCTTTGAGGTTCTAACAAAAAGATGGAGAATAATGGTAGCAAAGTTTCGGCTATGGCTTCTAAATGGCAAGGGGTTATTCGGCTATCCAAGAAAATATGTAGAATTAAAGTTGAAGAAAAGAGAAAGAAATAGGGAGAAGAAGTGAGAAGCAATTAAACAAAAAGAGAATTAGAGGAACAATTTTCGCCAAGGAAAATAAAATGAAGAAAAGAATAGTTAAAGGATGGTCACCCTATTTATACTACTCAAATTCGGCACTCCTACCTCCTCTCAAATTCCACTTCCTTCTCTTATAATAACTCTTGAACACATATTCAAAATATATAAAATAAATCTATAATTATCTTCATTTATCAACTTAAAATAAATCCACCTTTATCACCTTAATTAATAGAATAAAATTATCCATCATTAATCCCTTAACAAACTCCTAAATCATCTCTTATTTATCTACTAATCACCTATTCAAAAATAAATAAAATACAATAGCCATTATCCCTTATCTTACTAATCTAAACTAAATAAAACAACCAAACCTTTATCCCTTCCTATAGCCAAAATTTTCAAAATAATAAAAAAACAAGCCTAAGCTTATCTTATGGAGTCCACATGCCGTCCAACCACCCTCTAACTCGACGCAAAAGCCAACAAAATAAAATCCCACTCCATCTTTGCTCACTGACCTCGAACCCGGGACTCTTTGGAACGTAAGCTGCAGTAACGCCCACCACTCTGCTTCTTTGGTTCTTTTGCGACATAATCCCGCCACGAATTCTTTTAAGACCTCTTTATCTTGCTCCCCTTTAACGCCAAAAATAAAAACTCCCAAATGCGATTCCTGCAGCTCGAACCCCTACCCCTTGGCACTCCCTTTTACGCAACCACCCCTACACCTTAAGTAGCGTCCCTTGCCACTTTACCACTCTGACTTTCATGTCCGTAAACCTTGCCATTTATTTTTAAGGCCTTCCTAGCCCAATTTCACTTGTTGATGCAAAAAGGAAAAATAAAACACTCCCATGCCATCACCCAGACTCGAACCTCCCTGCTCAAGGCGTCATTTCCAAGCCCTTAAGTGGCGTCCTTAAGCCACTTTATCAAGCCCATTTTTATGACCCAAAACGCCCACAAATTATTCTTAAGGCCTCCTCAGCCTAATTTCCTCTTTTTACACTTAAATCCAAAAATTTTCCAAAGCTTCCCTTTTTATCCTAGAATTTTAAGAACCCCTAAAACACATCCAACCACTCTTAAAGCCTACTAACTCATGAATTATGCACGAACGCATAACCCCTAATCTAGGATGTTATAGTTCTACCCTCCTTAAAAATAATTTCGTCCTCGAAATTACTTACTAACTATCGGCTGAACAATCCTACTCATCACATTACACTTACGCTGCGCACTCCGATCTTAATAAAAATATCTTACCTTCTAGGCACAGTCTTAAAGTTCACATCCAAGGTTTCATACACTTCACTAGCAATACAACAATGAACTATCTCTAAAGCAATAAATAATATTCCAGAACAAGGAACTTACCCACTTTCACATCCTTGGTTGTCTCACATCCGAACCTTCAGCTCCTCTGCCGGGTGTTTCACAACCTTGGCCGGAACCATTTCCTCCATGGTTTGGACCACGAACCTTCGTTGCTGAGGACAATTCTTAACCAAATGAGCCTTAGATCCACATCGAAACATACCTTACTATTACCCCAACACTCTCCGTGTGTTCTCCCACACCGAGCACATAGACAACTCGATTCTCGAAACCGCACAGTGCAAGTCTGAAATTCTCGATCCTTGGTTTTTCTCAACATCTCCAAACGATCTTGACGATCCAAAACTTCTCTTATTCCGTTCATATTTTTTCTCGCTTTCTCTACCCTCTTAACTTCTTCACTATCCGAGCTTTCTCCACTAAAATGGTAAAGTCTCTTTCTCAGTGCGGAGCAATCAACTCTCGCAACTCATCTCGTAGCCCATCTTTGAACCGGACACACCTTTCATAATCAGTAGCCACGATCCCTTTGGCGTACTGACTTAACCGCACAAATTTAGCTTCATACTCTGCTACCGACTTGCTTCCTTGAACCAAGTTTAGAAATGCCTTCCTCTGCGAGTCTAAGTAGCTAGCTCCAACGTACTTCCCTTCAAACTTAAGCTTAAAATATTCCTAATCCACTCGATCTGCCGGAACACCTTGCCTGACAGTGAGCCACCATCGATAAGCTTCATTTTGAGCAACGAGACAAGACTTTTCACTTTTTCCTCGAGTCTGATCTAAACCGTCCATTATTCTTTCAAGCGCCTCCAACTAATACTCCGCTACATTCGGAGCTACTCCGATACTCCTCTAAAACTTTGACTCGTTTGACCTAAGTCTTTCGACATCTTGATTTTGAGCTCTATTTCCCACACTAGCTCCTGGCACACGTTCTAGTACTCGCAACATAGCACGCGATACTGCATCATCCCCCGTCTGATCTTGCTGCTCAACACCAAAAGCTGGTGGTAGTGGCGGTGGTACCCCATTCTCAGATCCTTGACCTGACCTAACGGGTTCCGACACGGCCATTCTACCTCTACCGCGTCCACGACGACCACGTCCCCTAGAACTTATGTCTAACGTCACAATTTATCTGATTAAAAATTTTATGCATTAGTACTTTTGTTCCACTGATTAACCGCGAACAATTTTATGAAAAGAAATTCTAGAAGTGGTTCTTTCGATCACTCAAGGTTTCAGTTCAAGTTCACTATTCCGCTTCAGAGATTCACACGTTCACATTCACATTCATCTATCTCCATAGAGACACATTCATTCATTCATCCATCAGTCAATTATGAACTTTCGTTCATTCAGAGAAACGTTGTAGTTTTCATTGTTGTCGTTTTTCCACTACCTAGGGGTATTTTCATAATTTACCCTATAGGGGTATTTTCGTAATTTTTCAAAAGATAAAGTTCCTTGGTGCTTTTGTCAAAAAGTATTTTGGAAATTTTTTAAATTTTAGAGTATTTTGAAAATTTTAAAATCCGAGGGTATTTCAATAATTTTGAAACTCGGGGGTATTTTGGTAATAAACCAGGGTAAATTTGTCTAGTTTAATATTTTCGGGGTATTTCCAAATTTTGCAAAACTTTGAGAGTTATTTTGAGAATAGTACTTTCCAAAACGGTGATGTTGCAAAAATTTTGAAAACTAGGGTCATTTTGGTAATTTTGTAAGTTAGGGGTGCTATTATATTAACACTAATGCACCGGATGCCATCAGAACATCGCAGTTAAGCGTGTTTGGGCGAGAGAAGTACTAGGATGGGTGACCTCCTGGGAAGTCCTCGTGTTGCACCCCTATTCTTATTAAGGTTCTACCCCCTTAAAAAGAATTTCGACCTCGAAATTACCTGGATCAGAAGAGCTGGGGGCATTGCTGCCGCATCACATCCTCGGGTTCCCACGTGGCCTCCTCCGTACCATGGTTTCGCCATAACACCTTTACCAAAGGCACTGACTTCCTCCTCAAAACCTTGACATCTCGATCCAAGATTTGTCTTGGCTCCTCCTCGAAAGACAAGTCCGAGTTCACTTTAATTTTATGAACCCAAGACTACGTGTGAGGATCGATCGATAAGCGCCAAAGATCAAAACATGGAAGACATCATGGATCCGGCTCAATTCTCGGCAGAACTCAAGTCGGTAAGCTCTAGGTCCCACGTTTCAACACGTATGCGGTCCGATGAATCTAGGGCTTAGCTTGCCCTTCCGGCCAAACCTCAGCACCTTCTTCCAAGGTGATACCTTCAAGAAGACCTTATCACCCACTGCATATTCAACCTCTCTGCGCTTAAGATCGGCGTAGGATTTTTGCCTGTCCGATGCCTTCTTAAGACGATCCCGAATTACTCTAACCTTATCCTCCGTCTCCGCTACTAACTCTGGACCCAACATCCGACGTTCTCCTAGTTCCGTCCAACATGTAGGAGTACGGTATTTCTGACCATACAGTGCCTCATACGGTGCCATTTGAATACTCACTTGATAACTATTGTTATAAGTGAACTCTGTCAAAGGTAGGTACTCCTCCCAACTACCACGGAAGTCCAATACACAGCCTCTTAACATATCTTCCAACACTTGGATTACCCTCTCAGATTGTCCATCAGACTGCGGGTGAAAAGCCGTGCTAAAATTCAACTTCGTGCCTAACTCCTTATGTAAAGCCTTCCAGAATCTCGACGAGAACCGGGGATCTCGATTTGAGATAATAGACACTGGTACTCCATGCAACCGCACTATCTCTGCGATATACAACTTAGCTAACCTTTGAAGCGAGTAGTCAACCCTTACCAATATGAAATGAGTCGACTTAGTCAATCGGTCTACTACCACCCAAACTGCATCTTTCTTACTGGGCATAAGGGGAAGCCCACTTACGAAATCCATAGTAATCTTCTCCCACTTCCACTGTGGAATCTTTACCGACTGTAACAGCCCTGATGGTAAATGATGCTCAGCTTTAACTTGCTGGCATGTCAAACACTTGCCCACTAACTCGGTTACTTCTCGCTTAAGACCCAGCCACCAAAACTGCTCCTTTAAATCCCGATACATCTTACTGCTTCTTGGGTGCATAGCGTACAGACTGCTATGAGCTTCTTTAAGGATTCGCTGCTCAAATCATCATCCTTAGGCATACAGACTCTCCCCTGAAAATACAACACCCCATCACTACCCAAACTGAACCCTTCAGCCTCACCATTCTATACCTGCAACCTCCGAGTACTCAAAGCTTTGTCGGTCATCTGCCTTTCTTTGACCTCATCAATCCAAGATGGCTTCACTTGCAATTCTGCCAAAAGGCTCCCATCCTCATAGAGACTTAGGTGAGCAAACATTGCTCGCAAATCCGCTACCACCTTCCGGCTCAATGCATTAGCTACCACATTAGCCTTACTCGGATGGTATTCGATTGAGCAGTCGTAGTCTTTTAGCAACTCAATCCACCTCCGCTGTCTCAGATTTAAATCTTTCTGAGTCAAGAGGTACTTCAGACTCTTGTGATCTGTGTACACCACCGACTTCTCCCCATACAGATAGTGCCTCCAAATCTTTAAGGCAAAAACCACCGCAGCCAATTCC
Organism: Gossypium rotundifolium; assembly: GCA_025506655.1. Lineage (NCBI taxonomy): Eukaryota > Viridiplantae > Streptophyta > Magnoliopsida > Malvales > Malvaceae > Gossypium > Gossypium rotundifolium. Next base: position 123,637,989 of record CP106723.1, read on the forward strand.
AAATCATGTGTCGGGTAGTTAGCTTCGTGAGGCCTCAACTGTCGTGACGCATAAGTGACCACCTTCCCTTCTTGCATCAACACACACCCTAAACCAGTATGCGATGCATCACAATACACAGTGAATTCCTTTCCTACCTCCGACTAAATTAAGACCGGTGCTTCTGTCAAGATCCTCTTTAGCTTATCGAAACTCTTTTGCTGCTTCTCAGACCACACAAATAGAACTCCTTTTCTCAGCATTTTAGTCAACGGTGCTGCGATAAAGGAGAAATTTTCCACAAATCTCTGGTAATATCCTGCCAACCCCAGAAAACTCCAAATTTTTGTAACTGACTTTGGTGGTTTCCATTCCAATACTGCCTCAATCTTACGGGGATCCACCCTGATTCCCTCGGCTGAAACAACATGCCCTAGAAAGGTTACCTCCTTAAGCCAGAAGTCACACTTACTGAATTTGGCGTACAACTGTTTCTCCCTTAGAACTTACAGAACCACATGAAGATGTGCGTCATGTTCCTCCTTAGACTTTGAGTACACCAAAATGTCGTCTATGAATACCACGACGAATCGATCCAGATAGGGTTGGAAAACCCGATTCATCATGTCCATAAATGCGGCTGGTGTATTCGTCAAACCAAAAGGCATTACCAAAAACTCGTAGTGTCCATACCGAGTACGGAATGTCATCTTGTGGACATCAGCCTCCTTCACCTTAAGCTGATGGTACCCCGACCTAAGGTCGATCTTAGAGAACACCGATGCACCCTTGAGTTGATCGAATAGATCATCAATCCTGGGCAGCGGATACCTATTCTTTATTGTCAGTTTGTTCAGCTGTCGATGGTCTATACACATCCTCATTGTCCCATCCTTCTTCTTGACAAAAAGCACTGGAGCTCCCAAGGCGATACACTTGGTCGGATGAACCCTCTATCTAATAATTCCTGGATCTGCGCCTTCAACTCTACCAATTCTTTCGGCGCCATCCGATATGGAGCTATAGATACTGGCGTGGTTCCGGGTAACAAGTCTATACCAAATTCAACCTCACGGTCCAGGGGTAGACCCGGAAGTTCCTCTACAAACACATCAACATAATCCCTTACGGTCTGGACATCACTCACAGCTGCACCCTTAGCTTCCAAAGCACAGACATGCACTACATATGCTTCACAACCCTTCCTAACCATCTTTTCTACCTTTAAAGCCGAAACCAGATTAGATAGGTAATCTCTCATTTTACCTATCATCACCACCTCATCACCTTCCACGGTCTTTATTGTCATGCGCTTAGCCGCGCAATCCAAGCTAGCCTGATACTTTACTAGCCAATCTATCCCGAGGATTAGATCGAACTCCCAAAACGGTAGTTCCATCAAGTCAGCCAAGAACACGACCCCTTGGAGTTCTAGAGGTACGTTCTTATAGAGCTTACTTACTTCTACAGAGTGACCAAGAGGGCTTAATACGTCATCTTCCTAGAAGTAAGCTCGAGTCTAAGTGCGAGTTTTCACTCGCTACTAGCAATGTACGAGTGAGTTGAGCCAATGTCAATTAAGGTACTATAGGTACTCCAAAGATCAAAACATACCGGTTATGATGTCCGGTCGTCTCCTTCCTCCCGATGCCTCACTCAAGATAGACCAAACCAGTTGTCTAGCCTCGATGCCGCGGTACCTCCCCTCGGTGCCCCACGACCTCTGCCAGCACCATTACCTCATCTTCTTGCACCATGACCTCTCGGTGGCTGTTGATTATCCCTCCTATTCGGTGCACGATCCTGACCCTCTGACCTCAGCCTAGCTGCCTTTTTCAGACAATCTCAAACTCGATGATCCATGGACCCACATTCGAAGCATCCCCGATTACCATTATAACACTTCCCCCTGTGAGACTTCCCACACCGAGCACACCGTGGCGGCCATTGAAGATTAGCGGCAGAGGTGCCTAGCGACGATCGACCCACCATATCTCATCCTCTTCTGCTGATTACGAGAAAACTTTGAAGATCCGGAGCTCCTCTTATTCCAACTCCTATCTTGATTCCGTCTAACTGACTGTCTTACCCTTCAAAAACCTTAGACTTCTCCACTAAGACAATAACTCTCGTTCTGTTATGGAGTTATCATCATCCTCACTCATCTCAAATTTCATCTTCAACTCGACACTGACATTCATGCTCGGTACCCACAATACCACGAGCATACCTGCTTCAACCGGAGAAATTGACCCTCATACTCCGCCACACTGTCTTATTACCACGAACCGAGTTCAAGAAAGCCTTCATCACAAGCATCCACGTAGCTAGTTCCTATGTACTTCTTTTGGTTGGCGCTTTAAAGAACTCCCATGTGAGATCCTCCGCCATCGCTCCATCCCTTACGGTGAGCCACCACTGATATGCCTAATCCCGAAGCAGAGAGATTATACCCTTCAACTTCTCCTCAGCTGTAAAATCCAGGTCACCCATGATCCTCTCAGTTGATTCCAACCAATACTCCGCCGCACTAGGTGCCACTCCAGAAACCCCTCTAAAAACCTCTGCTCCGTTAGCCCAAAATCGTTCAACCACAGATTTACGGGCTCCTGCACTCGCTGCCTCGGTAACTCATTCCAACACTTGTAATACAACTTGGGATACTACATCATTATCGTCGGTCTGATCCTGGAACTCAGTTTTACGCAAGAATCCAAGATCTCATTTCCGGACCCATGACCAGACCTCATTGGCTCCGACAAGGTCATCCTACCCCTACCACGGCCACGCGGTGGATGTCCACGACCTCTTGTACTCATTATTCTCGTTTGCATTTATCTGTTACTAAGAATTTTATGCATTAGTCTTGTTTCACTAGTTATCCACGAAGAAATTTTATGAAAAGAGCTTAATAGGGATTCTTTCGATCATTCAAAGTTCAAGTTTTCTATCCTAATTCACAGAAAAACACATCCATTCCTTAGTATCTCCCATTCACATTCACTCAACGGATATTCCTGTCCATTCCTATCCCATGGGTATTTTCGTCAATTATCCTACAGAGGTATTTTTGTAATTTTTCAAAAATAAAAGTTCTCGGATGATTTTGTCAAAAAGTATTTTGGAACTTTTAAATTCCCGGGGTATTTTGAAAAAAAATCTGAAATTTAGGGTATTTTGGTGATTTTGAAGCTCAAGGGCATTTTGGTAATAAACCAGGGTAACTTTGTAAAGTTTGATAATTTTGGGTATTTCCAAATGTTGCAAAACTTTGAGGGTTCTTTTTGAGAATTTGTTTTCCAAGTTGATGGTGTTGCAAAAATTTTGAAAACCAGGGTCATTTTGGTAATTTTATTGGTTAGGGGCAATTTCGTAATTTTATCACTAGGGTATTTTAGTAATAATTAATTTTTTTTAATTAGGGCATTTTCATAAAAAGATTTCTAAAATTTGGTTCTAATTGATTTCACAAAATAAGGATATTTTGAAAATTTTCTATTTGGAAATTTTTCATACGGAGGGTATTTTGGTAGTTTACAAGCCAGGGGTATTTTGGTCATTTTTTTCTTTTAAAAAAATAAGGTTTAATTACTTCAAAAGCAAAACGACTAGTCCCTTTCGGGTTTTAGTTATTAAGTTTAGCCTATGAGCACGCCGTCTCAGCTAGGATGAACCGCCACTACGCACCAGGTAGGATTCAAGTGAGTAGGAGGTGAGTCACTAGGACTGCTTAAATACCAAGCTCCCACCGAATCCAATCCTAGACATGCGTATAACGATTGCCACATCCCTTGCTTAGTGACAACTCACAGGGTTGTTTAGGGAATTATTAAATCTTATGTATTGTTTGTTGGGGTACGCTAACCCTAGGGTTCAACAATTCCTTATTCTAATATTTTACGTTCACAATTTACCCTTCTACCCCTATCAAATATTCACAAAAATAGATAGAATTACTTACCTGGGCGGATTGGTGCCGGAGACTCGGTGCCATGCTGTTCAAACCATAAACAGTTTCCCAAAACATTCCAATAAGGCCTACTAACATAAACAAAACATTTTGGGCCTTGGGCCCCCCACAGCCGAGTTTTGAACCTGGCTCTGATACCAAAAATGTAACACCCCAAACCCGGCCCATGAGCCCTGACTAGATCTGGTATGTCACAGGGTAAAAACGTTTTGAAAGATGTTGATGTGTGGTGAAAATCTGAAGAAAATATGTTAAAGTTATAAAACAGTGTTTGATAAAACTCAGGGGGGATTGTTTTTTTTTTTCTCAAACTTGGTTGTGTTGAATACCTTTGAAAACATTTGATCATTCAAAATTTAAAGAACTTTCAAAACCATGGTTGACTTGGTGAATTTTGCTACCCGATGGTAACATCTTTGAAAACCCGTAGAAGTTATTAAATTTGAAAATGTTACTTTTAACCGATTCACTTAACATTTATAATTTCATTTGTAATATAGTTTAAGTAAAATAAAACAACCATATAAACATCCAAATAATAATTAGCGGCCTTATTACAACCCAAAATAAGAATTTAGTAAATAAACAAACTTAAACTGTATTAAATAAATCCAAATGCAAGGAACAAGCATGGCCGCCTCGAGTCCTCTCCGGCTCCATCTCTGCGATCTACTCATCTGCAAAATGGTAAGGGAAGGGGTGAGTCACCAAGACTCAGTGTGTAAATCCTCCACCCGGAAATGCAACTCATACACAAATTATTAATAGACATGCAAACATGCAACCCAACTAACCATCCGTACTCCTTTAACTACCCCGTGTGGTCAAAACCACTGGTGGTCAAAACCACTGATGACCATAGGTCACAATTTATCAATATGTGGTCAAAACCAATGGTGGTACTAAACCACTGGGACTTAGTCACAATTTATCAACGGTGTGGTCAAAACCACTGGTGACCGAAGTCACAATTAATCTGATGGGGCCAACCTATCTTGTGGTCAAAACCACTAGTGACAGTCCATAAAGATCATCCCCCTCCTCTCATCAATCCCACCATCATCATGCTTACATAACAATTATCATAATTCCATATATCATGCATTTATGTATAGCATAGCATTCAACAGCATGTGATGGCATACTCAAGCATACATCATAGATCACGTAATAGGGGACTTACCCGGAATCCATGCTCATGTCCACAAGCAAATCACTACCACAATGATTAAAAAGGCAACAATATAGCAATGTTAACTAATAAAGTGTGTAAAGAGTTTTACACACCTGTTACTAACGCGAATCCTAGATCCCGAAGATTCGATCTACGATGCTAGATCCTTTGACCCTATATTCGGCCAACCATAAGGTTAGTGACATAGGCCTATTCGGCTATACTAATAATCCCGAAGGATCAATTGTACCTGAAATATGGCCTTTGGCCGAATATAACTAATCACTTACCACACTTATCGAAATCCCGAAATTGTCACTTGACTCGTCAAGATCCCTACCAAAACACTTGTTAGAATCGGCTTGCACACTTAAACATAATCAAGGCCTATGGCCGAATGTTACTTACCACCTTATCTTAGGGAATCAAATCCCAAAAGCTTCATTCAATCGGCTTAGAGTCCTTCCCTACAATTGATTTAATCACTTCATAAGAGAACGCAAAGGTCATTCGGCCAAAACATAAATCCCAAAAGAGGAAAAAGAGTTGCCGCCCCCTTACCTTAAAGATGGATTCGGCAAATCCCACCAATATTGGGCACCCCGAATTGATGTCAATAGTTTTCGGCCAACAAGAGAACTAGACTAAAATTTTGGCCCCCTTTCTGTAGATGTTTGAAGATGAAGAGATCAATGAAGTGAAAGAAAAGGAATTCGGCAGAGGGTTTGAGAGAAGAGAACGACAAAACGAGGGTAAGGGTTTGATTATGGGGTTTTCAGCTTTATGGTTTCAAGAAAGAAAAGAACAAAATAAAAGAGAAAGAGAGTAGAAAATGGCTATAAGGTTCGGCTACCACCTTATTTGAAAGAAATATAAAATCAAAGTTTTTTTAAAAGAAAGATGAGAGGAATTTCGGCAAGGCACCAAATGGTTTGAAGAATTCTCTTTACTAAAAATAAGCATACACCCCCTTAATCACCTTTCAAAGCCAGAAATACTACTCCAAAGAGTCCTACAATCGGCCATTGCTCCCTAATATGATAACTCTTATCTTTAATTATCACCCTTTTAATTAAATTAAAAACAACACCTATCTTTTATCCCTTTTTAGCCGAAATTATCAAAAATAAAAGCTTATCCCATTCTTTCCAAAGTTCCCAAATGCCGTCCAACTCTTCCCTCTTCATGGCGCAAACTTTCAAAAAAAATAAAAATACAACCCTTATGCTACCATCGTGACTCGAACTTGAGTTGTCCTCCCCCCTTGCTTGGGCGGCACTCACCAAGGCCCCAAGCCGCTTTGCCAACTCAACTTTCATGTCCAAACCTTACCCACAAAATCTTTTAAAGCCTTCTTAACTTAGCTCCTTTCTTTAACGCCCAAAAAGCCCAAAAATAAAACGCATCCCCCTTGTAACTCCCAAGACTCGAACCTCTTCCCTTGAAGCTCCCTTTGACACCACCTTCTAAGCCTTTAAGATTGCGTCCCAAGCCACCTTAACACATGATCTCTTGTGTCATGTTTTGCACCAAAATTTTTTTAAAACCTCATTCACTTAGCTTCCTCTTCTCAAGTGCCAAAAAGAACTTCTAGCCCTAAGTCAGGCCTAACCCGAGGTTATCACTAGACCCTAGAACCTGTTTAGTAATCATAGTATTCATTTCTTTTCAAGCAAGCACATGCAAATAATTAAATTTTAAACAACCCCTAAATCAGGATGTTACAGTTACTCTTTACACACTTTATTAGTTAACATTGCTATATTGTTGCCTTTTTAATCATTGTGGTAGTGATTTGCTTGTGGACATGAGCATGGATTCCGGGTAAGTCCCCTATTACGTGATCTATGATGTATGCTTGAGTATGCCATCATATGCTATTGAATGCTATGCTATACATAAATGCATGATATATGGAATTATGATAATTGTTATGTAAGCATGATGATGGTGGGATTATGAGAGGAGGGGGATGATCTTTATGGACTGTCACTAGTGGTTTTGACCACAAGATGGGTTGGCCCCATCAGATTAATTGTGACTTCGATCACCAGTGGTTTTGACCACACCGTTGATAAATTGTGACTAAGTCCCAGTGGTTTGGTACCACCAGTGGTTTTGACCACATATTGATAAATTGTGACCTATGGTCATCAGTGGTTTTGACCACACGATGGGTTGGCCCCATCACTTGATTTGTGACTCTAGTCACCAGTGGTTTTGACCACCAGTGGTTTTGACCATACGGGGTAGTTAAAGGAGTACGGATGGTTAGTTGGGTTGCATGTTTGCATGTCTATTAATAATTTGTGTATGAGTTGCATTTCCTGGTGGGGGATTTACACATTGAGTCTTGGTGACTCACCCCTTCCCTTACCATTTTGTAGATGAGTAGATCGCGGAGATGGAGCCGGAGAGGACTCGAGGCGGCCATGCTTGTTCCTTGCATTTGGATTTATTTAATACAGTTTAAGTTTGTTTATTTACTAAATTCTTATTTTGGGTTGTAATAAGGTCGCTAATTATTATTCGGATGTTTATATGGTTGTTTTATTTTACTTAAACTATATTACAAATGAAATTATAAATGTTAAGTGAATCGGTTAAAAGTAACATTTTCAAATTTAATAACTTCTATGGGTTTTCAAAGATGTTACCATCGGGTAGCAAAATTCACCAAGTCAACCATGGTTTTGAAAGTTCTTTAAATTTTGAATGATCAAATGTTTTCAAAGGTATTCAACACAACCAATTTGAGAAAAAAAAAAAACAATCCCCCCTGAGTTTTATCAAACACTGTTTTATAACTTTAACATATTTTCTTCAGATTTTCACCACACATCAAAATCTTTCAAAATGTTTTTACCCTGTGACATACCAGATCCGGTCAGGGCTCATGGGATGGGTTTGGGGTGCTACAATATGCTCTTCACAGTGCTTAAACAAACTAGGCAAACTATACATTTGGCCATAACCTACAAGAGCTTATTTTTCTTTTATCGAATTCTTTCTTTTATTGAAGAACATGTCAAAAACTAAATCCTGATATACTTCCATAAGCAAATACTCAATTTGCCAAGACATAAATTCGCCAGAAGTTTACAGTTTGGCGAACTAACCACCACAGTGTGCCAGAACAGACAACTTCACGTATACACGCCTTCAACTCGAATCATCTAGATTTTGGGTGTGACATATCATATATGGGTGCGAAACTTTCCAAGTTGTCTCCCTTTACTAACTTCGAAAAACACACTAGAGTTTTTTAGATTTCAACTATGTAATTTTTGTAAAGGTTAAATCACTATTTGGTAACTATTTTTATATTGGGATTTGAATTTTTATAAAAGTTAATTCTTGAATTTGAGAACAATTTTTATATTGAGACTTGAATTAGGTAATTATTATCGTATTGAGGCTTGAGTTTTTTTTTTCAAGCTAGTCTTGTACTTAATAATTGTTCGCACATTAAGATCTAAACTTAGGGTTTTCAAGAAAATTTCATGGACTAACTTGGACAAAAAAAGTTCAAGCTTTAATGTGAGAAAAATTACCAAATTTAGTGATTAAATTGAAAAAAATTCAAAACCCAATATGAAATGAAAAAAAAATTGTATTGACCCTCTTTATAAATTAGGATCCACACAAAGCTCAACCAAGCTTCCAGTCAAAATGAGTGGATGGTAAGGATGATAAAATCTGATCTATCCCATGGATTTCGAATTCAGAGCGATTTTTTTGTTTGAAAAGTGAATGTAGGGCGAGTGGATATTTCTTTTCTTTTAGATAGTGGTATAGAACAGTTATGGTAATTGCTTGTCTTACTTCGACCCGCTCCACTATAGACACTTACCATTTTATCCTTATATATATAAACTATTAAAAAGGTAAAAAATGTAATAACGTAATATATAAAAAAATCTTATATTTTATGTTTAAATATTTTTTATAAAATTATATTTAAATATTTACTTGACTTTAAAAATTTAAAAAATTAAAAATAAATAATAATAATTAAATTGAAGTAAAGTGAGATAAGGTGAGAAAGAAATGAATGCATCTAACATCTATAAAAATAAAATAGGACAAATAGGACAAATAACCAAGCAAAATATATCAATTATAGAACGATAATAAATTTAACAATATTCACTTTGTAGCACTCCTTTACCGTCTCCGATGGATGGGGTTATAACTAACAACATGAACTTGACAGGTATTTTTTTTAATATATTTCAAGGACAGGAAGCGCTTATGTTTGGTTGGTTTGATTGATAGCTGCCACAGAAAATTTTAAGGATATCTGGGAATTTGACTCCTTAAAATTAGGTGTCTTCTTGAATAATTTTTCCACAAATTCTACCTTATAAATACCCATCACCATCTCTCATGTTTCAATCATGTCGTCTATTTGAGTTAGAACATCATTTAGACTAATAAACAAATATACAAACCCATCCGAATAAAGATTGTGAATAATGGGTTCTTCTTCTTCACTTTCAACCCGCCTCCTTGCTCTTGCACTTTCAGTTTCTCTTTTATTCACTTCCTCCTCCGGCCATGGTCACTCTTGGGACCCTTATACCGATAAGGCCAAAATGATCCACCATGATGGTCCGATGCTCACCGGGAACGTTAAACTAGCCTTAATGTGGTACGGAGATTGTGGGAAAGACATAAAGAATACGATGAGGAATTTCATAAAATCGTTGGTGTTGCCAGGCAAAGACCACCTTCAACCTCAAGTCACCCGTTGGTGGGAAGTGGTGGAAAGCTATCAAGCCATGATGCCAGGCGCAAAGCCTGGGAAAAGCCCCAAAATCAAGGTGGAAGTGGTGAAACAATCGACTAATAAATCATATAAACATGGAAAAGTCTTGACTTTGCAAGCACATATCCCAATTCTTATCGAGGAACTCACTAAGGGCGATACTAGTGTCCTTCCCGTCATCGTTGCCGCAAGAGATGTCTCCATTCAAGGACTTTGCAATGGAAAGTGTGCCGATCATCTACTTACTGGTAACCAATTTCTTTTTCTTCCTTTGAAACTCTTTAAATATTATTATTTATTGGTTATAATGTTTTGGAAATTACAGAGGAACCCAAGCCGCGCCCATACATCATCGTCGGGAACCCAGAAACTGAGTGCCCTGAAGAATGTGGATGGCCTTTCGTTCCCGCTGAACCTGGCTCAAAAGGACCAGTCCTTAAACCACCAAGTGGCAATATGGCAGCTGATGCTATGGTCATTGCCTTCGCCAGCGCTTTGGCTGATGCGGTCACAAGCCCTATGGAGAACGGCATCTACCATGAGAACAGCGCCACTCCTATGGGTCCTGCCGCTGTTTGCAAAGGCATTTTTGGCCCTGGCGCTGCCCCTGGAAACCCTGGCAAGGTCCAAACCGACCCCAAAACTGGTGGAAATTTCAATGCGCATGGCAATAGAAGCAAAAGGTTCTTGCTTCCTGCAATCTGGAACCCCGCTACTAAAGCTTGCTGGACTCTCTAAGGGAGGTGGTTATGCAAAGTGGAGAGAAAATATTAAACCCACACACCCAACACAAACACGCACACAAAAAGAAAAGTTTTTTGATGTTCTAATTCTTTTGTATCTTTGTTCTATTTCTAAATATTAGATATTTATTTTATGCTTCTAATCGTTGTAATTTTTTTTAGCTTAACGGTAAAAGCTTCTCTCAAACATTTATCAATCCACTACTTAAATTTTCAAAATGCGTTTTCAAATTTAAAAAAAAAAAAAACAATTAGACTATTGTATTTTTTTATTTAATTGGGTACTTAAATTTTTTTTTCAAAAAAGCAATTAGACCATTATAAAGTACTTGAACTTTCAAATTTTTTCAAAAAAAGCAATTAGACCATTATATTTTTTTCACGCAACTAAGTACTTGAACTTTCAAAATGTTCAAAATGCATTAAAAAAGCTCTTAAACTTTAAAAAAAAAGCAATTAAGCCCTTGATTTTTTTCGCTCAATTAGGTACTTGAACTGTAAAATGCATCAAAAAGATTCTTTAACGGTTAACTTTAACAATTGACCACTAAAGTTAACAACACATAATTTTTCCAGTTAAAATCACCCCGTGTCACAATTACGGTGTGACGTGTAGCAAAAAATTTTAAAAATAAAAATCAATAAAAGTTATAAAAATTATAAAAATTTAATAAAATTTATTAAAATTTATAAAAATCATAAAAATTATAAAATATTGTAAAATTTTATAAAAATTATAAAATGCATCAAAAAGATCTTATAACCATAAACTTTAACTGGTGACCGTTAAAGTTAACGACATCTAATTTTTTTAGTTAAAATCATCATGTGTAGCAACACAGTATGACATGTGGAGAAAAATAATAAAAATAAAAATCAATAAAAGTTAAAGAAAAATATAAAATGCTTCTTTTAGTAAAATATTTTTATAACTTTTTTAACTAATTTTATATTTCTTTACATTTTATAATTTTCTCACGATTTTATAAACTTTTATAAATTTTTTCTATATTTTATATTTTTATAAAAAATTACGATTTTATAATTTTGTTCTAATTTTTAATATTTTTAATTAAAATGTAATCATTTTATAACTTTTATTGATTTTTATTTTTATCATTTTTTGTCACATGTCACGTTATGATTGTTACACGTGGTGGTTTCAACTGAAAAAAATTAGGGGTGGTTCAAGTACCCAATTGAGTGCAAAAAAAGCAAGGGCTTAATTACTTTTTTAAAAAAGATTGAGGGTCTTTTTTATGCATTTTGAAAGTTCAAATACCCAATTGAGTACAAAAAAAAACAGTGACTTAATTGCTTTTTTGAAAAGTTTAAGGGTCTTTTTATGCATTGTAAAAGATCAAGTACTCAAGTGAATAAAAAAGAAAGAAATAGAGATTTAATTGCTTTTTTTAAAAAAGTTTAAGGGTTTTTTACACTCTTAAGTTTTTTTTATGAATTATGAGGAAAGCAAATCTTTAAAAGTAACGCGACTAACTAGACTCAAATTCAAACTACACATTAAATGATGAACACCATTATCATAATACCAACACACGAAATTATATATTCTTTTTAAAATACAGCAATTAGACTATGCAAACGCAACTAAATATTTCACTATCTGCTTCAAATAATATATATTTAGAAAATAAAACAATTATCCTATGTAAATATGTTATGAAAAAGTTATTATAATACCCCACAATATTAAAAAATAAAGATTAACGATAAATTTAATCACTAACGTTTATATTTTTGTTAAAATGGTCATAATTATAATTTTGAGTCCTTTTAGTCATCAACCTTTGATTTTTTTTTCAAACTATATATTTTAATAGATTTAATGAATAAATTCAATGTTTCAATCTTTCTTTTCTTTCAAAAGGTTTCAATCTTTCACATGTTTGTTTATTGTTAAATTTTTCTATTGAGTTAATTTTTTTAGAGAATTATGTTTATTTTTTAAAATTAAGAGTTATTTTTTAATTTAATTTAATTTATTATTTATTTATTGTATTATTTTTCAAATACAATTATCTTATTAGGTTATTTAAGTAATAAATTACATTTCATCAAAAATATTTCACACATAAAATTCTACATCATTCCTGTTAATTTTTTAATGGTACTTTCATTAAAACAGTTAAAAAAGTAAATTGAAAAAAAGACCATTTTGAATTTGTGATTGAGCCGAAAAATAACTTATATACTATAATACTTGGAATGCAAATAAAATTTAAGTCCAAAATACCCTTGTAGTCATTTCCTATAGTAATTTTGCTTTTGAAATTCAATTGGGTCGCACTTTTATATATTTTATTAAAAATTTATGAAAAAGTTTGGATTAAAATAATGAAATTAAATATTTAAAATGTAAATTTTATATAAAATAATAATAATCTCATTTAAAACTTATGCTTTTACCTATCTAATGTATTCATTTGTAGTGGGTCAGTGTCTATTAAAATAAATTGGGCTTAGCTTTCTTTTTTCTGGGCTTGGCCCAAATAATTTAATCTAAAACATAAAAATCGATTTTGGATTTGCAGTCTAAAAGCGATTTTCATTGGTTGACGGCTCAAACGATTTTTTATTAATCGGTTCGATGAATCTAATCCGCTTCGATTTTGAAAATACAATAAAATAAAAAAATAATTTTACAGAAATTTAATGTTTATTTTTTATTTTATTTTTGTCTCAAATTTTGCAAACCACCTCCATTAAACAGTCCAGCAAGATTTAGTTTTGGGGTTCCAGATGGCTGGAAGCAAGAATTTTTTGTTGTTATTTCCATGGGCATTGAAATTTCCGCCAGTTTTGGGGTCGGTGAGAACTTCGCCGGGGTTGCCAGGGGCAGCGCCACGACCGAAAATGCCTTTGCAAACGGTGGCCGGGCCGAGTTCATTAGCCTTGTTTGAATGGTAGAGAGCATCGTTCATTGGGTTGGTGATTGTATCAACCAATGCACCCGCGAAGGCAACAACCATAGCATCTGCTGCCATGTTGCCGCTTGGTGGTTTAAGGACTGGTCCCTTTGGACCCATGTCAGCCGGGAAGAAAGGCCATCCGCATTCTCCGGGGCACTCCGTTTCTGGGTTACCGACTATGATATATGGTCGCGGATGGGGATCCTCTGTAATTTCCAAAAGCATCAATCATCATATGCAATAATATCCAAAGGACCTAACTATCACAACCAAAAATAAAAAAGCTTACCAGTAAGTAAATGATCGGCACATTTCCCGTTGCAAAGTCCTTGAATAGTGACATCCCTTGCAGCAACGATGACCGGTAAGAGTTCAGTATCGCCCTTAGTGACATGCTCGATAAGCTCCGGGATATGCCCTTGCAAAGTCAACACTTTCCCATATTTATATGTTTTCTCTCCTGATTGTTTCACCACTTTGACCCTGATTTTGGGGCTTTTCCCAGGCTTTGCGTCTGGTATCATTGATTGGTAACTTTCCACTACTTTCCACCAACTGGTAACTTGAGGTTGAAGTTTGGCTTTGCCTGGGACTGTCAATGATTTAATGAAGTTTCTCATGGTGTTCTTTATTTCCTTGCCACAATTTCCGTACCACATGATGGCTAATTTAATGGTCCCGTTGAGCATAGGACCACCGTGGTGGATCATCCGTGCCTTGTCGTTATAAGGATCGTAAGTGTGACCATGGCCGGAGGAGTAAGTGAATAAAGCAGTGACGGAAAGGGCAAGCGCCAGGAGGCGGATTGAACGAGACGCCATGGTAGTGGCTTCTCAATCCGGTGGTTGATGTTCTAACTCAAATTAGACATGATTGAATCATGAGATTGTGATATGTATTTATAGCACTGAATTTGAAACCAAATCTATCTATTTTTGAGGACTCAAATTCATATCCTTAGAATTCTGTCAATAGCTACCTATTTTTAGAATTTATAATAAAAAACAATGTTATTTTTTTCATATAAAATTCATATCAAAGAATACATGGAATTAGTATTTGCATCAATATGATCAAGCTTAATATTATTGATTTGTTACATTTTGATCACTCAATCGGTTAATAATGTAATGAAAATATGAGATGAACATTAAGAATATTATTTTATTATGTTCTCTCTTTCCCTCCCTTCCAGTCAACTTTGTTTTTTTCTTTTCTATTTTTCCTCCGTTTCTTTTTCTCTATTCTTTTTCTCCCTCCATTTCTCTTCCTCTCAAAAATCCTTCTACTTGTTAGAAGATGGCCTTCCATGCAGCTCATGCAGCAAGGAGCACTACATGCAGTCGAGCCAAGCTTGCAGCAGTTGAAGCTTACTGATGTTGTCCAAATTCAACTTGTTTTGTTACTCCAAGTTCATGTTTTGTAAATTAGTTTGATTTGAACTTAGTTGGTATAGAATTTGATGTAATTAGGTAGTGATTGAGCTGATAAATCAGCCTTGTTTATGTGTACAAGTTATCTTACCAAGTTTCCATGTAACTAGTGGTATTAGGTAAGTATTAGGTGAAAACTTGATTTGTTTTGCTTAGTCAATGACTGATATATGTAATGGCAATATGCCAATGCTTTTTTTTAATGAAAATATTAGATTTCATTCATATATGCTCCATCTTTCTTCTTGTTTTTTCTGTTCTTGTTTTCCTTAGCAAATTTTTGCTTTTGTTTCTTCACCAAGACTTGTTGTACAAGCTTTCTACTCAGCTTGCTAAGCCTTGCCAAAATCCCCAACAATTGGTATCTAGAGCCTTTATCTTAGAGGACCTGTTGCAGTTAAATCTTAAATCGAATGGCTTCTTCAGGATTTTCTCCAGCAGCACCACCAGTCTTTAATGGTGAAGAGTTCCACATATGGGTGGTTAAGATGAGGACTTACCTGTAGGCCTTTGATCTGTGGGAAGTTGTAAACACTGATGCTGAGCCAACTCCACTCAGAGCCATTCCCATAGTGGCTTAAATCAGATAGCACGCAAATGAGATGACTTAGAGGCATGTGTCTTGTATTCAAAACTATGTGTCTGATGTTATCTTCACTAAAATTATGGCTTGTGAGACTCCAAAACAAGCCTGGGACAAGCTCAAGGAGGAGTTCCAAGGAGCAGAGAGACAAGGCAGCAGTAGTTGCTGAACTTGAGAAGAGATTTTGAAAATTTAAAGATGAAGGAAGAAGAGACAATGAAGCAGTACTCAGATAGAATCATGACTGTGGTCAACAGCATAAGGTTGCTAGGAGAACAATTCAGTGAGGCAAGAATCGTGGAGAAGTTGCTCTCAACATTTCCTAAAAGATATGAAGCAAAAATTTCATCCCTTGAGGATTTGAGAGACCTTACAAACATCTCCTTAACTTAGCTCATCAATGCCCTTTATGCTCAGGAGCAAAGGAGAGCCAGCAGGATGGAGGAGTATCAAGAAGGTGCTTTTCAAGCCAAGGTCAAGGCTGCTTCGAGCACCAATGCCTATAAAGGTAAAAAGAACTGGAAAAACATGCCTAAGCCTGATACTGCAAGAAGAGGGGACCAACTCTGCAGGCACTGCAAAAGACCAGGTCATCCAGAAGATAGATGCTGGTTTAGACCAGATGCAATATGTCAACATTGTAAGAAAAAAGGGCATGTTGAAAGGGTCTGCAAGAACAAAGGCAGACCTAGGCAGAATCAAGCACAACAGAAAAATGTTGAAGCTCAAGTAGCTGAAGACAGTAGTGACCATAAAGAGCAGGTATTTGCTGTGTCATGCTCAGCTGGTCAGAAGAAGGGCTCAAAAGGATGGCTATTAGACAGTGGCTGCACTAATCCCATGTCACCAGATGCAACCATTTTCAAAACCTTGGATACAAGCTGCAAAACCAAGGTGAAAGTTGGAAATGGGCAGTTTATCAAGGCTGAAGGAAAAGGGGAAGTGTTGATATGCACTCCCACAGGTGACAAGGTTATTACAAATGTACTGTTGGTACCTGAGATTGATAGGAACCTTCTCAGCATTGCTTAACATCTTGAAAAAGGCTACTCAGTTGTGTTTAAGGGCAAGGAGTGCAAAATTGCTAATCCGAATGGATCAAGCCTCATGTCAGTCTGTAACATCCAAAAATTTGAGTATCAATATGTTGCTTGTCTTTGGTGTTAGCTCGGGTATAATTTTATTGTGTGCTTAATATAGTCTTGAAAAAGGCTCGGGTTTACTTGGAATTAGAATAAATTTTACTAAAGAGTACTTTAGTGTAGAGAAATCAGGTGACCTTGAAGTTAAGTTAATTAAGTGATAAAAGATGGCATAAGATGAGTAATTGGCAAAGAGGTGATGGTTCCATAAGCTGGACTTGAGGGGAGAGGTTCGAATCTCCTAGCATGCATTTTGGTGACTTTAATTTTTGCATCTATATGGCATGTGTCGGTCATGGATAAGGATTAGGATGAGTTGGATTAAATTTTTATGGTAAGAGGATTTAAGGTTATGGTAAGCATGAGTTAAGGGATGGAATTGCTTGACTTTGGGGATAGGATTTCTCAAACTTAAGGAAAATGGAGGATGGTAAGGCTTGAGTCTAGGTTGATGTTTTGGTAACTTTTTCATGGCCATTTTAACCATGAATGGGGACGGTTTTGTGGACTAAAGGAGGGAGCCAATTTTGGGTGGTGAATTTTGATGATAGGCTAGTTTGGTTGGTAGCTTTGGGAGGGGTATTACCTTTTGGTCATTTTTGCTTTTGCAAAACACTTTCTCTCCATTCATTTTTCTCCCTTGGCCGAATGTATTGGTATAGAAGAAAAACAACTTTTGTTTCATTTCTAATGGCCATACTTTTGACCATTTGATCACTTTATTTTTGCAAAACCTCTCCTAGTGCTGAAACTACCAACATAACAAGCCATAGTTTTCATCCCCCATTGCTGAATGCACCATTGTCTTAAACACTCTCTCTTTGCTTTTCTTTTACCTTGAATAATTTAATTATAAACCTATCATTCTCTTTCTCTTTCTTTCATCTCTTATTTTCTTTTCAACCATACTTTCTTCATTTTTTTTCTCTCATAGCCGAATGTCAATGACTATCTACCTAAACCGAAAGTTTCTTTGCTTTTCACATATTCTTTCTTCTCAATTCTGTTTTATTCAAACTTTGAATATTCGGTAAGAACCCTCTTTGATAGTTTTAATTTTGTTCTTATTTGCTTTATTGTCAAATCCTTAGGTTGGTTTTAGAAAGCCTTTTTGACCAAAATCTTCATCCATTTCTCTTAAATAAATTCTCTTCATTTTATAGTGAAATAGAGAAAGGCCAAAACTCAAGTGTTCGTAAGCGTCGTGAATCGTTGGAATCAAAATTAAGGTGTTAAGGTAAGGGATTATTAAGGACTCTCATATTACTCGACATACTAATATAGATGGATTATTAATCGATTTCGTTTTAGGGAACGTTATCGCTCGATTGTCATATTGTGGAACGAGGATATTTGTGGTAAGCCAATCTCACTCTTAAAATCGTTAGTCATAATTTCGATAATTTATTAGTCGGACTAATGATCTTTTGTCAATAGACACAATCAAGATAGGGACGAAAAGGGAGGTAAATAGTGTTCGAAAGAGGGGTGGTTCCGCTATTCCTTCTAAGTTTAAGCGAAGGACTGTTTTGGGAATCCGAGATTTTCCACCGGGTTGTGGATGCTCATCCGAGGAGAACCAGTTGTTTGAAGTCGTTCATACTCCCGAACCTTTGTTTGTTCGTGGATTTTCATCGGGTAACAAACCAACAATCGGGGAGAAATCTCAAATAGAAGTGGTTCGAAATTCTGAGGGTAAAAGTCTAGATCGTTATTCTAAGATTCGATTTGTAAATAAATAATAGTGTTCTAATTTATCGTGATGCATTTAGGTATCGACGAGCGGAAAGTCTAGTTCTCACAAGAACTGTGTGTGTAGCTTCACACTTATTAAGGTTAGATACTATACCGTAAGTATTGGGATAAAATCATAAAGATTACAAAATCGAAAAATGCGTAATAATTAACACTTTTGTGAAATGCATGAAAACAGTTAAAGTTGTGAAATTTACGAAAAACGCCCTCAATGAGTTAATCGGTAAATAATAAATTTTATGCTAGATCGTTAAATGGGCTGAAAAATATTAGATCGTTAAATGGGCCGAAAAATACTAGATCGATAAGTGGGCTAAAAATCTGCTAGATCGTTAAATGGGCCAAAAATCTGCTAGATCGTTAAATGGGCCGAAAATCTGCTAGATCGTCATGTGGGCCGAAAATCTGCTAGATCGTTAAATGGGTCGAAAATCTGCTAAATTGTTAAATGGGCCAAAATTTACTAGATCGATATATGGGCCAAAGTTTGCTAGATTGCTAAATGGCTATATGCTATTTTGTCTTATGGGCCAAAATGAAAACTTGAAATATAGACTCACATGTATTATGAGTTTTTGTTAAATTATCATATGAATATAGATTTTTATGCATACATGATTGCGTGGGTTGGGATAAATGATGAAGAGAAGAAAGGCCTGTTGCCAAAATCTAGTTCGGTGGCTTTGCCACAAATATTTTAATGGCTTATGCCTCTAGTTCGGTGACCTTGTCACAATCTAGTTCGGTGGTGCACCACAACATTTTTAAAAATGGCTTTATGCCTACGATTGGTGTGTTGGCGGGTGGGTTGACTTGATCCCCACAGTGTGTTTGTTGGTGCAATTGGTGTTTAGCGGATGGAAATTAGGTTTGGTTGGGAATTTCATTTTACATGCATTTTATTTATTATATTGTTAAATTCGTATTTGAGCTCAAGCCCAAAATAATTACTTTATGATCCGGCCCAGTGGATATGGTAAGTGAGTTATACACTGAGTTCTGAATAACTCACTCCGTTTAATTATCCATCTCAGGTAATGGCAATTGACGGAGGCTTGGGCCGAGGATAACTTCGTGGAGGCCATACTTCGAACATTGGTTTTATAAACTATGAACTTTTAATTAAGATTTTTTTAATTACTATTTTGGGTATGATGTAATAAGGCCTTTATTAATATTTCATGGAATTTTATGTGTGGATGGATTTAAATTTTGTTTTAGATATTTAATATGGGCTTATGTTAATCCTATAATGTTTCCTTAAAATACTTTGGTTTTAAAACATATGAGATTCTTTAACTATTTTTGTTTTCAAATTCTTTTGAACTCTTTAAAAACTACTTTAAGGTTTTTTGAAAATTAAATACTAAATGATAAGATTTCAACTAATGTTTCTTAAGTTCATTGATTTTAAATCATTTTTTCTTGGTTTTTACTAAACTTCACTTTCAAGAGGTTTTGTAGAACAGTTTCACCTAAATCATTAGAAAAATTAAAAGGATGTTCAATCTGTGTGACAAACCAAATCTCATCTTAACGCATAGACCTGATTTGGGGTGTTACATTTAATGGTGTTAGAGCTGGTTTCAAAACTCTGCTGTGGTTGGGTTCTATAAATAACTTCCGTCTGAAATTATTTTTATGTTTTAAAGTTAGTATGGCACCACAAGCATCCGGCACCAAGTCAAGTAAGTATTCATTACTGAATGATTATTATGATGATATGATCATAGAAACACTCTAGAACTTCTAGTTTTAGATGTTGAAAACTGTAGAGATCGAGACTATAGGATGTGTTTGCGAAAAAACAACTTTATCTCTTGAATATCATAAAATATAGTTAATAAACACTGAAACAGTTTTCTAATTCATAAAATTCGTAATTAGATTAAAACGAGTTAGTCAGTATGAGCGCCAGAGGACGCGGACATGGTAGACGTGGCCGTGGTAGAGGCCGAGGTCCTAGAGCTGTGTCCGAGGAATCGGGACATATTTCGGGAATGGATGCACCAGCATCATCAGCATCAGAAAATGATTCACAAGAGAATAAGAGAGAAGATAATGCTTTGACACGAGCAATGTTGCGAGTCCTTGAAAGGGTCGCTGGATCTAGAATTGGGCCAGTAACTCGTAGGTCGATATCAGAGCGATTGAAATCAAGTGGTGCTGAGGTTTTCAGAGGTGTCTCAGGTGTAGCTCCAAATGTTGCTGAATATTGGCTTAAGGCGGTGGAGCGAATTATGGACGACCTAGCGGTGTCTTTGTTAAGGGACGAGGCATACCAATGGTGGCTTACTATCCGAGAAGGCACTGAAGCTGCATTTGTTACTTGGGAATTCTTCAAAGCTGCCTTTCAAGGAAAATAAGTAGGAACAAGTTATGTGGATGCTCGGATGAAGGAATTCCTGAATCTGATTCAAGGAAATAAGACGGTGGCAGCGTATGAGGCTGAGTTTTTACGCTTGAGTCGCTTTGCTCAGACAATAGTGCCAACGGATCATGAGCGCTGTGTACGCTTTGAGGATGGGCTGAATGATGAGTTGCAGGTTTTGATATCCCCACAACAAGTTAGAAATTTTTCCACGCTTGTAGAGAAAGCCAAGATAGCCGAAAAGGCTAAGCGCTCAGAACGTCAGAACTGGGAAAGAGTCAGAGGTAAGAGAAATATAAAGTATTCAGGTTCTTCAAAAAGGTTTCAAAAGAGGCCTCGGAATGATGAGCCAGCTCAAGGTAGAGCACCTGTGGCTATTAATTAGAGTCAAGACTGTGCTGAATATGGGAAACGACATTTCGGAGAGTGCTGGAGGAAAACTGGTGCTTGTTATAAATGTGGTTCAATGGATCATCAATATAAGAATTGCCCTCGACGGATGGATACGACTCAGGAAGCTCGTAATCCTGATGTACAACCAGCTAGAGGTACTCAGTAGCCACCTAGAGGCCGTGGACCGAGTCGTGGTGCTAATGGGGCTGGACGTGGTCAAGGTGCGCTGGGTCGAGGCAATGGTTCTAGAGGTAACACGGATGCAAGACAGCTAGGATTGGTCTATGCAGTTAGATGCCACGAGGATGGCAATGCACCTGATGTGATAACTGGTACGTTCTTCATCTATGATGTACCTGTTACTGCTTTGATAGATATTGGTTCTACCCACTCGTATGTTGCTAGTGCCATATTTGGAAACTTGAATCTAGAATCTAAAATTACCGATAGTGAGATGACGGTAATTAGTCCTTTAGGACAGTCGGTAATTGTAAATAAACTATTTAGAGACGTACCCTTAGAAATCCAAAGAGAAATATTTTTGGCAAATTTGATGGAATTGCCTTTCAGCGAGTTCGATCTCATTTTAGGCATGGATTGGTTGGTTAAGCATCGGGCGCATTTGGATTGTGCTAAAAAGCGGATGTCAATAAGGACTTCGGATGATAAGGAAGTAGTAATGATAGGCGAACGAAGGAATTACTTGGCAAATGTGGTATCTGCGTTAAAGGTAAAAAAGTTGGTACGGAAAGGGTATGGAGCATTCCTAGCTTTTATTTATGCTTTGGATGCCAAAGAATTATCAGTGGAAGATGTGAGAACGGTGAAGTAATTTCCAGATGTATTTCCCAAAGAACTTCCTGGTATACCTCCAGATCGGGAAGTAGAATTTGGTATTGAGCTTTTGCCCGGAACGGCTCTAGTGTCCGTTGCTCCTTATAGAATGGCACCAAAGGAGTTGGCGGAGCTTAAAGCTCAAATTCAAAAATTTTTGGATCGGGGATTTATTCGACCAAGTGTGTCTCCGTGGGGAGCACCGGTTTTGTTCGTTAAGAAAAAGGATGGGTCGATGCGTATGTGCATTGATTATAGGCAGTTGAATAAATTGACGATCAAGAATAAGTATCCTTTACCAAGAATTGATGACTTGTTTGATCAATTGAAAAGAGCTTCAGTTTTCTCCAAAATTAATTTGAGATCGGGTTATCACCAACTCAAAGTGAAAGAAGCAGATATTCATAAGATGGCATTCCAAACTCGTTATGGACATTATGATTTTTTTGTGATGCCATTTGGGTTGACCAATGCACCATCTGCATTTATGGACAGATGAACCGGGTCTTTCAACCATATTTAGACCGGTTTGTGGTAGTGTTCATAGATGACATTTTGGTATATTCGAGGCATGAAGAGGAACATGACTCACATTTGTGTATAGTATTGCAGTTACTTCGAGATAAGCAACTTTATGCCAAATTTAGTAAATGTGAAATTTGGTTAAAGGAAGTAACTTTCTTAGGTCATGTAGTGTCAGCTGAAGGAATAAGGGTGGATTCTCGGAAGGTTGAGGCTATACTGGATTGGAAACCACCGTCGATGAGTGAAATTGAGTTTCTTGGGTTTAGCCGATTATTATAGACGCTTTGTTGAGGGTTTTCGCTATTGTCGCACCCTAACTAAGTCATTGCGAAAGGAGTACCGACGTATGGACCGATAAACAATGAAGAGAGTTTCGAGAAATTAAAGAAGATTTTGATGGAAGCACCAGTACTGATTAAACCTGAGGCTGAAAAAGAATTTACCATTTACTGTGATGCATCACACACGGGTTTAGGTTGTGTACTGATGCAAAATGGAAAAGTGGTGGCTTATACTTCTCGTCAGTTGAGACCGCACGAAGTAAACTACCCTGCTCATGACTTGGAGTTAGCTGCGATAGTGTTTGCTTTAAAGATTTGGAGGCATTATCTCTACGGTGAGAAGTCTATTATCTTTACGGATCACAAGAGTCTTAAGTATCTTCTTACTCAAAAGGAGTTAAACTTGAGACAAAGAAGATGGGTGGAGCTATTAAAGGATTATGATTTCTCAATCGAGTATCATCTTATAAAGGCTAACGTGGTAGCAGACGCGTTAAGTCGTAGGGTGGTATCTGATTTGAGAGCAATGTTTGCTCATCTGAGTTTGTATGAGGATGGTAGTCTGTTAGCAGAACTTCAGGTAAAGCCTCTGTGGTTAGATCAAACAAGGAAAAGCAGATATCAGATGAAAAGTTGGGACCCTTATTTCAGTAAGTTGAAAGTGGTGAAATAGGGGATTTTAGTATAAACACGGATAGAGTGTTGTGTTTTTGTGGAAGAGTTTATATGCCCAAGGACTCAGATTTGAGACAAATGATTCTACGGAAGGTGCATAGTAGCCCTTATGCTATGCAACCCGGAGGAAATAAGATGTATCAAGATTTTCGTGAACGGTATTGGTGGCCAGGGATGAGTGTGAGATTTCTGAGTTTGTAGGAAAATGTTTGACTTGTCAACAAGTGAAGGCAGAGCATCAATTGCCGTCAGGCTTATTACAACCAGTAAAGATTCCTCATTGGAAATGGGAGCGGATAACAATGGATTTTGTTAGTGGGTTGCCTTTAACACCTACTAAGAAAAATTCCGTTTGGGTAGTAGTTGATTGATTGAAGAAGACTGCTCATTTTCTTCCAGTTCGTACGGATTACTCATTACAGAAGTTGGCTAAGCTGTATGTATCTGAAATCGTAAGGTTGCATGGGGTACCAGTGTCTATTATATCAGATAGGGATCCTAGGTTTACATCACGGTTTTGGAAAGCTCTGCATGAAGCTTTGGGAACAAAGTTAAACTTTAGTATGGGTTTTCATCCTCAGTCAGATGGTCGGTCGGAAAGAGTAATTCAGATATTGGAAGACATGTTAAGGGGCTATGTAATTGACTTCAGAGGTAGTTGGGAGGATTTTCTATCATTGGTAGAGTTTGCGTATAACAATAGCTATCAGTCTAGCATTCAGATGGCACCCTACGAGGTATTGTATGGTCGTAGGTGTCGTACTCTTACTTGTTGGACTGAATTGGGCGAATGGCAGATGTTGGGTCCTGAATTGATATTTGAGACGGAAGAAAAGGTAAAAATCATTCGAGCACGGTTAAAAGAAGCTTCAGATAGACAAAAGTCGTATGTATATCTGAAGTGTAAGGATATTGAGTTTGCTGTGGGGGATCAGGTCTTTCTGAAGGTCTCACTTTGGAAAAAGATTTTCAGATTTGGAAGGAAGGGCAAGTTGAGCCCTAGGTTCATTGGACCATATCGTGTGATGAAGCTTGTTGGTCCAGTGGCCTATCAGATTGAATTACCTCCGGAGTTGAGTCAAATTCATAATGTTTTCCATGTTTCCATGCTGAGGCACTATAGATCGGATCCATCTCACATAGTACCGGTGGAAGAAGTGGAGTTGAGATCAAACTTATCTTTTGAAGAGGAGCTAGTGAAAATCTTAGACCGAGATGTTAAGGTGCTAAGAAAGAAGATCGTACCATTGGTCAAGGTTTTATGGCGTAATCACGAATGGAGAAAGCTACATGGGAGCCTGAGGATGCAATTCGGCAATAATATCCTCACCTCTTTTAATCAAGTAAATTTCGAGACGAAATTTTCTTTAAGGGGGTAGAATTGTAACATCCAAAAATTTGAGTATCAATATGTTGCTTGTCTTTGGTGTTAGCTCAAGTATAATTTTATTGTGTGCTTAATATAGTCTTGAAAAAGCTCGGTTTTACTTGGAATTAGAATAAATTTTACTAAAGAGTACTTTAGTGTAGAGAAATCAGGTGACCTTGAAGTTAAGTTAATTAAGTGATAAAAGATGGCATAAGATGAGTAATTGGCAAAGAGGTGATGGCGCCATAAGCTGGACTTGAGAGGAGAGGTTCGAATCTCTTAGCATGCATTTTGGTGACTTTAATTTTTGCATCTATATGGCATGTGTCGGTCATGGATAAGGATTAGGATGAGTTGGATTAAATTTTTATGGTAAGAGGATTTAAGATTATGGTAAGCATGAGTTAAGGGATGGAATTACTTGACTTTGGGGATAGGATTTCTCAAATTTAAGGAAAATGGAGGATGGTAAGGTTTGAGTCTAGGTTGATGTTTTGGTAACTTTTCCATGGCCATACTATGAATGGGGACGATTTTGTGGACTAAAGGAGGAGCTGATTTTGGGTGGTGAATTTTGGTGATAGGCTAGTTTGGTTGGTAGCTTTGGGGGGTATTACCTTTTGGTCATTTTTTTTTTGCAAAACACTTTCTCTCCATCCATTTTTCTCCCTTGGCCGAATGTATTGGTATAGAAAAAAAACAACTTTTGTTTCATTTCTAATGGCCATACTTTTGACCATTTGATAACCTTATTTTTGCAAAACCTCTCCTAGTGTCGAAACTACCAACACAACAAGCCATAGTTTTCATCCCCCATTGCCGAATGCACCATTGTCTTATACACTCTCTCTTTGCTTTTCTTTTACCTTGGATAATTTAATTATAAACCTATCATTCTCTTTCTCTTTCTTTCATCTCTTATTTTCTTTTCAACCATACTTTCTTCATTATTTTTCTCTCATGGCCGAATGTCAGTGACTATCTAACTAAACCGAAAGTTTCTTTGCTTTTCACATATTCTTTCTTCTCAATTCTGTTTTATTCAAACTTTGAATATTCGGTAAGAACCCTCTTTGATAGTTTTAATTTTGTTCATATTTTCTTTATTGCTGAATCCTTATGTTGGTTTTAGAAAGCTTTTTGACCGAAATCTTCATCCATTTCTCTTAAATAAATTCTCTTCATTTTATAGTGAAATAGAGAAAGGCCGAAACTCAAGTGTTCGTAAGCGTCGTGAATCGTTGGAATCGAATTAAGGTGTTAAGGTAAGGGATTATTAAAGACTCTCATATTACTCGACATACTGATATAGATGGATTATTAATCGATTTCGTTTTAGGGGACGCTATAGCTCGATTGTCATATTGTGGAACGAGGATATTTGTGGTAAGCCAATCTCACTCTTAAAATCGTTAGTGATAATTTCGATAATTTATTAGTCGGACTAATGATCTTTTGTCAATAGAGACAATCAAGATAGGGACGAAAAGGGCGATAAATAGTGTTCAGAAGAGGGGTGGTTCCGCTATTCCCCCTAAGTTTAAGCGAAGGACTGTTTCGGGAATCTGAGATTTTCCACCGGGTTGTGAATGCTCATCTGAGGAGAACCAGTTGTTTGAAGTCGTTCGTACTCCCGAACCTTTGTTTGTTTGTGGATTTTCATCGGGTAACGAACCAACAATCGGGGAGAAACCGCAAATAGAAGTGGTTGGAAATTCTGAGGGTAAAAGTCTATATCGTTATTCTAAGATTCGATTTGTAAATAAATAATAGTGTTCTAATTTATCGTGATGCATTTAGGTATCGACGAGCGGGAAAGTCTAGTTCTCACAGTAACCAGGTGTGTAACTTCACACTTATTCCGGGTTAGATACTATACCGTAAGTATTGGGATAAAATCGTAAAGATGGCAAAATCAAAAATGCGTAATAATTAACACTTTTGTGAAATGCATGAAAACAGTTAAAGTCGTGAAATTTATGAAAAACGCCCTCAATGAGTTAATCGGTAAATAATAAATTTTATGCTAGATCGTTAAATGGGCCAAAAAATGTTAGATCGTTAAATGGGCGAAAAATACTAGATCGTTAAGTGGTAGATCGTCGTTAAATGGTAGAAAATCGCTAGATCGTTAAATGGGTCGAAAATCGCTAGATCGTTAAGTGGTAAAAATCGCTAGATCGTTAAGTGGGCTAAAAATCTGCTATATCGTTAAATGGGCCGAAAATCTGCTAGATCGTTAAATGGGCCGAAAATCCGCTAGATCGTTAAATGGGCCAAAATCTGCTAAATCAATATATGGGCCAAAGTTTGCTAGATTGCTAAATGGCTATATGTTATTTTGTCTTATGGGCCAAAATGAAAACTTGAAATATAGACTCACATGTATTATGAGTTTTTGTTAAATTATCATATGAATATAGATTTTTATGCATACATGATTGCATGGGTTGGGATAAATGATGAAGAGAAGAAAGGCCTGTTGCCAAAATCTAGTTCGGTGGCTTTGCCACAAATATTTTAATGGCTTATGCCTCTAGTTCGGTGACCTTGTCACAATCTAGTTCGGTGGTGCACCACAACATTTTTAAAAAATGGCTTTATGCCTACGATTGGTGTGTTGGCGGGGTGGGTTGACTTGATCCCCACAGGTGTGTTTGTTGGTACGGGTGGTGTGTAGCGATGGAAATTAGGTTTGGTTGGGAATTTCATTTTACATGAATTTTATTTATTATATTGTTAAATTCGTATTTGAGCTCAAGCCCAAAATAATTACTTTATGATCCGGCCCAATGGATATGGTAAGTGAGTTATACACTGAGTTCTGAGTAACTCACTCCGTTTAATTATCCATCTCAGGTAATGGCAATTGACGGAGGTTTGGGCCGAGGATGACTTCGTGGAGGCCATACTTCGAACATGGGTTTTATAAACTATGAACTTTTAATTAAGATTTTTTTTAATTACTATTTTGGGTATGATGTAATAAGGCCTTTATTAATATTTCATGGAATTTTATGTGTGGATGGATTTAAATTTTGTTTTAGATATTTAATATGGGCTTATGTTAATCCTATAATGTTTCCTTAAAATACTTTGGTTTTTAAAACATATAAGATTCTTTAACTATTCTTGTTTTCAAATTCTTTTGAACTCTTTAAAAACTACTTTAAGATTTTTTTGACAATTAAATACTAAATGATAAGATTTCAACTAATGTTTCTTAAATTCATCAATTTTAAATTATTTTTTCTTGGTTTTTACTAAACTTCACTTTTAAGAGGTTTTGTAGAGCGGTTTTACCTAAATCATTAGAAAAATTAAAAGGATGTTCGATCTGTGTGACAAACCAAATCTAGCCTTAACGCATAGACCTGGTTTGGGGTGTTACACAGTCACAATGATTGATAAATGCTTTGAAGTAAACTGGCCAAGTGACTCACATTCAGCTTGTGTTGCCTCTGCAGAAGAATCCAAGCTTTGGCATCAAAGGCTTGGTCATGCCAATTTCAGATCGATGGCTCAATTGGTCAATGAAGACTTGGTTGAAAACTTCACCAACTCGGTTGAACATGATGAGGTTTGTGAGGTTTGTCAACTTGGAAAACAGGCCAGACTTCCATTTCCAACCAACAAGGCTTGGAGAGCCACAAACAGATTGCAGCTGGTACACACGGATGTGTGTGGACCTATGAAATTAGAATCTCTAAATGGAAGTAAGTACTTCATTCTCTTTATTGATGATTATACCAGATATTGTTGGATTTATTTTTTGAAGTATAAGTCTGAGGTAGCTCAAGTGTTCTTGAAGTTTAAAGCCGCAGCTAAAACAGAAACAGGCTGCAAACTCAAGACCATCAGGTCAGACAATGGAGCTGAGTATACCTCAGCTCAATTCCAAGCTCTTTGCAATGATGCTGGCATCAAACATCAGCTGACTAATGTCTATACACCTCAGCAAAATAGGGTCAATGAAAGAAAGAATAGGAGTTTAATGGATATGGCCAAGTGTCTATTGTTTGAGAAGAATATGCCTAAAACTCTGTGGGCTGAAGCAGCTAACACTGCTGTGTATCTTCAAAACAGGCTCCCAACCAAGGCTTTGGCTCACAAAACTCCATTTGAGGCCTGGTTTGGGTTTAAGCCATCTTTGGCTTATTTAAAAATCTTTAGCTGCTTGTGTTATGCTCATACACCAGCTATGAAAAGAGATAAGCTGTCAAAAAGGGACCAACCTGGTGTTCTAGTAGGCTATAGGTCAGTCAAGAAAGGTCATAGGATCTTAGATCCTTTAACAAATAAGATTCAAGTAAGCAGATATGTGATCTTTGATGAAAAGGCATGCTAAACTGGGAAAGAAATTAGCAAGAGGCTATTTTTGAAGAACACATAGCAGGTCAGATTGAACCTGAACAAATTGGTCCAAAATGGACTTTGATGATGAGCCAGTCAGGGGAACAAGGCCCTTGGCAAAGATTTATGAAAGGGCATAAGTGACCATAGTAAAGCCAACCAGTTTTGAAGAAGCTAAAACACATGAAGGGTGGAAGCAAGCCATGGTTGATGAAATCAAGATGATTCAAAAGAATCAGACATGGGAGCTACAAGAAAGGCCTGCCAACAGAAAGACCATTGGTGTTAAATGGGTCTATCGAGCCAAACAAAATGCAGATGGCAGTTTAAACAAGCTGAAAGCTAGGCTTGTTGTCAAGGGGTTTAGTCAAAGATATGGTCTGGACTACATGGAGACTTTTGCACTAGCTTGTTAGTTGCTTTGGCTGCACAAAGGGAGTGGATGATTCATCAACTGGATGTGAAATATGTATTCCTCAATGGCCTCCTTGAAGAAGAAATCTATATTGAACAGCCCCAAGGTTTTGTTGTGTCTAGAAAAGAACACATGGTGTACAGGCTTAAGAAAGCCTTTTATGGCCTAAAACAAGCTCTTAGAGCATGGTATGCTAGGATTGATAGCTATCTGGTTAGCTTGGGATTTGAGAGAAGCATCAGTGAGCCAACAGTATATGTTAAGAAGGAACAAGCTGAAACACAGCTTATTGTGTCCCTTTATGTTGATGACCTTTTGATGACAGGAGGAGATTAGATCATATTGACTGATTTCAAGGCCAAAATGAAGGACATGTTTGAAATGTCTGACTTGGGGTAGATGACATATTTCTTTGGAACCAAGGTGTTGCAAACTCAAAGTGGAATCTTCTTAGGACAAAATACATTTGCTGCAAATATCTTAAGCAAATTCTCTTTGGAGAAATGCAAGCCAACAAGCACACCTATGGCTGTTGGATTGAAGCTGTCAAGCCAAGAGGACTATGAACGAGTAAATGAACCTGCCTATAGAAGTCTAGTTGGATGCTTATTGTATTTGACAGCAACCAGACCAGATATCATGTTTTCTATGAGTATACTATCGAGGTTCATGCATTGCTACAACAAGAAGCATCTTCAAGCAGCAAAAAGAGTGCTCATGTATATCAAAGGCACCTTGAGCTATGGATTACAGTTTAGCAAAGCAGATAGGCTACACTG
Organism: Gossypium rotundifolium; assembly: GCA_025506655.1. Taxonomy (NCBI): domain Eukaryota; kingdom Viridiplantae; phylum Streptophyta; class Magnoliopsida; order Malvales; family Malvaceae; genus Gossypium; species Gossypium rotundifolium. Next base: position 123,668,464 of record CP106723.1, read on the forward strand.
ATAGTGACCGGGCTGGTTCAAAGGATGACATGAAGAGTACTTCTGGTTATGCATTTACACTTGGTTCAGTAATGTTTTGCTGGAGTTCAAAGAAGCAATCGATAGTAGCTCAGTCAACAGCAGAAGATGAGTATGTTGCAACTGCAAATGCTGTTAATCAAGTCATTTGGCTAAGGAAAATCCTAGCTGATTTGAACCTCCATCAAAGGGAAGCAACAGAGATCTTTTGTGATAACAAGTCTACTGTTGCAATCGCAAAAAACCTTGTCTTCCATGGTAGAACTAAGCATTTTAGCATCAAGCTACATGTAGTAAGGGAAATGGAACAAGCTCGAGAGGTGGAGCTGATTCATTGCAATTCTGAGGAACAGACTGCTAATATCTTCACAAAGGCCCTAAATGTAACAAAGTTCATTAAACTAAGGGAGGAGTTAGGAGTCTGCAGCATGGAGGCCAAGGAAGAGTGTTAGAACATGGCCTTTCATGCACTCATGCAGCAAGGAGCACTACATGCAGTCGAGCCAAGCTTGCAGCAGCTTACTGATGTTGTCCCAATTCAACTTGTTTTGTTACTCCAAGTTCATGTTTTGTAACTTAGTTTGATTTGAACTTAGTTGGTATAGAATTTGATGTAATTAGGTAGTGATTGAGCTGATAAATCAGCCTTGTTTATGTGTACAAGTTATTTTACCAAGTTTCCATGTAACTAGTGGTATTAGGTAAGTATTGGGTGAAAACTTGCTTTGTTTTGCTCAGTTAATGACTGATATATGTAATGGCAATATGCCAGTACTTTTTTTTAATGAAAATATTAGATTTCATTCATATATGCTCCATCTTTCCTCTTGTTTTTTCTGTTCTTGTTTTCTTAGTAAATTTTGCTTTTGTTTCTTCACCAGTAACGAGGCTTGTTGTACAAGCTTTCTACTCAGCTTGCTAAGCCTTGCCAAAATCCCCAACACTACTCTTCCATTAAGCTTCTCTTTGCCAAAAAATAAAAAAAGTAAGCACCAAAATACATTTCATGGATAATAGGGTTATTAATCTTTAACAAAAAGCAACATTGCACCTTAGAGCATCGGTACAAAGCATTGCATTTTCATATCATGTTTCATTGTTTTTTTTTTCGTTTTTTTCTTCAACTCAGTTGCTTTGTTCTTGCCGTCCTGGTGCTGACAAGATGATGGTTTAATATGATCAGCTTGGATACCAATTCCAAGCTTGTTGGGCACCATTCTTTGAACCAGCCTCAAAGGAAAACCTAAAGCATGGACAAGAGATGAGAACTAAGCTGGGTTTTGGTTCCATGCAAATAGGAAAATTTTGGAACACTACACCAAAACAGACTTTTAACGGCGTTTTTAGTGGTGTTTTAAAAAAAACACCGCAAATATTACACATTGGCGGCTTTTAAGGAAAACGCCACAAAAAAATGAGCAATAGCGACTTTTTTTTCAAAACGCCGCTAAAAAAGATAAATAGCGGCGTTTTTTTCTCAAATGCCGCTATAAATCAGACCTTTAGCGGCACTTCTGAAAAAACGCAGCTAAAGGTCTGAGCATTAGCGGCGCTTCTGAAAAAATGCCACTAAAGGTCTGAGCATTAGCGGCGCTTCTAAAAAACGCCGCTAAAGGTCTGAGCATTAGCGGTGCTTTTGAAAAAACGTCGCTAGTGAGCATTAGCGCTTTTGAAAAAAGCCGCTAAAAGTCTGAGCATTAGCGGCGCTTTTGAAAAAATGCCGCTAAAGGTCTGAGCATTAGCGGCGCTTTTGAAAGATGCCGCTAAAAGTCTGAGCATTAGCAGCGCTTTTGAAAAAACGCCGCTAAAATTTTTTCATATTTTTTCTTATTCTTGCTTTGAATTATGCTTTATTTTGATAAGTTCACTTATAAGCAATGAGAAAGTTTCATTTTAGTTACTTAATTATGAAAAGTTACAAATTGTTAACTAAACAATTTAGAAGTTTTCATTTAAGTTACAAATTAAGCTATTAAAATTGATTTAGGGTTTAATGTTTAGTATGTTAATTTTATTTGTTATTTTGGTGTATGGGTTTAGTGTTTTAAAGTTTGTTGTTTGGGTTTATTGTATAGCTTTTAATATCTTAGTGTTTACCGGTATTAAGGTTTAAGTGTTAGTGGTCAGGGGTTAAGGTTTAGTGTTAGGGGTTTAAGAGAAAATGGTTAATGGGTTAGGGTTTTGAGTTTAGGGTTAATGGTTTATGGTTTTATGGTTAGGGGTTTGGGGGAAATAGTTAATGTGTTAGGTTTCTGAGTTTAGGGTTTATGGTTTAAGTTTAGAATTTTAGGCTTTAGGGTTTAGGGTGTTAGCTATATGACCCAAAATCCCGAAACTGAAATCCCTCATGAGGGATTTATCGTTAATGTGTTAGCTATTAAAATATATGTTTTGTACTACACTAACATTGGCCACATGAATTCCCAAAAAGTTGGTCTCGGATTATGGTTTAAGGTTTGTAGTTTAGAGTTTAGGGTTCGAGTTTTATAGTTTAAGATTTATGGTTTGGGGTTTTGAGTTTGAGGTTTAGGTTTTGATGTTTGTGGTTTAGAGTATAATATTTAGAGTCTAGGGTTTATGATTTAAGGATTAATCTTGGATTTTTAGAATATAAATTAAAATAAGATAAATGTAAATTATTATTTTAAAAAATATATATTATAGTTTAAATTATTGAATTGCTTATATATATATATAAAATTATAATTATAGTTTAAATTATTTTAGAGATAATAGATAAGCTTTATATATATATTAAAATTTAAAAATTGGTAACCCATGTATCTATAGAAAAATAAAATTAATTAGTAAATTGAAAATGTTATTTAAATTAATTTCCTAAAATATTGAAAGAATATATAATATTCAAAATTTATCTAAATAATTTAGGGTTTAAGGTTATAATTAAGGGTTTAATGGTTTGTATGGGCTAACTAGGGTTTCGAGTCAGTATTTCAAAATTTAATGTTTAGAGTTTATGGTTTACGATTAGTTTTAGAATTAGGGTTATGGCTTGAGTTTATGAGTTTATGGGTTTTTGGGTATATGGTTTAAGGTTCACGGGTTTAGGGTTTAGGATTTATCGAATGAATAAATTTAAAATTTAATAATAAAAATTTAAAAATTTAAAAATTAAAAACTTAAAACTTAAAAACTTAAAAATTTAATATTTAATATTTTAGTTAATAAGTTCAATACTCAAAATATAATAAAAATAAAAATTTAAAAAAATGATAATCTCAAGACAAACATTTTAAAAGAAAAAACATAAAAATATATAAATTAAAAATGAAAAAAAATTAAAAATGTATAATAGTGAAAAACGTCACAAAAAATGATACTATAGTGGCGTTTTGTTAAGAAACGCCGCAAAAAAATGTTACATAGGTATTTTTTTTCTCTGCTAAAAAAACTAAGTTCACTCTCTTTAATCCCGATTTTTTTTCCCAAACCCTAAATTTCCTAAGTCCCCTAAATTTCCCCAAATTTCCTAACCCCGATTTTCTTTCTCTGCAGATCGGGTAGTGTTTGCAGGTACAAGTGATCAAAGACAATGGGAAGAGGAAAAATAGAGATAAAGAGGATCGAAAACACAACAAATCGTCAGGTTACCTTTTGCAAACGCAGGAATGGCCTGCTAAAGAAAGCTTACGCAGGAATTAGATATTGAGTTGGCACACCAAAGACTGTTAAAACTTTGCCAAAAATGCGCGCAGTACAAAGTGCCTTTAACCATTGATGCCGAAGGCACGTCGATTCAACTCATCATCGATTACTTCACGTACTCCTCGGCCATCATATATAACAAAGATGATAACCCCATTGTCTACGGCACGATACAAGCTTACTTAAAAGATGCGAGGGAGCGACTGTTTAACACGGCGAGGACGGCAGAGAAGTTGGGGATTCCTATAGGGTTTAAGCTGGTGAGAGGCGCTTACATGTTGAGCAAAACCAAGTTGGCTTCTTCCTTAGGGTTCGATTCGCCTGTTCACAACACCATTCAAGACACCCATGCTTGTTTCAATGATTGTGCTTCGTTTATGATTGAGAAGATTGCTGATGGGTATGGCGGACTCGTTCTCGCAACTCATAATCTTGAGTCAGGTACGGTGTTGAAAACTTAAAACCAGAGTTGGAATCTAACTCGAATGCCAGAACTGACAGCGTTGATTGAAACAAGGAAATTGGCATCATCGAAAGCATGAAATTTAGGAATTGAGAAAGGGAATCAAAAGCTTGACTTTGCACAGTTATATGGAATGTCGGAAGCGCTGTCGTTTGGATTGAGAAATGCAGGGTTTCAAGTTAGCAAATACTTACCCTATGGACCAGTTGATAAGGTAATGCCATACCTTTTAAGGAGAGCCGAAGAAAATAGAGGACTCTTATCAACTTCAAGCATTGATAGAACTCTCATGGGGTAAATTATTAAGGTTTTTTTTTTTTTGGTACTCTGTATTTCAGACATGGTTTTCCTTGTCCTATCGACACGTATAGCTTGCTAGGTCGTCAATGGTGGATTGAAAGATGGAACATTAAACTAAAACGATCATTGGTTTTCATAGTAGATTGGGATTGGCAATGCCAAGTGGTGTTTAACATATCCTTCTTAACCAACCCCAAGTAAAGTTGTCCACGTGTGAGAGTAAGTGGTTTTCATAAATAGATTGGAATTCTCAGTGTCAAATGGTGTTATCATATTCCAATTTTTGTTTAGTATATTGGATTGTTTATGATGTTATATTAAGTTTTGGCATTTCATATATCATCAATTAACTTTAAGTTGAATTTTTAATAAAATAACATATAGTCCAGTTTTTTGGTCGTCTAACCCAAGAATTGACAGTCTCCGATGAAGTTGTATACATGTAGGTCTTTGAACTATACATGCGTGAGGTCAATATATATAATATATAGAAAAGGTAAAATCTAAAGCCTCTCCAAGGAAAGAGTAATTAGGGTATGACATGCTATATATATAATATACATGTGATGCATGTGCAAGTTCAAGTGCAATTGCAACACATTAAGGCATGGCTGGCATTGGTTAGGTGTGTTTTAGAAACTACCCAACCTTCCACATTGAGCCCTCCATGGATTATGAGAACTAGATAATATTTCTTAGTGTCTGCTCAATTGCAATTCAATCAATGTAGTATTTGAGATTTAAATTTCAGAAAGGTGAATTCCAATTTTAAAAGTAATGTAAATTGTGTGAATATATACCATGTTATGAAGAGTGTATGTGATTTTTTGCCCTAAGCTAATAGTATATGTCCATACTGGATTGGAAGTGTTTGATTCATATGTACATGAAATTTACTTCTAGAACTGACCCAAAAATAAAAGTCGAATATATATATATATATATATATATATATATATATATATATATATATATATCCTTTTTAACAAATTTGTTTTTTATTTGATGCGCATAAGATCAACAATAGACGGGTACAAGAAGGCTTGCTTAGATACTTCTAACACAAACACTGTTACTGAAATCAATGCTCAGGTATATATAAATTTCTTATACATGTATATCATATATACTATCATATGTTAGCATTTGCATGAAAAGAATGATACATATACGTGTATATCATTAACTAGGTATGTACTATGTAGTATAATCAACAAGAATCAGCCAAGTTGAGACAGCAGATTCAAATGTTACAGAATTCTAACAGGTACTTTACTTTTACAAATTAACATTTCAATTTAAATTTAAAATAAAAAAACTTGGATTTTTTTTAATTTGTGTTTGTTTGAAGGCACCTAATGGGAGATTCCTTGAGTTCCTTAACTGTGAAAGAGTTAAAGCAGGTAGAAAACAGGCTTGAAAGAGGAATTACTAGGATCAGGTCCAAGAAGGTAACTTTATTTTACATTCATTATTATTTTTTCTTTATTCATTTATATTTCATTTTTCTCCTATATGTTTTAATTTGTTTACATTTTGCAACAAAGACGAAATGTCATGCTAAATGAAATAGAGTTTTTGCAGAAAAGGGTGATTTAATCTAACATATTTTTCCAAGTTTCTACCAATTTTACGACATTTATTATAACTTAATTTAATATGCTATATCTATATATTACAGTGGACACCATGGCAGAATTTGAGTTTCAAGCCATATCCCAACAAATACAACAGGGTGTGAAATTTCACCAAGGTGTCTTTTTTTGAAAGAAATTTCTTCTATGCCTACCAACATGGGATCATTAAGTTTCATGAGAAACAGCCAAGATTTACTGTTTGAATAGATGGAAATGCCAATTTAGCCTTTCTGTTAAATGAACTTATATCACATGTGTGAAGCTTTACTTGTTGGATGCCATATTTGAACGTTGATATATAATTTTAAATATTCATTTAGTTCCTAAATTTATCTGAATGAGTGCATTTGCTTTCTCATTGATCATTCGATAATTTGTCGCTTATTGCCATTGTAGCAAATTGTATATGTTTCATATGAAAAATTTGCCCAGAGGATCGCGATTTTCAATCTATATTTTCTATATACTTGATGCATGTTTTTCATGCAAAAGCTAGATCTGTATCATTTTGGAATGTGGTAATATAATACAGTTCAATTAAGTTGATATACTTATGGCTATGGTTCAATTTTTTATTACAGAGCAAAGAGAATAATTGTTGCCATTGGAGATTCTCAGAAGAAATTTGGAAGTTGGAACTCCTGCTGCAGTCATGACTATTGGATGTTATGTTTGAATTCATGAAGGTATAAGATCAAGTTTATTTATTTTTTATTCAATATTTTATAAAATCTTGTGTATCATCTATTCTACCTTTTTAATCCAATATTTAAATTGTTAAATAATTTATTTTTAAACTAAATATAGGTTCCTTCAAAGCAAATACTTCCAATTCCAAGACTGACCGGAAGTTGTTGCTTTGCTTACTTCAGATTAACAAAGATCAATCGCTTTGGAAGAGGTACCTTTTTATTGCACTTTTCCCTTATTAGATGTAGACTTTTGCATTCTCCCAAAATATGACCCCATCTTTCATTTCCTTTTTCTTAAACATTGTAGCTCTCTAATCAACCTTTTTTTTAATCTTCTTCAATCTTTTTTTTTTTGTTTTTTCATCTTATAGCTTGGTCGATGAAATATGGAAACGTTGTCCTTGTAATCGTCTTCTTTGGAGGGACTGGACAATTTGCGCCTAGGTTTGTGTTAAACTAGGTTGATAATTTGTAATACCAACATTATATGAAAAAAAAAGGCATTAATAACGACACAAAATATAAGAATAATAGAAAAATAAGTACATGATATAATAAAGAAATGTATCAAAATTTACATAAGCGCAATTTAAATTACTAACATAGCAAAAGATGTGTTCGTCCATATTGTTTGTTTAATAAAGTCTGGCTTCTGAATTCTATTATCTTAGTATGCTTTTATCTTTGTTACTATAAACTCTTCATTTTCCTTAAAGTTCTGGTGTCAACATATTTTGGATATAGGTGTGGGCACGTTACTCCAAATATATTAAGAATAAAGGAAAAAGTTGAGCATACTCATGATAGATAAATCATGCTTATATCCAATTCTCATTTCGACTCAGTGTAACATAGACTTGTATTCCTTGCTTAACTTAATTTTATAAGTATTGAATTATGATATTACATTTATTTTCAAAAAACATCTTCAACGATATATTTTATATGCCATCATATTTTACACTTTCAGAGATATACTTAATGTTATCTCACGATTGTATGTATATGTTTCATGGCTTCAACAAGATTTTGCCCCATGGATGTATCTTTTTTGTAATCCCCATCTCGACTTTTGCAAATTGCAAAACTGGCAGGAAATAAAGTTGTTGCAACTTGCGGAGGAAAAGAAAAGGCTAGGCTTTTAAAAGAATTTGGGGTTGATCGAGTCATAGACTACAAAACTGAAGATATCAAAATTGTATGTATCTAAAATTCCTATTTTCAATGGTCAGCTTTTTTATCCATCCATATCGGACACATGCTCGGTATCCGGCCCTTACAACCGAGTCCAAGTAACATATATTTGAGGTTTGAATTCTCAGTATGAGAGATTCTAGTCTATTTAGTCTACTTTGCTAGTTTTCCAACCAATGTGTCCTTTGAATCATCATCCATAGCCTAACATCGGAGATTAATCTCAATACCATTTTCCATGACTATCTCAGTTGCCATCATTTTATCATCATTCATGCCATGCCCCATCTTTTGAGATTTATCTGACCACAGTTTACATTTTAAAGTATGCTGCCATGTCATAATTTCTACATTTTGTTGGTTTCATGGGAAAAAAAATTTGATTCTGTAATCTTCTAGGCCCTTCAATGATCAGGCACTCGATTAACTTTTTCTTTTCCCATTTATGTCACTCCTAGGTTGAACTAAGGGCAAGTGTCTTTGAGGCAATAGAAGAGGAAGATCGACTAATTTAAATATTAGAGAGTTTACCTCCTGCATTACTAGGAAGTTGCAATGACCGTGCTAAACGACTTCATGCTTCTCCTTCTGGTTAGTATATTAATTTTAGCCTCGCTATATATCATTACATGAAGTTATTGAACAACATGCTTTTTCTGTTGGCCCTCTTTTATTTTTTTTTAAAAAAAAAGAGATTAAGCTAGCATCTCTTATTTGTTTATACTGAAATGATGTTTGTGCAACAGTTTCTGTTTTCTGCTTTGTTTCGATTCTCTTTGAATTTTTGTAAAATGGGGATTGCTTGTGAAAGTACAGTTAAAACATAAATATTGGTTTTTATCAAAAAACATAAATATTGGTTTTTACCACATAATGATTAGTAAAAGAGGGATTGTGAGATGAAGCATGCTAGTTGTTTAAGATAATGGGAGATAATGTTGTTATAATGGGAGAAAAGATATTTCTCTTCGTAAATATAAAATAAAAATAAAGAACTTGATTGGATAAAAATGAAGCATAATGACATATTTGTAGCGTGCATTTTTTGAATTTAAGCGTCATCCTGTAGGTGTATCATTAGTTAATCTGTTTGCTATGATGCTAATCTACATGACATTTTTTTTTCCTTCGCATGCACTTTATCTTGCCTATCCTCTTATGTCAGCATGCATTTTATGAATTTAAATATTCATTTTCCTTAAAACTTTATGCTTAGCATCGTTTTATGTTGATTACGGTGAGTTTGCAGATCCTTGTTGTAAATGCAACTCTTGATTTTCTAAATGTAAACAAGAACAAACTTCTTTTTCTTTCCCAACTTACTACCTCGGTATGATCAACGAATTAGGATTCTTAGCGATTCTTTTGATAAACATAATGCATTTTAAGGTATTTAAGATGCTAGATATCTTAAGAATTTGCATTGCTTTTTGAGCATGTTGTTTAAATTTATGGAATTGATGCTATTATCATCATATGGCTTTAGACGTGTATAACATATTTGTTGGTAAATAAAAATTGGAAGTTACGAAACCTCAGACTAGAAAATTTAAATTTATATACTATGTACTATGCATATATGTAATTTTGTCCCAAAAATAATTGTGACATCTGCTGCACTGAATGAAAATTGAAAACCCTCTATATACTTTGTTCCTTCTAAGCATGAGTTAATACATTTTCGTTTTATCATTAACAAATCATTTAACGGTGAAGTTAAAACATCTAAATATGCTTGCTCTGTCAAACTACCATTTTTGAGTAATCCTATTGGAGTTAAACATATAGTACTCACAGTCAATGTTACAGGTGGGTTAACCTGAATGCTATCAAGAGGCTTGTGGAAGCTAATGCATTCAATATGGAGATCATTCTAAACCCGAAGGTTTGTATCTCTTTCTTACTATGTCGTCTCTGGTGGATTTATGATTTCTAAACTATAAAATTGGCTGCAGGAGGTCAATGGAATCAAGGTTCTTCAACTGGAAACTACAGCTGGTGTAGCAGTTTGGATATAAAATTGTACCAATTATGGTTATGATGTATTAAAATGTAAAAAGATCTGTCTAACCATGTGATTTTCTTATGTGATTAAGTTCTTTGATCATGCTATTGGTATCAACATACCTCGATCGCGATTCCTTATATGTCTTGTTCATGAATTTCCATTTTAATACGTATTGTTCGTGAATTTTTATTTTAATACATTTTCAAATTAAAGTATATATTTTTAAATTGAATTTTTGGTGTTTCTATAATATTTTAAATTTTTATTTTATTTTTCATGACATTTAGCGGCGTTTTTGAGAAAAGTGCCGCTAAAAGTATAATATTTTAATTTTTTTTATTTTTACAACTTTTAGTGGCGTTTTTTGTAAAAGCGCCGCTAAAAGTATGATATTTTAATTTTTATTATTTTCATGACTTTTAGCGGCGCTTTTTGAAAAAGCGTCGCTAAAGAACATGACTTTTAGCAGCATTTGTGGGAAAAGTGCCGCTAAAAGTCATGACTTTTAGCGGCGTTTATGGGAATAGCGCCGCTAAAAGTCATGATCTTTAGCGACGTTTTTATCTCATAAACGCCACTAAAGTTTGTGGCGTTTGTTTTAGCGCGTTTTTTGCGACGCTTTTAAAAACGCCGCAAATACTATTAGTGGCGCTTATAAACGCCGCTAAAAGCTTAAAAAAATGCCACTAAAAGTCTGTTTTGCTGGAAGGAAAGTAGTTTTGTTGGAACTTGGAAGGAAAAGGGAACTCTTAAACACCAAACAAATATAATATATATATATATAAGTAAGACTATTATTCTCTTTGGTCTAGGTTTCCAGTGGGTGGCACTAGCATGGCCTTTGTTTTAGCTTGCAAACTGTGATTTGACAGACCAAATTGGGATAAGGTTGAGATAAAAACTGGATGTTTACTTTCACTGACATAACATAACCAGTATTGCTTTAGGCTGTTGAATTATTGCTTATAAGATATTTGGAATATCGCAATGGCAATGTCCAATGTATTCAAATACGTTATAGAACATGTAATTTAAAGAAATGATGATGATGATTATAAAAGAAAATAGATTAGGAAGAAAGCATTTTGAAAAGTTTGTCAGAGACTTAAAGGTTTGCATATTTCTTTACGCTTTTTACGATTATTTTTCTCGTTAAAGAAGAATATGAGTGTGTATTTTACCCATTTGCTTCCATTTCTCTTCATGTCTCTCCTTAAACATGGTAGCTCAGCTCAGTCTAGCACACAGTTACAGTAGAGCAAAAGTGAAGTTCAGTGTCAATCGAGTTGACAATATGGTTATTCAAGCAATTTTCCTTCTTGATACTATTGACAATATGGTTATTCAATCGGTACAAAACAAGCTATTTTTTATTGATAATTTCCATGTCTTGTTCCATTATAGAGTTTTCCCGTTGAAAATGCAATGCTTTGTATTGATGCACTAAGGTGCACTTCATTATTAACATGGCTTTCTGTTTAAGATTAGTAACTTTATTATCCATATGCCTTTTTTGTGGCAAAGAGAAGTTTTTTTGAGGAGGAGAAGATGTTGAGGAAGGCTTTGGCCCTTGAGAAAAAGAGAAATGGAGGGAGAAGAAGAAGAGATAAAAAGAAAGGGAGGAAAAATAGAAAAGAAAATAAAAGTTATCTAGGAGGAGGGAAAGAGAAAAAATAATAATAATAAAATATTATTAATGGCCTGTCTTTTAGTATACAATTCAGTGGCTAAAATGTAACAATCTCCTCTTCATGTATAGTTATTTGATGTCTTGGAGGGGCCTACCTCTATTTCGGCTCTTGTACATGCTGCCACCATGGTAGCTGCGAAAATTTTTCTTGTAGCCCGTCTTCTTCTACATAATGAATCTAATATGTTATATGATGTTAGTTGTAGGTATGGGGTATTGGGCTTTATTTCATTTAATTTATTTAAAAATGCGCTCCTGCTGCTAGGGTATTTTCTCCTGGAGTAATAAAATGTTAGTCGGCATCGCTCTTTTGTTTAGAAAATGATATTCTTGACTTTGCATCTTTCAACTTCAAGTCAGAATGTGTTCCTGCCGTCAAAGAAGAAGAATTACTTTTTATAGAATCCGCTTATTCTATAGCCGGAGATTCAATAGCAATTGCTGTTACTTATATTTTTATTTTTTAAATAGCTTAGAGGGCTTGCCCTTGTTCTGGTTCTAAAAGAAGAGTTCGGAGAAGAGTCAACCTAGAAGAGAAAGAGTTCTCCTGGGAAAGGAGAAGCCTAGCTAGGAAGGAGTTTTGTTTGCATAGAATAGCGAAAACTAGAAGATGAATCCGCCCAGAGAAGATTAGAAAGCGATTTCCCGGCAAGCTGGCTTAGCTTCGAATGAATATAAGATTCAGAGAGCAGAAGAAGACTTTTGAGTAGGGATTTAAATTGCGGTCGCGGCCGTGTTTTCGGTCGCGTTGCATTTATCTCGGTTGCGGCCATAACGGATGCTATTGCGGTCACTGCGAGTATCATGGTCGTGAATTTTTTTTAAAATTTACACAACTTATTGTAAAACATAAATAGCGGTTTTGGCAATAGCAGTTTCGGACAGTGCCGCTACCGCTATATAACGGCTGCTATTTAAATTCCTGCTTTTGAGCAAGAGATGCATACGGACTAAAATGTAATAAATGATTATATTAATATTTTAAAGTTTAGTGACTAAAATTTAATTTAAACCATAGAGCTTGCCCTCAAAAATCATATATGAATTGGTATAATAACATTTTACATATTCTATCAATTTAATCCTAATTCTAAAAAAATCAACAAATTTAACCCAAATGCTTACACATTCCTTTAATTTAATCTTGATTTTAGAAATTCATAAAATTATAATCACAAAAATAAAATTTAAAATACATAAAAAGAAAAAGAAATTTTCATGTCTCCTCTCCCAAATTATCCCCAAATTGGATCCTAGGCTTGATTTGATAATCCATTCAAAAATAAAATAAAAGTTGGCAATCCAAAATAAAAAGTAAATTATAGAAAATTTTCAACTAAAAAGTGTGGAAAATGATAAGTAGATAAGGAGTTACTTATCAATTAATACGAACATTTTCAATTTTTATTTAATATTATCCTTTAAATATTTTACCTTTAAAATTTTAAAATTACATTTATCAAACAATCTAGTCATATTCAGAAATATACCAAATAAATTTTATAAATTAGATTCAATACTTGATATTTTAACATTTAATTTTTCAGTTGCATCTCCAAATTGCGTGACGAATGCCTTCTTTTAGGGGACTTGGTCTTGGTCATTAGTTTAATAGGTGAAGTTGGTTGCTTGTTATTGGCAACAAGCCTTCTTATGGGAAGCTTCACTAAGGACAATGTATCAGATGAGAGTTTTCGTTTTCAAGAAAGTTTTGGAAAAAGAGTTGGTTTTATGGGGTTTCTTCTGGAGATATTGCTTATCAGATTACAGATGAGGCTTCTGATGTTTCTAATATTGTTTTTGCTCTCCAATGTTTGTAATCGAGTATTACGTTTTTCCTAAAATATTAAGGGCTAAATATGTTATTATACTAAATAAAAGTTGACCAATTCACCATTTAGTCTAATAGTTAATGTATTTTAATGGCAAAGTGATTAGCATAGAAAATTAACTTAACAATAGTAACGGGAATAACAAAAAGAAAAAGAAAAATTGGCGACCAAAATAAGAATGTGCTAAAATTTTTGTTTAAGTAGTATATTGTAAAAGAAATACACTTTTTAATCAAATATATTTACTAAGAGTATGTTTGATTGAAAATTTTAAACACGCCCATTTAAATGTGTTTGATAATCTTATTAATCTTTTAATTAATACAAAATTATCAATAAAAAGTGTTGAATAAAATAAGTAGGTAAATAACTAATTATCACTTATGATAAAATGTTAAGTTGATTTTATTTTGTTTTTGTTAAAAGTAAAACATCCTTTTATGAAAAATTATACAAAATAAAATAACTAAAGTGTTAAAATTTATGTATTGAAGATTTAAATACTGAATTTGAGTCATAAAATTGTCTCGTATATTACTTAAAATTAATTACGGAATATATTTAGATTATTTAATAAATATAGATTTAAATTATTAAAAAATATATGCTACATTTTATCCTTTATTTTTAAATATTTACTTTATCCACAACAAAAATCAAAATTTAAAGGTAAAGTTTTATAGGATAATATAATATTAAAATAAATAAAATAAAATTGAACTAATTGAAAATATTCTCCCTTAAGGTAGCGTTTGGTGCTTTCATATGTTATTATTCCAATGGAATGTGATTTCTTGGAATGTAATTGCTGACAATGTGATTGTCGGAAAATTTACGTTACAACGTTTGATATGCATTGAAAGGGATTGATTAAAATTCCAAAAAAGTTACATTATCACGTTTGGTTAACTAAATATTTTCATAAAACATAATGATAATTTATGAATTTATCCTTATTAAATAAAATAAAATATTCATTTTTTATAATAAACTTTATTATTAATAAATATTTAGATTAAATATTTAATAATAATAAAATATTTGATAATTCTTAAATTATTTTTAATTTTTAACTTTAATTGAAAACAAAATTGTTTCAAATTTATCTTGCATATATTTTCCGAGTATAATAATGCTATAAAAATTATAGGTATATAAAACTTGTTTTGGAATAAATTAAAACTATATTTGAAATCACTTTTTAAAAAAATTGATTTCAAGTATTGCTCTAGGCAAAACTACTAATAATTAAAGCATAGGAATGTAAAACCATAGGTGGTCTAACCCACAATTCCAACACCACTTAAATGGAACAATTCTACTCATTTTCTACAAAAACTCTTAATAGAAAGTTAATTCTAAGAAGCGTAAATAAACTATGACATACCAAATATTTGAATCACTTTCTAACTAATTAAATTCCAAAGAAAGTAATTACTTTCTATCATATCGAATGCTACCTAAGTGATAAGTAACTCTTATCTCGCTTATTATTTTCAACATTTTCTATATAAAAAATTCTACTAGATTATTTTTATTATTTTTCAATTGATTTAATTTTTTTAACAGACTATCAAGCAAGGCCTAAGATTAAATTTAAGAAATAAATAATTTTATAATTTATCTTATGTACTTAATTTTATTAATATAGCAAACAAATTTCTACTATAAATTTAACATATGTAAATTCAATACTAAAAATTCTTAGTCTGGCTGGTCGATCTGGTCCGATTTTAAAAGTGATGCCTAAACTTTAGAAAAAAAAAATTTAGTTAAGCCCCTTCGCTAAAAATGTTCTCAATTAAAGCTCTCAAACTCCTAAATTGCATCAATTAAGCCCTTTAACTAACATTTTCCGTCACTAGTATGGCTATGAACAACTTCTAAGTTACCTATTTTTGTTACTGGTGTGGCAATTATTGATCTGGCAGTAAAAATAAAAATTCAAAGAATAAAAATTACTTAAAAATTTTAAGTTTGGAATGATTAACCTGAACAACTGTTTATCTAAGTTCATTTCGAGTATAGCTTTTTAAATTATAAAAATTTTAAAAAAGGTTTAATACACAAATTGCCCCCTAAAGTATACAGGTCATATTGGTACTTAAAGAATTTTGCAAAACAATTGAGGACTTAAAGTTTGTTTCCATTACACAGTTTACCCCAAAGTGTCAGCGCTATTAAAAGAACTAGTCACCTCTTCCAACCAACCCGAAGCAGCTACGTGGCGTGTCTTGATAAAATTACTTAAAAATTATTAAAAATAAAAATAAGATTATTATTAAAATGTAAAAAATCATAAAAATATAAATATCATTAAAAAGTATAAAAATCATAAAAAATTATAATAAAAAAATTATAAAAAGTAGTAATAACTAACAACATAAGACATCAAAATTAAGTTATCAAAACCATTTTTTGTTTGGAAAACGGGCTGACTTTAAAAGGAAAAACGGAGTCGCCACTAATCTTTTTTGAAGTGCGATTGGGCCACTTTTGAAAACGTTTTGGTCTACGAATTTTAAAAACGGGTTCGGGAGTCGGTTACGCACGATGAAGGATTAGCACCCTCGTAATGCCCAAAATTGGTATCGTATTGATTGATTAATGTCCTTAATATCAAAAATTAGAAAAGATTTTAAAATATAGACCATTTGGAAAATGTTTGGGTAATTTGAATTGGATATCGAAATTCTCTTGTTCCAAAAGGACGAAATACCACATCCAGCACGTTAGGATATAATGTTTCAAACCTTTGACACCAAGATCACTTCATGATTTCCAAAATTTGGGCATTGTCATTTTAAAAAGGGTATTTCATCATTTGGCCAAATGAAAGAATCGAAATCCAGCACGTTAGGGCACGATCCTTCAAATTTCCAAACAAGAAATATTGCCTTATTTTTTAAGTTGAGACAACGCGATCAAAATTTTAAAAGGATATTTTTTTTTTAAAAAGTCAATTGGACTTTATTAATTCAAAACTTGACCAAATAAAAGTTTAGTTCAAACACATGGACCCTAACCCAAAATAAATAAACAAAACCAAAGGCCCAATTAAGGCCCGAGTAAAATGAAACAAAAACAAAACTGAATCAGAAATGCAAAAATTCAAACATCAAAACCTATCCCTAATCAAGTCCGTCCAATCAACATCATATTAGCTGGCATTCATTATCTCCTTTACTTTCCATTTCCCCATACCAGCATCAGAACGGCTGGCAACCATTAATTGTCTGACTTTCCATTTCCCCACGCCAACCGATCAGTTTGTAACACCCTGAAAAGGGGCCTATGTATTTTTGAATTAATTATACGGAATGGCATGTCTTATGTGTTATGAATGTATGGTGAACATTTTTGGAAACTAAATGATTGGGAAAGTGAACATTTTTTGAAACTTGGAAATGTTAAGTAAATGTTTAGGAAAGTGAACATTTTTGGAAACTTGGAAATGTAAGGAAATGTTTTAGAAATGGTAAGTTTAAAAGAGGAAACTAAAACAAGGTAGCCTTAAGAAAATTAATAGAAGAAATTTGACACAAACATAG
Source organism: Gossypium rotundifolium (assembly GCA_025506655.1). Lineage (NCBI taxonomy): Eukaryota > Viridiplantae > Streptophyta > Magnoliopsida > Malvales > Malvaceae > Gossypium > Gossypium rotundifolium. Next base: position 123,685,515 of record CP106723.1, read on the forward strand.
GCTTGTTTAAGTGGCTTGGAGGCACCACTTAAGGCCCAGGTGGGTGACGCCACAAGCTATGCAAATGGGCCTAGGTTCGAGCCACAAGGTAAACAAAAGGAGCTTTTATTTTTCGGCATTAAGAGGGAGAAGTGGATGGCATTAAGGCACTAAAGGGAGGTGTTTAATTTTTGTTAAAATTCGGCAAATAGATGGATAATTATTGGTATTTTTTTTAGAGATAAGAGATAATTGAGGGATTAATTTTATTATTGAATAAAGTGATAATTAAGAGATCAACTTTATCAAAATAAGGGAGAGTTGGCCGAATAGGGGGAACTAAGTGTAGTATTTTCGGCCAAAAGGAATGAAGAAAGGCCATTTGTTTCTTTTTCTTTTCTTTTGAAAGTCTCTGCCGAAATTCTCTTGTCATCTTCTCTATTTTCTTTTGTTGACAAAACCGCAAGCTTCCTCTCAAAGACTCACCATTACCGAATCCTCCATCTCTATTCTTCTTCTTTGTTTCAATTCATCAAAAGCCGAAACCCCAAAGAAAACCTCTAGCCGATTACTCCATCAAGTCCAAAAGCCAAGATCTTTGACAACTATTCAGTCTTCCTAGTCGATTTATTTAGGACTTCAAGCAAAGGAGGTTGTCGACTACAACACTAAGGGTAAGGATTAGATTGTTGTCATGTTATTCCCATTCCCTCTTCTTTTAGTCGAAAGTTTGAGTCTTAACCCAATAATGTTCTATGGTCGAATCTATGAAGGATCTTCCGGGATTTGGGTAGTGTCGACTATAGAAGGAGGAGTTCTCCAGGATTTCAACATTCAAGGTAAGCCACATGTAATGTTCGGCCAAGGGCCATTTAGTGATTCAAAATTAGAAATCGATCTAACATATGATTATAGGGATTTCGACAGGCACCTAAGACAAAAGATCATTTCTAGAATTTAAGATTTGGAAGGTAAGCACATAGGTATATTCGGCCAAGGCCTATTTTGGATATCTAGATCTATCTCTTACTTTGTTTAAAAAGCTGAAACTAACCTATGTAGAGATCCAGTGTTTGGCCGAATACAAGGAGGAGAATAGCAAAGTTTTCGGGATTTGAGTGATAAGCAAATTGGCATTAAGGCAAGTTTTAGTGCACAAATCCTACTAGGATTTGGTTTTATGGCCGAATGAGTTTTTCATTAAATCTTTAATATGGGCCGAATGTAGGGAGTTAAAGATCTAAGATCGAAATTCGGGATTTCAGTGGAATTGTTAAGCAAATCAGGTGTGTACCCTACCCTAAGTTTTAATATGTTCATGGCTATGTTGTAAATTAAATGTGTTATTAAGAATGTGAAAAGCATGGCTAAGGTACCATACAATGGTACAAAGTACTAAGGTACGTTTTCTACTCCTACTAGGAATATGAATATATGTTATTTTTAACATGTGAAAAGTGATAAGAATGTGAAAAGTGATAAGAATGTGAATTAAGGTATGATATTGCATGATATGTATGATATGGGGCATATGGGTTATATGAAAAGGGGAAGTTAATGTGGTGACCTAAGACCACGAATTCTGAATGTGGTGACCTAAGACCACGAATTTTATAAAGGCGATGAGCACGTCGACTGCAGCGACTGCCTTCGATGGTGTGTAGCGGATGGAGGGTTGACTTAGTAGTCCCCACGGTGTGCAGGTTGGTACGGGGGACGTGTAGCAGATGGCTATATAGGTTTGGGTTCGGGTTGCATCATTATTATTATTTTTTATTTGTTTATGAACATGTATGATAATGTATGCCTGAATTATTAAATTTTAGTGTTGGTTACACATTGTGTCTGTTGACTCACCCCTTGTGGGATTACTTTTTAGGTGACGAACAGTAATGGATCGGGCCGGCAGATGCTTAGGGGTGGCCATGCACAGCAAGAAGTTCATTTATTTTTATTTGGACTATTTTACTTTAAGTATTTTGAATTTAAATTTTGGGAATTATTTGATGTAATAAGGCCTTAGTAGAACTATTTTATTCTGTTTTTATTTATTAGCTTACAAACTTTTATTTATTAAAAGATTAAGTAAACCTATTTTTTTTAAACAAAGCCCAAACGTTTTGTCACCTAAAGTAAAAGATTTTAAAATAAACTTGTTTTCAACTCAAGCCCAACCCAAAACGATCTTTCTTCCAAATCACACAAGTTTTTCCTAAGTAACAAAAGAATTTGAAACGGTTTACACCTGGGAACATACCAGATCCGATCAAGGCTCGTGGGCCGGGTTTGGGGTGTTTCAATTTGGTATTAGAGCCCAGTTTTAAACACTCGGCCTTGGGTTTAAGGCCCAAAATATTTTCAAAGTTAAGCCCAAAAAGAATTTGTGTGAATTAAGCAGGTTTTTCTGGCATGGCCTACTAAGTCTCCGACCCGCAGTCCACAGGTAAGTACTTCTGACTTCTGAAGTGATTTGAATATGTGAAATGTATGGGCTTTTATGGAATGTAGAATAGAGATTAAGTACTTGAACCCTAGGACTAGTATACCCAACAAAACATAAGACTTAAATGCCTAACTAAACAAACCCATGATTAAGTCACCGAAGTTAGGTGTGGCAACCATGGTACGCATGTCTAGGATTGGTTTCGGTGGGAGCTTGGTATTTAAGCAGTCCTAGTGACTCACCTCCTCTCCACTCGAATCCTACCTGGTGCGTAGCCTTGGTTCACCCTAATCCAGAGGACTTATTCCCGGGCTAAACCCCTAACTAAAACCCGAAAGGGACTAGCCGTATTTTTATGGAAACCCTAGCTTTAAAATCCCTATATTACCCTTTTAGGAGGAGCAAAAGATTTTTAGGAAAATTTTTCCAAAATATTTCCTACTTGCAAAATTACTAAAATGCCCCTAGTGGTAAAATTACAAAAATGCCATTGGTTTATGGAATTTTCAAAATACCCACAACTCTTATCAAAATTTCATTACTTAATAAAATGTTCAAAAACCCTAATTTGCCAAATATCAAAATACCTTGATTTTAGAAAATTACAAAATTACCCCTACCCTGCAAATTATCGAAATACCACCGAGTTACAAAATTACCAGAATGACTCCCGATCTTCAAAAATTTCTACAACAACACTGATTTGGAAAACAAATTCTCAGAAACAACCTTCAAGTTTTGTAAAATTTCAAAGTATCCTTAATTTATTAAGATTTACAAATTTACCCGGGTTAATTACCAAAATATCCTCGAATTTCAAAATTTCCCAAAATGCCTCCGAGAATTAAAAATACCAAAATACCCTTATTGACAAAATCACCAAGGAACCTTATTTTGACAAATTACGAAAATACCCCTATAGGACAAATTACAAAAATACCCCTGGGTAGTGAAAAAAAACAACAATGAAAACTACAACATTTCTCTGAATGAACGAAAGTTCATAATTGATTGATGGATGTATGAATGTAAAGACTGTGTGCATGTATGAATATGAAAGAACCACTCCTAAAAAAAAATTCTTTTCATAAAACTTCTTCGTGGATAATCAGTGGAATACAGGCTAATTCATAAAACTTTCTTAAATCAGATTAAAGTGCATCGTTAGATATGAGTTCTAGAGGACGCAGTCGTCATGGACGCGGTAGAGGAAGAATGACTGTGTCAGAACCCGTTAGATCGGGTCAAGGGTCTGACAATGAATTACCATCGCCACCACCACCCCAAATCGTTGGTGTCGAGCAAGAAGCTCAGACGGGGATGATGCTATATCGCAGCTATCTTTGAGTTCTTGAAATGGTGGTGGTGCCGAAGGGAATATGGGAGCTCAAAATTTATACCCGAGCGACTCGAGCCAACGGAGTGAAGTGTTCCGTGGAGTATCCGTGTGGCACCCAAGATAAATGAATCTCGGTTGGAAGCAACCGAACGCATTATGGATGAGCTCGATCCGAACCCTAAGGAGAAGTTGAAGGAATGGTGGCACCGCTACGCGATGAAGCGTACTAATGGTGGTTAACGCCTCGTGATGGTGCCCCAACCGAGGATCGACCGGAGTATGTTAAGACAACAGATCAAAAGAAGTATGTCAAGACACATTATATTGATGAGCGAAGAAGGCTTTTCTAGGGTGGTTCAAGGAACAAGTCGAGAGCAAGATATGAAGTCAATTTCTAAGGTTAAGCCGATATGCTCGAGGAGTAGTGGCTACGAGCATGAGCGGTGTGTTCGGTTCAAGACGGTTTAAGGATGACCTCGGTTATTGATAGCTCCACATCGAGCGGGAGTTTTTCGTTGGTAGAAAAGGCTAAGGTAGCCGAGGAAATCAAAGACTTCGCTTAGCGAGCTCGATAGGAATAGACCCAAGAGGGTTATGGGCCGTCAGGATCATCGGAAATGTGCGAAAAGGCCCGAATCGATGTGTCGCGGGGTCAACAAGTTGGTACAGAGGCGCGATCGTCCTTATGATCAGTGTGGGAAGAAACACTTAGGCGAATGCTGGAAGAAGACAGATGGGTGTTTCAAATATGGGTCAAAGGACCATATGATCAAGGACTGCCCGAAGAAACCGGATGAGAATCGCCTAGCAGCTCAAAATGTTAGTCAGGCTGGTAGAGGGGGACAGCAGCCTCAACGAGGTCGCGGTCCGAATAATCGAGGAAATGGTAGAGGACGTGGAACACCGGGTCGAGGTGCTATTAATACTGAGGCAAGGCAGCCAGGTTTGGTTTATGCGGTTCACCGTAGGGAGGATGGAGACGCGCTGGACGTCATAACCGGTACATTTCTTATTCATGGCAAGCCCTATTTTGCTCTTATTGATGTGGGCTCAACCCATTCTTATGTTGCCTGTAGTGTAGTTGAAACACTAGGCCTAGACTCTAAACTTTCTGATAGGGAGATGACTATAGTAAGCCCATTAGGCCAAACTGTAGTGTTGGATAAGATCTTTCGGAGTGTATCCCTAGAAATTTAGGGAGTAAGCTTTCAGGCTGACTTAATGGAGTTACCCTTCGGGGAATTTGACCTCATACTTGGTATGGATTGGTTAGTAGAACACCGAGCCATGTTGGATTGTACGGCTAAACGAATGGAACTAAGGACCCGGAAGATAAAGTGGTAGTAATGATAGGAGAAAGAAGAAACTACTTGTCTAATGTAGTTTCGGCTTTGAAGGCGGAGAAAATGGTTCGGAAAGGATGCAAGGCATTTTTGGCCTTTGTTAGTGTTGTGATTCATAGAGTTAGAACGGTAAAGGACTTCGTGGATGTTTTTTCAAGGAGTTACCTAGAATACCCCCGAATAGGGAAGTAAAATTTGGAATAGACTTGCTACCGGGAACAGCTCCTGTGTCAATCGCTCCATACCGAATGGCACCAAAGGAGTTGGTTGAGCTCAAGGCTCAAATCCAAGAATTACTGGATCGTGGGTTTATCCGACCCAGTGTGTCTCTATGGGGAGCACCGGTCATGTTTGTGAAGAAGAAGGACGAAACTATGCGGATGTGCATAGATTATCGTCAGTTGAATAAGCTGACCATCAAGAACAAGTATCCTTTGCCGAGGATTGATGACTTGTTCGATCAGCTCAAGGGGGCGGCAGTGTTTTCAAAGATCGACTTAAGGTCAGGATATCATCAGTTGAAAGTGAAGGAGTCAGATATCCATAAGACAGCCTTTAGGACAAGATACGACCATTTTGAGTTTGTAGTAATGCCATTCGGGTTGGCCAACGCCCCAGCCGCATTCATGGATATGATGAACCGGGTTTTTTAACCTTACTTGGATAGGTTCGTCGTGGTGTTCATCGACGACATCCTCGTATACTCCAAGACTGAGGAGGAGCATGATGAGCATCTTCGAATTGTGTTGCAAATATTAAGGGAGAAGAAGCTTTATGCCAAATTCAGCAAGTGTGAATTTTGGCTTAAGGAGGTTGTATTCTTAGGGCACGTGGTGTCTGCTGAAGGAATAAGGGTGGATCCTAGAAAATCGAAGCAGTGTTGGATTGGAAACCACCTAAGTCGATGGTGGAGATTCGTAGTTTCTTGGGATTGGTAGGCTATTACAGAAGGTTCGTAGAAGGATTTTCGTCAATAGCCGCGCCTTTAACAAAGTTGTTAAGGAAGGAAGTACCTTTTGTATGGATGGATAAGCAGCAGGAGAGCTTTGAAAAGCTCAAGAAGGTTCCAGTGTTGATTCAGCCGGAGGCAGGAAAGGATTTTGTAGTGTATTGTGACGCTTCCCATACAGGTTTGGGTTGCGTAATGATGCAAGATGGGAAAGTATTTGCATATGCGTCCCGACAGTTGAGGCCACATGAGGTGAATTATCCGACTCACAACTTGAATTGGCGGCAGTGGTTTTAGCTCTTAAGGTATGGAGGCACTACCTTTATGGTGAAAAGTCGATGATTTACACAGACCACAAGAGTCTCAAGTATTTGCTGACTCAGAAGGAGTTAACTTGAGGCAGTGAAGGTGGGTGGAATTACTGAAGGACTATAACTGTTCGATAGAATATCACCCGGGCAAGGCGAATGTAGTGGCGGATGCCCTAAGTCAGAAGGTGGTGTCAGATCTGAGGGTAATGTTTGCCCATTTAAGTTTGTATAATGATGGGAGCCTGTTGGCAGAATTGCAAGTCAAGCCGACATGGTTAAATGAGGTGAAAGAAGGACAATTGGCTGATGAGGACCTAAGTGCTAAGCTACAGCAAGTACAGAACAGAGAGTTAAAGGACTATGGTGTTAGTGATGAAGGAGTATTATGCTTCAGAGGAAAGGTCTGTATACCGAGGGACGAGGAGTTAAGACAGAAGATTCTTCGAGAAGCGCATGGTAGCCCTTATGCTATGCATCCCGGAGGCACTAAGTTGTACAGAGACCTAAGGAAACAGTTTTGGTGGCCTGGTTTGAAAAAGGAAGTTACTGAATTCATGGGGAAATGTCTGACGTGTCAGCAAGTTAAGGATGAACACCAAGTTCCATCGAGATTGCTTCAGCCAATCGAAATTCCGCAATGGAAGTGGGAAAGAATTACCATGGACTTCGTTAGTGGGCTTCCCCTTACGCCTACTAAGAAGGACTCGGTATGGGTAATAGTGGACTGTTTGACCAAGTCCGCACACTTTATCCCAGTAAGAGTTGATTATTCTCTTCAGAAATTGGCTAAATTACATGTGGTAGAAATTGTGAGACTACATGGAGTGCCGGTGTCTATCATTTCGGATAGAGACCTAAGATTTACGTCTCGGTTTTGGAGGGCACTTCATCAAGCTTTAGGCACTAAGTTGGATTTCACTATGGCTTATCATCCACAGTCAGACGGGCAATCTGAACGGGTAATCCAAGTGTTGGAGGACATGTTGAGGGGCTGTGTGATGGATTTCAGAGGAAGTTGGGAGGAGTATTTGCCTTTAGCAGAGTTTGCCTACAACAACAGCTATTAGGCAAGTATTCGAATGGCACCTTATGAAGCAATGTATGGTCGAAAGTGTTGTACTCCTACATGTTGGACAGAATTAGGAGAATGTCGAGTTTTGGGTCCAGAGTTAGTGGCAGAATCTAAGAAAAGGTTAAAATAATTCGGGCACAGTTAAAGGAAGCATCCGATGGACAAAAATCATATGCAGATCTCAAACGAAAGGAGATTGAATTTGATGTGGGAGACCAAGTATTTCTTAAGGTTTTTCCTTGGAAGAAGGTGATGAGATTTGGTCGGAAAGGGAAGCTAAGTCCAAGGTTTATAGGACCCTATCGAGTGTTGAAGCGAGTTGGACCAGTGGTGTACCAGCTAGAGTTGCCACCAGAGTTGCAGCAAATGCACGACATATTCCATGTGTCCATGCTACGTCATTATCGATCGGATCCAGCTCATGTGGTACCAATTGAAGAAGTAGAGCTAAGGCCAGACTTATCCTACGAGGAAGAGCTAATTCAGATCTTGGAACGAGACGTGAAAATATTACGGAGGAAGTCAGTTCCCCTAGTCAAAGTGTTGTGGCGCAATCATAGATCAGAAGAAGCTTCGTGGGAGCCAGAAAAGGCAATGCGATAGCAATACCCTCATTTATTTTAGCTAGGCAATTTCGAGGACGAAATTATTTTAAGGGGGTAGAACTGTAACACCCTGAAAAGGGGCCTATGTATTTTTGAATTAATTATACGGAATGGCATGTCTTATGTGTTATGAATGTATGGTGAACATTTTTGGAAACTAAATGATTAGGAAAGTGAACATTTTTGGAAACTTGGAAATGTTAAGTAAATGTTTAGGAAAGTGAACAGTTTAGGAAACTTGGAAATGTAAGGAAATGTTTTAGAAATGGTAAGTTTAAAAGAGGAAACTAAAACAAGGTAGCCTTAAGAAAATTAATAGAAGAAATTTGACACAAACATAAGCTTGTTTAAGTGGCTTGGAGGCACCACTTAAGGCCCAGGTGGGTGACGCCACAAGCTGTGCAAATGGGCCTAGGTTCGAGCCACAAGGTAAACAAAGGAGCTTTTATTTTTCGGCATTAAGAGGGAGAAGTGGACGGCATTAAGGCACTAAAGGGAGGTGTTTTATTTTTGTTAAAATTCGGCAAATAGATGGATAATTATTGGTATTTTTTTTAGAGATAAGAGATAATTGAGGGATTAATTTTATTATTGAATAAAGTGATAATTAAGAGATAAACTTTATCAAAATAAGGGAGAGTTGGCCGAATAGGGGGAACTAAGTGTAGTATTTTCGGCCAAAAGGAATGAAGAAAGGCCATTTGTTTCTTTTTCTTTTCTTTTGAAAGTCTCTGCCGAAATTTTCTTGTCATCTTCTCTATTTTCTTTTGTTGACAAAACCGCAAGCTCCCTCTCAAAGACTCACCATTGTCGAATCCTCCATCTCTATTCTTCTTCTTTGTTTCAATTCATCAAAAGCCGAAACCCCAAAGACAACCCCTAGCCGATTACTCCATCAAGTCCAAAAGCCAAGATCTTTGACAACTATTCAGTCTTCCTAGTCGATTTCTTTAGGACTTCAAGCAAGGGAGGTTGTTGACTACAACACTAAGGGTAAGGATTAGATTGTTGTCATGTTATTCCCATTCCCTCTTCTTTTAGCCGAAAGTTTGAGTCTTAACCCAATAATGTTCTATGGTCGAATCTATGAAGGATCTTTCGGGATTTGGGTAGTGTCGACTATAGAAGGAGGAGTTCTCCGGGATTTCAACATTCAAGGTAAGCCACATGTAATGTTCGGCCAAGGGCCATTTAGTGATTCAATGTTAGAAATCGATCTAACATATGATTATAGGGATTTCGACAGGCACCTAAGACAAAAGATCACTTTCGAGATTTAAGATTTGGAAGGTAAGCACATAGGTATATTCGGCCAAGGCCTATTTTGGATATCTAGATCTATCTCTTACTTTGTTTAAAATGCTGAAACTAACCTATGTAGAGATCCAGTGTTTGGCTGAATACAAGGAGGAGAATAGCAAAGTTTTCGGGATTTGAGTAATAAGCAAATCGGCATTAAGGTAAGTTTTAGTGCACAAATCCTACTAGGATTTGGTTGTATGGCCGAATGAGTTTTTCATTAAATCTTTAATATGGGCCGAATGTAGGGAGTTAAAGATCTAAGATCGAAATTCGGGATTTTAGTGGAATTGTTAAGCGAATCAGGTGTGTACTCTACCCTAAATTTTAATATGTTCATGGCTATGTTGTAAATTAAATGTGTTATTAAGAATGTGAAAAGCATGGCTAAGGTACCATACAATGGTACAAAAGTACTAAGGTACGTTTCCTACTCGTACTAGGAATATGAATAGATGTTATTTTTAACATGTGAAAAGTGATAAGAATGTGAAAAGTAATAAGAATGTGAATTAAGGTATGATATTGCATGATATGTATGATATGGGGCATATGGGTTATATGAAAAGGGGAAGTTAATGTGGTGACCTAAGACCACGAAATCTGAATGTGGTGACCTAAGACCACGATAACTGAATGTGGTGACCTAAGACCACGAATTCTGAATGTGGTGACCTAAGATCACGAATTTTATAAGAGGCGATGAGCACGTCGACCGCAATGATCGCCTTCGATGGTGTGTAGCGGATGGAGGGTTGACTTAGTAGTCCCCACTTGTGCGAGTGTTGGTACGGGGACGTGTAGCGGATGGCTATCTAGGTTTGGGTTCGGGTTGCATCATTATTATTATTTTTTATTTGTTTATGAACATGTATGAAAATGTACGCTGAATTATTAAATTTTAGTGTTGGTTACACATTGAGTCTGTTGACTCACCCTTGTGGGATTACTTTTCAGTGACTTAACAAGAATGGATCTAAATTACAGATGCTTAGGGGTGGCCATGCACAGCAAGAAGTTCATTTATTTTTATTTGGACTATTTTACTTTAAGTAATTTGAATTTAAATTTTGGGAATTATTTGATGTAATAAGGCCTTAGTAGAACTATTTTATTCTGTTTTTATTTATTAAGCTTACAAACTTTTATTTATTAAAAGATTAAGTAAACCTATTTTTTTTAAAACAAAGCCCAAACGTTTTGTCACCTAAAGTAAAGGATTTTAAAATAAACTTGTTTTCAACTCAAGCCCAACCCAAAACGATCTTTCTTCCAAATCACACAAGTTTTTCCTAAGTAACAAAAGAATTTGAAACGGTTTACACCGGGGAACATACCAGATCCGGTCAAGGCTCGTGGGTCGGGTTTGGGGTGTTTCAATTTGGTATCAGAGCCCAATTTTAAACACTCGACCTTGGGTTTAAGGCCCAAAATGTTTTCAAAGTTAAGCCCAAAAAGAATTTGTGTGAATTAAGCAGGTTTTTCTGGCATGGCCCACTAAATTTCCGACCCGCAGTCCACCAGGTAAGTACTTCTGACTTCTGAAGTGATTTGAATATGTGAAATGTATGGGCTTTTATGGAATGTAGAATAGAAATTAAGTACTTGAACCCTAGGACTAGTATACCCCAACAAAAACATAAGACTTAAATGCCTAACTAAATAAACCCATGATTAAGTCACCGAGTTAGGGTGTGGCAACCATGGTACGCATGTCTAGGATTGGTTTCGGTGGGAGCTTGGTATTTAAGCAGTCCTAGTGACTCACCTCCTCTCCACTCGAATCCTACCTGGTGCGTAGCCTCGTTTCACCCTAATCCAGAGGACTTATTCACGGGCTAAACCCCTAACTAAAACCCGAAAGGGACTAGCCGTATTTTTATGGAAACCCTAGCTTTAAAATCCTTATATTACCCTTTTAGGAGGAGCAAAAGATTTTTACGAAAATTTTTCCAAAATATTTCCTACTTGCAAAATTACTAAAATGCCCCTAGTGGTAAAATTACAAAAATGCCCTTAGTTTATGGAATTTTCAAAATACCCACAACTCTTATCAAAATTTCATTACTTAATAAAATGTTCAAAAACCCTAATTTTCCAAATATCAAAATACCTTGATTTTAGAAAATTACGAAATTACCCCTACCCTACAAATTATCGAAATACCCCCGAGTTACAAAATTACCAAAATGACCCCCGATCTTCAAAAATTTCTGCAACAACACTGATTTGGAAAACAAATTCTCAGAAACAACCTTCAAGTTTTGTAAAATTTCAAAGTATCCTTGATTTATTAAGATTTACAAATTTACCCGGGTTAATTACCAAAATATCCTCGAATTTCAAAATTTCCCAAAATACCTCGAGAAAAAAAATATCAAAATACCCTTATTGACAAAATCACCAAGGAACCTTATTTTGATAAATTACAAAAATACCCCTGTAGGACAAATTACAAAAATACCCCTGGGTAGTGGAAAAACAACAACAATGAAAACTACAACATTTCTCTGAATGAATGAAAGTTCATAATTGATTGATGGATGTATGAATGTAAAGACTGTGTGCATGTATGAATACGAAAGAACCACTCCTAAAAAAAATTTCTTTTCATAAAACTTCTTCGTGGATAATCAGTGGAATAAGGGCTAATTCATAAAACTTTCTTAAATCAGATTAAAGCGTATAGTTAGATATGAGTTCTAGAGGACGCGATCGTCATGGACGCGGTAGAGGAAGAATGACTGTGTCAGAACCAGTTAGATCGGGTCAAGGGTCTGACAATGAATTACCACCGCCACCACCACCCCCAACTGTTGGTGTCGAGCAGCAAGCTCACACGGGGGATGATGCTGTATCGCAGGCTATGCTGCAAGTTCTTGAAATAGTGGCTGGTGTTGGAGGGAATGTGGGAGCTCAAAATCTATACCCGAGCAACTCCGAGCCAACGAAGCCGAAGTGTTCCGTGGAGTATCTGGTGTGGCACCCAAGATGGTGAATCTCGGTTGAAGCAACCGAAGCGCATTATGGATGAGCTCGATCCGACCCCGAGGAGAAGTTGAAGGGAATGGTGGCACTGTTACGCGATGAAGCGTACCAATGGTGGTTAACTGTTCGGGATGGTGCCCCAGCTGAGGATCTGACCTGGGAGTATGTTAAGACAGCGTATCAAAAGAAGTATGTCGGCACACGTTATATTGATAAGCAGAGGAAGGCTTTTCTAGGGCTGGTTCAAAGGAACAAGTCTCAGAAAAATATGAAGTGAATTTCGAGGTTAGCAGATATGCTCGAGGAGTAGTGGCTACGAGCATGAGCGGTGTGTTCGGTTCAAGACGGTTTAAGGATGACCTCGGTTATTGATAGCTTCACATCGTGAGCGTAAGTTTTTGTGTTGGTAGAAAAGGCTAAGGTAGCCGAGGGAATCAAGGACTCGCTTAAGCGAGCTCTAATAGGAATAGACCCAAGAGGGTTATGGGCCATCGGGATCATCGAAATGTGAAAAAGGCCCAGAGCTGATGGGTCATGGGTCGCAAGTTGGCATAGGAGGCGATGTCGCCCTTGTGATCGGTGTAGGAAGAAACACTTAGGCGAATGCTGGAAGAAGACAGGTGGGTGTTTCAGATGTGGGTCAAAGGACCATATGATCAAGGATTGCCCGAGGAAACCGGTGAGAATCGCCCAGCAGCTCAAAATGTTAATCAGGCTAGTAGAGGGGGACAGCAGCCTCAATGAGGTCGCGGTCTAAATAATCGACGAAATGGTAGAGGACGTGGAACACTGGATCGAGGTGCTACTAATACTGAGGCAAGGCAGCTGGGTTTGGTTTATGTGGTTCGCCGTAGGGAGGATGGCGACACGCCAGACGTCATAACCGGTATGTTCCTCATTCATGGCAAGCCCTATTTTGCTCTTATTGATGTGGGCTCGACCCATTTTTATGTTGCCTGTAGTGTAGTTGAAACACTAGGCCTAGACTTTGAACTTTCTGATAGGGAGATGACTGTAGTAAGCCTATTAGGCCAAACTGTAGTGGTGGATAAGATCTGAGGAAGGCATCACTTTCCAGGTACGTTCCTCTTCCCGTTCTTAGAGCTTCCACTGCAAGATAATGAGCCTCTCAATTCTCTATTTTGTTCATAAAACGATAGTGACTTTCTTGAAAACATCGTCTAGATCTTTGGATGTCGCTGATAACCGCACCTATTACTGATTTATCTGTTGTTGCTGAGTTACATTTTTAATAACTATTTTGGAGTCCCCTACTATCGTGATGGTTTGAAACCCCATTGATATTCCCAATTTTGTAGTTTGCAACCCCGCCTGCGCCTCTGCTATAAATAGTGATGAGAATGCAGAATGGATAACTAATTTGGACACTAGCCATTCATTCGTCTCCCCCCGCACCACTAAACCCGAAGCTGATTTAAAATTCTTACTATCAAAGGCCGCATCAAAAAAAATAATGGCTTTTGTTTCCTGTCTAGCCTGGCACTGATGAGACACTCGATTGAAGGTATGTGTTCGTTCAGTTGATCTGTCAAGCTCATATATAGTGCAATGCATCTGTGACAACTCCTCTGCTGATATTGTTTTGCCTTCATGTATGAACCTGTTCCTGGATAACCATATCATCCATGCTGCACAACAGAAAACCCGACATTCATTGGTACTGCCTCTTTCAAATATCCAGGTAATCCACAGTTCTATTGTATTCGAGCTGAGAACCCATGAAAGATTGAGATTTTGCCATATCTTTATCGATGTAGGGCACTGCTTGAGGACATGGTTACTATCTTCTTCCGCAGTATGGCACCTAAGACAGACACTTTCAGAGACAACTCTTCTTGTTCTTAAGTTCCTCAAAGTAGGAATGAAGTTCCATATGAAATGCCAAATTGTAATGCATACTTTAGATGGAAGCTATAAATTCCATAGTTTCCTGTAGAAATTTTTAGACTTAGCCTGTAACAATAATTCATTAGAATCCATGGGAACATTCTATAATAGTTGATAAGCACTTCGTACTGAAAATTCACCGAAGTGTTCTCCTCGCCAAACTTGAAACTATGCATGTTCAACTTCTGTGAGGGGGATTTGGAGGATCTTCTGCACTATGTGTTCTGGAAAGGTAGTCTCAATCAAATTTTTTTCCACAATCTCGTTATTGAATCATTAAAATTCGAAACTGATTCTAATTCTGAATTATTGGCTCTGTTTCTGATTTTGTTGATATTAACACCTGGGATCCAACAGTCGTTCCAGATAGAGACCTGTTCTCACTTTCAATGCGCCAGCACAAACCCTCCTTCAGAGTTTTCTTTGTTGCCCAAATGCTTCTCCAGGTAAGAGAAGGTAAGTTGCCCAATTGTGCATGTAAAAAGTCGCAATTCAGATAATATTTTGCTTTAAGAACCTACGCTAACAACGAATCAGGATAATTAATGAAACGCCAACCCTGTTTGGCTAATAAAGCAATGTTAAACTGATCCAGACTAAGAAAACCCAAACCACCATTTTCTTTTGGCTTGTATAATTCCTTCCATGTACACCAGTGAATACCCCTCTGACCATGACCTTTCTGCCACCAAAATCATGCAATAATGTTTTCAAGCTCAGAACATAATGTTTTAGGAAGTAAGAAACATGCCATAGTGTAGGTTGGTATAGCCTGTAAAATCGCCTTAATGAAAATTTCTTTCCCTTGCGAAAGGTGTCTGATACTCAAGTTCTCAATCCTTTGACGGAAGCAATCTTTCAAAACTTGGAATGCCTCTTTTTTCTTCCTACCCACCATATTTGGTAATCCGAGGTAACGTTCTGGATCGTTTGAATACCGCACACCCAATATACGAGTAACCAAATCTTTATCAGCTATTGTTGTATTTGAGCTAAAAAATACTGTGGACTTATCAAAATTGCCCTGCTGTCCTGAACATCTTCTATATTCTCGAAGCACTCTTTTTAATAAGCCAGCCCCTCTTTCACGCCTCCCTGCATAAGATATAATCATCAAGAATAACAAATGAAAATCAGGGCCTCTTCTACTTGCTTTTACGCCTCTAAAATTTTCTTCTCGTTAGGCCAATCGCATTAAACTAGATAGCCCTTCCCCACATATCAAAAAAAGAAACGGACTCAGCGGGTCACCTTGCCTTAATCCTCTTGAAGGATAAAAAATATTCCCAATGTGTCCATTCAAAACAATTGCATAGGAAACTGTCGAGATACACTTCATAATCAGATTAACCCAATGCAGATCAAACCCCATTTTTACCATAATCTCTTTTAGAAAAAACCACTCCACTCTATCATAAGCCTTACTCATGTCAAGTTTAACTGCCATCAGCCCTTTTCTCCCTAATCTTTTCTTCTTTAGAGTATTTAAGATTTCGTAAGATATAAGTGCATTATCTGATATTAACCTGCCAGGCACGAAAGCACTTTGCGCTTTATCAATACACTTTTCCAATACTCCTCGAAAACGATTTGCAATAGCCTTTGCCATTATTTTATAAATGACATTGCATAAACTAATTGTCCGAAAGTGTGTAAGGTTTGTTGGATGTACCTTCTTAGGAATAAGCACTATGTGAGTGGTGTTCAGTCTGTTAACCTCCATGTCTCTATTAAGTTGTTGAAGGCAAAAAGATGATACCTCATTGCCAAATATGTGCCACAATTTTTGAAAGAAAATAGCCAGCAGGCCGTCTTCACCTGGAACCTTTGTGGCTCACATGCCTGATAATGCTTCCAAAATCACTTCCTTTGTAAAAGCCATAACGAGGTGTTCGTTGTCTTCTTCAAAAATACATCGATCAACCCCAGTTAAAATATGCTCAAATTGACCCAATTCCTCTGCCTGAAAAAGACACTGAAAATATGTTTTAGCTATTCCCCCCATTTCTTGCTGATCCTCTGTTTCTCTGCCATCTGGACCCTGCAATTTATGAATTCTATTCTGCCTTCGCTTCTGTGTAGCTATACTGTGGAAAAATGATGTGTTTCTGTCCCCTAGTCTTAGCCAATTTATTCTTGCTCTTTGCTCCCAATACCGCTCATCCTTATCAATCTCAAAGTTTAGTTGCAGCTTTGTGTCCATCAGTTCTGCTAAATTGTCATCTGTCCTCTCTGCCTCCATTAAAACAGCCATCTTTGAGGTGAGATATTTCTTCTTTCGATTTCTCAAAAGCCCTATTTGTGAAGCCCACTTTCCCAACTCTGCCTTAAGATATTCCAATTTTTAAAATAGATCCCCTGATGCCAACTCCCAAATGCTTTTAACTTTCGGTTCAAATGTTTCCTCCATAAGCCACCATGCTTCAAATCTGAAAGTTCTCCATCTCTTCCTTTCCTCTTCTTTGGTCGTGGTAATTAAGAGTGGGCAATGATCAGAAGTAGAATGAACTAGATGCTGAACAATGGCCTGTGGGAACATAGACATCCAATTAACGTTGGCAACACCTCTATCTAAGCGTTCTCGTATATTCGTTTCTGGTAAATTTCCTCTTTCCTACGTAAACCAATTTCCAGTGTACCCCACATCTATTAGTTGACAGTCCTCCAACACATTACGAAAAGCTTCCATTCTTTTTTCCTCTCTGGGCAGCCCACCTTTTTTTTCAAAGCCATACATTATTTTATTAAAATCTCCACAAACCAACCAAGGTGGATTTACCTGCTGTCACAACCTTCTTAATAAATTCCACGAGTCCTCTTTCTCTTGTGCATAAGGAGAGCCATAGAAACCTGTGAACCTCCATTGCTGTTCTTCAGTTTGATTGTTGACCAACACATCAATATGACTTTTAGAGAAACGTTGAAGCGTAACTAACTCTTTATCTTTCCATGCCAAACATAATCCTCCTTTAGTGCCTTCAGAATCCACCTCAATGCCGTTAACAAAACCAAAACTTCTTCGAACCCATTCCATTCGTGCTTTATGTACGTTTGTCTCCATAAAGAAGACCATTTGGGGATTTTGTGCCTTCAGCATATGTCGAAGCCTCTGAATAGTCCGTTGGTTCCCCAAACCACGGACATTCCAGCTTAAGATTTTCATTGTGACTGGTCGGTTTGCCTTTTGGCAGCCGCCGATAATAAAAGGTTATTTTTTACCAAACTCTTGTTTCTTATTGCTACGCTTTCATTAGTCTCCCTGAATGAATGGCTGGCATTTTCACCTCGTTGTCTCTTTTTCCTATCTTCTCCAATTAGAATTCTGTCCTCTAAATCGTGGTCCATTGAAGTATGTATTTGTGCTACCGCTAAGTCCTCTCGCCCTTGTCCTAACCTGGCTTGGGAACCTTCAAAATTAAATCCTAAAATAGGATCTATTGTAACCGCTTTTGCACTCAAAGTCCTCCTCCCATAATTCACTGTCCACGGTTTGACTAGAATTACCACTCTCATTCTGTACCTTCTCACCTTCCTCACGAAGCCATATGCTGTTCATTGCCAATGCCCTTTTAGATTGTGCTCGAAGAGACAAATCCCATCCCATTGATACCACTTCCATACCTACCAACATTTTTTCCTCGCAATAAGAATCATTATGACCTAAACGGCCACAGTAGAAACAAAAAAAAAAGTAAGTCTCTCATATTTGAATCGAATGTATGAACACTTTTCTGCAAAGGACACTTTCTTCTTCTTTTTAAGTGGCTGTCGAACATCCAATTGAGCTCTGACCCGCATGAAATTCCTTCTTCCCTTTCCCAGATCTGATGTATCATATTCAAAAAATTTGCCCAAAAAATCTCCTAATTGCCTTGCCAAATTTTCAGATAAAAAGCCCATTGGAATATCATGGATTTGTGTCCATATCGGAGAGTAAATTAGGGGAATCTCCATTGGATTCTCCCCCTATTGAATCTTATAAAGAATTAAGAGATGATTATTGAATGTCCATGGAGAGCCTTTGAGAACCCTTTCCAAGTCCATGATATGAAAAAATTTGAAGAGAAACCTTTTATCTCCAAGATCTCGAATTTGAACGCCCCTTACCGGGTGCCATAGATTTGCCATTGTGCTTCTCATTGTCGGAAAGTGTATAATGCTTGCTGTCAAAAAATAGCCTACTAGACTCAAATTCTGATCTTCTATTTCCAGATTATTGTTAGATGGAACTTGTAAAACTTCATCTTCCTCTTCATCAATTGACAATCCGGCGAAATCTCTTTCCATTGTTGCAGGTTTCAGTTTGGAACCCCTCAAATTGCAGTTGAAATCTCAACAGAAACAACTTTGTGAACCAAATCGGCGCTTTGGGTAAAGGTTAATCAAGAAAACAAAACATAACTCGACTCTTTGGGTAAAGGTTAAACAAGAAATAACAAGAAAACAAGGAAACCCTAATTTCCTACCAACGAGGCAGACGAAACCCTACCTCCTACCAGTAAGGCAGAAAACTACGTGCCAGAGACGCAGACTACAAAATAGTTATATTTTAGTTAGGAAGAAATATCTCTAATGAAATAAAGATGGACAAGCGAAAGATTGAAACCCAACACGTTAGGGCACAATTTCTCAAAACTTCCAAGCACAAAATATTGCCTTGCTTTTAATATTTAAAAAACGGGGACACAATCTTAAAGAATATTTAATGATTTAGTCAAACAGAAACTGAAACCCAGCATGTTAGAGCACGATTCCTTGAATTTCCAACCGCCAAATATTGTCTTTATTTGAAAAGAACACGGTCAAAATCCCTAAAGGATATTCGGTCATTTGGACGAATGAAAGAATCGAAACCCCACACGTTAAGGCACGATTCCTCGAATTTCTAACCACCAAATATTGCCTTCATTTTAAGAAAATATTTTTATGAGTTTGGAAAGATGTGGTAAAAGAAAATAAGATAAACAATAGAGTTGATAACAAAGAAACGATAAATAATAATGAAAGTAATAAGAATGATAACACACTAGCTATAATAATACAAGAAACCATGATAATAATAATAATACTAGTAATAGTAATAACACATATAAAAATAATAATAAAAGTAAGGGAAAAAGTAGTAATAAGATGATATAACAAGAAGTATAATCATAATAAATATAGTATAGTAATAATAATATATAGATGTAAAATAATAGGATAATAATAATAAAATAATAGTAAATATAATTATGATCATAGTAATATAGATTAAAAAACAAGAATAATAAATAATGGTACAATACCAATGAAAATAATGACGAGTATAAAATTAAAAAAGGGTAGTGGTAATATTAAAATAATAATGATTATAATAGCAAAGTAATAATACTAAATCAAGAATGATAGGTTTACAATAAAAACAATATTAATAAATATAAAATAATAATAAAATAATAATAATAATAATAAATAATAATAATAATAGTATTAATAGAAAATAGTAGTAGTAAAAAAATAATATATAATAGAAAAATGATAGAAAGAATAATGACTATGATAATAATAATATAAATATAAAAATAGTAGTAATCAAATATATTTAAAATAATTAATTTAATGGTAAAATAGTAAAATAATCGAAAAAGGAACAAATCAGTTAAAAACAAAATATTTGGGGCCAATTTAAAACAAAAGAAGAATAAAGGGCTAAATCGTAAGGTGCGTAACATTGAGGGCCAAGAATGCAATTACTCTCGACTCTGAACACTTGCACCGACCGAGGACTAAATCGAAGCGGCAAGAAACTCGAGCAAATTTTAAAAAAATAGAAAAACTAAAGGGGAATGCAATTGAAACAACAGCATAAAAAAGAGGGCTAATCGCGAATTTACCCATTTAGGGTGAAATTGCGCATATCCACGGGGCCCACCCCTTTTTAATGCTTAAAACCCAAAAAAAAATCATTTTCTTTCATCTTTACAATCTGTTTCAAAACAAAAAAACCAGAATACCCTTCCTTCTTTTCTTGTTTTCTAGGGTTTGAACCCCCTCAAGTCCTCATTCGCCGTTCGTCACCAACAGTCCGGGGACCAACCACACGTAAGACAACGGCCCGATAAGCCTCTTACCCCATTTCTTTATTATTTTCGATTTTTTTTTAAAAAAATGTAAAAAGCAAAACTATGAAACAGATATGATATCCGTATATATACTTGAAGTGGGAAAGAAGAAGGAAAAAAAATGACAGAAGACTAAAATCTTACAAATTTGGCTTTTGAATTTTTTTTTTGTATATGAAAATCTCTGTATTGCCTCAATATTCTTTGCCTAAATCGTGGAAAAAAAACCCTTACATATTTCATTCGGCTTTTATAGCCCATTTTACAAACGATTTCTTTTTGATTTGCAGGTACGTGGGCGACTACGACACTGACGTGGCGTGATGGAGCCGCGTATGTCGCGGGGTGGTGCGTTTGGCGTGCGAGAGGACTGGCCTTGCTGGCGAATGGTGTGCGGCACAAGGGCTCCTGCTAGGTTTTTTTTTTTTAATTTCTGTTTTTATTAAGTTTATGGGCTAAAACTTTGGGCTGTTTCCTACTTTGATTTTTATATTTGAGCCCGGTCTTGAAATTGGGCCTTACATTAAGTAAAAAGAACAATGTATGTACCAAATATTACGAAATGATGGGCCAAAATCGTTGCTTTTTTCGAACCATGTTTTCTTTGATTTTGGAGTCCTGTGCTGAAATTAATTAAAAATAACAAATTTAAGAGAAAAAAAGAACCCACATATCTCGTTAAAAGGTTGGAACCCACTTTCTCTTTGTTCTTATTCTATATTAAAAGAATGCAAGAGAGTGAGAAGTGAGAGTGGAAGTGGATCACAACAAAAAAAAGCTCGAAAGAGAAAAAAATATTGGTGAAAATTATTTATAGTTATTTAAAAATTTAAAATTTAAAAAATTACCTTTTTTATAATATTTTACATTATATATATTTTATAATTTATATATTTTAAATATTTTTTAAGTGATTTCGAAGAAAAAAAAGAGGTGATTTTCCTTAGGCATGTGACGTAGCGGTTTTTAATTAGTTGGTAGAGGCAACTGGTTTTTTTTAACCGTGTTAACACTTTAGAATAAATCGTTTAACAGAAATAAAATTTAAATCTTGAATCGTTGTGCAAAATTCTTTAAAGTACCAAATTGAGAGAATCAATTTACCAGGGTAAAACCAGAACAATTTTTTAAGGGGTCGGATAAAATTTTAATTTTTATAATCTATATCTTTATAATTTATAAAGGATTAAATTAAATTTTTATAATTTTAGGGGGCCGAAGTATAATTTTACCTTTATTAATTTAAAATTCTTAAAAATTCTAAAGTCCTTTTAAGAAATTTTACATTTTAGGGGGGCCGGGCCCATACCAGCTCCTCTAGCTACGCCATTGCAATTTACTTTAAGGAATAATTTGTCGTTGCTTCTTCTCATTTACTTTGTAAGCAATAATGTCAGTTTTTGGGTTGATTACCGTTCGCCTTTTTCTCTCCCACTAATTCTCTCCTTCTTTCTTCTCCTTATTCACTCTATGTGCCTTCTTTCTTTTCAGTTTGCAGATCTATTTGTGGGTATCTTTGTTGTCTTCATAAATTGTGATGGACAGATAATGATGTCTGTTGTCACTAAAACTCCACTAACTATTAGCAATTTTTCTTGGAAATGAGTAGCTTTTCGTCAGCTTCTTAATTTGTTTTTGTTTTATGAATATTTCAAAATAATTAATGATTTCATGAGTCGGTTTGGACGTATGTTGTCTTAAGTTATATATATATATATATTCATTATTTAAAAAGTCTTTACTTTTAGAAGTTTTTAGTTATTCTTGTAGTACATTTTTTAGTCTTACTTATGCGTGTAGTCTTACTTTTGCAAGTGATTTTAGAGATAGTTTTGTCGTAGTCTTCTCCAGTTTGGTGGATGCTCAATTCTTTTGTCAATTTTTACCCATCGCTTTGGGTCATTCGAGGATGATTTTCTTATCATATTAAGTGCTTTTAACCACTCTAAATTTATCGTGCTTAAGTTGCGACAAAGTGTTATGCTGAGACTAAAGCCTTTTTTGTGTTGATAAAATTTATCTTTTATTGTCTATGACAAATATCATATCATATAATCCAATTCATAGAATAAGTTAATAAATTTCCCTTTAAAAAAAAACAACATTGTAGATTTTTGGTCGTCAATGTTTGTCAGCTAGCTCTTTTTTTAATATGATTTGGCAGGTGAGATTAAGAGGGAAGAAAGGAAAGAGTAAAAAAGATAATATCATATTTAGTCCCTATATTTTGTCATATCTTCTAATATGGTACATTTAATTTGAAAATGCCTATTTTGTATTTTAAATTTTACTTTGTTTATCAATATGGTACCATATATAATAGGACATGTGGCCCAATTATAGGGTGATATGTCTCACTTTTTGTTAGAATTTTTTTTCTTCAAATAATAGAAATGACCTCAAATTAAATAACCCAAAAATTAGTCTAACAAAAAAAAAAAAAACAAAAACAAATAGAGGAGTAGAAAACAAATAGATTCCTAAAAGATTTGGCCACTGAACATGCTCTTTTTTTTTTATCTATTTCGAAATTGGTATTCCTTTTTCTTCAATATTACAATGATTGTATTTGTTGTAAGTTTTTTATACAAATTTATTACAATCTAATGGGATTTGGACCAATTTTCAATTGAAAAAAGAAGTTGCGCTCTACAAATTTTACTCCTACTTCAGTTGTTCCTTAAAAAATATTGTTGTTTATTCAATCTTTAAGCGATCCCCATTACAAAAATTTTCCCGAACCAAAGACTCAATCTTGGAATTGAATTCTGTTATATAATTAAAATAAAATAAAAATGACCCAACCTGGGGTCCGTCCTAGGATCCAACCTGACATGATAAAAGGAAACCCTAAACCCTAAAGTAGGGGGCTCCTTCTTCTACTTTTATTTTTCCTCTCTAAAACAAGAAAACATCATTTTCTCTCATTTTGGGACCTCCATCTTTACTTTTATGATTCTTTGAATCAACAATGGTGAGGTAAGCGTAGATCGAACACGCGACCTTCAGATCTTCACCTAAGACCCAAAATGCATTGGGAGCTGCATTGGCTGCAGGAATTGCTAATAAACCAGGATTTTACAGTATAATGTATTTGTAGCAAAACGTGTGGTGAACCCTCCAAAGCAAGTTGTTTACTCAAAATAGTGGAATCAAAGGTGGCATATTTGATGAATTTAACAATTTATCTATTATATACCAGAAGGTAACTACTAGCTGCTTTTTTCAACTTCATGTTATAGGGCACATTTTCTTTTTGGAGTTAAAATTGCTCTTAAAATTCTTGTAATGGGTTGTTAATGCATCCAATCTACATATTAAAAGGGGAAAAGAAATTAAGGCAAATACAAGGCATATGCCTTAGCTAGTTACGTACACTACATCAAAATAGATTTTTAGTGGCGTTTTTTGTGGCGTTTTAATAAAAAACACCGCAAAAGGTAGCCACAAAAAAATATTATTTTAAGGTTTATGGGTTTAAGATTTATGATTTAGGGTTTGGTATTTGTGGTTTAGGGTATAATATTTAGGGTCTAGGATTTATGATATGTTAACATAAACACGTCAAACATAAAAAGTTTAAATTTACAAAATATGAATTATTGATATATATGATATATACAAATTTATAATATTCTAAATAAATATTTTTGTTTGAAAAATATATAATTATATACAATGAATAACATACACCACAAACATAACAAAATCAAATTATTAATATCTAAAACTTATATAAATAAAATATACATAAATTTATGATACCTTAAATATAAAAAATTAATATAAATGTGAATCACGATCACTTCATTTCATCCGAACACAATAAAAACAAAGTCTCAAAATATTTTTAGATTGCCAAATACCTTTCTGTGAAATTCTAATAGCATTGCTTACTTGGCACAAAATTAGTCTTCCTTAAACTTTAATTGAGTATATATTTTAGAGATTCCATGTCATATTGAATTTTCGGATTGAATTGATCTATTATTGATATAACATTATTTTATATTTATATATTGTATAGATAAATATTTATATTTATTCAATATAAAAATATATTGATGTATTTATTTTTAAAATGTGTATAATTAAATCAAAATTAAAGTTTCAACTATACATTTAAACCACAATTAGAATTTCACGTCTACAATTACACATTAAAACAAAATTCATATATAATTCTGAGATGTATCACTATCCAAATTTAGGTGTATACATATAATTAAATGCCATTTATATAAAAATCTAAACAACTAATGCGGACCATACTTAAAAGAATAATATTGATGAAAAAAGAAAGAAAAAAGAAATTCTTTCAACAATATACTAGTGTCACGGACTTAGAGTTTTCTCAAACAATCCGTGCGGCCTTAGGCAGTTTCTTTGCACAAAAACGCCTAAGTCAGCCTAGCTCGCAAATATTAAGGATTGAATAGAACTCCTCAAAAGAACCCACGAAGAACAGCAGAAGAACGAAGCAAGAACGATCTCGAAAGAAGAACAAAAGCCACAGAAAAATAAGAACACTTGAGAGAAAAATTTGAGTGAATGCTCTCAAAATTCTATTACTCACTGAATGAATTTACAATGAGGGAAGAGGCCTCTATTTATAGTAGAGCCTTCTCAATATCAACGGTTCCGATTAAAGTACATCAATGGCTATGGTTAAAAGCTATCAAGATATCAAATCTCTAAGATTACAGAATCGTATCTTCTAAAGATTACATTAAATGTCTAAGATCACATATCCTCAAAGATCTCTTTTCATATTTGCGAAGCATATCTTCGAAGATCACTTTCCATCTTTGCCAAGCTCCGGAGATGGGTTTTCGATCTCTCCGAGTAATGGACCCGTCTGATTGGGCCAAATGACCTCCCTCGAATCTGATAGATCGCACAAATTCATCATGGTTACAAGATACAATGCGCAACCCATGACATTCTCCCCCACTTGTTCTAGCGACGCCCTCATCGCGTTTCCCTCATGGAACTGGTTTATCTTCTCTTGGAACTGCCATAATGCCTTGGCAGGTTCCCAACTTGCCTCGCTGTCTGGTAATCCCTTCCATTGAACCAAATATTCATGCCGCGGCCGATGATACCTCTACCTTATCACCCGATCTGCCTCAATGTTTTCGATTTCGCGATCGTACGAGACCTTTACTCCTATTGGTGCTCGTTCCGACTTGCCTCGATTTGGATCCCCTTGATCCCCATGGAATGGCTTAAGTAGGCTCACATGAAATACTGGGTAGACTTTAAGCTTTGCCGGCAACTCAAGCTTGTAGGCTACCTTACCTACTTTCTTCACCACTTTAAATGGCCCCACGTACCTTCGCACAAGCCCCTTGTGCAAACCTGTATATCGCAACATCAAGTGTAGTTTAGCAAGGACTGAGTCACCCACCTGAAATTGCACATCTCTTCGATTTTGATCGGCTCACTTCTTGTTGTTCTTGCTTGCCTTGTGTAAACAAGCTCTAGCCAAGTCATTCTTCTCTTGCCAATCCTTCGCAAATCGATAAGCTGCAGGGTTTGGTCCTGTATAGCGAGTCGCAACAGCATTGGGTGTGAGTGGCTGTTAACCAGTCACAATCTCGAACGGGCTTTGATTCATGGCTCCACTTCACTGTAAGTTGTACGAAAATTAGGCCACATCTAACAACTTTGGCCAATCCTTTTGTGTGGCACTCACATAGTGTCGTAAATATGTTTCCAACAACGCATTCACTCGTTCAGTTTGCCCATCTGTTTGTGGATGCATGCTTGTGGAAAAGTTCAAGTCCGAGCCCATGGACTTGAATAACTCCGTCCAGAATCGACCCGTAAATCGCCCATCTCGATCACTGATAATAGACAGTGGCACTCACCAATATTTCACCACATGTCTAAGAAATAAATGGGCTGCCTCCTCAGCAGGGCACTCCTTGGTGGCTGGAATAAATGTCGCATACTTAGAAAACCTGTCCACCACAACAAGAATACTTGCAAAACCGTCAGACTTAGGCAAACCAACAATAAAATCCATGGATACACTCTCCCATGGCCTATCCGGAATGGCCAAGGGTTGTAGCGAGCCGGCTGGGCTTTTTAATTCAACCTTATCTTGTTGGCATACTAGACAAGTCTTCACATAGGTCTCCACATCTTCACCCGTGTGAGGCCAATAATAACGATCCTCTAAAAGGGCCACAGTACGGTGCATTCCTGGATGGCCCGTCCATTTCGAGTCATGACATTCCTTCATGACTTCCTTGCGCAACTTCCCATAGTAGGGCACATAGAGGCAGTACCCATGAGTGTATAGTAATTCTCCATCAAGCCAAAATGACCTCCCTCGAATCTGATAGATCGCACAAATTCATCATGGTTGCAGGATACAATGCGCAACCCATGACACTAGACCATGCCATACCCATATATCAATTTAACTCCTAAAAGAATTGATCATGGTAATTAAAATTTAATTTTCAATATTTATATTTTTTTATCAATTTGATTCTTATTTTTGAACCAAAACCTTCCACTTTTTAAAAAATGTTAAATCACATTTTTAATAGGAATGTAATTGTAAAATTAATTTTTTAATGATATTGACATGAAAACGCATAAGGTAATTCACATGACATGATACTATTTTTTATATGTTAATTTAAAATTATAAAATTGTCAAAATTAAAATTAAAAATTAAAAACTTAAAACTTTAAATTTTAAATTCTAATATTTTAGTCAATATTTCAGCTAAAAGTTTAATATTTAAAATTTTAAAAAATAAAATTATAAAAAATGATAATCTGAGCAAAAAATTTTAAAAGAAAAAAGAAAAAATAAGTTAAAAATGAAAAAAATTAAAATTGGACAATAATGACGTTTTTTTTTAAAAGGCCACAAAAAATTGAGCTAAAGTTTGCAAAACTATGGAAAACGGGCACCAATTTTATATGTTTTTAGTGACGTTTTTGATAAAAGCCGCAATGGGATATGCTATAAAAAGAAAAACGCCGCAAATTTGCCATTGTTTAGGTTTCTGCTTAGTTCAACTAGGGTTTTTCTTTTTCTTACTTTGTTACTTCCTTCCTCACTCTATCTCGATTTCTCCTAATCGACCCACTGATCATCGCATGCCCATACTTAGGTTCTTCATTATCCTTTTATAAATTGGTTGTTTGATTTTTTTCTCTTTTTATATTGTTTTTTTTATTCTTCAATTGCAAAACAATGGTTTCCCAGTTGGTAAAGCACAAGCGCATTGAAACTACTGTTGCCAAGGTTCTTTTCTTTTAAGCGTGTCTTTGATTTCTTGGGGTTTTGATGCGTTTCCTTATTTCTGTTGTTGGGTTTCTCTTAACTGAGTAATTAAATCTGTGTTTTATTTGTTTTACCTGAATTTATCTAATTTACTGTTTCTTTTAGCATTAAACTGTAAGTAGATTGTACATTTTATTAACTTTTTTTTATTGCAGGCAAAGGAGATTCGGCGACTTGCTGATACCATGGTACAGCTTGGGAAAGAGGTATTTTAATCAATTGTAGCAAGTGTTTCCTTGGTTGGGCAACATTGGAAAATTTTACCTCCTCTCTAATGGTGACATGGTTAAAGTTCTGACTATGGGCTTCATCTATCTAAGAAATCAAGCAGTGGATCTTGAATTTGATTTTCATTTGTTGTCTGTCCAATGTTCACTTACCCAAAAACCTTTACAGGCTGTTGCTGACATTATTCGAACAACATTGGGTCCTTGATCCATGTTGAAAATGCTCCTTGATGCTTCTGGAGGTAATTTTTTTAGCTATTTTCCGTGCAGCTATTTTTGGATTTCCCAAAAACATTTTATTACCCTTTAAATGCACTCTTGTTCAAGAAGCAATGAAGTTTTTTATATGGTTTTGGTTTCTACCAGGTATTGTTGTTACTAATGATGGAAATGCTATCCTACGCGAGTTAGATCTTGCACATCCAGCAGCAAAGGTATGTTATTCCACCATGCTTATCTATTTGCTTTAGCATGTGAATGCCCTTTTCGCCTATATTTGTGTTATTTTCATTCTTTCTTATCTTTTTGTGGTTGGTCTTGGCAGTCAATGATTGAATTGAGCCGTACCCAAGATGAAGAAGTTGGAGATGGAACAACATCTGTCATTGTTCTTGGTATATCTTTATACAGCAGAATGCTGTTTATGTGCTATGTTTGATATTTTTTAACGTAGTAGTTAATTATCCAATTTTATTCTTTTATCTATAAGATGTTTTTTTTTGAAGAACTGGTAAAATTT
The DNA here is from genome assembly GCA_025506655.1 of Gossypium rotundifolium. Lineage (NCBI taxonomy): Eukaryota > Viridiplantae > Streptophyta > Magnoliopsida > Malvales > Malvaceae > Gossypium > Gossypium rotundifolium. Next base: position 123,714,133 of record CP106723.1, read on the forward strand.
TCAGAAGCTCAATGGAATTTTAATTGCTATGGGTTCATGTGTTTATCCATGATTTAACCAACATGTTAGGATCCAATTGCCTTTGGTACTTATATTTGGTGTACTTTTTGGCGCAGCTGGTGAGATGCTTCATGTTGCAGAAGCCTTTATTGAGAAAAAATATCATCCTAGGGTTATTTGTCGAGGTAATGTAACTTAGAAGCGGTGCTAGATTCTTAACCTCTGCTTTTGAACCATAACTTAGCCTTGAATGAAGAATCCTTTCATTTGCAGCATACAACAAGGCTTTGGAGGATGCTATTGCCGTGCTTGACAAGATTGCAATGTCTATTGATGTCAAAGACCGTATGTTTCTCTTGGGAACTTTTTGATAACAATTTTTAATCTTTTATCCCCCTGTATGTGCATCTTTAATATCTTTGAGTTGTCACATTATAGCTTTTATGTTTGAATGATAGGTGCCACAATGTTGGGACTTATGAAGAGCTGTATAGGGACAAAGTTCACTAGCCAATTTGGTGATCTGATTGCCGTGAGTGTCTTCTTTTTTCTGAAGATTGTTTCTATGCGCGTTTTGATTATAGATTTATAGGCATTTGCCTTTGAATTGGCATGGCAATTAATCGTTTTCCTTGTTGCAACTGACCTATGTTAGACTAATCACCTGACCATTCTATTGTTTGATTATTTAGCAGTTTGCTCATATTCAAATATTAATAGATCTGATTCCTCTTCTTTAGTTCTAAATAATTAATATTATGTCAATCAACATTAGGGGAAAAACATTTATATATTTATGTCTGTTACAGAAGGAATCAGGGAACATTTAAAACTGTAAATAAAGCAACTGTAGTTACATGCTCTGGGTATTTGAGCATCTGATATGGTTGTCTCTGTTTATGGCTATCTTTTACTAAAATATTCAGACTCGTAGATTTGGCTGTAGAGTGTCCAGAAATAGGAGATATAGACTTTTTGGTTCAGTTTGTGGATTGATTATTTTTTTTCACATGACCCGGCAATTTCCCATTGGTTTCTCTATTCATTTTCTTCATTTTGGTGTTTGGTTTGGCTCTCATGAAAGACCATGATTGTACAACATTTGCCAATATCAGACATGTTTTACACACCCAATTTCGTGTTGTGTTGACATGGGAATGTTGTCCTAGAATTTGAGTCCATGTAACATTGATAAAACTGTTTTAATTAAGCTGTTTTTAGATACAATTAACAATAATAATCATACTTTTTTTTTTCCTAGCTGAAAATATGTCCTATGTGCCTATTTTTTGATTGGACCATCAAAAAGTGGTTCTTTAGGCATTTGATTAAGTTATTCTTGGTGTGCCTCACCATTAGTATGAAAAATTTAACACTTCCATTGCTTCTCCAATAGAAAATAGCTTTAAACCTTTACTTAGGATGTCTCTGTTTTTTTTTGCCTTCATTTCTTTCATTTGCCATGCTTTTTTAATTTGTATGCCTGTTATTAGATTGCACTTAATTTTGATACGATGCATCTAGTGAGTGGAACTGTAATCTACTAGAGTGCCACATTTTTGAAAAAGATATTCTACTGATACAAGAGAGGTTGTACGAGCTTATAAAATAATGCCTCCTCAATTCAATACGCTTCTTCATCTTTGCTTCAGTTTATTGCACTGTAGCTCATGAATTATCTCTTTAATAGTCATTTAGATTCTGATGCAAAGCACTTTCATTCCTTTCATGATGATTTTATTCTATTTTAACTGAAGAGTTATTCTTGAAGAACCAATAGAAAGGTACGTTTTCAGCAAATTAGTTGAAACACAATGACTGTGATTTACATTATGGTATTGCTGATAATATTGGTTATAATTAGTATTATCTTTGTTACTGGGACTCTTTACTTTCCCTAAATCATTCCTGTTCGGCACCTGTGTGTCTAACTTTGGGACATGATTTTAAGGGGTATGATCTCCAAACTGTGTGGATATATACTTGTTATAATTTAGTCCGGTATCCAACCTTTAATTCTGAACTTGAATTTGATATTTTGGGGGATTATGGGTTATGTTTCAGTTATATGATTTATTTATAATATATAAACATGCAGCATGCTGGTGCTCGTGATGAAAAAGGAAATCCAATTATCAAGGACTTCTATGGCAGCCCACTTACCGCAAGGTTTGTATGTCTGTGGCCTTGTGTTTATAGCTTCTATAAGATTCATTTACAGCATTAGTTTGTTGTTATCAGTATTCTTTTAATTTTATTTGCTTGCTTCTAATCATATATTAAATCCCCGTTTTCTAAATTGAAATCTTAATTTAGTGGTAGGCCTTACGACGATATGTTAGTGGCTAAATTTGAATGTGTCTATACTGGTTCTGGTGATCAAGGTTCCTCCATGGTTAGCATCTGCACCCTGTGGCTTTTCATCACTTCTGACATGGATGGGCCTAACTTCTGTTACCTTTGCAGTTTGCATTTAACATGGAACAAGGGCTTCCTGTCATGCCTGAGTGGCTGTTCTTCAACAGAGTGAATGCTCGGGCAAGAAAAGGTCTTGAAATTGGTCCTACTCGCCTTCTTTTAAGGTATTATGCTTATTATTTACTTTTTCATGAATACATGGAACGGTATGTTATAATTGTAATGGTTTATATTTGGATGGCAATCATTCCTGAGCTTAAATTTTTATCCAAAGAAAGAAATTGAAGGGGAAACAGTTGGAGAGTGTTGCCATACGGTTTGCTGACTTGCTCTGTTCTTTATTGCTAGTTTGTCTGGTGGGAAAGTGGTGGGAAATTTTTCTCCTTACGAAGCATTTGCTATTGGTGGAACAAACAGCGTGAGAGGTTACGAAGAAGGTGCTGTGGGCTCCGGACGATCTTATGTAGTTGGATCTAGTGAAGTTTCTTTCCCAATGGTGGGTGCATAAAAATCCTGCCTCTTATTTTGTTGCTTCATGAGTATCTTGTGCTTGCTGTAAGGATTCCTTGCACCTAGGCTAGTGTTTAAGGCTCTGTTTGGCAGAGCCACTACAGTGATGAGCATGTTTCGGAGCAAGGTTCTGTGTCTGTTCAGCAAAAGTCTAGCAGCACAAATAGACTGCTTCCAGCTGCACTGGTGCTGCACAGGCCACTGGCCTTTGAAGCTCCATTGCTTCCACTGCACTATTGCCTCTCCTTTTTCTTTTTCCAGTTTTACCCATTTTCATTATTATTTGTTTTCTTTCCAATCCCGACTTGACAGTGATGATAGATGGGAATAAGATAATACAGTTTAAGAAAAAGGAAGAGTGGGAAAGATGCAAGAAAAAATTCAAAATGCTTGGAGAATTCTTCTATTCAGTTGATTATCTTATTTTATATTTTTGCTGTTGTGTAGCTGGGGCCTGAAGAAGGTTGTCGAAACCATCTTTTCGTTTGAAAACGGGCCGACTTTGAAAAGAAAACCGGAGTCGCCACCAATCTTTTTGAAGTGTGATTGGGCCACTTTTGGAAACGCTTTTGGTCTCATGAATTTTTAGAAAACGGGCTCGGAGTTACATACGCGAGGAAGGATTAGCACCCTCGCAACGCCCAGAATTGGTACCGTATTGATTGATTAATGTCCTTGATATCGAAAGTTATAAAATATTTTGAAATATGAAAGAAAAATGTTTGGATGACTCGTATTTGGATATCAAAATTTTCTTGTTTCGAAAAGCTGAAATATCATGTCCAGCACGATAGGACACGATGCTTCAAGCTCTCGATACCAAGATCATTTTATGATTTCCAAAATACATGTAATGCAATTTGAAAAGGGTATTTCAAGATTTGGCTAAGCTTAAAATCAAACCCAAAGACGATTGGGTACGATTCCTTGATTTCCAATCATGAAATATTACCTCGCTTAAGAAATACGATAATCAAAATTTATGAAGGATATCTCGTTGTTTAGATGAACAGAAAATCGAAACTCAGCACGATTGGGCACGAATTTCTTGAACTTCCAAACACGAAACATTGCCTTATTTTAAGAACACGATAAAAATCTTTAAAGGTTATTTAGCGATTTAGATTTAACGGAAAATCGAAACCCAAAGACGATTGGGCACGATTTCCTAACTTCCACCCACACAAAATTACCTTTATGAAACATGATTAGAATCTTTAAAGGATATTTAGTGATCTAGACGAAACGAAAAATCGAAACCCAAAGACGATTGGGCACGATTTCTCGACTTCTAAATACTAAATATTACCTTCAGAAAGCCCATTTTATGCATTTTGGAAAATAAAATAAAATAAAACCGTTAGAATGTAATTCAAAATCTTTGGTTGATATGGGACGATAAGAACAAAGCATATACATATAAATAGTAAATTACAAAGAAAAGTAATAAATAAAAAGTAATAAAGCTAATGTAAATAATGAAAATAGTAATATTAATATTGATAAAGAACGCAAAATAATGACCATAATAACAAAAATAAAAATAATAGAGACCTATAGATACACATAATTAATATGATAATAAAATAATAGTAAACATATTGGCAAGAATGAGAAAATATAATAATAATAACGGATATGATACAACTTAATAATATTAATAATAATATATAATTAATGTAATTAAAGCAAACAAGAATATATATACACTAATAGTAATAATAATAATAAAAAATAAGGAAATAATAATTATTAATAAAATAGAAAAAATATTTGTTAGCAATATTTTAGTGGATATAATCGAAATATAAAAAAATTAAAGTGAAACAATAATACATATACATATACTGATGATAATAAATAAAAAAAATTAATTCAATGATAAAATAACAAAACAACAAAAGAAAGGACTAAATTGAGTAAAAAACCGAATATCTGGGGCGGATTTTTTTAAAAAAAAATGATAAAGGAGTGAATTGAAATGGGCGCGCAACATAGAGGGACTGAAAGAGAAATAAACCCCAATCCGGAAAACGCTGCGCTTAGCAGGGGACCAATTTGAAATCCAGGGCGAATTTCTGGGGCAGGATCGCGAATAAAAAATAATTGATTTTAAAACTAGAAAAAGCGGAGGGGCTAAACGCGCAATTAGCCCCTCAAGCAAAAAAAGCGCGGATCCTAGCCCTCCGCGGGTCGGGTCGCGGGTCAGTAGCCCAAAACGGCGTCGTTTTGGCCCCTGACCCCAAGGCGCAAAACGACGTCGTTTTACATATGCTATAAATACCCTATTTTCTGAAAAAAACTTCATTTTCTTTCCTTCTCACAAAAAAAAACCAAAGTTTCTCTCCAGGTTCTCTCCCTTCCTCTCTTCCGGCCTGGGACGCCGGCCATCGTCCGGTCGCCGGACCATTGTCATCATGCCGCCATGGCAACACCGCCCACGGTGGTAGGGATCTCAAAAGGTAAGTTTTTTTTTTTTTTATAAAACCTTTGTATTTATTTTAGAAAACCGAAAATGATTCCAAAAATAATATAAAAAACAAAAATAAAACAAAATAATAATAAATCGAAACTAAAAGAAAAGGAAACCTTTGTGTTTTTTTCCGAACTCTTCACATAAAGTGTTTTGTTTCTTTTTTCTCCCTAAAAACCCTAGATCTCCCTCACATGATTTTCCTCCTTTTATAGCCTAAAACCCTAGTGTTTTATCACGTTGTCGCTTTTACGCTCGCAGTGGACGCCGTGGAGGCGCCAAACACTAATCGCCCGAGACGTGCGGCCTGGGTCGTTGCGCACGATGTGGAGAGGGTTGCTCAGGCGCACACTGATCGCTAGGGTTTTCAAACCCTATTTTGCTGTTTTTTATTTTATTTTGGGCCCCGTGTTTTGGATTTTGGGCTGCTAAAATTGGGTGTGTTTTTTTTTATTATTGGGCCCTTTATTTGCTTTGGGCCTCAAAAATTGGGCCTTACAATGCCCCTCTTTTGCTCATTGTCGCAACAAGAATAGAGCAAAGACTTTAAAGGACCAATTTTGCCCTAGCCTGCTCGATCCGCCATCTTTAGCCTCGCTTCCACTCTGCTCAGTGGAGATAAGGCTTCAATCTTCGATCCGCTTACTCCCGCCAGAGAGATAAGATCTGTTATCTTCAATCCGCCCACTCCTCGCCGGTGGAGATAGGATTTGTTCACGACCGCTTACTCTTGCTCAAGAGAGATAAGATCTCGCTATCTTCAATCCGCCCACTCCTCGCCAAAGGAGATAGGATCTACTATCTTTAACTCGCTCCACTCCTCGATCAGTGGAGATAAGGCTTCTTCGATCCGCTTCCACTCTCGCCAAGAGAGATAAGATCTGCTATTTCAATCCGCTCCACTCCCCGCCAAGTGGAGATAGGATCTACTATCTTTAGCCCGCTTCACCCCGCCGGTGAAGATAAGGTCGAATCTTCGATCCGCTTCTACTCTCGCCAAGAGAGATAAGATCTATGGTCTTCAATCCACTCCACTCCCGCCAGATGGAGATAGGATCTCACCGTTTTAGCTTTGCTCCACTCCCGATCGCTGGAGATAAGGCTTCTTCGATCTTCTACTCGCCTCGCCAGAGATAAGATCTGTTATCTTCAATCCGCCCCTCCTGCTCAAAGGAGATAGGATTTGTCTTTGATCTGCTCTACTCCCGCCAAGAGAGATAAGATCTGCTATCTTCAATCCGCCCACCCCTCCGCCAAGGAGATAGGATCTACTATCTTAGCCCGCTCCACTTCGATCGGTGGAGATAAGGCTTCTTCGATCCGCTCTACTCTCCTTCAGAGAGATAAGATCTATGGTCTTCAATCCGCCCACTCCCCGCCAAAGGAGATAGGATCTACTATTTTTAGCCTGCTTCACTCCCCGCCGGTGAAGATAAGGTCGAATCTTCGATCCGCTTCTACTCCTGCTCAAGAGAGATAAGATCTATGGTCTTCAATCCGCTCCTCTCCTTTCGGGAGATAGGATCTACTATCTTTAGCCCGCTTCACCTTTCCAAGAAGATAAGGTCGAATCTTCGATCCGCTCTACTCCCGCCAAGAGAGATAAGATCTATGGTCTTCAATCCGCTCCCATTAACCTTGCTTCATTGTCCTCCGAGGAACCTACCAGAAGTGATTTCATGGGATCTATGCATATGTCAAATGATTAAGATGTCATGAAAGATGTTCCTAACCATATGTATCATGAATGTTATGAATGGATGCAAAATGTCATGAGAATGATCCATTTTTAACATTTGGGCAAGTATTGCTTGTTGCTTATTAAGGTAACCCCTGACATATGTCTTCTCTGTTCAGCTGATACTTTTAACAACTAATTCAAGATGTCGCCACCGCTAAACCCTTATTTCAAGTCTCGAGCCCTTTTAAACCTCAGTTAGTTCTAAACAATTGTCCTGTTTTGATTCTTGTATTTTTAGAAACTTTCGAGTAGTGCATAAAACTTCTTTTGTGAAAGTATTATTGGTTCAATAATCATTATTTCAAAGAAAATGCTTGAAACAAGATCAGAAATGAATAAAACTGAAATTTATTCGAGATAGAAACCCGTGAAAAATGGGTTGAATAAGGAAAACAAATTCCATTAAAGTACAACATGAGTAAGAATGGTATTGATGCCCCAGATATCACCGTCTGAGCTTTTCTGTATGTACTCCTTGAAGACCCCTCTGAGTTCAACATGTGTCTAGAAGTACCATGGTACCTTGTAGATGCCCCAAGACGTAACATATCTCCTCATTGCTAATTCGTGTATAATAAACTATTGTATGCCCCTCACGAGTCGATCATACTTTGAGTGCCTTTTTTGGGTTTTCAACTCAAAGCCCTTTGGTCTCAAAGCGCCTTTTGGGGTTTTCGCTTTGGCCTCTCAGCTTTTTTTTTTTTTTTTTTTTTTTTTTTTTGAACTCAAGATGCCCTTTGTGCTTTCCATCTTGGTCCATTTTCAAGCAAAGTACTTCTTGATCGAGTCTCATTAATTGATTTGGCGATTTTTGCCGTCCATCTCGGCCAGGATCAAAGCTCCTCCGTAAAAGGCCTTCTTTACAACGTAGGTCCTTCCCAATTGGGCATCCACTTTCCTCAAGTCTTTTTGCATAGGAGGATCTGCTTTCAACACCAAGTCTCCCTCATGGAATACTCGGGCGGACTTTCTTATTATAAGCTCGATCATCCGCTTCGTACAACCGACCATGGCGAATAGCCCTTAGCCTCTTTTCCTCAATTAGATTCAAATGATCATATCGAGATTGAACCCATTCTCGCTTCCTCCAACTTTAGCTCGACAAAACCCGAGTGAAGGGATCTCAACTTCAATAGGCAAAACCGCTTCCATCCCATAAACCAACGAGAAAGGAGTTGCCCCAGAGAAGTTCTAACCGATGTCCGATAGGCATAGAGGGCGCGTAACTTTTCATGCCACCCTTGTAGGTCTCACCATTTTCCCCACAATTTTCTTGATATTTTATTAGTCGCCTCAATCGCTCCATTCATCTTCTAGCGATATGGCGACGAGTTATGGTGCTTAATGTTGAACCGATCTGCAGACTTCGCTATCGCTTTATTGTTTAAGTTTAGTGCATTGTCGACACGATCCTTTCTCGCATACCGTAGCGACAAATGATCTCCTTCTTCAAAAACTTGCTAATCATTGCCTTCGTGATATTAGCATATGAAGTCGCTTCTACCCATTTGGTGAAGTAATCAATGACCACGAAGATGAAACGATGTCCATTAGAAGCTTTGGTGAGATCGGCTAATGACATCCATGCCCCACATTGAGAAAGGCCATGGAGAAGTCATAACATGAAGAGGTGAAGGAGGCACATGGATCTTGTTTCCATAAACCGACACTTATGGCACTTCTTGGCATAACGGATGCGCCTCCTTCCATCGTGGACCAAGAATACCCAAATCTCATGATTTGCCTAGCCATCGTAAACCCATTGGCATGTGTTCCATGACACCCTCATGGACTTCTTCCAGATTTTCCTAGCTTCCACAAAGATCCACACATCCGAGCAACACTTGATCCCTCCTCTTTTATACAGATCTCTCCATCTAGGACATAGTCACCGCAAGTCTTCTCAATGTCTTCTTATCATTTTCAGTCGCTTGATCGGGATATTCGTGGCTTTTCACATATTGCAGAATATCATGGTACCAAGGATGATCATCTCTCTCTTCCTCTTCGTCAATATTGAAACAATGAGTCGGAGTCTCGCAAATACTCATTTGGATAGGCTTCATACCCTCCTGCTCATTCACTTTGATCATAGAAGCCAGAGTGGCCAAAGCATCAGCCATCTGGTTTTCATCCCGCGGGAGGTAGAAGAATGTGATGTCATCAAACTCCTCAATTAGTTCCAAAACTAACTTTCGATAGCTGATCAGCTTGGGATCTCTTGTTTCCCATTCCCCTTTGAGCTGATATATGACAAGAGCAGAGTCTCCGTATACCTCTAGCACCTTAACTTTGTGGTCTATGGCCGCTCGGATCCCCATGATACACGCTCAGATTCGCCATGTTGTTTGTGCAATCAAGTCCAACTTGCAAGTGAATGGATAGTGCTCTCCATTTGGGGATACCAGATCGCCCCAATTCCATTACCAACAAATTTGATGTCTCACAAAGTTCATCTTCCAGGACGATCTTCTAAGATATCTTCTTCAATGGTAGCTACGAACATCGATCTTCATTAGGAAAATCAAATCAAGGGCTCATAATCATCTAGCGCCTACTCACCGCTAAGAAATCGCTATTGCACTCCCTTCACCGCCTTCGGTTCACATAGACAATGTCGAACTCGAGAGCAAGATTTGCCATCGGCCATTCTTCCATTTAGGCCATCGACTCCATCATGTATTTCAATGGTCTAATTTCGAGATTAACCAAGTCGTGTGGTACAACATGTAACGCCTCAACCTCCGAGTTGTCCGCACTAATGCACAACACAGCTTTCAATTGGCGAGTATCTCATTTCACACTCGTGAATTTCTTCTCGAGGTAATATATCGCCTTTCTTTCCTCCCCGCCTCATCGTGTTGGCCTAGCACACATCCCATTGAGTTATCGAACACCGCCGATACAAAATCAAGGGTCTATCAGATCGGAGGCATTAACACCGGGTGTTGGATGATATTGTTTAATCTTGTCAAACGCCTCCGCATTCATCATCCCAAATGCCCGGATTGTGCTTAAGAAGACGGAATATTGGATCACATTTCTCGGTCGGTTGTGAAATAAACCGAGCGATGTAATTCAATCTCCTAGAAAACCTCTGACTTCCTTCCGAGTGCGTGGCGGAGGCAATTTTGTACAACCTTGACTTTGTCTCGATCTACTTCAATCCTTTTGCAATCGACCACGAAACCCAATAGCTTCCCGATCGAGCCTCAAGGTACATTTGGTCGGATTGAGCTTCAAATTGAAATTTTCTCAATCTCGTGAATGCCTTCCTCAATACTTGCACATGCTCCTCTTCCGCTCGAGACTTTGCGATCATGTCGCCGACGAGACCTCGATCTCCTTATGCATCATGTCGTGGAACAAGGTTACCATAGCCCTTTGGTATGTGGCTCCGCGATTCTTTAACCCAAATGGCATCACTTGGTAACAAAAAGTCCCCATAAGGTTATGAAGGTGGTCTTTACCATGTCCTCGGGATGCATCTTTATTTGATTGTATCCCGAGAAACCGCCCATGAAGGAGAAAATGAAAATCCCGCCGTGTTATCCACTAAAGTGTCAATGTGAGGTAGCGGGAAGTTGTCTTTCGGTCGGCCTTATTTAGGTCCCCAGAATCGACACACATCCGGACTTTTCCATCCTTTTGGGGACAGAACCACGCTGGCTACCCATTCGAGTAATTTACTACTCAGAAGAACCCAAGATCAAATTGCTTCTTGACTTCTTCCCTTATCTTTACTGTGACATCGGGTCTCATTCTTCGAAGCTTCTGTTGGACCGGCTTGCATTCTCTTTTTATGGGGATACGATGTACCGCAATATCAGCACTCAACCCTGGCATGTCTTGATATGACCACGCAAAGACATCTTTGAACTCTAGCAGAAGTCTAATGAGGTCCTGCCTTGTTTCATGGGTTATGCAGGTACCGATTTTCACTTCTTTCCCATCCTCTAGAAGTACACTTTCAATTGTCTCTTCGTGAGGTAGAATCGGCTTCTCCTCCCGCTCTACCATCCTTAACAAATCCGGAGATAAATCATAATCTTCGTCATCCGCAAAGTCCCGAGATCCTCCGGCACGTGTCTTGCTCATAAGGGAATTCGAGTTCATAGCAAAGGTCACCATGACGCCGATATCCGGGGACCTATGGTAGGTATAAAAGAATATTCAATGAAAATGGATTTAAGGACGACTTATTTATGCGTATGATTATGAGTGGAGTAAAACAAAAGTAGAAGAATTATTGCACGAAATGGAAAGAAAAATGCACTTCTTATTAAAAATAATGATGCGTGAACATGCCTATTTCACAAAAAATTCTTATTGTTCCTAGGCTTGAAACAATAAGTGTGTTTTGAACATTACTCTGTGTTATTCCTAAAAACTACAGGAATTTCTTCCGCAGTCCAGTTGTCCAGAACACTTCCAGGTTTGTAAGGGCGAATACCCGCCAAGTTTCTTCTTCTCGAACTTTCTTCAGACACGGCGTTGATGTTCAATCTTCGCATCATGTCTTCAGCTGTTCCCTCATTCATGACCTCCTGTCCTGAATGAATAATCCCTCCTGACACGAATGAATTATATATATGGGGGAAGGTCATTGAACCCCACTCAATCTCAAAGACCATTCAATCGTGCCCTACGCCTTTCACGCTTCCTCTCTAACTCCTCTTTCCTCTCGTTCGTATCCGTCTATACCCTAGACCAAAGCGATCCTGCTTTTCAACCAACCGTGGCACTCTGACTGGACCTTGGAGATATTTTCCAAGTCCCCTCCCAGGCATTGCTCCTTTCCCCATTGTTAACTGTAGGCCCATCCTCGTTGCTTCAGAGAGTTTGGGCACCGGGATCTTGCTTCCTTCACCTACAAAAGTCGCATTTACGAATTCTAGCGACCTGAAGGAGCATTCTATGGCCTCCGCATCATTCTCTATATACGGTGCATCACTAGCAACGGACGCGATAATATCTTCCTCTGCATTTATAGTTATCAATCGGCCCTCTGTTACTAATTTCAGCTTTTGGTGCAATGACGATGGTATAGCCTCCACCGAGTGGATCCACGGCCTCCCCAACAAGCAATTATAAGAGGGCTTGATGCTCATCACAAGGAAATCCACCTCGACGATTTGGCCCAATTAGGAGGGTATCTCAATCCTCCCATTACCTCTCTCTCGGTGCATCGAATGCTCTCACTATATTTTGGCACGCTTTCATGTGAGAGTCGCTCACCCAGAATCTGTCCGGTGTAGACAAGGGTAAAACATTCAAAGTCTTGAGCCATTGTCGATTAATACCTCGGCAAGTGTATACCCTTTGCATCGGTAGTGATGTGCAATGCCTTGGTAGATCCCCTCGCCTCTGCCAGATTTCATCATCACCGAACGAGATAAAATTATCTGCGCCATGTTATTTATAAGACGGTCCAACTTTTATTTATCAAATGTCATCAAGAATATAACCGTTCAATGCTTTCATTAACGCACTACGGTGTCCTTCGAGTTTAGCAATAAGGTCAATACCGATGTGTCTTGCGGTTGTTTGTGTAACTGCTCCACCACATCTGCACTTCATCGTGCTTCGTGAACTTCAAGAACTCCCTACCTCATCCTCTCATCATCGGTTTATTAACCGGTGGTCCTGCTCTTCTCGCCCCCCTTCTCGCCATAGAGGACTCACTGGCTCGGGTATATCGGCCAATTCCCTTTCCCAAAAATTGTCATAGTACAATCGTAATTCCAAGGTACCCTCTTGTCATCTTTATAAGGAAAAGTCTCGGGTTTCAATTACGATCTTCTGCATTCTTAGGTGCGTAAATTATAGGTTTTCGATTATGACCCTCGGTGCCACCTTCACCCCCTACCTCGTCGACCCACTGGCGCTGATAATCACACGGGTGATTGACTTTAAGGATCCTTTCTGACCCTCCTCCGTGGAACAAACATCCTCTCTTTCCACCAAGTCAAAGAACTCTAGCTCTTTATTATCCATTAGCCCTTGTACTAGGGCTCTAAATTGCTACATTGTCGGATTTCATGACCTTCCTTGTCATGGAACTCACGAGAGTTCCTTGTATCTCAAGACCGCCACATTCTCTTGTAGAACTAGTCCCACCTTCGCATTTCTTTCCAAACCCTCCTCAACGGGTTCGACCTCAAAGAATCTCTGCTTGAATCTCCTCCCCTGCTTTCAACTATCGCTTTACCCCATTATCAAGATGACTGGTAACTGATTTCCTCCACCAGTGGGTCTTTGAAGTCACGACCCCGCCTTGATAAGTCGCTTCGACTAGTCTTTTGAATGAGGTACAGCTTCTCTATCGAGTGACCTACTACATCCGCATGGTACTCACAAGGAGCGTTTGTGTCATACCACTTAGGATATGGAGGTTGCAAATGGCTTCACGTAAAATGGGGACACGACATGCGATCGAATAAAGTCTTATACAACTCCTTATACGCCACCCAGATAGAGTAAATTGAAATCTCTCACCTCCGTCTCGTGTTGGGCTCTTGTCTTGGTTGGGCTCACGCCCACACCATTCTGACTTCGGTTGGGTGATAGTAACGGTTTAGGATAACCCGAGCTTATATTCCCCACTTCACTTCCCTTTTCTTCGCGCTGCTCTTTTGTGCTCTCTCCTACCTCTATCTTCCCACACCGATTATGTTTCTATCATCTCTTTGACATCACCATGTCCGCTAAACTCTTAGTCGTGCTTCCCAACATGTGGTTAATGAACGGTGCCTTCTGTGGTATTGATGAAGAGCATGGTCATTTCCTTTTCTAGCAATGGTGGTCGGACTGCGTGGCGACCTCCCTCCATCTTTGGGCGTTTTTTCAAGCTTTCACTTGGCTTTTTCTCCATGTTTTGTAATGTGATCCCGTCGAGGCTATATCACCACATGGCCGTAATGCTTGATAAAAGCTCGCGCTAAATCTCTCCATGATTTGATTTGGGTACAACTCAACCGGTTGTACCATTTTGCAAAGACCCAATCGACTATCCTCAAAGCAATGGATCAACAATCGGTCATTGTTGACATACCTGTCATTCTCCGGCTGAACATCGTAATATGGGCCTCGTAGGCGCCTAGTCCCATTGTACTTTTCAACTCGCATCTTGAACTTTGGAGGAAGTACCAAATGGGACTAAACTCACTTCTTAGCATCCACTTCGCATTGGTGGTCAAGACTTTCCAATGCTCAAACTTCTCTCCAAACCACTTGCATCGATCCTCGAACTCCTTTGAAGTTCTCGCTTACTTTCTCCTCTTCGCCGCCTTCATCAAGTCGGGACCATTGGTTTTACCAGATTGACCTCGGGGTTGGAGCTCGAGCTCATGGAAATTTACTAGCGTTGAGCACCGGATTGGTGCCGAGGTTTGATATTGACCGACACTCTTGGCGGTTGCACCGAGAACTTGTTTCGGGCCAGTCCCGAGGGCAAACAAAATCTTCATTATCCTCTCCAAGATCGACCATAGGCCTTTTTCCATTTCCGTGCCCCCACCAACAACTCGTGTTAGTTGGCTCATCATGCTTCTTTGGGATTCCAAAGATTTGATCCTCATATCCTCGCCGGATCTTGGCTAATCGTTTCTTGCATCCGAGCTGCAGCTTGGTCTTGCATCTCCTTTTGCATCTGTTCTAACTTTTCTATCCTTTGATCCATTGCCTCGCTCTTTTTCCGAGTGTGATAGCGGTGTCCGTGATAACTATAGTATGACCTTTAGTTAATAGGGTTGTCTTATAATATTTAATGCAAATGTAGTGATGCAAAGGCCAATGCATGAAATGTAATGCAAATGAATGAATGCAAAAATAAAAGAGTCGATTCGATTCAATTTCTTTTAAAATACTCATTGAAAAAGACAAAATCCTTTACATAAAATGTAGTCACATATACGACCTAGCCCTTATGCCCAAAGTTTTGACTTTCTCAAGAAGAGAGGCTAGCTCTCGACCTCGATCCGACTTTGACTCATAAAATATACTTAACGATCACCGAACTCCTAGGGCTCGTAGATGATCGGCCACTTCTCGATTCGAACCACGACTTACCATAAGGTAGTCTCTTTCTCCGACTGATTCGAGATTGTTGAGTTGTTCTTTCCTCATTGGTTATCCGCTTCTAACAGCTTGAATTTGAGCTCACTGCTTTGGCAAAGATTATTTCGAGTTGCACCACCTTTCCTTCAATTCTTCAACTGCTCAGCTTGATTCCAACTTCGCCAGAGAGTTGTGACTTTGACTCAATGCCTTCTCCAATTACGCTACTCGAGCCCTTAGCATCTTATTTTCGCTTTGGCTCTCCCCTCACCGCCTTTTCGGGCATCCTTTTGTGCTTGAACCCCCGAAATCTCTTCTTCCACGGTCAACCTTGGTCTTCTCCTCCGAAGTTCTTGACGCCATTGTTCCGAGGTCTTACCCAAATTTCAGATCCTCATCGATAGATGCAACTTCTTGTAGTCGGTCTTGAGCTATCCAAATCTTCTTCGGCCTTCCTTTTTCCTTTTCTCGACTTCTCGACCTCCGATTTGGATATCAACATCTAACATCAGTCCATTTTCTCCCTTCCAGCTTGTTCTATCCTTTTCCCTAACTCAATTTTTACTTTCAAAGTCTTGCTTTATGATCTCCAACTCGAAGGACTACTTGCAGTATTCTTCTATCGATCGAGCAACATCCTCGTGGCCGGCATGGGGATATTGTCGTTCACTCTCCCGCCCGCCATGTGCTATATTCAAGGGTCACCATTGATTCATCGCGACTCTTTTCATTCGATAGAATCTGCTTCCACGCATCGTAAACTTCTCGAACTCTTTTCTTATAATTATTCCCACTATACGAGAATTGAATTGAGCTAACCCATGCGTTCACGGTATGAACTGCCTCGATTGGTATTGCCTTAGCACGAGCAAAGGAGCATACCCAACACTCCCTGATCCCTAACAGAGAACCCAATCATAACTCCCACACCGTAGAGGATTTCGTCGGAGCAAACCAAGGAGCTTTCCATTCCACATCTTTCCCCAAGATTCAAGAAGCGCGATCCAGCTTCTCTTCGATATGTCATCCCTCCTAAGCCAAGGCCAACTCCTTTAATGGGGAAAATTACGCAAAAAGAGCCGACAAGGATTTCTATCTACCTTCCGAAATGACTATGGAACCACCCCAAAGAATAGCCAGCGCATCCCATGAATCTTCCTCACCGCTCTTCTAAGACGAGCTCAAAGATCTAAATGTTTCATGAGAATTGTCGGTACCTACAGAACCCCTTTGTCAAGACGGTCGAACAAATCAATAATCGCCTCGCCTACATGCCTCAAAGCCTTGGGAAAATCACCAAACCATAGATACCTAAGGCCAACATGTCGATTTTCCTCTTCATATCCGGGTGTGCCATCAGTCCTCAAGCTTACCTAGGGATGCATTTCTTCTCCCTTCTTTGAATTCGTGCCATGACCCATCGTTTCGCTCATCCCAGTGATGCTCATCACTTCTTTACAAAAGAAGGTGCATTAGCACCTCAAGTAAATTTTGTCGACACAGGCCCTTTGATCAAAGCAAAGTCAGATATTCCTCCACTCAGAGGCACCAAGTCTACTTCCCCAAATGTAAAACAAATTATAAGCGGATTCCAATATTGAGTCATAGCAAAACAAGTGCTTGTCTACTCGATGTCGAGTAAGTAAGGTAGATCACCATAATTAGTGTAGAACAGTTGTTAGTTGCTTCATCCCAACCAGCCCATATATCTCTTAATTCTTGGAGCTCATTCTGCGGCCACAATCGATGCGAGTGAAGTCCAATAATTACGATGTGTAGCCTTCAGTTAGGCTATCCCCTTCTCAAGTCGTGTCTTCTCGACCATATACGCATGGCCGCATTATCCTCTACTTTATCAAGGAATCTGTCCCCATAACAAGTATTCTAACTTAGTAATTAAAACAGAATCGGCGCTTTTAGGTATGAAATGACATGCAAATATGACCAAAATAAAGCGAGTCAAGATTACATAAAAGTAACCAAAGCAAGTAAACAAAATGTCTAACCATTACATCGGTAGCTACTAAGGTTTAGCATGGCTCTACCTAGGTGGGCTCCTAAGGTTCACTATATGTGGTTCAGCTTCTAGAGAGAGAAAGGGTACCGAACCAAAGAGATTCCTCAATCCTCACCCATTATAGGCTCATATAGATCGAGTTCGGTTCAGGGAATACATTTCTCTATGGCCATGCGGAGGTGAAAACCTCACGGAACCATAAGTACGGATGTATTCCTAAGCGTCCCTAGCCCATGCGGAGGTGAAAACCTCACGAAGGCATAGTTTCGCCCCACTTAAGGGTGTGACCACAACGGTCATGCAATATGAATGCCAAAAATATTCCATGTCTCACAAACCAAAGCAGATATATGACGCGACACAGACTCATGCAACTGACAAACGAAAAAATTTTGATAAAAAGGACACTAATCAACCAATTTTACGGCTTGACTCTCTTAACGTCCCCAGTGGAGTCGCCAAGCTGTCGAAACCATCTTTTCGTTTGAAAACGGGCCGACTTTGAAAAGAAAAACGGAGTCGCCACCAATCTTTTTTGAAGTGTGATTGGGCCACTTTTGGAAACGTTTTGGTCTGCGAATTTTTAGAAAACGGGCTCGGGAGTCGATTACGCATTTGAGGAAGGATTAGCACCTCGCAACGCCTGAAATTGGTACCGTATTGATTGATTAATGTCCTTGATATCGAAAGTTATAAAATATTTTGAAATATGAAAGAAAAATGTTTGATGACTCAGATTTGGATATCAAAATTTTCTTGTTTCAAAAGTCAAATATCATGTCCAAAGACGATAGACACGATGCTTCAAGCTCTCGATACCAAGATCATTTTATGATTTCCAAAATACATGTAATGCAATTTGAAAAGGGTATTTCAAGATTTGGCTAAGCTTAAAACCAAACTCAAAGACGATTGGGTACGATTCCTTGATTTCCAATCATGAAATATTACCTCGCTTAAGAAATACGATAATCAAAATTTATGAAGGATATCTCGTTGTTTAGATGAATGTAAAATCAAACTCAAAGACGATTGGGCACGAATTTCTTGAACTTCCAAACACGAAACATTGCCTTATTTTAAGAACACGATAAAATCTTTAAAGGTTATTTAGCGATTTAGGCGAACGGAAAATCGAAACCCAAAGACGATTGGGCACGATTTCCGAACTTCCACCCACACAAAATTACCTTTATGAAACATGATTAGAATCTTTAAAGGATATTTAGTGATCTAGATTTAACGAAAAATCGAAACTCAAAGACGATTGGGCACGATTTCTCAGACTTCTAAATACGAAATATTACCTTCGTAAAAGCCCATTTTTATGCATTTTGGAAAATAAAAATAAAAATAAAAACCGTTAGAATGTAATTCAAAATCTTTGGTTGACATGGGACGATAAGAACAAAGCATATACATATAAATAGTAAATTACAAAGAAAAGTAATAAATAAAAAGTAATAAAGCTAATGTAAATAATGAAAATAGTAATATTAATATTGATAAAGAACGAAAATAATGACCATAATAACAAAAATAAAAATAATAGAGACCTATAGATACACATAATTAATATGATAATAAAATAATAGTAAACATATTGGCGAATGTAAAATATAATAATAATAACGGATATGATACAACTTAATAATATTAATAATAATATATAATTAATGTAATTAAAGCAAACAAGAATATATATACACTAATAGTAATAATAATAATAAAAAATAAGGAAATAATAATTATTAATAAAATAGAAAAAATATTTGTTAGCAATATTTTAGTGGATATAATCGAATATAAAAAAAATTAAAGTGAAACAATAATACATATACATATACCGATGATAATAAATAAAAAATTAATTCAATGATAAAATAACAAAACAACAAAAGAAAGGACTAAATTGAGTAAAAAACCGAATATCTGGGGCGGATTTTTTTAAAAAAAAATGATAAAGGAGTGAATTGAAATGGGCGCACAACATAGAGGGACTGAAAGAGAAATAAACCCCATCTCGAAAAAAAGCGCTTAGCGGGACCAATTTGAAATCCAGGCGAATTTACAAGGTGATCATGAATAAAAATAATTGATTTTAAAACTAGAAAAAGCGGAGGGGCTAAACGCGCAATTAGCCCCTCAAGCAAAAAAAGCGCGGATCCTAGCCCTCCGCGGGTCGGTCATGGTCAAGAGCCCAAAACGGCTGCTTTGGCCTCGACCAAGGCGAAAACGACGCTGTTTTACATATGCTATAAATACTATTTTACGAAAAAACTTCATTTTCTTTCCTTCTCACAAAAAAACCAAAGTTTCTCTCCGTGTTCTCTCCTTCCTCTCTTAGGCTCGACGCCATTATCGTCGGTCACGGATCACTGCATCGCATTGCCACATGCCACCGCCCACGGTGGCCGGATCTCAAAAGGTAAGTTTTTTTTTTTTTATAAAACCTTTGTATTTATTTTAGAAAACCGAAAACAGATTCCAAAAAAATAATATAAAAAAAAAAATAAAACAAAAATAACAATAAATCGAAACGGAAAAGAAAAGGAAACCTTTGTGTTTTTTTTCCTGAACTCTTCTGTTACAGTGTTTTTGTTTCTCTTTTTTCTCCCTAAAAAACCCTAGATCTCCCCCTGTTACAGATTTTCCCCTCCTTTTATAGCCTAAAACCCTAGTGTTTTATCACGTTGCTGCCTTTCTGCTCGCAGGTGGACGTCGTGGAGGCGCCAAACACGGAACTGTTCCGAGACGTGCGGCCTGGGTCGTTGCGCACGATGTGGAGAGGGTTGCTGGGGCGCGGCGCTGACTGCTAGGGTTTTCAAACCCTATTTTGCTGTTTTTTATTTTATTTTGGGCCCCGTGTTTTGGATTTTGGGCTGCTAAAATTGGGTGTGTTTTTTTTTATTATTGGGCCCTTTATTTGCTTTGGGCCCCGAAAAATTGGGCCTTACAAAGGTGTTATTTTTGCTGATTACGGACATGATCTATGGTCAGGCCCCAGTGTGCCTGGTAAGTCTGTTCTGATTAATCTTCGTTTTCATTTTTTATTTAATCTGCTTGTAAATCTCTGCGCTCGTAACATTATTTAGTTTTGCAGTACTGTAAGTGGATGCTTTTCTATACATAGTAATCTGAAAAGAAGTATATTTAACTCATTCAAAAAATTGAGGAGCATCACTTGGCATTTTATTTCTCACTTCTTCCACACTGTGTATTTAAAGGTCATGCGTTAAAAAGGGATACATGAAAGATGACTACATCCATTTGTTTGTTAGAAGAACTGTGAGGAGATCTCCTATTATTAACCGTGGTAAGTTTTGATTCATTTGAATTTTTTTACGATTTTTTAACGAATTTAATCTTTATGGATTGTTATTCTTTTTAATGAATTTAATCTAATGAATTGTTTTTTTAATGAATTTAATCTAAAGGATTATTATTATTATTATTTTAATGAATTTACTCTAATGGATTGTTATTCTTTCTTTCTGTTTTATTTGGCTGTGTATTTTAGGTTATTTTACACGTTGGGCTGCTTTCAGGAAGCTTCTATATCAATTTCTTGATTGTGAGAGATTTAATAGTGACAAGGGTAAAACAAAGAGGCAGATACTATCACTTGTGTTAGATTTGACACAACCAATTTTCAGTTGCAGGTGCCTGATTTTTCTTATGAGTTGGATAAATTCATAACATAATACAGACTTATGAAATTTCTACCTTTACTGTTTAACTTGTATTGAACAATTGTAACTTAAGTTTTATGTTTCTATTTGTTGGCATTAGTTATCTGCTTTGTTTATTTTTCAATAATTATCTAGAGAAAATACATGTTCCCTTGTATTTTTGCTACATATTTTGTTTATTTTTCAATAATTATCTAGAGAAAATGCATGTTCCCTTGATGAACGCAATATATCGTCTCATTTATTGAAGGAAAATGCATATTTATTGTTTATTTTTCATTTATTGCAATATAGATTGTGATGTTTGATACCAAACAAATTGGAGATCTAATAGTAATGTAAAATTTTATTTTTATTTTTAATTTTGGATATGAAGAAAAATATTTTAATTTTTTACTTTTTATGACTAAATTAGCGATATTTATCGAAAAGTGTCGCTAAAGATCATGACTTATAGTGATGTTTTATAAGAAAGTGCCGCTAAAGATCACAATTTATAGTGGCGTTTTTTAAAAAAGCGTCGTTAAAAGTTATGATCTTTAGCGGCGTTTCTATAAAAGCGCCGCAAAAAATTATGACTTTTAGTGGCATTTTTTAAAAAGCATCGCTAAAGACCACGACCTTTAGCCATTAGAGGCGTTTTTAGCGACATTTTTCAAATAAACGTTGCAAATTTTAGCGGCATCTTTTGTGGCGCTTGTGAAAGTGTCGCTAAAGGCAAAAAAACCGCCGCAAAAAGTTTGTTTTCCTGTAGTGGTAGTTTGTTGTTTCAATTAATCAAAGTTAATGAGTTAAAAGCGTTAGGTTCCCCCACTTCTTTTGAAAATATAAAGATGTTAGACCTGGTTGTTCAATATGGTATCTATTACTATTTCAACTTTTTAGGTTGCCCAAATTTCTTACAAGGAAAATGTTAACCATACATCATAACTTAAAAAGAATATGCCTTGGGCTAAATACATAGTTTCTGTTCTCTGCTATTATAACAATATTGTGCTTCTCCAAGCATTTTCTTAATTTTACTCAAAGGTTTGAATTGATAATTGTTTCATTAAATTGGGTTATCAATGAGAGCACCAAACATGTAAACAATCATAGAATCATTAGAGAGATCCTTACAAAGCTCTTCTTTGAACCATTAAAAAAGCAACCAAGATGAGGTTGAAAAAGGGATATAGGGAGGTCTTCCACTCCAGGTGAAAGTAATTGGTTAAATTTAGGTGAGTAAAAGGCTGCTACATAAAGCCCTTTGGTTTAAAGTGTCACATCCAGTTTTTAGTGAAATCAGAATAGTAATTTTGGGACCACAAATTTGAAGTCAAAAAAGTTATTTTATTATATTTTATGGTCTACAACATGATAGTATTACCATATAAAAATTTCGTTATGAAATTTTATCGTTTACATGCTTAATTTGATAAAAAGGACTAAATCGCGTAAAGTGCAAAAGTTGTGTTCTAATAGCTAAAGGTATTAAATAGCTATAGAACTTTAAAGTGAAATTCCTTATATGGTAATTACCCCATTAATGAGATAGTGGATGATAATGGTTTGGCAATATTGAAATTTGAATGAATTTTAAAGGTTAATTTTAGAAATAAGTAATTGAAGTTAATAATAAATAAAACCACATTAAAACATCATTTAGTATAATCTTTCACAACCGAATATCAAACAAAAGAAAGCCATTTTTGGGAGCTAGGTTTCGGTAAGCTCATTTTGTTCAATTAGGTATGAATTTTTAACCCATTTTAAATGATTTTTATGTTTTCGAGAATCGTTGTAGCTTAATCTAGCTAGCTCGGGGACTAATTTGTGACACTGTTAAACTGTTAGGGTTTACCATTGATGAAAATGCTTGAGCTTTGAAGCTTGATGATAGAAAATGAATGGTTTTTGTTAGATAAACAACTTTTCTAAATGAATTTTTAGTAAAATTTTCAAATAGGGGCTAAATTGAAAAATAGGAAATATTACACGGTGAAATTGTGAAATAATTGAAGTATAGTGCATGCTAAGGACCTATTTGATATTCGGCCATAGTGGGTTGTGGTGAAACTGTGCAAATTTCCATTTTTATGAGTTAGGGACTAAATTGCAAAGAATTAAAAGTATAAGGCATTTTGCCAAAAATATGTTTTGGATTAAATTGAATAAATTATATGTTGAATTAAGTTAAATTTATGTGTATAGATCCAATCAGACATCGTACGAAGTTAGATCGAGGCAAAGAAAAAATCTCGGATTAATCGCCTTCGTATCTACGTATACTCGTCGAGGTAAGTTCGTGTAATTAAATTGCATATTTATATGTTTTAATTGAATTATATGTGTGTGATTTGTATAATTTTCATGTATAAATACCGATCGCATATACGATTGTAATGCCCCAAAACCTAGCCTAGAAGTCTAGGCCGAATCTCGGAGGTTACATTGATCACCGAAGTGATCGTAGGAAAATTTAGGTTCAACAAATGAGAAAACAAACATTATTTAGGTTACGTAAAAATTTTCAGTTATCAAATCCCGATATCTCAAAATATAGTTGTTCAATCCAAATAACGTCTACTTGCATTTAACACAAAATTTCATACCACAGTATTTAAAATAGAACTTATAGTCCAAAACCGTTTAAATAAAACTCAAATTTATAGAAAACACTTTATTAACCAATTTTAAAAATGTGACACTTCCGAGACCTCTGCACACCGAGTCCAGTTACAGAAACAGAAAACAAGAGTATGGCAAAGGGATAAACTGAGAGGGGGGTGAGCAACACAAGCTCAGTGTAAGATTGGAACGACAGAAAAATAAAAATTAAGTGCCACAACAAAAAATATCACAATGACAATCCGATATCCAAATAATCATCACAACTAGAATAGACACATTAGTACTGAATACGACGATCTATATATCGTTAATCTCGCAATCAGACATACGGACAGACAGACAGACAAAATGAGGAACAAATGCATCAGCATGAAACCCACCCATCTAGCCAAACACCTCTTCGTTCCCCCATTCACACAACAAATGAGCTATAAAAAGCTCAACCAACCCTGCACACCACATAGGACCTCAAAAGGCCCATCCAACCCTACACTCCACGCATGTGGAACAAAGCCACGTAAATAATAGTATGAGTTGCCAGAAGTATCGTACTGTGCGGTAAACCGCTATACAGATGTATTGCAGTTGAAACAGCCAAATCAGATCAGACTTCATTCTCTTCATATCCCAAACCCGAAATCATAATGCAAATGCAAGGATGCACACCAAACACTGTCAATTACACAGACACAGAAGCTCTTAACCAGTCAATCAATTATAGAATCGATGTACACAGTTTTTGGACAGTCACACATTAGTTAAATAGAATGGGAAGTACGCATGTTCAACCGACCAAATCCAGAATCATTCATCACAATGCTTAAATGTTAGGTAACATCATATTAACGAGTCACTTAACTAATGCAACGATTGCATATACAGATATGTCTAAGTCAAAACAGAGTCCCGACTACCCTTACTAGAACCTAGCTAAGGGTCGGAACACACAGAACCACAAATAGGTCATTAATCAACATAGTACAAAAATAGGCGAGATAGGGCCACACGACCATGTGCCGGCCGTGTGGAAGTGCCCAGGCCATGTAGGGGTCTACACGCCCATATTAAGGCCACACACACCCGTGTGAAGGTCACATACGCGCGTGTGGAGGGGGCACAGGCCCGGGTGAGCAGCCCGTGTAACTCACTGTCCAAAAGTGCTAAAAATTAAGAACAGAGGAGACACAGTCGTATGGAGATCCCACACGTCCGTATGGGACACATGCCCGTGTGTCCAGGCTATGTGGCACCAAAATTCACCAAAAACCCTAATTCCCAATTTTAGACGACAGTGTGAGCCACCCATGTGGGCACACGCCCGTATGGCCACCCGTGTAGTCACGAAACCACACCGGAATAGGCTGCAAAATGTGACTTTAATGTTGAAACGATTTGCAACCCTCAATAACACAAAAATACACCAAAAAAACTTAGAATTTCAAGTAATTCCACTACAATAAACACTTTGATTGGTCAATTTAAAAAACACACAAAATATGTCAAAATTCACTGATCTAAAACATAATTTCAATAATGAAAGGAAAGTTTTCGAACCCACACCTGAATTCGCGATTCCAACACCAAAGAAGATCGAACGCCTCCCCAACACAATTCTAAAATCTTTGCTCGAAACCTTGAACTATCCAACAACCACCAATGAAAATTAAAAAGGAGAACTTAAAGGTAGAGGAACGTATAATTTTTAAATCCTGAAGAAAAATAAAAAGAAGAAAAGAAAAATAAAATCTAACAAGAGAGAGTGGGGAAAGAAACAAGAGAACATGAAAATCACTTTTTGAAGTTTTTATCTAAAAATATCATTAAAATTAAAATTAAAATAGGTATTTTGGACTTTAAAAACAAACTAAATCAAAATTATTTCCCCAAACCACACACATAACGGCTCAAACTCAAAACCCAAAGGTACACTAACACACAACAAACCACTAGACCAGTAGGCCCATTCTGTCACCCAAACGCGCAACTAAACATAATAGCACAACCTACTCACTGACCCTAACCTCAAAGCTCAAAACTTTTAACCCTAAAATTTAGGGTGTTACACCGACAATGTATGTCGATTACCGAGTCTTGTTTGAACCTTAGGAATCTGTAGGATACAAATGACATGTTGTAACACCCCTATCCCGTGTTCGATCATCGAATTAGGGTTAGAAGTGTTATCGGACAGATCAGAAACATTTACAGAATTAATCGTTCAACCATTCATCAATATCAATCATAATGTCCCTTAAGTAGGTCATCGAGATCTTAATCATGCTTGTAAACTGAGTCGGGACTAAACCGAAACACATAAGGAATTTCATAAAAATTTGAAACTTTTCTAACATACAGGGGACACACGGCCGTGGGGGTAGGCCGTGCCTCACCTACGGCTACTAGACACTCTCGTGTGTCCTCTCCGTGGTGGTATACTGCCAAATTCAACACGGTCACCAAACATGCCTGTGTGCTAAGGCCGTGTACCACTAGATCAGATACTGCCATTTCTCACATGGCCACCAAGCACACCCGTGTCTAGGCCGTGTGCAATTTAAGCCACATTCTGCCAATTTACCCACGGTCTTAGGCACGCTCGTGTGCCTCAACTGTGTGACATTATAGGCCCTTTTACAAGGCCAATATGCCACCCACTTAGGGTCTTCCTACAAGCAATATATATCTAAACATAATATGCATATATGGCAACCAAAACATATCAAATGGTTCACTTTATCTATACATTCAATAGCCAAATCATTCATATCATCTTTCAAAACAATAACACATACATAACCAAAGAAAAACTTCATCATTTAACTAACCATAAACTTGGTTATTTCATAGGCTTCTACCTTACCAAGATATGCATCAAATATCACATTCATTCAAGCATATTACCAAATTAAACTTGCCAAAACACATGGCTAAGTTCACTTAAAAAATATATATATATATATATATATACCTATCTAGCCTATACATGCCATAATTAGACATATACATTTTCAAAAGGGTACCAAAATAAGTTTTTGTAGTGTGATGACGATCCTTGATAATCCCGAGCCTTTAGTAGCTTCAACGACCTATAAAACAGAGAAAACACACACACAGAGTAAGCTTTCTGAAAGCTTAGTACGTCATATACAAATAAACTTGGCATAAAAAGTATATATGCAATTTGATACATTTGCACATCTCATTCATTTAACAATTTATCATGTATATGCTTGATTCATACTTATGACTACATTGGTCACATTTATCCATTCAAAACTCATTTGAAGCACATAGCTCATTCATAATTTTCCTTGCATCTCATTCACATTATCCTATTCAAACATACCTTTCTTCAAATCAAAGTCATATGCATACTTACCTTTCATGCATACTTAATGCACATTCAACATACTTGAATCGGATATTCATTCACTTAATTGATCATAGCTCGAATATACCATTCGTATTGCAAACTTGCCCGTTGAACCCTTAGGAACCTAGTAGGATACTCAGAAAGCTCAGAATAGTAGTACAATGCCAACGTCCTAGACGAGGTCTTACATGCACTCAGTATATCGATGCCACTATCCTGACGGGTCTTACACGTATGATCATAATGATGCCAACATCCCGGCACGTGGTCTTACACGAGTCAATATGATGCCGATGTCCCAGACATGGTCTTACTCATAAAGTTCATATTGATGCCTACGTCCTAGACGAGGTCTTTTACATAGAATTCATATCGATGCTTACGTCCCAGACGAGGTCTTACACAAATTTCAAATCAACGCCAACGTCTGGACGTGGTCTTACATGATAAAACAGAACAGATACCTATGTCATGACGTAGCTAATCCTATCTATTCCTATGTTTATATGGGACTTCTCGGCTTTATCACTATATAGAACTTATTTCAGAATTCACGCACTTAGCATCTCATACTCATTCATTTTCATCGATAGACATATGAATACATATATTCAATTCAATACAGATAAGTTTATTTGCATAGTGACTTACCTCGGATTTGATTTATCGAACGAAAATGGCTACTCCGTTATTTTCGCTTTCCCGCAATCTAAATCCATTTTCCTCGGTTCTTGATCTAAACATATTCAGAATTTATCCTTTTATTCACTATTTCATTCAATTAAATCCAAAGACACATATTTAGGGCTATTTGCAAATTAACCCTCATATTTGCACACTTTGACAATTTAGTCTATTTTTCACAAAACATCAATTTCATAAAATCCACACACACACATGCTTGGCCGAATCTCTCTAGGGACTATATAAGCCCAAATATTTCATTAAATTTGCTATTTAGTCCTTCAATTTACCATTTTCACAATTTAGCCCCATTTAGCTAAATTCAACAAAACTTCAAGAACAAAACATGTTCATCAAACACATATCTTTTATATTTCATATTAAACATCACAAATCACATGATTTCATCAAGGTCTCATTTCACAAACATCATCAATCTTCAAAATTAAAGCATGGGTTTAGAAGCATTCGAAGCAACGATTACGAAAACATAGAAATTATCAAAAACCGAAGTAAAAACATACCTTAATCAAGATTACCAATGGCCGAAAGACTCAAGCCCTATCACCTTCTTTTTCTACTTCAAAAATCGGCTAAGGAAGATGATATAATGGCCATCTTTTGTTTTGTTTTAATATAATGACATTAATAAACAAATTTCCATCTTTACCCTTCCATAATAATTCAAACAAACATACATTAAGGGCACATTTGTCCTTTGTTCATCCACTATCTAATTAGTGGTCTTATTGCCTCATAAGGCCTTCTCTTTTAAAAGTCATAACACCTTGATACTTAACAATTATCATGCTAGTTTTGCATTTAATGCAATTTCATCCTTTTTTTTTCAAATTAAACACGCAAACAGACAAATTCGCTTACGAAAATTTACCACATGCTAATTCACATATCAACGGCATAGAAAATAATATTAAAATATTATACAGACTCGGATTTGTGGTCCCGAAACCACTGTTTCGACTAGAGTATAAACCGGACTGTTACACATGTTATTAGGGTTACCGATTTGGTTGAGGTCTTGCATGTGTTGACACACCACATTTCGTGAGAGCTTACCGATTCTCAGCTCGTATGAGCTTACCGATTTGCAACTCGTGAGAGCATACCAATTCATAGCTCATATGAGCATACATGTATAGGAATTGATGGATTATAGTTTGGCACACTAT
Organism: Gossypium rotundifolium; assembly: GCA_025506655.1. Lineage (NCBI taxonomy): Eukaryota > Viridiplantae > Streptophyta > Magnoliopsida > Malvales > Malvaceae > Gossypium > Gossypium rotundifolium. The sequence goes on from CP106723.1 coordinate 123,742,902, forward strand.
GTGTGAGCTATCCTGAGTATCTAACTATATTTTAAATGGTTCAATGAACAATGTTTTGATACAATAATACATGAGTTCGATACGAACTATTACAGGTATACATATGAATTACATGAAAATGATATTACATGGTATAAAGGTATATGAAATGGATATGTATACGGAATTGGTTAATTGTTGAGCTCATCCATGACTTGGTTTATATATGTGTTTACATGACTAACATGGTTGATGTATATATGCTTAGGAATTTGACCAATATATGTTGGGATATGATTTGTTTAATTACCTTATATATGAAATGTTAAATTCTATGTTATGCGAACTTACTAAGCTTAAATGCTCACTTTGTGTAATTTTTGTGTTTTGTAGTGATTTGAAAGCTCGTTCGGGTTGGAAGCTTGTCGGAGCTATATCACACTATCCATCGGCTCCTTTGGTACATTCGATTTGTTTAATTTTGGTTATAATGGCATGTATAGGTTATTTTGGCTAGTGTTAGCCTATGTGTTTTGGTTGCAGATATGACCATTTGGTTTGAATATGCCTTTTGTGTAAGCATTGAATGGTTTTGAATTGGTACTTGTTTTAATAACTTATTTGGTGTTTTTAGTGCACAAGTTATATGTAAATTATATGAACATTTGGAGCTACTTTTTGTATTGCATATATGGTACATTTTGATATGTTTTTAAAGAGTAAATCAAATGGCATAATATAGCTTAGTTTTGGTTAAGCCTTTATTGCTTAAATGATCAAATTGTGTTTATATTTGCACATGTTTGCGAATTGCCATTTGAGGTGCCTAAAGGCATATTGGTTGTATGTGAATATACTACATGTTTAAGGCTTGATTTTTCTTGTTTTGGATGCATTAATATGGCTTGTTTATATGCACAATGTTGAGTGTAGGTTGATGCTGAATTGGATGAGAAATATGGCTTATAAAATAGCCTATTTTTGTACACATGAGTAGAGACACAGTGTGTCCCTTTTAGTTTTTAAAGGGTTGCAAGTCAGACTATTACACGGCCTAGCACACGGCCTAGCACACGGGCGTATGAGGTTGCTTCGAAGGGTACACGGCCTAGCACAAGGGCGTGTGACTTGACCGTGTGGCCTAAGTCAGTGAGTTACACTGGCACGAACATGGGCTGGGACACGGTCGTATGTCCCTATTTCGAATGCCCACACGGCTTAAGACACGGGTGTGTCTCTTAGCCGTATGACCCCTGTAATTTTGAAAATTTTTAACATTTTTCAAAAAATTCTTTAATTTTTCGATTTAGTCCTGACTTGTTTCTAATGCATATTTTGGGCATCGAGGGCTCGTTTATGGGACAATATGAACGATTTTGATTGGTTTTTGATATGTTATGAAATGTTTGAATTTCTATTTGTTTGAACTATAAACTACAGTAATACTCCGTAACTCTGTTCTGGTGACGAATACGGGTTAGAGGTGTTCATTTCTGGTCATCATCTCCGATCGAACAAGTTAGTGAGGAGAGATTTGATTAGTCTTGGGTTGTGACTTAAGTCATTTCATCACGCTTTCAAAGGTAAGATTCCTAGTTCTTATCGGATATAACATCCATTTTAGTTTTTCTGAGATCATCTTTTAATATTTCATGTATATATTTTGTTTGAACTTTTTCATGTTCTACTTTCAAATTCGTTTATGTCTTAACTCTAAATTGTCAAAAGGATTAAAACTTCGGTATTTTAGTAGAGTCCTCTAAGATCTTGCTTGTTTCTTTAACCTTTGACTTATCCTTCACCTTTCTTACTTAGAAAATAACAATGATAATAGTATACATAGTTTCAAGTATTTATTTCTAACACGAACATCATAATTAAGTAGATTAAAAAGCAAATTTGATCTTTTCGGTATTATTTTTAACATATATTTTCTTTTGATGAACAAGAATTTGTTTCTATAACAATATTATCATTTAAATAAATAAAAATTTTCAAAATCAACACTTAACTTTATTTTGTATATTGTTTAGTTTGCATGATGCAAAGATTTTTTTAAAGAGCGATTTGCAATCATTGTGACTAGTTTTTGGATTTAGTATAAGACGTTTAACATTATGGTGATGATTGATGGTTTGGTTGGAGTATATTATCATAGTTATATGAGAAATAAAAAGCATAAAAGATCCAATACTATATTATCATCGTGACTACTTTGGACATTGATATGCCTAAATACTTACTAAGGAAGAACGAAACTGTCATAAATGTCTTAGGGGTTTGTTCATAATATATGCAATTTATGCATACCTTACCTAGACAGGAAGGATCTATTGCTAATCTTAGAGTTCTTTGAGATGCAATGTTTGTAAGACAAAGATTAGGAGTTCAAAAGGTTGTCTTGTTTAAGGATGATTACAACTTTTGTCAAATCTAAACTCAAATGTGTACGTGTGTTTTGCAACAAATTTAAAGGGCTCACTTTAATTTTTTTAAGAATTGAGATTTGATTATATCAGCTAGTTTGCTACCTTAATTTGTTCATCAACAGCTCGTTTATTTATTATCCTTCTGTATTTCATCTTATTTAAATTTTATCAATAAATAATACTAGTTCTGCTCTGTCTTTATATCTAGCAATGAGAATTTCCACCTTTGATATTTTAGTGGATCTGTCCCTTTTATGGAGCCAATATAGTTGTACTTGTTCTTCATATTTTGACCAGATGTATATAAGCCCACGTTGGATCCCATAAAACAAAATCCATCTCTCTCTCTCTCACCCCTTTACTCCCCACTTCCTACTTGCTTCCTTCAGATTCTCTCCTCGTTGACCATCACTTCTAGCGGTTTTCCACCTCGTCTTAAGTTAGGTGAACCGCCTATCACCACCGCATTACCACCCTTGTTAGATCCTTACATCAACAATTGGTGCGGTGAGCATGAAACATTTCCTCCTCCCTAAATTTTAGTAAACTCCAAATAGAAGACCCCAATAACAATGCTCCCTCTGGTCATAGTCAAAATTATGGTCAAACATAAGACCATGGTCAGAATATGGCTCATGATCAAACCAACCTGAACTAAGAAGGTTACTATTATGACCTGTACTACTATTATGCTCAATATTACCGGCAACAATAATATCAATACCCTCAAGCTTACTCCAACCAAAACCCAAACCTTAACCTTCAACAAATATCAGTGCTTTAGGAACAATTTATGATGCTCCAAGAGCAATACCATGAATCACTAGAATCCCAAAAACATTAGCAATAAACATACTAGCAACAACAAAAACAACTATAGTACATTATGCAAGAGCTCTTGAATGGCCAGAGGCGAGATAAGGGTTAATGGGAAGATGAACAGGAAAGAGTCTCTTTGATTAGACAAGAGCATAATGTAAACAGAGGAATATATTGGGCAAAATGGGCTAGAGTTGACCTAAGAACTGCTCGTAATGTGCTACCAATAAGAGACGAAGAATATGTGCCTAAGCTAGTTTCAACTCGAGAAATGGCATGGAGAAATGAAGTTGAAATATTCATAAAAGAGATGCAGGATTTGCGGATGGTTCATTTAGGACACACAAAATGGATTTAGAAGCTAATGACCGCTTGGCCCCACACATTGTCACCATAGGATGCCCAACCAATTTCAAAGTCTCAAAGGCTAGGTATTATGGGAAAAAGGACCTTATTGATCATCTCGTATAGTTTAAGAGCTAAATGGAAATCTTGGGAGCCTTCGACGAATTGAAGTGCAAGGTTTTCCCCTTAACTCTACAGGTCATGCTATAAACTGGTATAATTCACTGCCACTAAGTTTTGTAAATAGTTTCAATGAGTTAGAAAAGATATTTGTGATGGATAACTTGATCACTATTTGATAGTGATTGCCTTTTCATGAAGGAAGATGTGATGGTTACCATAAGATAAAATAGGATTATATTGGGAGAACAGATATTATCCCAAAGAGATTAAGCATATCCTTTGAGGGTAACACACTTATGACAAGGTCATTGGACGAGCACTAAGTAGTTGCTTTCATAATAGTATGTCTTGAGGAGACTTCGGTCACGATACTATAGTGGAATGAATTCATGACTAAATGAGTTTATAATTAATAGGTGAAAAGTCGAAACTTAATTATAAATCATTTGAGCCTCAATTACATATGCCCAATCAACCCTTCTACTAGCTCGTTGAAACCAAAATGAATTGTGTGTTTGAATAAAAATGAACGGAATGAATGGAAAATGAGAAATGAGAAACATGTAGGAATAATTATGGTTTTCTCCGAAATGGAAAAATGGAATCATTTGCAAAATGAATGTAGGTTTTCAAAAATGGAAATTTGCAATCCCATATAAGATTACTTAAAAAATGATGGAAGAATAATTTTATGTTTTTGGACTATTTTGAAGCCCGAAAATGAAAATAAACCATTCGGTCATAGTGAACATGTTGAGTTCTAAAGTGAACATGTTGAGTTCTAACATATTGAATGAATTTTCTCAAAATTTTATCAGGGGTAAATTCATCAAAAATTTATTTGAGTAAAATTGGGATAAGAAAATTATTTAATATGTAAATATTAAAGTTTATTTTGGGAAATAGAAAAACTGAATCGGGTTGGATCACATTACAGAGTATCGGGTCAAAAAGGCCCAAGAAGTACTCGTAATTGAACTTGATATGAGAGAGGCCCAATAACCCTCATATAACATAAAAGAGGCTGCAACCCTAGTAGAAATACAAGGGAAAGTTGTTCACCTCTCTCTTACTCTAAGTAGGATGTTGTTTTTTTATTTAGCCTCTACAACTCTACAAGGATTCTACCTTCTCTTCCTATAAATAGATGGCATCGGTAGAGCTATTAACACAATTTTTGAGAGATTGTTATTCTGCCGAAATTTAGAGAGAATTTATTTCTAACTTATAAACATATTTTTCAGAATAACAATTTTACCAATTTCTATTGAAAAAGAGAGAATTTTTATTTTCACCCCAAAAGGATGACTTTTTTTAGTTCTATATTTTGATTCAATTGGTTCGAGCCCACACTCGAAGTAATTTGTGGTATGAGAATAGCAGAGAAGATCATTTGATTGAAAACCAAAAAACATCAAGGATCCACTTATCCAAAAACACATGTACAAATTCGGTTAAGGTTTATTACTATAAATATCATAAATCAGGTCAGTTTTCAAAATTTTAATTTTCTGCTGTGTAAGAAAACCATTTTCAAACCAGATTTTTTTCCTACACTATAAACATGACAAGTGAATAAATCTATAAGTTGATCTAGGATCTATTTTACGAGAGTCATGTCCAATTTACTGCCAGTCCAGTCAGCCACATCTATATCTCTATCTTTTGGAAGTCATTTGTTCCAATGCACATGACAAAGCATCTCTCTAGTTGGATTTGATAGATGACATATTAGTCTTTCATTCGGTTTGCTCATTTCAGATTATACTAAGGATATGTTTAGGTTATCTACTAATACATGTTGTCTTTTTGTATTACAATCCGACCACGTAATACCGCTTAGTATTAGTTAAACGTTAGATAACCAGTAAGTTAATATTTGCTTCCATTTTATTTTTGCGTGCAAAAACTATTGATGACAATATACAAAGAATATTAATGTAATCAATAGATATTTTATTAAACCAATATGTTCGAAAAATACAAGTATACATTAACAAAAATATTACACTAAGGATACTAGATCCCAATAGATTGTGCTGCTCTACCTTCATATGCATATTCAAAGGCATATGCTTAGAAGATTAATCATTTGAAGATGCTTAAAAATTATCAACCTCCAAAATTACAACAGTTCAATTGTGAAGGAAATTGATGTCAACTTGTCGCTTACTTCGTGGAGACCTATAATAATGCCAACACTAGTGAAGATCTCATGGTGAAATAGCTCGTCAATCATTGAAAGAAAATACTTTTGATTGGTACATTGATCTTTAGCCTACAATGATTGATAGCTAGGAAGCACTTGAATAAATATTTCTCAATCAATTTTATAGTACTTGTCACATTGTTAGCATGATTGAGCTCACAAGCTCCAAACAGTGGAAAGACGAGCCAATCGTCAATTACATCCACCACTAAAGGAATTTAAGTCTAAATGGAAAGAGTAAATTGCTAGAATCCTTAGCCATTGATATGTGCATACATGGCATGAATTGGGGCTTGGGCTACATTCTTTAGGGCATCAAGCCAAAGCCCTTTAAATAATTAAGTACTCAAGCTTACGACATGGACTTGAGTATGGAAACTGCTGCAAATCAAGAACCTTTTGAGCAAGTAATCCATAATGGTGGAAAATTTTAGCTGATGATGAAGATGTCTATCAGTATATGATCGTACATGTGAAGCCATATTCTGCTCAAGTCAAAGGTACAACAAAAGCCACACCGAAGGAAAGGAATGAAAAAAGTATCCTTTCATTGATGTTGATGTTCCAAACATGCTTGAAGAACTTTTAAAAGCTAAGTTGATTTGGTTGCCAAAAAATGAAGCAACTTGAAGAAGTCGGTCGAATAGATTATCCCAATTTTTGTAATACCACCCATTGATTAGTCATCCTCTCAAGAAGTGCTTTGTGTTGAAAGACAAAATCATTCAATTCTATGAAGAAGGGAAAATCGAGTTTGAAGAAGAAGTAGCATCATCAAACTTGACACCAGCCACTATGGTTTCTCAATTCAATATGATAGATAGAACTATGAAATTTGTATTTTTGGATCCTATTACACCGATTCCAAGCATAAGGAAGATAGTGGATTTCCAAAGGACTGGGGGCAATTGTTTGTTTCTTGGATATCAGAATGATCACGATTGGACTCCAGCCACATATAAAAAAAAGCCAATAAAAAGTAATGCTCCTAGGCATGCGATTAAATTGTCACATTGCTCTAAGTACGAGTCTAAATTGTTCATCCAAAATGTTGATGCTTTTAAACACGAGCTTAAACTATTTAACCTAAATGATTATGCTCTTAAGCATGAGCTTAAACTGTTCATCCAAAATAAATGATGATGCTCCTCAACACGCTTAAACTATTCACATAAAATAAATAATGAAACTTCTAATTATAAGTTTAAACTGCTAATCAAAAAATGATGCTCTTGAGTATGAACTTAAACTGCAAATCCAAAACGAAATTAAACTACGTTATAATTTGGTCCTTAAAAAATCAGGGTACGTAGACTTCTTTGTTTCATTGCCAAGTTCCGTCCAAATGAATATATATTAATGGCATCTTTTTAAAAAGATCTTCAAAGTTGAAAGCAAAAAATTTAAGACTAATATAGAAATTTTGGACTAATCGAATTCATCATTTGTCATTATTGTTTATCTTTAATTAAATTAAATTTAATTATTAAAGAAATAAATCAAAAAATTAATTCCTTTAAAACTCATTTATAAAGAAATCATATTCTTTTAAAATTATTTTATCCTCTAATTAATTAAATTAATATAAAATAAATAATAAAAAATATCCTATATTTTAAGATTTGCGTTTTATAACAACAAAGGTCATAACTAACAGAAGAATTGACTTAATTGGGTGATTTATTTCGAGGTGGCATGAATTGATTAAAATTACATAAATTTCATAATTGGGACTTAAGGTTGTTCAAATTTGGGGATGGCAAATTTAGTGTGAATTTGAATGGGCGGTGAGTTTACATGTGGTTAGTGTAAAAATAGTAGTGGCGATGGGATTAGATATTGTAACAATACCGTAACGTGAGACAAAAAATAAGGTAAACACACTGCATCACCCATTTAAACCCATACTTAAGAGATAAGGTTCTTCTTTAAAATTCTTTAAACATTAAATGTGTTTTTCAATAATTTTTTGAGAGTACTTTTTTAATAATTAAGATTAGAATATTGTTGAATTTATATTAAATTTTAAACATTTAAATTACATGATATGCCATGTAATTGCTTAAAATTTAATTAATAGATAATTTGTATAATTTTTAAAAGTTTTACATGTCATTAAATCTAAATTATCAATGTAGAACTCCACATTAGAAATTAACCGTAGAAAACTAACGAAACATCATTTTAGGGCAAATATCCCAAAAATACCAAAAAATACAAAATTATCGGAAAGGATGTGTTTCAAAATATTGACCCGGAAGGGCAATTTCCCCAAAAAGCGCCCCACGCCGGTAGCGTTTTTGGGAAAAAGGCTAAGCGGCGTCCGGAGAGCTTTAGGCCACGTTACCAAAAGCGCCTACCGTGGACGCCGCCTTTGTTGACGTGGCCTAAAGCGCTCCTCCGTGACGCGCTTTTAGGTCAAGCAAAATCAAAAAAAATGTGACCGTTGGACCCCAACGCATCAAAAACCAACGGGTAAAAAAAAACTATAAATACCCCCAACCCTTCATTTTTTCACACTTCAATCCTTTCTCATTTTTCTCTCAATTTTCTCTCAATTTGCTCTCAATTTTCTCTCAAGTTTCTCTCAAAGCCCTTGAAATTTACTCTTAAATTTGAAATAGTCTTCTACCATTTACTTAAAAAGCCCTTTATAATTTTTTAATATATTTATTTTTGGAAAATTAAAAAATCTTTATCGAGTACAATGGTCGGAGATTTACATCGCTTAGACAAAGAATCACATTGGCGCCCAAAGAATTGAGAATGGTAAGTTTGAATTTTAATTTTTCAATATTATTAAATTTTTTAATTATGCAATTTTAATTAATTTTGAATTTTATTATTTTTAAATGATCAGATTGGGTGTTGCAATGTTATATTCAAACATGCCCGGTCCCCATCACCATTGATCGAGAATTACTTATGGAAGCGGGTTTTTGCACGTGGCCCACGATAGGTAGGGGTTCAAGTTGGACCCGCTTTGATAAGCGCTGATAGAGAGGTGGAGACCCGAGACGCACACTTTCCATCTCGCCATGCGAAGAGTGTAGCATCACCTTAGAAGATGTGCGATTCTGATTGGGATTACTGGGTGGATTCGGTCGGTAGTCACCGGACCGTAACATCTCACGATTGGATGGTCGTATGCTACGAGCTCCGGGTGCCATTCCGGATAAATTGCAAGGAGGTCGGATCGATATGGTTTGGTTACGAGACATTCCGCAGCCGAATGAAGATTCGATGAAGATGAAAGAATACGATATGCACGGCATACATACTTGAGATAATTGGAGGCTATCGATGCCGGACGCCTCTAGAAACCTCGTCCACGAGATGGCTCTCAAACTTGTTGATTTCAGAGCAGCGGTGAATTCGGTTGGGGTCCGCCGTGCTATCGAGGTTGTATCGGGAGATGTGCGGGCGACGGTGGTCGGATAAAGGCAAAATCGGAGGTTGCCTATCACTACTGCAGCCATGGGCATGGTTTCGATTTTCATTTTACGCCCTCGACTCGACCGACCATATTCATTCCCATTGATAACGAGGTAAATTTAATATTATATTTTTCAATTATGTCGAGATTTATAGTCTAATTGCATGCTAAGAGTTTATTTAATTAGGTGGAACCATCCGAGAAGTCATGTTGGAATACCGACTCGCTTGAGGATATACTGGCTCCTATTCTATTTAATCACAAGTAAGTGTCAATTTCGTTATTATAATTTAGTATTTATGTATATAACTAATATTTTGGTAATGTTAATATAGTTTCAATGGACACCGATGAGGATCCCGAAATTGAGGCAAGAATTCCAGAGGAGTTCCTCCAAAATCCGAGCAGTTATACGTTAAGGTCCCGCTAATCACCTACGCGACCGTGGAGATGCACCAGTCGATCGGGTTCTGCGGCAATTTGGATGTCGACAACCGATTCCGTGGCTCTGAGGTGCTCGATGATGAGCACAAGATGTGGACTTACGGCGGCAGACACTGGATTGGCCAATATTTTGGTCGTAACATATCGAGAAGTGGGAGAACCCAGATGACTTTTTACCTAACCGGAACCGATCGTAGTTCCCGAGTTAGGCGTGCGTGCGAGTACATGCCATGGTTTAGAATCCATGGCAAGTCAGATCTGTTGTCGGTGAAGAGAGGCGACAACAAATTCGCGGCGAAGGAACGTCGGGCCCCTTTACATCCAAGGAGAAGGGGTGATGAGATCGGCCCAAGAACAAATACTTACACAATCACGGGCCCATCAACAAATACTATACAATCATCGGCCCATCAACAATACTTATACATCCACCGGCCCATCAACAACGCTTATACAATCATCGCCCATCACCACCGACAACACCGATAACACAATATCCACGATTTATGCCAAAGTGCACTCGCCTTACATGTATCCTCCTAACCCATATATGTTTCCTTTTTCTAGTCCCCAGTGTTGGAATCCATGGTCGGGTTCGAGTCCGTTCGACAACTCCTTTTTAGCCACCGATCGTGAGGCCGACATCGGTGTGGGATTAGAGGAGGTGCCGCTGGGGCGCTTCTTTCTACAGACTCCTTCACCAGACGGATGCGCCACCCCGCCTGGTTTATGCAAACACCTCCGGGTCATTATTTTATCAAGGTGGGTCATCATCGCAACACCTAGAACTGCACCCACCGCCGGGAGGGATCGGATTCTCACTTTGAGGTTCCACAACCCCACCGGAAGCTAAAGAAGGAGGAATCAGTACAGAATCACCGATCGCCTGCCATGGCACCGGGTTCCCACCGACATCCGCACTAAACCCTAAACCCCATAATTTGAGTAATTGTAAATTAATTTATAATTTGAGTTTAATTTTTTTGTAATTAAGGTTTAATTTTTGTAATTAAGTTGTAATATATATTATAAAAATTGAGTTTGTTTTTTTATTTAATTTTTTAATTTATTTAATTTTAATAACTTTGAAAAAATATGTTTGGTTTTTTTTTGTAAGTAAGTTGTAATATATTTAATACAATTTGAGTTTTATTTTTGTAATATAATTTTTTTATTTATTTAATTTTAATAACTTTTACAAAATATGTTTGGTTTATTTTTTTTGTAATTGTTGTATTATTTTTAATACAATTTGAGTTTTTTTTGTAATTTAATTTTTTAATTTATTTAATTTTAATAACTTTGACAAAATATGTTTGATTTATTTTTTTTGTAGTAATTAAGTTGTAATATATTTAATACAATTTGAGTTTGTTTTTTTTGTAATTTAATTTTTTAATTTATTTAATTTTAATAACTTTGACAAAATATGTTTGATTTATTTTTTTTGTAATTAAGTTGTAATATATTTAATACAATTTGAGTTTGTTTTTTTTGTAATTTAATTTTTTAATTTATTTAATTTTAATAACTTTGACAAAATATGTTTGGTTTATTTTTTTTGTAATTAAGTTGTATTATTTTAATACAATTTGAGTTTGTTTTTTTTTTATTTAATTTTTTAATTTAATTTTTTTGTAATTTAATTTTTTTGTATTGATCTCGCATTCTCGCCAATATACGTTGTTTTATTATTTGTGTTTGTAATTTAATATTAATTATCTTATATTTAATAAATTTGAGTTATTGTACAAAAGTTCACCGCTTTTCCTCCAAAAAAGTAGACATTACATAGCCAAAGAAGAGACAAACAAGCTAAGAACACGGTCAACTAGTCCGATTTGGACACGAGCGAGATGTATGGTCGGGTTCCTACACCACCCGCACACGCCGACTTTGGTTGGTCGGTTCTTGATATCCATATTGTTGCGTATTCTAGTCGAGGAAGGTCGACCTTTTGGTTTATGCCTCAATTTCTATCCCAACAGCGCCTTATACTTGCGCAAGTGATACCGATGGCCACTTACGCTCATCCGGATCGGTGGAATACGTGTCTCCACATCGTTGTACATGTTTTCTAATTTGTAGACTTCGCTCACATAGCTCATGGGGTCAAGACGAAGATTATGACAAGCCGCAAGTACATGAGCACATGGGTAACGGTGCATCAAATATCCCACGTCGCATGTCCTATTTGTCAAGTGTACACGATAATGCCCGCCAACAATACCTTGGCTCGATCATCAAACTCCGTGACACGAAACCATAGGCTATCGCGATCGTTACAAACCGTGTGCATAGTGTTCGCCGTGCCTTCCACGGTTAATTTCTTGCAAGACCTTCGGCTCCATACATGGCCTCCTTGCATCGCCCTCGATAACTCATTGCTTCTTCTAAATAGTGCCGCTAAACGAAAATATGTCTCCGAAAAACCGCCAGAATCGGCGATGACGGGTTCCTTTAGCACGTAATTTATGCATTCGCCAGTTTGTGGTCATATGACCATATCGTAGGTCAGCAATCATATGCTTGTGTCCACTGTTCAAAAGGAATATTGCACAGTAGTCTGCGCCTTCTGGCGTTATCTTCGCATAAACCGCCAACATCTCGTGAAAACGGTCTTTATTGATCTCGCACCACTGTCAATATACGTTGATATCGAATATTACATACCACTATTCAAATTGCGAATAAATCGAAAATTTCAAAAGAAATTATATTAATAGAAATTTCATACCCATATCGGTCACTTGTCGCTTCGCCTTTTTAGATCGGTGTTGCCCATAGTAGTTGGATGCCACATGCCTCGTGCAATATCGATGGTGTGTGCGATGCCACATGCTTCCTGTCGTTCTATTGCCGCAAGTATTCCAGGCCCCGATCCGATATAACGATATGTCGTTGAGGCGTATATGCCTCCTTAACCTAGATAGGAAGAAGTCCTACCATCACCGACTTCGGTGTTATTGCGAACGCAATCGAAGGATTCTCCCATCGTCTTGTGCCACAAATAGCAATAGCCGATGCGTATATCTACCATACATGAAGGTACCGTCAATTTGTACCAATGGCTTGCGATGTAAAAGCATCTCGGCATTGCTTAAATGTCCGTATCAGCGCTTGAACACTGCGCGCGTCCACGGAGCGGACGATCATTGTAGTACGTCGGTTCCGTTTCAATGTCTCGTTGTGCTACCGGACATATCTCTCAAAGACCTTACACCACCGCCACACTTCATTATATGAAGCGTCCCACCGACCGTGCAACTTTTCCAACGCTTCGCAGCTATCCAAGCCTTTCAGAAGAGGGCGTGTACCCCATTTGCTACTGAATATTGCCAATTAAGGCCCAGATCGTAGTTTTGGGATCGGCCTTCACCGTCGGATTATTAAATCACCAACATGTCCGAATCCATCCTCGGATGATCTTGTGTTACACCACAACGGCACGTTAAATAATGCAACATTACATAATATTAGTGTTATTCAAATCATTGAACACATAGTGGTACTGCATGCGGTAAGACATGTATGCGGACCTTTGTACTTCTTCACCTCCCACATCCCCGCCCTTTTCCTCAACGACGCCATGATTTTCCATGCACATGTGCCGTCTTGCACAAAGACACTTCGCCTCGCATACTATCGAGCTTTGATTTAACCATGGTGTAGTTAACCCCTGCCTCGATCTTTGTATTGTTTCAATGCACCAAGAAAAGTGTTCTTGTTGGAAAACGGTTACCAACTTCTAATTGGTCCGAATCCAACGAAGAATTTGTACGGTCACGCGTCCGGTGGTAGTTCAGAAACTCCAATGCATCATCTTGAGATAGATCGACATTATGCATGTCTTGTTTGGAGGCGAGTATGCCCCGAATAGCGGATCTTCTTCTTCTTCGTCGAACCGCCTCAACATCTTCAGTACAATTGGAACGGGCTCCGCTCGTAAAATAGTCCAACTTCGCACCGTCAGCCCTGGCTCCCGAGGTGGATCCACATCGGATTCATCGTCGATCTTCCATAACTCGCAACAAACGAGGGCCCTCATTTGGTGGATGCCGCGGTAATACATCATCCCTCCTAAACATCTTTCGTAAAGATTCCAATCGTATGTGGATTGCCATCCACTAGAAGTTGATGACGCCCCCAATGCGTATTTCGTCATTCGACGTCGATTGACGAATATGCATGTCCCATCCACCAACCGAGTGTCGTGCGGGGTTATGTTTTCCATACTACCACCGCACACGGGCACTTCGTGTTTTGCCTCCCACTTACGAGTGTCGACTGGGTCGTGTATTCCCTCGAACGATACTAGATGTTGAGGTCGCACCAGATCACTTGGAGATGAAAATTCTACATATAACTCGAGATAGGGCGATCCATCGACAAAATGAGTCTCCACCATTGCCTCAAGGCTCGAGGACCTTTGATGTCGAATGCGCCATATCTCACCGGATCGATCAAGCGCAAAATCTATACTTAATAGATCGAACTTTCATTGGCGTTGTTCAATATTTTACGCTAATTCTTTTGCGGTTCCACCAAATCGACGCTTCGATTAAAACTCAATCGCATTGTGTTCTCTCGATAAGAAAACAACACCATTTTCGTGTCACGACTTCACCATCGTAGTAAATAACACTATTAATACGTTCACTCATTTTCGGTTTTTTTTCTTTTTGCTTGAATGCTTTACTTGGCGAGAATGCAATTTGGTCGATGATAGCCTAATTTTGCAGCGGCATCGAAAGCAAAAGTCGTCCATGTGGGCGCCATCACTGCTCCGTAATAGTGCACCTATTTGAAGCGTTTTTAATACTTGCTGTTGAAACGCTCTCAAAATAATTTTACCGGAGACCATCAGAGTAAAAGCGCCCACGCGTGAGCGCTTTCCACCGGTTTGTTCAAACGCTCCTCAAAATTATTTTGCCGAGACTACTTGCCCAAAAATTAATTCATTTTCACATTGCAAGTGGATCGGAAAGATTCGCTAAAAAGCGTTCCATGGGGGAGCGCTTTAGGCCAACTTCAAAGAAAAGCGCCCTCGTGGAAGCGCTTTTCTGAAGTTGGCCTAAAGCGCTCCCCATGGACGCTTTTAGTCGATTTCAAAAACGCACCGACGTGGGCGCTTTTTTGGAAATTGCCCTTCCCATCAATATTTTTGAAACCCGTCCTTTCCGTAATTTTTGTATTTTTTGGTATTTTGGGATATTTGCCCATCATTTTACTCTTATTCATAATATACAAATGTTAATTTATTCATTTTTAATTAGAGAGATCAAATTGCAATACAAAATATAATAAAGGGACTTTTATTATATTTTTACCCAAAATTTTAAAATTAGACCGATAGTCAAATTAGTTCGTTAATTTAACTGGTTCAATTGATTTGACTGGTCTATTTAATTAGATTAAGTAAATCATTAAAAAACTTATAAAAACTAAAAAAATATATTAAAAATTTGATTCCAACACTCAATTTCGATTCAACTTATTTTTATCTAAGTCAATGGATTCTCGAATTAACTTATTCAATCTACTTCTCCAAACTAATATTTTGACTAGTTTCTGATGGTCTAAATGGCCAGGTCAGTTTAAACAGCCTTCCTTTTAGGTCAAATTTGTCATTTCCGTCAATTTTATAAGTAGATTAAAAAAAAAAAAAAAACCCTTAGTGGTTAGTTATAGGAAAAAGGAAAAAAATGGCGAGGTTGGGAAACGGTTAGAAAATGGTTTTACAAAGAGCAACGTGTCGGTCAGACTAGTGTTTCTCCTCCTTTTCTTCTTCATCCTATCCTTCCCAAACAATAAAAGCAAAACCACCCTACCATTACAGTACCCTTTCTCTCTTTCTCTCTCTCTCTACAGAATCTATAGCTTCCTTCCTTCACTCCCATTCCATGCCCAATCGCCTGACATCTGATCTTTAAAACTAATATTTCCCAATACTTGTTTTCTACGTCTTTATTTTTTTATTTAAAAAAAAAAGATAAATGGATTCCCTTCATGATTCAATATCAGCGGCGAATACCGTCGCCACAAACGGCAACACGGTGCCGCCGTTCCTCAGCAAAACATACGACGTGGTCGATGATCCATCGACCAACTCCGTTATCTCGTGGAGTAGCGCTAACAACAGTTTCGTTGTCTGGAAAGTGCCGGAGTTTTCAAGGGACCTTCTGCCTAAGTATTTTAAGCACAATAACTTCTCCAGCTTTGTCAGACAACTCAATACTTATGTGGGTATTTCTTTGATTTTGTTCATTTTTTTTCTTTTCTATCTTATTATTATTATTATTATTATTATTATTATTAGTTTTAGACTTCCAATTCTTTGAACATATGTAGGCTGATTGATGTGTAATTTCTTGAGGTAAATTACGATTTTGAGGTTTAAAGGGGTTCTGAATTCGTTTGGATTTTCACGGTTTTGGTTTTTTCTTTTAATGGAAACTTGGGTTGCTATTATATGGCTTTAAGAAATATACATAGATGAGATTGAAATGAACTGTGAATAGTTTTAATGATGAAGTTGCGTGGGAGGAGAGATTTTAGAACCATATTGGTGTTGGATCATGAATTTATGGTATAGTAATTGTCTAAACTGAATTAAATTGGAACTGGGAATTGCAACCGTAATGTGCTGATTATTTTGTTTAGTATTAATATTAATAACAACAATCTTAAATATTTCTTAGTGCATTTCGAAATTGGATATTGGGTAGCTCTTAGCTTATGCAGTTCCTGTTGTTATATAGGATTGTCAATGGCATGCTGATGATTGGTTGAAAACCATTTTCCATGGAATGCACATGCATGCCGAACTAGCCATTTTTATATGTTGACCAATTTTACTATCATATAAAATGATACTACTTATTGCAGTTCTTTCCTATTAATCTTATATGTTGAATTTGAATTAAACAAAGTATATTCATATATAGTGTTTTTGCTCTCAGATCAGTAGCTGAAATGTCTTGCGTTTGTTCCATGTGTGCTTTTTATATTGATTTCATGTTTTTGAAACAAATTCTATGTCTTTAATGATGTTTTTTGTTTAAAATGCCATCAATGCTGGAGATGCATACATATTCCATGTTTTTACCGCTGTTGATTCTTTTTCTTTGTTCTTGCCATGTTTGATCTAACTACATTTGATCTGAGTAAGATGCTAAATTCAGGGGATTCAGTAAATTGACAATTCATTTCCTGATTTCTTCATGTTAGCTTTTCTTCTTTTGATTTTTCTTTTTCCAAGTTCTTTTGGCTCTAAAAATGTTATTTTAACCAACAAGTGAACTAAACCATGATCGAGAAACTAGGAGAGTATTATTTGTAAGCTTATGACCCATGGGCTGTAATTCAAACTTTGTTTGTTGGAGAGGGTGGATGTTATGGATTGAATTCTTCTGATCACCTTTTCTTTTTCTTGATCTGAAGAACTCATCGAGTTGTCATTGTGTTTGTTATCTGCAGGTTTAAGTATATGCTTGTAATTACTAACTGATTGTGGTCAGGCATTGGGGCTCAAACAAGACGGATGATATGTGATTCAATTAGATATTAAAATTCAATCCTGCTTTACACATATGTGGGCTTGCTACTGTTTGGAAAATATACATGTGATAACTCGTGTCATTGATCATCATAATTTTTTCCCTTTAGGGTTTTAGGAAAGTTGACCCAGACCGTTGGGAATTTGCAAATGAGCTGTTCCTAAGAGGTCAGAAACATCTCTTGAAAACTATCAGCAGGCGGAAACCTGCTAATGTCCATGGTAATCAACAACATCAAGTTCATAGCTCGGCAGTTGGAGCTTGCATTGAGGTAGGGACGTTTGGGCTCGAAGAAGAGGTTGAAAGGCTTAAGAGGGACAAGAATGTTCTCATGCAGGAACTTGTTAGGTTGAGACAGCAGCAACAAGCCACAGATAACCAGTTGCAAGCTGTTGGCCAGCGTGTACAGGTGATGGAGCAGAGACAGCAGCAAATGATGTCTTTTCTTGCTAAGGCCATGCAAAGTCCAGGTTTCTTAAGTCAGCTTGTACAGCAGCAGAATGAAAGTAACAGACACCTTAATGGTGGAAACAAAAAGAGGAGACTCCCCAGGCAGGATGAAGAAAATTTAACCGGTGAACATGGTACCATATTTCCTAATAGACAGATTGTAAAATTTCAGCCATCATTGAATGAGGCAGCGAAAGCAATGCTGCACCAGATATTGAATATGAACACATCACCTAGGCTGGAACCTTCGATAGATAACCCTGATGCTTTCATGATTGATGGTATTCCTCCTTCCAATGCATTAGACAGCACGAGCTGCTCCAGTCGAATTTCTGGAGTGACACTGTCAGAAGTCCCACCAGCTTCTGGACAGTCTTATCTGCAAGCAGAATCAGGTTTTCCTAACAGTTGTCCGTCTACTGCCACTCATTTAACAACTGAGAATACTAACTTGGGTAAAATATCTGATATAAATCAGCATAAATCACAAAAAGAAGCAGTTTTTCCCAGTGTCCCTCATATGCAAGGGGTTGTGACTGATAATAATGTTGGCTTTACAAAAGCAAGTTCAGGAGGAGGGTCTGAGAGAGTGAATGCAGAGAACGTTGACCCAGTGTCAGCCATTTTGAATGGTGCTAGACCAATACAAACGGATAACTTTTCTAGTGGTCATGATATGGACATCATGTTGGATGGAACCCCCAAGCTTCCAGCAATTAGTGATGTTTTCTGGGAACAGTTTCTTACAACAAGCCCCCCCAGTGGGGACTCTGATGAAATTAACTCGAGTTCTCCAGAAAATGGCGCAAGTTGTGAACCTGAATTACTGTTGGGGAAGAATAATGGGCGTGGTAGGATTCAACATACGAATCATCTCACAGAGCAAATGGGCCTTCTTACAACAGATAGCCGGAGAGGCTGATGCCCTACAAATTGTGTACGTGTATGGTTCTAACTCTTGCATCCTTTTTTTTATTTTTCTGTCATCGTGATAAGGTCATTTCTTAATAATAATAATAATAACAACAATAATAATAATGCTCTGCATTGTGTTCGGCTCCTATTGAAATACATAGTGTCATCCTTTAAAGAAATTGCCCTTACGACGAATAAAAAATTTATTAACATGTATTTTTTTATTTTTACTAATATAATCCTATTTGTTTTAACATATGATAATTCCTACACTTCATTCTTACTGCATATACAAGGGCAAGGGCTTGTTCAGAATCCCTTTATTGTTTTGATCTTCAGGCTGTGGATAGTCGTCTCGATCTTTGAATTCGCTACAACTTCTTTTGAGTTTTTCAAAAAAAATTCTATGGTTATTGCAGAGGTTAATGCTGCTGCTGATGATAATGATCTGTGAAGTTGGGTAGAAAAGAGGAACTTTTGTTATTAAAAGGAGTTATTTACAATGTCATTGTTCTAATAGCATAACAACATGTCTTCCAAATGGTTGTTATCCAATGAAACACCCATAATAGTAATATATATCATTTAAGAAGAGTATGTTAGGGACATCCCTCTTTTAGCCATAGATGAATTTTAGGATATAGATTCTCACTTGTAGAAAATAATATCTGGGTATTGCTCTCTTTTTGCCTTTTCCTTGCTTTATATGCTTACAAATGTTTGATTGAAATGGTCGCAGCTGGAAATTGTGATTAGATAATTTTCACTATTTGTTATTGAGATCCATCTTCTCTGGACTCCAGTAAAGTGAATTTGACACACTGGGACATGGAATTATGGAGGTATGATAGTGGTAGTTGGTATCGAATCATTATTTGATTGTTCAAAAGTTAAAAAGGTACCAACATTTCTGTATCCATTTTTGAACAAATTAAACTGAAAAGTAAATAATAAGGATAAAATATCTAATTGAAAAGTTAACCACATTGTCACACTGGATATCAGATATGACAACTCATTACCTCATTTTTGTATGATGAAAGGATATTCAAGACGGAGGTTTTAAGAAATAATCTTTTAAAAATTTTCAATTGATATCGGAATATTATATCCTGGAATTTCTTTTCAAGGACGAGATTAAGAACAGGAGGAAGATTGGGTGGAGGAGGCTTTGACCTTTTAGAAGTGGATTTTTTTCGAGGCAGAGGGATTGTGCATCATGATTTTATTTGCAAGAATATTAGTTTTTCCGTTAACATGTTTAGTATCAAAGGATAACTTAGAGAATCACAGGAACTGTGGGTGAGGGATATTTTTTTGCTTGAGTTTTAACATTTGTGTACCAAGAAACGATGTCGTACTAGATGAAATTCAAATTTTGAGATACAAGGTGGAGTGGTAATGGATTGAATCTTCACATAGATGTCTCATTTAATTCTTCAAAAAAAAAAAAAAAAAACAATAAATTGCACTCCAATATTTATCGCTAGCGTCTGTCTGAATAATTCTTTTTCCACCAGAAGGTGTTTGCAATGGTGGCAAATCCTAGAGACTTTGTTTAAGCTTCTGGAATGCTGTTGTTTGAACTTCCTTCCATGGAGGGGGATATTTTTTCAACATCTTGCTCAAAGGATTAGTATACTTGAAAATTTTTGGAATAAAATCTCTAAGATAATTGACCATCCCTAGGAATTGTTTGATTTGTTTCTTTGTCAGATTTTCATTAAGAAATTTCAATAATATTCTTGTGCATTATGGGGACCAAGTTGATACTTCTCTGATGTTCACCCCTAAGAATTCTATCTCAGGTTTGTCGGTCTGCATATTTCTTTCTGACAGCATAATTTCATATTGAAGGACCAACTGCTTTAACTAATTTATAAGAGCAATATGGGCTTGTTCATCTGAACTATACAAAAGGATATCATCAATATATATCAATACATTATCGTGGAAAATCTTGATCATGGCCTTTTTTAAATAGTGATGGAGCTGTTTTCCGACCAAAAGGCATTATTGACCATTGATAATGTTGATTTGGTATGTAGAAACTTGTCTTGGGCCTCTCTACTGCCTCTGTTCCAGTTGCCAAAGTCCAGCTTTGACAATAAACTTAGAAAAGATCTTAGCTTTTTCTAAACTGGAAAACAATGAGTTTCGATTGGGTAATGAGAATTTATCATCTCGAAGAAAAAGATTCAGAAGCTGATAGTTGATCTCCAATCTAAGTTTTCCTCTAGCTTGCTCTGCTCTTTTGTTGACCTAGAATGCTTCACATCCCATTGGGGATTTTAGGGTTCAATCAACCTTTGTTGTTGAAGCTCTTTACATTCTTGTTCAGCTAGCTTTTGATGATCATAATTAATTCCTATATGGCTTGCCTTTGTGGGATTGATATCTTCATTTCTTTTGAAATGAAGTTTGATGAAGAAATCTGAATTCTTCCATATTGACTCATCACATTTTCATAAAAACTCAAAATATGAGTCTACAAAAGCTTCATCTTTGACCACCTAGACAATCTATTGGATTTTTTTTTGACTCAATGTCAAACAACTTGGAAATTGATACAAAAGGTTCAAACATCTTGAATTGGACCCCATCAGGTAGATTTAGATGTTGAACGTTGGTGTATAAATCAAACCCTACAATAATATCTTGATCACCATACTGGAAACCATATAGGAATAAGAATGCAAAGAGCTTAAACAACAAAGGGTTGATTGAACCCTCAAATTCCTAATAGACATGTGAAGCATTCTATGTCAAGAAAATACCAGAGCAAGCTAGAGAAAAATTCATATTGGTGATTGATTATGAACCACTTAATCATTTTCTGTAAGATGATAAATTCTCAATACCCAATCAGAACTCATTATTTTCTATTCTGGTTGAAGCTAAGATATTTTCTAAATTTGATCTCAAAGCTGGATTTGGCAATTGGGAATAAAGCCAGGCCCAATACAGGTTTTTGCCTACCAAATTAGCATTATCAATGGATAATAATGTCTTTTGGTCTGAAAACAACTCTATTACTATTCCAAAAGGCCATGATCAATGTTTTCTAGCCCATCATGAATAATGACTTGATATATATATTGATGACATCTTTCTATATAGTTCAAATGAACAAGCCAATATTGCTCTTCTGAATTAGTTCAAGTAGTTGGCCCTTCAATATGGAATTATGCTGTCAGAAAGAAAGATACAAACCAACAAATTTGAGATAGAATTCTTAGGGATGAACAAGACAGGTTTTTGCCTACCGAATCAACATTACCAATGGATAATAATGTCTTTTGGTCTAAAAACAACTTTATTACTATTCCAAAAGGCCATGATCAATATTTTCTAGCCTATCATGGATAATGCATTGATATATATTGATGACGTCTTTCTATATAGTTCAAATGAACAAGCCAATATTGCTCTTCTGAATTAGTTCAAGTAGTTGGTCATTCAATATGGAATTATGCTGTCAAAAAGAAAGATACAAACCAACAAATTTGAGATAGAATTCTTCGGGATGAACATTAGAGAAAGAAAGTATCAACCCAGATCTCATATCGCATAAGAGTTATTGAAATTTCTTGGTGAAAATATGACAAAAAAAGCAAATCCAACAATTATTAGGGATTGTCAATTATTTTAGAGATTTTGTGTAACAACTTAATTTTCAGTGGTGCCGAAAACAGTGATTCGAGATCACTAAATCTAATGAGTGAGTTTGAAAATTTCATAATTAATACTTATTAGTTAAGTAAGATTTTAGAAATATTTTTGAATTAGTGAATTTTGTGATTTAAAATAATTTATTAGGTAAATTGGGTCAATAACGAGGAAACGAGACCTCGATTTCATAAACTAAACCGTAAATATTTTTATAAATATTTACGAAATGTCATTGAGTTAGTATTAAAGTTTTGTTAGAAAATTTTAACGTTTTAATAGTTAATTAATTAAAAAGGACTAAATTGAGAAAGGTGCAGAACTTGTTAAAATAAGTAAATAGCTTAAATAGTAATTAAAGAAGGATTTAAAAGGCAATTAGACCCAAATTATACAGGCTGGACGGTATGGGTATAGAAATAGACAAGAAAACAATGTGAACTAAGGACAAAATTGTAAATTTTGTAAATTAAACAAATAAAACAATGATTAAATTGAAAATCTAGATATTTCTTCATCATTCTTCAGCTAAAAATGACATAGGAGAGTCCTCTAAGCTGGTTTTTCATATTTTTGCACCATATCAAGAACCCGAAGATAAACGCGAAAAGAGAAACTAACAGAATAGTCCCCGAATTGCTACAACTGCTATAAACTACCCCAGGTAAGTTCATATGATTGAATTTTATGATTAATTGTTAAATTAGAGATGATATATTGTATTATTTTACATCTTGGTTATTGAATTATGAATATTGTAATGATATGATAATTGAATTAAAAGTTCAAATTAAGTGGAACGTAGGATTGAGTATGATCGTTCCGTGTTACAAGATGAGTTGACGGATAAGACCATGGTTGGACCATGAAAAAGTGTTAAATATAAGACCATAGCCGGGTTTTGGCATTTTAGTGAAAAGACCATAACTGGGTTATGGCATCGTGTACGTAAGACCATGGTTGGACTATGGCAGTATATGTATAAGTGTAAGACCATAGCTGGGCTATAGCATCCTAATGATAAGACCATAACTGGGTTATGACATTACGAGTGTAAGACTATGACAAGGCCATGGCATTATATGTGTAAGACCATGGTTGGACTATGGCATCAAGGAAACGATGTACTCAAATCCGTAAGACATTCTCTAATTTAACAAGTATTGGTAAGTATCATATGGATTTATTGTGAGAGAATCTATGAAGTATTTGATATTGAGTTCAAGCACGTGAATTATATTAATTGAAATTGTGATTGGCAGGCAATGTTAGTGAGTTGCTATGTTTAATATTTTATTATAGTTTGTTCGGTAAGATTTATTTTTTTAAAGCCTATGAACTTACTAAGCTTCTATAAGCTTACTCTTGTGTGTTTAATGTTCCTTGTAGATTGACGTGAGTTTGGAGAGTCGGATCAACACATCGGGCCACACTATTCAGATTTCTCTGATAAATTTTGTAATACAACTTATGGTTTATATGACATGTATATGATTAGTTTAGAAATGAGTTAAACTTGAAATATGGTTGTGAATGATACTTATGTTTATGTTTGTATGCAAATACTTAGTAGTAGTTTTTAATAATCAATGAATGGAATTAAAATGGTAAGTTTATGCTAATGAGTTTTATGATGACATGTTATATCTAAAACATGATTTTTGGCTTGTATTGGTTGCTTGGTTGGATTATATTGGTATATAAAAGTGTTGTGTGTAGGTTGATAGTAAAAAGGGTGAGAAAATTGGCCTTAAAATGGTCTATTTTCATCCACAGGGGTAGAGACATGGGCGTGTGTCTCAGCCGTGTGCCACACACGGCTAAGCACATGGGCGATCTGGCCGTGTCTCCCCTGCATCTTAAAATTGAGAAACAGAATGCTCAAAATTGAGCACACGGGTAGAGACATGGGCGTGTGTCTCAGCCGTGTGAGGTACACGGCCTAGCACACGGGCGTGTGGTTGGCCGTGTGACTTAAGTCAAGGAGTTACACGGAGTAGGACATGGCTTGAAGCACGGGTATGTCAAAAGGTCAAACGAGCGTGTTCCTTGGCCACACGGGCGTGTGTGCCCTGCACCAAGGAAAAATTTTGAAATTTTACGACAAGTTCTTTGAGTTCCTGATTTAGTCCTGACTTGCATATAATGTTTAAAATTTGGCCTCGAGGGTCCATTCAAGAGACAATATGATTAGTTTTGATTATGAATAATAAATTACATGAATTATGTGTAATTGTTCGATAAATTTTTGTAATACTCTATAACCCTGTTCTGGCGACGGACACGGGTTAAGGTGTTACATTTTGTTCCAAAAATTTTGAAGTACACCAATTTTTAAGAATATGCTGAAAAAAGATCGCCAAATTGTCTTCTTCATGGAGACAAAAATTAATTCAAGACAAATGGAGAAAGTCCAAAGGAAATGTGGTTTTCTGACTGGGATTGACGTAGCTGTTGATAGCACTCAAAGTGGTCTTTGTATGTCCTAGGATATGGACAATATCATAACTCTTAGAAGTTTCTCAATAAATCATATTGATGTGTAGGTGAAGGCAGGTGGAGAGAATATGACTTGGTGACTTACTGGGTTCTATTGTTCTCCCAATGTGCGATTTAAAGAAGATTCTTGAAATCTTTTGAAAGAGCTTGGACGAGACCAAGGTTTACCGTGGATGGTTTGCAGAGACTTCAATAAGATCTTTTATTCTTTCGAAAAGAAGGGAGGTCTACCACGGGATAGAGGACGAATGAGAATTTTTTGGGATACCTTAACTGACTATCAATTATAGGATTTGGGATATATGAGGCCTTGGTTTACATGGAAGAGGGGGGATTTACCAAAGAATAATTTTCGGGAAAGGTTGGATAGTGGAGTTGCAAACTCAGCATGCTGTTTGGCTTTTTTGAATTTCTCAATCAAGCATCTAGCACATTCATTCTTTGATCATTTCCTGCTACTCATATATACCAGTTAAGAGGAACACAAACCGTCAAAATGCATTTTTAGGTTTGAAGTATTGTAACACCCCTAACCCTTATCCGTCGCCGAAACAGGGTTACAAAATATTATCGGGCTTTACGGATTAAATACAAAGATTTCACAACCATTAACATACATATCAAGATTCATTCATTTATCACTCATATTATCCCTTATATAGGCCCTTGAGGCCCAAAAAATGCATTAGAAATAAATCAGGACCAAATTGGAAACTTAGAGAATTTTTCCCTAAATTTCAAAATTTTTCTTAAGAGCAGGGAACACACCCTGTGTGCCCGACTGTGTGGTTCACACGACCAGAAGACACGCTCGTGTCTTAGGCCGTGTAGGGATTCGATGTGAGGCATATGGCCGTGTCCCAGCCCGTGTCCAGTTTAGGGTAGCTACTAACTTGGGTCATACGGCCAACCACATGCCCGTGTGCTAGGCCGTTTGTGAAGTGCAGGGGTCACACGACCAAGTCATACGCCCGTGTGCTAGGCCGTGTGCAAAAACCTGAGCATTCTGTTTTGAAATTTCAAGGCCCAGGGGACACATGGCTAGACTACACGCCCATGTGTCAGGCCGTGTGCCACACACTGCTGAGAAACACGCCCGTGTCTCTACCCGTGTGGACGAAAATAGGCCATTTTAAGGCAACTTTTCTCACCCTTTTTGATATCAACCTATAAACAACAATTCAATATACCAAATACCCCAAATTAAACAATAAACTCAAGTCAAAAATCATGTTTTAAACATAATAAGCTGTCACAAAATTCAATTGTATAAACTTATTAAGTTTGTTGGATTTAAATATAAATCTTACCGAACATACTAAAACAACTCATTTAAATAAAGCAATTAATATACATTTCCTGCCAATCACAACTTCAGTTGATGAATTCACTTATTTCATTTTAGAATCAATAATATCATTGAGTCTTCAACCATTAGTATCAAATGTCACTTACTGAATTATCAACCTTTATCAGACTAATGAACATCTTACGGATATGAGTACATCGTAAACTAAAGCCTGAGGGCTGAACAGAAGCACATAAGTGCTAACAGAAACCCGTAAGGGTTGAACAAAAGCTCATAAAAGCTGAACAAAAACCTAGTAGGGTTAAACTGAAACTCGTAAGAGTTGAACTGAAACCCATTAGGGTTAACTAAAACTCATATGAGTTAACTGAATGAGAGCTAAACAGAAAGTAAACACGAAAGTTTGCAACAAATACTAAACCTCAGTTTACTTGGGTAATTTGCCGTCAATTCCTCTTTTGCACTGAACGATTATATTCAATCCCGCGTTCTGTTTGTTTCGAATATTTGATTCAATTTCATAATTTATTTTCAACTAATAATATAAATAAATACATATTACCATTCATCAGTTTAACAAATAACATTAAAAATTTAACCATACGAACTTTCCTGGACTAAATTGTAGAATTTGTAGTAATTCGAACTATTCTTCTAATTTCTCTTTCCTTCGTTGATCTACATGCTCTTGATATGAAGCAAAATATGAAAACCAGCTTTGAGAGCTCTTCAATGGTGTTTTTGGACAGAAAATTGATGAAGAAAAATGTCTAGAAACTTTTAGATTTTTCAATTTGATATTTAAATTTCATTTGTTTCCAATTTTGCCCTTTAATCACATGATTTTTCTTTTCTTTTTAGCTTTGTCGCCCCAGCCTTCTAATAGGTGTCTACTTGCCTATTTGGTCATCTTTTAATTACCTCTTAAGCTATTTAATCATTTTAACAAGTTTTGCACCCTTTTCAATTTAGTCTTTTTTTAATTAATTGGCTATCGAAACATTAAAATTTCCTAACGAAACTTTATTACTAACTTAATGACACTCTGTAAATATTTATAAAAATATTTACGGCTCGGTTTATAAAATCAAAGTCTTGATATGTCGTTTTTTAGATTAATTAACCTAATAATTCTTTTAAATCACAAAATTCACTAATTCAAGAATATTTCTAAAATCACACTTGGCTCATAATTATTAAATAATAATAAAATTTTTAAACTCACTCGTTGGATTTAGTGATATCGAATCACTGTTTCTAACATGACTGAAAATTAGGCTGTTACAACTCTCCTCCTTTAGAAAATTTTGTCCTTGAAATTTGTTACTTGAGAACAAGTTCGGATACTGTGATCTCATTGATTCTTCGATTTCACATGTTGTCTACTCTGAACCATGACGATGCCATAACACTTTAACTAACGGTACCCGTTTATTCCGTAATTATTTAACCTCTCGAGCTAAAATTTTTACTGGTTCTTCTAAATAAGTCATATGCGGTTGAAGTTCAATTTTAGTGTGAGGGATTACATGTGAAGGATCTGATCTGTACCGTCTCAACATAGACATATGGAACACATTATGAATTTTCTCAAGTTCTGGAGGCAGAGCTAGCCATTAAGCCATAGGGCAATTCTTTCTACAATTTCATATGGTCCAATAAATCTTGGACTCAGTTTCCCTTTTCTGCCAAATCGTAACACTCTCTTCCACGATGAAACCTTTAAGAACACTCGATCACCCATATTAAATTCTATTTCTCTTCTTTTCAAATATGCATATGATTTACGATTAGAAGTAGCTTTTAAACTGTCCCGGATAATTCAAATTTTTCTTCAGTTTCTCTAATCAAGTCGACTCCTACTAGCTTGGATTCACTCAATTCAGACCAATGCAATGGAGTCTTAAATTTTCTTCCATAAAGAGCTTCAAATGGTACCATTTTGATACTGGATTGATAAATATTATTATATGGAAATTTGGCTAAGGGTAAGTACCTTTCCCAGCTATCTCCGAACTCGAGTATACAACATTTCAACATGTCTTCTAAAATCTGAATCACTCGTTCAGATTTCCCGTTAGTTTGAGGATGAAATTACTCCAAAATCTTGATGTAAATCTTGGATCCCAATCTGAAATAATGGATGTGGGGACCCCATGTAACCTCACAATCTCTAATATATACAATTCTGCTAACTTCTCAAGTGAAAAGTCTGTTCTGACCAAATAAAATGTGCTGACTTAGTTAATCTATCAACAATCACCTAGATCGAATCTTTTTTTCTCGGAGTCACAGGTAATCCAGATACAAAATCTATAGTGACATGCTCCAATTTCCACTTAGGAATCATGACAGGTTGTAGCAAACCTGTTGGTACCTGATGCTCTACTTTGACTTGTTGACAGATCAGACACTTTGCTACAAATTCACAAATCTCTCGTTTCATACCCGGCCACCAATACATCCGTTCAAATCATAATACATTTTTGTGCTACTTGGATGAATGGAATACATGCTATTGTGAGCTTCAGAAAGAATATCATTTTTCAGACCTGAATTATTCGGAACACAAATTCTATTGCGATAATGTAACATACCGCTATCATCAATATTATACTCTGAACTTAACTTATCCTGAACCATCTGTCTTTTTAGCACCAATTTTGGGTCATCATCTTGTAATTTTTGAATTCGCTGAAAGAACACAGGTTTTGCTTTCAACTCTGCTAATACAGAACCGTCTTCATTAAGAGACGAATGAGTGTCCATAGCTCGAAGTGCAAACAAAGATGGTTTTCTACTGAGCGCATTCGCAACCACATTAGTCTTTCCCGAGTGATAGTCAATAACCAAATCATAATCTTTCAGTAACTCTAACCACCGTCTCTACCTCAAATTCAACTCTTTCAAAGTCATCAAGTATTTCAGACATTTATGATCTGTGTACACATAACATTTCTCACCGTATAAATAGTGTTTCCAAATTTTCAAAGCAAATACAATGGCAGCCAATTCAAGATCATGCGTAGGATAATTCTTCTCGTGTGATTTTAATTGTCGAGAAGCATAGGCCACCACTTTTCCTGTCTGCATTAATACAAAACCCAAACCATTCAGAGACGCGTCACTATAAATAACATAGGTATACCCGATTCTGGCTGAATCAAAACTAGAGCTTCTGTCAACATCTTCTTCAACTGATCAAAACTTTTTTGACACTCATCAGACCACACAAATTCAACATTTTTCTGTAACAATTGAGTCATCGGCAAAGCAATCATCGAAAAGTTCTTGACAAAACGTCGATAGTAACCTGCTAGACCAAGAAAACTTCACACTTCTGTAATATTCTTTGGAATTTTCCAATTCACCACAGTAGAAACTTTACTCGGATCAACTTGAATTCCAACTGCAGATACAATATGACCCAAAAATCCAACCTCGTGTAGCCAAAATTCACATTTACTAAACTTTGCACACAACTGCATTTTTCTTAAAGTCTGTAGCACAATTCTTAAGTGTTGCGCATGCTCGGATTCTGTCTTAGAATAGATCAATATATCATCGATAAACACAACCACAAACCTATCCAAATAAAGTTGAAAAATCTGATTCATTAAATCTATAAAAGCAACAGGTGCATTAGTCAAGCCGAATGACATTACGAAAAACTCATAATGACCATATCGAGTTCTGAAAGTAGTCTTCGACACATCACACTCGTTTACTTTCAACTGATAATACCCAGATGTGAGATCTATCTTCGAAAATACTACAACACCTTTTAGTTGCTCAAACAGATCATCAATACGAGGCAAAGGATATTTATTTTTAATTGCAACTTTGTTCAGTTGTCTGTAGTCTATACACAATCTCAAATAACCATATTTATTTTTCACAAATAAAACAGATGCACCCCAAGGAGACATACTCGGCCTAATGAACCCTTTGTCCAATAACTCTTGCAACTGTGTCTTTAATTCTTTTAACTCAGCTGGTGCCATACGGTATGGTGTTATCAATATTAGAGCTGTTCCCAGAACCACATCAATTACAAACTCAACTTCATGATCAGGTGGAAAACCAGGTAATTCCTTAGGAAATACATTAGTAAACTCATTAACAACTAGTAAGTGTTCTAACTTTGATTCAGAACCTTGAGTATCAAGAATGTAGGCTAAAAATGCCTCATTACCTTTCCGTATTAATCTCTAAGTTGAAAAAGCTGAAATAATTCTGACAATGTCTTTTGGGCTTTCTGACTCAACTGAAATTACTTCTCCAGTCTGACCTTTCAGATCAATCCGTTTCTCTCGATAGTTTACTACAACATCATGCTTTGTTAACTTATCCATTCCTAGAATAATATCAAATTCCCTACCATATTCAGCTATTGATCGATTTCCTTATTGCAAATTGAGAAATTCCCTCTTTTTTTTATCCAGATACCTCTTGCCGACATATTTCTTTTTAAATTCATTCTGAAAGAATTCCCAAGTGATTTTCCCTTCCGGAACCACAGCCTCTATAGTCATTCACCAATTATAGGCTTCCTCTTTTAATAAAGAAACATCACATCTCAAATAATCACCTAGGGAACAAGCCATTTCTCTAAAAACTTTTACTATATTCTGAAGCCAATATTAAGCTTTGACTGGATCATTATCTCATCTTCCTCGAAATCATTCGGCCCCAACCTTTCTAAGTTTTTCTATCGGAGCACGTTTACTGGATTCAGTTACCGGTGGAGGTGGAATACAACCGGAGGTGCTACAGTTAGAGCAGTAGGGGAAGAAGGTTGCTGAGCCTGATTTCTTTCTTGCATAAAGTCGTTAAACCATTTGTTCATAAACCAATAGAACATATTTTTAAGTTCTTGCTCCTACATTGGATAAATTAGGACACTACTACTTGCCCCATGTTCAGATGTTTGTACTTTGCTATAAGCTTCATCACATTCAGCATGTTTAGATTTATCTGACATCTTCACAATCTATAAGAAAAAAGGATTAAATCGGATCATACACATCACACTATCCTAGATTTATATGGCATGTATTTTTAGACATTTTACACATCACATTCATCTCGAGAATCAGCTAAACCGAAACTCTGATACCAATAAATATAACACCCCTAACCCTTATCCGTCGCCAGGATAGGGTTACGAAGCATTATCGAACTTTATGGATTATATACAAATATTTTACAACCACTAACATACATATCAAGATTCATTCATTTATCACTCATATTATCCCTTATATGGGCCATCGAGGCCCAAAATATGTATTAGAAATAAATCGGGACCAAATCAAAAACTTAGAGAATTTTTCCATAAATTTCAAAATTTTTCTTAGGAGCAGGGGACACATGCCCATGTGGCTCACACGGCTAGAAGACACGCTCATGCCTTAGGCGGTATGGGTATTCAATGTGAGGCACACGGCCGTGTCCCAGCCCGTGTCCAATTTAGGGTAGCTACTGACTTGGGTCACACGGCCAACTATACGCCCGTGTGCTAGGCTGTGTGTGAAGTGTAGGGGTCACATGGCCAAGTCACACACCTGGGCATTCTGTTTTGAAATTTCAAGGTACAGGGGACACACGGCCAGACTACACGCCCATGTGCCAGGCCGTGTGTCACACACGGCTGAGACACATGCCCATGTCTCTACCTGTATGGATGAAAATAGGCCATTTTAAGGCCATTTTTCTTACCTTTTTTTATATCAACCTATAAACAACAATTCAATATACCAAATACCCTCAATTAAACAATGAAATCAAGTCAAAAAATCATGTTTTAAACATAATAAGCTGTCACAAAATTCAATTGTATAAACTTACCAAATAACTCCCTTCATTGGTTTACCAAATTTACTACTAGATACATGCATACAACATTTAAGACTCATAGTCTTTACCCAATTTATTTCATTTCCAAACCATCCCTATACATGCTATATAAACCATAAAATACTTAACAAAATCTACCAGAACAACTGGATAGTGTGGCTTAATGTGTTGATCCGATCCTCTGACTTCACGCTAATCTAAAAAGAACATTAAAAAACACGAGTAAGCTTACTGAAGCTTAGTAAGTTCGTTGGCTTTAAATATAAATCTTACCGAACATACTAAAACAACTCATTTAAATAAAGAATTCAATATACATTTCCTGCCAATCACAACTTCAATCGATGAATTCACTTATTTCATATCAGAATCAACAATATCATTGAGTCTTCAACCATTAGTATCAAATGTAACTTACCAAATTATCAAACTTTATCAAACTAATGAACGTCTTGCGGATATGAGTACATCGTAAACTGAAGCCTGAGGGCTGAACAGAAGCACTGAATGAAAACCCAGTAGGGTTAAACTAAAACTCGTAAGAGTTGAACTGAAACCCATTAGGGATAACTAAAACTCATATGAGTTAACTGAAGCTAATGAGAGCTAAACAGAAAGCAAACACGAAATTTCACAACAAATGCTGAACTTCGGTTTACTTGGGTAATTTGCCGTCAATTCCTCTTTTGCACTAAACGATTGTACTCAATCCCGCGTGTCGTTCATTTTGAATATTTGATTCAATTTCATAATTCTTACAATAGTTTTATTTTCAAAAATAATATAAATAAATACATATTATCATTCATCAATTTAATAAATAACATTAAAAATTTAACCATACGAACTTTCCTAGACTAATTGTAGAATTCGTAGTAATTCAGGAACTATTGTTCTAATTTCTCTTTCCCTCGTTGATCTATATGCTCTTGATATGAAGCAAAATATGAAAACCAGATTTGAGAGTTCTTCAATGGTGTTTTTATACAGAAAATTGATGAAGAAAAATGTCTAGAAACTTTTAGATTTTTCATTTTGATATTTAAATTTCATTTGTTTCCAATTTTTCCTTTTAATCACATGTTTTTTGTTTTCTTTTCAGCTTATGTCGCCCTAGCCTTCTAATAGGTGTCTAATTGCCTATTTGGTCCTCCCTTAATTACCTCTTAAGCTATTTAATCATTTTAACAAGTTTTGCACCTTTTTTAATTTAGTCCTTTTTAATTAATTGACTATCGAAACGTTAAAATTTCCGAATGAAACTTTAATACTAACTCAATGACACTCAGTAAATATTTATAAAAATATTTACGACTCGGTTTATGAATCGAAGTCTCGATGCCTCATTTTTTGAGACTAATTAACCTAATAATTCTTTTAAATCACAAAATTCACTAATTCAAGAATATTTCTAAAATCACACTTGACTCATAATTATTAAATAATAATAAAATTTTCAAACTCACTTGTCGAATTTAGTGATCTCGAATCACTGTTTTTGACACCACTAAAAATTAGGCTGTTATAAGCATGGTGGAACCAGGAAGAATCATGTGTAAAGTGAGATTAGACGATTGTGGGAAGGCAACCAAGTAAATATACCAGATTACCTTAATAAAATTTGAGAGGGCCTGGAAGAATGGGTGACAGGTAAGGAAAAGATAAAATAGGGTTTCGATGAGGCTCCATGTGTGGTTAGAACAGTTGAATGGGGAGAAGCGAAATGATGACATAATTGGGGATTTAATTGATACAAAGCTACATTTGAACATAGAGATTGATAAAGAGGAGCTTTTGTAACACCCCTTACCCGTAATCCCCGCTGGAATCGGGCACGAGATGTTACCGAACAATTTACCTGCTCACCACTTAGGCTCAACGTGACTACCCTCCTCGAATCACTTCAACTACTTCACACTCAACCTATGAGATCTCAATCGTACCTACGAGAACTCTCGGGACCATATCAAAATTTTTAAGGTCCCTCCGTTAGCAGAGTTTAAATCCAACTCAAACTCTTCTCGTCCAATCCACAAAATAAATACTCCCTTGCTTGTCATGAGATTCGAACCCAAGCTCCCTTGCACCCGTAATGACGCCTTGCCACTAGACCACTCACTTTCTTGTGTCTAAAATCATGTGCAACTAAATATAACCCAAAATTCTAGAGTCCATTTAAAAAGAAATCTTAAAATGCAAGAGCCAAGACTTGAACCTTGGACCTCCTTCCTTTCTTGTGGTGTCACCCCCTTATCCCTTATGTGGCGTCACTTTGCCACTACACCACACACTCCACTTGTGTCATTTTTTCCACATTTTATTCTTAAAGTCTACCTACTAACCCTCAAGGTTTTATTCACCTAAAACCAAAATTTTCCTAAAGCCAAAGTTTGAACCCGGGACTTCATAGAAACCTTCTAACCTTCCAAAATCACTCACCTAATAGGTCCAACTAGCACTAAAGTCGTTCTCTTGTTCTCAAAAATTTTAAACGCTCTCGTGCCCAAGGTCCAATTGGCCCAATTCTTCTAGGCCCAATTTTGGGATGTTACAAACTCAATTCCAAACTCAACCTCTCTTATTGGAGGTAGTCCAGGTAACTCTTCTAGGAATACATCTGGATTCTCACATACAACCGGCACGGTTTCAACCTTTACCTCAGACTCTTGACTATTCAACACAAAGACAAGATACGACTCACATCCTTTTCTCAAATATTTCTCAGCTACCATGGAAGAAATCATCACCGGTAGGTTCTCTGACTCACCTGATTCAACCCAAATAACATCTCCATTTTCACGCTTCAATTCAATAAATTTACTACCACAATTCACTAAAATGCTATGGGCAGTCAACCAGTCCATACCAAGAATCAAGTCAAACTCATCAAACGACAGCAACATAAAGTTTGTAACACACTGAAAATGGGCCTATGCATTTTTTATTTAATTATACGAAATGGCATGTCTTATGTATTATGAATGTATCGTGAACATTTTTGGAAACTTGGAAATGTTAAGTTTAAAAGAGGAAAGTGAACATTTTTGGAAACTTGGAAATGTTAAGTTTAAAAGAGGAAAGTGAACATTTTTGGAAACTTGGAAATGTTAAGTTTAAAAGAGGAAAGTGAACATTTTTGGAAACTTGGAAATGTAAGGAAATGTTTTAGAAATGTTAAGTTTAAAAGAGGAAACTAAGGCAAGGTGGTCTTAAGAAAATTAATAGAAGAAATTTGACACAAGAACGGGCTTGGAGAAGTGGCTAGGAGGCACCACTTAAAGCCCAGTAAGTGACGCCACAATCAAGGGGGCAGGAGTCTAGGTTCGAGTCATGTGGGAAGCAAATAAAAGAGTTTTATTTTGCTGCAAGGAGCAAGGGAGTTGGACGGCACCAAGGCACTTGGGGAAGAGTTTAATTCTCTTTAAAATTCGGCTAAATAGATAGATAATGATGGACTATTATTATTATTTTTTTATTAAGAGATAAGAGATAAATATTGGATTAAGTTTTACTAAATTGAATGGGTGATAATTAAAGTGATAAAGTTATTAAAATAGGAGTGATGGCCAAGTAAAGGATTTTAAGTTAGTAATTTTGGCTACTAGAGGAAAAGAGAGCCATTCATCATATCTTCTTTCAACTCTTCTCTCTGTCGAATTTCCTAGAGCATCTCTTCTTCTTCTTTTTGTTAGCCAAAGTCAAAACTAAAGTAAGCCTAGTCAATTCTTCATAGCTTTTGTGATCTCCATTAAAACCGAATCCATAAACTCCTCAAGATACCATCATTAGCTGATTTCTTTATACCAATCAAAAGCCAAAATCAAGATCCTTCTAGCCTACATAGCGAATATTGCTAAAGGTTCAAGCAAGGATTGCCGATCTCTAAAGTAAGGTAAGATCTCATTCGGTTTCATCCTTTTTCTTTAAGATTTGTCAAATCTAGGACTAACCCATTAATATCTTGTTGCCAAACTTTGAAGAGATCTTTCGGGATTTACTAAGTGTCGACTACAAGGAAGGAGAAATTCTTTTCCGAAGGTACACCATAGGCGCGTGTTCCTAGTTATTCGGTGAGTTTCGGATTTAAAATCCACAAGGTAAGTATCTATAGCATCCCACCAAGGCCATGTTGAGTAAATAGATGTGTTTCATTAATATTTAAAAGCCAAACTAATCTATTCAAGTAATCTAGTGATTGCTGATTTCAAGGAAGAAAGATACAAAGTTTTGGCATTTGATTAGACATCAATTGGCAGAAGGTAAGGATTTAAGTGTACTAATCCTACTAGGATTTGGTTTTATGGCGAATGGCTCTTTACTAAGTATTAAGTGATTGATCAAATGTAGAGATTTAAGATCTAAGGCATTAGATCAAGCTTTTCGGATTTGGAGTGAACTTGCTAAAGCGAATCGGTGTGTACCCACACTATTTCTTAATAAGTTTTATGGCAATGTTTAATATAAGTATGTGTATAAGAATGTGAATATGGCTAAGGTACCATGTTATGGTACAAAGTACTCAGTCGCTTCCTACTCCTACTAGGATTATGTTAAATATCCATTACGACACACGATGACATTATAAGAATGTGAAATAAGAATTTGGCATGTTAATGCATGATATGTATGATATGGGGCATATGGGTTATATGAAAAGGGAAGTGAATGTGGTGACCTAAGACCACGATAATCGAATGTGGTGACCTAAGACCACGATAATCGAATGTGGTGACCTAAGACCATGATATCTGAATGTGGTGACCTAAGACCACGATATCTCGAATGTGGTGACCTAAGACCACGAATTTTATAAGGCGATGAGCACGTCGATTGCAATGACGCCTTCGATGGTGTGTAGTAGATGGAGGGTTGACTTAGTAGTCCCCACGGTGTACAGGTTGGTACGGGTGATGTGTGGCATCTAGGTTTGGGTTAGGGTTGCATCATATTATTTAAATGCTTTATGTACATGTATGATTTGAAATGCCTGAAATTGTTAAGACTTAGTGTTCGTGTACATATTGAGTCTGTTTGACTCACCCCATTGTGGGAACATTTTTCAGGTGATGATCAGTAAGGGACCGGGTCGGCAGGAGCTTAGGGATGGCCATGCTCAGCAAGGAATTTATTTAATTTGGATCTCTATTTTATTATGTACTTTGGTTTTCATTTTGGGATTTAATTGATGTAATAAGGCCATAGTTGAATTACTTTATTTTACTTTTATTTACTATGTACAAATTTTTATCAAGTGAAGTTTAAGTAAATTTATTTTAAAACAAAGCCTAAACATTTTGTCACCTAAAGTAAAGGATTTTACAAAATGAAATAAACTTGTTTTCAACTCAAGCCCAACCCAAAACAATCTTTCTTTCAAAACACACAAGTTTTTCCCGAGTAACAAAAGAATTTGAAACGGTTTGCACCGGGGAACATACCAGATCCGGTCAAGGCTCGTGGGCCGGGTTTGGGGTGTTTCAAAGTTTGCCGAAAAATAATGACCCCTAATTGTCAAAGGACAGTTCCTATACACCTTATCAACTAACACCTATTTTCCTAGGGGGTTTGATACTTTTATCAAAAATTTGGTAGACTCAACAGTCATATTCAAACTAAATGCCAATCCCATACAAATATAAGAATGGGTCGACCCCGGGTCAATCAAAGTAATAACAGAGGTGTCATAGAGAGAAAATGTACCCGTTATTACGTCCGGCGATGATGCCTATTCTCGAGCGCGAACAGCATAGGTTCTTGTTAGCGCCCGACCCTCTGACCTCACAGTAGTGTCTTATGATACACCTCTACCACTAGTCCCACCTCCCGAGTTCTTTTGTGGCCTACCTCTAAAAGATGCACTGCTTGATCTTACCTCTTGCTTCTTTTCCTTGTTATCTCTTTTGGGACAGTTTCGAATGAAATAGTCAGAGGATCCACACTTGTAGTAATTTCGATTATTTCCCCAACACTCCCAATGTGATGTGTATCACAACGTGGGCACTCTAGTTTGGACTTTGGATTGCCCACACTTGCCATTGAGGTGGCCTGAACTCTTGAACCCGAATACGCATTACCTCGATCTCTCTGTGAATACCCGACTGACGTAGCCATCCGAGGGTTCCCTTCTCTAGACCTCTTTGATTGAGATTGGTATGACTTGCTCATCGGCCACTTCTTCGCATCACGAGCCTAACTCAGGGCTTTCCTCTTTTCCTTACTCAATTCTTCGGCCTTACTAGCCCGATCCACCAGTATCACAAATTTTTTTAGCTCTAAGATCCCAACTAAAAGTTTGATGTCTTCATTCAACCCGTCTTCAAACCTCTTGCATAGAGTAGCTTCCATGGATACACATTCCTGTACGTATTTACTAAGCCAAACAAATTCGCGTTCATATTCTGCCACAGTCATTTTTCCTTGCTTTAACTCAAGGAATTCCTCCCGCTTCTGGTCTATAAACCTTTGACTTATATACTTCTTTCAAAACTCTTCCAAGAAAAAGTCCCACGTTACCCTCTTTTTAGGAACTACTGATGTTAATATTTTTCACCAATAGTATGCCGAGTCCCTCAGCAAAGATACAGCGCATTTCAAACTCTCCTCAGGTGTACAGGAGAGTTTATCAAAAACCCTCATTGAGTTCTTAAGTCAGAACTCCGCCAGCTCAGGGTCATCATCTTTGTTAGCTCGAAAATCTTCAGCCCCTTGCTTCCAAATTTTATCTACCAGGGGCTTATTTGTCCTCACTATTTCTACACCTTGGGGAGCCTCAGGAACTGGCTGAGGTATAGGAGGAGGTGAAGGAGGTTGAGCATTGGGATTAGCTCATACATACTCGGTGTACCAATTGCTCATCATTTGGAGAAAGGCTTCTCGAGCCTCTTCTCCTTGACCCCAAGTCTCGGGTTCACTTTGCACAGGCGCGATCCCTTGTGCAGGAGCCGGCGTATTACTAGTTGCATCATCAGCAGACGATCGATCAGAATCCATATACTACATAAAACAAATTTTTAAAATTATCAGAAGCCACCACACTATCATTATACGCTTATGGCATGTATAACTATACTCCCACACACGCTACGGTAGTCCTAGAACCGACTAAACCATAGCTCTGATACCACTAAATGTAACACCCCTTACCCGTAATCCTCACCGAAATCGGGCACGAGACATTACCGAATAATTTACTTGCTCACCACTTAGGCTCAATGTGACTACTCTCTTCAAATCACTTCAGCTACTTCACACTCAATCTATGAGATCTCAATCGTACTTACGAGAACTCTCGGGACCATATCGAAAGTTTTACAGTCCATAAAATTTCTTTTCATCTAAACAGGGAGTACACGCCCGTGCTAGATGACACACACAACCGTGTGTAGTCATACACGCCCATGTCTCACACCGTGCCCAAAAACCCCAACATTCTGCTAAAACTCACACGGCTAGTGCATGCCCGTATACCCTTACTACATGCCCGTGTCTCCCGCTCATGGGGAGTTACTGACTAATTTAGCACGGCCTGGACACACTCGTGTCTCCTAACCGTGTGTCTTACACGGTTCATGCACACGGCCGTGGGATTTGCCAGTGGCCTATTCTAATTAGTAATAATAAGGTACAGGGTTAGCACGACCTAGACACACGCCCGTGTGTCTACCTGTGTTGCACATGAAGGCTATTTGCCAAGCTTCTAGCATCCCTATATCTTACTCTACATGGGTTTATTCAACAAATTAACAACCTCTCTTAATCCACATGCACTTACATTGATAACTATAAAATTTCATAAATGATAAAATATGCCATCATTCTTGGCAATTTACAAAATTAATGTCTTAGCAAGAGCCAATACACCTTTGGTCAAAATAACAAAATAATCTAACTAGTCTAGTCCTATACATGCCATATACAAAATCATTAATCTAATTATACCAAAGTAAGCAGATAGTGTGGGCGATCTTCTAGTTATCGTCAGATCCATTTCACTCTTAAGCCCTATAAGACAAGGGAAAGAGAGAGGAGTAAGCTTAAAGCTTAGTAAGTTCACATGTAAACAATATAACACTCTAAAATGAATGAACATTTTTATAGCATTATTTGCTAACCAAGAAATCAATCTACATTCAGGATTAGGCTTACTCATTTCCTCCATCCACACATCCCAATCACATCACAAGCATAATGCATACATTCAATAACGGTTTCCCTGTACTAAGCATCATAAGGTCACATAATGTAACACATCACTATCTCAAAATACACTACCTGGTGGTTTGCCCTTAGCCCGCCATCAGTCTTCATTAGGGTGGTATCGCACATAGCCCACCAGAAAGGTTAACAGACGATGGTATCGCACACAGCCCATCGTAATTAAACAACAAGGTGGTATCGCACTTAGCCCACCATCAAAATTTTATATATAACACACCTACCTATCTATTCCATCATTCATACAAGAATTATTCATTTACTATCACTTTCTATCTACTTGAATTATACATGTTCTCAATTATGCTATGCACTGATTAACAACCATAATGTGCATGTAAAATGCATCGTTTACACGTAAACTTACCTCGATGCAAACGTGTTAGCTAGAGATTTACTCGACCACATTGCCTTTCCCACGGTCAAGGTTGATTCCGCGCTCTTCTGGATCTATAACAATGAAATTCGTTCATTTAGGACATTCTATGATTATTATACATCAAATTCTACACTTGGGCAAAAATGACCATTTTGCCCTTATATATTGGAAAAATTATCATTTTGCCCCTAGGCTCGTAAATCATTTTTCATCACATTTTCTCGATAAACAAGCATAGACAAACATTTATTTCTCTTACAACTACTCACCATTCCAACTATTTCATGCATTTATGACACAAACTAAATCTTTGCATTCAAGTCCTATTTAGGTGTTTTCATGCTAACTCCATTCATAAAAGTTGTTTCTCACCTCCCTAACATTCATTTTCTTCCATAAAACTCAGTTAACAACATAAGTACTCTCATGGCAAGTCCCTAGACTTCCAACTATATTGCAAATTGGTCCCCTCATTAGCTAGCTTAAGCTTTGGGGATCCCAAAAGTACAAAAATCATTAAGAAAAACCTCAAGAATTACTTACTAGCAAGGATATTATGTAGCTAAAATTATCAAGCTTTCAAACCTTTAAACTTGCTGAAAATTTCGGTAGCAAGAGGGAGATGAATAGTGAAAGATGATAGCTTCCTTTAGTCATCTTATTTTATCATTTTTCATTCACTTAGTCACCAACTCTCACCAAAAATTTAATGCCCTTGTCCCCTATCCGCTATGGTCGGTCAACACACATTAAGTTGGCCTAATTGCACTTTAAAGTCCTCCAAATTACATTCTATAGCTATTAGGTAGCCCCACCTTATAAAATAGAACTGTCGTATCTCATGCGATTTAGTCTTTTTTCACAATTAAGCATGCTATTGCTAAAATTAAAGCACCAAAATTTCTATATAGCCATATATTAATGCCATAACACATAAAATAATACTAAAATAATTTTCTCAACCTCGAATTAGTGGTCCCGATACCACTGTTCCGACTAGCCCTAAAATCAGGCTGTTACAGCTTTATTAGGAGAAAAGGGCCCGTGAAATTGGCTAAAGCTTTGTGGTCGCAATATAATTTTTTTTTCCACAGATTCACTTCTCAACAGCGAAGCACAAATCAGATTTGAGGTTTGAAAGGAATGGATGGCTAGCTTATTACGAATAAGGAGGATTTGGCCAAGATTGCGAAAAACTACTTCCAAGGATTATTTATGACCTAAGGCACTGGTAATCCTGAACACATATTGGCAGGAGTAAAACGAATTATTTCGAATAGCATGAATCAAATCCTTATTACAAAATATAGGTTGGAGGAGGTTTATATGGCTTTAAAAGATATGGCCCCAATAAAAGTACCAGGAGTTGACGGTGTAACACCCCTTACCCGTATTCGACACCTGAACCGAGTACGAGGCATTATCAAACTTAACTTGCTCTATCATGCAACATCAATTCATAAAATTTCCTCTCAAATTAAAACTTTTCATTCAAGACTTTATGTCCTTATTATAGGTTTACGAGACCCTAAACTTGTACCCAAATGATTCGAGACCAAACCTGAAACTTTTGAACACTTAGACAAATTTTACATAAAACAGGGCCACATGCCCGTGTGAAGGGAAGAACACGCCCGTGTGGCATATCACATGCCCGTGTTCCACACCAGTGTAGATTTATTTTCCAATTCGAACCTACAAGGGTTTTCACACAGCTGGACACACGCCCGTGTCCCTGGCCCGTGTCCCTTACATGGCCACAACACGCCCGTGTTTTAGCCCGTGTGCAAAAACCTTGGCATTCTGTTAATGACGTCATCACCTCAATAAGGTCACACGACCAAGGCACACGCCCGTGTCCTTAGACTGTGTGTCGAATTAAATTTCTAATTTTAGGTGCAGACTTCACATGGCCTGGGCACATGCCCGTGTCTTAGGCCGTGTCTCCCACACGATCGAGACACACGGCCATGCCTCTGCCCGTGTGTTTACTACTAAGCATATTAACTTTCCAACCTAGCCTTCATGGGGACACACGGCCAATCAACACGCCCATGGGGCTTACCGTGTGTCACACACGGCCTAGACACACGCCCTTGTGTCTACCCCTGTGGACATTTGAAATGCTATCTGCCAAGCCAAATGCCACCCTACAAAGCAACCATACTTATATTGATTTAATTCCACATATATTATGACCATAAGGCACTTCTAAGAACTCAAAATAAAAAATCCACACAAGCATGCACTTCATGAATTTCATCGTCTTTGAATATATGAACCTGTCATGTATTGGTCAATTTCTAATGACCATTTACAAAATGAATTGAACAACATTAATAGCCAACACTTTGGCTAACAAATATGACATAACAAAATGACCAAGTCCTATACATGTCATACTCAAAATAAATCTAATTTTTCTATACCAAAAAGAAGTTGATAGTGTGATTTTCGAACTATGATGTTCCACGAATTCCTGAGCTAGCTTGGTAATACTACAAAGAAAAGGAAAATGAGAGAGGTAAGCATAAAGCTTAGTAAATTTGTATGAAATAAATAGCAACATAAAGGTTCATAATGTCGTCCATCCATTGCATTGAATAAAACACAAAGTCTTAAACTCATTGCCATAACTTACTCATGCTTACTCTTACCAATTACATATCATGTCTCATATTGTAAACATTTCTCATAAATTGCTCACATGTACTTGTATCACTTCATCACATAGCTTTAGCACTAATCTTATTTCTATTATAAGCTTAGCTATTTATCCATTGAATTCATTTAGAATACTCAAAATTACATGTTATCATCATTCACATAAATGCGACATCAATGCCACATCCTGCATGTGGTCTTACATAGGATCATCTGTAGATGCCAATGACATATCTCAGATATGGTCTTATAAGGGATCTCATATCGATTTTCGATGTCATATCCCAGATATGGTATTATACGATTCTCATTTTCGATGTCGATGCCATATCCCAGATATGGTCTTATATGGGATCTCAATTCGGTACCGAGGCCATGTCCCAGACATGGTCTTATACGGGACCTTACCCATCTTAAGTCTTGTTGATATTATTCTCTCATTTATTATAGTCCAACCGAGACTTCAACATCACAAATCTCATCAATTTTCTCATTCAACATCATTTCTCAATTTCATAAAAATATTATACATTTTCACAAATATCAAACATTTTA
Organism: Gossypium rotundifolium; assembly: GCA_025506655.1. NCBI lineage: Eukaryota > Viridiplantae > Streptophyta > Magnoliopsida > Malvales > Malvaceae > Gossypium > Gossypium rotundifolium. Next base: position 123,786,758 of record CP106723.1, read on the forward strand.
AATCATACTAGCATGATGTTGAACTTATTACACACAAACTTACCTCAATTTCAAAATAGGCCAAATTGTCGATCAAATCCATACCTTGCGTTTCTCTCGGTCAAGGTTAATTATTCATTCTTCTTGATCTATAATGACAAATTAGCTCATTTAATCAACACATTTCAATAATCATACTTTGGCAAAATTACCATTTTGCCTTATACTTTAACAAAATGACTATTTTACCCCTAGGCTTGTAAATCGATTCTAGTCGAATTTCCTCCTTTTACAAGCCTACATGAACATTTATTACTCTTATGGAAACCCTCAATACTCATTATTTCACACACTTAGCACATTTTTTATAACCTTTACAAAAAGGTCCTTTTAGGTGTTTTCACAGTAACACCTTTCACAAGAGTTGTTTATCTAACAACTAAGACTCATTTTATTTCATAAAAATGCAGAAAACAACATAAATGCTCACATGGCAAAACTCTAAACTTTCAATCATTTTGCAAAATAGTCCCCTCTTTAGCTAGCTTAAGCTTTAGGGGTTCCAAAAGTATAAATATTATCAAGAAATGATCATCAAAACACTTGTAAAAGGTTAGCTTGGATGAAAGTTTGAGCTTCAAAAAATTCTATTTTGCTGCTAATTTTCGATGGATAAGAAGAGAAGAAAAGATGATATCTTTTCTTTCTTTATTTTATTTTATTTCTAGACAATTTATCACCTAATCCACCCACTTGATCAATTTTGACATCTTTTTGTCCCCTATGGACGGTCAACCATTACTAGAGGGGTCAATTGCACTTTAAGGACCTCCAATTAATATTCTATAGCTATTAGACACCTTTAGCTTGTAAATTAGAACTTTCTCACTTTATGTGATTTAGTCTATTTTCGCAAATTAAACATAAAATCGTTAAAATTGAAGCACCAAAATTTTTATACACCTATATAATCATACTATAACTCCAAAATAACATTAAAATAATTTTCTCTGACCTCGAATTATTGGTTCCGAAACCACTGTTCTGACTAGCCCCTAAATCGAGTTGTTACATACGGTCTACTTGCAGTGTTTTTCCAGATATACTAGCATATTGTGGGTTAGGAAATTGGTCAATTTTTTTTGAATGTTCTTAACAAAGGCACTTTGGAATTTGTTAATTCTTCACAGATAATTTGTTACATTTTTTACCTATCAATTTATGTATAGTAATTTATAAAATAATTTTAAAAACAATTGCTAATTGCTTCAAAAAAGTGTTAGATGTTTGCATAGATGAATCTTAAAACGCTTTTATCCTGAGAAGGTTGATTATAAATAATGTATTGCTAGCTTATGAAATTCTCCATGCATTCAAGCAGTGCAGGACGGGGATGAAAGGCAACATAGCACTCAAATTGAATATGATTAAAGCCTACGATAGGGTCGAATGGGCTTTTCTACGATATATGATGTTAAGAATGGGTTTTACGGTGTCATGGGTGGATTTTATCATGCAATATGTTACCACAATGTCTTATTCGATTTCAATAAATGGTGACAGAGGTGATTTGTTTAAATTGAAAAGAGGTATTCGGCTAGGGGATTCACTCGACCCTCGTCTCTTCTTGATTTGTAGTGAAGGGCTTTCATCACTGATGCATTTGGAAAAGGAGGAATGTCTAGTAAGGGGTGAAAAAGTATGTCGGAGGGGACCAAAAGTTACTCACTTACTTTTTGTAGATGATTGTATCATTTTTGGTGAAAAAACTGAGGGAAGTGATAATGTCTTGCAGGAGGTTCTAAAAGAATATAAGGTATGCTCTGGACAGTGTGTTAATTTTGATAAGCCTATTTTATTTTTCAATTCAAATGTTATTGGAAATGTCAGATATTTGTGTCACAAAAGTTGAAGGTTCAATTTTCATAAGACAAAAAAAAGTATCTTGTGCTACTGAACATGGTTGGCACGAAAAAGAAAATTGCTCTTCAAATATTGAAAGATAAACTGATTAAAAGAATTAATAGTTGGTGTGTTATAGACTGATTAAAAGAATTAATAGTTGGTGTGTTAAGCCCCTCTTTCAAGGTGGAAAAGAGGTATTCATTAAAAGTGTGTTGCAAGCTATGGAACACATTATAAGTATATTTTGATGGCAAAACTTTAAAGCAAAAAGAGGCATACACTAGTGTGAATGGAAGAACCTATGTGAGTTAAAAGAGGATGGGGGTTGGGTTTTAGGAATTTAGCAAAGTTTAATGTTGCTTTGCTTGTGAAGCAATGATGGCGTTTGTTTATTTACCCAAATTCTCTGTTGGCGGGCATGTTGAAAGAAAAATATTACCCAAATACTACATTTATAAGATTGACTTTAGGGAACAGTACATCTTATACCTGGAAGAGTATTTGGGCCACCAAATAAGTGTTGCAAGAAGGCATGTGTTGGCAAGTGTGAGTAAGGACCGACATCTCAGTTTGGGATGATGCGTAGCTACTAGGATTTGTGGATTTTAAAGTACAAAATAGTGTTATTAATAATGAATTGAATGCAATTTCGGACTTAATCGATTAAAGACAAAGATGCTAGAAGGAAGATCTTATTACTAGATATTTTTCCCCAAAAGAGGCTGAACACATCCTTTGTATTCCACTATCCCAACACCCTCAAGAAGATAGGATGGTTTGGCGGAGTAAGGCAACTGGTGAGTATATAGTGAGGAGTTGTTACAAACGCTTATTATAGGAGGGACACATCTGAGCCTAGGCACTACAATAATGATTACACCACATTTTATAAGAAATTATGGTAGACATACTTGCCATCTAAGATAAAGATTACAATGTGGAGGCTCTTTAATAACTACATTCCAATGTACAATATTTAGTTCATACAAGTCTCAAGGATTGACCAAATTATCCTTTGTGGCAAAATTACCATTTTTATCTCTTTTGCCCTTTTTCATGATTTCCTCTCAAAATTCAATATTTGAATCAATTTAAATTATTAATTCATATATAGTTCTCAATATAAGTCCTTGTATGGTGAGAATTATAGTTTTTCCCTTTTCCTAGTGGAAATGGGAAAAATTACAATTTAGTCCCTTTATTTTTTTCAATTTAGTCCCAAAAGTGATTTTCATCTCACCAGATCGCATCCCAATCCATTCAATGTAAAATAATCCATCCTAACTCATGTTTTCCATTTTTGTATAATTTTGCATATTAGTCCTCAACTTTTCAAAATTTACAATTTGATCATTTTGTCGTATTTTCACTTTTATGACACCTTTCACATTTTTCGTATCCTATTCATTCCAAAATTTTTCTCATAATTTCCTCGATATTTGAGTCCAAAATTATGCTACATGTTATATCAGAATTTTCGGGGGCGTTACAATTTGTCCTTAACAAATAATCTTGACTAGGGGCGAAGCCAAAACAATTTTTTAGAGGGGGCCGGATAAAATTTTAATTTTTTATAGTTTATATCTTTATAATTTGTAAAGGATTAAATCAAATTTTTATAATTTTAGGGGGCCAAAGTGTAATTTTGCCTTTACTAATTTAAAATTTTTAAAAAATTTTAAGGGTCTAAATAGTAATTTTACTTTTTAGGCGGTGTCGGGGCCCATGCCAGCCCCCTTTGACTTTGTCCCTGATCTTGATCACATTCCTTTTTCATAATCTATGCAATGCTAGTGAGAGGATGTCAATTACCTTTTGAACGAGCTATAAATTCCACTATTGTAAGGGAAGCCATGCACATGTCATACATAGGTTATATACCCCACATATCAACTTTCGACTCTGACATCAAATGAGCTCAAGCTTTTAATATATCAAAGTAAATGAGTTACATACGCATAGTTAGTCACTTACTTAAGATTGAGGTAACTCACATTACAAACGTCACAATTAATTTATCAACTAACGGATCAGGATTAATTCAACTTGGGTCATGTCCGATATATTGTCAATCTAAACAATCACACCTATGGTTTTATCTTTCTAGGATTCATCACGCTCCGATACCCAATACAATATATCTCATCAATTGTGATAGACAATATAATAGTATCTTGAATTATTTGCTCATTTTTATTTCTTAGACTATGTATATTACCAACTATCTAAGTTGTCTTCTCACATATAATCTAACTCTATGATGCAACTTAATATTAGTTGATCCTATGTAATGAATTACTCAGTATTTTCTTAGTTCATTTTGCTTGTTGTGCAAAAATCAATGAGGACAAGATACGAAAGATAATAATTTAAATATAGAATTTTATTAACCAATCTGTTCAAAAAAATTACGAGCACAAATGATGAAATAACTCCACTAAGGACTCAAAATCCCAACAGCTACAACCTCACTCCTATACACAATCTAGACCCTCTCTTATTAAGACTTTTCCCCTTAAAAACTTAGTTGTAAATTGATCGACAAGAAGAACTCACTTATAAAATAATTTGCACTCAAACAAGTTTCAAAATAAGTTCCTCATTTCAAAAAGTTAAAAATACAAATATTTAAATATGCATTGTGGTACTTTGTAGAAGAGCAAGTGTGATATGAATAAATTTTTAAATTTTACCCTAATTAAATTACTTATTATAAAATATGATATAAGAGAACTTTTTCAAAATCAATATCTCTCTAAATAAATTGGTCACACTAGGACTCTTTGAAAACATTTCTTGTTTAATCCAATCTTTTGTATCCAATCATAAACTTATGATTTGCTGCTCAAAATCCTAAAATATGTACATAAATAATTAAGAAACCTTTTCAAACATGCCAACAACTAAAACAAGTAAAGAATGTTCTGTCAACTTTTCTATAAAGGTAAACCTATAATTTAGCCCCAAGTTATACTTAAATATCACTTTGGTACTTGAAGGTTTATCTGTATCAATTTGGTACCTAATGTTTCAAAATGTTGTACCCATTACTCCAAGACCCGATTTTGTTAAGAAATTGATGTGGCCCACTTCAAGCTTGCCATGTTGCTTGTTTTGAGAAAGAAATTCATAAAATGGATTTTTTTAAAGAAAAAAATAAAAAAATCCCCCCAAAATTATAAAAAACGAAAGAAATTTTAAAAATTATAAAAAAATAGTTTTCTTTTTTAAAATACATAAAACTGAAGAGCCAAAATTCAAAAAAATATAAAAATCCAAAAAAAAATTATTTATTTTTAAAGCACATGGAATATGTTTTCTAGAATTTCATTTTAAAATTTTTCCCCAAATTTTAATAATTTTTGAGATTTTTTCTTTTTTTTTCCTTTACCCTATTTTCGAATTTATTTTGAAAAAATTTAGAGTAACGTCCCAACCCCTACTCTTTCAAGTCATGAAACGTAACGCAAGTTGAGGCATGTAATTAACTTAAAAGGCAGTCCATATCCAAATAATTAGTGTAGACATGAAAATAGCTTATAAGCCACTCTACTCTACATGTCAAATTGAAGAGATGCCTTATCATAAAACCTAATATTAAGCCCTTTTTCATTGTCCTTGAGATTATAGAATTGAATCACACAAAGACACCAACATTTTATGCCAATTGTTACAAACAATATGAATATACAATTTTTCACTTTGAAATTTTATTACACGAGGCAATCTATTTTACATGCTTTGCTGCAAAACAAAGAGCCTCCATAGAGGATCTTTACCTACAGAATAAAAAATTAGTATTACAGATATCCATATGACTATGATTTGGATGGCATACCACCCGACACACTGCTTCGGAGAACTTTTAAGCTCGAGATGCCAAATCTGTAGGCTTAAGCCACAACAACTATGATGAAAATAAGGAGAATGATCCCAAAGATTAACACCAGCAAACACCTCTGCATGAAAAACAGTAATTGTATAATCCTTTTTTTTTAATGTCACAGATTTGCTCAAAACTTGCAAAAATTGATCAATATTGGAAAAGTTAATATAGCCTTATCCTATAAGGAATTTTGAATTATCATCCACTATGAGAGGAAAATGGGGAACTGAAGAAATGTGTTATGTGAAACAACTATAAGTACGACAAAAAATTTGTAAACAATCAACCATTGGCAGTTACAAATTGATTGATAGAGATGATTTGTTTAGCTCATAAGGCTGTCATTTTTGCTTTTATAAATTCAGTTAAATTTTGCTCAAGTGGTAAATGTGTTGTTCAGACAATTCAACACTTCTCCACTTAATGGCAATTTAAGGAACCAGCACCCATTGAAGTTATTGTGCTGCTAGAGTCAAAGAACAAGAACTAATACCTTCCAACTAACTCCCATAAATTACTCCAATAAATCAAAACATCAATTCACTAAACTGGGAAAGATAGTTCCATATTGATCAAGGAGGGAAAATCAGATATATTAAACTTACTGTTGATGAATTTGCTCTCTGGATCTTGGATGCCCTTTTAAGATGTGAAGTAGCTTGCACAGTTGCAGAATGGGAATTTTCAATATTCGAACCAATGTCATCTGCCAAGAGTAAAATTTCAATAGCTTGGAAAGTTAGCAGGCAAAAAATGGAGAATCTAGAGCAAGAAAGAGAAATATTCCACTGGAAGTACACAAAGGACACAAGTTTTACCAATCATGCCTCCTTGCACATGTACCAAATCTGCTAGATCTTTGAAAATCTCATTCACCTCACTGATCTGTTGCTGAACTTCTTTGATCCCCTGCTCTCGTTCTTCAATAATAGCTTCATTAAATGTGATTTCATTCTCCAACAGTACAACTTCTTGTCTTTTAACACAAAAAATAAATTGACAGTTAAAAGCATTTCCAGGAAAATGAATTGATGAAAAATTCAAAGGAAATAGATATAGCTTTACCCTTTGAATGGTCGATACAATAACCAAGAATGTAGATCACATGGATGAAAAAGAATATTTGAAGCCAGGCTATAGTTGTTTAAAGCCTCAAAGAAAAATACTGCACTAATCCAGTGCAATTGTTTTGGCCGAAGTTACTCAAGAAAACCATTAAAATGAGTCTCATAATAGCAACTTCTTAAACATAAATAAGGAGGCTGATCAATTCTGGAAGTGGCAGTCCACACTTTAGAATGAGGAAGAAGAGAGGTAGAGATCCATATAAACGATTATGGAATTAGAAACCATCAAACAGGATTTCTTGAGAATCGGCAACACCATTCATGGAGTTAAGATAAAGAATTTCTCAATTTAAAAAATCTTTCTTCTACAATATAAAGGGAAGATGAAAAGCTGCCACCTCAAAAGTATGAATCACAAAGGCAATGGAGAAAACATTTTTTTCTAAGCAAGAAGCTTAAAATAATAATAAGGTTAAGTCATAACAGTGCTAAAGATTCTCCACTACACCAATAGAAAAACCTTAGCTAAAATCTAGAAAGTTATTGCAAATAAGTAATAGCTTCTTAAGAGAAGGTTATAGCATCAACATACTATGTAAATAGAAAACAGCTCACCTTTTTGTAACCAGAAGATTTTGTTGTTCAAAACTCTTAGATGAATTGTTCTCCACCTCATGGGCAGCATAACTGCATATGTTTAATAAAAGTGTAACACAAGAGTCAAGTGAAAAGGATAACAGCTGAGCGGTAATTAAATTATAGACAGTATGGTCAACCCTGTACCAGATAAAAGTAGCTTAAAAGGTAATATCAAAACCTTCCATGAGTAGCACTATATTACATTCCAATTTAATCTTTTATATTCTTCAACAGCAATAGAAAGATTGTCTAATTAAAATATATACAAAAAATAATAATAAAACATCAAAATCATTCACCAATATGCTTAATTTTTTAGAAGTCTTGATTTGATTTTCTTTTTTCATGTTCTATAGTTACTAACTTACTATATGTGTTCAAAATTCAATAAAATTAAAATTAAAAAACATAAAAAGGTTGGTTAATGTTTCACTCCGTAAAAGAAGTCAAGATGTTTGTACCCAGAGCACAACCAACCTGAAATCACATTGATCATGCGCAGAATATTCGACAGATTCAGACAGGTGTTATCTTATATACAAGCTTCAGGGTATGTGTATTTATGCTGATGTTGCTGTATGCACATAAGAGTAATTTCAATGCTTGTCAACTGTAAAAGTTACCTGGAAGGAAGAACTTCTTTGGGAGCAGAAGGTGTATATGCTGTTTCTCTCTCAGCTGCAAGCCTTTGAGCCTTCTGAAAGTCTTTAAGAGCTGCTTGAAAATCTTTCGCAAGCTTAGCATCAGCAATCTTCTTTAAGGGCTGCAGTTCAACGAAAAAATTTTCAGGTGAGAAATGTAAGGCAATAAAATGACAGCGAAAAATATAGTGGAGAATAAAAAATTTTCAAAAACCAATCTAGTAAAAAGATGAGAGAATAAAAGCATATGCAGATAAAGAAGGGGAAACCAACAAGTAAACCAATGTCATCAAGGGTGAAATGAAGTGCTCGTGAGAGGTTACAGACACAATGGAAGTGTCTTAGAACACCCAAAATAGGACTGACTTGCATCCTTGTACCATAATTATTTTCATAAAAACATTACGTAGTTTTCTATTTTTGGAGAAAAGCTGAACAAATTAAACAAAATGCAGACTTAACATGCACTAACTTCTGCATCTTGATCAGCTTCACTTGCTTCCCTTAGTTTAGCTGAAGTCTCTTTGACCAGCTGCCCAATATGTAGCCTTATCTTGTGCCTGCCAATGCAATCATCCAGATATAAGGACCAATGCCGAGCAAAACCATTAGTTGCATTACGTATCATGTTGAGCAACAAAATATGAGAGAAGTCGATCTCATCCCATAAATTCCATCTAATCTATTCCGAGATTCATGTCCAAGATATCTAAATTGAGTACCAAGTTCTAATCGCAGGAGCATGAAAGGTTAAATAGCATTAATCATGCAATCAGTCATTCATTCACTCAATTATTTGTTAGTTGTACATGGCCAAAAAAATAATCCAACAAAATAACAAAAATTCAAAACTCCACAAGAAAATTGTCCAAAATCTTCAATAAGAGTAAAACAAAACCAACGGCCAAATACATTTTGGCTCCATAATTATATGGTCAATTTAGTTAAAAAGGCTAATCAAGTTAAATTCTCCCAATAATAAATCAGAAAAACCCATCTTCGAATTGAACAAAAAAGGGGAGAAATTGTCAATTAAATTACTCGGTAGATGATCCAAGTACAGAAAATCCTGAAAGAAGGCCCAAATTTATTTTCTTTTGATTCGATGAAAATTAAGCTTCAATTAAAACCAAAACTCAAATACATTTATAGCCCAGAATTTTATATGTTCAAATTTAAGTTTCATATCCAAAACGAATACACATAAAAAAAAAAAGTAAATCAATTTAAAATTTCCAGATAGAGAAGAATAAGAATCAAAATAAAGAAAACTGTTATTTTGGGGAGGGGGGAAGAGAGAACATACAACTTATCGCGTAATTCAAAGGTGTCCTTAGGGGTAGCGAGGGAATTAACAAGGCGATCAAAGGCCAAAAGAGCAGTTCTTAATTTGAAAATCCCGGCCGCCACCGACTGCGAAGGCGAAGTGTCTCCTATTTCTTGCCTCAGCTTTTGCTGTGAAGAATTCAAGTAATTATTAGGGTGTGGCCTAGCGAACCCCGCTTCAAGATCCTGGAAACTCATCTTGTTTTACTCGTTCCTTAATTTGGAAGGATTTAGGTTGGGTTGAAGAAAGGCAAAGGAAGAGTAATGAAGGATGAAAACTTGGCGTTGAGTTGTTGAAGTCTTTTATCATTTTAATTTATAAATTAAAAACAGAGAAAAACTTGTCTGGTGTAGCCGCTGCTCAAGTCAAACTAAGCCAATCTAATCTTCAAAATAAAAAAAAATCTGGAAGTTTCCATGGATTTGGACATCATACCAAATAAATTATGGCCATTCATATTTTAAATTTTTTATATCCAAAACTTATTTAATAATTAAATGTGAAAAGTATTTGCTTATAAATTCTCATTATTATTATTTTTAGGGTTTATATAAGCTGCTTTAATTTTAATTTACATCTTTTGTATTGATAATAATATTCAATTAAAATTTAATCAATTTAAACATTTACTTTTTAAATTATTAATTTTTAGTTATATAAAAATAATAAAAGCCAAAAACACTGTTATAATATTATTTATTGACTTTTTAAGAAATGCTTTTTTTAAAGTTATTTTTATGATTAAATTAGTGTTGAGTTAACACGTGACATTAAATTCATCAAATTTAAATTTTAATCTCAATTCTCTCTTAGATTTACTTTAGGTTTAAGTCTATCATATATAGATATTAGCCTTATCGAGTCTTACATTGGTTTCATTCTAGTTATAGTTACTCAAACATATATTATTTGTTATTTAAAGAACAACAACATAATAACTAATCATTGAGTAAAATAAAAAAAGAAAAACTTGTAAATAAATATTGATAAGTTTAATTTTATATTAATTATATTTCTTGGGTTTAGAGTTTAGATTTTAAGTTTTCTATTATGATTACAAGAGAAAATATAATACATATCATTAATATTTAAGTATGTTTCAATAAAATTATTAGTATTTATTTAGGGTAAAAGAGACTTACCTCTCAAGTTTGGTGTAAAATATATTTTTCTTATAGTTTGAAAAATATTAAATTATCCATTCAGTTTAGAGAAAACCACGTAAAATCCTTTAAAGATCTCTTTACTAAATAAATTTTAAATAAAAAGTTAGTAAAAGTATTAGGGAAGCTTTTGTATATGGTGGTGGTTCGCATTCTCTTCTATTGAAAAATGGGCAAATTAACCTTTAAACATTTCGAAACATGTAAATTAGCTCATCTGTTAAATTTTATCTATTAAATGATATGGAACGTTAAATTCATGCTAAAAATTATATTTTTATGGGTAAACTACAAAAATATTATCAAACTATTAATTTTTTGATTTTGTCACTAAACTTTTCAAAATTAAATATTTTAGTCACTTTGGGCGATATGGGCTTTTTTTATTAGTCTAGTAACAAAATGAGCCCTATAATGTTTACATATTCTATCAATTTATTCTTAAATATAAAAAATTCAACAAATTTGGCCCTCAACATTTACAAAATCTATCGAATTAGTCATAACTCTAAAAATAAAAAAAATTTTTAACAAAATTATTTTTAGACCTTTATAACCCATCGACTAACCCATGTGAGATATTAGAATAAAAAAAGCGGTATCCTCTTTTGCAACAATTTCTTTTACTATAAAATTAAGTTTATAAAAAAATCATGGAGCAAAAATATATTTTAAAACATAAAGCACAATTACATTGATAATAAAATTTGAAACGTATTAACGTAGAATAAATATTTTGTATTACTTTTTAAACTCAAGGATTTGTTTTTGAGGATGTGGCATTTAAATAGTCTATCCATACATGTCATTCAAAAAGGTTATCCATGAAAACATTGTAACACCCTTCATCGTCCTAATGTATGTGATAAATGATAAATCTAATATATTTTAATCCCGTTCTTAATGCATTTTTGGATGATTATTTATGCAAATTGATGAATTTGATACTTCTAATCCTTTGAATTCAAGTTCCTATACTTAGGTGAGCATTTGAGAGCTAAATGAGCGAAAATTGGACAAAAAAAGTTGATTTCAAGAGCCACACGGGCTGGACACCCAGCCATATGCTAGACCGTGTCGATTTCGCAACTTGCTTCCCAAACATGCGGGAAAATACAATTTTTAGACTTTCTGAGTATTCTAAAGTCTAAAAATACCAAATAGAAGAATAGATATGAGCCAATAGAGAATATTAAAGAAGACAACTCGAAGAACACTATTGGAGACAACTCTAAAGTAGATTTCCATCAAGATCAAAGACCTCCTTTTAATTTCTTTTGAAATTTTTATGAGTTTCTTTATTTCTTATGGTTATTCTAACTTTGAGATGTTTTTATTCAGAATTATGAACTAATTCCCTAGATACTTGGGAAGATGAACTCTATGATGAATTCTATTATTTTATCTATTTTACGTGATAAATATTTGATTCATGTTCTCAGTTATGTATGCTCATTCCTTGTTTTAATATTTTCGGGATATTAATTCATGTTTAATATGCTTAAATCAGAGGAGGAAAAGTCTCTATTTAAGAGTAGATCTAGCATAATTGAGTGGAGTTGCATGCAATCCTAGAAATAGGACGACATAAATCTACCGGATTAGAGTCAAATCTAATAAGGGAATTCATAGATCGAGTTAATACGATAATAAGGGTTTTAATTAGAAAGAAATTTTAGTTAATCAACCTAGAGTTAGTTGTTCTTACTCTCGAAAGAGATTTTAGTATAATTTAGGGATTTCTACAGATCAAGATACCAAGTGAATAAATCGTTTAACTCAGATTCATAATAATAAATGAAGTCTAGGTGGATTCTTTTCTGGGTACTGTCTCTCTCATTGGTTATTATTCAATTATTTTCTTGATTTATTCTCTGTTGAGTTCTTAGTTAAAATAGTTTGGTAAATTTAGTTTAAAACCCGTCACTCTAAATTGTTGGCTAAATAATAGAAAAACGGTAATTACTAATACTTTTAATCCTCGTGGATATGATATCTCTACTTACCATAGTTGTACTATTTATCAATAGGTGCACTTGCCTTTGTTGTATTTTTAGTTAGTTTCATGATACATCAAGTTTTTGGCGCGCCGCTGCCGAGGACTAAAATATTAGGAACACTTGATTTTTATTAATTTAGCTATTTTTATTTTATTTTAATATTTTTGTTTTAGTTTAATTTTTACATCCTAATTTTTATTTTGTTCGCTCTGGCAGGTTCTTTTAGTTTATGACTAGAGGAAACCCGTCGGGACCATTGCTTTTTGATAGTGAAATTGAAAGAACTACTCGTAGAAATTGTAGAGAACAAGGCAGAGTGGAAAAATGTGGTAGACGAACAAGAGGACAACAATATTACTGAGGAGATCGGTGATAATCAGAATATTCAGCTACCTCCTACAAATCTTGCCCATCGTACTATGTACGATTATGCCAAGCCTACTCTGATTGGGGCTAAATCGAGTACTGTGAGACTGAATATTGTTGCGAACAATTTCAAACTGAAGCCGAGCATAATTCAGATGGTACAACAATATGTTTAGTTCGATAGTTTGCAAGATGAAGACTCAAATACTAATTTGGCCAATTTCTTAGAGATTTGTGACACTTTTAAGATTAATGGCGCCACTGATGATGTCATTCACTTACGGTTGTTCCTATTCTCATTGAGGAATAAAGAAAAACAATGGTAGGATCCATCACTACATTCCATTTGCTAAAACAAACAAGTTGAGGAATAATATCTCTTCCTTTGTCCAGGTCGATTTAGAGACTTTAGATGATACATGGGAGAGTTACAAAGATCTATTGAGACGGTGCCCTCACCATGGGCTACCTTTATTGTTACAAGTTCAAACCTTCTACAACGGTTTGAATCCCTCAACTAGGTAATTAATTGATGCAGCAGCTGGTGGAACACTAAACAATAAAACTGTAATAGCCCGATTTCAGGGCTAGTCAAAACAGTGGTTTTGAAACCACTAACCCGTAGTCGGAAAAATTATTTTTAAAATTATTTTATGGGTATAGCATGATTATATGAGTGCGTGAAAATTTTAGTGCATTAATTATAGTGATTTATTGCTTAATTTCGAAAATGGACTAAATCGCATGAAAGGCAAAATTTTTGTTTTACTAATTTGCAGTGTCAAATAGCTATTGAATATTAAATTGGAGGTCCTTAATGCGCAATTAGGCCTTATTTAGGGTGATGGCCAGCCATAGGGGACAAAGGAATGGGAATTGGTCAAAATTGGTGAAATTAGGTGTTAAATGTGACTAGAAATAAAATAAAATAAAGAAAAGCTATCATTTTTTCCATCTTCTTCTTCTTACACCGAAAATATCAACAAGAATAGGGGTTTGGAGAATTGAAATTTTTAGCAACTTATACGGCTTGCAAGTATGTGATTTTGGTGATCATTCTTGATAATTTTTGTACTTTTGGGACCCTTGTAGCATAATCTAGCTAATGATGAGACTATTTTGCAAAGTGGTTGAGAGTCTAGGGTTTTGCCATGTGAGTATTTATGTGTTTGCTGAAATTTTATGGAAGAAAATGAATTTTAGTGGTTTAATGAACAACTTTTGTGAAAGGATTTTTGCATGAAAACTCCTAATAGGACTATTTTGTAAAAGTTATAAAATGGATAGTAAATATGTGAAATAAGTGAAATTTTTAGTTGCTTTAAGAGAGAATTTGAATCGACTAGGCTTGGGTGTGTGAAAAATGAACACATTTCATTTTACGAGCCTAAGGGCAAAATCATAATTTTTGTGAAAGTCTAAGGGCAAAGTGGTAATTTTGCCAAAATAGGAATTTTTGGAGTGATTTGGTTAAGGTGGTTATTTAATAAGCTAAATATGTTATTATAGATCAAGAAGAATGTGGAGTCAATCTTGACCGAGGAAAAGACAAGGTTTCGGACTAAATCTCAAATTGACATATCTTGTATCGAGGTAAGTTTATATATAAATGATACATCCTTTTTACTTATGTTTTTACATATTAATGCATTGTGTGAAATGTGAATGAATATTATTGATATCTATTAAAATGATAGAAAGTGAAGAAATTCTCGGATGAACCTTCGTAATAAAAAGATGATATGGATAAACACCGTGAATAAATGATTACTGGTGGGCTGTGTGCGATACCACCGTAATTATTATTATTGGTGGGCTATGTGAAATACCACCATGGATATGTGATTATTGGTGGGCTGTGTGCGATACTACCGTGTTATTTATTAATGGTGGGCTATGTGCGAAACCACCATGTGTCCGATATTATTCCGAAGTGTTCATCGAGAAACTTTGACTAAGTGAAATTATGTGTGGTTATGTGGTGATAAGTGCAGGGTATAAGTACATGTAAATGTGAGCAATGTTTATGATACGTGTTTGGGATGTGTAAGATTTGAAATGAGTAAGTATAATTTCGAGGATCTGAATTGTCCTTGATTAGTATGTATTGTTCTTGATTGATAAGTAAGTGGTATGATGTTCATTGTTTGCATATAGACTTACTAAGCTTAAAGCTTACTCCCTTTTTTTTTCCCTTGTTTTATAGTGTCAAAGAGCTAGCTCAGGATACGGTGATCGTTGGAGAATTACCCACACTATCCACACATTTTGGTATATTGAGTTTTACCTTGAATTATGGCATGTATAGGGACTTAGTCTTTTATCTAGTGTCATATTGATTTGGCCAAATGAGTTGGCTTATTTTGTAGATGAATTCTTTTTGTATAAGGCCATAGTTGATGTTTATTTCTTATTATTGATGTAACAACCCAAACCCGGCCCAAACATCACGACTGAATCTAGCATGTCACTAAGAAGATTTAGTAAAAACATGTCGCATTTTTGGAAATCATTTGCCGGGTTTAAACATGTATTTCGGAAAACTTAATGATTTGATAATTTATAAAATATATAAATTTTATAAGATGCCTTTATGAACTAAAAACCGAAATTTAATACATGTCTTAGTTTAATTAAAACGTAAAATCTACATGTCTATTAATAATAAAAGCCCAAAATAAAACCGAAACAAAATATAAAGCTAGTGGCCCATGGCCTTCTTACAATAAAATATAAAACCCACTAATTAAAAATATTAAAAATTGAATAAACTAAGTAAAGTCTTTTGTTGAAACAAAATAATCTCTCGCATGGCCACCTTGCGCTCCTCTCCAGCCCGGTCCGATGCATTAGGTGCTACCTGAAAGATGTTAAGTAATAGGGTGAGTCGCGAGACTCAGTGTGCAACCCTTGTGCACCATCAGATTGGGCCTTAGGCCCACAGAACAGATAACAGAGCATAATATATCAGAAAATATGCAAAGCCCAACCCAATCCTAAGTTTCCATCCACTATACACCACCCTTACCTGCCAATCACACCATTGGGGATTTCTACAATCAACCCACACCGCTACACACCATCGATGGCAGTCATGCTACAGTTAGCTGCTCATCGTCAGATCATGGAAATAGCCACTACAACAGATCATGGCAAGAAGCCACTACAACAGATCATGGCAAAAGCCACTACAACAGAACACTTCCCCTTTCATCAATCAACCAACCCCGTGCAATCACAGAAATCGGTATACATATAAAACATATCATCTCAATAGAAACATTCATTTATGAATGACAGAAATCACTAACCTGGTGATTCACCTTTACCCTCTTCGGGTTTCAACCGTTATGCTGGGATTTCGGCATTTAACAGAATATAGAAGATTTATATACATGTACTAACAAACAAATCTGAATGGTGTGAAAAGTTACACACCTGATAAATACGTAGGACTACCCTCTATGTCGACACCCTCGCTAATCGGATCTATTGCCCTTTGTCTACACCTTTGCTCAAAAGCCGGAAGAACGTGAAGATAAAGCTTCCCCTACATTCGACCAATGATTATTATATACCCAAATTTATATGTTTAACTAAACAAATCTCCTTACCTAAATCAATTGAATCTCGGAAGTAGGGTGATTCAAGTGCTACTGGTTTAGAAACCTACGCAATTTGATCTCCTTCAGTCCCGGAATGCCGCAAATTAAAGAAAAACACCCGATTAGTTAACCCTATAGCCATTCGGCTAAGATCTCAAAATGTCAGAAAAAGATTGAACCACATGAATCGACACTTACCTTCAGTTTCCTTCAAGATTTAGAAATCACAAGAGGTGATATCTAGGGATTTCGACTTTTAAGAAAAATCACGAAAAAGATGGTCAAGAAGAATGATGTCAAACAAAGGGTATTCAGTCAATGTGTTTGAAGAGAAGAGACAGAAAATATCAGTGTTTCGGCAATTGGTGAAGCTTTAGAGGGTTTCGATTTTTGGTAGCAAAAGAAAAGAAGAAAAGAAGAGCCTTATTTGCCAAATTAGGAGGAAAAGAGAAAAGAGAAATAAGATCAAGACTGTGCTTCAGGAAAAATAATGAAAATTCGGCATTCTTTGACTCTATCTAGTCGTCCCCCCTTTACACACACAGTCCCAATTTCGGCCACCTCTAGCCTCCTAGATAGCCTCTCATCTTTTCTCTTATCTTTATCAAAACTCACATCCAAAAGAGACTTAATTAGCTCTAACTCCTCCCTCCTTTATCAGCATAATATCCACATATTTTAAACATTAAAAATCCTTAAATATTAGCCTTGTTGCCATCCCCCCTTACTCCCTTTTAAGTGTCGAATTTGGTCCAATAACTTGGGCTCCAAGCAACCAAAACTTGGGCCCTCTCCATCCACTAGTGACGCCACCCTTTACTCTCTTATGGCGCCATCCTAATTTGGGCCTCAAGCCCAACTTGATATTTTTAAACATAGATACCTACCTTCAAATCTTATGGTGACTAAATAGAATATTTTAACCAAGGTTTCAGCCCATTCCTGAGCCCTATCTGGACTTCTAATCCTCAATTTAATATTTTAAACCATCAACATATAAAATGAACGGGCCCATTCAATCAGGATGTTACTGTTCTACCCCTCTTAAAATAAATTTTGGCCTCGAAATTTACCTGATCAGAAGAGATGGGGATACTGCTGTCGCATAACATCCTCTGGCTCCCATGTTGCTTCCTCCGCGCCGTGGTTTTGCCACAAAACCTTGACCAAAGGAACGAACTTCCTTCTCAACACCTTTACATCTTGATCCAAGATTTGCACTGGCTCCTCTTCAAAAGACAAATCTGGCCTTACTTTAATCTCTTCTACCGGCACAACGTGCGATGGATCAGAACGATAACGTCTAAGCATCGAGACATGGAACACGTCGTGTATCTGCTCCAACTCTGAAGGTAACTCCAATCAATATGCCATTGGGCCCACACGTTCGAGCACCCGATAAGGTCCAATAAATCGGGGACTTAGCTTACCCTTGCAACCAAACCTCATTACCTTCTTCCACGGTGATACTTTCAAGAAGACTTAATCTCCTACTGCAAATTCCATCCCCTTCCGTTTAAGATCCACATATGACTTCTGCCGATCAGACGCTTCCTTCAACCTAGCCTGAATTAACCTAACTTTCTCTTCCGTTTCTGACACTAGTTCTGGACCTAACACCTGACGCTCACCAAACTCTGTCCAACAAGTTGGGGTACGACATCTCCTTCCGTATAACGCTTCATAAGGTGCCATCCGAATACTAGATTGATAACTATTATTGTACGCGAATTCTGCCAAAGGCAAATACTCCTCCCATCTTCCCCTAAAATCAATGATGCAACCCCTTAGCATATCCTCCAAAATCTGAATTACCCTTTCTGACTGGCCATCAATCTGTGGATGAAAAGCGGTGCTGAAATCTAGCCTTGTTCCCATTGCCTGATGAAGAGCCTTCCAGAATCGTGACGTGAACCTAGGGTCTCTATCCGATATAATCGACACAAGTACACCATGCAGTTTCACCACCTCAGCCACATACAGCTTAGCTAACCTTTGTAGAGAAAAGTCGACACGAACCGGTATGAAGTGAGCAGACTTCGTTAGCCGATCCACAATCACCCAAATTGAATCCTTCTTAGTGGGCGTAAGGGGTAACCCACTAACAAAATCCATCGTGATTCTCTCCCATTTCCACTGCGAAATCTTTACCGGCTGCAACAACCTCAAGGCAACTGGTGTTTCGCTTTCACCTGTTGACACGTCAAACATTTACTCACAAATTCTATTACCTCTCGCTTTAGACCTGGCCACCAGAACTGCTCTCGCAAATCCCGATACATCTTAACCCCTCCAGGATGTATAGCATATGGGCTACTATGCGCCTCCTGAAGAATCATCTGCCTTAACTCCACATCCTTTGGCATACAAACTCTCTTACAAAAACACAGGACTCCATCACCATTCAAACTATAGTCCTCTCCTTCACCACTTTGCACTTGCCGGAGTCGAGCACTCAAGACATCGTCTAGAAGTTGCTTCTCTTTGATCTGACTTGTCCACATAGGTCTTACTTGGAGCTCAGCTACCAAACTCCCATCCTCATACAAACTGAGATGAGCGAACATCGCCCTCAAATCCGCTATTGCCTTCCTACTCAGCTCATCTGCCACCACGTTAGCCTTACCCAAATGATATTCGATCGAGCAGTCATAGTCCTTCAAGAGCTCAATCCACTTACGTTGCCTCAGATTTAACTCCTTCTAGGTAAGGAGATACTTCAGGCTCTTATGGTCCGTGTAAATAACCGACTTCTCCCCATACAAGTAGTGCCTCTAAATCTTCAGAGTGAACACAACTGCTACCAGTTCTAGATAATGTGTAGGGTAGTTCAACTCATGAGGTCTTAACTGTCGAGATGCATACGCAACCACTTTTTCATCTTGCATCAGAACACATCCTAAACCCGTGAGTGATGCATCACAGTAGACGGTAAATTCTTTTCCTGCCTCTGGCTGAATTAACACTAGCGCTTCCGTCAAGATTCTCTTCAGCTTCTCAAAGCTCTCCTGCTGTTTGTCGGTCCAAACAAATGATACTCCCTTCTCAACAACTTAGTTAAAGGTGCCGCTATCAATGAGAACCCTTCAACAAACCTTCTGTAGTACTCCGCTAGACCAAGGAAACTCTGGACCTCTGCCACCGACTTCGGTGTTTTCCAATCCAATACGACTTCTATCTTCCGAGGGTCCACCTAATTCCCTCTACGGAAACTACATGCCCTAAGAAAGTCACTTTCTTTAGCCAAAACTCACACTTACTGAACTTTGCGTACAACTGCTTCTCCCTCAGAATTTGCAACACCACACGAAGATGTGCATCATGCTCCTCCTCGGACTTGGAGTAAACCAGGATATCATCGATGAACACCACGACGAACCAATCAAGATACGGTTGAAATACCCGGTTCATCATATCCATAAATACCGCTGGCGCATTCGTCAACCCGAACGGCATCACCAAAAATTCGTAAAGACCGTACCGAGTCCAAAATGCCGTCTTATGAATGTCTCCTTCCTTCACCCTTAACTGATGATATCCCGACCTTAAGTCAATCTTAGAAAAAACTGAAGCTCCTTTGAGCTGATCAAACAGGTCATTCATTCTTGGTAGTGGGTACTTGTTCTTAATCATTAACTTATTTAGTTGACGGTAATCCACACACATACGCATGGATCTGTCCTTCTTCTTCACAAATAGGACTCGGGCTCCTCACGGAGACACACTCGGTCGGATAAATCCACGATCCAACAGTTCTTGAATTTGGGCTTTGAGTTCCACCAGCTCTTCGGTGCTATTCATGCGGAGCAATGAACCTTTGAGTCAGCATGCGAAGTAGCTCTATTCCAAACTCCAATTCGCGATCTAGGGGTAATCCTGGCAATTCCTTAGGAAAGACATCTGTGAAATCCTTGATTGTTCGAACCTCATCGACAGTCACCTCTTTAGCATCCAAAGCACTGATAAAGGCTAGATACGCGTTACATCCCTTCCGAATCATTTTAATAGCTTTTAATGCGGACACTACATTGGACAAATAATTCCTTCCTTCTCCTAACACAACCACCTCCTCGTCTTCCGAGGTACTCAACACCATACGCTTAGTCTCATAATCCAACTTAGCACGATGTTTAGTCAACCAATCCATTCCCAAAATAAGGTCAAACTCTCCAAAGGGTAATTCCATTAAGTCCGCCGGAACACTACCCCTTGAGTTTCTAGAGGTACGTCCCTAAATAGTTTGTCCACTACCCTAATTTGTCCTAAAGGACTAACCACAATCATCTTCCTAATAGTTGTTTTAGAGTGTAAACTTAGGGTCTCAGATACCGAACATGCAACATAGGAGTGGGTTGGCCCAATATCAAGCAAAGCAAGGTATGGGCTACTAGCAATGAGAAACGTACCGGTTATGACGTCCGGTGCGTCACCATCCTCCCGTCGGTGAGCTGCATAAACTAGACCTGGCTGTCTCACGTTTACATTACCTGCACCCCTACTAGGTGCTCCACGACCCCGACCAAACCCATTTTCTCCTCTGGCTACGCCACGACCCCTTGGTACAGGCTGACCACCTCTCTTAACCTGATCAGAACCTTGTCCCATTGGCTGTACCTGATCCACCTATGGATAGTCCTTGATCATATGCTCCGTGGATCCACACCTAAAGCATCCACCGGTTCTCCATCTACACTTCCCATAATGCACCTTCCCACACGAAGGACATGGTCGATTCTGAACAGTCGGAGCACGAGCTGGCCCATCAGACCTAGGCTTTTCTAAAAATTTTTGGATGATCTCGATGACCCAAAATTCTTTTTTTTCCTATTCCTATCCTTATCTTTATTCTATTTCTCAGTCCGCTTAACCTCCTCAGATATCTTAGCTTTCTCAACCAAAACCACAAAGTCCCTTTCCCGCTATAGTGCTACTAATACCCTCAGCTCATCCCTTAGTCCATCCTCGAATTGTACGCAACGCTCATAGTCAATCGCCACAATCCCTCAAGCATAACGGCTCAACCGCAGAAACTCTACCTCGTATTCAGATACAGACTTACTTCCCTGTACCAAGTTCAGGAATGCCTTTCTCTGTGCATCCACATAACTGGCCCCGATGTACTTTCCCTGGAACGACTCTTTAAAGAAGTCCCAATCAATGTGGTCTACAGAAGTACCCTCCTTCATCGTGAGTCACCACTAGTAGGCCTCATCTCGAAGAAGAGACACGACCCCCTTCAACTTCTCCTCCACAGTGAAGTCAAGGTCATCCATTATGTGCTCAGTTGACTCCAACCAATACTCAGCTGTGTTAGGGGCTATGCTAGAAACTGCCTTAAACATCTCCGCTCCATTGGCTCGGAGTCATTCAGACATAGACTTTCGAGCTCTTAAACCCGTGTCTACTCCAGCCACTCTTTCAAGGACCTGCAGCATTGCCTGAGACACTTCATCATCTCCATCCCTTTGGTCCTAAAATTCCCCCTCCACAGCTGGCAGATCCGGCATCTCATTTCCTGACCCGTAGCCAGACCCTACTAGTTTGGACACGGTCATCCTACCCCTACCACGACCACGCGGCAGACGTCCTCGACCCCTTGTACTTATTCTTTCGATCGACGTTTATCTGATTAAGAATTTTATGAATAATTAATTATTCCCACTTATTAACCGCGAATAATCTTATGTAAAATCATTTCGATAGTAGTTCTTTCGAATTTGAATTCTATCTACGAGTTTAGTTCTCAAGTCGATACTTCCTAGTCCTAGAGTTCACCTTCAGTTAACATTCAACACATATCAATCATAAAAATAGCCTTACAAACTTATATTCACCACCTAGGGGTATTTTCGTCGTTTCACTACCTAGGGGTATTTCATAATTTTACCTATAGGGGTATTTTTGTAATTTTTTCAAAATAGTGTATCTTGGTGATGTTTCAAAATAAGGGTATTTTGGTAATTTCGTGAAGCAAGGGTATTTTGGTAATTTTACAATCTAAGGTATTTCGATAATTTTGTAAATCGGGGTATTTTGGTAATTTCATAAATTTTGATAATTTCTAAATCAAGGGCGTTTCGGTTTGTTTTTCAAATCAAGGGTGTTTTGGTAATTTGTTACAAAACTAGGGCATTCTAGTAATTTTGTGAAAATAGAGTGGCTGGTCCCTTTCGGGTTTTAGTTAGAACTTTGGCCCATTAACAAGTCCTCACGGTTAAGGTGAACAGTCACTACGCACCATGTAGGATTCCAGAGAAGAGGAGGTGAGTCACTGGGACCGCTTAAATATCAAGCTCTCCCTGGATCCAATCCTAGATATGCGTATGTCTGTTGCCACACCTTAACTTAGCGACTTATTCCCGGGTTTGTTTAATTAGGTTAAGTTTTATGGAAGTTGAAAAGTATGATGTAAACTAGGCCTAAAGTCTATCAGATTCTAATTAAACTAGTCTACGTCCCATAAAGCCCATCGAGCCCACAGATACTTAACACACAATGGTTCAGAATAGTTACCTGGCGAACTTGGGCTGGAGACGCAAGTGCCATGCCGAGCTAATAGACCTGTATTATTTGTAAAAATGCATGTTTCAAAGCCCATCTTTGGAAAATGTTTTGAGCCCAAAAACCCCAAAGTTGAGTTTTGAACCGGGCTCTGATACCAATTTGTAACAACCCAAACCCGGCCAAACATCACGACCGGATCTAGCATGTCACTAAGAAGATTTAGTAAAAACATGTCGTATTTTTAGAAATCATTTACCGAGTTTAAACATGTATTCCGGAAAACTTAATGATTTGATAATTTATAAAAGATATAAATTTTATAAGATGCCTTTATGAATTAAAAACCAAAATTTAATACATGTCTTAGTTTAATTAAAACGTAAAATCTACATATCTATTAATAATAAAAGCCCAAAATAAAACCGAAACAAAATATAAAGCTAGTGGCCCATGGCCTTCTTACAATAAAATATAAAACCCACTAATTAAAAATATTAAAAATTGAATAAACTAAGTAAAGTATTTTGCTGAAACAAAATAATCTCTCGCATGGCCACCTTGTGCTCCTCTCCAGCCCAGTCCGATGCACTAGGTGCTACCTGAAAGATGTTAAGTAATAGGGTGAGTCGCGAGACCTAGTGTGCAACCCTTGTGTACCATCAGATTGGGCCTTAGGCCTACAGAATAGATAACATAGCATAATATATCAGAAAATATGCAAAGCCCAACCCAATCCTAGGTTTCCATCCGCTATACATCACCCTTACCTGCCAATCACACCATTGGGGATTTCTACAATCAACCCACACCGCTACACACCATCGATGGCAGTCATGCATAGCTTAGTCGCTCATCATCGATCATGGCAATAGCCACTACAACAGATCATGGCAAGAAGCCACTACAACAGATCATGGCAAAAGCCACTACAACAGAACACTACCCCTTTCATCAATCAACCAACCCCGTGCAATCACAGAAATTGGTATACATATAAAACATATCATCTAAATGAAACATTCATTTATGAATGATGAAAATCACTAACACGGTGATTCGCCTTTACCCTCTTCGATTTCAACCGTTATGCCGGATTTGACATTTAATGTAATATAGAAGATTTATATACATGTACTAACAAACAAATCTGAATGGTGTGAAAAGTTACACACCTGATAAATACGTAGGACTACCCTCTATGCCGACACCCTCGCTAATCGGATCTATTGCCCTTTGTCTACACCTTTGCTCAAAAGCCGGAAGAACGTGAAGATAAAGCTTCCCTTACATTCGGCCAATGATTGTTATATACCCGAATTTATATGTTTAACTAAACAAATCTCCTTACCTAAATCAATTGAATCTCGGAAGTAGGGTGATTCAGGTGCTACCGATTTAGAAACCTATGCGATTTGATCTCCTTCAATTCCTGGAATGCCGCAAATTAAAGAAAAATATCCGATTAGTTAACCCTATAGCCATTCGGTTAAGATCTCAAAAAGTCAGAAAAAGATTGAACCACGTGAATCGAAACTTACCTTCAGTTTCCTTCAAGATTCGAAATCACAAGAGGTGAGATCTAGGATTTTGGCTTTTAAGAAAAATCACAGAAAAGATGGTCAAGAAGAATGATGTCAAAAAAAGGGTATTCGGTCAATGTGTTCGAAAGAGAAGAGACAGAAAATATCAAAGTTTTAGCAACTGGTGAAGCTTTAGAGGGTTTTAGTTTTTGGTAGCAAAAGAAAAGAAGAAAGGAAGAGCCTTATTTGCCGAAATTAGGAGGAAAAGAGAAAAGAGAAAGAAGATCAAGACGTGCTTGGAAAAATAATGAAAATTCTAAGATTCTTTGACTCTATCTAGCCATCCCCTTTACACACAGGTCCCAATTTCGCCACCTCTAGCCTCCTGGATAGCCTCTCATCTTTTCTCTTATCTTTATCAAAACTCACATCCAAAAGAGACTTAATTTGCTCCAACTCCTCCCTCCTTTATCAGCATAATATCCACATATTTTAAACATTAAAAATCCCTAAATATTAGCCTTGTTTCCATCCCCCTTACTCCCTTTTAAGTGCCGAATTTGGCCCAATAACCTGGGCTCCAAGCAACAAAACTTGGGCCCTCTCCATCCACTAGTGACGCCACCCTTTACTCCCTTATGGCGCCATCCTACTTTGGGCCTCAAGCCTAACTTGATATTTTTAAACACAGATACCTACCTTCAAATCCTATGGTGACTAAATAGAATATTTTAACCAAGGTTTCAACCCATTCCTGAGCCCTATCTAGACCCCTAACCCTCAATTTAATATTTTAAACCATCGACACACAAAATGCACGGGCCCATTCAATCAGGATGTTACAATTGATATACAAAAATGATGATGTCTTTCATGAATGTCTTAATCGTATGGTTGAGTAATGGGTATGGAATATTTTTATGTATGAATGAATAGATTGCTTGATGTGGCTTATGTTGGTGTAAGTAGAGGTGGCAGAAAAGGCTTGATAAACAACCTTGTTTTTGTTCGCAAGGGTAGATACACGGTCGTGCACACACTGTCTGCTCCATAGGCGTGTAGTTTGGCTTTGTGTCCCCCTGCATCTTAAGTTGGCAAAATAGAATGCCCAGTAGTAACCACATGGGCTGAGACACGGCCAAGTGTCTCAACCGTGTAAAAGACATGACCATAGGACATGGGCATGTAAGTCTGCACTTGAATTTAGGAATTTAATTTGCCACATGGTCTAAGGACACGGGCGTGTGCCTTGGCCGTGTGACCTTATTGGGGGGATGACGTCAGAAACAGAATGTTAAGGTTTTTGTACATAGGCTATGACACGGGCGTGTCATGGCCGTGTGAGGAAAAGGGCCATGGACATGGACGTGTGTCAGGCTGTGTGAAAACCCTTGTAGGTTCGAATTGAGAAATAATTTCCACACGGGTGTAGAATGTAACACCCCAAACCTGGCCTAGAAGTTAGGCCCGAGTACAGAATGTCACATTAAAGGCACAATCCAAAACGATTTTATAATTTAACAATTTAAGGCCCAAAAGCCCAAAATAAGATAATAAACCCAAAATCTAAAGTCAATTAGGAGTTACATGGCCTTATTACAATCCAGAAAAAAACAAAGTAAAAAAAACATATTCACTTGAACAAATTAAAACATTTGATCAGCTTGTAGTGTGGCCATCTTCGAGTCCTCTCCCACATCGAGCCGTCTATTCGGATTACTTGAAACAATAAATTAAAGGGTGTGAGTTTTGAAACTCAGTGTGTACAACCCTTGGCAATCAAATCACATTCAAATATTCACATTGGGCCTAAGCCCTATCAAAATCGGTGGTCTTGGGCCTTACCCCACATTGGCCTCATATCATACATATCGTATCATATACAAACAGATAATGCAAAACCCATCCCAATAATCCATTCGCTACACACACCATTTCCCTTCCAACCATTACACACCTGTGGGGATTTCTAAATCAACCCACCCATCCTTTACACACCAAAGGTAGCTCGATTGCGGCACTACCTAATGTTGCAGCAAAGCTGCTAATCATATAATGGGCTTATAGCCTCCGGTGGATCCACGGCCATACGACTATGCAATCCTCAAATCTTCCTCCGTACCATAAATCCCACCCATATGCATCCTAAGCAGATTATCATATGAATGCATCAAACATATGAGTAACATCCACAAACTCATATTCGTCACCTAGAGGTATTTTTGTCATTTGACTACCTAGGGGTGTCTTCGTAATTCTACCCTACAGGGGTATTTTGGTAATTTGGTAAATTAGGGGTATCTTGGTAATTTTTCACAATAGGGGTATTTTTGTACTTTTTCAAAATAAGGGTATTTCGATAATTCTACAAATTAGGGGTATTTTGGTAATTTTGTAAATTGAGGGTATTATGGTAATTTTCCAAACTAAGGGTATTTTAGTAATTTTACAAATATAAGGGTATTTTAGTCCCTCTCGGGTTTTACTTATGAATTTTGGCTCATCAACAAGTCCTCGCGGCTAAAGTGAACAGACACTATGCACCAAGTAGGATTCTAGAGAATAGGAGGTGGGCCACTAGGACCACTTAAATACCAAGCTCTCCCTAGATCCAATCCTAGATATGCGTATGCTCGTTGCCACACCCTAACCCAGTGACTTGTTCATGGACATGTTTAATTAGATTACGTCTTATGAAATTTAAGAGTTGTTCAAACTAGGCCTAAAGTCCATAAACCCTAGCATACTTGTCTACAGCCCCATAAAGCCCATCAAACCCAAATTTCATCCCTATGGCCCATTAGGCCCAAATCACATCCTTATGGCCTGTTAAGCCCAAAATAATTCTAGATTATGAATTATGCTTAACTGACTCAATTCATACACCAAACCAAACGAACTCATCAAACCTAGCCTTAGGGCCCATCAGGCCCATTTAGCCACTTTTGATTTTCAGCTTTTTGGCATTGCCAATATTGTGTGTGTAGTGTTTGTACACACCTGGTAACCTCGCATGCTGCAAACCCTTAGTCACGAACCTACAATCAACATTACTAGCGATTAACCAAAGCTTTAACACATACTTATAAAAAATCGAAACCTCACTGGACCCTTACCGTGTACCTCACGTTCTAGTAGCCCTTCCTTTGCTACTATTGGTGATTATCCTCTAAATCTGCACCCAAATACCTATATCGTCAAAACCAAGTGACCCATATTGTTCATGATCACCATTATGGGCCACATTAGATTCGGCCATCTACCAAACCAAGACTGAGTCGAGAACACTCGCCACCTTGTTAGCAATCCTTACCTACCACGCTTGCGATTGTTGAGTCTTACCCTTGTTAATACAAATTAATGACAAGGAGGGGTTAGATAGCCCTTCGAATTTTAACAAAATGCACTAAAAATTTCAACTAAACACTTACCAAAACCATCCTTTGATCCTACAGCCTAGATCGCTACTGAACAGGATTCGACTTGACTAAAAATGGGTAGCAATCGATTGTGATGAATGAGAACTAACTAAAAATCGACACAAGTGAAGCTATATGATAAGAAGGTGTATTCAGCTTTTAGGGACAGAAATAGAACACAACTCTGATAGGAATTTTCGACAAAAAGAATGATGGGTTTCTTTTTCTGCAAATGGAAAAAATTCGGCTATAGGAGAAACAAATTGAGAGGGAGAAAGCAAAACTAAATAATGCTCAAAGACCCTTTCAAGCATTCAGCCCCCTCCTTTTATAGGCTATAGCCAAAACTTAGCCACCCCTAGAGTCCAATTCGGCACCATTTCATCCACTGCTTATCTCCTAATTTTTCTCCATGATATCTCCCTTACCCTTCTCCTAAATTCTCTCTACTGATCACTTCTCCTTAGAGTCCCTCTACATGCCACTTCCAGCCTTCTAGAAGCCTAAAATTAAACTCCAAAATAAAACTTAAGCTAGCACTCGAACCTTAGACCTCGCTGCATGCATATGTCGCCACCTCTCTACACCCTAGTAGCGTCATTTAGCCACTTCACCATGGGCTTCTTTGTGCCATTTTTCACTTATTTTTATTTAAAAGCCTACCACTCACAACCTTGATTCCTTAATTAAATAAATTAAGAATCCTCTACCACAAAACTTGAACTCAAAGCTTCTCCAACACACCTAGACACTTCAAATTTATTAAACCCTCAAAGCTCACATGCCAATTGTCATTTTCTCACTTACTTAAAAATTTTCTAAGATCCAAAGCCCAAAGCCCAATAGGCCCAAATTCAGGGCATTACATAGAACTCGGGCATGTTGTCCTTTCCACACGGGCGTGTGCCCTTATTTTTAGTGACATTTTCCAAAATTTTTCCAAAGAACTCGATTTGATCTCGAAACATTTCTAAGGTGTGTTTTAGGCTTTTTAGGCCCATATTATGGATAATTATAGGAATTTTGAAAAGTTTTAAATTGGAACGGATTTTTATGACCTAGTAATGCATGCTTGTATGTGATTGAGTTAGGTAATGCCTCGTACCCGTTTCGGGGTTAAAAACGTGTAAGGGGTGTTACATTTAGTGATATCAGAGTAATGGTTTAGTTAGCTCTCGGATTGCCATAGCGTGTGTGAGAGTCTAGCTATACATGCCATAAAAATATTATGATAGTGTGGTGCCTCCTGACAATTTCAAATCGTGTTTTCATATAGTAAATGGATCTCGACCGAGCCGTTGCAGATGATGCTGCAAGTAATGCGCTGGCTCCCACGCCAGTAGAAAGTAGACCCAAGACCTTGGGTCAAGAAAAGGACGCTGGAAGCCTTTCTCCATATGATGAGTAATTGGTATACTGATTTGTTCAGGCAAATCCTAATGCTCAACCTCCTCCACCCCATCTTATACCTCAACCAGTCCCCGTAACTCCTCAAGGTATTGATTTGGTAAGACTGACTAAAACCCCAGTCGATAAGATTAGAAAGCAAGGGGCCAAAGATCTTAGAGCCAACATAGAAGATGATATTGAGAAAGCAGAGTTCTGTTTTGAGAATTCTGTGCGGGTCTTTGATGAACTTTTTTACACGTCTGAAGAATGCTTAAAATGTGCTGTATCATTACTGAAGGACTCAGCATACCGTTGGTGGAAAACACTGACATCTATAGTTTCGAAGGAGAGAATGACATGGGATTTCTTCTTAGAGGAGTTCCAAAAGAAATACATAAGTCAGTGGTTCATCAATCAGAAACGAAAAGAGTTCCTCGAATTGAAGCAAGGAAAATGTCAGCGGCAGAGTATGAACATGAATTTATCAGACTTAGTAAGTATGCTCAAGAGTGTGTGTCTACCGAAGCTATTATGTGTAAGAGATTCGAAGATGGGCTGAACGAGGATATTAAATTGTTAGTCAGAATCTTAGAGTTGAAAGAATTTGTGGTTTTGGTCGATAGAGCTTGCAAGGCTGAAGAGCTGAACAAGGAAAGGAGAAAAGCTATGATTGAGGCCTAAGATGCAAGGAAGAGGCCGATGAGTAAGTCGTTCCAATCCCAATCAAAGAGGTCCAAAGAAACGAACCCTCGGTGATCATTTCAGCTGGGTATTCACACTGTGATCGTGGTAAAACATATTCGGGCTCTAAAGTTCAAGCCACCTTAATGGCAAGTATGGGTAATGTGAAGTCTAATAAACACAAGTGTCAGAATTGTGGTAGATAACATATTGGAGAGTGTTGGGGAAATAATCAAGCTTGCTACAAGTGCGGTTCACTAGACCACTTCATTCGAAACTGTCCTGAGATGGATGAGAAAGATAAAAAACAAAAAGTGAGAGTGAGTAATATACCTTCGAGGGGTAGACCATAGAAGAACCCGGGAAGTGGGGCTAGCAGTAGAGGTGCGCCTAGAGATTTTACTGTGAGATCAGAGGGTAGAGTGTCTGCAAGGACTTATGCCATTCGCGCTCACAAAGAGGCATCATCCCTAGATGTGATTACGGGTACTTTTTCTCTTCATGATATTTCTGTTGTTGCTTTGATTGACCCAGGGTCTACTTATCCATATATTTGTATGAAATTAGTGTCTAGCATGAATATGATTGTTGAGTCTAAAAAAATTGTGATAAAAGTGTCAAACCCGTTAGGCAAGCATTTGATAGTTGACAAAGTGGGTCAAACCTGTCCTTTGATGATTAGAGGTCATTGCTTTCCGACTAACCTTATGCTACTATCTTTTGATGAATATGACCTAATTCTTGGCTTGGATTGGTTGACTATTCATAATGTGTTAGTAAACTGTGTTAGTAAGTTTATTGAACTGAGATGTGTAAATGGAGATATAATTTGGGTTGAATAAGGTGAATCGGATAGCTTGCCTGTAGTGATTTCTTCTATGGCAGCTGAGAAGTGTATGAGAAAATGATATGAGTCCTATCTTGCATTTGTGTTAAATATGATCGTTGTCTTGTCGAGTCTTAAAATTTATATAAATAATGATCGAACCTGGAAACTACTAAGACAATGATGGAGGTAAGCACACCTATCGAATAGTAGTATAGTTTAGGCAAGACCGGAATGTCGAATCCCAAAGGAACCAAAAGTACTAATACTAACTCTCTTTTTATTATCTAGCCTAAGAATTAAGGGAATTTGTTGTTTAATTTAAATTAACTAACTACTAAACTAAAAAAACTCTAAGACAAGGAAGAATGAAATTTAGAAAATAACTTGAGGGAAAACCAATTGATTAAGATGACACCTAAGAAAGAATCCACCTAGACTTTACTTGTTATCTAACACTGAACCAGACGATTTATTCACTTGACTTGATCCGTAAGATTCCCTAACTTATATTAATCCCTCTCTCGAGGCGACTAACGCTAACCCTAGGTTGATTAATTGAAATCTCTTTCTAATTAAAACCCCTAGAATTGCATTAACTCGATCTATGGACTCCTATATTAAGTTTCACCCTAATCCGAAAAAATCTCGTCACCCTATCTCTAGGTGCGCGATCAACTCCGCTTAATTATGCTAGATCTACTCTCAAGCAGGGACTTTTGCTCCTCCACCTAAGCATATCATACTTGAATTAATATCCCGAAAATATCAACACAAGAATTAAGGACACATAATTAAGAACAAGTCAAATATTTATCATATAGTTCAGCAAACGATAACAAGATTCATCTTAGGTTTCATCCCCTCAGGTATCTGAGGGTTTAGTTCATAATAATAAAGGAATACATCTCAAAAGAAAAGATAAAGAAAAACATAAGAAATCCCTAAAACCAACTGAAGGAATTGAAGGAGAGATCCGCTGTCTTGAGTATAATTTCGGCTTCTTGAGATGAATCCACTGGCTATCTTCTAGTAAATCTCCACAAATCTACCCTCTTTGGCCTAGATGGGATGCCCCCTAACTAAAGCCCTGGGTTCCCCCCTTTTAGGTTATAGTTATGGTGTTTATATAGGCTTCAGAATATGTTTCTTCGCCCTTAAATATCCTAATCCGAGTGAAACTTCTATTTGTCACGACAGGGACACACCCATGGCACACGCCCGTGTGTTTCGATTTCAGGCCGTGGTCGAGTCTGCTGAAGAGACACGCCCGTGTGTTTTGGGATCCAAGCCGTGTCGATTTCCATTTTGACCCAATTTGGTCCATTTTAGTCCCGTTTCTTGTTCTTTTCATCCTCCAGTGCTCTCCTGAGTATAAAACATGAAAACAAAGGGTTAAGAGCACCAAATTACATAATTCAAGGCTTAATTCATCCAAAAGTATGCCAAATGTGGGCCTAAAATATGTTACTTTTACGGTTTATCAAATACCCCCACACTTAAGCTTTTGCTTATCCTCAAGCAAAATTCTCAACTTACAATTGAAATGAACTTTCCACAATTCATAATTCTCATCAACAATGTCTCATCATAATTCATAGACAATTCATACATGGATAATTTAACTCAAAGATTCCCAAAGATTCAAGCAATTCTAAGTCATATTTTTGTAGCACGAAAACATAGATTCACTCAAAGCGCTCGTAGTGTTTAAGGTTCAAGAATAAACACTCATAAGTCGAACTTAAAAAGTTAATCCCATAGGCTTGCCTGAGAATCAATCTCCACCATTGCAATATGAGATGATACACAAATCAAAAGGTCTTTAACAAGGTTGTAACGGGGCTTGGGTTAATGGTGTGGATAAAGGCTAAATTAGAAGCGTTAGAATCGAGATTGAATTGACAAATTACCTAACTAGAAAAATGAACTAATAACCTGAATAATTACATCACATGGAAATTTAAAATACTAATAATACAAGCTTCTTCTTCAAGATGTTGTATAAGCTCTTCGAACATAGAACTAATAATGAATATACTTCATGTTTTTTTTAAAAATGTTAAAGGATGAATTTACTAATAAAATATTTAGGCAATTGAACAAATCAAATCTCGATATAAGGGTAGTCAAAAAGAGTGGTGATAACAAATACGAGCGGGGTTTTGGGTTAATATTAGTGGATGAATCAATAAAAAGGGTTGTTAGGATCAAAGGGGTTCACTAGGGGTTAACTATGAAGGTAGGCTTTTAGTGGAGTGAGTGGGTTAAAACCTAGGTGCCTTTATCATCTCATTATATCAAATAAAAAATGTGGTCTTGACATGTATAATCGAGGCAAGTTCTAGAATAACAATTCAGTGTTGACACACTCATAATCAATAAAATGGGCATGAAAAGGAATATATGCTCTACAAGGCTCAAAATCTCACAAAAATTATAGGTTTTTGATATCAATCCCTATAGATTTCAAACTTCAAGGTAATATTCAAATTCAGTTCAATAACCTAGAAAATTTTTGATTCTTGAAAAATGGACTTATCATGCTTGATTCTCTAGTATCTTAAAGTTTAGATAATCAATGCACAATTAACTATGACTTAATCTAAGACATATCAATAAAAATCATAAATCAATAGAAATTTCATACTATTTAGTAATACGAGAAAATTACTTAAGAACAATGCATAATTCAGGGACTTGGGAATAATGCAAAAAGTTAGGCATTTTCTAAATAAACTTTCACCCCCCACACTTAAGATGTACATTGTCCTCAATGTATAAAGACAGATAATATTCATATAATAAGAAAATCAAAAGATATAGGGAGAAGTGGAACTTCCTGAATTGTTGGATAGATTCCTTGAATTGGAAGTGTGGAAACTTGATTTGGAGGTGAAAGATAAGTTGGAGGGGTTGCCTCGAGTTCCCGTGCTAGATGAAGAAATTGGGGAGCTCGTGAAGAATTAGCTAGGAATTATTATGACACATTTAAAATAACCTAATTATGTATTTAAGGACAAGAAAACTAAAGGGAAAGAAAACAGAAAATAAAATAAAATTAACAGAAAAGATGAATGGATTGATGAGTCCTTATTGTTGATGGTTCACGAGGTGGGTGTGATTTCTAAGGTAGTGGTGCGTGTTTCCCTAGCAGCCTTAAGAACTTAAAACCAAGAAACTAAAAGAAAATAAAATGAATTAAGCAAAAGAGAAGTATAGATAAGGAAAATAAAGGAAAATATTAAAGAAAAATAAGACCGAAAAGGTCTCAAAAGCCCTTGACTTGTCGAGTATATGAAGTGGCCGGCATGAAATTATGTAGGTTGATCTCCCACGGGGAGACTGTGCTTTTATCATTCCGCTTCTTCATCATAGATGTGGTGTATCTGAAGGGTTTATAAAATAAAAGTGAAAGACAATGAAAGGGAAAAACAAAAGGGGTTTGAGAGAAGAGAGTGTTGGGGAGTAGGTGGTGAGGGGAGGGGGTGGTGATTTAAATAGTGGTTCAAGTCTGACACTTTCCCACTCCTGTGTTTCGATTGCTACGCCCGTGCTTGGTAATTCAGTATCGACCACGACCGCCTCGCACGGCCGTGTTGTGGGGCATATCATTTTTCCCATGCCCATGTTTAGTTTACCATGCCTGTGTATGAACTCATAATGTCAGCCACGGCCGCCACGCATGGCCGTGGCGTGGTGGTTGAGTCTGTGACTTGAAAATTGATTCGTTCTGACTCGTACCATCTCTGCCATGTCAGTACAGAGATTCAGT
Organism: Gossypium rotundifolium; assembly: GCA_025506655.1. Lineage (NCBI taxonomy): Eukaryota > Viridiplantae > Streptophyta > Magnoliopsida > Malvales > Malvaceae > Gossypium > Gossypium rotundifolium. The sequence goes on from CP106723.1 coordinate 123,821,450, forward strand.
GTACCCACACAGCCATGGCCACGGCCATGTGTAAGGCCGAGTGACATGAAAATATGCACTTTTTTTTGTCAATTTTATAATTTGGTGCTAAAAGAAGAAAAGAAAAGAAAAGAAAAAAATGTAACAATAAATAGGGTTAGTGCTATGGCTGCCTCTCGAGAAGCGTTCGTTTAAAGTCTTAAGCTCGACTTTCCTCTCATTTGCATGATTATAGTGGTTTGAGAGGTGAGAAATCCTTTTTGATGTTATCAGTTCCATTATCATGATAGAATTTAAGATGAGTAGTGTTTATTTTCAAAGTGCCAAACATGGTATTAATGACCTTGGCTGTTCCGTATGGGAATACATTGATTACCTTAAAAGGGATTTCCTTACATGTGTTAGGATAGGTGGAGATATTTGTTGGTCTGCTTTGTCTAATAGTACCTGATCTCCAATTTTAAACTTGTCTGCCTCATAAAGTGGCTTCGGTTCTGCTTCGTGTATCCCTAGTTCTTCTTTAAGATGTGTTTTCTCCTCTTCTAGTTCATCGATCTGAATCCCTTGTTCCTTGTGAGTTATTTCCTTGTTGGCACAGGTTTTAGGATCGGACTCAGTTGTGTTCTTTTGTGGTGCTCCCTGAAAAAAAGGGTTAACCGGATGGTTATCAATAGAATTTACTTTCTCACCTTGGTTATTCAATGTTCTAGCTGAATCGAGGGCTTGAAGAGTAACTGTCTCGTCACCTACATAGAGTATGAGTTCACCTACATCGACATCGATTTTAGTCCTGGCAGTTGCTAAAAATGGTCTTCCTAAAATTAGGGGTATCGTGTTGTCTTCATCCATGGACAAAGTTTACTGGGAATACAAATTTATCAATATTCACAAGTACATCTTCAATTATACCCCTAGGAACTCTGATAGTTTTATTAGCTAATTGAATGCTCATCCTAGTTTGTTTGGGCTTCCCTAGACCTAGTTGTTTAAGCAATTTATAAGGCATGACATTTATGCTTGCCCCTAAATTAGCTAACGCATTATCAATAGATAAACTACCAATTAAGCATGGAATTGTAAAACTCCTTGGATCTTTTAATTTTCGTGGTAGTTTATTTTGCAATATTACTGAGCATATTGCGTTCAGTTCCATATATGATTCCTCGTCTATCTTTCGCTTATTTGTCAATAGCTTCTTTAAAAATTTTCTCGAATCTGGCATCTGCGAAAGAGCTTCAAGAAATGGTAAGTTAATATGTAATTTCATTAAAAGTTTAAGAAACTTACCGAACTATTCCTCTGTGTCGTCTTCCATTATTGCTTCGGAAATGGTATGCGCGGTTTGTATTCTTTGATTATCGATTTTGGTTTTACCTCAACCTTACCTTCTTCTACCGCACTCTTTTCTCTTAAATTGGGCTCGTTTAACCCTTCACTATCTTGAGCTATTATGGCTTGAATTTGCTTCCTTAGGTTAGTCTCGGTGTTGCTCGGTAGTCTTCCCTGTGGTCTCTCAGAGATCTTCTTAGCAAGTTGCCCCATTTGGTCCTTAAGCTCCTGTGACAATACTTTAAGTTTTGTTTCTACCTTTTGGAAATGTGTTTCTGAAGCTGCTATGAATTTTGTCAGCATCTCTTCAAGGTTTGGCTTCTTTTCCTGTGGGTAGGGCTGTTGTTAGGAGTTTTGAGATGGTTGTTGCCTTTGATTTCCTTGGCCACCCCATGAGAAATTGGGTTGGTTCTTCCAACCTGGATTATATGTATTACTATAAGGGTTATTGTTAGATCAGAAATTATTACCCATATAGTTCATTTGTTCACTCTCTATGTCCTTTCCACAGGGTGGATACTCAGGATTCACCACGCCTTCACTTGCGTCGCACTGCATAACTGGATGTGCCTATGAAGAACCATATAAACCATAAAATTTTTTATGTAGTAGTTTTATCTGATTTGATAACATGGTTACTGCATCGAGGTTGAAAACTCCGGCTACTTTGGCTGGCCATGTTCTTGTAACTTGCCACTAATATTTATTCAGTGACATCTCCTCGATAAACTCGTAGGCTGCTTCAAGAGTTTTGTTGTTCAGAGTTCCACTGACAGCTGAATCGATTAATTGCCTTGTTGAGGGGTTCACACCATTGTAAAAAGTCTGCACCTGTAGCCATAATGGTAATCCATGGTGTGGACACCTTCTCAACAAATCCTTGTATCTCTCCCATGCGTCGTAAAGTGTCTCTAAATCCATCTGCACAAAAGAAGAGATATCATTCCTTAACTTGGCCGTTTTGGCCGGGGAAAAATATTTTAATAAAAAATTTTCGATCATCTGATCTCATGTAGTGATTGATCCTCGTGGAAGAGAATGTAACCACTATTTGGCTTTATTCCTCAAAGAAAAGGGAAATAACCGAAGACGAATGTCATCATCAGAAATGCCATTTATTTTGAAGGTATCACAGAATTCTAGAAAATTCGCTAAGTGTGTGCTAGGATCCTCATCCTACAAACCATCAAACTGAACAAACTGTTGTATCATCTGTATAATGTTAGGTTTTAGTTCAAAATTATTTGCTGCAATAGTGGGCCTAACAATACTTGACTCAGTTCCTGTTAAACTAGGTTTAGCATAATCATACATAGTATGTGAAGCGTGATGTTCGGCCACCTCTGGAGGTGGCAGATGATTTTCAGCCATCTCTTCTATGGTATTAATTTTGGCTTCTTGCTCTCCTTCTATGTAGTTTAAGCTTCGCCTTATCTCTCTGCGAGTTCTATGAACGGGACCTTCGATGTCACTATTGTAAAGTAGAAGTCCTGTCGGGTTCCTTCTAGTCATAAACTAGAGGCACCTAAAAGGAGCAAAAAAGAAAATTTAGAAAAGCAAAAAGAAAATTTAATTGCAAAAATAAAATATGGCTAAAGTAATAAAAATTAAGCGTTTTTAATATTTCAGTTCCCTGGCAACAGCGCCAAAAACTTGATCGTTGTTTTGTCGAGTCTTAAAATTTATATAAATAATGATCGAACCTGGAAACTAACTAAGACAACGATGGAGGCAAGCGCACCTATCGAACAGTAGTATATTTTAGGCAAGACCGGAATGTCGAATCCCAAAGGAACCAAAAGTACTAATACTAACTCTCTTTTTATTATCTAGCCTAAGAATTAAAGGAATTTGTTGTTTAATCTAAATTAACGAACTATTAAACTAAAAAAACTCTAGGACAAAGAGGAATGAAATTTGGAAAATAACTTGAGGGAAAACCAATTGATTAAGACGACACCCAAGGAAGAATCCACCTAGACTTCACTTGTTATCTAACACCGAACTGCATTTATTTATTCACTTGACTTGATCCGTAAGATTCCCTAACTTACATTAATCCTCTCTCGAGGAGACTAACGTCTAACCCTAGGTTGATTAATTAAAATCTCTTTCCAATTAAAACCCTAGAATTGCAAGAACTCGATCTATGGACTCCCATATTAAGTTTCACCTAATCGCAAAATCTCGCCACCCTATCTTTAGGCGCGATCAACTCTCGCTTAATTATGCTAGATCTACTCTTAGGCGTAGGACTTTTCTCCTCCACCTAAGCACATCATACTTGAATTAATATCCCGAAATATCAACACAAGAATTAAGGACACATAATTAAGAACAAGTCAAATATTTATCATATAGTTCAACAAACGATAACAAGATTCATATTAGGTTTCATCCCTTAAGGTATCTAAGGGTTTAGTTCATAATAATAAAGGAATACATCTCAAAAGAAAAGATAAAGCAAAACATAAGAAATCCCTAAAACCCCCTGAAGGAATTGAAGGAGAGATCCGCTGTCTTGAGTATAATTCTGGCTTCTTGAGATGAATCAACTGGCTATCTTCTAGTAAATCTCCAAAAATCTTCCCTCTTTGGGCTAGATGGATGCCCCCTGACTAAAGCCCTAGGTTCCCCCCTTTTAGGTTATACTTAGGGTGTTTATATAGGATTCAGAATATGTTTCTTCGCCCCTAAATATCCTAATCCAAGTGAAACTTCTATTTGTCATGACAGGGAAACGCCCATGGCACACGCCCGTGTGTTTCGATTTTAGGCCTTATTCGAGTCTGTTAAAAAGACACGCCCGTGTGTTTCAGGATTCAGGCTGTGTCGATTTCCATTTTGACCCAATTTGGTCCGTTTTAGTCCTGTTTCTTGTTCTTTTCATCCTCTGGTGCTCTCCTGAGTATAAAACATAAAAACAAAGGATTAAGATCACCAAATTACATAATTCAAGTCTTAATTCATCCAAAAGGATGCTAAATGTGGGCCTAAAATATGGTACTTTTACTGTTTATCAAAATACCTAAGAGTCAAAAGTAAAGATTGAATTAGTGCCTATGGTATGCGAGTATCTAGATGTGTTTCCAAAAGAGTTACCCGAATTGCCTCTAGTTACGGAGGTTGAGTTTGGTATTGAGTTGGTTCCTGGCACAGCACCTATTTCGGTTGCCCCGTATAGGATGGCACCATTAGAGTTAAAAGAATTGAAGGCTCAGTTACAAGAGTTGACGGATAAAGGTTTTGCAAGACTGAGCTATTCTCCGTGAGGTGCTCCAGTACTTTTTGTGAAAAAGAAAGACGGGTCGATGAGGTTATGTATAGATTACAGACAACTCAACAAGGTTATAGTTAAGAACAAGTATCCTTTGCCAAGGATCGATGATTTGTTTGACCAATTGAAATGAGCCACAATGTTCTCTAAAATAGACCTGAGGTCCGATTATTACCAGTTGAGAGTTAAGGAACAAGATGTACCGAAAACTACATTTCGGACAAGGTATGGCCATTACGATTCCTCGTCATGCCCTTTGGCTTAACGAATGCTCCTGCCATATTTATGGATTTAATGAACCGTATTTTTCGACCGTACTTGGATAAGTTTGTGGTTGTTTTTATTGATGACATATTAATTTATTCTCAGGATGAGGTGAGCAATGGAGCATTTAAGAACTGTTTTACAGACTTTAAGAGATAAGCAGTTGTATACTAAGTTTAGCAAAAGTGAGTTTTGGCTCTGAGAGGTCGGATTCTTAGGACACATCGTGTCGGGTGATGGAATTAGAGTTGATCCGAGTAAGATCTCGACTATTGTTGAGTGGAAATCACCAAGGAATGTGTCAGAGATTAGAAGCTTTTTGGGCTTAGTGGGTTACTATAGACGATTTGTTTAAGGGTTTTCCATAATTGCTACACTAATGATGAGGTTGGTACAAAAGATGTCAAGTTCAAATGGATAGAGAAGTGCCAACAGAGTTTTGAGAAACTGAAGCCCTAGTTTTGGTACAACCTGAGTCGAGAAAGGAGTTTGTGATCTACAGTGATGTGTCAATGAATGGTCTTGGTTGTGTGTTGATGCAAGAGGGAAAAGTAGTAGCTTATGCCTCGAGACAACTAAAACCACATGAAAAGAATTATCCGATGCATGATTTGGAATTGGACACCATCGTCTTTGCTTTGAAGATTTGGCGTCATTATTTGTATGGTGAGAAATGCTAAATCTTTACCGATCACAAAAGTTTGAAGTACCTGATGAGCCAAAAGGACTTGAATTTGAGATAACGGAGGTGACTCAAATTATTGAAAGATTATGAGCTAGAGATTGATTATCATCCGGGGAAAGCGAATGTAGTCGCAGATGTCTTGAGCAGAAAATCCTTGTATGCTTTGAGAGCTATGAGTATAGATTTAGCTTTTTCTAATGACAGTTCAATTTTGGCCGAGTTAAGGGCTAGACCATTGTTTCTTTAGTAGATTTGTAAAGCTCAAAAGAATGATAGTGGAATGCAAGCTAAGAGAGCTCAGTGTGAATCGAGAAGTAACTCTAATTTTTAAGTCGGTTCAAGTGGTTGTTTGATGTTTTGTGATAGAGTTTGTGTACCGAAAGATGATGAATTGATTCAAAAAATTTTACACGAGGCACATAATGGTTGTTTGTCAGTACATCCGGGCAGTACAAAAATGTATAATGATTTAAAGAAGTTGTATTGGTGGCCGTGTATGAAAAGAGACATCTCTTTGTGACAAAGTGTTTGATCTGTCAACAAGTGAAAGCTGAGCATCAAGTACCTTTGGGTTTACTTCAGCTAGTGATGGTTCCTGAGTGAAAATGGGATCGAATTACAATGGATTTTGTATCAGGGTTACCTATGACTCTAAAAAAGAAAGATACCGTGTGGGTTATCGTTGATAGAGTAACGAAATCAGCTCACTTTATACTAGTACGTACTGATTTCTCACTTGACAAGTTGGTCGAAATCAGATATTGTCAAATTGGAAGATTACATGGGGTGCCTATATCTATTATTTTGGATAGAGATCCGAGGTTTACTTGAGGTTTTGGAAAAAGTTGCAAGAAGCCTTGGGTATGAAATTGAATTTTAGTACTGCGTTCCATCCACAAACTGATGGTCAGTCCGAAAGAGTGATTTAAGTTCTCAAAGATATGCTCCGATGCTGTGTTTTAGAATTCGAAGGTAGTCGGGAAAAATATCTACCTTTGGTAGAATTTGCCTACAGTAAAAGTTATCAGTCGAGTATACAGATGGCACCATATGAAGCATTATATGGTCACAAGTGTCGAACTCTTTTGTATTGGATCAAGCTTAGTGAGAAGCAAATTCAAGGATTTGATTTAGTTAAAGAAACCGATGATAAAGTGAAAGTGATCCGTGATAGTCTGAAAGCTGCTTCAGACAGACAAAAGTCATACAGATTTGAAAAGGAAAGAAATTGAGTTTCAGGTGGGTGATAAAGTGTTTCTGAAAGTATCCCCGTGGAAGAAAATATTGAAATTTGGGAGAAAGGGCAAATTGAGTTCGTGTTTCATTGGGCCGTAGGAGATTATTGAATGGATTGGACCAGTAGCTTACCAGTTAGCTTTGCTGGTGGAGTTGGAGAGGATACATAATGTGTTTCATGTGTCGATGTTGCGACGATATCGTTCTAATCCTTCACATGTAATTTCTCCTATAGAAATTGAGATACGACCGGATATGACCTATGATAAAGAACCAATTAAGATTTTGGCTCGAGAGGTTAAATAGTTAAGGAATAAAAGTATAACCTTAGTGAAAGTGTTGTGGCAAAAACATGGTGTAGAAGAGGCTACGTGGGAACAGAAAGAAGCCATGAGAAAGCAGTACCCAAACCTCTTTATCAGTAAGATTTTCGGGGACGAAAATCCCTAAAGGGGGAGAGTTGTAACAGCCCGATTTTGGGGCTATTTGGAATAGTGGTTTCAGAACCACTAATCCGAGGTCAGAGAAATTATTTTTAAAATTATTTTATGGGTATAGCATGATTATATGGGTGCATGAAAATTTTGGTGCATTAATTATAGTGATTTCTTGCTTAATTTCGAAAATGGACTAAATCGCGTGAAAGGCAAAATTTGAGTTTTACTAATTTGAATTGTCAAATAGCTATTGGATATTAAATTGGAGGTCCTTAATGTGCAATTAGGCCTTATTTAGGGTGATGGCCGGCCATAGGGGACAAAGGAACGAGAATTGGTCAAAGTTGGTGAAATTAGGTGGTAAATGTGACTAGAAATAAAATAAAATAAAGAAAAGCTATCATCTTTTCCATCTTCTTCTTCTTCCACCAAAAATATCAACAAGAATAGGGGTCTGGAGACTTGAAATTTTCAGCAACTTACACTCCTTGCAAGTAAGTGATTTTGGTGATCATTCTTGATGATTTTTGTACTTTTGGGACCCTTGTAGCATAATCTAGCTAATGAGGGGACTATTTTGCAAAGTGGTTGAGAGTCTAGGGTTTTTCCATGTGAGTATTTATGTGTTTGCTGAAATTTTATGGAAGAAAATGAATCTTAGTGGTTTAATGAACAACTTTTGTGAAAGGATTTTTGCATGAAAACTTCTAATAGGACTATTTTGTAAAAGTTATAAAATGGATAGTAAAAATGAGAAATAAGTGAAATTTTGAGCTACTATAAGAGAGAATATGAATTGGCTAGGCTTGGGTGTGTGAAAAATAAACATATTTCATTTTACGAGCCTGGGGGCAAAATCATAATTTTTGTGAAAGTCTAAGGGTAAAACGGTAATTTTGCCAAAATAGGAATTTTTGGAGTGTTTTGATTAAGGTGGTTATTTAATAAGTTAAATATGTTATTATAGATCAAGAAAAACGTGGAGTCAATCTTGACCGAGGAAAAGGCAAGGTTTCGGACTAAATCTCAAATTGACATATTTTGTATCGAGGTATGTTTATATGTAAATGATACATCCTTTTTACTTATGTTTTTACATATTAATGTATTGTGTGAAATGTGAATGAATATTATTGATATCTATTAAAATGATAGAAAGTGAAGAAATTCTCGGATGAACCTTCGAAATAAAAAGATGATATGGATAAACACCGTGAATAAATGATTACTGGTGGGCTGTGTGCGATACAACCGTATTTATTATTATTGGTGGGCCGTGTGTGATACCACAGTGGATATGTGATTATTGGTGGGCTGTGTGCGAAACCACCGTGTGTCGAGTATTATTCCTTAGTGTTCATTGACAAACTTTGACTATGTGAAATTATGTATGGCTATGTGGTGATAAGTGCATGTAAATGTGAGCAATGTTTATGATACGTGTTTGGGATGTGTAAGATTTGAAATGAGTAAGTATAATTTCGAGGATCTGAATTGTCCTTGATTAGTATGTGATGTTCTTGATTGATAAGTAAGTGGTATGATGTTTATTGTTTGCATATAGACTTACTAAGCTTAAAACTTACTCCCTTCTCTTTTCCCTTGTTTTATAATGTCAAAGAGCCAACTTGGGGTACGGAGATCATCGGAGGATCACCCACACTATCCACAAATTTTGGTATATTGAGTTTTACCTTGAATTATGGCATGTATAGGGACTTAGTCGTTTATCTAGTGTCATATTGATTTGGCCAAATGAGTTGGCTTGTTTTGTAGATGAATTCTTTTTTTTTTATAAGGCCATAGTTGATGGCTATTTCTTATTATTGATATATGAAAATGATGATGTCTTTCATGAATGTGTTAATTGTATGGTTGACTAATAGGTATGGAATATTTTAATGTATGAATGAATAGGTTGCTTGATGTGGCTTATGTTGGTGTAAGTAGGGGTGGTAGAAAGGGCTTGGTAAACAGCCTTATTTTTGTCCGTATGGGTAGACACACAGTCATGTGGCTAGGTTGTGTGTGACACATGGTCTACTCTATGGGCGTGTGGTTTGGCCGTGTGTCCCCCTGCAACTTAAGTTGGCAAAACAAAATGCCTAGTAGTAACCACACGAGCTGAGACACGGCCATGTGTCTCAACCATGTGGAAGACACGGCCATAGGACATGGGCATGTGCCTAGGCCATGCAAAGTTTGCACTTGAATTTAGGAATTTAATTCACCACACGGTTTAAGGACACGGCGTGTGCCTTGGCCGTGTAACCTTATTGGGGTGATGACGTCAGAAATAGAATGTCAAGGTTTTTGTACACGGGCCAAGAGATAGGCGTGTCATGGCCGTGTGAGGGACACGAGCCATGGACACTGGCGTGTGTCAGGCCGTGTGAAAACCCTTGTAGGTTCAAATTGAGAAATAATTTCCACACGGGTGTGGAACACGAGCGTGTTGCCCTTTCCACATGGGCATGTGCCCCTGTTTTTAGTGACATTTTCCAAAGTTTTTCCAAAGAACTCAATTTGATCCCAAAACATTTCTAAGGTGTGTTTTGGGCTTTGTTGGCCCATATTATGGATAATTAGAGGAAGTTTGAAAATTTTTAAATTGGAACGAATTTTTATGACCCTGTAATGCATGCTAGTATGTGATTGAGTTAGGTAACACCTCGTACCCCGTTTCAGCGTTAAAAATGGGTAAGGGGTGTTACAAAAACACTTAATACAACTTATGTGTTTATAGATGGCATTGGATAATTATTAGTGGCAAGTTATGAGGACAAAGCTAATGAAAGTAGCTGGTGTTTTAATCTAGATGTAGTCAGCATGTTATCAAACTAAGTAGAATTGCTAAACAAGAAAATTGAAGGTTTATATTTTTCTATGTAGGTGAATTCGGTGATGAAATGTGATACAAATGGAGGTGGAATGAATAATCCAGAATGTTTACCCTTTGGTCCTAGCATAGAGAATGAGCAAGTCAATTATATGGATAATAATTCTAGACCTCAAAATAACCCTTATAGAAATAACTATAATGTAGGTTGGAGGAACCATCCTAATTTCTCTTGGGGCGATCAAGGCAATCAAAGAATACAACCACCTCCAGGCTTTTAGCAACCTTATCAGCAAGAGAAAAATCGAATCTTGAGGAGATGTTGACAAAGTTTATATCGATGTTAGAAACTCGCTTTCAAAACATTGAGGCAGCACTAAAAAATCAACAAGGGTTGATTCAAGGACTCGAAAATTAAATAGGTCAGCTTGTTAAACTAATTTCAGAAAGACCATAAGGTAACTTGCCTAGAAATACTGAAACTAACCCAAGGGAGTAGCTTCATGAAATTATTATTTAAGACATGGAACGGTTGAACTTAAACAAGAATTGATGCAAGAAATTGTGGTGAACAATTGATTGTGTCAAACAGTCAAGTTTTAATATTTATAAAGAATGATCGAACCTGTAGACTGACTACGACAAAAATAGAGGCAAGTGCACCTATCGAACAGTAGTATAGCTCAGGAAAGAATATCTTATCGAACCCAAGGGAACCTAAAAGTACTACTACTTACTTTCTTTCTATTATTTAGCCTAAAATATAGAGTGATTGGATTAAACTAACAAAATACTTAAACTAAATGCAAAGACAAAAGAATGAATTGGAGAAAGACTTTAAGGAAACTCAGTTGATAAAGACAATACCCTAAGGAAGAATCCACCTATGACTTCACTCATAATTTATTCCCCAAACCATATGATTCCTTTACTTAGCTTGATCCGTGAAACTCCCTAACCTATATTAAACCCTCTCTCGAGGCGAATAACGTCTAACCTTAGGTTAATTAGTGGAACTCTCGTTCTCTTATAATAACCCCTAAGGAAGCAAGAATCGATCAATGGATTCCCATATTAGGTTTCACCCTAATCTGGCAAAATCTCGTAACCCTATCTCTAGGCGCTCGATCAACTCCGCTCAATTATGCTAGATCTACTCTTTGGCGGGGTCTATTCCTCCTCCACCTAAGCACATCAGATTAAATTAAGCAATATAATTAAGAACAAACTAAGTATTTATCATATAATTTAGAAATCAAATAAAAAAAATCCATCATAGGTATCATCCCCTTCAAGTATCTGAGAGGTTTAGTGCATAACTAAATGCAAAAACATCTCAAGAGAAAAGAATAAACAAAACATAAGAACTCCCTAAAACCCCCTAAAGGAATTGAAGGAGAGATCCTCCGTCTTGAATGGAGTTCCGACTTCTTGAGATGGATTAATTGGCTATCTTCAAGTGACTCCCTAAAAGATAAATGCTTTGGCCTAAAAGCCTCTGCCCCCCAAAAAGCTCCTCTTTTATGTCTGCCTTGGGTTGTTTATATAGGCTTTGGAATGCTCTACTTGGCTCCTAAGTATCTCCTTCAAGTAGAATTACTATTAGGGTGTTTGAGTAGACTTAGGAGTATGTTTCTTTGGCTTCAAGCATCCAATTCCGAGTGAAATTGCTCTCTCCCGCGGCAGGGGCACGGGCATGGCACACGCCCATGTAAATCGTGGTTGGGCCGTGTCTCGATTCTGTCATTTTGGGCACGGCCGTGTAAGTCACCTGACACGTCCGTGTGAGAAATGGATGATGCACGGCTGTGTGTGATGGAGTTGAGGCCGTGCTCTAGGTAATCGGCGAGGCACGGTCGTGTGGGCTTTGGGCCAGGCCGTGTTGATTTCTCGCTAAGGCCCAATTACTCTGCTTTAAGCCTGTTTTGTGTTCTTTTTATCCTCGGGTGCTTTCCTAAGTATAAACATGAAAAGAAAGGATTAAAAGCACCTTTTTACATAAAATCAAGGGCTAAATCATCCAAAAGCCTATTAAATATGGGATTAAAATATGTTACTTTTACGGTTTATCAAATACCCCCACACTTAAGCTTTTGCTTGTCCTCAAGCAAAATTCTCAACTTACAATTAAAATGAACTTTCCGTAGTTCATAATTTCTATCGACAATGTCTCATCATAATTCATAGATAATTTATACATGGATAATTCAACTCAAAGAACGTTAAAGATTCAATTACGATAAGTCATACCTTTATAGTACGAAAACATAGGTGCCTCCCGTTATCTAAGTGCTTACCTTCAATTCAAAATCGACAAGGACTGACATCCTCAAAAAAGATTCACTCAAATCACTCAAAGATGTTTAAGGTTCAAGAATAAGCACTCTAAGTCAAACCTGAAAAGTTAATCCCATAGACTTGCTTGAAAATCAAATCTCCACCACTGTATATGAGATGATACACAAATCAAAAGGTCTTTAATCAAGGTTGTAACGGGGCTAGGGTTAAAAGGTGTGGATACAGGCTGAATTAGAGGTTATAATCGAGATTGAATTGACTAATTACCTAATCTAAAAATAATGAACTAAATATGAATATTTACATCAAATGAAAAACTAATATAATAAGAGTATTTTCATCACTCAAATTTTGGAAATAATTTAATACGAGCTTTTTCTTTAACAATGGGAGTTTTAAATGCTCTAAGCTCTTTTATTTACTACTAATATTGATATACTTGGATTTTTTAATTTTAATTTTAATTTTAATTTTATTTTTTAAGAACAAACTAAAATAAACATAATAGAAGGAACTTTGGTGTTTGAAATAACCTAATTCGGCAATGGATCAAATCAATTCTCGATAAAGGGTAGTCAAAGGAATGTTGATAACAAATACAAAGGGATTTTGGGTTAATATTAGTGGGTGATTCAATAAAAGGTTGTTAGGATTCAACGGGTTCACTAGGGTTATTTATGTAGGTAGGCTTTTTAGTGGAGTGAACGGTTAAAACCTAGGTGCCTTTACATCTCAGTGTATCAAATCATTAATATGGTCTTGACATGTATAAACGAGGCAAGTTCTAGAATAACAGTTCAAAGTTGACACACTCATAATCAATTAAAGTGAACACGAAAAAGGGTACATGCTCAAAATCTCACAAAAAATGATGGGTGTTTTGACATCAATCCTTATAAATTTTGAACTTGAAGGTGATACTCAAATTCAATTCAACAACCTATCAATTTTAATTTTTAGAAACTAGACTTATCATGCTCGATTCTCTAGTATTCTTCAAATTTAATTATCAATGCACAATTAACTAAGACTTATTCTAAAACATATCAATAAAAATCATAAATCATTAGAAATTTCATCCTAATTAATAATATGAGAAAAATATTTAAGATCAAGACAAATTTCAGGGTTTTGAGGATTATGCAAAAAGTTAGGCACCATTACCCCCACACTTAAGATGTACATTGTCCTCAATGTACAAAGATAGATAATGAAATTTAGGTGCCAAATCAAAAAGATAAGTGGGAAAAGTAATACTCCCTGAAATATGATGATCCCTGGCGTCTTTGGTGGCGGTGATGGTATTTTCTATGGGCCCGGTGGAGTGGCTACCTAAAAGTAATTTGCTAGATGAAGAAATTGGGTAGCCTGTGAAGATATAGCCAAGAGATCTAGGGTAATAATAATATTATACTAATAATATAATTAAAGATTAAGGAAATAAAATGAAGTAGACTAAGAAGAAAACTGAAATTAAAAGAAAATACTAATGGACTAAGGAGTTCTTATTTTTGGATGGTTTGCGAGGTGGATGTGACCTCAAGGTCGTGGTGCGTGATTCCCAAGCGCCTTTAGAACCTAAAACCAAGAAACTAATATGAAATAAATTAATTTAAGTAGGAAATAAGTAAAGATAAGGAAAATAAAGGAGATGAGAAAAGAAAAATAGAACCAAAAGGTTTAGAGACCCTTGGCGTGTTAATTAAGTGAAGTCATTTAATGAACTCATGTTGAGGTCTCCTCCGAGGAGATGATGCTTACGCTTTCTTGACATGATCTTTGTGTTGCTCAAGTGTCTTGGATCTTTTCTATGAATAAGAAGAAAATTTGAAAGAAAAGAGAAAGAAGGAATAAGAAAGAAGATGGGACAAAGAGGACGGGCTGTGGGGATTTAAATGGTATTTCAAATCTGGCACGTTCCCACGCCCGTGTATCGAGGGTATGTCAATTCACACGGCCGTATCGCACGGCCGTGTTATGGGGTGTGTGATCGCTGCAAAACAGTCTAGTTTTAACATTTATAAAAGAGTGATCGAACCTGTAAACCGACTGTGACAACGATAGAGGCAAGCGCACCTATCGAACAGTAGTATAGCTCAGGAAAGAATATCTTATCGAACCCAAAGAACCTAAAAGTACTATTACTCACTTTCTTTCTATTATTTAGCCTAAATATGGAATAATTGGTTTATTAAACTAAAAACAAATGAAATACTTAAACTCAAATGCAAAGACAAAAGAACAAAACTTCGAGAAAAGACTTTAAAGAAAATTCAATTGATAAAGACGATACCTTCGGGAAGAATCCACTTATGACTTCACTTACTATCTAACTTCCAATTCATATGATTTCTTTTACTTAGCTTGATCCGTGAGACTCCCTAACCTATATTAAACCTTCTCTCGAAGGGAATAACGTCTAACCTTAGGTTAATTAGTGGAACTCTCGTTCTCTTATAATAACCCCCAAAGAAGCAGTAAATCGATCAATGGACTCCCATATTAGGTTTCACCCTAATCTAGGAAAATCTCGTAACCCTATCTTTAAGCGCCCGATCAACTCCTCTTAATTATGCTAGATGTTCTCTTAGGCAGGGTCTATTCCTCCTCCACCTAAGCACATCAGATTAAATTGAGCAACATAATTAAGAACAAACTAAGTATTTATCATATAAACCGAAAGAATTAAATAACAAAATCCATCATAGGTTTCATCCCTTTCGTATCTCGAGGGTTTAGTTCATAATAAAATAGGAAAACATCTCAAGAGAAAAGATAAAACAAAATATAAGAAATCCCTAAAACCCCCTGAAGGAATTGAAGAGGAGATCATCCATCTTGAGTAGAACTCCGACTTCCTCGAGATGGATCAATTGGCTATCTTCGAGTAGTTCCCTAAACGAGTAAAGCTGTGGCAGAAAACTCTACTAAAACCTGACGCCTTGAGTTGTTGCCTTGAATTGTTTATATAGACGTTTGGGATGCTTTACTTGGCTCCTAAGTACTTGTAATTTAGGTATAATTCGTCCTAGGTGTTTGATTGGACTTAGGATTGCGTTTCTTGGGCTCCAAGCATCCAATTCTAAGTGAAATTACTCTTTTTCACGGCAGGGGCATGGCCTTGACATGCCCGTCTAAATCGTGGTCCAGCCCGTGTCTCCATCCTATCGATTTAGGCACGGATATGACACGCCCGTGCAATATATGGGTAGAGGCCGTGTCTTGATTCTACCATTTTGGGAACGACCGTGTAGAACACTAGGCACGCCCGTGTGTGGACTTTATCAATGGGAAAGTGGCCGTGTGAATCGGGGTAAGGCCGTGGTCTAGATGACTATCGAGGCACGGCCGTGTGGCATGAAGTCTAGGCCGTGCTGACTTTTGGGGCGGCCCACTTTGGTTCATTTTAAGCTCGTTTTGCATTCTTTTTATCCTTGGGTGCTTTCCTGAGTATAAGACACGAAAAGAAAGGATTAAGAGCACCTTTTTACATAAATTAAGGATAAATTCATCCAAAAGCATACTAAATGTGGGATTAAAATGTGTTACTTTTATGGTTTATCAGTGTGTTGTCCTTCCACGCCTGTTTTTTTGGTTTGTATGCCCATTCCTAAAAAGCCAATATAGGTGCACGGTTGGACTACACGGGCATGGTCTTCCCGTGTTAAATAAGTCAGTATCTTAGCATGGTTGTGAGGCATGGCCGTGCTATTTTTTTCGGTGCACTGTGGGTGGTTGAATCTATGAAGTTGAGGGGATGGTTGGACTGACTTGCACGGCTCTGCTCTGTCAGTGTGGTGGTTCCGGTGGTCCACCCAGCAACAGGCACGGCCTTGTGTAAGGCCGTGTGGCCTGGAAACCTACATCTTTGTTTTAATTGTGGAGAGAGAAGAGAGAAAAGAAAAGAAAAGAAAAGAAAAATAATTTTGAGGAATAAAAAGTGTTAGAGCTCGGGTTGCCTTCCAAGAAACGCTTATTTATAGTCTTAAGCTAGACTGTCTTATGCTTTGAAAATTTAGGGAGGTTTAAAGGTGTGAACATTTTCCCTCTTACTGATAGTTTTATTTTTGTGACAGAGTTTAGGTCGAGAAGAGTTTACCTTGAAATTGCTAAACATTGGATTGCTTACCTCGACTATTTCGTGTGGGAAAACATCGTGTACCTGAAGGAGTATTTCTTCCTATTTCTTCAGTTCTATTGAACTGATGTAAGGATCGGTTTTATCTAACAGCACTTGATCTTTTATTTTAAAGTGACTTGATGTCCCTATAAGCTCTTCTGGTGGTTCCTCAGGTTTTATTTCATGTGGATCCGGCTTTTCTTTGGTGTGTATCTTCTGCTCTTCTAAATTGTTGATCGTATGATTTTGTGTTGGCTCAGTTTTGATTCTTTGTGATGTTTCCTGCGATGAAGGTTGAATAATTTGATTATCTATTGAAACAACTTTCTTACCTTCATCTTCTGTGGTTCTGGCTGAGTCGAGAGCTTGAAGATTGACTGATTCATCTCCTACACGAAGTTTGAGTTTTCCTGTGGCAACATCAATTTTAGTCTTGGCCGTTGCAAGAAAAAGTCTTCCTAAAATTAAAGGGATTGAATTTTCCTCATCAATGTCTAAAACAACAAAATCTACTGGGAAGATGAATTTATCAATTTTTACTAAAACGTCTTCAATAATGCCCCTAGGAATTCTAACAGTTTTATTAGCTAGTTGGATACTCATCCTAGTTTGTTTGGGCTTCCCTAGACCTAGTTGTTTAAACATTGTATAAGGCATGACATTTATACTTGGCCCTAAATCAGCTAACGCATTATCAATAGTTAAACTACCAACTAAACATGGAATCGTAAAACTCCCTAGATCTTTTAATTTATGCGGTAGTCAATTTTGTAGCATTACTGAGCATGTTGTGTTAAGTTCCACATGGTGCTCTTTATCTATTTTGCGTTTGTTTGTTAAGAGCTGTCTTAAAAATCTCCTTGAGTCGGGCAACTAAAAAATGCTTCAAGAAGAGGTAAGTTAATGTGTAATTTCTTTAGAAGTTTTAGAAACTTACCAATTGTTCCTCCTAATCATCTCTTTTCAATGCTTCGGATAAGGTATTCGAGGGTGGTACTCTTTAATTACCGATTTTTCTTATGCTACCTCTATTTTACCTGTTTCTTCCTTGGGTTCTTGTACTAAGGTGGGCTTGTCTACCTTTGTATCCTCTTGAGATGTGATGGCTTGTATCGTTCTTTTGGGTTTATTTCTTTGTTGCTTGGTAGACGCCCTTGTTGACGCTCAAACAAGCTTTGTGAGTCATCCCACCGACCTAGTGATTTCCGACTTGTTCCTTGATTTCTTTGATCGATATTCCTTGGTTATCAAGTGTTATATCGCTTCTTTGAGACGGGCATCCGTGTTCCGCCATGAACTTTTTCTCGCATCTCTTTAAGACTCGGCTTCTTTTTCTAGGTGGATAAGGTTGATTTTGGTAATTTGGAAGAGGTTGCTGCCTTTAATTTCCTTGTCCTCCCCACGAAAAATTTGGGTGGTTTCTCCAACCTGGATTGTAAGTGTTACTATAAGGATTATTATTAGATCTAAAATTGTTACCTATATAGTTTGTCTGCTCATTTTCTACTCCTGGTTGGTAAGGTGGGTACTCAAAATTCACCACATTCCCACTTGCTTCGCATTGCATGACTGGATGTACCTATGAAGAACATAAATTATCAAGCTTTTTATTCATTAACTCCATCTGTGTTGACAACATTGTCACTGCGTCTATGTTAAAAACTCCAGCTGATTTTGTCGGTTTAGCCCTTGTAATTTGCCATTGATAGGTGTTCAATGACATCTCCTCAATAAAATCGTAAGCCGCTTCAGGAGTTTTGTTGTTCAAAGTTCCACCGGCTGATGAATCAATCATTTGCCTAGTTGGAGAATTCACACCATTGTAGAAAGTTTGGACTTGAAGCCACAAAGGTAATCCGTGATGTGGGCATCTCCTTAGGAGATCCTTATATCTTTCACATGCAGCATATAATGTTTCTGCGTCATTCTGCACAAAAAAAGATATATCATTCCTAAATTTAGCCATTTTGGCTGGTGGAAAATATTTTGAAAGAAACTTTTCGGTCATTTGATCCCATGTGGTGATTGACCCTCGTGGTAACAAGTTCAACCACTGCTTTGCTTTATTCCTTAATGAAAAAGGAAATAACCAAAGACGTATGGCATCGTCAGAAATGCCATTTATTTTGAAGGTATCACATAATTCTAAAAAATTAGATATATGAGTGTTTGGATCCTCATCTTGCAAACCATCAAATTGAATGAATTGTTGAATCATTTGTATTGTGTTAGGCTTTAATTCAAAATTATTAGTAGCTATAGCGGGCCTAACAATACTAGATTCTGCTCTTGTCAAATTAGGTTTAGCATAATCATACATAGTACGCGGAGCATTCTGTTCTTGCACATTTGGTGGATTGTTCTCATCCATCCCTTCAGTAGGATTGGATCTTTGCTATTCTTCTCTTTGATAGTCTAGGGCTCATCTTATTTCTCTGAGATTTCTGCGAGTGGTAGCCTCAATGTCACTTTCGTATTCTAATGGTCTTCTTGGATTTCTTCTAGTCATAAACTATAGGTACCTGATATGCAAAGAAAGAAAGAAATTTAGAAAAACAAAAACAAAAATATATGTATAAAAGAGAAATTTAAAAATAAAAAATAATGGCTAAAGTAATAGAAATAGAGCTTTCTTAATATTTTAGAGTTCTTCGACAACGGCACAAAAAACTTGATCGTGTCAAACAGTCGAGTTTTAATATTTCTAAAGAATGATCGAACCTGTAGACTGACAGTGACGACATTAGAGGCAAGTGCACCTATCGAATAGTAGTATAGCTCAGGCAAAAATATCTTATTGAACCCAAGGGAACCTAAAAGTACTACTACTCACTTTCTTTCTATTATTTAGCCTAAAATATGGAGTGATTGGGTTATTAAACTAACGAAATACTTAAACTAAATGCAAAGACAAAAGAATAAATTGGAGAAAGACTTTAAGAAAACTCAGTTGATAAAGACGATACCCTCAGGAAGAATCCACCTATGACTTCACTTATAATCTATTCCCCAAACCATATGATTCCTTTACTTAGCTTGATCGTGAGACTCCCTAACCTATATTAAACCCTCTCTCGAGGCGAATAATGTCTAACCTTAGGTTAATTAGTGGAACTCTCATTCTCTTATAATAACCCCCTAAGGAAGCAGTAAATCGAATGGATTCCCATATTAGGTTTCACCCTAATCCGGCAAAATCTCGTAACCCTATATCTAGGCGCACGATCAACTCTGCTCATTTATGCTAGATCTACTCTTAGGTAGGGCCTATTCCTCCTCCACCTAAGCACATCAGATTAAATTAAGCAACATAATTAAGAATAAACTAAGTACTTATCATATAATTTAGAAATCAAATAACAAAATCCATTATAGGTTTCATCCCCTTCAAGTATCTGAGGGGTTTAGTGTATAACTAAATACGAAAACATCTCAAGAGAAAAGAATAAACAAAACATAAGAACTCCCTAAAACCCCCTGAAGGAATTGAAGGAGAGATTCTCCGTCTTGAATGGAGTTCTGACTTCTTGAGATGGATCAACTAGCTATCTTCAAGTGACTCCCTAAAAGATAAATGCTTGACTAAAAGCCTCGCCCCAAAAAGCTCCTCTTTATGTCCGCCTTGGGTTGTTTATATAGGCTTTGAATGCTCTACTTGGCTCCTAAGTATCTCCTTCAAGTAGAATTACTATTAGGGTGTTTGAGTAGACTTAGGAGTATGTTTATTTGGCTTCAAGCATCCAATTTCGAGTGAAATTGCTCTCTCCTGCGGCAGGGGCACGGGCATGGCACACGCCTTGTAAATCGTGGTTGGGCTGTGTCTTGATTCTGTCATTTTGGGCACGGCCGTGTAAGTCACCTGACACGTTTGTGTGAGAAATGGATGATGTACGGTCGTGTGTGATGGAGTTGAGGCCATGCTCTAGGTAATCGATGAGGCACGGTCGTGTGGGCTTTGGGCCAGGCCGTGTTGATTTCCTTCTAAGGCCCAATTACTCCATTTTAAGCCCATTTTGTGTTCTTTTTATCCTCGGGTGCTTTCCTGAGTATAAACATGAAAAGAAAGGATTAAAAGCACCTTTTTACATAAAATCAAGGGCCAAATCATCCAAAAGCCTATTAAATATGGGGTTAAAATATGTTACTTTTACGGTTTATCAACAATGATGAGGTTGAGGAAGGTAAGGGAAAGAAAAAGCCGATTGTCAAGGAATACAACCCTCGAGTGCCATATTCCAACGCGTCGAAGAAAGACCACACGAACGAACAATTTAGTAAATTTCTTAAGTTTTTTAAAAAATTACACATTAACTTACCGTTCGTTGAAAACGTTTCCCATATGTTAAATTATGTCAAGTTCTTAAAGGATCTATTAACAAACAAGAGGAAGATAGACGATTTGTCGACTATGGAACTCAACGCAGTTTTCTTGGCCATTCTCCAAAATAAACTACCTAATAAACTAAAAGATCCAACGAGTTTTACTAGTCCTTGTCTCGTTAGTAATTTGAATATTGATAATGCTTTGGCTGATTTAGGGGCCAGTATTAATGTTATACCCTAAAAAATGTTTCAATAACTTCGTCTTAGGAAACCTAAACACATTAGGATGAATATTCAATTAGCTGATAGAACCATTAGATATCCTAAGGCTATTATTGAGGATGTGCTTGTGTAAATTGATAAATTTTTATTCCCCATTGATTTTGTTGTTTTAGACATGGATGAGGATAATAAGGTACCTTTGATATTAGGTCGACCCTTTTTAGCCACTACTAGGACTATTATCAATGTTGGTACGGGTGAACTTGTGCTTCGTGTAGGTGACGAAAAGATTATTCTCCAAGTACGAGATTTAGTGAGAGTCTCTAGTGATCGAGATGATATTAAAAGCTCTGTTAATGTTAGTAACCATGTGGCTAAACCTGCTTTGAAGGAAATCCCTCGTGAAAATGTATGGAAGCCATGTTTTGGTCAAGGTGACAAAAACAGAACAACTTATGAAGAGCGAATGGTGCAACTCAATGAATTAGATGAATGGCGAACACATGTGAAAGAGAAACCGAAAAAAAATGATGAAGAGCCAAAACAACACCATGATGAGCATGTGAACAGAATAAACTAATTTAAGGTTGGGGACAAAGTAATGCTGGACAAAACAGATCCACGAATCTCCCCTTCAGAGCTCAAATCAAATGGATCGAACCCATTCATGGTACTAAACGCCTTCCCATATGGTACAGTCGAGGTAACTCATTCTGAGTTCGACACATTTAAGGTAAACAGTACTCAACTCAAACCTTATCTTGGTAAAATAATTGATAATGAGAAACTGGAGCTTCGACTTTGTGAACTGATAAACCGTAAAAGTAACATATTTTAAGCCCACATTTAGTATGCTTTTGGATGATTTAGCCCTTGATTTATGTAAAAAAGGTGCTCTTAATCCTTTCTTTTCATGTTTTTACTCAGGAAAGCACCCGAGGACGAAAAGAAAAAGAAACGGGCTTACAACGGGCTAATTTGAGCCAAAGAGGAAATCGACACGGTTCAAGCCACATGACCATGCCTCGACAATTAACAAAGACATGGCCATGCCACGATTTACATGGCTGTGCACCAATTGACAGGATCAAGACACGGCCTAAAAATGATTTACACGGGCGTGTACCATGGCCGTGCCCCTACCGTGAGAGAGAGCAATTTCACTCGGTTTTGGATACTTTGAGGAAAAGAAACACATTCCAAAGCCTATTCAAACACCCGAGTAGGAATTATACTTGAATTAGGATACTTAGGGGCCAAGTAAGGCATCTCAAAGTCTATATAAACACCCAAGGGGGCAACTTAAGGGGGGAGTTCGGCAGACGCCTTCTGCCATGGCTTTTGTCGGCGCAGTTGAGCGAGGCCAAAGAGTCGAAGCCAAAGTAGTTCAATTCAAGGAATTACTCGAAGATAGCCAATTGATCCATCTCAAGGAGCCAGAATTCTACTCAAGATGTCGGATTTCTCCTTCAATTCCTTCAGGGGGTTATAGGGATTTCTTATGTTTTGTTTTATCTTTTCTCTTGAGATGTTTTCTTTATTCATTATGAACTAAACCCTTCAGATACCTGAATGGGATGAAACCTAGATGAATCTTGTTATTATTTTCTGAATTATATGATAAATACTTAGTTTGTTCTTAATTATGCATGTTTAATCTAAATCTGATGTGCTTAGATGGAGGAGCAATAGACCCTGCTTAAGAGTAGATCTAGCATAATTAAGCGGAGTTGATCGCACGCCTAGAGATAGGGTGACGAGATTTTGCCAGATTAGGGTGAAACCTAATATGGGAGTCCATAGATCGATTTACTGCTATTCTAGGGGGTTATTATAAGAGAACGAGAGTTCCACTAATTAACCTAGGGTTAGTTGTTATTCGCCTTGAGAGAGAGTTTAATATACATTAGGGAGTCTTACGGATCAAACTAAGTGAATAAATCGTATGGTTCAGTGTTAAATAACAAGTGAAGTCTAGGTGGATTCTTATTGAGGGTATCATCGTGATCAACTGAGTTTTTCATCAAGTTATTTCCTAATTTGTTCTTTTTGTCTTTGTGTCTTTAGCTTAGTAGTCGTTAAATTAGATTAAATCAACTAATCACTCCATATTTTAGGCTATATAATAAAAAGAAAGTGAGTATTAGTACTTTTAGTTCCTTTGGGTTCGACAATCCTGTCTTGCCTAAGCTATACTACTGTTCGATAGGTACACTTGCCTATAATCGCTGTCAGAGTTAGTTTTCAGGTTTGATCATATTCTTTATAAATTTTAAAACTCGACAAAACAACGATCAAGTTTTTGGCGCCGTTGCCGAGGAACTAAAATATTAAGAAAGCTCTATTTTTATTACTTTAGCCATTTTTTTATTTTCTGCAATTTATGTTATTTTATTATTATTATTATTTTTTACTTTGCTAATTTTTCCTCTATTTTGCTTTTGGCCTATAATTTTAGTCTATAGAGAAGATGACACTGAATAATTATCAGTGGCAAGTTATGAGGACAGCGCCAACAAAAGCTGATAGTGTTTTCAACCTCGACATGGTCACCAAGTTATCTAACCAGCTAGAGATGATGAATAAAAAGATTGATGGTTTATATAATCTCTCGCAGGTACCCCCAGTAATGCAATATGATTCGAGTTTAGGAGGCATGGCGAATCCTGAGTACCCACCCTACAGATATGGCATGGAAAACGAGCAAGCTCACTATACGTGTAACTATTCTAGACCACAAAATAATTTTTATAATGACACTTATAATGCAGGTTGGAGTTACCATCCCAATTTCTCATAGGATGATCAAAGTAGCCAAAGACTGGAACTTCCTCCAAATTTTCAACAACCACTTCACCAACAGGAAGAGGAGTTGAGTCTTGAGGAGATGCTGACAAAATTCATGGCAGCCACAGAAACCCGTCCCTAAAAAACTAAGACAACGTTCGATAATCAACAAGCATCGATCAAAGAGATCAAGAACCAAGTTCAGAAATTTACTAAGTCAGTTGAACAAATTGCAAAGTTAATGTCCAAACGACCGCAAGGGCATCTACCAAGCAACACAGAGATTAACCCAAACGAGCAAATTCAAACCATACCAGCTCATGACAATGAATGGTTAGACGAACCAAACCCAAGGGAAGAACCTGTGGTAAGTGAAAGAAAGGTTGAGGTGTGCCATGATATACCAAAATCGGCAATTACAGAGTACCAACCTTGTGTGCCATATCCCAATGCAATAAAGAAGGACCATGTAAAAGAAGAATTCAGTGAACTCACACTACGTGTAGAAGACGAAACAATTGGTTCAACCTTCTTTACAGGAAGCATCACGAAATCACCTAGATGAGCTAGATCTTAGACCTCGTGCCAATGAAGAAGAATTATATGAGGAACGAAGCCTTAGGGTCGACAAACTAGAAGAGTGAAAAAACACAATTTAAAGAAGAACCAAAACCACACGAAGTGAAATTGAAGGAAACCCTAGATGAGCTGATAGGAACAACAAATCACTTCAAAATAGGGGATCAGGTATTGTTGAATAAGAAAGACCCTCGAATCACCAATTCAAACATCAAGACAAACAAAGAAATCACTTTTGAGGTACTTAATGTCTTTCTATACGGCACAGTCGAGGTAAGCAATCCTAAATTCAACACTTTTGAGGTAAACATTACTTGACTTAAACTTTATATCCATAATCGAGTTGATCGCATGAGAAAGGATTTCCACCTCCTCAAACCACCATGATTGTGCATACAATGTAAGTCTAGCTTAAGACTTTAAACGAGTGCTTCTCGAGAGGCAACCCAGTACTAACCATACTAATTAGTTTGGTTTTATTTCTTTTTGTGTTTAGGCATAGGTTTCCATACCCATATACCTTGCACACCTACTGCGCCGTGGCCGTGGGACACCAAGGCTAGGCACATGGGCGTGGACCTTATCCCTATTTAATTATTTACTTTTATTCATATTTTATTTTTATTTTATTTTATTTTATTTTTATTTTACTTCCTTTATTATTTTCTCCTTTTTCTCAATGGCATTTAGATTTAGCTTAGGATACAATAAAACCAAGCCAGCTACTTCGAGGATTCAATTTCAAACGGTTCGAGACGCTTCCCCACGTTCACCTCTAATCTTATCCGATTTCTTTTCATTGACTTCATCCAAAAATTCAGGAAGTGTTACTTCTCCCCTTCTTTTTTGAATTTATTATTACATAATTGTTTATCTATCTTTGTACATTGAGGACAATGTACATCTTAAGTGTGGAGGGGTAAAAGTACCTAACTTTTTGCATTATTCCAAAATCATGAATTTTAGTCTTGTCCCTAAGAAATTTTCTCATATTATCAATTAGGGTGAAATTTCTAATGATTTATGATTTTTATTGATATGTTTTTGAATAAGTCATTGATAATCGTGCATTGATGATTTATACTTGAAGAATACTAGAGAATCAAGCATGATAAGTCTATTTTTCAAAGAATCAAAAATTTTCTAGGTTGTTGAACTGAATTTGAATATTACCTTGAAGTTTGGAATCTACAAGATTGATGTCAAAAACCCATAATTTTTGTGAGATTTGAGCCTTATAGAGCATATATTCTTTTTCATGCTCATTTTATTGATTATGAGTGTGTCAATACTAAATTGTTATTCTAGAACTTGCCTTGATTATACATGTTGAGACCACATTAATGATTTGATATACTAAGATGATAAAGGTACCTAAGTTTTAACCCATTCACACCACTAAAAAGCCTACCCACACAAATTAACCCCTAGTGAACCCCTTTTGATCCTAACAACCCTTTTTATTGAATTACCCGCTTAATATTAACCCAAAACCCTTTGTATTTGTTATCACCATTCTTTTGACTACCATTCAATCGAGAATTGATTTGATCAGTTACCGAATTAGTTTATTTCAGTTGATAAAGTTCTTTCTTTATTATGTATTTACTTAGTTTGTTCTTAAAAAAAACCAAAGTATATTCAAGCATTAGTATATGATTAAAGGAGCTTATGCGTTTAAATTCCAATTGTTGAAGAAGAGCTTGTATTAAAAGTATTATCAATAGCAGTATTACTAGTTTCAAAGCAATCATTTATTTTCTAGTTCATTATTCTTGTTAGGTAATTGGTCAGGTTAATCTCGATTTCAAACCTTGTAATTCAACCTTTATCCACACTTTTAACCTAAGCCCCGTTACAACCCTGTCAAAAGACCTTTTGATTTGTGTATCATCTCATATTACAGTGGTGGAGATTTGATTTCTAGGCAAGCCTATGGGATTAACTTTTCAGGTTCGACTTATGAGTGCTTTTCTTGAAACTTAAGCACTTTGAGTGATTTGAGTGAATCTTTAGTGAGGACGTCAATCCTTGTCGGTTTTGAATTAAAGGTAATTATAAGGAGAGGCACCTATGTTTTTCGTGCTACAAATATATTACTTAGAATTGTTTGAATCTTTACGAGTCTTTAAGTTAAATTATCCATGTATAAATTATTTATGAATTATGATGAGGCATTATTGACAGGGATTATGAATTATGGAAAGTTCGTTTTAATTGTAAGTTGAGAATTTTGCTTGAGGACAAGCAAAAGCTTAAGTGTGGGGGTGTTTGATAAACCGTAAAAGTAACATATTTTAGGCCCACATTTAGTATGCTTTTGGATGATTTAGCCCTTGATTTATGTAAAAAGGTGCTCTTAATCCTTTCTTTTCATGTTTTTACTCCGAAAAGCACCCGAGGACGAAAAGAACAAGAAACGGGCTTAAAATGGGCCAATTTGGGCCAAAGAGGAAATCAACACAGCCTGGACTTCAAGCCACACGATCGTGCCTCAATAATTAACTAAGACACAGCCATGCCATGATTTACACGGCCATGCCCCAATCGATAGAATCGAGACACGGCCTGAAAATGATTTACACGGGCATGTACCATGGCCGTGCCCCTGCTACGGGAGAGAGCAATTTCACTCAAATTTGGATACTTTGAGGCAAAGAAACACATTCCAAAGCCTATTCAAACACCCGAGTAGGAATTATACTGGAATTAGGATGCTTAGGGGCCAAGTAAGGCATTTCAAAGTCTATATAAACACCCAAGGGGGCAACTTAAGGGGGAGTTCGGTAGAAGCCTTCTGCCAGGGCTTTTGTCGGCCCGGTTGAGTGAGGCCAAAGAGCCGAAGCTAGAGAAGTTCAATTCAGAAATTACTCGAAGATAGCGAGTTGATCCATCTCAAGGAGCCAAAATTCTACTCAAGACGATGGATTTCTCCTTCAATTCCTTTAGGGGGTTTTAGGGATTTCTTACGTTTTGTTTTATCTTTTCTCTTGAGATGTTTTCTTTATTCATTATAAACTAAACCCTTCAGATACCTGAAGGGGATGAAACCTAGATGAATCTTGTTATTTTTTTATGAATTATATGTTAAATACTTAGTTTGTTCTTAATTGTGCATGTTTAATCCAAATCTGATGTGCTTAGGTGGACGAGTGTAACATCCTGATAATTAGGGGTTATGCATCTTACTTAATTGAATGATGTTGCATGCTTAATTATTATTAAGTGTATTTTTGGAAGTTATTTGAGCTTCATTAATTAAGTGAATGCTTAGTAAAACTTTTAATTCCTATTAATTAGAGAGAGAGCTAAGCAAGTTAGGCCTTAAGAATTAATGATAAGAGGTTTTAGCATGAATTGAGTAATTGGAAAGGTGGTTAAGATGCATGGATGTGTGCTTGAAGAGTGAGGTTCGAATCTCCTAGCTAGCATAAGGGAGGATTTTATTTTTTTATTTTCTTCCCTATAAGTGTCGGCCAAGAATGTTCTAGAGTGGATGAGTGTTCTCTTAATTTTGGCTATTTGACCAAGTGAAAAAGGAAGCTATGAACTTATGGTATGGAATTATAAGTTGATGATAAGATGAGGGGGGATAAAAGGCATAATATTGGGCAATGTTTTAGGAGTGTGTTCATGGTCATTTGACCATGAACCTAGACTACATGAAGGGTTAAGGGAGTGGTTTAATTGTGTAGCAAATTTTGGATATGATGGGGAAGAAACAAGGAGGAAAAGGGAATGATGTTGGCTAGGTTGACCGAAAATTAGTGTAGCCATTAGGGTGCTAGTTGGCCAAAAATCCTAGCAAAATTTGTCCATCTTTTCTCATTTCTCCAAAAATTCTCCTCTTAGCCAAATTTTGCTTTGGGAATTAGGCAAAACTTCTCTTTGTTTTGGTTCACATTTTGACCATTTGGTTAAAATTCCTCTCTCAAAATTCTTGTCAAAAGCCTCAAAAGTTGGAAAGCCTTTCTTCTTTTCTTCCTTTTCTCTCATTGCCGAAAGTACCAAAAGGTTCAAGCACCATTTTTCTTCTTCATTTCTCCCTCTTGGCCGAATGCATCTAAGCCTCAAAACCAATCTCCTTTCTCTTTGATCATTTCTCCTTTTCTTTTTTTTTCATTTTAATTCTCTCTTTCTTTCCTCTTTGCCAAAACTACAAAGGATCAAGAACCATTTTCTTCAATTTTTACCTCTTTGGTCGAATGTGCATAGGTCTCTAAACCTATCCCTTTTCTTTTCTTTATCATCATCTTTTCTTTCTTCTCTCTATAGAAACTATTTTCTTTTAAACCAAGAATCATCAACCCTTCTCTTCTTTTGATTTAGGCCTAATCTTCAAGAGAGTAAGTAAAACTTTCCGCTCATAGTTTTTATTTCATTATTTCTTTTACTAATAGTTGATTTTAGAAACATGATCTTTTAATTTCTCTCCTAGGCCGAATCATTTGAAAAGATTTTTCAAAGATCTTTGTTGAAGACAACCTTTAAGTGACCATTCGAAATCATCAAGGTAAGGTTATTAATTTAGATCATATCGATTTATTTAGATAGACTACTAATCGATCGTATTTTTAGGGCGATTTAAGATCAACAAGATAGGTAAGAAAAGAGCAGACGGAGTGTTTGGAAGAGAGGAGGTATTCCTTTACCATCAAACTTCAAACGAAGGGCGTGATCGTGATTAGAGACTTTCCACCGGTTGTGGACCCTCCGCTAACGAGGATCGATTATTTGAAGTAGTGTGTACAACCGAACCACTTTACGTTGGTGGAATATCGGTGAGTTTTGATCCATCTAGTGGAGAAAACCACAAATAACTCGCTGCTCGAGAATTGAGGGTAAGGAATTAGATCTCTCGTCAATAAGTACAATTTTATTTGCAATAGTGTATACTAACCAAGCGTGTTAATCAAATAGGTGTTGACGAGCGAGAGAGCATTGTTCTCACTGTCACTAGGTGTGTAACCTTACATTAAAATTTCCATAGATCTATATTTTAAAAAGTGATTATATGACAATATGTTTGTTTGTGGATACCAATCATTGGTATACAAAATTCAGGTATGTTTACCCCAATATTCCGTTTATTTTTGCTATATGCATAAATATAAATGAGTATGATTATATTATGTTTTGTGGGGTAAATAGCATGAAAATCTGATTTGATATGTATGTGCATGGGCATATGGGTATTGTTGATAAAGGAGGAAGTATTCTGGTGGTTTTACCACATTTCCTGGTGACTTCGGTCACATATTTGACTCGTGACTTCGGTCACATATTTGACTCGGTGACCTCGGTCACATATTTGAACTCCGTGACTTCACACATATGTGAATCTGGTGACTTTGGTCATGTATTTGAAATTTGACTTGGTCGGTGACTTCATCACATCTGCTTTGGTGGCTTTGCCACAACATTATAAGGGCGATGTGCATGTTGACTACAGCAACTGCCTTCGATGGTGTGTAGCGGATGGAGGGTCGATTTAGTAATCCCCACGGTGTGTTGGTTGGTACGGGTGGTGTGTAGCGGATGGATATTTAGGTGGGCTGGGCTTGCATTTCATTTCATGTACATAACCATGTAATATTGAATGATTATTATTTGATCTGCTATGATATGGGCCTTTGGGCTAAATATGAGCTAAATGGGCCTTTGGGCTAAATATGAGTTAAATGGGCCTATGGCCATATGTGAAATTTTTGGACTTAAAGCATATGATAAAATGGACTTTTTAATGTATGTGTTATACATTGAGTTTATGACTCACCCCTTTTGTGGGATAAACTTTTCAGATAATTCATAGTGCGATGGATCGAATCAAGAAGGATTTCGAGGTGGCCAACGTCAGATCAAGTATTGTGGAGATTTCCCAACTTAAACTTATTAATTTAAATTTTATTACTTAGACTTTATTTTGGGTTTGCTATTTTGTAATAAGGCCACTATAAACTACTTTTAGATTTTGTGTTTGGAATTACTTTTATTTTACCATGAACAATAACTATTAAATAACTAGATGGTTTTCGATAAATAATTTAAAAAAAGTTTTTGTCAAGAATATATATATATATATATATGTTTTAAGAAAATACAAATCTATTTTTCAACTAAGCCCAACTCGATCTTTAAGTTAATCCGTTTTACTTAAAATCATCAAGTTTTCTTGAACAAAACGATATTCCGCTAAAGTTTTACTCGAGGAACATACCAAATCCGGTTAGGCTTTTTGGGCCGGGTTTGGGGTGTTTCAACGAGGAATAGACCCTGCTTGAGAGTAGATCTAGTATAATTAAGCGGAGTTGATCGTACGCCTAGAGATAGGGTGACAAGATTTTGCCGGATTAAGGTGAAACCTAATATGGGAGTCCATAGATCGATTTACTGCTATTCTAGGGGTTATTATAAGAGAATGAGAGTTCCACTAATTAACCTAGGTTTAGACGTTATTCACCTTGAGAGAGGGTTTAATATACGTTAGGGAGTCTTACAGATCAAACTAAGTGAATAAATCGTATGGTTCAATGTTAAATAACAAGTGAAGTCTAGGTGGATTCTTCCTGAGGGTATCGTCGTGATCAACTGAGTTTTTCATCAAGTTATTTTCCAATTTGTTCTTTTTGTCTTTGTGTCTTTAGCTTAGTAGTCGTTAAATTAGATTAAATCAACTAATCACTCGATATTTTAGGCTATATAATAAAAAGAAAGTGAGTATTAATACTTTTAGTTCCTTTGGGTTCGACAATCTGGTCTTGCCTAAGCTATACTACTGTTCGATAGGTACACTTGCCTATAATCGTTGTCAGAGTTAGTTTCCTAGTTTGATCATATTCTTTATAAATTTTAAAACTTGACAAAACAACGATCACGAACCACAGTGACCGTGTGCATACAAGGTAAGTTGGGCTTAGACTCTAAATAAGCCCTTCTCGGGAGGCAACCTGAGTGTTTAACTGTTACTGATTCTTTTAATTTTATTACATGCAAATTTAAAATTAAATTAATTAAAAAATGTTTTTGACCCACATGGCCTAGACACACAGGCATGTCCCAGGCCGTGTGTGTAACACCCCTAACCCGTATTCGTCGCTGGAATAGGATTATAAAGCATTAACGAATAAATCATAACTTAAAACATTCAATTCTAAACATTTCATAATTCATAAAAGTTTCATTCAAACACATGCGTATTATCTCTTATTCGAGTCCTCGAGGTCCTAGTAACACTTTAAAAACAATTCGGGAGTAATTCAAGAACATTTGGAACCTTAAGGTAAAAGATAGAATTTTTCACACTGCATGGGTCACACTACTGTGTGACTCACACGGCTGAGACACACGCCTGTGTCTCAGTCCGAGTGGACATTCAAAGTAGAGACACATGGCCATGACCCAGCCCGTGTTTGTGCTTGTGTAACTCTCTGACTTGGGTCACACGCCAAGCCACACGCCTGTGTGCCAGGCCATGTAACTCTCGAAATGGCCTCACACGCCCATGTGCCAAGTCGTGTGCTAGGCCGTGTTACTGCCTGACTTGCAACCCTTTTAAACCTACAAGGGACATTAATTCATGTTTAATATTTTCGGGATATTAAATCATGTTTAATGTGCTTAAATCAAAGGACAAAAAGTCCCTATTTAAGAGTAGATCTAGCATAATTGAGTGGAGTGGCATGCAATCCTAGAAATAGGACGACATAAATTTACCAGATTAGAGTTAAATCTAATAAGGGAATTCATAGATCGACTTAATGTGATAATAGGGGTTTTAATTAGAAAGAAATTTCAGTTAATCAACATAGGGTCAATTGTTCTTACTCTCAAAAGAGATTTTAGCACAATTTAGGTATTTCTACGAATCAAGATACCAAGTGAATAAATCGTTTAATTCATATTCATAATAATAGATGAAGTTTAGGTGGATTATTTCCAGGGTACTATCTCTCTCATTGGTTATTATTCAATTATTTTCCTGATTTATTCCCTGTTAAGTTCTTAGTTAAATTAGTTTAGTAATTTTAGTTTAAATTGTCGGCTAAATAATAGAAAAATGGTAATTACTAATACTTTCAATCCTTATGGATACGATATCTCTACTCACCATAGTTGTACTATTTATCGATAGGTGCACTTGCCTTTGTCGTATTTTTAGTTAGTTTCGTGATACATCAGTATGATACGAGTGAGAGTTATTACCAGAGCACTTTCAGATTTGAATAAAAAATTTTCTTTTGTAAAAATATTTATTTTGCATTAATGTTCTTTAAATCAAATTGGTGAATTTTAGAAAATTTTAATTAAAATTATAAATCATTTCGAGTCTTTGAAACATATACGAACATTACTAATTCGTAAAACGAGTATTCAAAGCTTCTTGGCTTAAATCAAAGTCATACAGGGTGAGAAGAGTAGGAGTTTTTCTAAAACTTAAGATAATTTAAATAAAATTATAGAAATATTTTAAAATAAAATTTAAGGCTTTAAAATCATCTTAAAACCATTTATAAAATTTTCGTGGGTGATCGGAGGTGTTCGGGGTCAAATATGAGCTCTAGGGAGCTTAAAATGACCAAAACAATGCAAGAGCTTTGTCCAATGGGCTAGGTATCGGTACTTATACCCTAGGTATTGGTAACTAGGCCTAGAATTGTAGCATTTTGGCTATTGACTTGTTTTAGTCCGGTACATGTGGTAAGGGTATCAAATCCTGAACCCCCGAAACTGAAAATAAAGACCAAAAGACATTTCAAAACATCCCCAATCAACACCATATTGCATCAATAGGTCCTAGATCATTTTAAACACATTTAAATGACTCAAAGAATCCATTCATTCATGAAAACATATACAAAAATTTCAAGAAACAACTATAATTTATCATTCATCCAATTAAAGCCAAATCATACAAACTTATTATTGAATGAAACTCATCCTATGTACATGTCATGCTATAGGAGACAAGTGAAACACCCCTATACATGACCTGTTCGTCGGTCCAGGCATCGGAATGTAACATTCGTTGTCGAAGTAACTTTAAAGAAATATAATTCAAATGTTTTTCTAGTCAAGTTAACAAAATAATCTATAGTAAATATAAGGTTTTCGTTTCCATTCCAAGTTTTAATCGAGCTTTCGTTAGCTCCTTCAATAGCTTATAGACCATTTAGGGCTTATTTACAAACTTTTTAAACTTCAGGGACAAATAACAATTTGTCTCAAATATTTTATAAAGTATAGAACTAGTTCCAAAGGAGTCAAATATCGATAACCTCTGTATGGTACTGATACCTTGACTCGAGTATGATACCCCTGCCTAGTATCGATACTAGTTTGAGCTTCAATGTTTAGAATTTAATCATAAGTATTGATACCTTCCTCAAAGTATTAATACTATGCCTCTAATATCCTAAAATTTGAGTATCTTTTGTGTTGGCGTGGGTATGAATTTTTGTGTGTTAGCATAGTCTTGTGAAGGCTCTATTTTATTTAGGAAGCTAGAATAATTTTTAATATGGTTTATTTAATGAAGTGGATTAAGTGAGTTTGACACTTAAGTTAATTTAAGTGTTAAATTAAAGCACATGAGGAGTTAGTGGCAAAGTGGTTATGGCGTTTGGATGGTTGCTTGAGGATAGAGGTTCGAGTAGCATGTTTAGCATTTTGAAGGTTTATTTTTGAATCCTTGCTTTGATGGACGGTCAAACTTATTTATGATAGGTTGGACTCTTAACTTTTGGTAAGTTGAATATTTGTTTAAGGAAAGCATGAAATTGGGGATAAGAATCTTAAGGTTTTGGTATGATGAGGGGACAAAAGGCATGGAATATGGAGGATGTTTTGGAAAGTATTCCTAGGCCCTTAGTGCATGTATGTGGACGGCATGGGTGTTTAGGGGGGTGGCGAATGTTGTTAGGTGGTTTGGGGGTATAGTTAGCCAACTTTTGCATTTGTGCATCTTTTGGTATTGTTTTCTTTCTCTCCAAAACTCCCACCTTGGCCGAATGTCTATTGTGCTTTTGGTGCAAATTTGCCTTTGGTTTTAGCCTTATTTTGTTTGAACCAAATACCATTTTTTTTTCTTTCATTTGCTCTTTTGAAACCGAAACTACAATTAAACTTTGTGCATTTTTGTGCACTTTCTTTTTGGCAAAGAAGTGTTTGGCCGAACCTCTCTCCCATATTTCTCTCTTTTCTTCTCTTGAGATTGGTTCATAATCACATTTTCTTTTATTCTCTCTTGGCCGAATTTCTCTCTTCTCCAAACTCCCTTTTCTTTTCTCCATTGTTGCTAAAATCGAACACACTCTCTCTCTCTTTCATTCTCTTTTCTACTCACATACTTTCTCACTTTTATACACATATCTTTCTTCTTTCATAACCATATTGCCGAAACTTCCCACTCTCTTTAAGTCTTTGTTTTGGCCGAATATGCAAGGGTAGATTCTCTTTGGTTTTTCTCCAATCAATTTTGGATAATAGGTAAGTATTCATGATCGTATGTCCTTCAATTCTTTTCTCTTTCCAAGTTATTTTCTTGTGGACAAAGGCCAATCTTTAGGCATTGGTTTGCAAGGTTCTAACCATTCTAAGAATCGATTTCTTATAGGCTCCTCGACGTTGGAAGCAATCAATCTAAGCCTCATATCTTGACTATCGTTTTGGGTAAGTTTAGGTAAGACTTGGTTTTCAAGTGATAACTCATTGGATTTAGTGGTAGGGCGAATGGCCTTTGTTTATAATTTAAGTGTTGGTCGATTGTAGGACAAGGTGATCTAGTGCGATAGATCGGATCTCCGAAGTTAGTTCTTGCTTTGGTGAAAGGTGTGTATCTTACACACTTTATAACTTGGTTTATATATGTATTTATGTGTGTTATAACTAATCATATTATGAAAGTGGGAAAAATGATGAGATTTGGATATGATACCATGATGGTATGAATGAGGATTCGGTAAGTCCGCTTCGATATGTTGTAAATACATGTGGATAGAAATCATGATCTACGATTTATGATATATTTGTTATGAGATACGATCAAAGTATATTGACATGATTTGTTTATTTATTACATTGGTATGGGCAATATGAGAGGAGGGGGAAGATTGATATCGTGACTTTGGTCACCAGTGATTTGGTATCACATTCGTGTCTTCGGACACCAGTGGTTTGGCACCACCAGTGATTTGGTATCACATTCGTGTCTTCGGACACCAGAGGTTTGGCACCTCATAGCGACTCGTCCTGTGGTTAATACCACCGTGGGTTGGCCCCACTTTTGAGATATGGGATCGCTGCCATGATTTGGTATCACACATGGGTTGGCCCCACAGATGGATTATTCGTGACTTTGGTCACCAAAGTGATTTGGTATCACATTTATATCGTGACTTCTGGTCACTAGTGGTTTGGCACCACCAAGGGTTTGGTACCACATGGGGTAGAAAAGGAGTTATGGATGGCTAGGTTGGGTGCATTATACATATATGTTGCTTTGTTATAATTTGTGTAAGTATGTGGTATTTACCCGGAGAGGAATATGCATCGAGTCTTGGTGACTCACCTTCTCCTTATCTTTTCGTGTGATTCGTGAGTTTGCGGATGAGGAGCGGATGAACTCGAGGAGGCCATGCAATAAAATTTGGTTTTACATGAACTTCCATTTGGGTACTTTATTTTAATTTGGTTTTCATATTTTTATGGATTTGTAATAAGGCCTGCTTAATTATGTTTTGGATTATTTTTATGTTTTGAATATGTTTAAAATATGGCTTATAAATTACTTGGTTAATTTAATAATTGAGCCCAAAGTTTTCTAAACTAAAACTCATAATGGTTTTAAAAATCTTACCATCGGGTAACATGAATAGTTCAATAGTAAAATTACAAGTTAAATGTTTTCAACAAATTAAGTGATTTCCAAAATTCAAGTTTCTATACTCAATTGCAAATGATTTTCAAAATGATATTTCAATTTTCTTAAAAGATATAAATGTTTTCTATCCTATGATTTATCAACTAAGTTTTAAAGTTTTATGTAATTTCGAAGAAAATTTCAATTTTAACTTATTTTCGACAAATAAAGAATTACAAAGAGTTTTTCACAAAAATTTAATTGTTAATTTGATTCTTTCAAAAAAATATTTTCCTTAGTGACATACCAGATTCGGTCGTGGCGTATTGACCGGGTTTGGGGTGTTACAAATTGGTATCAGAGCCAAGTTCAAAAGCTCGGTTGTGGGCCCGAGGCCCAAAATGATTTGAAGTATGGTTTTAAAATGTTTTTGTTGAAAATTTTATGGTTGGAAAGGCATGGCCCCAGTCTCCCAAGATCAATCCTACGTAAGTACATCAAAATTGTTGATTTTGATGATATGATTTTAGTGATGTTGATATGACTATATAGTAGTAGGAACTACTTTAGAGACCCAAAACTATAGGTTTGGTGTACTTGCGAAACAACCTCTTAATAAAATTTTTCATAAAAACTGTGCTTTAAAGAAAGTGGAATAATGACTAATGCATAAAACTTTTAAATCAGATAAGTCGAGACTTTAGATATGAGTACTCGAGGTTGAGGTCGTGTTATGCGTGGACGTGGTCGTGGTAGGATGGCTGTGTTTGAGCCAGTGAGGTCGGGTCAAGGATCCGAGAATGAGGTACCACCAGTTCCACCACCAGCGGTTGGAGTTGAGCATCAGGATCAAACGGGGGATGACGCAGTGTCTCAGGCAATGCTGCGAGTTCTTGAGAGGGTAGCTGGAGTAGGTGGAGGCGCGGGAGCTCAGAAATCTGTACCTGAGTGACTCCGAGCCAATGGAGCCGAGGTATTTCGAGGTGTTTCGGGTGTAGCTCCCAGCTCGGCTGAATATTGGTTAGAGGCGACGGAGCGAATCATGGATGATCTGGATTTGAATGCCGAGGAAAAGCTGAAAGGGATTGTATCGCTTCTTCGTGACGAGTCATATCAGTGGTGGCTCACGGTTCGGAATGGTGCTGTAGCGGAGGATCTCACTTGGGACTTCTTTAAGGCAGCGTATCAGAAGAAATATATTGGGTCTAGTTATGTTGATGCGCAATGTAAGGCATTTCTGAGTTTGGTCCAAGGGAGTAAATCCGTATCAGAGTATGAGGCTGAGTTCTTAAGATTGAGTCGTTATGCTGGAGGTATTGTGGCTTTGGAGCACGAGCGATGTGTCCGATTCGAAGATGGTTTGAAGGACGAGCTGAGATTGTTGATTGCTCCACATCGAGCGAGAGTTTGTCGCTTTGGTGGAAAAGGCTAAGATAGCCAAGGAATAATGGAATCTGGAAGGCGAGCTATGACCTAATAAGCATAAGAGAGGATATGGATCATCTGGTCACCGGTAATGTTCGTAAGAGGGCTAGGCAAAATGGGCGAATCGATCTGGGGGCTCATTCGCTAATCGAGGACCAAAGACGGTATAACCGATGTGGGAAATTTCATTAGGCGAATGTTGGACCGGAGGAAAAGGTCGCTTTAGTGTGGTTATTTGGATCATCGTGTGAGAGACCGCCCATGTAAGCAAGCCAGAATCAATCAAGGTCATGGTCGTGTTCGATTCGAGAAGGAGGACCGCCACCGCAGAGGTCGTGGTAATGGTAGAGGAGGTAATGGTTCTAGTCGAGGCTGCGGAGCATCTGGCAGAGGTGCAAGCAACACTGAGGCAAGACAGCCTGGTTTGGTGTATGTTGCGAGACGTCGAGAGGAGGGCGACGCACCGGATGTCATAACCGGTACGTTCTTAATCTTTGGTGTTCCATATACTGCTTTGATAGATGTGGGTTCGACACATTCGTATGTTGCTAGTAGTATAGTTGAGACTATGAACCTAGATTCTGAGATTTCTTCTAGGAAGATGACCGTACTTAGTCCTCTAGGTCACTCTGTAGAAGTAGATAAGTTATATAGAGATGTACCCCTAGAACTTCAAGGGGTAGTGTTCGTAGTTGATCTGATAGAACTGCCGTTTGAGGAGTTCGATCTGATTCTTGGGATGGACTGGTTGGTTAAGTACCAGGCAAGTTTGGATTGCGCTGCTAAGCACATGGTTTTGAAGACAGTGGAAGGTGAAGAAGTGGTCATGATAGGTAATAGAAGAGATTATCTATCTAACGTGGTATCTGCATTGAAAGCTGTGAAGATGGTCAGGAAGGGCTGTGAGGCGTTTGTGGTTCATGTGTGTGCTTTGGAAGCTAAGGAGTCTCCTGTGGGAAATGTTCGTACTGTAAAGGATTATACTGACGTATTTCCTGAAGAACTTCCGGGATTGCCTCCGGATCGTGAAGTCGAATTCGGTATAGATCTATTACCCAGAATGGCACCAGTGTCTATAGCTCCGTATAGGATGGCACCGAAGGAATTGATGGAATTGAAGGCTCAGATTTAGGAGTTGTTGGATCGAGGTTTCATTCGACCAAGTGTTTCGCCTTGGGGAGCACCGGTACTTTTTGTCAAGAAGAAGGATGGTTCGATGCGGATGTGTATAGACTACCGCCAATTGAATAAGCTGACGATCAAAAACAAGTATCCTTTGTCGAGGATAGATGATTTGTTTGATCAGCTTAAAGGGCCGCGGTTTTCTCCAAGATTGATTTAAGGTCTGGATATCATCAGCTAAAGGTGAAAGAGGCTGATATCCATAAGACGACATTTCGCACTCGGTATGGGCACTACGAGTTTCTGGTGATGCCATTTGGGTTGACTAACGCACCGGTAGCATTCATGGACATGATGAATCGGGTTTTCCAGCAGTTTTTGGATCAGTTTGTTGTGGTATTTATAGATGATATTTTGGTATACTCAAAGTCAGAGGAGGATCATGATGCGCATTTGCGAGTAGTGTTGCAGATTTTGAGGGAAAAGCAACTTTTTTCTAAATTTAGTAAGTGCGAGTTCTGGCTTAGGGAGGTGACTTTCTTGGGTCATGTTGTATCAGCCGAGGGGATTAGAGTGGATCCTCGGAAGATTGAGGCAGTGTTGGATTGGAAGCCGCCTAAGTCGATGGTGAGATTCGAGTTTCCTAGGTCAAGCGGGTATTAACGAAGGTTTGTGGAAGGATTTTCTTTGATCACCGCACCTATGACTAAGTTGTTGAGGAAAGGAGTTCCATTTGTGTGGACCGAAGAAGCAAGAAAGTTTTGACAAGTTGAAGAAGATTCTATCAAGCTCCAGTTTTGATTCAACTTGAGGCGTGCAAGGAATTCACACGCCATTGTGACGCATCACATCTTGGTTTGGGATGTGTCTTGATGCAGAAGGAAAGTAGTGGCTTATGCATCTCGGCAGTTGAGACCACATGAGGTTAATTATCCGACGCATGACTTGGAATTAGCAGCAGTGGTTTTCGCTTTGAAGATTTGGAGACACTATTTGTACGGAGAGAAGTCGATAGTCTACACGGATCACAAGAGTCTTAAGTATCTTCTGACTCAGAAGGATTTGAACTTGAGACAGCATAGATGGATTGAGTTGTTGAAGGATTACGACTGTTCGATTGAGTATCATCCCGGCAAGGCTAACGTGGTGGCAGACGCGTTGAGCCGTAAGGTTGTATCTGACTTAAGATCGATGTTTGCTCGTCTTAGCTTATATGACGATGGAAGTCTTTTGGCTTAATTGCAAGTCAAGTCGACTTGGTTAGAGCAAATCAAGGAGAAACAGTTAGAGGATGATGGTTTGAATGATCAGAGATTGCAAGTTCAGAACGGAGGTTTAGAGAATTATAGTTTGTCCAGTAATAGAGTCTTGTGTTTTCAAGGGAGAGCTTGTATGCCGAAGGATGTAGAGTTGAGGCAAAGGATTCTTCGGACGCACATAGCAGCCCATATGCTATGCATCCCGGAGGTAGCAAGATGTATCGGGATTTGAGAGAGCAATTTTGGTGGCCAGGTCTGAAGCGGGAGGTAACCGAGTTTGTGGGTAAATGTCTAACGTGTCAGCAGGTCAAAGCTGAACATCAGTTACCGTCTGGGTTACTTCAGACGGTGAAGATTCCACAGTGGAAGTGGGAAAGAATCACTATGGACTTTGTCGAGAGATTACCTCTTACACCTAGTAAGAAGGATTCAATTTGGGTGATTGTAGATCGTCTGACCAAGTCAGCTCATTTCATTCCGGTAAGAGTAGATTACTCGCTTCAGAGGTTAGCTAAGTTGTATGTGGCTGAGATAGTGAGGTTGCACGGTGTGCCAGTGTCGATCATCTCAGACAGAGATCCCAGATTTACGTCGAGGTTTTGGAGAGCGTTACATCAGGCTTTGGGTACGCGGTTGGATTTCAGTACCGCATTTCATCCACAGTCTGACGGGCAGTCGGAAAGGGTCATTCAGATTTTAGAGGATATGCTGAGAGGATGTGTTTTGGACTTCCGAGGCAGCTGGGAAGAGTTTTTGCCGTTAGCTGAGTTCGCATACAACAATAGTTATCAGGCAAGCATTAAGATGGCACCATATGAGGCATTGTATGGTAGGAAGTGTCGCACACCTACATGTTGGACAGAGTTGGGTGAGCGTCAGATGTTAGGACAAGAGTTGGTTGCAGAAACTGAGGATAAGGTGAAATTGATTCAGGCTCGTCTGAAGGAAGCTTCGGATAGGCAGAAGTCTTATGCCGATCTCAAGCGGAGGGATATAGAGTTTGCCGTGGGTGACAAAGTTTTTCTGAAGGTCTCGCCATGGAAGAAAGTGTTAAGATTTGGGAGAAAAGGCAAGTTAAGTCCAAGGTTCATTGGGCCGTTTAAGGTGTTGAGACGAGTGGGACCAGTAGCTTATCAGCTTGAGTTGCCAGCAGAATTGAGCCAGATTCACAATGTGTTTCATGTCTCTATGCTTAGACGCTATCGTTCTGATCCATCGCATGTCGTGGCAGTAGAGGAAATAAAAGTGAGTCCAGATTTGACGATAGAAGAAGAACCTGTGCAGATTCTTGATCGAGATGTAAAAGTTCTGCGAAGGAAGACAGTTCCTTTAGTGAAAGTTTTATGGCGGAATCACGGCGTGGAAGAAGCTACTTGGGAACCGGAGGATGCGATGAGGCAGCAGTATCCTCAACTCTTTTGATCAGGTAATTTCGAGGACGAAATTTTCTTAAGGGGGTAGAATTGTAATATCCTAAAATTTGAGTATCTTTTGTGTTGGCGTGGGTATGAATTTTTGTGTGTTAGCATAGTCTTGTGAAGGCTCTATTTTATTTAGGAAGCTAGAATAATTTTTAGTATGGTTTATTTAATGAAGTGGATTAAGTGAGTTTGACACTTAAGTTAATTTAAGTGTTAAATTAAAGCACATGAGGAGTTAGTGGCAAAGTGGTTATGGCGTTTGGATGGTTGCTTGAGGATAGAGGTTCGAGTAGCATGTTTAGCATTTTGAAGGTTTATTTTTGAATCCTTGCTTTGATGGATGGTCAAACTTATTTATGATAGGTTGGACTCTTAACTTTTGGCAAGTTGAATATTTGTTTAAGAAAAGCATGAAATTGGGGATAAGAATCTTAAGGTTTTGGTATGATGAGGGGACAAAAGGCATGGAATATGGAGGATGTTTTGGAAAGTATTCCTAGGCCCTTAGTGCATGTATGTGGACGGCATGGGTGTTTAGGGGTGGGTGTTTAGGGGGTGGAATGTTGTTAGGTGGTTTGGGGGTATAGTTAGCCAACTTTTGCATTTGTGCATCTTTTGGTATTGTTTTTCTTTCTCTCAAAACTCCCACCTTGGCCGAATGTCTATTGTGCTTTTGGTGCAAATTTGCCTTTGGTTTTAGCCTTATTTTGTTTGAACCAAATACCATTTTTTTCTTTCATTTGCTCTTTTGAAACCAAACTACAATTGAACTTTGTGCATTTTGTGCACTTTCTTTTTGCAAAGAAGTGTTTGGCGAACCTCTCTCCCATATTTCTCTCTTTTCTTCTCTTGAGATTGGTTCATAATCACATTTTCTTTTATTCTCTCTTGGCCGAATTTCTCTCTTCTCCAAACTCCCTTTTCTTTTCTCCATTGTTGCTAAAATCGAACACTCTCTCTCTCTTTCATTCTCTTTTCTACTCACATACTTTCTCACTTTTATACACATATCTTTCTTCTTTCATAACCATATTGTCGAAACTTCCCACTCTCTTTAAGTCTTTGTTTTGGCCGAATATGCAAGGGTAGATTCTCTTTGGTTTTTCTCCAATCAATTTTGGATAATAGGTAAGTATTCATGATCGTATGTCCTTCAATTCTTTTCTCTTTTCCAAGTTATTTTCTTGTGGACAAAGGCCGAATCTTTAGGCATTGGTTTGCAAGGTTCTAACCATTCTAAGAATCGATTTCTTATAGGCTCCTCGGGACGTTGGAAGCAATCAATCTAAGCCTCATATCTTGACTATCGTTTTGGGTAAGTTTAGGTAAGACTTGGTTTTCGAAGTGATAACTCATTGGATTTAGTGGTAGGGCTAAATGGCCTTTGTTTATAATTTAAGTGTTGGCCGATTGTAGGACAAGGTGATCTAGTGCGATAGATCGGATCTCCGGAAGTTAGTTCTTGCTTTGGTGAAAGGTGTGTATCTTACACACTTTATAACTTGGTTTATATATGTATTTATGTGTGTTATAACTAATCATATTATGAAAGTGGGAAAAAACGATGAGATTTGGATTTGATACCATGATGGTATGAATGAGGATTCGGGTAAGTCCGTTTCGATATGTTGTAAATACATGTGGATAGAAATCATGATCTACGATTTATGATATATTTGTTATGAGATACGTATCAAAGTATATTGACATGATTTGTTTATTTATTGCATTGGCATGGGCAATATGAGAGGAGGGGGAAGATTGATATCGTGACTTTGGTCACCAGTGATTTGGTATCACATTCGTGTCTTCGGACACCAGTGGTTTGGCACCACCAGTGATTTGGTATCACATTCGTGTCTTCGGACACCAGAGGTTTGGCACCTCATAGCGACTCGTCCCTGTGGTTAATACCACCGTGGGTTGGCCCCACTTTTGAGATATGGGATCGCCGCCATGATTTGGTATCACACGTGGGTTGGCCCCACGATGGATTATTCGTGACTTTGGTCACCAAAGATTTGGTATCACATTTATATCGTGACTTCGGTCACCAGTGGTTTGGCACCACATGGGGTAGAAAAGGAGTTATGGATGGCTAGGTTGGGTGCATTATACATATATGTTGCTTTGTTATAATTTGTGTAAGTATGTGGTATTTACCCGGGAGAGGGAATATGCACTGAGTCTTGGTGACTCACCTTCTCCCTTATCTTTTCAGGTGATTCGTGAGTTTGCGGATGAGGAGCCGGATGAACTCGAGGAGGCCATGCAATAAAATTTGGTTTTACATGAACTTCCATTTGGGTACTTTATTTTAATTTGGTTTTCATATTTTTATGGATTTGTAATAAGGCCTGTTTAATTATGTTTTGGATTATTTTTATGTTTTGAATATGTTTAAAATATGGCTTATAAATTACTTGGTTAATTTAATAATTGAGCCCAAAGTTTTCTAAACTAAAAACTCGTAATGGTTTTAAAAATCTTACCTTCGGGTAACATGAATAGTTCAATAGTAAAATTACAAGTTAAATGTTTTCAACAAATTAAGTGATTTCCAAAATTCAAGTTTCTATACTCAATTGCAAACG
Source organism: Gossypium rotundifolium (assembly GCA_025506655.1). Classification (NCBI taxonomy): domain Eukaryota; kingdom Viridiplantae; phylum Streptophyta; class Magnoliopsida; order Malvales; family Malvaceae; genus Gossypium; species Gossypium rotundifolium. Next base: position 123,865,503 of record CP106723.1, read on the forward strand.
GATTTTCAAAATGATATTTCGAATTTTCTTAAAAAGATATAAATGTTTTCTATCCTATGATTTATCAACTAAGTTTTAAAGTTTTATGTAATTTCGAAGAAAATTTCAGTTTTAACTTATTTTCGACAAATAAAGAATTACAAAGAGTTTTTCACAAAAATTTAATTGTTAATTCGATTCTTTCAAAAAAAATATTTTCCTTAGTGACATACCAGATTCGGTCGTGGCGTATTGACCGGGTTTGGGGTGTTACAATGCCCTTGGTACTATGCCCTTGGTATCGATACCAAAATATGGCTCGATGTTCTGAGTTTAAGAGAAAATTCATTGAAGGACAATTTGCATCTTACACTCTAACTTCTCTTAATTATTGCAATTAACCCAATATATATTAAATTTGTTATCAAAAGTCATTACTCATTGACTTATTTCTGGAACATATGATATTTTATTAAAGAATCATGTGTAAATTTTGTTTATATCAAAGTTTATAAAATCATCACAATCATTGAAGTTTTACAAATAAATCAATTGGAGGATTCACACTTTACAAAAATGGTTTACTTTTTCTATATACTGTCATTATGCCAACCTTTACCAATCAATTATCAATTAGGACTCCCTTAATTTCTTTTATAACAATCACTCACTTAGTATTTCAACAATTCATCTGAGCTTCTTTTATGTATTAATAAATTTGTCATTTGCAACAATTTCTTAATGTTATAACTCTTCTATTATTTTCCTCCTCCTCCTCTCCGTTCCACATCTTATATGTAAATGTATTTATATAAAAATATTTTATTTTTAGTATGGCATGCTTATATGTAACATTAATTATTCTTTCACTATTTACACATATACTTTAACAAAGCTTTCTTCTTGAGAAGTAATTACTAAATTATTTATATCTTGACCTACAGAATTCGAAATTAAGACATTTTTTTTTAAAACTAGACTCTATGAAGTTTTTATCATAAAAATTCTAGAATTTCTACATATAAATTTTTTTTCTAAATCTTCTCTTGTTCTGTTGCTGGGCAGCTCTAACCCTTCTTCACTAAAAATTAATTATCTTTCAGTACAAGACTCGTATTATATTTTTGTTTATTTCCATTGAAAATAGACTCATCAAGATTTTAATATCTTGTCTCACAAAAATTATTATATCTCACAATCTACAATTCAATTGCTTTCACCATTTCTTCTATGAAAAACTAGACTCGTTAATATTTAATTTCATAATTGATTCAACCTCAAACTCAATTTCTACAATTTTTGGTGAATTTTCAAAGTCAAGTCATTGCTGCTATCCAGAAACTGTTTTAGTGTTAATGATTACTTTTTCATGGTTCTTTGCATTAACTTTCATTTAGACATACATAGTCATTACACTTTGATTATTATTCAATTTAATCCTTAAAATTCACATATCATTAATATATAGTTTTATCATAACTTCTCTTATTTCAATTAAAGATTTCACAACTTTACAATTTAATCCTTAGCATCATGAAAATTCATTATTTAATATAATTTCACTTTAATTTCACTTTGTAATTTATCCTCTAACACCTAACACGTAATTTAAACTCTTTTTTCATAATACTTTATTTAAATAATAAAATTTTGTACACTTTACAATTTAGTCCCCATTTTCACAAATGCAAGTTAACTTGGAAATTTCATCACACCATCACTTTTGATGTAATCACTATATCATCACACTTCATTTATATTCTCTTTTCATCATTCCATTCCACATATCTTATTTTGTTTACTTTACAGCTTAATCCTTTTTCTACTATTTCAATGAACTAATATAATTTCATTCATAATAGTTGCACATTCATAATTAATTCAACTATTTAACATTCTTTATAGACTAAAATTAAATAAAGTAAAATCCTTAAAGTACATACCTTGTCTCTTGAATATCATCACTTTCTCCTCAACTTTCTTCACCTCCAACTTCAATCTTTTGCTTCCAAGATGGTATTCTAACTCTTCGGCATCTCTACTTCACTTCCCCTTTTGGGTGGCTATGAAAATTATCAAGGAATTTGTAAGAAAAGTAGGATTTCATGATAAGGACCAAATTGTAAGAAAAGGAGAACTCCTCCCCTATCTATAATGGTGCCATGTTGAGTGAATGGAAAATGTAGAGAATTTTCTTCACACTTCCATGCAAATATCTTTTTAATATCTTAATTAAAATGTGAAAATATCTTATAATAATAAAATATTCAACCAATCATAATTTTACATTTTTCTTCCTTAATTATTACATCATATAATTATCTAATTTGTGTGATGACCATTTTACCCCTCATATTTTTTCAAAATTCCAATATTGAGTCACTACTCACTTTTGGTAAAATTGTTACTTAGTCCTTCATATTTCTCCACTTATTCAATTTAGTCCCTGCACACCAATTTTATGTCATGAAAAATTGGGTTGTTTTCAATTTCGGTCCTTCAATTTTTCTTATATTTATATTTCAACCCTTCAAATTATGAATAATTGTATTTGAACCTCAAAACTTTTGACACCTTTACGATTTAATCTTTACTTTAATTTAGTATCCCGCAACATACTTCTAAATTCAATTTTCTTTAATACTCCTCAATATTCTATTTTATCATGTTTATATCGTTTTCTCATTTTACCGAAAATCAATATCCACTATTCAATTTATTACTACTTTTATAATATATCAATTTTAAGGGTACTACTACAAGAACCAAGTATTAATATATACTCTTTAACTTTTCAAATGTGATGGAGACTTCTGAAATGGATGTGACCTCGCGTAATGTAACGCCCTAAAATTTTCCAATGTTTCGTACAATATTGTTCTAATAATTTTATTTATATATCAGACGAGAAATTTATTTTTATTGAATTTAATTATTTTTAGACTACTGAGAGATCATTAGAATGCATTTTGAGACATTTTTAAAGTTTTAGGTCCAATTACGTATAAATTCGAGTCGTGGAATTCATAGCCCAACTAATGAATAAATGATATCTTCTCATCGACATTAAATGATAGATGAAAAGTAAAAATGGCCATGGGTTGTTTGTCTTTATGATAATGACTTGATTACTATTTGATAGTAACTGACTTTTCATGAAGGAAGATGTAAGGGTTACCATGAGATAAAATAGGATCATATTGGGAGAATAGATTTATCCCAAAGAGATTAGGGATATCCTATGATGTTAACACACTTCTGACAAGGTCATTGGACGAGCACTTTTTAAGTAGTTTTTGTAATAGTATGTAATTAGTGAGAACTTAGTCACAATACTATAGTGGAATGACTTCGTGACTAAATAAGTATATAATTAATAGGCGAAAAGCTGGAACTTAATTATAAATTATTTGAGCCATAATTATATGTGCCCAATCTAATCCTTCCGCTAACTCATTGAAACCAAAAATGAATTGCATATAGAACCAAATGAATGGAAATGATGAAGTTAGAGAAATGGGTGCATTCACAAATGAATGTATTTCCTCACTAAGTATAGAAATAACTTGAGAATTAATTTAATGTTTTCGAATTATTATTTAATTAACTATAATTAAATAATTGAAGTTCAAAATGGAATTAAATTAACTAGTCATAATGAATCATTTAATATGGAAATTAAATATCTCTTCATAGATTATTTTACGATAAAGTTTTCATGAGTTTAATAGAACTAGAATTGGGTTGAGAAAATTATTTAATTAAGAAATTAATTTAGTTAATTTAATTAATTAATTAATATTTATTTTGAGAAATAGAAAACAAATATTGGGTTAGATTAAATTATAAAGTGTTGGGTCAAAAATCTAAAAAACACATGTAATTGGACCCAATACAGGAGATGCTCAAATCTCTCATATTACATGAGAGAGGCAGCAACCCTATTGTTATAATCTAAGGTGTGCCTCCCCCTCTCTCTCCTAGTTGGATTAAGGGAGAATTTTCTATTAAATAAATATTATTTGTGTTATTCATATTCAATAAGAATTCTCCTATCTCTCCCTATAAATATATTACACTAGTATACACATAAGTTCCATATATTATTATTCTGCACGAAAGTAGTGGAAATTTATTTTTTTAGAATAAATTCTATTTTTTTTGAAAATTACAATTTCTATGAGTTTTTATTGAGAGAATTACTTTCCTACTGAAAGTAATAAAATTTGTTTCTTGTTTTGTGTTTGATTCGTGTTGCTCATACCCACACTCAACGCAATTCGGGGTACGAGAATAGCAGAAAAGGGGGTTTCGTTGAAAGCCAGGAATGATACAAATCCATCTTGCATAAAGCATAGATACTTTTCGGTAAAACTTTATTGTTATAAATATCACAAATCGACTCGGTTTTCAAAATTTTTAATCTATCCTTTGTAACTGAAAAACGTTTTTAATCATATTTTTTCAACAATTGGTATCAGAGATAAATTGTGCCATGCTTATATATAAATCGATATCGAATTTTCTTTATTTTCATGTTTGGTTAATTTTGATAAGATATGATATTTTTATTATATGCATTTTTATTATATATTTGAATGAATATATTTAATTATTTTATTATATATATGATGAAGTAATTTTGTCAAAGTTATAATTCCTAAAATTTAGATTGGGGGTAAATTTAGATTTTGTTAATTTTTGAGATATGTAATTAGATCGTGGGCTATCATCTCCACGTAGATTATAATTTTTAATATTTTAGAATATGTCATGTGAGCGAAAAGCGAACTTTTTTTTTGTAACCAATTTTTTTAACGAATCTCAGAGAACCAAGACACATCTAAAACTAATCAAGACGACGCAAACTTGACCCAGACAACCGGAAAAAGATCCGTAGTGGGCCAACCGATTAAAGTCGATGACGACTGAAGGTGGTTGGATGATCGACACTAGTGGTCGAAAATGACCCGATAGTGGCGATGGTGGTGGTGACATCAACGGCGATTACAGTGGTGAACCGTGGTGGTAACGACGGTTCGGTAGTAGATCCCTTTGGTGATTTTCAAGTTCTTTGGGTTGTAACATCCTAGATTAGGGGTTATGCGTTCGTGCATAATTCATGAGATAGTGGGATCAGTGGGTGTGATGGATGTGTTCTAAAGAGTTTCAAGAACCCTAAGATGAAAGAAAATGAAAGGAAATGTATGGAAATGTATGGAAATGTATGGAAATATATGGAAATGAAAATGGAAATGAACATTTTGGAAACCTAGACATTTTTGGAAACTTAGACATTTTTGGAAACTTAGACATTTTGAAACTCAACATTTTGGAAACTTGAACATTTAGGAAACTTGAACATTTTGGAAACTTGAACATTTTGGAAACTCGAACATTTTGGAAACTCGAACATTTTGGAAACTCGAACATTTTGGAAACCCGAGGATGTAAGAAAATGACAAGTTACAGAGCATGCGAAAATTTTAGGAAACTTAAAATTGACCCCTAATGCCAATTTAAGAGCCCAAAGGGGAACTTAGGGCCAAGTGACCCTAAAATATAAAGTACATGAAATTTGACCCAATAACGGACTTGGAAATGTGGCTCTAAGATGCCACCCAAGGCCTTAGAAAATGGCCTACATGCAAAAGGTTTTGGGCTCGAGTTTGAGTCATCCAGAAGCAAATAATGAAGGCTTTATTTTTGCTTCCGTATACGAGATGGACTGCATGGGTTTCTAGAAAAGGAAGAGTTTTATTCACATAAATATGTGAATAATAAGAGATAAATAAAGGAGTTTTATTCACATAAATATGTGAATAATAAGAGATAAATAAAGGAGTTTTATTCACATAAACATGTGAATAATAAGAGATAAATGAAGAATTATTCTTTAATTAGGAAAATAAGGAAGAGTGGTGGCCAAGTTAAGGATTCTTGGCCTAGTAAATCGGCTATAAAAGGAGGGACTAGGCCATTCATTATTCATTCTCCTCTCTTTTCCTCCGCCAAATATTCTTCTTGAGCATCTATTTTTTCTTCTTTTCTTTTAGCCTCCTAGCCGATTTCCTTCTAAGCCTATTATTCCTCTCTCTTTCATCTTTGAAACCAAATACATAAGGGAATCATAGCCGATTGTTCATCAAGTCTCTAAGCCGAATCTCTGAAGGTTGAAGTGAAGGTGCAATCGATTCCTTCAAATAAGGGTAAGATCCAAGTTTAGTTTTCCATTCTTTTATATTCTAGACTTATTGAAATTTAGAGACTAATTTCGATTATTAATCTTGGTCAATCATGGAAGAAGAAATTCTTTTCCGAAGGTACACCATAGGCCACGTGTTCCTAGTTATTCTATGAATTTTGGATTTAAGATCCACAAGGTAAGTACCTAAAAGTATTCTACCAAAGCTTGTATGATTATCTAGATCAGTTCTTTAATTATTAAAAGCCTAAACTAACCCATATTGAGATTCAAGGTTGGCGAATATCGTAAAGGAAAATAAAGTTTTTCGGATTTGTGTGAACACCAAATCGGCAAGGTGAGTCTCTACAAATCCTACTAGGATTTGGTTTTGTTTTAAGCCAAAAGGGCTTATTAATGTGTTTTAATTGGTGGGTGAATATAGGATTAATAGATCTAAAATTAGATCGGATTCTCGAGATATCAAGGAACCTATTAAGCGAAAAGGTGTGTACCCTTACTATTCTTCGATATATTATGGTTAAATATTTTAATATATGATATGAAAAATAATATGAATATGGCTATGTACCACACATGTGGCAAAAGTACCAAGGTACGCTTCCTACTTCTGTTAGGATTGTGAAAATGTTATTTAATAACATGCGAATATAAGAATATGAACATGAAATTAAATTATGCTATATATGTATATATGTTTTGGGCATTCGGATTTATGAAAAGGGGGAGAACAGTGTTGACTTGGTCTCACCCACTAAAATGTTGACTACTAATACATTGCGAAATATGTCGACTACTACTCACATTGCGAAATTTTGGTAACTTCGGTTACAATAGTGTCTATTGACACAACGTGGAGAGTAGCGGATGGAGGGTTGACTTAGTAGTCCCTACGGTGTGTTGGTTGGTACGGGTGGAGAGTAGCGGATGGCATATAGGTTTTTGGGTTGGGTTGCATCATGAATTCTATTATTATATGGACTTGATGATTTAAACGTGAATGCCTGAATTATTGATTGATAGTATTGTGTGCACATTGAGTCTGTTGACTCACCCCATTGTGGGAATTATTTTTTCAAAGCGATGAGCAAAGTGATTTGACCGGTTAGAGACCATGAGGAGGCCATGCATCACTTGAAGAATTTATTCGAAAAATTGGACATTATTTGATTTTAATACCTTTTTAATTTTATTTTGGGTTTGTTTGATGTAATAAGGCCATAAGGCCCAAGGATTATTCTTTGTTTTTACATTACTTTTAATATTTTGCTAAGATCTATTTTGGACACATTACCTCAAATTGGATTTACAAGATTAAATAAATGGGTTTACAACCTAAGCCCAACTCAAAACAATAGTTTTTCTAAAATTTACAAATTTTTTCTAAGTAACGAAAATGTTTGAAACCTGGTTTACTTTAGGAACATACCAGATCCCATCCATTCTCGTGGGCGGGTGTGGGTGTTTCGCTTTAGTATCGAGCCCGCTTTTAAACTCTCGGCCGTGGGCTAAGGCCCAAAACGTTTTCAAAGTGAGCCAAATGATTTTCTTTGAAAATAAGCGTTTTTGGCATGGCCCCTAAGTCTCCCACCCAATCCACCGTAAGTACCCTAACTATATGTGTGATTCGTGATTTATATAAGGGTAAGAAAAGGCATGGAACGAGAATAGAATGATAGGAACTTGAACCCTAGGATTAGACTACTCAAACACAAACACATAAGACTTAATGTACTAAACCAACCTATGGCTAAGTCACCGAGCTAGTGGTGTGGTAACCCTTGTACGCATGTCTAGGATTGGATCCCAAGAGCTTGGTATTTAAGCAATCACGTGACTCACCTCCTCTTCGCAGAATCCTACCCGGTGCGTAGCTTTGGCTCACCATAACTCGTAGGCTCGGTGGTGTGGTAACCTCTCATGCATGTCTAGGAATGGTTTCTGGGAGCTTATATTTAAGCAATCCGTGACTCACCTCCTCTCCACACTAATCCTCGCCTGTGCGTAGCTTTGGTTCACCCCACCAAGAGGGCTCGGTTATAGGCTAAACATAACGACTAAAACCCGAAGGGAACTAGCCATGTTTTGAAAAAAAAGAACAAAACAACAAACCCTAGTTTTTCAACCCTTAAAACTTTTCTTTTAAATCTGAGAAAATTATTTTTACAACATTTTCTGAAAAAAAAAAAAAACTCTTGATTTGCGAAAATTACAGAAATGCCCTTAGCGGTAAAATTACCAAAACGCCCCTGGTTTGTAAAATGTTCAACTACTCAACAACTTTACCCAAAATTTCAACATTTCATAAACATTCAAAACCCTAATCAGTAAAATACCAAAATACCGTGATTTTGGAAAAAATTACAAAATTTCCCTAACTTACAAAATTACCAAATGACCCTAATTTCAAAATTTTGCAACATCCCCATTTTGAAGGAACACTTTCGAAAAGAACCTCAAAGTTTTACAACTTTTGAAATACCCCAAAATTTATTAAATTTTTTCAAATTTACCCTGATTTGGGAAAATTTACAAAATACCCTCGTGTTGAAAATTACTAAAACGCCTCGACTTTCAAAATTTCGAGTTAACCCCAACTTTAATAAAATTCTCTCACTTTTCAAAAGTATCCAATTTTGTATTTCAAAATAATACCTCGACTCTTGAAATTTACAAAACTACCCCGGTTGACAAAATTACTAAAATACCCTAGTTTCCAAAATTCATCAGATTCTAATTTGACAAATTCTAAAATACCCTCCGATGTGGAAATTTCAAAATGTTCTGGTTTATTAAAGTTTTAAAATTTCTCTCGGTTTATTACGGAAATGTCCCAGTAGGACAAAATGACTAAATACCCACGGGTAAAACGTAAATGTCCGAATAATGAATGTGGTGGTAGATACCATCGAATGTGCCTCTCACGAGGAATGAATGTGTTTGATGATGAATGAATGTGTCCCTAGCGAGGAACGAAGGTGATTCTCCGAACTAGAGTAGTAAACTCGAATCGAAACTTTGTGTGATCGAAAGAACTACTTCTAAATATCTTTCATTTCATAAAATTTGCTCGTGGTTAAATATTGGAACAATTACTAATGCATAAAACTTTTAAATCAGATTAAATCGCAACGTTAGAAAATGAGTTCTAAGGGATGTGAACTTAGAGATTGTGCCTAGAAAGTATGATAGTTCTTTAAGATCGAGTCGCAAAGAATAGCGTAGTGTGGTGAGTTAGGACTGCACGGATGAACGATAGTAAGTAATTTCGAGGACGAAATTATTTTTAAGGGGTAGAATGAACATCCTAGATTAGGGTTATGCGTCGTGCATAATTCATGAGATAGTGGATCGAGTGGGTGTGATGGATGTGTTCTAAAGAGTTTCAAGAACCCTAAGATGAAAGAAAATGAAAGGAAATGTATGGAAATGTATGGAAATGTATGGAAATATATGGAAATGAAAATGGAAATGAACATTTTTGGAAACCTAGACATTTTTGGAAACTTAGACATTTTTGGAAACTTAGACATTTCGGGAAACCTGAACATTTTGGAAACTTGAACATTTAGGAAACTTGAACATTTTGGAAACTTGAACATTTTGGAAACCTGAACATTTTGGAAACCTGAACATTTTGGAAACCTGAACATTTTGGAAACCTGAGGATGTAAGAAAAATGACAAGTTACAGAGTCCATGAAAATTTTAGGAAACTTAAAATTGACCCCTAATGCAAATTTAAGAGCCCAAGGGGAACTTAGGGCCAAGTGACCCTAAAAATATAAAGTACATGAAATTTGACCCAATAACGGACTTGGAAATGTGGCTCAAGATGCCACCCAAGGCCTTAGAAAATGGCCTACATGCAAAAGGTTTTGGGCTGAGTTTGAGTCATCCAGAAGCAAATAATGAAGGCTTTATTTTTGCTTCCGTATACGAGATGGACGGCATGGGTTTCTAGAAAAGGAAGAGTTTTATTCACATAGGATATTTTGCTTTCACCACATAAACATGTGAATAATAAGAGACTCTACAAATCCTACTAGGATTTGGTTTTGTTTTAAGCCAAAGAATGTTTTGGGATAAAAATATAATTTTTCTCGAGATATCAAGGAACCTATTAAGCGAAAAGGTGTGTACCCTTACTATTCTTCGATATATTATGGTTAAATATTTTAATATATGATATGAAAAATAATATGAATATGGCTATGTACCACACATGTGGCAAAAAGTACCAAGGCACGCTAACACATTCCCAAACCCGCCTAGAAATTTTGGTAACGTTATTGTTGTATCTTAGTAGTCGGTTTTGGGTTGGGTTGCAATGTCACACGATAGTGTTTTTGAAACCTCGTTTATTACGATGAAAACATTCCATGTTATTATCTTTAGTAGACTTTTGTTAGAACTTAGGAAGTTAAATAAATGTTTACTTTATTCATTTAAAACATTTGTTTTGAAACATCCCTCATTGAAGAAGCTTTAATAAAAATATAATTTTTCTCAGCACCCCAAACCCGCCTCTAGGTGATCATGCGTTTAGAAATTACTTTAACTTTTTGAAAACCTCATTGAATTTCCTGACGACCAAAACCGCCTACGTATAAATCCATAAAGTATAATAAATAAATAAAACCCAAATATAAAACCAAAGTCCCGAGGGTCCTTAAATTACAACCCAAATAATCAATAATAATCAAATCATAAATCGTAAATTGAAAACCATGAAGTCCAAAAATTACTGTGGTCACCGCTGAGTCTTCCGTCGCACCGATCCGTCTAAGTCTGGGGAATACCTATGCACATTAAATAAAAAAGGGTGAGTTTACGTACACTTAGTGTGTAATCCCACAGAAACAAAAAAACAATCAGTATTCACAGTGAACAATTGAACAGTCTTGGGCCTAAGCCCTTTTCAGTATCAGTGACAGCTTGAGCCTTAGCCCATCTCAGTACAGTGTCAAAAATACAATAAGGCCTTAGCCCATCATAGTATCAGTAGCAGTAATAGTTATGCAGTAGCAAAATCTTACCCAACCAGGCTCTACACACCATCTTCGTCCAACCCCTGCACTCCATGTGGGGATATTATCAACCCACCCATCCCTACACTCCAAGTAGTACCGAATGCGCTGTCATAATGGTTTGCAAATGAAATGCTAGTAAATTAAGATTAAAGCCTTTCAGTACACTTCCTCCGAATAACAACCCCCAACCCAATGCAATGCAACACACAATGGATGACATGCTATTATGCAATTTCAGTACATATATTCAGTTTAGATATTAGCATGCCTAGTATAGATATCATCTAGTCAATTTCACACATTTAGGGGTCTAAGTAGTGCTTACCGATCCTACAGTAGGTTCATTGTCTACTTGGGCAACCCGTGCGACCTTAAAAATATTTTGATAAAAAAGGGCCCACACGCCCATGTGATCTGCCCCTATGGGCCCATACGCCTGTGTGGCCCACTCAGCCCAAATTGGCATTGTTTGTGTGATCCATTTTTAAAGTAACCCTTGTAACTCCCAAACCTCGGCCTAGACGTTATGGTTGTATTTGACAATGTCACACGATAGTGTTTTTGAAACCTAGTTGTTACGATGAAAACATTCCATGTTATTATCTTTAGTAAACCTTTGTTAGAACTTAAGAAGTCATCTTTATTCCTTCAAAACATTTATTTTAAAATATCCCTCATTGCAGAAGCCTTAATAAATCAATCTAGCTGATCATGCGTTTAGAAAATACTTTAACTTTTTTTTTAAAAAAAAAATTGAATTTCCTATGTAACATCTTGAATTAATGGGCCTTTGCATTTGATGTGTATTATGTTCAATGCGTTAATTAGAGTATTTAAGGGGCTCAGATTAGGCTGAGGGCTTGGTTAAATTTTTGGTTAGACACTAGAGGGTTTAAAACATGTTATCTGTGTTTTAAACACAAGTGGGCTTGTGGCCCAGTGGCAAAATGGCACCACTTAGAGAGCAAGGAGGTGGCGTCAACTAAGGAGGCCAAAACTCAAGGGCATAAAGCCCAATTCCTTTAATTTTAATTAGCTAAATTTTGGCATATAGGTGGGTAAGGTTGGACGGCAACAAGGCTTAAAAATAGGGAGATTTATCTATTGAATAATATAGATAATTGTGCTGATATTAGTTATGAGTAGATTAAAGAGAAAAGATGGGAGTTATCTACTGTAAGCAGAGTTGGCCGAAATTCCAACTCTGAGGGGAGGAAGAATTGGTTTTGATGTGGCATAAGGGGTGCCGAAATTCCCAATGTTTGTCAATTAGTCTCAGTTTTCAGAAGAGGGCAATTCCGGCATTTGGTAGGTAAGTGCCGAAATTCCCTATAAATAGGAGTGTATCTCTTCAAATTTCGGCATTTGAACCCTATTCTTTGTGCCGAATTTCTCACTCTTTCTCTACACTCTCTATTCTCTTTTCTTTTCCAAAAATCGAAACCTCTCAACTTTCTTCTCATCTCCATAACTGAATACCTTTGTCTATTCCTTTTTCTCTCTATCGATTTCTCTACTAAAAGTCGAAACCTCTTAATTCACTTTCTTTTTCCATTTTTTTCCTCTTGTGCCGATTTCTCCATAAACTGGGATTTTCTTAAAGTGTCAATTTCTCTGTAAAGATAAGAACCAAATTCTTTTCTCTTTCAGTTTTGAGACTATAGATGAATGGCTAGTGGATTGATAGGCTATCTTTAGTTTGACTCTTTCGTTAATCGCATGTTCTTTTGGGTGGAACTCCGGGAAATCGTAGTAGATCAAATCATCCAGATCTCAAAAAGCCGGAAACCATTAATCTCTAGTATCCTATCAATTTTGAGATCTCAATGTAACATCCTTGAATAAGGGCTATTATGTTTGAACTATTTGCATGGGTATGGCTTGAGTTGCATTATTGATTGAGGTGTTTTAGGGTGTAGGTATGAGCCAAGGGTAGGCCCGAACTATAGGGAAAATTTTATTTTCAAGCATTGGTTCAGGGGAGCTGAAAGAGCTAGGGGTTAAGAATATTTTGTGGTAAACTATAGCATAAGTAAAGCCTTGGTAAGTGGCAAAGAGGCACCACTTAGGGCCTTGGGAGGTGACGCTACAAACAGGGGAAGGGAGCTCAGGTTCAAGCAGTAGAAATCCCATTTTCTGCTTACCATTTTGACGCCAAGGAGGGAGGAGTTGTGCTCAGCTCAAACTCTATCAGATAACTGTTGATTAAGTCAAACTAATTTAAAATGGTGAAGAAGAGAGAATTTAGGAGCTTGTGAAATTCAAACTCATTCGAATTAGTGGCCAGGAGAAATTTGAGGTGTTTGCCAAATTTTGAATTGTGAAGAAGGAGTGTTCGGTTGGAGAGCTTGCTAGGTGTGCCGTCCCTCTATAGTCAACTCAGGAGGACATTTTCGGCTAGTCTAGGCTATAGTGCAATCGGTTGTGGGCTAAAATCAAAACCTCATTTGGCACTTGTCGATTTCCCCTTAATGCACCATGTTGAAGCAAAAGCCGAAATTCCTTTTGCACCTGTCAAATTCTTTTGAAGGTATCTAGTGAATGCCCATCTAAACTTCCTTAGTTCTATTTCTTTCTCTTCTTCTTCTCAGGTGCTTTGGCTGAATCTCCTTCTCTCCCATCTCCCTCTTTTCTTTCTCTCGTATTTGTTCAAAACTACATCAACATCTCTTCTTCTCAAATCAACAACTTTCTTTTCTCTTCATTCTCTCTTGTGCCGAAACCTTCTTCTTTTTTCCTTCTTTTTACCGAAACTCCCTTAATCTCTTTTCTTTAAACCTAAGGCCGAATACCATTCATCTTTCTCCCATTCTTTCCTTCCACTTTGGCCGAATCTCAATTGCTTTTTCTTAAGCCATTGCCGAAATCTCTCAAACTCTCCCCTTCTTATTTTTGGCTGAATATCAATCAAGCAGAGATCTCCCTTGATTTCTTCTCTAATCGGTTTGGAATAGGTAAGTCTGTCATGACCGAATCTCCTCTATTCTCACTCACTTTTTCTCTGTCAACATGCATAGTACAAAAGTTGAATTTTGGTATTTGTCTTGACTTTTAATCAACCATGCAATCGGTTTCTTTTAGGATCTCTGGGATTTTGAAGCATTAGATCGGAGTCATCTTTTCCCTGTCAATCGTTTCCAGTAAGTCAATGGTAAGGTTTCATGCTGATTCAATCTGTCTCTTAGTTATTTGAAAAGCCAAAGGCTATTAAGATTAAGTGTTAATGTTGGCCGATTGTAGGGGAAAGATCAGTCTCACATATCTCGGGTTGTGGCTAGTATTCGAAAAGCATTAAGGTAAGGATTATGGTTGTGCGTTAACCCTTCGGGATTTATTTGTATAGCTGAATGGCCTCTTTGCTAACGATCTTAGTGTTGGCCGAATGTAGGAAAGGGGTTCTAGTGCGTTAGATTGGGATTTTTGGGATTCGGTAATCGTGTTAGTAACCAGGTGTGTAACTTACACACTTCATAATTGTTGCAAACATGCTAATAACCTAAACATGTTAAAAGCCAAAAACTATGTAGACTTCGATATGGTACCCTTATGGGTATGAGTAAGGATTTCGGGTAAGTCCATTTTGGTTGAGATTATGGCACATGATTTCTGATGTTAATATCTATGTCTTGTTTGATATATGTTTAACAATTAAGCATGATGGCATGATTTGTATGTGCATGAGCATTTATGTGGGTGATATGAGAGGAGGGGGGAGATTGATATATGTGACTTTGGGTCACCAGTGGTTTGGCACCACCAGTGGTTTGGTACCACAGTTGATAATTGTGACTTTGGGTCACCAGAGGTTTGGCACCTCATAGCGACTCATCCCAAAGGCTTTACATCACAATGGGTTGGCCCCACATTTGATAAAACGAGATCGTCTCCAGTGATTTGGTATCACAACATGGGTTGGCCCCACATATGGATTATTTGTGACTTTGGGTCACCAGTGGTTTGGCACCACATTATTATTGATATCAATGACTTTGGGTCACTAGTGGTTTGGTACCACACGGGGTAGAAAAAAGAGTTGTGGATGGCTAGGTTTAGGTGCATGATATGTTTGCTTGGTTATGACTTGTGTAAGTATGTTGCTATAATCGGGAGGGGGATTATGCACTGAGTCTTGGTGACTCACCTTCTCCCTTATCTTTTCAGGTGACTCGTAGATCACGGATGAGGAGCCGGGTGGACTCGAGGTGGCCATGCGACATCTATTTTTGGTTTTATTTAGACTTTCGATTTGGGGTACTTCCATTTTAAATTGATTTTATTTGGGTTTGTAATAAGGCCATTAGTGTTTTTATTTAGGGTTTTATTATATCTGCTTTAATTTTTCAGATGTTGTTAAGTAAATTGATTAACGTGTTTTAAATAACCTAATAACCAAAGTTTTCAAAGAGTATACAACACAACGAGTTTTTCTGAAATCTTACCACCGGGTAACAATATTTTCAAGAGGATAACAAACGAGTTTTAAAAAGCCTTTCAAAATTTCAAAGAAAAAAGAAGAAGTTCTTTTCGCTGAAACTAAACCGGCAACTTGTTTTCTTCGAAACGTTCTCACTCCGTAACATGCCAGATTCAGTCGTGGGGTGTTGATCGGGTTTGGGGTGTTACAATTTTGGTATCAGAGCTAAGTTCAAAAGCTCACTGTGGGCTCGAGGCCCAAAATGTTTAAAAGGTGGGTTTTTTTAAAAAAAAGGTTTTGTAGAAAATGTACATGGTTTGAACAGCATGGCACCGAGTCTCCGGCACCAATCCGCCCAGGTAAGTACCTCTAACTATTGTGTGATTTGTATGTGGAAGAAATAGGTATTACGTGATCGTAGATTAGTAGTGTAGGAGCTATTGAACCCTAGGATTAGCTTACTCCAACACAAAATTATATAAGACTTAAAGACCAATCAAACAAACCTGTGAGTAATTCGCTGAGTTAAGGGTGTGGCAACAGTTGTGTGTATGTCTAGGAATGGATTGTAACACCCCAAACCCGGTCAATATGCCAAGACCGAATCTGGCATGCCACGGAGGAAAACATTTTGAAGAAAATCGAGATAATGATAAATTTTTAGTGAAAAACTCTTTGTTATTCTATATTTGAAGAAAACAGGTTATAATAAGTTAAAAACTGATAATTTACTTTGAAATTCCATGAATAAATCTTTAAAACTTAGTTACAGATCCATAGATTAGAAAACCTTTTATAATTTTTTTATGAAAGACTCAAGCGAATAGTTGAAAACCGTTGTTTATTGAAATTCGCAAACTTAAGTTTTGGAAAAACGTATGAGTTATCAAAATCACTTAAGTTGTTAAATATTATCAAACGATCTATATTACCCGATGGTAACGTTTTAAAAACCATTGCGTTTGTAGTTTAGAAAACTTTGTGCTCAAATTATTATCCCAATCATGTAATTTATAAGCCATATTTAAAACAAACCCAAGGCATATAAATAATCCAAAAACATAATTAAAGAGGCCTTATTACAAATCCAAATAAAGATGTAAACCAAATTAAGATAAAATAAAGTACCCAAATCGAAGTTCTTATAAAACCGAATTTTTATTGCATGGCCTCCTCGAGTTCATCCGGCTCCTTCTCCGCGATCAAGAATCACCTGAAAAGATAAAGGAGAAGGTGAGTCACCAAGACTCGATGCATAATCCTTCCCCGATTAATGCAACATTCTTACACGATTCATAACTAAGCATATATATATATATATGCACCCAACCTAGCCATCCATAACTCCTTTTCTACCCGTGTGGTACCAAACCACCGGTGGTGCCAAACCACCGGTGACCCAAAGTCACGATATCCAATAATGTGATGCCAAATCACCGGTGAGCCAAAGTCACAAATAATCAAGTTGTGGGGCCAACCCACGTGTGATCTGAAATCGTGGCAACGATCCCAATATATCAAAAGTGGGGCCAACCCACGGTGGTACTAAGCCACCGAACGAGTCGCTATGAGGTGCCAAACCTCTGGTGTCCCAAAGACACGAAATAACTGTGGTACCAAACCACTGGAGGTGCCAAACCTCTGGTGTCCCAAAGACACGGATATCAAATCCTTCCCCCTCCTCTCATATCACCCAAACCAATGTTTCACAAGAGTAAATCATGCCATCATGCTTTGATATGATCATATAACAAATATATATATCTTAAATCATGATATAGATCAACATATAACAACATCATATCGAAACGGACTTACCCGAGTCCTTATTCATACCCATCAAGGTATCATATCAAGATCTCATAGTTTTCCACTTTAGTAACATGATTAGTTTATTGATATATATATATAAACCGAGTTATAAAGTGTGTAAGGTACACACCTGTCATCAACGCAAGTACTAAATTTTGAAGACTCGATCTACCGCACTAGATCACCTTGCCCTACATTCGGCCAAACCACAGAACTATAATCAAGGCCATTCGGCCAACATCACACCTTAATTCCAATAGCCTTTAGCTTTTCAACCATTAAAAGAATAATGAATCCATAAGAATCCTTACCACTTGACTTACCCACTTTGATTGCTAGAGAAATAAGTCTTAGATCGATTACTTCCAAAGTCCCAAAGAGCCTAGAAGAGATCGGTTTCTAAGAATGATTAGAACCTTGTTAACAAGTGCCCAAAATTTGTCTTTTATCATCATGAAAATCAATAGAGAAAATAGAAAAGAAATATGGAAATTCGGCCATGAACACTTACCTATCCTCTAAAACCGATTATAGATGAACAAATAAAAAATCTACCCTTGATGATTTTCGGCCAAGATAACACCAAAAGAGAGAGAAAGAAGATTGGGCTATGGTGGAGAAAAAGAAAGGAAAATAAAAGTGAAAATGAAATAGGAGAAGGAGGATTCGAAAATAAAAGAAAGAAGAAAATGGAAGGAGAAAATAGAATGAAGATGGATGTTTTTAACTTTGAGCAAAAGTGACAGAAATGAGATTTGGGAAGGAGGAAGATTCGGCCAAGAGAAAGTAAAAAGGAAATGTGGTTTTGAGCAAATATCAAAAGAAAGAAAAGAGAAATATGGGAGAAAGAGGTTCAGCCAAACACCTTGTTTGCCAAAAAGAAAAGTGCACAAAGTGCTAAGTGTGGTTTCGGTTTCAAAAGGAAAAATGAAAGAAAGAAAATAGAATTTGGTTCAAACAAAAATGAGAGCTAAATCAAAAGCAAAATTGCACCTAATTTCTAAGGTACATTCTTAAAGGAAGAAAATTTTGGAGAGGAAAAGAAGAAATGCCAAATGGTGCACAAAATGCTAAAATTGGCCAACCAATTCCCCAACTTCCTATCAACATTCGCCACCCCTAGCCACACATGCCGTCCACATTCATGGACTAATGGCCTTAGGATAGTTTCCAAAACACTCTCCATCATCCAAGCCCTTTGTCCCCCCATCCTTCCATAAATCTTAAGATTCTTATCCCAAAATACAAGCTTTCCTAAACTAATATTCAACTTGCCATAAAAATTGAAAGTCCAACATACCATACTTAAAGCTTGGCCGACACTTAAGGTTAGGATACATAAAAATAAAGTCTTCCAAATGTAACCCATGCTACTCGAACCTCTTCCATCAAACAACCCTTCATGCATCATAACCACCTTGCCACTAACTCCTCATGTGCTAGAATTTAACACTTAAATTATCTTAAGTGTCAAGATCACCTAGTCCACTTCATTAAATTTTAAATACTAAGAATTATTCTAGCTTCATAAATAAAATCAAGCCTTCACAAGGCTATGCTAAGAATACAAACAATACTACCCGAGCTAACATAAACAACCAACTGATACTCAAATTTTAGGATGTTACAATTCTACCCCCTTAAAATAATTTCGTCCTCAAAATTACCTGATCAAAAGAGTTGAGGGTACTGCTGCCTCATAACATCCTCCGGTTCCCACGTAGCTTCTTCTACGCCATGGTTCCGCCATAAGACCTTCACTAAAGGAACTGACTTCTTACGCAAAACTTTCACGTCTCGATCTAGAATCTGTACTGGTTCCTCTTCCACTGTCAAATCTGGACTCACCTCTATTTCCTCTACTGCCATGACATGCGATGGATCAGAACGATAGCGTCTAAGCATGGAGACATGGAACACATTGTGAATCTGACTCAGCTCTAATGGCAACTCGAGCTGATAAGCTACTGGTCCCACTCGTCTCAACACCTTATATGGCCCAATAAACCTTGGACTTAACTTGCCTTTTCTCCCAAATCTTAACATTTTCTTCCATGGCGAGACCTTCAAAAAGACCTGGTCACCCACGGCAAATTCTATATCCCTCCGCTTGAGATCGGCATATGACTTCTACCTACCCAAAGCTTCCTTTAGACGAGCCTAAATCATCTTAACCTTATCCTCAGTCTCTGCAACCAACTCTGGTCCTAACATCTGACGCTCACCCAACTCTATCCAGCATGTAGGTGTGCGACACCTCCTACCATACAACGCCTCATATGGTGCCATCTTAATGCTTGCCTGATAACTATTGTTGTATGCAAACTCAGCTAATGGTAAAAACTCTTCCCAAGCGCCTCAAGTCCAAAACACAACCTCTCAACATATCCTCTAAAATCAGATAACCCTTTTCGATTGCCTCGTCGATTTGTGGATGAAATGTGGTATCAAATCCAACCGCGTACCCAAAGCTTGATGTAACGCTCTCCAAAACCTCGACGTAAATCTAGGATCTCTGTCCGAGATGATCGACACTGGCACACCGTGCAACCTTACTATCTCCGCCACATACAACTTAGCTAACTTCTGAAGCGAGTAATCCACCCTTACCGGAATGAAATGAGCTGACTTAGTTAGACGATCCACAATCACCCAAACTGAATCCTTCTTACTAGGTGTAAGAGGTAATCCACTGACAAAGTCCATAGTGATCCTTTCCCACTTCCACTGTGGAATCTTCACTGGCTAAAGTAATCCAGACGGTAACTGATGCTCAACTTTGACATGCTGACACGTCAAACATTTACCCACAAACTCGCCATTACCTCCGCTTGCACTGCCACCAAAATCGCTCACTTAAATCCCGATACATCTTGCTACCTCCAGGATGCATAGCATATGGGCTGCTATGTGCATCCCGAAGAATTTTCTGCCTTAACTTGACATCTTTTGGCATACAAGCTCTCCCTTGAAAACACAATACTCCATCACTGGACAAACTATAATCCTCTAAACCACCATTCTGAACATGCAACCTTCGATCATTGAAACCATCATCCTCTAACTATTTCTTCTTGATCTGTTCTAACCAAGTCGACTTGACTTGCAATTCTGCCAAAAGACTCCCATCGTCGTATAAACTAAGACGAGCAAACATCGATCTTAAGTCTGTTACAACCTTGCGGCTTAACGCGCCTGCCACCACGTTAGCCTTGCCCGGATGATACTCAATCGAACAGTCGTAGTCCTTCAACAACTCAATCCATCTGCGCTGCCTCAAATTCAAATCCTTCTGAGTCAAAAGATACTTTAGACTCTTGTGATCAGTGTAAACTATCAACTTTTCTCCGTACAAATAGTGTCTCCAAATCTTTAAGGCGAAAACCACTGCAGCTAATTCCAAGTCATGCATTGGATAGTTAACCTCATATGGTCTCAACTGTTGAGATGCATAAGCCACTACCTTTCCTTCCTGCATCAGCACATATCCCAAACCAGTATGTGATGCATCACAGTAAACTGTGAATTCCTTGCCTGCCTCAGGTTGAATCAAAACCGGAGCTTCAATCAGAATCTTCTTCAACTTGTCGAAACTTTCTTGTTGCTTCTCAGTCCACACAAATGGAACTCCTTTCCTCAATAACTTGGTCATAGGTGCTGCGATCAAAGAAAATCCCCTGACAAATCTTCGGTAATACCCCGCCAGACCTAGAAAACTCCAAATCTCAGCCACTAACTTAGGCGGCTTCCAATCCAACACTGCTTCAATCTTTCGAGGATCCACTCTAATCCCCTCAACTGATACTACGTGACCCAAGAAAGTCACCTCCCTAAGCCAAAACTCGCACTTACTAAATTTAGTATAAAGCTGCTTTTCCCTCAGAATCTGCAACACTACTCACAAATACGCATCATGCTCCTCCTCTGACTTTGAGTATACCAAAATATCGTCTATAAATACTACGACAAATTGATCCAAAAATTGCTGGAATACCCGATTCATCATGTCCATGAATGCTACCGGCGTGTTAGTTAACCCAAACGGCATTACCAGAAACTCGTAGTGCCCATACCGAGTGCGTAATGTCGTCTTATGGATATCAGCCTCTTTAACCTTTAGCTAATGATATCCAGACCTTAAATCAATCTTGGAGAAAATCGCTGCCCCTTTAAGCTGATCAAATAAGTCATCTATCCTCGGCAAAGGATACTTGTTTTTGATCGTCAGCTTATTCAACTGGCTGTAGTCTATACACATCCGCATCGAACCATCCTTCTTCTTGACAAAAAGTATCGGCGCTCCCCAAGGAGAAACACTTGGTCAGATAAAACCACGATCCAATAACTCCTGAATCTGAGCCTTTAATTCCACTAATTCTTTTGGCGCCATCCTATACGGAGCAATAGACACTGGCGTAGTTTCGGGTAACAAATCTATTCCAAATTCAACTTCACGACTCGGAGGTAGTCCCGAAAGTTCTTCTGGAAATACGTCAGCATATTCCTTAACTGTTCAGACATTCCTACAGTAGACTCCTTAGCCTTCAATGCATACACATGAACCACAAATGCCTCACAGCCCTTTCTGACCAACTTCACTACTTTCAATGCAGATACCACGTTGGATAGATAATCTCTTCTATTACCTATCATAACCACCTCTTCACCCTCAACTGTCTTCAAAACCATGCGCTTAGCAGCGCAATCCAAACTTGTCTGGTACTTAACCAACCAGTCCATTCCAAGAATCAGATCGAACTCCCCAAACGGCAGTTCCATCAAATCAGCTACAAACACTATCCCTTGGAGTTTTAGGGGTACATCTCTATACAGCTTATTAACTTCTACAGAGTGACCTAGAGGGCTAAGTACTGTCATCCTCCTAGAAGTAGTCTCAGAATCTAAGTTCATGGTCTCTACTATATTACTAGCAACATACGGATGCGTCGAACCCACTTCTATCAAAGCAGTATATGGTACACCAAAGATTAAAAACGTATCGGTTATGACATCCGGTGCATCGCCCTCTTCACGATGTCTCGCATACACCAAACCAGTCGTCTTGCCTCAAGTGTTACTTACACTCTCCGTCTCGATGCTCATGGCCTCGACTCGTAACCATTACTTCCTACCATTACCACGACCTCTCTACGGTGGCGGTCCTCTTTTACAGAATCGAGCACGACCTTGACCTCGACCGATTCTGGCTAGCTTACGTGGACAATCCCTCACACGATGATCCAGCGAACCACACTCAAAACATCCTTTTCCACCAGTCCAACATTCGCCCCAATGATATTTTCCACATCGGTTACATCAGGCTTGGTCCTCGATTAGCGATGAATGTGCCTCTCATATTGATTCGGCCCATTCTGCCTAGCCCTCTTCTAAGAATTACCGGCTGACCCGGATGATCCAAAATTTCTCTTATGTTTGTTCCTGTCGTGATTCTGCCTTACAGATTCCTTTATCCCTTCAGCTATCTTAGTTTTTTCAACTAGCGTAGCAAACTCTCGCTCTTGATGTGGAGCAATCAGCAGTCTCAGCTTGTCCTTCAATCCATCTTCGAATCGAACACATCGCTCGTGCTCTGAAGCCATGATACCTCCAGCATACCGACTCAATCTTAAAAATTTCGCTTCATATTCGATACTGGACTTACTCCCGGACCAAACTCAAAATGCCTTACGCGCATCAATGTAACTAGACCCAATATATTTCTTCTGATACGCTGCCTTAAAATAGTCCCAAGTGAGATCCTCCGTTGTAGCACTATTCCTCACTGTGAGCCACCATCGATATGACTCATCCCAAGAAGCGACACTATCCCTTCGACTTTTCCTCAAGATTCGGATCCAAGTCATCCATGATTCGCTCCGTCGCCTCTAACCAATATTCGACCGTACTGGGAGCAACACCCGAAACACCTCGAAATACCTCAGCTCCATTGGTTCAGAGTCGCTCAGGTACAGATTTCTGAGCTCCCGCGCCTCCACCTATTCTAACTACTCTCTCAAGAACTCACAGCATTGCTTGAGACACTGCGTCGTCCCCCGTTTGATCCTGAAACTCACCACCTACAGCCGGTGGAGGTACTGGTATCTCATTTTCTGATCCTTGACCAGACCTCATTGGCTCAAACACAGCCATTCTACCTTGACCGCGTCCACGCGTATTACGACCTCGACCTCGAGTGCTTATTGTCTAAAGTCTTGACTTATCTGATTTAAAAGTTTTATGCTTAGACATCATTCCACTATCTTTAAAACACAGTTTTATGAATAATTTTAATAAGAAGTTGTTTCGCGAGTACATGCAACCTATAGTTTTGAGTCTCTAGAGTAGTTCCTACTACTATACAGTCATACCATCATCATCAAAATCAACAGTTTGAAGTACTTACCCAGGCGGATCGGTGCTGGAGACTCGGTGCCATGCCTTTCAAATCATATAATTTTTAACAAAAACATTTTAAGACCATACTTTAAATCATTTTGGGCCTTGGGCCCACAGTCGAGCTTTTGAACTTAGCTCTGATACCAATTTGTAACACCCCAAACCCGGTCAATACGCCAAGACCGAATCTGCATGCCACGGAGGAAAACATTTTGAAGAAAATCGAGATAACGATAAATTTTTAGTGAAAAACTCTTTGTTATTCTATATTTGAAGAAAACAGTTATAATAAGTTAAAAGCGATAATTTACTTTGAAATTCCATGAATTAATCTTTAAAACTTAGTTACGATCCATAGATTAGAAAACCTTTTATAATTTTTTTATGAAAGACTCAAGCGAATAGTTGAAAACCGTTGTTTATTGAAATTCGCAAACTTAAGTTTTGGAAAAACGGATGAGTTATCAAAATCACTTAAGTTGTTAAATATTATCAAATGATCTATATTACCCGATGGTAACGTTTTAAAAACCATTGCGTTTGTAGTTTAGAAAACTTTGTGCTCAAATTATTATCCCAATCATGTAATTTATAAGCCATATTTAAAACAAACCCAAGGCATATAAATAATCCAAAAACATAATTAAAGAGGCCTTATTAAAAATCCAAATAAAGATGTAAACCAAATTAAGATAAAATAAAGTACCCAAATCAAAGTTCTTATAAAACGAATTTTTTATTGCATGGCCTCCTCGAGTTCATCCGGCTCCTCCTCCGTGATCAAGAATCACCTAAAAAGATAAAGGAGAAGGTGAGTCACCAAGACTCAGTGCATAATCCTTCCCCTGGTTAATGCAACATTATTACACGATTCATAACTAAGCAATATATATATATATAATGCACCCAACCTAGCCATCCATAACTCCTTTTCTACCCGTGTGGTACCAAACCACCGGTGGTGCTAAACCACCGTGACCCAAAGTCACGATATCCAATAATGTGATGCCAAATCACTGGTGAGCCAAAGTCACAAATAATCAAGTTGTGGGGCCAACCCACATGTGATACGAAATCAGTGGCGACGATCCTAATATATCGAAAGTGGGGCCAACCCACGGTGGTACTAAGCCACTGGGACGAGTCGCTATGAGGTGCCAAACCTCTGGTGTCCCAAAGACACGAAATAACTGTGGTACCAAACCACTAGAGGTGCCAAACCTCTGGTGTCCCAAAGACACGGATATCAAATCCTTCCCCCTCCTCTCATATCACCCAAACCAATGTTTCACAAGAGTAAATCATGCCATAATGCTTTGATATGATCATATAACAAACATATATATCTTAAATCATGATACAGATCAACATATAACAACATCATATTGAAACGGACTTACCCGAGTCCTTATTCATACCCATCAAGGTATCATATCAAGATCTCATAGTTTTCCACTTTAGTAACATGATTAGTTTATTGATATATATATATATATATATATAAATCGAGTTATAAAGTGTGTAAGGTACACACCTGTCACCAACGTAAGTACTAAATTTCGAAGACCCGATCTACCGTACTAGATCACCTTGTCCTACATTCAGCCAAACCACAAAACTATAATCAAGACCATTCGGCCAACATCACACCTTAATTCCAATAGCCTTTAGCTTTTCAACCATTAAAAGAATAATGAATCCACAAGAATCCTTACCACTTGACTTACCCACTTTGATTGATAGAGAAATAAGTCTTAGATCGATTGCTTCCAAAGTCCCAAAGAGCCTAGAAGAGATCGGTTTCTAAGAATGATTAGAACCTTGTTAACAAGTGCCCAAAATTTGTCTTTTGTCCTCATGAAAATCAATAGAGAAAATAGAAAAGAAATAAGGAAATTTGGCCATGAACACTTACCTATCCTCTAAAATCGATTATAGATGAATACATAGTAATCTACCCTTGATGATTTTAGGCCAAGATAACACCAAAAGAGAGAGAAAGAAGATTCGGCTATGGTGGAGAAAAAAGAAAGGAAAATAAAAGTGAAAATGAAATAGGAGAAGGAGGATTCAAAAATAAAAGAAAGAAGAAAATGGAAGGAGAAAATAGAATGAAGATGGATGTTTTTAACTTTGAGCAAAAGTGATAGAAATGTGATTTGGGAAGGAGGAAGATTCGCCAAGAGAAAGTAAAAAGGAAATGTGGTTTTGAGCAAATATCAAAAGAAAGAAAAGAGAGATGGGAGAAAGAGGTTCGCCAAACACCTTGTTTGCCAAAAGAAAAGTGCACAAAGTGCTAAGTGTGGTTTCGGTTTCAAAAGGAAAAATGAAAGAAAGAAAATAGAATTTGGTTCAAACAAAATGAGAGCTAAATCAAAAGAAAAATTGCACCTAATGCCTAAGGTACATTCGCTAAGGAAGAAAATTTTGGAGAGGAAACGAAGAAATGCCAAATGGTGCACAAATGCTAAAATTGGCCAACCAATTCCCCTCAACTTCCTATCAACATTCGCCACCCCTAGCCACACATGCCGTCCACATTCATGGACTAATGGCCTTAGGATAGTTTCCAAAATACTCTCCATCATCCAAGCCCTTCGTCCCCCCATCCTTCCATAAATCTTAAGATTCTTATCCCAAAATACAAGCTTTCCTAAACTAATATTCAACTTGCCATAAAAATTGAAAGTCCAACCTACCATACTTAAAGCTTGGCCGACACTTAAGGTTAGGATACATAAAAATAAAGTCTTCCAAATGCAACCCTTGCTACTCAAACCTCTTCCCTCAAGCAACCCTTCATGCATCATAACCACCTTGTCACTAACTCCTTATGTGCTAGAATTTAACACTTAAATTATCTTAAGTGTCAAGATCACCTAGTCCACTTCATTAAATTTTAAATACTAAGAATTATTCTAGCTTCATAAATAAAATCAAGCCTTTACAAGGCTATGCTAAGCACACAAACAATACTACCCGAGCTAACACAAACAACCAAATGATACTTAAATTTTAGGATGTTACATGGATTCAGGGGGAGCTTGGTACTTAAGCAGTCCTAGTGACTCACCTCCTCTTTGCTCGAATCCTACCTGGTGCGTAGTGGCGGTTCACCCTAACCGAGATGACTTATTCACAGGCTAAATTCAATAACTAAAACCCAAAGGGACTAGCCACCTTGTTTTATACAACCCTAAAATTTAACCCTGGTTTTGGAATTACCAAAGTATCTTTGACTCAAAAAATATTTTCCTGATTTGGAAAAAATGACCAAAATATCCCTGATTTGCAAATTGACCAAATTACCCCCGACTTGTAAAATTATCGAAATACCCTCAAGATGAAAAAATTACCAAGTACCCCAATTGAAAATTTCCAAAATACCCTTATTTCAGTAAAACACACGGAACCATATTTTGAAAATTACCAAAATACCCCCCAATTTCTAGAATTTTTGAAATACCTATGATTTGTAAATATTTTTAAATTAACCCTGATTTATTACTGAAATACCCCGATAGGTTAAATTACAAAAATACCCCCGGGTAGTGAAATGATGAGAATACCCCTACAAGTGGTGAGTGTGGGTGGAGGATGTTATTGAAGAACGAATGTGATTCTCTGAATTAGGGTAGAAGACTTGAAATGAAAACTTTCTAATGATCGAAAGAACTACTACTAAATTTTTTACATAAAACTTGTTCGTGGGTAATCGGGAATGGAGCGAGCTAATGCATAAAATTTTTAAAGCAGATTAAGTCGTGATCATAGTCATGAGTTCTAGGGGACGTGGTCGTAATGTGCGAGGGCATGGTAGAGGCAGAATGATCGTATCAGAACCAACTAGGTCTGGTCAAGGTCCGAGAATGAGATACCACCATCACCAGCTACTGGGGTTGAGTACCAGGATCAGACGGGGGATGATATAGTGTCGCAGGTGATGTTACGAGTTCTTGAGAGAGTGGCTGGAGCAGGTGAAGGTACGGGAGCTCAAAAATCTGTATTTGAGCGACTCCGAACTAATAGAGCTGAGGTATTTCGAGGTGTATCTGGTGTGGTGCCCAATACAGCTGAATATTGGTTGGAGGCGATGGAGCGAATCATGGACTATTTGGATCTGACGGCTGAGGAGAAACTGAAAGGGGCAGTGTCACTTCTTTGGGATGAGTCATACCAGTGGTGGCTCACGGTTCGGGATAGTGCTGCAGCGGATGATCTCACTTGGGATTATTTCAAAATAGCTTATCAGAAAAAGTATATTAGGTCTAGTTATATTGATCTTGTGAGAGAAAGGCGTTTACGAGGTTTGGTTTAGGGAGTAAGTTTATAGCGTATCTGAGGCGTAATTCTTAAAGTTGAGCCGATATGCTTGAGGTATCGTGGCTACGGAGCATAAGTGATGTGTCAGGTTCGAGGACGAACTGAGGGATGAGCTGAGATTGCTGATTGCTCCATAGTAGGAGCGGGAGTTTGCTGTGTTGGTAGAGAAGGCTAAGGTAGCCGAAGGGGTCAAGGAATCTGTGAGACAGAATGCGGATAAGAATAGACAGAAGAGAGGTTTTGGACTATTTGGATCAGCCAAAAACTCTCAGAAAAGGGCTAGGCATGGTGGGTCGAATCAGTCTGGGAGACCTGTTGCTGCTAATCAAGGACCAGCGCAGTGTAATCGGTGTGGAAAATCTCATTGGGGAGGATGTTGGACCGTGGCAAAGGATGTTTTGAGTGTGGATCGCTGGATCATCGTGTGAGAGACTGTCCACGGAAGTTAGCCAGGATTCAATCTGAGGGTCAGGGCCGTGCTCAGTTTAGGAATGAGGGACCACAATCGCAGAGGGGTCGTGGTTCTAGTAGAGGAGGTAATGGTTCTGGTCGGGGCCGCGGAGCACCGAGCAGAGGTGCAGGTAACACTGAAGCAAGACAACCTGGATTGGTATATGCAGCGAGGCATCGAGAGAAAGGCGACACACTGGACATCATAACCGGTATTTTCCTAATATTTGGATTACCATATACTACTTTGATAGATATGGGTTCAACGCATTCGTATGTTGCCATAACATAGTAGAGACCACGAACCTAGACTTTGAGACTACTTCTAAGGAGATGACAGTAATTAGCCCTTTAGGTCACTCTGTAGAAGTAAATAAACTGTATAGGGATGTACCCCTAGAACTCCAAGAGGTAGTATTTGTAGCTGATCTGATGGAACTGCCGTTTGGGGAGTTCGATCTGATTCTTGGGATGGACTGGCTAGTGAAGTATCAAGCAAGTTTGGATTGCGTGGCCAAGTGCATGGTTTTGAAAATGATTGGAGGTGTTTATGGTTCGTGTGTGTGCATTGGAGGCCAATGAGTTAGCTGTAGAGAATGTCCGAACGGTGAAGGAATTTACTGACGTATTTCAGAGGAACTTTTGGGTCTGCCTCCGGATCGGAAAGTTGAATTTGGTATAGATTTGTTACTCGAAACTGCACCAGTGTCTATTGCCCCGTATAGAATGGCGCCAAAGGAATTGGTGGAACTGAAGGCTCAGATTCAGGAGTTGTTGGACCGGGGTTTTATCCGACCAAGTGTTTCACCTTGAGGAGCACCTGTGCTTTTTGTTAAGAAGAAGGATGGTACAATGCGGATGTGTATAGACTACCGCCAGTTGAATAAGCTGACAATCAAAAACAAGTATCCATTGCCGAGGATAGACGACTTGTTTGATCAGCTTAAAGGGGCATCAGTTTTCTCGAAGATCAATCTGAGGTCAGGGTATCATCAGCTTAAGGTGAAAGAGGCTGATATCCACAAGACGGTGTTTCGCACACGTTATGGACACTACGATTTTCTGGAATGCCGTTTGGGTTGACTAACGTACTGGCGACATTCATGGATATGATGAATCGGGTGTTCCAACAGTACTTGGACCAGTTTATCGTGGTATTTATAGACGACATATTGGTGTACTCAAGGACGGAGGAGGATCATGATGCGCACTTGCGGGTGGCTTTGCAAATCCTGAGGGAAAAGCAGTTATTTGCCAAGTTCAGTAAGTGCGAGTTCTGGCTCAGGAAGGTGACTTTCTTAGGTCATGTAGTGTCAGCTGAAGAGATTAGAGTGGACCCTCGCAAGATTGAGGCAGTGTTGGACTGGAAATTGCCTAAGTCGGTTGTGGAGATCCAGAGTTTTCTAAGGCTGGCAGGGTATTACCGAAGATTTGTAGAGGGATTCTCTCTGATCGCAGCACCGTTGACCAAGTTATTGAGGAAATGAGTCCCATTTGTGTGGTCTGAGAAACAACAGGAAAGTTTTGACAAGTTGAGGAAGATTCTGACGGAAGCTCCAATTCTGGTACAGCCTGAGGCAGGAAAGGTATTCACGGTCTACTGCGATGCATCACATACTAGTTTGGGATGTGTGCTGATGAAGAAAGGGAAAGTAGTGGCATATGCGTCTAGACAGCTGAGACCGCATGAGGGTAACTACCCGACACATGATCTGGAGTTGGCTGTAATGGTTTTCACCCTAAAAATATGGAGACACTATTTGTACAGAGGAAAGTCGATAGTCTACACGAACCACAAGAGTCTGAAGTATCTTTTGACTCAAAAGGACTTAAATTTGAGACAGCGCAGATGGATTGAGCTATTGAAGGACTACGATTGTTCAATTGAGTATCATCCGGGCAAGGCTAACGTGGTTGCATTGAGCCGTAAGGTAGTGTCGGACCTAAGAGTGATGTTTGCTCAACTTAGCCTGTATGACGACGGGAGTCTTTTGGTAGAATTACAGGTTAAGTCGAGTTGTGTGGAGCAAATTAAAGAGAAACAGTTAGTGGATAAGGGTTTGAATGCTCGAAGATTGCAAGTACAGAGTGGTAGTTTGGAGGGTTACAGCTTGACCAACGATGGAGTGTTATGTTTTCAAGGGAGAGCTTGTATGCCGAAGGACGTCAAGTTAAGGCAGAGGATTCTTTAGGACGCACATAGTAGCCCATACGCTATGCATTCGGAGGTAGCAAGATGTACCGGACTTGCGAGAGCGATTACGTGGCCTCGGTCTGGCGAAGTGACCGAGTTTGTGGGTAAGTGTCGACATGTCGGTAGTCAAGGTGAACATCGATTGCCGTCGAGGTTTACTTGACTGTAAAGATTCCTCAGTGGAAGTGGGAAAGGATCACTATGGACTTTGTCAGTGGGCTACCCCTTACGCCTAGTAAGAAGGACTCAGTCTGGGTGATTGTGGACCGTTTGACTAAATCAGCCCATTTCATACCGGTAAGGGTTGATTACTCGCTTCAGAAGTTAGCTAAGCTGTATGTGGTGGAGATAGTGAGGTTGCACGGTGTGCCAGTATCAATAATCTTGGATAGGGATCCCAGATTCACGTCGAGGTTCTGGAAAGCATTGCATCAAGTGTTAGGTATGTGGTTGGATTTTAGTACGACATTTCATCCGCAGTCGGATGGACAGTCAGAAAGGGTTATACAAATCTTGGATGATATGTTGAGAGGCTGTGTTTTGGACTTTAGAGGTAGTTGGGAGGAATTTCTACCGTTAGCTGAATTTGCATACAATAATAGTTACCAAGCAAGCATTAAGATGGCACCATATGAGGCGTTGTATGGTAGGAAGTGTCATACACCTACATGCTGGACAGAATTGGGTGAGCGTCAGATGTTGGGACCGGAGTTGGTTACTGAGATCGAGGATAAAGTCAAGTTGATTCAGGCTCGTCTAAAGGAAGCTTCGAATAGGCAGAAGTCATATGCCAATCTTAAGAGGAGAGATATTGAGTTTACACTGGGTGACAGGGTTTTCATGAAGGTCTCGCCATGGAAGGTGTTGAGGTTTGGAAGGAAAGGCAAGCTAAGCCCAAGATTTATTGGCCCATATAAGGTGTTAAGATGAGTAGGACTAGTAGCTTATTAGCTCGAGTTGCCAGCGGAACTGAGTCAGATACATGATGTATTCCACGTCTCCATGTTTAGGCATTACCGTTCAGATCCATCGCATGTTGTATCGGTGGAGAAAATTGAGGTGAGCCCAGATTTGACCATGGAAGAGAAACCAGTACAGATTCTAGATCGGGATGTGAAGGTTTTGCGTAGGAAGTCAGTCCCATTAGTGAAGGTGTTATGGCAGAACCATGGCATGGAAGAAGCTACGTGGGAACCAGAGGATGTGATGAGGCATCAATACCCTCAACTCTTTTGGCCAGGTAATTTCGAGGTCGAAATTATTTTAAGGGGGTAGAACTGTAACATCCTTGAATAAGGGCTATTATGTTTGAACTATTTGCATGGGTATGGCTTGAAATGCGTTATTGATTGAGGTGTTTTAGGGTCTAGGTATGAGCCAAGGGTAGGCCCGAACTATAGGGAAAATTTTATTTTCAAGCATTGGTTCAGGGGAGCTGAAGGAGCTAGGGGTTAAGAATATTTTGTGGTCAACTGTAGCACAAGTAAAGCCTTGGTAAGTGGCAAAGAGGCACCACTTAGGGCCTTGAGAGGTGACGCTACAAACAGAGGAAGGGAACTCAGTTTGAGCAGCAGAAATCCCATTTTCTGCTTACCATTTTGACGCCAAGGAGGGAGGAGTTGTGCTCAGCTCAAACTCTGTCAGATAACTGTTGATTAAGTCAAACTAATTTAAACTGGTGGAGAAGAGAGAATTTAAGAGCTTGTGAAATTCAAACTCATTCGAATTAGTGGCCAGGAGAAATTTGAGGTGTTTGCCGAATTTTGAATTGTGAAGGAGGAGTGTTTGGTTGGGGAGCTTGCTAGGTGTGCCGTCCTCCATAGTCAACTTAGGAGGATATTTTTGGCTAGTCTAGGCTATAGTGCAATCAGTTGTGGGCTAAAATCGAAACCTCATTTGGCACTTTTCGATTTCCCCTTAATGCACTATGTTGAAGCAAAAGCCAAAATTCCTTTTGCACCTGTCAAATTCTTTTGAAGGTATCTAGCCGAATGCCCATCTAAACTTCTTTAGTTCTATTTCTTTCTCTTCTTCTTCTTAGGTGCTTTGGCCGAATCTCTTTCTCTCCCATCTCCCTCTTTTCTTTCTCTCGTATTTGTTTAAAACCGCATCAACATCTCTTCTTCTCAAATCAACAACTTTCTTTTCTCTTCATTCTCTCTTGTGCCGAAACCTTCTTCTTTTTTCTTTCTTTTTGCCAAAACTCCCTTAATCTCTTTTCTTTAAACCTAAGGCCGAATACCATTCATCTTTCTCCCATTCTCTCCTTCCACTTTGGCCGAATCTCAATTGCTTTTTCTTAAGCCATTTCCAAAATCTCTCAAACTCTCCCCTTCTCATTTTTGGCTGAATATCAATCAAGCATAGATCTCCCTTGATTTCTTCTCTAATCGGTTTGGAATAGGTAAGTCTGTCATGACCGAATCTCCTCTATTCTCACTTTTTCTCTGTCAACATGCATAGTACAAAAGTCAAATTTTGGTATTTGTCTTGACTTTTAATCAACCATGCAATCGATTTCTTTTAGGATCTCCGGGATTTTGAAGTAGTAGATCGGAGTCATCTTTTCCCTGTCAATCATTTCTAGTAAGTCAGTGGTAAGGTTTCATGCTGATTCAATCTGTCTCTTAGTTATTTGAAAAGTCGAAGGCTATTAAGATTAAGTGTTAATGTTGGCCGATTGTAGGGGAAAGATCAGTCTCCCATATCTCGGGTTGTGGCTAGTATTCGAAAAGCGTTAAGGTAAGGATTATGGTTGTGGGTTAACCCTTCGGGATTTGTTTGTATAGCCGAATGGCCTCTTTGCTAATGATCTTAGTGTTGGCCGAATGTAGGAAAGGGGATCTAGTGTGTTAGATCGGGATTTTTGGGATTCGATAATCGTGTTAGTAACCAGGTGTGTAACTTACACACTTCATAATTGCTGCAAACGTGCTAATAACCTAAACATGTTAAAAGCCGAAAACTATGTAGATTTCGATATGGTACCCTTATGGGTATAAGTAAGGATTTTGGGTAAGTCCGTTTTGGTTGAGATTATGGCACATGATTTCTGATGTTAATATCTATGTCATGTTTGATATATGTTTAACAATTAAGCATGATGGCATGATTTGTATATGCATGAGCATTTATGTGGGTGATATGAGAGGAGGGGGGAGATTGATATCTGTGACTTTGGGTCACCAGTGGTTTGGTACCACCGGTGGTTTGGTACCACATTGATAATTGTGACTTTGGGTCACGGAGGTTTGGCACCTCATAGCGACTCGTCCCTGGGCCCGTACCACGATGGGTTGGCCCCACATTTGATAAAACGGATTGTCGCCAATGATTTGGTATCACAACGTGGGTTGGCCCCACATATGGATTATTTGTGACTTTGGGTTACCAGTGGTTTGGCACCACATTATTATTGATATCAGTGACTTTGGGTCACCAGTGGTTTGGCACCACCAGTGGTTTGGTACCACACCGGGTAGAAAAAGGAGTTGTGGATGGCTAGGTTTGGGTGCATGATATGTTTATCGAATGATAGAGGCAATAATAGTGGCAAGCGCACCTATCGAACAGTAGTATCGCTCAGGCCAGAATATCTTTATCGAACCCAAGAAACCTAAAAGTACTATTACTCACTTTCTTTCTATTATTTAGCCTAAAATATGGAGTGATTGGTTTATTAAATCTAAAACAAATGAAATACTTAAACTTAAATGCAAAGATAAAAGAACAAAACTTTGGGAAAAGACTTTGAAGAAAACTCAATTGATAAAGACGATACCCTCGGGAAGAATCCACCTATGACTTCACTTATTATCTAACTTTCAATTCATATGATTTCTTTTACTTAGCTTGATCCGTGAGACTCCCTAACCTATATTAAACCTTCTCTCGAAGCGAATAATGGCTAACCTTAGGTTAATTAGTGGAACTCTCGTTCTCTTATAATAACCCCTAAGGAAGCAGTAAATCGATCAATGGACCCCCATATTAGATTTCACCCTAATTGACAAAATCTTGTAACCCTATCTCTAGGCGCCCAATCAACACCGCTTAATTATGCTAGATCTTCTCTTAGGCAGGGTCTATTCCTCCTCCACCTAAGCACATCAGATTAAATTAAGCAACATAATTAAGAACAAACTAAGTATTTATCATATAAACCAAAAGAATTAAATAACAAAATCCATCATAGGTTTCATCCCTTGGTGTATCTCGAGGGTTTAGTTCATAATAAAATAGGAAAACATCTTGAGAGAAAAGATAAAACAAAAATAAGAAATCCTAAAACCCCTCGAAGGAATTGAAGGATGATCCTCTGTCTTGAGTAGAATTTCGGCTCTTCGAGATGGATCAACTAGCTATCTTCGAGTAATTCCCTAAACGAGTAAAGCTCTGGCCGAAAACTCTGCTAAAACCTGACGCCCCCTAATTGCTGCCTTGGATTTGTTTTTATATATGTTTAGAATGCTTTACTTGGCTCATAAGTAATCGTAATTCAAGTGAAATTCATCCTAAGTGTTTGAGTGGACTTAGGATTGGGTTTCTTGGGCTCCAAGCATCTAATTTCGAGTGAAATTACTCTTTTCGGTGGCAGGGGTATGGCCTTGACATGCCCGTGTAAATCGTGGTCCAGCCCGTGTCTCCATCTTGTCAATTTAGGCACGGCTATGACATGCCCATGCAATATCTGAGTCTAGCCTCTGTCTCGATTTTGCCATTTTGGGAACGGCTGTGTAGATCACTAGGCACGCCCGTGTGTAGACTTTATAGATGGGAAAATGACCGTGTCAATCGGGGTAAGGTCGTGGTCTAGATGACTATCGAGGCACGGTCGTGTAGCATGAAGTCCGGGCCATGCTGACTTCTTGGGTCGGCCCACTTTGGTTCGTTTTAAGCCCGTTTTGCATTCTTTTTATCCTTGGGTGCTTTCCTGAGTATAAGACACAAAAAGAAAGGATTAAGAGCACCTTTTTACATAAATTAAGGATAAATTCATCTAAAGCATACTAAATGTGGGATTAAAATATGTTACTTTTACGGTTTATCAAATACCCCCACACTTAAGCTTTTGCTTGTCCTCAAGCAAAATTCTCAACTTACAATTAAAATGAACTTTCCATAATTCATAATTCCTATCGATATTGTCTCATCATAATTCATAGATAATTTATACATGGATAATTCAATTCAAAGAGTCCTAAAGATTCAATTACGATAAGTCATACCTTTGTAGTACGAAAACATAGGTGTTTCCCCTTATCTAAGTAATTACCTTTAATTCAAAGCTGACAAGGATTGACGTCCTCACAATAGATTCACTCAAGTCACTCAAAAGTGTTCAAGGTTCAAGAATAAACACTCTAAGTCGAACCTGAAAAGTAATCCCATAGACTTGCCTGGAAATCAAATCTCCACCATTGTATATGAGTTGATACATAGATCAAAAGGTCTTTAATCAAGGTTGTAACGGGGTTAGGGTTAAAGGTGTGGATATAGGCTAAATTAGAGGTTTAGAATCGATATTGACTTGACAAATTGCCTAACTAGAAACACTGAACTAATATGAATACTTACTTCGAATGAAAACAAATAATATCTCTTTTGATAATTACTCTATAATAAGGAGTATTTTGATACTACTTTAATACGAGCTTTTTCTTTACCAATTGGAGTTTAAACTCTCTAAGCTCTTTTATATACTACCAATATTGAATATACTTGGATTTTTTTTTAAGAACAAACTAAGTAAAATAAAAGGAACTTTAATAATTGAAATATCCTAGTTTGGCAATTGATCAAGTCAATTCTCGATAGAGGGGTAGTCAAAGGAATGTTGATAACAAATACAAAGGGATTTTGGTTTAATATTAGTGGGTGAGTCAATAAAAAGGTTATTAGGATTCAACTGGGTTCACTAGGGGTTAATTTGTGTAGGTAGGCTTTTTAGTGGTTTGAACGGGTTGAAACTTAGGTGCCTTTATCATCTCAGTATATCAAATCATTAATGTGGTCTCGACATGTATAAACAAGGCAAGTTCTAGAATAACAGTTCAAAGTTGACACACTCATAATCAATAAAGTGAGCAAGAAAAAGAATATATGCTCTATAAGGCTCAAAATCTCACCAAAAATTATGAGTGTTTTTAACAGCAATCCCTATAGATTACAAATTTCAAAGTAATACTCAGATTTAGTTCGACAACCTATCAATTTTTATTTTTGAAAAAATAAACTTATCATGCTTGATTCTCTAGTATTCTTCAAATTTAATCATCAATGCATAATTAACTATGACTTACTCTAAAACATAAGTCGTTAGAAATTTCATCCTAATTAATAATATGAGAATAATTCTTAAGATCAAGACTAATTTCAGGGTTTTGAGAATTATGCAAAAAGTTAGGCACTATTACCCCCACACTTAAGATGTACATTGCCCTCAATGTACAAAGATAGATAATGAAATTTATGTGCCAAATCAAAAAGATAAGTGGGGGAAGTAATACTCCCTGAAATTTGGATGATCTTTGGCGTCTCTGGTGGCAGTGATGGCATTTTCTATAGGCCTGGTGGAGTGGCTATCGAGAAGCAAATTGCTAGATAAAGAAATTGGGTAGCCTGTGAAGATATAGCCAAGAGATCTAGGGAAATAATAATACTATACTAATAATATAATTAAAGATTAAGAAAATAAAATGAAGAAGACTAAGAAGAAAACTAAAATTGAAAGAAAAGACTAATGGACTAAGGAGTCCTTCTTGTTGGATGGTTTGCGAAGTGGGTGTGTCCTCTAAGGCTGTGGTGTGTGATTCCCTAGCAGCCTTTAGAACCTAAAACCAAGAAACTAATATGAAATAAATTAATTTAAGCAGGAAATAAGTAAAGATAAGGAAAATAAAGGAGATGAGAAAAGAAAATAGAACCAAAAAGGTTTTCGAGACCCTTGGCGTGTCAATTAAGTGAAGTCACATGAACTCATGTTAAGGTCTCCTCTAAGGAGGTGATGCTTACATTTCTTGGCATGATCTTTGTGTTGCTCAAGTGTCTTGGATCTTTTCTATGAATAGGAAGAAAAATTTGAAAGAAAGAGAAATAAGAAATAAGAAAAGAGATGGGACAAAGAAGATGGGTTGTGGGGATTTAAATAGGATTTCAAATCTGGCACGTTCCCACGCCCATGTACCGGTGGTGTGTCCTTCACAAGGTCGCTTAGCACGGTAGTGGCTAATGGCGTGTTGCTTCTTACACCTGCTTTCTTAGTCACCACTTTGTTTTGAGAAAGTTAGTAGCTTCACACGATTCATAGGCACGCCCGTGCTGTTCTTGTCGATGCCCGTGCTTTAGGGTTGTTGGGCTCCTGACGTCGCGAAGTGGTTGGACTGGCTTGCACGGCCTTACTCCTATCAGTGTGGTGGTTTTGGTGGTCCACACGGCCACGGACACGATCGTGTGTAAGGCTGTGTGGTCTGGAAATCTACACTTTTGTGTTAGTTTCCAACTAAATACTTAGGAAAGAAAGATGGAAAGAAAAGAAATCGAAATCAAATCAAAAATAAATAGTGTTAATGTTAGGTTACCTCTCGAGAAGCACTCATTTATAGTCTTAAGCTAGATTGTCCTCATGTTTGAAAATTTTCAGGGAGGTTTAAAGGTTTGAATATCTTCCCTCATACTTACGATTTTATTTTCATGACAAGATTGGAATCGAGAAGCATTTACCTCGAATTTGTCAAATTTTGGGTTACTTACCTCGACTGTGTTGTGGGGAAGATTTCGTGTACCTTGGGGAGGATTTCTCCCTTTGCCCTCGAGTCTGTTGAAGTGATATGAAGACCGGTTTTGTCTAACAGCACCTGGTCTACTATTTTAAAGTGATTGGATGTTCCTATGAGCTCTTCTGGTGGTTCCTTAGGTTTTACTTCGTGTGGATTCATCTTTACTTGTGTCTTCTGCTCTTCTAATTTTTCGACCTTAAGTATACGTGATTCTTCTGTGTCGACTAAGATGCTATAGTTTGACTCAGAATTGATGTCATATGGTGTTTCCTGCAATGAAGGTTGAATAATTTGACTATCAACTAGAGTAATTTTCGTACCTTCATCATTCATGGCTCTGGCTGAGTTGAGAGCTTGAAGATTTATTGATTCATCTCCCACGCGAAGTATGAGTTCTCCTGTGGCAACATCGATTTTAGTCTTGGAAGTTGCAAGAAAAGGCCTTCCTAAAATCAAGGGGATTGAATTATCCACATCCATGTCTAAAACAACAAAGTCTACTGGGAAAACAAATTTATCGATTTTGACTAAAACATCTTCAATAATGCCCCTAGGGATTCTAACAGTTTTATCAGCTAGTTGAATACCCATCCTAGTTTGTTTGGGCTTCCTAGATATAGTCGTTTAAACGAAGGCATAAGGCATAACATTTATACTTGCCTAAATCACTAACGCATTATCAATAGACAAACTACCAATTAAGCATGGAATCGTAAAACTCCATGGATCTTTTAGTTTTTGTGGTAGCACGCTCACGTAGCATTGCTGAGCATGTTGTGTTTAATTCTACATGGTGCTCTTCATCTATTTTACGTTTGTTCGTCAAGAGCTTGCTTAAGAATTTCCTTGCATCGGGCATCTGAAAAAGAGCTTCAAGAATAGGTAAGTTAAAATGTAATTTTTTTAAGAGTTTTAGAAACTTACCAAATTATTCCTCTGAATCTTCTTTTTTCAATGCTTCGGGATAAGGTATGTGTAACACCCTTAACCCGTATCCGTCGTCGGATTAGGGTTACAGGCGTTACCGATAGCCAAATCTTTTTCAATTTATTAATTCATATCCTAAACAGATAAAGCACATGGGCATAATAAATATATATAAATATACTTAATATACAAGTTAAAACATATTCAATGTAATCATCCACAATTACAAAATGATCAAACAATATACTTCTATCCTCATTATTAGCATATTTATCTATTTTATTCTATGATACAAACACCTAATTAGTACCACTCCTTTGTATACATTTCATGCAAACATGCCTCATGTACCATTTCGTTTTTA
Source organism: Gossypium rotundifolium (assembly GCA_025506655.1). Taxonomy (NCBI): domain Eukaryota; kingdom Viridiplantae; phylum Streptophyta; class Magnoliopsida; order Malvales; family Malvaceae; genus Gossypium; species Gossypium rotundifolium. The sequence continues at coordinate 123,905,377 of CP106723.1, forward strand.
AACCAAAACACACCGAACCTAGTAATTGGAACTACTAATAAGCATCATTACGATTACATGCATACATCACTTGACATTACACCTATGGACTAAGAGATAATACACTTCATATATATATATATATATATATATATATACATATATCCGAATATGCATAACCTTAGTTTTTAATGCATAACCCCAAAATAACTTTGCATGTTATATATATAGATCAAAGACCAAATATACCAACTAAACTTCCATAATTCATGCAAAATTTACGTTACTTATTTGTACTACAATTGACCATACTTAAACATAGGTTTCAAAACCAACTTAACCTAAAAACACAAGCATATAAACCATGCCTTGACCGAACACTCATTACCAATTTTTCCATAATTTATAACTACTTATACTTATCATTAACAATGAATCCAACAAGTTAACTTATATATAATCATTTCTATGCAACTACATTTAACTTCCAAGCATTATAAGCATACGTCTTATACCAAAGTTTAAAATGACTATTATATCAAACATATAAACAATGCTTAAACCAAAAGTAACAAATTTATTCGCAAGGCCATATATATATATTTACAAAACCGAACATCATTCATTACTTATCAAAATACAGCCTATACATCCCTTTGATTCAAAAAGTATACAAAACATATATATACCAAAGAGAGTGATAGTGTGGTCAACTTTCTTAATGATCCCCTGAGCCCGTAGTTGAATCAATGATCTATAAAACAGAAATACAAACACATACAGAGTAAGCTCACTAGCTTAGTAAGGCTTAAGCAAAAGATAATTCACTAATCAAGCACTTTAACATTTTTAATCAATAAATGTAGAACATTGTATATGTATATTTTGATATGCAATTGATACAAAACCGAATATTAGTGATGTATCAACTCAATTACTTATACTTCACTGCCATCAACCTGCAACTCATCAAAGCACAACGGACATATATTACATGTCGATTACCAGCTCAAATTCACATAACACCATTCTTATCATAATATTTCAACTCAAATAACATTAATCACAACTTACCTTACTTCTGATGAATTCAATGGGACTTAAGCTTACCTGAGTTTTTAACTCAATAGTTTCACTATGTTACACCTCGATCAATTATGGTTTCTTCATTTTAAAGTATCACCGGCATTAAGCCTACTAGGCACGAAGCCCGAATATATCACCGGCACTAAGCCTGCTAGGCACGAAGCCCAAATATGTCACCGACACAAGGCCTGCTAGGCACAAAGCCCGAATATGTCATCGGCACTAAGCCTGCTAGGCACGAAGCCTGAATATGTCACCGGCACTAAGCCTGCTAGGCAATAAGCCCGAATATGTCACCGACACAAGGCCTGCTAGGCAATAAGCCCGAAATAATTCATAAACCAGTCCATCAAATTTCATTCCTTAACACTATCATCATTAACTAAACATATACACAATTCACATTCACATATCACCACTAATGTACAAATTCTTATCATATATACAAAAACACATCTAATCCATTTTAAAGCCTTTACATTCGGCTAACACATATATTCATACTCAAATTTATCAAATAATTTCATTGAACCTATTCATAAATAATTCTTTAACATACTTTAGCTTAAGGACTTACCTCGACTGTCGACGGACAACTTAGACCGGCTATTCGAGAACTTTAGTCTTTCCCCGATCCAATTTCGTTTTTCTTTGCTCTTGATCTAAAACACATTAAATTCAGCTCATTCAAGTACATTTCAATTCAATTTAGTCCCAAAACACATAAACATGCAAATTACCATTTTACCCCTAAGGTTTCACATTTTACTATTTAGTCTTAATTGTACAAAACACAAAATACACACAATTTGCCAAGACTATACAAGGGTCGAATATTCCTAGGGACTTTATAAGCCCTCTCATTTCATTTATTTTGCAATTAAGTCCTCTAAAATTTTATTTTTATAAAATAGCCCTAAATACAAAATTTCACCAAAATTTCTAATACAAAACTTGTAAATCTTTAACACATCTTTAATCTAAAACCATCAAATATCAAAACCATAAGAACACATCAATGGCCAAACCTTATATACACATGATTCTCAAAAATTCAAGCATGGGTCGGTAATATCTGAAGCAACAATCTCAAAAACGTAAAATTAACAAAACCAAATCAAACTAACGTTGATTTTAAGCTTTAAAGTGCCAAAAATTTAAACAAGGTTTTCTCCTTTTCTTTAGCACATTCGCCATGAAAGGAAATAAGATGATAATGGCTTTTCTCATGTTTTATTTAACATATATTATAACATTTAATTAATTACCTATTTAACCTTATAACATAAAATTATATAATATAAATCTAAAGGTTAATCTTGTCATATAGCATCCACTGACTTAAAAATGGGTTATTTACCCATTTAACATCTCATATTAAAAAGCCATCATCATTCTAGCACTTTACACTATAGCATGCTACTTTTACTTTTTACGCGATTAAGTCCTTTTTCTAAATTAAACACACAAACGATAAAATTTTTCTATGAGACTTTCACACATTAATTCACATATAATAAACATAAAATATTATATTAAAATATTTCTCGGACTCAGATTCGTGATCCCAAAACCACCATTTTGATTAGGGTCAAATTCGGTCTGTTACAGTATTACCGGTTTTACCTCGGTCTTATCCTTCTTTTCTTGTGTTGATGTGGGTCTATCTACTTCTGTACCCTCTCGAGTTGTAACGACTTGGATTTGTTCTTTTGGGTTTATTTCTATGTTTCTTGGTAGACGTCCTTGTTGGCGTGCAGAAATTAGCTTTGTGAGGTGTCCCACTGACCTAGTAAGTTCTCCAACTTGATTCTCAAGTCCTTTCATCGAATTCTGTTGTTCATTAAGGTTTGTATCAGTCTTTTGAAGGCGAGATTCTGTGGCTACCATGAATTTTGTCAGCATCTCTTCAAGGCTTGATTTTTTTTCCTGTGGGTAGGGCTGATTTTGATAATTTGGAGGAGGTTGTTGCCTTTGAATTCCTTGATTTCCTTGTCCTCCCCACGAAAAATTTGGGTGGTTCCTCCAACCTGGGTTATAAGTATTACTATAAAGATTATTATTTGATCTGAAATTGTTACCTATATAGTTTGTCTGTTTGTTTTCTGCCCCTGGCTGGTAGGGTGGGTACTCAGTATTCGCCATATTCCCGCTTGCTTCGCATTGCATTATTGGATGTACCTGCGAAGAACATAAATTATCAAGCTTTTTATTCATTAAATCTACCTGTGTTGACAGCATTGTCACTACGTCTATGTTGAAAAATCCGGCTGATTTTGTCAGCTTTGCCCTTGTGATTTGCCATTGATAAGTGTTCAATGACATCTCTTCAATAAAATCGTAGGCCGCTTCAGGAGTTTTGTTGTTTAGAGTTCCACCGGCTGATGAATCAATCATTTGCCTTGTTGAAGAATTCACACCATTGTAAAAAGTTTGGACTTGAAGCCACAAAGGTAATCCGTGGTGTGGGCATCTTCTTAGGAGATCCTTGTATCTTTCCCATGCATCATATAATTTTTCTGCGTCATTCTGCACAAAAGAAGATATGTCATTCCTAAATTTGGCCGTTTTGGCTTGTGAAAAATACTTTAAAAGAAATTTTTCAGTCATTTGGTCCCATGTGGTGATTGACCCTCGTGGTAACGAGTTCAACCACTACTTTGCTTTATTTTTTAATGAAAAAGGAAATAACTGAAGACGTATGGCATCATCAGAAACGCCATTTATTTTGAAAGTATCACAGAACTCTAAGAAATTAGCTATATGATTATTTGGATCTTCGTCCTACAATCCATCAAATTGAGCAAACTGTTGAATCATTTGTATTGTGTTAGGTTTTAATTCAAAATTATTAGCAGCTATAGCAGGCCTAACAATACTAGATTTTGCTCCTGTCAAATTAGGTTTAGCATAATCATACATAGTACGCGGGGCATTTTGATCATGCGCATCAAAGTGATTATTTTCTACCATCCGTTCAATGAGGATTGGATCTGCTTTTGTTGTTCTTCTCTTTGGTAGTCTAGAGCTCATCTAGTTTCTCTGCGATTTCTACGAGCGGTAGCTTCAATATCACTGTCGTATTCTAATGGTCCTCTAGGGTTTCTTCGATTCATAAACTAAAGGTACCTTGCAAGTTTAATAAAGTAAAAGGATTAGTAAAATTAGAAATTTAATAAAAATAAAAATAAAAATTAGAGATAATGGCTAAAGTAATAAAAATAGAGCTTTCGTAATATTTTAGAAGTCCCCACTAACGGCGCCAAAAACTTGATCGCTACAAAATAGTCTAGTTTTAATATTTATAAAAGAGTGATCGGACCTGTAGACAGAGATCGATCTACGACAACGATAGAGGCAAGCGCACCTATCGAACAAAGAGTATAACTCGAGCCGTAATATCTTTATCGAACCCAAGGACCCTAAAAGTACTATTACTCACTTTCTTTTTATTATTTAGCCTAAAATATGGAGTGATTGGTTTATTAAATCTAAAACAAATGAAATACTTAAACTTAAATACAAAGACAAAAGAACAAAACTTTGGGAAAAGACTTTGAAGAAAACTCAATTGATAAAGACGATACCCTCGGGAAGAATCCACCAATGACTTCACTTATTATCTAACTTTCAATTCATATAATTTCTTTTACTTAGCTTGATCCGTGAGACTCCCTAACCTATATTAAACCATCTCTCGAAGTGAATAATGTCTAACCTTAGGTTAATTAGTGGAACTCTCGTTCTCTTATAATAACCCCATGAGGAAGCAGTAAATCGATCAATGGACCCCCATATTAGGTTTCACCCTAATCCGGCAAAATCTCGTAACCCTATCTCTAGGCGCCCGATCAACTCCGCTTAATTATGCTAGATCTTCTCTTAGGCAGGGTCTATTCCTCCTCCACCTAAGCACATCAGGTTAAATTTAGCAACATAATTAAGAACAAACTAAGTATTTATCATATAAACCAAAGAATTAAAATAACAAAATCCATCATAGGTTTCATCCCCTCTGTATCTCGAGGGTTTAGTTCATAATAAAATAGGAAAACATCTCGAGAGAAAAGATAAAACAAAACATAAGAAATCCCTAAAACTCCCTTAAGGAATTGAAGGAGAGATCCTCCGTCTTAAGTAGAATTCTGGCTCTTCGAGATGGATCAACTGGCTATCTTCGAGTAATTCCCTAAACGAGTAAAGCTCTGGTCGAAAACTCTGCTAAAACCTGACGCCCCCTAATTGCTACCTTGGATTTGTTTTTATATACGTTTGGGATGCTTTACTTGGCTTCTAAGTACTAGTAATTCAAGTGAAATTTGTCCTAAGTGTTTGAGTGGACTTAGGATTGCATTTCTTGGGCTCTAAGCATCCAATTCTGAGTGAAACTGCTCTTTTCCGTGGCAGGGGCACGGCCTTGACACGCCCGTGTAAATCGTGGTCCAGCCCGTGTCTCCATCCTGTCGATTTAGGCACAGCTATGACATGCCCATGCAATATCTGGGTCTAGCTCTGTCTCGATTCTGCCATTTTAGGAACGACCGTGTAGATCACTAGGCACGCCCGTGTGTAGACTTTATCGATGGGAAAACGGCCATGTGAATCGAGGTAAGGTCGTGGTCTAGATGACTATCGAGGCACGGCCATGTGGCATGAAGTCCAGGCCGTGCTGACTTATTGGGTCAGCCCACTTTGGTTCATTTTATGCCCGTTTTGCATTCTTTTTATCCTTGGGTGCTTTCCTGAGTATAAGACACGAAAAGAAAGGATTAAGAGCACCTTTTTACATACATTAAGGATAAATTTATCCAAAAGCATACTAAATGTGGGATTAAAATATGTTACTTTTACGGTTTATCATATATTTTTGTAATAAGGTCCCATAACTTAGGTTTCCAATTTATTTGTTACTTGTTTTACTCTATTCTACTTTAATATGTCACATGTTTATAAACCTATGTGTGCCCAAAGTCTTAATAATAAAATGGAGTGATAAATGGGCTTTTCAAATCCACTCAACATAAAAGTTTAAGTTTCTTTTATTTTTTTTCAAATAATGACTAAATAAACTGAAATTTTCAAAACCCATCGAAGCAAAGTTTTCAAGAATTAAACCCGTAGCATACCAGATCCGGTAATAACGTATGGGCCGAGTTTGGGGTGTTACATCCTACGACTAGCAAGAATAAATCCATAAAGTAAAATAAATAAATAAATAAAACCCAAATTTAAAACCAAAGTCCCAGAGGGTCCTTCAATTACAACCCAAATAATCAATAATAAACAAATCATAACTCATAAATTGAAAAGTATGAAGTCCAAAAATTACTGTGGTCACCGCTGAGTCCTCTGTCGCACCGATCCGTCTAAGTCTGGGGATTACCTGTGCACATTAAACAAAAAAGGTGAGTTTACGTAAACTCAGTGTGTAATCTCGTAGAAACAAACAAACAATCAGTATTCGTAGGGCACAGTTGAACAGTCTTGGGCCTAAGCCCTTTTCAGTATCAGTGATAGTTTGGGCCTTAGCCCATCTCAGAACAGTGTCAAAAATGCAGTAGGGCCTTAGCCCATGACAGTATCAGTAGCGGTAACAGTTATATAGTAGCAAGATCCTATCCAACCAGCCTCTACACACCATCTTCTTCCAACCCTTACACTCCATGTGGGGATATAATCAACCCACTCATCCCTACACTCAAGTAGTACCGAATACGGCTGTCTGATGAGTTTGCGCTCACCGCGAAGAATTAGGCTTAAAGCCTTTCAGTACAATTCCTCCGAATAATAATCCCCAACCCAATGCAATGCAACACACAATGGATAACATGCTATTATGCAATTTCAGTACATATATATTCAATTCAAATATTAACATGCCCAGTACAGATATCATTCAGTCAATTTCACATATTTAGGGGTTTAAGTAGCGTACCAACCCTATAATAGGTTCACAGTCAACTTGGGCGACTGTGCAACCTTAAAAACATTTCGATAAAAATGGGCCCACATGCCTAAGTGATCTGCCTGTGTGGCCCACTCGGCCCAAATTGGCCTTGGCCATGTGATCCATTTTTAAACTAAATCATGCTAGCTCAATACTCATATATGTTTTCACTATTTACTTATATGTTCATTCAAAGCTGTTTACTTGAGTCATTATCACTAAATTATTTATATCTTGAGCTACAGAATTCAAAATTAAGATCCGCTTGAAGTTTTTGAAACTAGACTCAAATACCTTTCTACCAAAAAATTTTCAGAATATATAGTTTATGAAATAAGTACAATAAAATCTTTAAAGTTATCCCTATTCTACTATTTGACAGCTTCATTGTAACATCCCGAAATTGGGCTTAGTATGATTGGGCCCAATGGGCCTTGGACATAAGAATGTTTAAAATTCTGAGAACAAGAGAATGGCATTATTGCAAATTGGACTTGTTAGTTAAGTGAATTTGGAAGGTTACGAGGTTTCTATAAAGTCTTGGGTTTAATTGGGCCTTAGGAAAATTTTGGTATTTTAGCACTTTAAGGAGATGGAGTAAGTGACCTTAAAGCATGTGGAAATAATTGATTAAATATATAGCACAAATGAGTAGTTAGTAAAGAGGCTATGGCACTACATGTATTACCTTGAAGGAAGGAGTTCGAATCACTTTGTATGCAATTTCACTTTTACTTTTGCTTCCTTTCCTTATGTGTCGGTCAAGGAATAAATATGGCAATGGTGGACTTCATTATTTTGGTAAGGTGGCTAAAAGAATAAGGCAAGGTTGAAGTTTGGAAAAGGAATCAAGAGAAATAGGAAAGAAAGGGGGACATGAGGCTAATTCCATGGATGATGTTTTGGAAAGCTTAGGAGGCCAAACTCTAATCCTAAGGGGGGATGCATGTGGATGGTTTTGGAGTAGTTAGGTGGCTGAAATTTTATTTTGGCTTTTGGTAAAATCCTAGCTTTGTTTTGGCCAGAAATCCTTTTGGCAACTTTGTGCCATTTCTCTCAATTTTGCAACCCACCTTGCCGAAACATAGTAGAGCAATAGTGCATTTTTTTCCTCTCAAATTCTTTTCTTTTTCCTTTGCTTTGTGCCGAAATTAAAAGCCTTGGTGACCATATGTTTCTTCTTTCTTTTTACTTTGGCCGAATTCCCCTAGCACATTTGTGCACTTTCTTGCTCTTTTGTTTGATCAATATTTTCATCTCTTGTCTATCTCCCTTTTTGGATAGTCGAATCTTCCACCCTTCTATTGAACTCTCTTTTCCATTCAAGTGGTCATTTATGTACAATCGGTAAGTGAATTCTTTTCTATGATCATATTCTTTCCTCTTTAGTCAAATAAGTAATTATCACTATTCGATTGTAAATCATGATCATAATCGAAAATGGTGTTATCCTCCACTTCTTCATGTTTTATTCACTCTCTCTTTTCGTAGTGCTTTAAGTGGGAGACCGTGTATTGTTCTAGCCAAAGTCAAACCGTGGTAATTGGATCCAATATCGATAAGGTAAGGGGGTTCGTTTTTGGATTTTTGTTATATCCCTATTTGGATATGTTGCAAATCAGATTGAAGGTTGGCTAATTGATATTGTTAGTAGGATCGATTCTTGGTGCATCGAGGGAGATCACCGTTGTGGTGTTGAAATCGGTAGAAATCACAACTCGTAATCAAGGTGTGTAATCACGTACCCTTCCGAATATATGTTTGAAATGGTGAGTAAGTCTCACATTTCTTTGAAATTTTACATGAAATATTCTGTGATTCGGTAGAAATACCGAATAAAACCAATAACCGGCATCCGTGATCACTCGGGAGTGCGTATATTCGTAATGGTAATCGTATTTTGTAATAAAATAGTTTCGATCAGAAACAGTGATGTGTATTTGAAAACTCACAAAAAATTGGATAAAAGGAATTAAAAAGTAAGTATGATATCAGATTAAATCTTACTATGTCTACTTTAATATGGAAGAAACAGAGAAGGAAAAGGAATACTATATTCTGAGATATGTTAATTTTAGTGAGACTGGTTTTGAATGACTTTGGGGTATTCTATTCTATTTTGGAAAAATCATATAAAATTGTAAAAAGTGAATTATGGGACATAATTTATATGTATGGATTCCTTACTGAACCTATTTTTGATGGAAATAAGTGGGAGCAGTAGATGAAAAGCGTACAGTAAGATATTTGTGATTAAGGAAAGAGAGGTCAGAATCATTGGACAGTGAAAAAGGAAAACTTTAAGGAATAAACTGTACTAAATGGTTAAGCTAAAAATTCTGGAAAACTTATAGGAGAAAGATATATGAGTCTAATTTCAAGGAAAATTTACAGATTTAGATTTCGAGATTCCTAACATGAGTTATAGTCAATTTAGTCACTATGACGCAGTTGGACAATTTCAAACTTTTATGCCCCAAATTAGTAGTTAAGCCTTGGTTATGAAATTACCGAAATACCCTTAGAGGGTAAATTACCGAAATACCCTTAGCGGGTACGATTTTCGAATTACGAAAATGCCCCTAATGGGCTAAAATTCAAAAATGCCCTTATGGGCTGAATTATGAAAATGCCATTATGGGCCGAATTACGGAATTCCCCCTAATGGGTCGAAATACGAAATTGCTTAATGAACTGAGTTGACATATTACTTTATGGGCCAATATGATATATTTTGTTATAAGGGCCAAAAATATGTTTAATGGGCCAAATTTGCTAGATCGTTAAATGGGCTAAAATTTGCTAGATCGTTAAATGGGCCAAAATTTGCTAGATCTTTAAATGGGCCAAAGTTTGCTAGATCGTTAAATGGGCCAAATTGCTATTTTGACTAATAGGCCAAATTGATAACTTGTAATTTGGGTTTTTTGTTGAAATTTCCCTTATGAATATATTGTTATGCATTATATATATATATATATATATGACTGCATGGTTGGGATAATTGACGAAGAGAAGAATGGCATGTTGCCAAAAATCTAGTTCGGTGACTCTGTCACAATGGCCTGTTGCCAAAAATCTAGTTCGGTGACTCTGTCACAATGGCCTATTGCCAAAAATCTAGTTCGGTGGCTCTGCCACAAATATTTTAAATGGCATGTTGCCAAAATCTAGTTCGGTGACTCTGCCACAAATATTATAATTGGCTTAATGCCTGCTATTGGTGTGTTGGCGGGGTGGGTTGACTTGATCCCCACAGGTGTGTTGGTTGGTACGGGTGGTGTGTAGCGGATGGAAATTTAGGCTTGGTTGGGAATTTCATATCACATGCATTTTATATTTGTTATATTGTTACATTTGTAAATGGGCTTAGGCCCAAATATTTGCTTTATGGATTTTGGCCCAGTGAACAACGGTGAGTGGGTTACACACTGAGTTTTGTAACTCACCCCCCTTTTTTTCTTAACCCTATAGGTAATGCTCCGTGAGGTGGACTTGGGCCATGGATGACTCGGTGGAGGTCATACTTCAGAAATAGTGTTATTAAATTTTAAATTTCTATTTCCGTTATTTTATTATTTTGGTTTGAGCTGTAATAAGGCCTCTGAACTATTTTATTATTTGCTTTATGGTTGGTTTACTTATTATTTTGCTTAAATTGTTTTAAACGAGAATTTTTTTCTAAAAGCTAAAATAAAGGTTTTCCAAAATCGATTAACTAATGGAATTCATAAAACCTATCTTTCTTGAATTTTCAATGTCATTTTCAAAAGTCACGTTTTATAAGATTATTAGTTCAAATCTAACGATTTATCAATCAATCTTGAGGTTAGTAGTATTTTATCAAATGTCTCAAATCAAACTTGTTTTTCTTGATTTTATTAAAACTTATTTTAGTACGAATTTCAAATCCTTTATACGTTTTCTTCATTGTGACACGCCAGATTCGGGCCTAACTTCTGGGCCAGGTTTGGGGTGTTACATTCACCCTTTACTTACTAAAAATTTTTTATCTCTTAGTACGGAATTTAGATGATGTTTCCATTTATTTCTCTTGAAAATAGACTCACTAAATGAAACAACCCAAACCCTGCCCACGAGCCTTGACCGGATATGGTATGTTCCCCGGTGTAAACCGTTTCAAATTCTTTTGTTACTAAGGAAAAACTAGTGTGTTTTGAAAGAAAGATTGTTTTGGGTTGGGCTTGAGTTGGAAACAAGTTTATTTCATTATTAAAATCCTTTACTTTAGGTGACAAAACGTTTAGGCTTTGTTTTAAAATAAATTTACTTAATCCTTTAATAAATAGAAGTTTGTAAGCTTAATAAATAAAAGCAAAGTAAAGTAGTTCTACTATGGCCTTATTACATCAAATAATTCCCAAAAAAAATAAATTCAAAGTACTTAATGAAATAAAAATCCAAATTGAATAAATTCCTTGCTGTGCAAGGCCACCTTTAAGCTCCTGCCGACCCAGTCCATTACTGATCATTACCTGAAAAAAAATCCCACAAGAGGTGAGTCAAACAGACTCAATGTGTAACCAACACTAAAATTTAACAATTTAGGCATATGTTCACATATTACATGCATATTCATATAACAGATAGGAAATAATGATGCAACCCAAACCCAAACCTATATGCCATCCACTACACATCACCCGTACCATCCTGCACACCTTGGGGACTACTAAGTCAACCCTCCATCCGCTACACACCATTGAAGGCAGTCGCTGCAGTCAACGTGCTCATCGCCCTTATAAAATTTGTGGTCTTAGGTCACCACATTCAGATATCATGGTCTTAGGTCACCACATTCAGATATCGTGGTCTTAGGTCACCACATTCAGTTATCGTGGTCTTAGGTCACCACATTCACTTCCCCTTTTCATATAACCCATATGCCACATATCATACATATCATGCATTAACATGCCAAATTCTTATTTCACATTCTTATAATGTCATATGTGTGTCGTAATAGATATTTAACATAATCCTAGTAGGAGTAAGAAACGTACCTGAGTACTTTGTACCATAACATGGTACTTAGCCATATTTTCCACATTCGTATAACATACATACATATTAAATAAAGGCCTTAAACTTGTTAAGAAATAGTGTGGGTACATACCGATATACTTATCGAATTTATTCAAATCCCAAAACTCGTTCTATCGCTTTAGATCTTTAATTCCTATATTCGCCAACCCTAACATGTTAGTAAAAGCCATTCTATTATAAATCCCAATCCTAGTAGGATTGTTGTAATCAAATTCTTACCTTGGTGCCGATTGGATTAAAAATCAAATCCCAAAACTTTGTGATCCTCTACCTTGTATTCGGCCAACATTAGATCACTTAAAGGGTTAGTTTTCGGCTTTTGAATAATGATGAAATAGATCTAGATATCACAATAGGGCCTTGGCCTAATGTCAGATTCACTTACCTTTATGGATCTAAATTCCCGAAACCTCAGCTTACTTTTGTCGTCTTCCTCCTAAAAACTGAAGTCACCTAATTTTTACCTACATTTGGCAATCCTCCACTTATTCAACAAACCAAAATTCTCAATTATCTTAGCCTATATGGTATTCGGCCAAAAAGAAAAGAATAGAAAAGGGCCATTCGGCCACCTACCATTAATTACTCACCTTCGGCTTTTCCAAAATCGACACTTCTGGCTTATTATAAAGAAGGATTTGGCTTCTAGGGCTAAAGAAGAGAAATTGATAGGCATAGACAATTGATTCGGGTTAGATCTTGATGAGAAGAGAGGAAGAAATCGTGAGGAAAAAAAATCCCGAAACTTACCGAATCACTAAAGAACATGCGGCCTATGGTGCACCTTCGGGAAGCTAAAACACCCTTGTAGATTCGGCTTTGAGGCTTAGAGAGATTCGGCTATAGGCTTGAAACTTATCTTCGGCTTTTGATTGGTTTTGCAAAGGAAAAAGAATTGATGATGGAAAGCACAGGGTATTTCAGTTTTACAAGGAAAGAAAATGAAGATATAAAACTTAGAGAAATTCGGCAAGACTAGGGGATTTTGTTTTCGGCTTTGTGGATAATTGAAAAGAAAAAAAGAAGAATAATGGCAGAGAGAATTTGGCAGAGATTTAAAAAAGAGAAGAAAGAATGCTGAATGGCCTTAGTTTTCCTCCTTTTGTCGAAATTACTAAGCCTAGAGAGTCCCCTTTCTTGGCCATCACTCTCATATTGTAACATCCTGAAAAGGGCCTATGCATTTTGGCCAAATTGTGCGAAAAGACATGTTTTATGTGTTTTGGAATAAATTTGGAATGATTTCGGAAACCTGAGAATGAAAGGAAAAGAAAGGAAATATAAGGAAAAGTAAGGAAAAGTAAGGAAATGTAAGGAAATGTAGGGAAATGTAAGGAAATGTAAGGAAAATGTAAGGAAATGAAAGGAAATGAAAGGAAATGAAAGGAAATGTATGGAAATGTAAGGAAATGTATGGAAATGTATGGAAATGTGTGGAAATGTAAGGAGAGGTATGGAAATGTAAGGAAATGCTTTAGAAATGTTAAGTTTTGGAAACTAAACTAAAATAGGAAAGTGACCATTTTGGAAACCGAAGTAAATTAGGAAAGTGAACATTTTGGAAACTTGAACATTTTGGAAACTTGAACATTTTGGAAACTTGAAACATTTTGGAAACCTAAACATTTTGGAAACTTGGAAAATACAGAGCTGCGCGAAAATTTTAGGAAACTTAAAATTGACCCCGGAATGTCGAATTTAAGAGCCCAAAGGGGAACTTAGGGCCAAGTGACCCTAAAATATAAAGTACATGAAATTTGACCCAATAACGGACTTGGAAATGTGGCTCAAGATGCCACCTAAGGCCTTAGAAAATGGCCCACATGCAAAAGGTTTTGGGTTGAGTTCGAGTCACATAAGAAGCAAATAAAATAAGTTTTATTTTGCTTCTAGAAGCCCAAGAGGTGGACGCACAAGCTTGCAAAAGAGGAGTTTCATTCTCTTTAAAACTCGGCTAATTAGAAGATCATAAGGACTCTTAAGGGAAGAGTTTAATTCTCTTTAAAATTCGGCTAAATAGGTGGATAAATGAAGAATTATTCTTTAATTAGGAAAATAAGGAAGAGTGGTGGCCAAGTAAAGGATTCTTGGCCTAGTAAATTCGGCTATAAAAGGAGGGACTAGGGCCATTCATTATTCATTCTCCTCTCTTTTCCTCCGCCAAATATTCTTCTTGAGCATCCATTCTTTTCTTCTTTTCTTTTAGCCTCCTAGCCGATTTCCTTCTAAGCCTATTATTCCTCTCTTCTTTCATCTTTGAAACCAAATACATAAGGGAATCATTGCCGATTGTTCATCAAGTCTCTAAGCCGAATCTCCAAGGTTGAAGTGAAGGTGCAATCGATTCCTTCAAATAAGGGTAAGATCCAAGTTTAGTTTTCCATTCTTTTATATTCTAGACTTATTGAAATTTAGAGACTAATTTCGATTATTAATCTTGGTAGAATCATGGAAGAAGAAATTCTTTTCCGAAGGTACACCATAGGCCACGTGTTCCCTAGTTATTCGGTGAATTTCGGATTTAAGATCCACAAGGTAAGTACCTAAAAGTATTCTACCAAAGCTTGTATGATTATCTAGATCAGTTCTTTAATTATTAAAAAGCGGAAACTAACCCATATTGAGATTCAAGGTTGGCGAATATCGTAAAGGAAAAACAAAGTTTTGGATTTGTGTAAACACCAAATCGGCAAAGGTGAGTCTCTACAAATCCTACTAGGATTTGGTTTTGTTTTAAGCCAAAAGGGTTTATTAATGTGTTTTATTTGGTGGGCGAATATAGGAATTAATAGATCTAAAGTTAGATCGGATTTTCGAGATCTCAAGGAACCTTAATAAGTAAATCGGTGTGTACCCTTACTATCCTTCAATATTTTATGGCTAAATATTTTAGTATATGATATGAATAATAATGTGAATGTGGCTATGTACCACAAATGTGGCAAAAAGTACCTAGGTACGTTTCCTACTTCTGATAGGATTGTGAAAAATGTTATTTTATAACATGCGAATATATGTATATAAACATGAAATTAAGTAAGTTATGCATTATATATATTTTTGGGGCATTTGGGATTTATGTGAAAGGGAAGAGTAGGTGTTGACTTCGGTCTCACCAACGAAGGTGTTGACTTGGTCTCACCAACGAAATATAGGTGTTGACTTGGTCTCACCAACGAAGGTGTTGACTTGGTCTCACCAACTAAATATGTTGACTACGGTCACATTGCGAAATTTTGGTAACCGGTTACAATAGTGTCTAATGACACAACGTGGAGAGTAGCGGATGGAGGGTTGACTTAGTAGTCCCCACGGTGTGAATGGCAGGTACGGGTGGTGTGTAACGGATGGACCATTAGGATTGGGTTTGGGTTGCATCATAATTTCATTATTATATGGACTTGATTATTTGAACATGAATGCTCGATTTATTGAATGATAGCATTGTGTGCACATTGAGTCTGCTGACTCACCCATTGTGGGAACTATTTTCGGTGATGAGCAAGTGACGGACTGACTAGAGACCTTGAGGTGGCCATGCTTCATTTGAAGATTTTATGTAATTTGGACTTTATTTCTTTTTAGTACCTTTAATCCTATTTTGGGTTTTATTTTATGTAATAAGGCCATAGTGATTATTTTATTATTGTTTTAATTATTATGTTACGAATTTATGTTATTTAAAGATTAAGTAAATTTTATTTAAAACAAACTCTAAATATTTTGTCAACTGAAATAAATGGATTTTCAATATAAAAAAATAAACTTGTTTTCAACTCGAGCCCAACCCACAACAAACTATCTTTCAAAACACAGATATCAAGTATTCGAATGAATTTTGAATCAAGTTAGTTCGAGAACATACCGATCCGGTCCATTCAAGGGGGTGTGGGTGTTTCGATTTGTATCGAGCCAGCTTTTAAACTCTCGGCACAGGGCTAAGGCCCAAAGCGTTTTCAAAGCGAGCCAAATGATTATCTTTGAAAAAATAAGTAGGTTTTCCGGCATGGCACCTAAGTCTCCAACCCAAATTCACCGGTAAGTACTTCTATCCATTGTGTGATTTATATTATGATTTGTAGAAGGGTAGAAATGGAATGGAACGTAGAATAGAGATTAAGTACTTGAACCTAGGACTAGTTACCCCAACAATTACATAAGACTTAAATGCCTAATCAAACAAACCTATGATTAAGTCACCGAGCTAGGGTGTCGAAATCACAGCGCATGTCTAGGAGTGGATTCAAGAAGAGCTTGGTATTTAAGCAATCCTAGTGACTCACCTCCTCTTTACTCGAATCCTACAGTGCGTAGTAACTGCTCACCCTAATCAAGAGGACTTAGTCACTGCTAAACCCAATAACTAAAACCCGAAAGGGACTAGCCGTATTTTTATGGAAACCCTAATTTTAAAATTTCTAAATTACCCTCTTGATTTGAAAAGAATATTTTATAAATTTTCCTAAAATATTTCGATTTACAAATTTACTAAAATACCCTTAGTGGTAAAATTACAAAATGCCCTTGGTTTATAAAATGTTCAACTACTCAACACTTTACCAAAATTTCATTATTTTATACACATTCAAAACCCTAATTTGTAAAATATCAAAATACCTTGATTTTGGAAAATTACAAAATTGCCCCTAACTTACAAAATTACCAAAATGACCCTAATTTCCAAAATTTTTGCAACTTCATCGTCTTTGGAAAATAAATTTCTCAAAAGAACCCTCAAAGTTTTGCAACTTCTGAAATATCCCTAATTTATTAAAATTTTACAATTTACCCCGATTTATGGAAAAATTACCAAAATACCCCAATGTCCAAAATTTTCGAAATACCTCGGTTTCAAAAATTTTCCAAAATACCCCAGGAACTTAAAAGGACCAAAAAATACCTTGTGACAAAATCACCAAGGAACCTTATTTTGACAAATTACGAAAATACCCCTGTAGGACAAATTACGAAAATACCCCCGGGTAGTGGAAAAACAACAAATGAAAAACTACAACGTTTCTCTGAATGAACTAAGGTTCATAATTGTTTGATGGATGTGTGAATGAATGAAAAGACTGTGTGCATGTATGAATACGAAAGAACCACTTGTAAAAAAAAATTCTTTCCATAAAACTTCTTCGCGGTTAATCAGTGAAACAAAAATTTTTTAATACATAAAACTTCTTAATCAGATTAAATCGCGACGTTAGAAATGAGTTCTAAGGGATGGGAACTTAGAGAATGTGCCTAGAAAGTATGATATTTCTTTGAGATCAAAGAGCGCAGCAATAGCGTAGTGTAGTGAGTTAGACTGTACGGATGAACGATAGTAAGTAATTTCGAGGACGAAATTATTTTAAGGGGGGTAGAACTGTAACATCCTGAAAAGGGCCTATGCATTTTGGCCAAATTGTGCGAAAAGACATGTTTTATGTGTTTTGGAATAAATTTGGAATGATTTCGGAAACCTGAGAATGAAAGGAAAAGAAAGGAAATATAAGGAAAAGTAAGGAAAAGTAAGGAAATGTAAGGAAATGTGTGGAAATGTAAGGAGAGGTATGGAAATGTAAGGAAATGCTTTAGAAATGTTAAGTTTTGGAAACTAAACTAAAATAGGAAAGTGACCATTTTGGAAACCGAAGTAAATTAGGAAAGTGAACATTTTGGAAACTTGAACATTTTGGAAACTTGAACATTTTGGAAACTTGAAACATTTTGGAAACTTGGAAAATACAGAGCCGCGCGAAAATTTTAGGAAACTTAAAATTGACCCCGGAATGTCGAATTTAAGAGCCCAAAGGGGAACTTAGGGCCAAGTGACCCTAAAATATAAAGTACATGAAATTTGACCCAATAACGGACTTGGAAATGTGGCTGAAGATGCCACCTAAGGCCTTAGAAAATGGCCCACATGCAAAAGGTTTTGGGCTTGAGTTCGAGTCACATAAAAGCAAATAAAATAAGTTTTATTTTGCTTCTAGAAGCCCAAGAGGTGGACGGCACAAGCTTGCAAAAGAGGAGTTTCATTCTCTTTAAAACTCGGCTAATTAGAAGATCATAAGGACTCTTAAGGGAAGAGTTTAATTCTCTTTAAAATTCGCTAAATAGGTGGATAAATGAAGAATTATTCTTTAATTAGGAAAATAAGGAAGAGTGGTGGCCAAGTAAAGGATTCTTGGCCTAGTAAATTCGGCTATAAAAGGAGGGACTAGGGCCATTCATTATTCATTCTCCTCTCTTTCCTCCTCGCCAAATATTCTTCTTGAGCATCCATTCTTTTTCTTCTTTTCTTTTAGCCTCCTAGCCGATTTCCTTCTAAGCCTATTATTCCTCTCTTCTTTCATCTTTGAAACCAAATACATAAGGGAATCATAGCCGATTGTTCATCAAGTCTCTAAGCCGAATCTCTGAAGGTTGAAGTGAAGGTGCAATCGATTCCTTCAAATAAGGGTAAGATCCAAGTTTAGTTTTCCATTCTTTTATATTCTAGACTTATTGAAATTTAGAGACTAATTTCGATTATTAATCTTGGCCGAATCATGGAAGAAGAAATTCTTTTCCCGAAGGTACACCATAGGCCACGTGTTCCTAGTTATTCGGTGAATTTGGGATTTAAGATCCACAAGGTAAGTACCTAAAAGTATTGACCAAAGCTTGTATGATTATCTAGATCAGTTCTTTAATTATTAAAAAGCCGGAAACTAACCCATATTGAGATTCAAGGTTGGCCGAATATCAGGTAAAGGAAAAACAAAGTTTTCGGGATTTGTGTAAACACCAAATCGGCAAAGGTGAGTCTCTCTACAAATCCTACTAGGATTTGGTTTTGTTTTAAGCCAAAAGGGTTTATTAATGTGTTTTATTTGGTGGGCCGAATATAGGAATTAATAGATCTAAAGTTAGATCGGGATTTTCGAGATCTCAAGGAACCTTAATAAGTAAATCAGGTGTGTACCCTTACTATCCTTCAATATTTTATGGCTAAATATTTTAGTATATGATATGAATAATAATGTGAATGTGGCTATGTACCACAAATGTGGCAAAAAGTACCTGTGTGCGTTTCCTACTTGATAGGATTGTGAAAATGTTATTTTATAACATGCGAATATATGTATATAAACATGAAATTAAGTAAGTTATGCATTATATATATTTTTGGGGCATTTGGGATTTATGTGAAAGGGGAAGAGTAGGTGTTGACTTGGTCTCACCAACTAAGGTGTTGACTTTGGTCTCACCAACTAAATATAGGTGTTGACTTTGGTCTCACCAACGAAGGTGTTGACTTGGTCTCACCAACTAAATATGTTGACTACGGTCACATTGCGAAATTTTGGTAACTTCGGTTACAATAGTATCTAATGACACAACGTGGAGAGTAGCGGATGGAGGGTTGACTTAGTAGTCCCCACGGTGTGAATGGCAGGTACGGGTGGTGTGTAACGGATGGACCATTAGGATTGGGTTTGGGTTGCATCATAATTTCATTATTATATGGACTTGATTATTTGAACATGAATGCCTGATTTATTGAATGATAGCATTGTGTGCACATTGAGTCTGTTGACTCACCCCTCTGTGGGAACTATTTTCAGGTGATGAAGCGTTGATGCATCGACTAGAGACCTTGAGGTGGCCATGCTTCATTTGAAGATTTTATGTAATTTGGACTTTATTTCTTTTTAGTACCTTTAATCCTATTTTGGGTTTTATTTTATGTAATAAGGCCATAGTGATTATTTTATTATTGTTTTAATTACTATGTTACTTAATTTATGTTATTTAAAGATTAAGTAAATTTTATTTAAAACAAACTCTAAATATTTTGTCAATCTGAAATAAATGGATTTTCAATATAAAAAATAAACTTGTTTTCAACTCGAGCCCAACCCACAACAAACTATCTTTCAAAACACACAGATTTCAAGTATTCGAATGAATTTTGAATCGGGTTAGTTCGAGGAACATACCAGATCCGGTCCATTCGCGTGGGCCGGGTGTGGGGTGTTTCACATATCTTTATTTTCCTAGCTTAGCCGAAATTCTAAAAGAATTTGACTTCAACTTAAACTCCTACCTTAGTCTCCCTATTCCGTCCATCTCCTTACCTTAGGAGTGCCAAATTTTAACCCATTATTTTGGGCTTCATGTGGCCATACTAGGCCCAAGTTATCCTAGCATATGGCGTCATTTCCAGAGCCCTAAGTGGCGTCTCCGGGCCATTTTTCCAAGCCCGATTTTGTCACATTTCCAAGGTTCCTTACATTTCCTTACATTTCCTTACATGTCCAAGCTTTCTCTTAAGATTTAATATTTTCTAAAGCATTTCCTTACATTTCCTTACGTTTCCTTACATTTCCTTACATTTCCAAGCTTCCTCTTAAGACTTAATATTTTCTAAAGCATTTCCTTACATTTCCTTACATTTCCTTACATTTCCTTACATTTCCAAGCTTCCTCTTAAGACTTAATATTTTCTAAAGCATTTCCTTACATTTCCTTACATTTCCTTACATTTCCAAGCTTCCTCTTAAGACTTAATATTTTCTAAAGCATTTCCTTACATTTCCTTACATTTCCTTACATTTCCAAGCTTCCTCTTAAGACTTAATATTTTCTAAAGCATTTCCTTACATTTCTAAGGTTCTAAAATGCACACAACACATTCACAGCACATAAGGCATACTATTTCATGTAATTTTAGCCATAGTGCATAAGCCCTATTCCGGGATATTACAGTTCTACCCCCTTAAAATAATTTCGTCCTCGAAATTTCCAACTAACTAGTTATCTTATTACCTAAGTCTCACTACCATGCTTTCGCTGCGCACTCCAATTCTAAACCCAAAATAAACACTTAGTATACTATGGTAGAGTACGCACCAGTATTCACATCTAGAGCGACCTCGTCCCCTTGTACTCATGCTATCGGTTCGTGTTTATCTGATTAAAAAAAATTATGAATTATTGGTTTTCTTCCACTGATTATCCACGAACAGTCTTATGATTAGTAGTTTTAAGAGTAGTTCTTTCGATTCATACACATACAGTCTCACATCATTCACCTAGTCACACATATGAACTTGCATTCATTACGTAGAAATGTTGTAATTGTCGTTGTTTGTTGTTTTCCACTACCGGTGAGGTATTTTCGTAATTTTATCCTATAGGGTATTTTGGTAATTTTCAAATTAGAGTATTTGAAAATGTCGTAAAATAGAGGTTGTTGATATTTTACAAAATTAAAATCCTTGTTGGAAAAATTTCAAGGGTAAAATGGTAATTTATACACTAGGGGTATTTTTGTAATTTGACAAGTCAGGGTCATTTCGGTAATTTTTCGCAAAGATATGGTTCCTGGTGACCTTCAAAACAAAGGCATTTTTGAAGATTTCTAATTTGAGGGCACTTCATTGATTTTTCCTTACTGAGGGTATTTTGGTCATTTTGTAAGTCAGGGGTAACTTTGTAAAATTTTCAAATCAGGGTGTCTTTGATATTTTATAAATTTAGGGTTCCTTTAAGCAAAGTAGTGAAATTTTGATAAGAACTGTGGGTATTTTGAAAATTTTCATAAACCAAGGGCATTTTAGTAATTTTACCACTAAGGGTATTTAGGTAATTTTGTAAATTGAAAATTCTTAGAAAGTTTTTCCAAAATAAAAAATTTTCAAATTTCAAAAGGGTAGTTTGTTGACTTTTAAAACTAGGGTTTCCATAAAAATATGGCTAGTCCCTTTCGGGTTTTAGTTATTGGGTTTAGCCTGTAGCTAAGTCCTCTTGGTTAGGGTGAACCATCACTACGCACTGTAGGATTCAGTGGGTAGGAGGTGAGTCACTAGGACCGCTTAAATACCAAGCTCCCATTGAAACCAATCCTAGACATGCGCTGTGATTGCCACACCCTAACTCAAATGACTTAGACACTTGTTTGTTTAATTGTGCCTTAGAGTTTTATGTAATTGTTGGGGTAAACTAGTCCTAGGTTTAATTCCTAATCCACTAATCTACGTCCCTATATATATCCCAACATATAAATCACCAAGAGGTTAGGAGTACTTACCTGGTGGACTTCGGGTCGGAGACTCAGGTGCCATGCCAGAAAGCCTGTTTATTTCTTAGAAAAGTCTATTTTCAAAAGACAGAAAACGTTTTGGGCCCTAAAAGACCTCAAGGCCGAGTTTTGAATCGGGCTCTGATACCAAATTGAAACACCCCAAACCCAGCCCACGAGCCTTGACCGGATCTGGTATGTTCCCCGGTGTAAACCGTTTCAAATTCTTTTGTTACTTAGGAAAAACTTGTGTGTTTTGAAAGAAAGATTGTTTTGGGTTGGGCTTGAGTTGGAAACAAGTTTATTTCATTATTAAAATCCTTTACTTTAGGTGACAAAACGTTTAGGCTTTGTTTTAAAATAAATTTACTTAATCCTTTAATAAATAAAAGTTTGTAAGCTTAATAAATAAAAGCAAAGTAAAGTAGTTCTACTATGGCCTTATTACATCAAATAATTCCCAAAAAAATAAATTCAAAGTACTTAATGAAATAAAATCCAAATTAAATAAATTCCTCATTGCATGGCCACCTTTAAGCTCCCGCCAACCCAGGTCCATTACTGATCGTTACCTGAAAAATAATCCCACAAGGGTGAGTCAAACAGACTCAATGTGTAACCAACACTAAAATTTAACAATTTAGGCATATGTTCACATATTACATGCATATTCATATAACAGATAGGAAATAATGATGCAACCCAAACCCAAACCTATATGCCATCCGCTACACATCACCCGTACCATCCTGCACACCTTGGGGACTACTAAGTCAACCCTCCATCCGCTACACATCATCGAAGGCAGTCGCTGCAGTCAACGTGCTCATCGCCCTTATAAAATTCGTGGTCTTAGGTCACCACATTCAGATATCGTGGTGTTAGGTCACCACATTCAGATATCGTGGTCTTAGGTCACCAAATTCAGTTATCGTGGTCTTAGGTCACCACATTCACTTCCCCTTTTCATATAACCCATATGCCCCATATCATACATATCATGCATTAACATGCCAAATTCTTATTTCACATTCTTATAATGCCATATGTGTGTCGTAACAGATATTTAACATAATCCTAGTAGGAGTAGGAAACGTACCTGAGTACTTTGTACCATAACATGGTACTTAGCCATATTTTCCACATTCGTATAACATACATACATATTAAATAGTGCCTTAAACTTTTTAAGAAATAGTGTGGGGTACACACCTGGTATACTTATCGAATTTACTGAAATCCCGAAAACTCGTTCTTTCGCTTTAGATCTTTAATTCCTATATTCGGCCAACCCTAACATGTTAGTAAAAAGCCATTTGGCTATAATTGTTGTAATCAAATTCTTACCTTGGTGCCGATTGGATTAAAAATCAAATCCCAAAACTTTGTGATCCTCTACCTTGTATTTGGCCAACATTAGATCACTTAAAGGGTTAGTTTCCGGCTTTTGAATAATGATGAAATAGATCTAGATATCACAATAGGGCCTTGGCCGAATGTCAGATTCACTTACCTTTATGGATCTAAATTCTAAAACCTCGACTTACTTCATTGTCTTCTTCCTAAAAACCGAAGTCACCTAATTTTTACCTACATTCGGCAATCCTCCACTTATTCAACAAAGCAAAATTCTCAATTATCTTAGCCCATATGGTATTCGGCCAAAAAGAAAAGAATAGAAATGGGCCATTCGGCCACCTACCATTAATTACTCACCTTCGGCTTTTCCAAAATCGACACTTCTGGCTTATTATAAAGAAGGATTCGACTTCTAGGGCTAAAGAAGAGAAATTGATAGGCATAGACAATTGATTCGGGTTAGATCTTGATGAGAAGAGAGGAAGAAATCGTGATGAAAAGAAATCCCGAAACTTACCAAATCACTAAAGAACATGCGGCCTATGGTGCACCTTCGGGAAACTAAAACACCCTTGTAGATTCGGCTTTGAGGCTTAGAGAGATTTGGCTATAGGCTTGAAACTTATCTTTGGCTTTTGATTGGTTTTGCAAAGGAAAAAGAATTGATGATGGGAAGCACAGGGTATTTCGATTTTACAAGGAAAGAAAAGGAAGATATAAAACTTAGAGAAATTTGGCAAGACTAGGGGATTTTGTTTTCGGCTTTGTGGAGAATTGAAAAGAAAAAAAAAGAAGAATAATGGCAGAGAGAATTCGGCAAAGATTTAAAAAAGAGAAGAAAGAATGTTGAATGGCCTTAGTTTTCCTCCTTTTGCCGAAATTACTAAGCCTAGAGAGTCCCCTTTCTTGGCCATCACTCTCATATCTTTATTTTCCTAGCTTAGCCGAAATTCTAAAAGAATTTGACTTCAACTTAAACTCCTACCTTAGTCTCCCTATGCCGTCCATCTCCTTACCTTAGGAGTGCCAAATTTTAACCCATTATTTTGGGCTTCATGTGGCCATACTAGGCCCAAGTTATCCTAGCATATGGCGTCATTTCCAGAGCCCTAAGTGGCGTCTCCAGGCCATTTTTCCAAGCCCGATTTTGTCACATTTCCAAGGTTCCTTACATTTCCTTACACTTCCTTACATTTCCAAGCTTCCTCTTAAGACTTAATATTTTCTAAAGCATTTCCTTACATTTCCTTACATTTCCAAGCTTCCTCTTAAGACTTAATATTTTCTAAAGCATTTCCTTACATTTCCTTACATTTCCTTACATTTCCAAGCTTCCTCTTAAGACTTAATATTTTCTAAAGCATTTTCTTACATTTCCTTACATTTCCTTACATTTCCAAGCTTCAACTTAAGACTTAATTTTTTTCTAAAGCATTTCCTTACATTTCCTTACATTTCCAAGCTTCCTCTTAAGACTTAATATTTTCTAAAGCATTTCCTTACATTTCCTTACATTTCCTTACATTTCCAAGCTTCCTCTTAAGACTTAATATTTTCTAAAACATTTCCTTACATTTCTAAGGTTCTAAAATGCACACAACACATTCACAACACATAAGGCATACTATTTCATGTAATTTTAGCCATAGTGCATAAGCCCTATTCCGGGATATTACATTAAAGATTTAAAAATATAAATTTAAGCCGCTAATTATTTTTTTACAATTTTTGATGTATTTCCTAAGTCAGGACAGGGGAACCCAAAATCATTCTGACCTTGTCTCACAAATTTATTATATCTCTTGATTTACAATTCTATTGCTTACACTGTTTCTTCTATAAAAAAACTAGACTCAGTGAAATTTAATTTCATATTTTATTCAACCTCTAACTCAATTCCCACTATTTTTTATGATTTTTCAAAGTTAGACTACTGCTGCTATCCAAAACTATTTTAGTGTAAAATGTTGATTTCCAAGTTTATAACACCCTTATTTCCTTTCTCTACAATTTTTTGCATCATTTTCTCTTATTTCTCTTATTTCTAGACAGCAAGCAATTTCAGCTTTTCGCTGAATCCCGTTTTCTGCATTTCTGGTACACACTTGGTATCGTTTCTGATGCGTAAGCACTCCTAAGCCTCCAGAACCTAAAAATCAACCAGCATATCTCCAGATTAATCACTTAATTTGTTTTTAATCAACCAATTTCGAAAGGAACTCGACTAAAAACCTAGCAAAATCCTTACCTCACTCGAGTAACCACAACTTCGCACAATCACAGCATCGAATCAAAACCACCAACACCTTAATTAACTCCTAAACACCAAAAAGGAATCCCCCTTTTAGAGATTAACCAATAACGATTAACAATAGACAAAACCGTTACTTACCGAACACGCGCAAGCAACGATGAACAACTGAATCAATTGGAAAAAAAGAAAGAAACTTAAAGGGAAAAATAATGGAAATTTCAGCAGCAACTAGGGGAAAGAATCGGCAGAGGAGGGAAAAAAGAAGAAAAAATGTTAGAAAAAGTTTGGGGTATTGGAGAGAAAACCAAAACTCTACTTTTTTTTACAACAAAAAGATAATCAGATTATTTTCTGATAACCTCTCCCCAATTATCTCCTAAAATCACTCCCTATTAACCCACTAAAACACAACTACTCAGAATTTTTCCCCAACACAACTCTTAGCCGAAATTGGAGCAAAAATACTGTCTCTATGCCATCACAGAGAATTGAACACAGGACCTCCAACACTCCACTTAACCACCAGACCAGCAGGCCCATTCTGATATAAACTTACCAACAGTTAAACTTAAGCCCGTTGCACAAGGTTAAGGATTTATTAATAAAAATACCAAAATTTGTCCAAGTAAGGCTTGAAATTGGGACCTCTCACACACACCGAGCACATAACCACTGAAGTAGATAGACATTGTGTGTCACACATACACGAAATCAAAAATTAAAATTTTGGGGCGTTACATTTTTCATTATATATTTTCTAGAATGGAATCATGAAAACTTTGGCTAGTCAGAGTCATTTAATTTTATGCTTTTATGTGATAGTATGATGATATTTAAATTGACTGAAAAAGTATGTTAATGCATATTTATGATAAGCATGATATATAGTTTAGGAAAAGAATGTCACATGTACTTGTCATGACATTTTAATCATTCATGATTGAAACCTAAAATAAAAAACCTTACATGTTTTCTAAAAGATTGAGTGGGAGAAGGCCCTAAATAAGACCTATGGCCTCCATCAATGGTCCCTTATGATGGCATGGCAATTTGTCGGCCCTAAGGTAGGTATTGTCATGTGGATTTCATTGAAGAGATTTCCTTAATAGAAGTAACAATCCTGTGATAGCATATGATAATTTGTTGGTCCTGAGGTAGGTATTATCATGTGGATTTCACTGAAGAAAGTTTTCTTTTTAAAGAGGACAACCAGTTAATACATGTTACTAGGTGAGATTGTCCTAAGATAATTCATTCGTGGTACATGTTATGATAGGGGTTGAGTAGATGGTTATACACTCAAAATCATTTTAGTTAAGTAACTTCCTACAAAGCTCTACATAAGTTAGAATGATGGCCAAACATGAAATGATTATTAGTACGTGTGAATATTTAAGGGATTAGGTTCACATATTAATTAGATGAAAATCCATATTCTTACTAGTTGATTAATATTACCCCAAGGTAGGTGACTTAATTCAACAGGTGTTAGAATTATCATTAGGTTTATGACTTTTGTAGTATGGAGCATCATTCATAATAGTGGAATTCATAACCCAACTAATGGGTAAATGATATCCTCTCATTGGCATTACATGATAGATGAAAACTAAACGTGGCCATAGGTCATTTATCTTTGTGATAAATGACTTGATTATTATTTGATAATAATTGAGTTTTTATGAAGGAAGATGTAATGGTTACTATAAGACAAAATAGGATCATACTGTGAGAATAAATTTATTCCAGAAAGATTAAGGATATCCTATTAGGGTAATACACTTATGACAACTTTATTGGATGAGCACTTATTAAGTAGCTTTTGTAATGGTCTGTAACTAGGGAGTGTTCACTCACGATACTATAATGAAATGATTTCTTAACTACATAAGTTTATATTTAATAGGCGAAAAGCTATAACTTAATTATAAATTATTTGAGCCCTAATTATATATGTCCAATCAGTTCCTTCGCTAGCTCGTTGAAACCATAAATGAATTAAATGTAGAACCAAATGAATAGAAATGATGGAATTAGAGAAATGGGTTATATTCACAATTGAACGTGTTTTCTCACTAAGTATAGAAATGAGTTGAGA
This sequence comes from Gossypium rotundifolium, assembly GCA_025506655.1. NCBI lineage: Eukaryota > Viridiplantae > Streptophyta > Magnoliopsida > Malvales > Malvaceae > Gossypium > Gossypium rotundifolium. The sequence continues at coordinate 123,933,224 of CP106723.1, forward strand.
ATTAATTGAAGGTTTTAAAATTATTATTTAATTAATTATAATTAAATAATTTAAGTTCAAAAGTAGAATAGAATTAATTAGTCATTATGAATTGCTTTAATACGTAAATTAAATATATTTTCTAATAGATTATTTTACGGTAAAATTGTCATGACTTTAACGAAATTAGAATCTAGTTGACAAAATTATTTAATTGGGAAATTAATTTATTTAATTTTAATTAATCAAATAAAAATAATTATTTTGGGAAACAAAAACAAATATTTGATTGATTTAAATTATAAATTTTTGGGTCAAAAATCCAAGAAGCACAAATAATTGAACTCAATACAGGAGAGGCTCAAATCCTTCATATTACATGAGAGGGGCGACAACCCTAGTGTTAGTCTATAGGATGTGCCACCCCCTCTCTCCTAGTTGGACTAGGTGAGCATTTTCTATTAAATAAATATTATTTGTATTATTCTTATTCAACTAGGATTCTCTTATCTTTCCATATAAATAGATGGCACTAGTAAAACTATATACACAAGTTTCATATATTGTTATTCATCAAAAGGTAGTGAGAATTTATTTTCTTAGGATAAAATCTATTTTCTAGAAATTACAATTTCTATGGGTTTCTATTGAGAGAATTACTTTCCTACTAAAAATAATAAAATTTATTTCTTGTTTTGTGTTTGGTTCGTGTTGCTTAAGCCCACACTCGGTGTAATTTGGGGTATGAGAACAACAGAAAAGGCGATTCGGTTGAAAGCTAGGAGCAATACAAATTCATCTTCCATAAAGCATAAGTTGTAACATCCAAATTTTTTAGTATCAATATGTTGCTTGTCTTTGGTGTTAGCTCGGGTATAATTTTATTGTGTGCTTAATATAGTCTTGAAAAATGTTTGGGTTTACTTGGAATTAGAATAAATTTTACTAAAGAGTACTTTAGTGTAGAGAAATCAGGTGACCTTGAAGTTAAGTTAATTAAGTGATAAAAGAAGGCATAAGATGAGTAATTGGCAAAGAGGTGATGGCGCCATAAGCTGGACTTGAGGGGAGAGGTTCGAATCTCCTAGCATGCATTTTGGTGACTTTAATTTTTGCATCTATATGGCATGTGTCGGTCATGAATAAGGATTAGGATGAGTTGGATTAAATTTTTATGGTAAGAGGATTTAAGGTTATGGTAAGCATGAGTTAAGGAATGGAATTGCTTGACTTTGGGGATAGGATTTGTCAAACTTAAGGAAAATGGAGGATGGTAAGGCTTGAGTCTAGGTTGATGTTTTGGTAACTTTTTCATGGCCATTTTGACCATGAATGGGGACAGTTTTGTGGACTAAAGGAGGGAGTCGATTTTAGGTGGTGAATTTTGGTGATAGGCTAGTTTGGTTGGTAGCTTTGGGGGGGTATTACCTTTTGGTCATTTTTGCTTTTGCAAAACACTTTCTCTCCATCCATTTTTCTCCCTTGGCCGAATGTATTGGTATAGAAGAAAAACAACTTTTGTTTCATTTCTAATGGCCATACTTTTGACCATTTGATCACCTTATTTTTGCAAAACCTCTCCTAGTGTCGAAACTACCAGCACAACAAGCCATAGTTTTCATCCCCCATTGTCGAATGCACCATTGTCTTAAACACTCTCTCTTTGCTTTTCTTTTACCTTGGATAATTTAATTATAAACCTATCATTCTCTTTCTCTTTCTTTCATCTCTTATTTTCTTTTCAACCATACTTTCTTCATTAGTTTTCTCTCATGGCCGAATGTCAGTGACTATCTACCTAAACCGAAAGTTTCTTTGCTTTTCACATATTCTTTCTTCTCAATTCTATTTTATTCAAACTTTGAATATTCGATAAGAACCCTCTTTGATAGTTTGAATTTTGTTCTTATTTGCTTTATTGCCGAATCCTTAGGTTGGTTTTAGAAAGCCTTTTTGACCGAAATCTTCATCCGTTTCTCTTAAATAAATTCTCTTCATTTTATAGTGAAATAGAGAAAGGCCGAAACTCAAGTGTTCGTAAGCGTCGTGAATCGTTGGAATCGAATTAAGGTGTTAAGGTAAGGGATTATTAAGGACTCTCATATTACTCAACATACTGATATAGATGGCTTATTAATCGATTTCGTTTTAGGGGACGTTATCGCTCGATTGTCATATTGTGGAACGAGGATATTTGTGGTAAGCCAATCTTAGTCTTAAAACTGTTAATCATAATTTTGATAATTTATTAGTCGGACTAATGATCTTTTGTCAATAGAGACAATCAAGATAGGGAAGAAAAGGGCGGTCAAATAGTGTTCGGAAGAGGGGTGGTTCCGCTATTCCCCCTAAGTTTAAGCGAAGGACTGTTGCGGGAATTCGAGATTTTCCACCGAGTTGTGGATGCTCATCAGAGGAGAACCAATTGTTTGAAGTCGTTCATACTCTCGAACCTTTGTTTGTTCGTGGTTTTTCATCGGGTAACGAACCAACAATCGGGGAGAAACCGCAAATAGAAGTGGTTCAAAATTCTGAGGGTAAAAGCCTAGATCGTTATTCTAAGATTCGATTTGTAAATAAATAATAGTGTTCTAATTTATCGTGATGCGTTTAGGTATCGACGAGCGGGAAAGTCTAGTTCTCACAGTAACCAGGTGTGTAACTTCACACTTATTCCGGGTTAGATACTACACCGTAAGTATTGGGATAAAATTGTAAAGATGGCAAAATCAGAAAATGCGTAATAATTAACACTTTTGTGAAATGCATGAAAACAGTTAAAGTCGTGAAATTTATGAAAAACGCCCTCAATGAGTTAATCGGTAAATAATAAATTTTATGCTAGATCGTTAAATGGGCCGAAAAATTTTAGATCATTAAATGGGCCAAAAATACTAGATCGTTAAGTGGGCCGAAAATCTGCTAGATTGTTAAATGGGCCGAAAATCTGCTAGATCGTTAAGTGGGCTGAAAATTTGCTAGATCGTTAAATGGGCCAAAAATCTGCTAGATCGTTAAATGGGCTAAAAATCTACTAGATCGTTAAATGGGCCGAAAATCTGCTAGATCAATATATGGGCCAAAGTTTGCTAGATTGCTAAATGACTATATGCTATTTTGTCTTATGGGCCAAAATGAAAACTTGAAATATAGACTCACATGTATTATGAGTTTTTTATTAAATTATCATATGAATATAGAATTTTATGCATACATGATTGCATGGGTTGGGATAAATGATGAAGAGAAGAAAGGCCTGTTGCCAAAATCTAGTTCGGTGGCTTTGCCACAAATATTTTAATGGCTTATGCCTCTAGTTTGGTGACCTTGTCACAATCTAGTTCGGTGGTGCACCACAACATTTTTAAAAATGGCTTTATGCCTACGATTGGTGTGTTGGCGGGGTGGGTTGACTTGATCCCCACAGGTGTGTTGGTTGGTACGGGTGGTGTGTAGCGGATGGAAATTAGGTTAGGTTGGAAATTTCATTTTACATGAATTTTATTTATTATATTGTTAAATTCGTATTTGAGCTCAAGCCCAAAATAATTACTTTATGATCCGGCCCAGTGGATATGGTAAGTGAGTTATACACTGAGTTCTGAGTAACTCACTCCGTTTAATTATCCATCTCAGGTAATGGCAATTGACGGAGGCTTGGGCCGAGGATGACTTTGTGGAGGCCATACTTCGAACATGGGTTTTATAAACTATGAACTTTTAATTAAGATTTTTTTTAATTACTATTTTGGGTATGATGTAATAAGGCCTTCATTAATATTTCATGGAATTTTATGTGTGGATAGATTTAAATTTTGTTTTAGACATTTAATATGGGCTTATGTTAATCCTATAATGTTTCCTTAAAATACTTTGGTTTTTAAAACATATGAGATTCTTTAACTATTCTTGTTTTCAAATTCTTTTGAACTCTTTAAAAACTACTTTAAGGATTTTGACAATTAAATTCTAAATGATAAGATTTCAACTAATGTTTCTTAAATTCATCGATTTTAAATCATTTTTCTTGGTTTTACTAAACTTCACTTTCAAGAGGTTTTGTAGAACGGTTTCACCTAATTCATTAGAAAAAATTAAAAGGATGTTCGATCTGTGTGACAAACCAAATCTCGTCTTAACGCATAGACCTGGTTTGGGGTGTTACATAAGTACTTGACGGTAAAAGTTTATTGCTATAAATATAAAAAATTGGTTCAAATTTCCAAAAAAAAAAAAATTAATCTTCTTTTGTAACTGAAAAACATTTTCTTAACCGAAATTTTCCAACACATGATGCCTTTGGGCTTTGCACTTAATAATGGCAAAATTGTAAATTTGAAATTAAAAGAAAACAAATTAGAATTTTAAGTTTCCTATTCATTTTCTTAATCATTTGGTTTAAATCACCATAGGAGGAAGCTCTAAGTTCGGTTTCTTCATGTTTTATGCATGTGAGTTCAATTCTTACATGTTTATTGTAATTTTTATGTTTTTGAGATCGTTGCAACTAAGTTCAGCTATCCCATACCTTTCATTTTCTATTATTTTAAAATTTTTGGAAGTTTCCATTGATGAATATTGAATGTTTTTTATGAATATTATGTATTTGGAGTCTTTATTATGCTATTTGATCAATTTGTAAAAGATTTTTGTTAAATATTGATTTTAGGATTAAATTATGGAAATGTCAAAATATTAGAGTTTAATAGTGAATTTTAGGTTTATTAGGGTTTTTGAAGGTCTAGAATATTTGAATAAATTATTGATTCGAGAAAATTAGTTAATTTGATGAATTATCTAATTAAGGGATTAAATTGCAAAAATTATCAAAGTTTAGGGTCATTGTGTAAATTTAAAAATAAAAGCGTATTAATTGTAAAATGGATTTGAAATGAAATATATACTAATAATTGAAGAATTTTATATTATAGATTAAGAATCCATAGATATTCAAGGAAAAGGCAAAATAGCAGAATAGTCCCTAAGCTTTTACAATTTCTACGATTCAATCAAGTAAGTTTGTTATTTGCTTACAATTAGTACTATTGAATATTTGTACTATTTAATTATTGGTTGAATATGGATTTTATTTATGTAACACCCCTTAACCCTAAACTGTCGCCGGAATAGGGTTATGAGGTATTATCGGAGTTAAACACTTGTAAACGAGTAAACTGAGACATAATTCCATGTTTAAATTTAAAACTTTTCAAATTTCATCTTTAAATCCCTAATAAGGACCAATGAGACCCAAAATATGATTAAGAAATGATTTGGGACTAAACCAGGAACTTTGGAAACTTTTTCTTGAGAATAGGGGCACATGCCCATGTGGCCTGAGACATGCCCGTGTGGCCTGCCCGTGGGGATCACATGGCCGTGGGGCCAGCCCGTGGGCAATTTTGACTTGCTACACACAGCTGTGGGACTAGCCCGTAGGCGATTCTGACTTTGCCACACGGCCTGGGCACACGCCCATGTGATTTGGCCGTGTGAAAACTGCATTTTTCACCATTTTTAGGTTATTTTGACATACTAAATACACCTAATTCATACACAATCATTTACTTATAAATCTTGATCATATAACATTCGTCATACTTAAAACTTCTTAAGGATTTTATACCACATTTACAATTAAAATATAAAATATTTACAAATGACAAACACTAACCCTAGTACATGCCACATTTACCAAAAGATTGATGCATCACCAAAAATTGAGCTGAAGCCGGGATTGAATCAGATGCTGAGTCAAATTTATCTTGACCTAATCTGTGTACGGAAAAAAATTGTATGCTGAGTATTGGAATTACTCAGTGGTATTATCATAATTCAAAATTTATAGCAATGATCAAATATCATAAACATGCTTAGATAAATAACACATCATACTTATAACTTCATACTAAGTTATTATATTTCCAATGTGACATTTTCAATATTTGAATTAATATCTCATCCATAGAATTCCAACTATTCATGAACCTTTGGTTCATCTCTTAATCACATATAAATATTCAATTCACATTTCAATAGGAACCATTCATGAACCTTTGATTTATGCCTTCAATCACATAGCATAATTTCATTTCTTATTTCATTTCACAATATCTCTTTCACTATTCATTCAATGGTTCAAATAATCAAATTCAGATGATTTTCACGTAATTACCCCTATTAACATGACTCGGACTTTGACGGATACAAGGATCCAACCAAACACTCCATACTGGCACCCAGTGCCTCATCGGATAGTTCGAAGCAATATAATGACACCCAGTGCCTCATCGGCGTAGCTAAAGTAAAGTGGTACCTAGTACCTTATTGAATCTATCTGAAGTAAATAATGGCACCCAGTGTCTCATCGACTCAAGGTCGAAGAATCCCTGTACTCTTCCAAATCCTATGGCATGCCAACTATATCTGACTCAGCCCAACTAGTTAATAGGGTATTGGTTCAAATATCAATTTCTCTTTCTCTTCCAAATGATCACAAATAAACCAAATTCAATTCATACATATTATCAATTCAATCTCAATCTCATTTACCATACACATTCATTGAAATTAAACATGTAAAAATAAATAACTTGAATTATGATAATACAAATCGATATTTTCTCAAGCTACTCCTCGATCACTTTTTCCTTCCCCTTCGTATTAGATGTCTCGGTTTCCTTATTTGCTACGAAAATTAACATAATTATAATTAATTAATAACAAACATATTTTGTATAAAATAATAACTTTCCATGCAACTTTTACCTAAATCCCAAATTGTCCTAACCATTTTCATCTTCTTCCTTTTTACAATTCATATCCTTTCCTTATTCAATTTCCATCAAAACTTCAATATAACCATAATTTCAAGTTTCTTTCAATTTAGCTCATAAAACTCAAAACTTATAGCCTAGTTTACAATTTAGTCCTCCAATCAATTCTAATCACAAATTCTATAAAATTAATCCCTAATTCCATTATTTGTTCAACATAAAACTTACTAAAAATTCTATCATTTTTCAAAATTTCCACAAAATTCAAAAATATTTTACTCTAGGACTTCAAAAACATTAAAATCACATGAAAATGACTTAATTAAACTTACCAAATAATCTCCAAGCATCAAAACCCTAGTTTTTCCTTCTTCTTCTTTTTCTTTTCTTTCCTTTCTCCAATTTCGTTTGTTTCTCTGTAACTTTCTATTCCTTTTTTTATTTGTTTTATTTAATTATTAAATATAAAATATCTATATAATAACCAATATATACTACATGTGTATTAATACATATAAATACACATGTATAAATTATCACTACACATTTGGCACTATCATATTTATTTAACAAAAATAATATAATAAACATAATAAATAAATACTAATAATAATCTTTTACTTAACTTATAAGTAAATACATATATAATATGCATTTGTACTAATATTTTAGTTACACATGTATTTCTAACTTACACATGTCACTAATTTGGTTTAATAACTAATTTAGTCTTTTAACCTTTCTCTATTCTATAATTAAACTTTTATGCTCTATTCAATTTAGTCATTTCTAATAATTGCTTCTAATTAAACTAAATTCACTTATCAAAATCTAATTCAACCCATACTAACTTCAGTAAATATTTTTAATAAATATTTACTTAACTCGCTTTTCCTAAGACAGAGGCCCTAAACTCACTTTTTCGGTGCCCGTGGAATTTGAGTTATTACATTTCTCCCCTTAATAAATTTCTTCCTCGAAATTTACCCGAGAATAGATGGGGTTGTAATAAATCGTTTATACCCTAGTCGAATAAAGGGTTTTGGGACCACAAATCGAGTCTCAGATAATATTTTAATATTATTTTCTCGTATCGTTGATATGTGAATTAGCATGTGGTAAATTTTCGTAAGCGAATTTGTCTGCTTGTGTGTTTAATTTGACAAAATGGCTGAAATGCATTGGATGTGAAGGTTGCATGACATTTGTTAAGTATCAAGATGTTATGGCTTTTAAAAGAGAAGGCCTTATGAGGCAATAAGACCATTATTTAGATAGTGAATGGATAAAGGTCAAATGTGCCCTTGTTATATATATATGTTTTCTTATATTAAATGAAAGGGTATTTTAGTAAATGGAATAATAATATGATTATAATAAAACAAACAAAGAAAAGATGATAGTAATCATCCTTTTTAGCCGAATATAGCTAAGAAAGAAAGGAAGAAAACCATTTTAGGTTTCGGCACTCATCTAGTTAAATTTAAGGTATGTTTTAATCGGTTTTTGATAATTTCTACATTTTTGTAACCATTGCTTCGAGTGATATCCAACCCATGTTTCAATTTTGTGTTTTGATGATGTATGTGAAATATGCCATTGATGATTTTACAAGCTTTGTGATGTTTGAGGACGATATATGAAAGATTTGAGCTAAATGAACATGTTATGTTCTTGAAGTTTTGATGAATTTAGCTAAATAGGGCTAAATTGTGAAAATGGTAAATTAAGGGACTAAGTTGCAAGTTTGATGAAAAATGTGGGCTTGTATGTGATGTATATGTATTCGGCTAAGCTTGTGTATGCATTGATCTTGTGAAATTTGATGTTTTGAGTAAATGGACTAAACTGATAAAATATGCAAATATGAGGGTTAATTTGTAAATAGTCCAAAATATGTGTGTATGGATTGAATTGAATGAATTAGTGAATAAAAAGGGTTAATTTTAAATATGTTTAGATCAAGAACTGAGGGAAACAGACTTATATCGCGGGAAAGCGAAAGTTAACGAGTAGTCGTTTTCATTTCGATAAACCGAATCCGAGGTAAGTCAATATACAAATAAATGTATACGTATGTAATTGAAGTTGTTCATGTGATTAATGAATGTTTTTGTTATGAGGAGTTATGCACTTGAATTCTGAGATAAGTTCGATATTGTGATTAAGTTCAAGAAACCTCGTATGCAAATATGAATAGATAGAATTGACTAAGTCATGACATAGACATATGTTCTATTGATAACATGTAAGACCACGTTTGGGACGTTGGCGTTGATTTTAGATTCGTGTAAGACCCTATCTGGGACAGTGACATCGATATTTGATTTGTAGAAGACCACGTCTGGGACATTGGCATCGTTATGAACCTTACGTGTAAGACCATGTCTGGGACATCGGCATCGCTCGATTCTGTAAGACCACATCTCGGGACAAAGGCATCGATATCTGAGTACATATAAGACCTCGTCTGGGACGATGGCATTATACAAATATTCTGAGTTTCTGAGTATCCTAATAGATTTCTATTGGTTTAACAGGCAAGTTTGTGATAGGAATTACAAACCTGAGATATGAACACATATATGATGTTAAATCCGATTCAGGTACATTGATTATACACTATTTGTGTATATAAGATAAGTATCTAAGTTATCTTACTATGATGATATGTACATAGAACTTATGAGGCAATAAGAACCGTTTTGATTAGATGAGCTAAGTGATTGTTATGTGCCAATGTATTTATTTACATATATGCCTTTTATGTTAAGTTTGTTTGTAGGATGACTTACTAAGCTTTTGGAAAGCTTACTTTGTGTGTGTGATTTCTCTGTTTTATAGGTCGTCGAAGCTACTGAGGGCTCGGGATCGTCAATGATTGTCATCACACTACTAAACTTAATTTGGTATCTTTTTGGAAATGTATATAGCTAAATATGGCATGTATAGACTAGATATGTGTATATGTTTTGGAAGTGAACTTAGCCATGTGTTTTGGCAAGTTTAATTTGGTAATATGCTTGAATGAATGTGATATATGATGCATATCTTGGTAAGGTGGAAGCTTATGAAATGGCCAAGTTTTGAGTGAGCTATTGAATGGATTATGCTTGTAATGATATGAGTTTAGTTCTTTGGAATCATCATGGTTGGAATTGGTATTGAGTGTATAAATTGAATGGTCAATTTGGTATGTTTTGGTTGCCATATATGCAAGGTATGTGTTGATATATATATTGCTTGTAGGAAGACCCTAAGTGGGTGGCATATTGGCCTTGTAAAATGGCCTATAATGTCACACGGTTGAGGCACACGGGCGTGCCTAAGACCGTGGGTAAATGGGCAGAATGTGGCTTAAATTGCACACGGCCTCGACACGGGTGTGCTTGATGGCCGTGTGAGAAAGGGCAGTATGTGATCTAGTAGTACATGGCCTTAACACATGGGCGTGCTTGGTGACCGTGTTGATTTTGGCAGTATACTACCACGGGAAGGACACATGGGAGTGTCAAGTAGCCGTGGGTGAGGCACGGCCTACCCCACAGCCGCGTGTCCCTTGTATCTTAGAAAAGTTTCAAATTTTTATGAAATTACTTATGTGTTTTGGTTTAGTCGCGACTTGGTTTATAAGCATGCTTAGGGTCTCGATGACTCATGTAACACCCCAAACCCGGCCCAAACATTATGACTGAATCTGGTATGTTATAGAGAAAACATTTTGAAAACCATTTTAAGACCGATTTTAAAATTTGTTGAAATGCCATTCTATTTAAATGTCTTTGTTTAAAACCATGCTTAATTATTTTTAAAATTTTTGTTGAGTTGTGTTGTTTACAAATTTCAAGTGTAATTCGATGGCACAATAAAACATTTTACGATTAATTTTCATAAAACATGTGTAACCATTTTTTTTCTTAAGTCATTAAGTTGTTAAACAGATTATCCAAAATAGATAAATAACCAAAATATAATTCTAGGAGGCCTTATTACAAAATAAATCAAACCCATAATAAAATAAAACAGTTCAAAATCCACCTAGTCCTTATTTTTATCGCATGGCCACCTCGAGTTCATCCGACTCCTTATCCGTAGCTACGAATCACCTGAAAATGTTAAAGGAAAAAGGTGAGTCATCAAGACCCAATGTAACCCTTTTTCCCGGTTTAATTCAACAACATACACAATTTATAACAATTTAACATGCATTAAAAATATGTACCCAACCTAGCCATCCAAACACCTTTTTCTACCCCATGTGGTACCAAACCACTGGTGGTGCCAAACCACTGGTGACATATAGCCACAAATGTGATACCAAATCACTGGTGTCCGAAGACACGATTGTGTTACCAAAACACAGAAATCAAGTGATGGGGCCAACCCATCGTGTGATACCAAATCACTGGCAGACAATCCCATATCTCAAAGTGGGGCCAACCCACGGTGGTATAAACCACAGGGACAAGTCGATATGAGGTACCAAACCTCTGGAGGTACCAAACCTCTGGTGACCGTAGTCACATTGTGTTACCAAAACACCGTGTCCGCCGACACGAATATCAACGCCCTCCTCTCATCAACCCATACCAATCATTCATATGCATATACAAAATCATGTTGATAGATTTATTTAACAACATCCAATCGATTATCATAGGCCATAAATCAAATAATACACATACCAAATGTGTCATGCTTCCCAAAAGCATCAAATAATAATCTCATAGCAATAAAGACTTACTCCGAGTCCTTGTTAATACCATGAAGGTATTACATCCATGTCTACACAAATTGATTAGATATAAAATAACACTTAGCATATTAAAGTTATAAGGTGTGTATGTACACACCGTCACCCACTTAATAATCTAAGTCCCGAATGGAAGAGTCGGTCACACTAGATCTACTTATCCCTATATTCGCCAAATACATGGGTTAGTATATTCGCCAAATCAAATAATTCAAAGAGTCATCTTTGGAACCCGGATCCTTACCTTCTCGCTTTTGGATACTAATCACAACATCCGATTCTCGAATCGCTTCACCAACTACCATCGGTTAATAAATAGCCTTTGGTTTTAAATGAATACTTAAAAGAATAAACCCTTAAAAATAAATCCTTACCACCTTTGACTTACCAACTCCGATTCACTAAAGGAATGACTTGAATCGATTTCTTTCAAATCCAAATAGCCTAAGAGAATAATCGAATCCTAAAACGGTTAGATCCTTGCAAAATAATGCCCAAAGATTCTGGCTCTTGCCCACAAGAAAGTAACATAGAGAGGAGAAAAGAAATAATATGAAAATCGCCAAGAATACTTACTTATAACCAAAATCGATTGAAGAAAGCAAAAGAGAATCTACCTTGAAGAATTTTGGCCAAAACAAAACAAATAGATTATGAGAGTTTCGCTATGATTTTGAAAGAAGACAATTAATATTCTACTCAAAGGTGATAAAAAGATTAGTATGGCAAAGAAGAAAAATAAATGAAAAGGGAAGAAGGATGATTCGACTTTAGTAACCAATGAAAGAAAATCAAGAGAAAAGGGAAGAAGGAGATTCTACCAAGAAGAAAGTTAAAGAAATGTTGTGGTTTTGAACAAAATTCAAAAGAAAGGAAAAGAGAGAGGAAGGATTAAGAAATTCGCCAACACCAATATTACCAAAGAAGAAAAGTGTACAAAATTGTACCTAAAGATCAAGGTACATTCGGCTAAGAGAATGGCTTTGGAGGAAAGAAATAAAATACCAAATGATGCACAAAAGAGAAGAATTGGTAAATTTTCAAGGAGTTTCATAAAACAAAAGTTGAATGCCTATCAAGCTAGCCAAAATGCCTACTAACCAAAGAGAAAATTGACACTAACTAGCTACTAAACAAGCCAAAAATTCGCCACCCCACCTAGACACTCATGTTGTCCAAGTTCATGGCATAAAGGCCATGAATTTGTTTCAAAACATATCCCCAACCCAAGCCTTTGTCCCTCAATTTACCATAATTCCTAGATATTTTTCCATAACTTTAAGAATCTTATCCCTTATTCCATGCTTCCTTAATCAACCATTCAACCTTCCAAAATATTAGTCCACCTATCATAAATAAGTTGACCTACCATCAATGCTAATACACAAAAATAAACTTTTAAAATGCTAAACAAACCACTCGAACCTCTGACCTCAAACTACTTTTCAAGCCCTTTAACCATCTTGCCACTTATTCCTCTTATGCTATAAATGAACACTTAAATTAACTTAAGTGCTAAGCTCATTTAATCCTCTTCATTAAATAAGCCATACTAAGAATTATCCTACTAAACCGAGCTTACTCAAGACCCCTAATTAAGTCTTATAACACCACAAATAATATCACATAAATTTAAACACAAGCAAAATAATTCAATCACGAATAACCCCTATTTTTGGGATGTTACAACTCATTTCAGGGACTCTATGATTGAATTCAAATGTGATTGATGACAATTGACTTTGTGTAGTGAATAAGATGTGAAATGATCCTATTGTTCGGTAATGCCTTTTAACCCTATTCTAGTGATAGTTTTTGGGTTAGGGGTGTTACATTTTATTGGTATTAGAGCTACGGTATAGTCGATTCTCGGACTAACGTAGCGTGTCAGAGTCTAGGTATACATGCCATATATTTGAACTGTGATAGTGTGATGAATCCTGACGTGTAAAATATGATTTCTGTATATCAATGGATCTTGAAAGAGCCATAGCTGACGATGTAGAAAGTAATGTGCCTGCTCCCGTGCAAGGGACAAAACCTTCTGATTCGAGACCGGCTATGAGCGATTAGGAGGGAGAAGCTAAATAAGCTTTCTTCCAGATGATGAGTGAGTGGTTCACTCAATTCATGAGAAATAACCCAATTTTTTTGCAACCCCCGCCCCCAGTTAATCCCCTCGGACTCAGATTGTGCACCGACTATGTATCCGAATCATTAAATAAGCCTCCAGTTGATAAGATTCATAAGTATGGGGCTGAAGAATTTCGGGCTACTAATGCTGATGATGCTGAAAAGGCTGAGTTTTGGATTAAAAATACTATTCGAGTTTTCGATGAAATGTCTCTGACTTCGGATGAATGTATAAAGTGTGTTGTATCCTTGCTTCGAGATGCGACTTATCAATGGTGGAAAACCTTAATTTCTGTTGTTTCGAGAGAACGGGTTACATGGGATTTCTTTCAGATTGAGTTTTGGAAGTAATATATCATGAGAGATTTGTCGATCAAAAACGAAAAGAATTTCTGAAACTAAAGTAAGGCCGTATAACTGTTACAGAATATGAACGGGAATTTGTCAAGTTGAGTCAGTACGCTCGTGAATGCATATCATCTGAAGCTATAATGTGCAAAATATTCGAAGATGGTGTGAATGAACATATTCGTTTGCTAGTTGGGATTTTAAAAATAAAAGAGTTCGTAGTACTTGTTGACTGAGAATGCAAAGCTGAGGCACTCGAGAAAGATAAAAGAAGAGTTGAGTCTGAAGCTTAAGATACAAGAAAGAGATTTTAGAATAAATCATTTCGATCGCTTCGAAGAGATACAGAGATGATCAAAGTTGTTCCAGAGAAAATGCAGGACATTTGAACAGAAATAGAGCTAGATAGAAAATGAGTTCCAAAAGCCCAGCAACTTCAGTGGCTAGTGTTGGTAATGTTCGATCTGAGAGACCTGAATATAAACATTATGGAAAAAGACATCCGGAAGTTGTAGATTAAATGATAGAGATTGCTTCAGATGTGGATCGCTTGATCATTTTATACGTGATTGCCCTAAGCCTGACGAATTAGAGACTATTCAGAATCTAAGATCTGATAATGCACCTGCGAGAGGTCGAACATCAAAGAATGTAAAGAATGTTAGTGGTAGTTAGAGAACTATGAGAGATAATGTTGTCAGATCCGAAGCCAGAGCGCCTCTCAAAGCGTATGCTATCCGAGCTCGTGAAGAAGCTTCATCACCTGATATTATAACGAGTACTTTTACTCTTTATGATACTTCTGTGATAGCTTTAATAGACCCTGGTTCTACGCATTCGTACATATGCATGAATTTAGTATATGGTAAGACTTTGCCTATAGAGTATACTGAATTTGCTATAAAAGTATCAAACCCCTTAGGTAAAAGTGTCCTTGTTGACAAAGTATGCAAGAACTATCCGTTAATGTTTCGAGATATCTGTTTTCTTGCTGATCTGATGTTCTTGCCATTTGATGAATTCGATATTATTCTGGGTATGGATTGGTTGTTTATGCATGATGCCGTTGTGAACTGTAAAAGAAAGACTATAGATTTACGAGGTACAGATTGAGTCTAGTGATTTAAATGGATTGCCTACTGTGATATCCGTTTTGAAAGCTCAGAGTTATGTGAAAAAGGGGTATGAATCATATTTTGCTTATGTGATCAATTCAAAAGCATCCGAGAAGAAAGTTGAATCAGTACCCATTGTTTGTGATTTTTCTGATGTGTTCCCTAAAGAGTTACCGGGTTTACCTCTGATTCGTGAAGTTGAATTTGGTATTGAATTGTTGCTTGGTATGACACCTATTCGATAGCTCCATATAGAATGGCACCAATAGAGTTGAAAGAGTTAAAGTCACAGCTACAAGAATTGACTGATAGAGGGTTTGCTAGACCAAGTTTTTTGCCTTGGGGTGCTCCTTTTCTATTTGTGAAAAAGAAATATGGCACGATGAGAATGTGTATCGATTACCATCTGTTGAATAAGGTGACTATAAAGAACAAATATCCATTGCCTAGAATTGATGATTTTTTGATCAGTTAAAAGGAGCTACTGTGTTTTCCAAGATTGATTTGAGATCGGGATACTACCAATTGAGAGTTAAAGATTCAGATATTCTAAAACTACTTTTAGAACGAGGTACGAGCATTATGAGTTTTTAGTTATGCCATTCGGACTAACTAATGCTCCTGCTGTTTTTATGGACTTGATGAACAGAATTTTTAGACCGTATTTGGATCAATTTGTTGTTGTATTCATTGACGACATTTTGATTTACTCACGTGATGAGAATGAGCATGCAGAACATTTGAAAATTGTGTTGTAAACTTTGAGAGAAAAGCAATTGTACGTAAAATTCAGCAAATGTGAATTCTGGTTGAATGAGGTCATTTTTGGGGCATATTATGTCAGCTTCTAGGATTCGTGTTGATCCGAGCAAGATTTTTGCTACTCTGAATTGGAAACCTCCGAAGAACGTGTCTGAATTTTGTAGTTTTCTAGGTTTACCTGGTTATTACCGCAAATTTGTTAAAGGCTTCTCGACTATAGCTACTCCATTCATTAGATTACTTCAGAAAGATGTCAAATTTGAATGGTTGGATAAATGTCAGAAAAGTTTTGACCAGTTGAAAACTCATAATGTAAGCTCCAGATATTAGTACAACCGCCAATCGGATAAAGAATTTGTTGTTTACAGTGATGCTTTGTTAAACGGTCTGGGACGTGTTTTAATGCAAGAGGGCAAAGTGGTAGCTTATGCTTCGAGACAATTAAAACCTCATGAAAAAAATTATTCGACACACGACCTTGAGCTCGCTGTGATTGTGTTTGCACTTAAAATTTGGCGTCATTATTTGTACGGTGATGTAACATCCTTAAATAAGGGCTACTATGTTTGAACTATTTGCATGTGTATGGCTTGAGTTGCGTTATTAATTGAGGTGTTTTAGGGTCTAGATATAAGCCAAGGGTAGGCTCGAACTATAGGAAAAATTTTATTTTCAAGCATTGGTTCAGGGGAGCTGAAGGAGCTAGGGGTTAAGTGTATTATGTGGTAAACTTTAGCACAAGAAAAGCCTTAGTAAAGTGGCAAGGAGGTGCCACTAAGGGCCTTAGTCAGTGACGCCACAAGCAGAGGAAGGGACCTAAGGTTCGAGCTGCAAGAATCCCTTTTTGAGGATTTTTTTGACGCCAGAGAGAGGAAGAGTTGTGCTCAGCTCGAACTCTGATGGATAACTATTGAACAAGTCAACAGATTTAAACGGATGGAGAAGAGAGAATTTAAGAGTCTGAGAAATTCAAACTAGTTTGAATGAGTGGACAGGAGGGGTTTGAGTAGTTGGCCGAATGTTGAATTATGTAAGGAAGAGTGATCGGTTGAAAGACTTAAGAGGAGTGCCGAAATTCCTTAGTGGCATTTTCGGCTAGTCAAGCTTTGATACATTCAGTTGAGAAGCAAAACTGAAACCTCTTTTGGCACTTGTCGAATCCCCTTTTGAAGCACCTAGTCGAATCCCAAAAAGGAACCATTTGAGTTTTCTTTCTTTTCCTCCTTTGAAACCGAAAGTCGAAAGCACTTTAGGCTCTTGCCGATTTCTTTCTTTGGTATTGAGCCGAATCTCCATTTGAATTCCTTTCTTATTTCTTTGAAGTCGAAACACTATTCTCCCTAAATCTCATCTCTTTTTGCTCTTCATTCTTATTGGTTGGCCTAACCTTCTTCTTTCTCAAGCCACTCTCTTTTCCATTGATCCTTTCATCTTCTTCTCACCATCATTCAAGCCGAATATTCCCCTTTCATTCTCTCATTTCATGTTGGCCGAATCTCTTCTATTTTCTTCTTCTTTTCTCTGTCGATTTGCTTAGAACCAAAAGCCAAATTTTGGCATTTGTCTTGATTCTCATTCATTGTGAAATCGGTTTCTTCTAGGGTCTCCGGGATTTTGAAGCGGTGGATTGGGGTCATCTATTCTCCGTCAATCGGTCTTAGTAAGTCAGTGGTAAGGTTTCATGCCGACTCAATCTTTCTCTTAGTTATTTGAAAAGTCGAAGGCTATTAAGATTAAGTGTTTAGTGTTGGTTGATTGTAGGGGAAGGCCCTATCTCATATATCTCGGGTTGTGACTGGTGATCAAAAAGCGTTAAGGTAAGGATGGTTATTAGATGCATTAACTTTTTGGGATTTACAAGTGTAGCCGAATGGCTTTTGCTAATAGTTGTCATTGGCCGAATGTAGGAAAGGGGGGATCTAGTGCATTAGATCTTGATCTTCGGGATTCAGTGGTCGCGTTAGTAACCAAGTGTGTAACTTACACACTTCATAATCGTTGTAAACTTGCTAATAACCTAAACATGTTAAAAGCCAAAAACTGTGTAGATTTCGATATGGTACCTTTATGGGTATGAGAAAGGATTTCGGGTAAGTCCGTTATGGTTGAGATTATGGCACATGATTTATGATGATATTATCTACGTTATGTTCGATATATGTTTAAAGATTAAGCATGATGGCATGATTTGTATGTGCATGAGCATTAATGTGGGTGACATGAGAGGAAGGGGAAGATTGATATCTATGACTTTGGGTCACCAGTGGTTTGGCACCACTAGTGGTTTGGTACCACAGTTGATATTCGTGACTTTGGGTCACCAGAGGTTTGGCACCTCATAGCGACTCGTCCCAGTGGTTTCGCACCATAGTGGGTTGGCCCCACATTTGATAAAATGGGAGTGTCGCCAGTGATTTGGTATCACAACGTGTGTTGGCCCCACATATGGATTATTCGTGACTTTGGGTCACCAAAGGGTTTGGTACCACAGCTTGATATTCGTGTCTTTGGGTCACGGAGGTTTGGCACCTCATAGTGACTCGTCCTAGTGGCCGCACCATAGTGGGTTGGCCCCACATTTGATAAAACGGATTGTCGCCAAAGTGATTTGGTATCACAACGTAGGTTGGCCCCACATATGGATTATTCGTGACTTTGGGTCACCAGTGGTTTGGCACCACATTATATTGATATCTGTGACTTTGGATCACCAGTGGTTTGGCACCACCAGTGGTTTAGTACCACACGGGGTAGAAAAAGGAGTTATGGGTGGCTAGGTTTGGGTGCATGATGTATTTACTTGGTTATGAATCTGTGTAAGCATGTTTGCTTTTGGTTTTACATGGACTTTTGACTTGGGTACTTTACTTTAAATTTCATTTTTTTTATTTGGGTGTAATAAGGCCATTAGTATTTTTATTTTGGGTTTTATTTTCATCTGCTTAAGATTTGATTTCAAATATTGCTAAGTAAATTACTTGACTTGTTTTAATAACATGAAACACAATGTTTTCTAAACTATAATACGCAATGGGTTTTCTAAACTTTACCATCGGGTAGTATAATTCATATGTTAACAAATCCAACTTAAATGATTTACAAATCTAAGTTTTCCCAAGCTCAAAATCAAACGGTTTTAAATTAACTAAGTAAAGATTCACTCGGGTTTCAATAGACTTTAACGTTTTTCTTAAGTAATGAATGTCAAACGAGTTTTAAAAAGCCTTTCAGGATTTCAAAGCAACTAAACGTTTTCAACTATACATACACCAAATTTTCCAAACACAAGGCAATCAGAGTATTTTCACAAAGAAGGAAAAAAAATAATAGACCAAGTAACTTGTTTTCTTCGAAACATTTTACCCTGTGACATACCAGATTCGGTCATGGTGTGTTGACCGGGTTAGGGTGTTACATTTTTGGTATCAGAGCCAAGTTCAAAGGCTCGGCTGTGGGCCCGAGGCCCAAAATATTTTAAAGTGTGGTTTTAAAAAAAAAAGTATTGATGAAAAAAATACATGGTTTGAACAGCATGGCACTGAGTCTCCGGCACCAATCCGCCCAGGTAAGTACCCCTAAACGTTGCTTATGATTGTGATGATATATGATATTATATGAATAGTATTAGTGGACTACCCTAGAGACGAAAACCTATAGGATTCTATGAACTCGCGGAAAATAAAACTCTTTAAAGAACTATTCATAAGACTGTGCCTTATTAATAGTGGAATAAAGACTGACGCATAAAACTTTATAAATCAGATAAGTTGAGATATTAGACATGAGCACTCGAGGTCGAGGTCGTAATACACGTGGACGCAATCGGGGTAGGATGACTATGTCTGAACCAGTGGGGTCTGGTCAGGGGTCGGAGAATGAGATTCCACCACCACCACCGGTATTGAGTATCGAGATCGACGGGATGATGCGATGTCAGCGACGATCTTTGCGAGTTCTTGAGAGGGTAGCTAGAGCAGGTGGAGGTATGGGAGCTTGAAAATCTGTATCTGAGCGACTCTGAGCCAATGGAGCTGAGGTATTCCGAGGTGTTTCTGGTGTGGCGCCTAATCTGATGAATATTGGTTGGGCGGCGGAGCAAATCATGGATGATTCGGATCCGATCACGAGGAGAAACCAAAGGGTAGTGTCACTTCTCCGGGATGAGTCATACCAGTGGTGGCTCACGGTTCGGGATAGTGCTGCAACGGATTATCTCACTTGGGATTATTTCAAGGTAGCTTATCAGAAGAAGTATATTGGGTCTAGTTATATTGATGCGCAGAGAAAGGCATTTCTAAGGCTGGTTCAAGGGAGTAAGTTTGTATCAAGTATGAGGCAGAATTCTTAAGGTTGAGCCGGTATGCTCGAGGTATCATGGCTACGGAGCATGAGCGATATGTCAGGTTCGAGGACGGACTGAGGGATGAGCTGAGATTGCTGATTGCTCCACAGCAAGAGCGGGAGCTTGCCATGTTGGTAGAGAAGGCTAAGATATCCGAAGGGGTCAAGGAATCTGTGAGACAAAATTCGGATAGGAATAGACAAAAGAGAGGTTTTGGATCATCTGGATCAGCCAGAAATTCTCAGAAAAGGGCTAGGCATGGTGGGTCAACCACCGAGAGGCCTCCATCGCTAATCGTGGACCAAATAATTAAACGGTGTGGAAAATCTCATTGGGGAGAATGTTGGACC
The DNA here is from genome assembly GCA_025506655.1 of Gossypium rotundifolium. Lineage (NCBI taxonomy): Eukaryota > Viridiplantae > Streptophyta > Magnoliopsida > Malvales > Malvaceae > Gossypium > Gossypium rotundifolium. The sequence continues at coordinate 123,953,782 of CP106723.1, forward strand.
GGTGGCAAAGGATGCTTTGAGTGTGGGTTGCTGGATCATCATGTAAGGGATTGTCCACGTAAGCTAGCTAAGATTCAATCTAAGGGTTAGCGCCGTGCTCAGTTCAAGAATGAGGGACCACAACCGCAGAGGGTTCGTGGTTCTGGTAAAGGAAGGAATGGTTCTGGTAGGGGCCGTGGAGCACCGGGCAGAGGTGCAGGCAACACTGAAGTAAGACAGCCTGGATTAGTATATGCAACGAGGCGTCGAGAGGAAGGCGACGCACCGGACGTCATAATCGGTACGTTCTTAATCTTTGGATTACCATATACTGCTTTGATAGATGTGGGTTCGACGCATTCGTTTGTTGCTAGTAGCATAGTGGAAATCATGAACCTAGACTTTGAGACTACTTAGGAGATGACGATAATTAGCCCTCTAGGTCACGTTGTAGAAGTAAATAAGTCAGATAGGGATGTACCCTAGAACTCCAAAGGGTAGTATTTGTGGTCGATCCGATGGAACCGCTATTTGGGGAGTTTGATCTGATTCTTGAGATGGACTGGCTGGTGAAGTACCCAGTGAGTTTGGATTGCGCGGCTAAGCACATGGTTTTGAAAACGGTTGAGGGTGAAGAAGTGGTGATGATAGGTAATAGAAGTGATTATCTATCCAACGTGATGTCTACTTTGAAAGCTGAGAAGATGGTCAGGAAGGGTTGTGAAGCGTTCATGGTTCATGTGTGAGCTTTGGAGGCTAAGGAGTCACCGTAGAGAATGTCCAAACAGTGAAGGAATTTGTCGATGTATTTTCAAAAGAACTTTCAGGTCTACCTCCGGATCGTGAAGTTAAATTTGGAATAGATTTGTTATCGGAATCGCGCCAAAGGTTCATTACCCCATCTGAGATGGCGCCAAAAGAATTGGTGGAGTCAAGGCTCAAATTCAAGAGTTGTTGGACCGGGTTTTATCCGCCAAGTGTTTCACCTTGGGAGCGCCAAGCTCTTTGTTAAGAAGAAGGATGGTACAATGCGATGTGTATAGACTATCGCCGCTTGAATAAGCTAACGATCAAGAACAAGTATCCGTTGCCGAGGATAGACGACTTGTTTGATCAGTTAAAAGGGGTATCAGTTTTCTCAAAGATCGATCTAAGGTCGGGGCATCATCAGCTTAAGGTGAAAGAGGCTGATATCCACAAGACGGCATTTCGCACTCGATATGGGCACTACGAGTTTCTGGTAATGCCATCTGGATTGACTAGCGCATGGCAACATTCATGGATATGATGAATCAGGTGTTCTAGCCATACTTGGACCAATTTGTCGTGGTATTTATAGACGACATATTAGTGTACTCAAGGTCTGAGGAGGATCATGATATGCACTTGCGGGTAGTTTTGCAAATTCTGAGGGAAAATAATTATTTGCCAAGTTCAGTAAGTGCGGGTTCTAGCTTAGGGAGGTGACTTTCTTAGGTCATGTAGTGTCAGCTGAAGGGATTAGAGTGGACCCTCGCAAGATTGAGGCAGTGTTTGACTGGAAACCACCTAAGTCAGTTGCAGAGATTCGAGTTTTCTAGGTCTGGCAAGGTATTACCAAAGATTTGTAGAAGGATTTTCTCTTATCACAGCGCCGTTGACCAAGTTATTGAGGAAAGGAGTTCTATTTGTGTGGTCTGAGAAACAACAGGAAAGTTTTGACAAGTTGAGGAAGATTCTGACGGAAGCTCTAGTTTTGATTCAGCCTGAGGCAGAAAAAGAATTCACGGTCTACTGTGATGCATCACATACTGGCTTAGGATGTGTGCTGATGCAGGAAGGGAAAGTAGTGGCATATGTGTCTCGACAGTTGAGACTACATAAGGGTAACTACCCGACACATGACTTGGAGTTGGCTGCAGTGGTTTTTGCCCTGAAGATATGGAGACACTATTTGTATAGAGAGAAGTCGATAGTCTACACGGACCACAAGAGTTTGAAGTATCTTTTGACACAGAAGGATTTAAATTTGAGACAGCATAGGTGGATTGAGCTGTTGAAGGACTACGACGGTTCAATTGAGTATCATCCGGGCAAGGCTAACGTGGTGGCAGACGCACTGAGCCGTAAGGTAGTGTCGGACCTGAGAGCGATGTTTGCTCATCTTAGCTTGTATGACGACGGGAGTCTTTTGGCAGAATTACAGGTTAAGCCGACTTGGGTAGAGTAGATTAAAGAGAAACAGTTAGTGGATGAGGGTTTAACTGCTCGGAGGTTGCAAGTTTAGAAAGGTGGTTTGGAGGTTTACAGCTTAACAAATGATAGAGTGTTGTGTTTTCAAGGGAGAGCTTGTATGCCGAAGGACATCGAGTTAAGGCAGAGGATTCTTCAGGACGCACATAGCAGCCCATACGCAATGCATCCTGGAGGTAGCAAGATGTATCGAGGTTTGCGAGAGCAGTTTTGGTGGCCAGGTCTGAAGTGGGAAGTGACTGAGTTTGTGGGTAAGTGTCTGACGTGTTAGCGTGTCAAAGTGAACATCGCCACCATTGGGTTTACTTCACCGTGAAGATTCCTCGATGGAAGTGGGAAAGGATCACTATGGACTTTGTCGTGGGCTACCCTTACGCCTAGTAAGAAGGACTTAGTCCAGGTGGTTGTAGACTGTTTGACGAAATCAGCTCATTTCATATCGGTAAGGGTTGATTACTCACTTGGTTAGCTAAGTCAGTATGTGGCGTAGATAGTGAGGTTGCACGGTGTGCCAGTATCAATCATCTCGGATAGGAATCCCAGATTCACGTCGAGGTTCTGGAAAGCATTGTATCAGGTGTTGGGTACACGATTGGATTTTAGTACGGCATTTCATCCACAAACAGACGGACAGTCAGAAAGGGTGACACAAATCTTGGAAGATATGCTGAGGGGCTGTGTTTTGGATTTCAGCGGCAGCTGGGAAGAGTATCTACCATTAGCAGAGTTCGCATACAACAATAGTTACCAGGTAAGCATTAAGATGGCACCATATGAGGCGTTGTATGGTAGGAAGGGTTGTACACCTACGTGCTAGACAGAGTTGGGTGAGCATCAGATGTTGGGACCAAAGTTGGTTGCTGAGACTGAGGAGAGGGTCAAGTTCATCCGAGCTCATCTGAAGGAAGCTTCGGACAGGCAGAAGTCCTATGCCGATCTTAAGCGAAGAGATATAAAATTTGCAGTGGGTGACAGGGTTTTATTGAAGGTCTTGCCATGGAAGAAAGTACTGAGATTTGGAAGAAAAGGCAAGCTAAGTCCAAGGTTTATTGGCCCATATAAGGTGTTGAGACGAGTGGGACGATGGTTTATCATTTCGAGTTGCCGTGAGAATCGAGTCGATACATGATGTATTCCACGTCTCCATGTTGAGGCACTATCGTTCAGATCTATCGCATCTTGTATCGGTGGAGGAAATTGAGGTGAGTCCAGATTTGACCATGGATGAGGAACCAGTGCAAATTCTAGATCGGGATGTGAAGGTGTCACGCAAGAAATCAGTTCCATTAGTAAAGGTGTTATGACGGAACCATGGCATGGAAGAAGCTGCGTAGGAACCAGAGGATGTGATGAGGCAGCAATAGCCTCAACTCTTTTGACCAGGTAATTTTGAGGTCGAAATTATTTTTAAGAGGGGTAGAACTGTAACATCCTTAAATAGGGGCTATTATGTTTGAACTATTTGCATGTGTATGGCTTGAGTTGCGTTATTAATTGAGGTGTTTTAGGGTCTCGATATAAGCCAAGGGTAGGCTCAAACTATAGGAAAAATTTTATTTTCAAGCATTGGTTCAGGGGAGCTGAAGGAGCTAGGGGTTAAGTGTATTATGTGGCAAACTTTAGCACAAGAAAAGCCTTGGTAAAGTGGCAAGGAGGCGCCACTTAGGGCCTTAGTCAGTGACGCCACAAGCAGAGGAAGGGAGTTGAGGTTCGAGCTACAGGAATCCCTCTTTGAGGATTTCTTTTTGACGCCAGAGAGGGGAAGAGTTGTGCTCATCTCAAACTCTGATGGATAACTGTTGAACAAGTCAACAAATTTAAATGGATGGAGAAGAGAGAATTTAGGAGTCTGAAAAATTCAAACTCATTTGAACGAGTGGATAGGAGGGGTTTGAGTAGTTGGCCGAATGTTGAATTGTGTAAGGAAGAGTGATCGGTTGAAAGACTTAGGAGGAGTGCCAAAATTCCTTAGTGGCATTTTCGGCTAGTCAAGCTTTGGTACATTCAGTTGAGAAGCAAAATCAAAACCTCTTTTGGCACTTGTCGAATCCCCTTTTGAAGCACCTAGTTGAATCCCAAATAGGAACCATTTGAGTTTTCTTTCTTTTCCTCCTTTGAAACCGAAAGCCAAAAACACTTTAGGCTCTTGTCGATTTTTTTCTTTGGTATTGAGCTGAATCTCCATTTGAATTCCTCTTTTATTTCTTTGAAGTCAAACACTATTCTCCCTAAATCTCATCTCTTTTTGCTCTCCATTCTTATTGGTTGGCCGAACCTTCTTCTTTCTCAAGCCACTCTCTTTTCCATTGATTCTTTCATCTTCTTCTCACCATCATTCAAACCGAATATTCCCCTTTCATTCTCTCATTTCATGTTGGCTGAATCCCTTCTATTTTCTTCTTCTTTTCTCTGTCGATTTGCTTAGAACCAAAAGCCGAATTTTGGCATTTGTCTTGGTTCTCATTCATCTGTGAAATCAATTTTTTCTAGGGTCTTCGAGATTTTAAAGCGGTGGATCGGGGTCATCTATTCTCTGCCAATCGGTCTTAGTAAGTCAGTGGTAAGGTTTCATGCCGACTCAATCTTTCTCTTAGTTATTTGAAAAGCCGAAGGCTATTAGGATTAACTGTTTAGTGTTGGTCGATTATAGGGGAAGGCCCTATCTCGTATATCTTGGGTTGTGACTGGTGATCAAAAGGCGTTAAGGTAAGGATGGTTATTAGATGCGTTAACTTTTTGGGATTTACAAGTGTAGCCGAATGGCTTTTTGCTAATAGTTGTCATTGGCCGAATGTAAGAAAGGGGGGATCTAGTGCATTAGATCTTGATCTTCGGAAATCAGTAGTCGCGTTAGTAACCAGGTTTGTAACTTACACACTTCATAATCGTTGTAAACTTGCTAATAACCTAAACATGTTAAAAGCCAAAATTGTGTAGATTTCAATATGGTGCCTTTATGGGTATGAGCAAGGATTTCGGGTAAGTCCGTTTTGGTTGAGATTATGGCACATGATTTCTGATGATATTATCTACGTTATGTTTGATATATGTTTAACGATTAAGCATGATGGCATGATTTGTATGTGCATGAGCATTAATGTGGGTGACATGAGAGGAGGGGGAAGATTGATATCTGTGACTTTGGGTCACCAGTGGTTTGGCACCACCAGTGGTTTGGTACCACAGTTGATATTCGTGACTTTGGGTCACCAGAGGTTTGGCACCTCATAGCGACTCGTCCCAGTGGCTTCGCACCACTGTGGGTTGGCCCCACATTTGATAAAACGGGATTGTCGCCAGTGATTTGGTATCCCAACGTGGGTGGATTATTCGTGACTTTGAGTTACCAGTGGTTTGGTACCACAATTGATATTCGTGACTTTGGGTCACCAGAGGTTTGGCACCTCATAACGACTCGTCCCAAAGGGCTTTTGCACCACAAAGGTTGGCCCCACATTTGATAAAACGGATTATCGCCATGATTTGGTATCACAATGTAGGTTGGCCCTACATATGGATTATTCGTGACTTTGGGTCACCAAAGGGTTTGGCACCACATTATATTGATATCTCGTGACTTTGGGTCACCAAGTGGTTTGGCACCACCAAAGGGTTTGGTACCACACTGGTAGAAAAAGGAGTTATGGGTGGCTAGGTTTGGGTGCATGATGTATTTACTTCGTTATGAATCTGTGTAAGCATGATGCTATAATCGGAAGGGGGATTATGCACTGAGTCTTGGTGACTCACCTTCTCCCTTATTTTTTACAAGTGACTCGTAGATCACGGATGAGGAGCCGGGTGGACTCGAGGTGGCCATGCGATGCTTGCTTTTGGTTTTACATGGACTTTTGACTTGGGTACTTTACTTTAAATTTCGGTTTTTTTTTATTTGGGTGTAATAAGGCCATTAGTATTTTTGTTTTGGGTTTTATTTTTGCCTGCTTAAGATTTGATTTAAAATATTGCTAAGTAAATTACTTGACTTGTTTTAATAACCTGAAACAAAGTGTTTTCTAAACTATAATACATAATGGGTTTTCTAAACTTTACCATCGGGTAGTATAATTCATATGTTAACAAAGCCAACTTAAATGATTTACAAATCTAAGTTTTCCCAAGCTCAAAATCAAACGATTTTAAATTAACTAAGTAAAAATTCACTCGGGTTTCAATAGACTTTAACGCTTTTCTTAAGTAATGAATGGCAAACGAGTTTTAAAAAGCCTTTCGATATTTCAAAGCAACTAAACGTTTTCAACTATACGTACACCGAATTTTCCAAACACAAGGCAATCAGAGTATTTTTACAAAGAAGGAAAAAAATAATAGACCAGGTAACTTGTTTTCTTCAAAATGTTTTACCCTGTGACATACCAGATTCAGTCGTGGTGTGTTGACCGGGTTGGGGTGTTACAGGTGAGAAATGTCATGTGTTTTCAGATCATAAAAGTCTAAAATATCCAATGACCCAGAAAGATTTGAACCTGCGTCAGAGAAGATGGCTTGAATTGTTAAAAGATTATGAGCTGGTGATAGATTATCATCCGGAAAGCAAATGTTGTTGCGATGCTCGAGTAGAAAATCATTGTTTGCACTAAGTACTCAAAGCTCGCTAGATCTGCATCGATGATAGTTCTGTGATAGCTGAATTAAAAGCAAAGTCATTGTTCTTACAACAGATATGTGATGCTTAGAAATCTGATAATGAATTGCTACCGAAACAAACTCAGTGTGAAGTGAATTCTGAATCTGAATTTCAAATTATGGATGGTTGTTTGAGATTTCAGGATCGTATCTGTGTTCTGAGAAATCTAGAGTTGATTCGAATGATATTGAGTGAAGCACATAATAGTCGTCTATCTGCTCATCCAGGGAGTACTAAAATGTATCATGATTTGAAACGTCACTACTGGTGGTCTGGTATGAAACGGGACATTTCTGAATTTGTTTCAAAATGCTTAGTTTCTTAGCAAGTGAAAGACAAACATCAAGTTCTGTTGGGATTGCTGCAGCCGATTCTGATTCCTGAGTGGAAATGGGATAGAGTAACAATGGACTTTGTTTCTAGTTAACCTCTGACTTTGAGAAAGAAAAATGCAATATGGGTTGTATTGACCGATTAACTAAATAAACCCATTTTATTCCGGTAAGATCTGACTACTCACTTGAAAGATTAGCTGAGCTTTATATTTTCGAGATTGTGAGATTGCACAAGGTGCCACTATCTATTGTGTCAGATAGGGATCCGAGATTCACATCGCGATTCTAGAAGAATTGCAAGATGCTTTGGGTACGAAATTGCATTTCAGTACGGCTTTTCATCTGTAAATGGATGGTCAATCCAAGTGAATTATTCAGATTCTCGAAGATATGTTAAGATGCTGTGTACTTGAGTTTAATGGTTCGTGGGAACAATACCTACCGTTGATTGAATTTGTGTATAACAATAGTTTTAGTCAAGCATCAAAATGGCACCTTATGAAGCTTTGTATGGACGTAAATGTTGTACACCTCTATATTGGACTGAACTCAGTGAAAATAACTTACACGGGGTCAATTTGATAAAAGATACCGAACAGAAAGTGAAACTAATCCGAGATTGTTTGAAAGCAGCATCTGATCGTCAGAAGTCCTATGCAGACTTAAAATGAAAAGATATATAATTTGAGATCGGTGAGAAGGTATTTCTGAAAGTGTCTCCGTGGAAGAAAGTGCTCCGATTCGGACGTAAAGGCAAGTTAAGTCTGAGATTCATCGGACCGTATGTGATCATTGAACGTGTTGGGCCTGTTGCATATAGATTGAAGTTACCCTCTAAACTAGAAAAGATTCACAATGTATTTCACGTCTCGATGCTCCGTACATATCGCTCTAATCCGTCACATGTGATTGCCCCATCTGAAATTGAAATCTGATCTGATATGACATACGAAGAGAAACAGATTCGTATCTTAGCTTGTGAAATGAAAGAATTGAGAAACAAGAAAATTCCATTAGTGAAAATATTATGGAATCAGCACGGAATTGAAGAAGAAACGTGGGAGTCAGAAGATTCTATGAGATAGCAATATTCGAAACTATTTAACGGTAAGATTTTCGGGGACAAAAATCCCTAAGGGGGAGAATTGTAATAGTCCGGCTTATACCCTAGTCAGAACAGTGGTTTCGGACCACAAATCTGAGTTCGTATAATATTTTAATATTATTTTCTGAGTCGTTGATATATGAATTAGCATGCGATAAATTTCCGTAAGTGAATTTGTCAGTTTATGTGTTTAATTTGACAAAAGGACTGAAATGCATTGAATGTGAAGGTTGCATGATATTTGTTAAGTATCAAGGTGTTATAGCTTTTAAAAGAGAAGGCCTTATGAGGCAATAAGACCACTATTTAGATAGTGGATGGATAAAAGTCAAATGTGCCCTTGTTATATATATGTTTTCTTATATTAAATGAAAGGATATTTTAGTAAATGGAATAATAATATGATTATAATAAAACAAACAAAGAAAAGATGATAGTCATCATCCTTTTTAGCCATATATAGCTAAGAAAGAAAGGAAGAAAACCATTTTAGGTTTCGGCACTCATCTAGTTAAATTTAAGGTATGTTTTAATCAGTTTTTGATAATTTCTACGTTTTTGTAATCGTTGCTTCGAGTGCTATCCAACCCATGTTTCAATTTTGTGTTTTGATGATGTATGTGAAATATGCCATTGATGATTTTACAAGCTTTGTGATGTTTGAGGATGATATATGAAAGATTTGAGCTAAATGAACATGTTATGTTCTTGAAGTTTTGATGAATTTAGCTAAATAGGGCTAAATTGTGAAAATGGTAAATTAAAGGACTAAATTGCAAGTTTGATGAAAAATGTGGGCTTGTATGTGATGTATATGTATTCGGCTAAGCTTGTGTATGCATTGATCTTGTGAAATTTGATGTTTTGAGTAAAATGGACTAAATTGATAAAATATGCAAATGTGAGGGCTAATTTGTAAATAGCCCAAAATATATGTGTATGGATTGAATTGAACGAATTAATGAATAAAAGGGTTAATTCTAAATATGTTTAGATCAAGAACCGAGGAAAATAGACTTAGATCGCGGGAAAGCGAAAGTTAACGAGTAGCCATTTTTATTTCGATAAACTGAATCCGAGGTAAGTCAATATACAAATAAATGTATACGTATGTAATTGAAGTTGTTCATGTGATTAATGAATGTTTTTGTTGTGAGGAGTTATGCACTTGAATTCTGAGATAAGTTCGATATTGTGATTAAGTTCAAGAAACCTCGTATGCAAATATGAATAGATAGAATTGACTAAGTCACGACATAGACATCTGCTCGTTGATAACATGTAAGACCACGCCCGGGACGCTACGCTGATTTGAGATTCGTAAGACCACGTGCGGACGCTGGCATCGATATCTGATTTGTATATGACCACGTCTGGGATGTTGGCACCAATATGAGCTTTACATTTAAGACCACGTCTGGGACGTTGGCATCGTTATGAACCTTACGTGTAAGACCATGTCTGGGACATCGGCATCGTTCTGATTTGTGTAAGGCTCTGTCTGGGACAGTGGCATCGATATCTGAGTACATATAAGACCTCGTCTGGGATGATGGCATTATACGAATATTTCGAGTTTCTAAGTATCCTACTAGATTTCTATTGGTTCAACAGGCAAGTTTGTGATAGGAATTACAAATCCGAGATATGAACACATATATGATGTTAAATCCGATTCAGGTATGTTGATTATACACTATTTGTGTATATAAGGCAAGTATCTAAGTGATCTTACTATGATGATATGTACATAGAACTTATGAGGCAATAAGAACCATTTTGATTAGATGAGCTAAATGATTGTTATGTGCCAATGTATTTATTTGCATGTATGCCTTCTATGTTAAGTTTGTTTGTAGGATGACTTACTAAGCTTTTGGAAAGCTTACTTTGTGTGTGTGATTTCTCTATTTTATAGGTCGTCGAAGCTACTGAGGGCTCGGGATCGTCAAGGATCGTCATCACACTACTAAACTTATTTTGGTACCCTTTTGGAAATGTATATAGCTAAATATGGCATGTATAGACTAGATATATGTATATGTTTTTGGAAGTGAACTTAGCCATATGTTTTGGCAAGTTTAATTTGGTAATATGCTTGAATGAATGTGATATATGATGCATATCTTGGTAAGGTGGAAGCTTATGAAATGGCCAAGTTTTGAGTGAGTTATTGAATGGATTATGCTTGTAATGATATGAGTTTAGTTATTTGGAATCATCATGGTTGGAATTGGTATTGAGTGTATAAATTGAATGGTCAATTTGGTATGTTTTGGTTGCCATATATGCAAGGTATGTGTTGATATATATATTGCTTGTAGGAAGACTCTAAGTGGGTGGCATATTGGCCTTGTAAAATGGCCTATAATGTCACACGGTTGAGGCATACGGGCGTGTCTAAGACCGTGGGTAAATGGGCAGAATGTGTCTTAAATTGCACACGGCCTCGACACAGGTGTGCTTGATGGCCATGTGAGAAAGGGCTATATGTGATCTAGTAGTACATGGCCTTAGCACATGGGCGTGCTTGGTGACCGTGTTGATTTTGGCAGTATACTACAATGGGGAGGACACACGGGAGTGTCAAGTAGCCGTGGGTGAGGCACAGCCTACCCTCACGGCCATGTGTCCCCTGTATCTTAGAAAAGTTTCAAATTTTTATGAAATTACTTATGTGTTTCGATTTAGTCCCAACTTGGTTTATAAGCATGCTTAGGGTCTCGATGACTCATTTAAGGGACTCTATGATTGAATTCAAATGTGATTGATGATGATTGACTTTGTGTCGTGAATGAGATGTGAAATGATCCTATTGTTCGGTAATGCCTCTTAACCCTATTCCGGTGATGGTTTTCTGGTTAGGGGTGTTATAGGGGTACTATGTTCTCATAGTTTCTTCAGGTTCCCATGTTGCTTCTTCCACACTGTGACTTCTCCATAACACTTTCACTAGAGAAACCTTTTTATTTCTTAATTCTTTTATTCCTCGTGCTAGAATCTCAACTGGTTCTTCTTCATAAGACAAATCTGATTGAATCTCAATATTTTTAGTAGAGATAACATGAGAAAGATCTGATCTGTATCTTCAAAGCATCAAAACATGAAAAACATCATAAATCTTCTATAATTCTGGAGGTAAAGCCAAACGATAAACTACTGGTCCAATTCGCTCTACTATTTCATATGGCCCGATATAACGAGGACTTAACTTTCCTTTCCGACCAAATCTCAATACTTTCTTCCAAGGAGAGACCTTAAGAAATACCTTGTCACCAACTGAATATTCAATATCTCGTCGTTTCAAATCAGCATAAGACTTCTGTCGATCAAAGGCTACTTTTAATCTCTCTTGTATCTTTTTGACTATTTCTTCTGTTTCTTGGATCAACTCAGGCCCGATTACTTTCTTTCATTTAATTCGGTCCAACACACAGGTGATCTACATCTTCACCCATACAATGCTTCATACGGAGCCATCTGAATACTTGATGGAAAACTATTATTATACAAAAATTCAGCTAAGAGTAAATCACGTTCCCAACCTGATTCAAAATTGAAACACCCCAAACCCGGCCCACAAGCCCTGACCGGATCTGGCATGCTTCTCGAGTAAAAACATAGTTAAGTTTCGAATAACGTTTTGAAAATCGTGGTGGTTTGTAGAAAAGTTGATTCGAGTTGTGTTTAATTTTGTGCTAAATCGATAAGTTTAAAAAAAACCACAAGTTGAAAAGAATACCAAATTTTAGAATTTCATTATTATTGTAACTTGAAAAAAAAAACCATAGGTATTTGAGTTTCAAAACATTTGATGTTGTTTGTATCATATCGAGAAAATTAAAAATGCATAAAACAATTAAGTATAATGGCCTTATTACATCAACTTTTAACCCAAAATAAATCCAAAATACTTAAATATAAAAAAATTCAAAATAAAATAAATGCCGAAATGAACATGGCCACCATTAAGCTCCTGCCGACCAGTCCATTTATCGAGTGTCACCAAAAGATATCCCACAACGGGTGAGTCAATGCTCAATGTGTAACAACCAACACAAATTCCCAATCGATTTAGCCATACAAATCATATATACAAAACATATATATAAACAATGATGCGCTCCGAACCCAAACCTAGATAGCCATCCTTACACATCACCGTACCGCCATCACACCGTGGGATTACTAAATCGACCTCTATCCACTACACACCATCAAAGGCAATACGCATAAAATGACTTGCACATCGCCCTTATAAATTGTGGCATAGCCACCAGATAATTGTGACAAAGTCACCAGATAGTATTTCGTGACATTAGTCACCACATTCAGATTTTGTGACATGAGTCACTAGATATTGTGGTAAAAACCACCAGATCACTTCCCCTTTTCATAATCACCCATATGCCCCATGTGTCATACAAATCATGCGAATATCATGCCATACACCTTATTCCATATTCATATCAAATTAACATATGTGCCATAATCCAAATGTTCAAAACATTTATTAACACAAAATTAAAGGTTACGTGCTAATACTCAGGTACCCTTAGCCACATTTTCATATTTTCGTTAACACATATGTAACATGAATACCATAAATCTATTAAAAAATTAGTGTAGGGCTACACACCTGGTTTACTAACGTGTTCACTGAATCCCGAATGACTACCGAGACCAATTGCACTCCTTCCTAAAAACCAATGTCAAAATCGGCTAGTCTCTAATACTCAATCTAGCCTTGGCTGAATTTTCATATTCCCTTACCTTGCGGATCTAAATCCCGAAATTATCCCTTGTCTTTGAAGATGTCGAAATACCTACAAGCCTTATGTTAGATTTAATTCTAACATTTATTGAACTAAAGCAATTGGCCTTTGGCCTAGTATCAAACTTCTCTTACCTTAGATAACTAAATCCCGAATGATCTTCTCTTGTAGTCGACTATAAACAAATCCCGAAAGACCACTCTTCAGACGCTAGCTACATACAAATATGAGTTAATGGCCCTATGAACATTCGGCCACCCTTAGAAATCAAGGCCAACCATTCGATTTTGGCCACCAAAAGAGAAAGAAATGAAAACCGATTGCTAAGGGAAAGAAAAGACTTACCAATATTAAAGCACCCTCAGAGAATCGGCTTCTAGATCCCAAAGAGAAAGGTTTCGACTTGATGAACACTAGGGAGATTCGGCTTGATATTAACCATTGAGAATTCAATGTTCTAGAAAAGAATGAAAGAGAAGAAGTAAGGGTGAGGCTCAGAAGAGGTTTGGCTATAACTTCATAAAAGGAGAAAAGCTCCTTCGGCTTTTGATGATGGTTGAATCGTGAGAAGATGAAGAAGAAGAGAAAATAAGGTTTGAGAGGTTTTGGTTTCTAGTCACAAAAGAAAAGAGAAAGGGAATGGAGCTTTTGGAAGAGAGAAAAATCGCAAAAGATGCCTACCACTACACTAAGTAAATTTGGCACCTAGCTCCCCTTGTATGACCGAATTATGCACCCCCTTAGAGTCCCATATTCGGCCACTTCCTCCCCTCTCTCCCTTATCCCTTGATCCCCTCCACCTTAGCCGAATCCTCAAACTCTCCAACCCCATCTATACCTCCTCCTTCTAGAGTCCACATGCCGTCCACTACTTCTCCTCCTTGCAACAAAATAAAACTCCCATTTGCTTCCCTTGCCACTCGAACCTAGGCTCCCTTTGAACTGCTTGTGGCGTCACTTACCAAGGCCCTAAATGGCCCCTCTTTGCCACTTTAACAAGCCCATTTTGATGTCTAATTTCCCCTACAATTCTCCTTAAGGCCTATCAAGCTTAGCTCCCCTTGAAATACTTAGAATCCGATATTTTCTAAGGCATTTACCTATACTTTGAAGTTCTCAAGAATTCATACAACACATTCAAACACCCATAGGCATGCTACTTCATACAATTAAGCAATAATGCACAAGCCCTAAATCCCAGATATTACAGTTCTACCCCCTTAAAATAATTTTGACCTTGAAATTATCTGGCTAGAATAGGTGGGGGTATTACTGTCTCATTGCTTCTTCCGGCTCCCAAGAAGCTTCTTCCGATCCATGATTAAGCCATAACACTTTGACTAAAGGAACTGATTTCCTCCGTAACACTTTCACATCTCGCTCTAAGATCTGAAACGGCTCTTCCTCATAGGACAGACCTGGCCTTTGTTCCACCTCTTCAACCGAAACTACATGAGATGGATCCGATCGGTAACGATGTAGCATAGAAACATGGAATACATCGTGCATCTGCTGCAACTCCGGAGGCAACTCAAATTGGTATGCCACTGGTCCAATTCACTTTAATACCCGATAAGGTCCTATAAACCTGGGACTTAACTTCCCTTTGCGACCAAATCTCATCACCTTCTTCCACGGAGAAACTTTAAGAAACACATAATCTCCCACAGTAAACTCAATCTCCTTCCGTTTAAGATCCGCGTATGACTTTTGCCTATCAGATGCCTCCTTCAACCGTGCCTGAATTATCTTAACCTTCTCCTAGGATTCTGCCACAATTTTTGGACCCAAAATCTAGCGTTCTCCCAATTTCGCCCAACATGTAGGAGTGCAACACTTCCGTCCATACAGTGCTTCGTACGGTGCCATCCAAATACTTGCCTGATAGCTGTTGTTATACGCAAATTCTGCTAAAGGCAAGAACTCTTCCCAACTCCCTCTGAAGGCAATCACGCAACCTCTCAACATATCCTCTAACACTTGGATCACTCGCTCAGATTGACCGTCCGACTGTGGATGGAATGCCGTACTGAAATCCAACCTGGTACCCAAAGCTTGATGTACCGCCTTCCAAAATCGAGACGTAAACCTAGGATCCCTATCCGAGATAATCAACACCGGCACTCCGTGCAGCCTCACGATCTCAGCTACATACAACTTTTCCAATTTCTGTAGAGAATAGTCAACCCGCACCGGTATGAAATGTACAGACTTTGTCAATCGATCCACTATCACCCATACCGAATCCTTCTTAGTAGGCGTAAGGGGAAGCCCACTAACGAAGTCCATGGTAATTCTCTCCCACTTCCATTATGGAATCTTTATCTATCAAGCAAACTCGACGGTGATTTGGTGTTCAAATTTTAACTTGTCGACACGCTAAGCACTTCCCTACAAATTCTATAACTTCCCGCTTAAGACCAGGCCACCAAAACTGTTCCCTTAGATCTTTGTATAACTTACTACCTCCAGGATGCATAGCATAAGGGCTACTATGCAATTCCTGAAGAATTCTCCGCCTTAACTCCTCGTTCTTTGGCATACAGACCTTACCATGAAAACACAGCACTCCGTCACTGTTAACACCATAATCCTCTAACTCCTCATTTCGCACTTACCGTAGCTTAGCATTTAGATCATCATTTGCCAACTGACTCTCTTTCACCTCATTCAACCATGTCGGCTTAACTTGCAACTCTGCTAACAAACTTCCGTTGTCATACAAGCTAAGATGTCCAAACATTGCCCTCAGATCCGACACTACTTTCTGACTTAGGGCATCTGCCACTACATTTGCCTTGCCCAGGTGATACTCTATAGAACAATCGTAGTCCTTCAATAATTCCACCCACCTTCGCTGTCTCAGGTTCAACTCTTTCTGAGTCAGCAGATATTTAAGGCTCTTGTGGTCTGTGTAGATCACTGACTTTTCTCCATATAGATAGTGCCTCCATACCTTAAGAGCAAAGACCACTGCCGCCAATTCCAAGTCATGCGTCGGGTAGTTAACCTCATGTGGCCTTAATTGTCAGATTCATAAGCAACTACCTTCACGTCCTGTATCAAAACACATCCCAAACCTGTGTGAGAAGCATTACAGTACACCACAAAATCCTTCCCTGCCTCAGGCTGAATCAAAACTGGAGCTTCAGTTAAGACCCTCTTAAGCTTCTCAAAGCTCTCCTGTTGCTTATCTAACCATACGAAAGCTACCTCCTTTCTCAACAACTTCGTCAAAGGTGTGACTATTGATGAGAACCCTTCTACAAACCTTCTGTAGTAGCCTGCCAATCCTAAGAAACTACAAACCTCAGCCATAGACTTAGGTGGTTTCCAATCCAATACTACCTCAATCTTCCGAGGATCCACCCTTATCCCTTCAGCAGACACCACATGCCCTAAAAACGTAACTTCAATCAGCCAAAATTTGCACTTGCTGAACTTGGCATATAGCTTTTCCTCCCTTAACACTTGCAACACAACTCAAAGGTGCTCATCATGTTCTTCCTCTGACTTAGAATACACCAAGATATCATCTATGAACACAACAATGAACTAGTCCAGATAGGGTTGGAAAACTCGGTTCATCATGTCCATGAACGCTGGCTGGGGTGTTCGTTAATCCGAATGGCATTACTAAGAACTCATAATGCCCATACCTTGTCCGGAAAGCTGTCTTATGGATATCTACTTCCTTTACCTTAAGATGATGATATCCAGACCTTAGATCTATCTTCAAAAATACTGCCCCTTAAGTTGATCGAACAAGTCATCTATTCTTGGCAACGGGTACTTGTTCTTGATAGTCAGCTTATTTAACTGACGATAATCTATGCACATACGCATAGTTCCGTCCTTCTTCTTCACAAACAAGACTGGTGCTCCCCATGGAGACACGCTGAGTCAGATAAACCCACGATCAAGCAACTCTTGGATCTGAGCCTTGAGCTCAACCAACTCCTTTGGTGCCACTCAGACGGGCGATTGACACAGAGTCTGCACTCAAAGAACAAGTCAATTTCAACTCCACTTTCCTATCAGGGGTATTCTGTAACTTCTCCGAAAAGTCCACAAATTCTCTTACTGTTCTAACTCCACTAACTCCCCTTCCTTCGCACCCAAAGCACTAACGAAAGCCAAAAATGCCTTGCACCCTTTTCGAACCATCTTAACAGCCTTTAAAGTAGAGACTACGTTTGACAAGTAGTTTTTCTTTCTCTGATCATAGTTATCGCCTTATCCTTCAGCGTCCTTAACTCCATTCGCTTAGTTGCGCAATCCAATACAGCCTGATGTTCCACTAGCCAGTCCATGCCAAGGATGAGATCAAATTCTCCAAAGGGTAGTTCCATCAAGTCAAGAAAATACCACTCCCTAAAGCTCTAGAGGTACACCAAATATCTTATTCACCACTACGCTTGACCTAATGGGCTCACTACACCATCTCCCTATTAGATGTTCGTAGGCTATGCCTAGTGTTTCAACTACTCTACATGCAATATAAGAGTGGGTAGAGCCAACATCAATTAAAGCAAAGTAAAGCTTGTCACTATAAGGAACGCATCTGGGTTATGATGTCCAGCATGTCTCCATCCTCCCTCCGATGAATCAGATACACCGACCCTACTGTCTCTCCTCTATATTACCAACACCTCTACCCTGTTCCCCATCCTCTACCGTAACCATTACCTCTCGCCACCAAACCACGACCTCGCATGGTCAGCAGTCCTCCTCTTCCAAACTGATTAGGACCACGACTTCATCGGTTGGCTCCTTCTATTTTCATGGGACAATCCCTAATCATATGATCCTTGGATCCACACTTGAAACATCTTCTTGTCTTCTTCCAACACTCTCCTAGATGCATCTTTCCACACTGAGCACAAGTACGACATCGCCTCCTATAGAACTCACGCCTCGCGCCCATCAACTCTAGGCCTCTTTTGCACATTCCTGATGACCTTGCCGATCCAAAACCTCTCTTTTCCTGCTCCTATAATGATTACGTCTCACAGATTCTTTAATCCTTTCGGCTACCTTAGCCTTCTCTACCAATACGGTGAATTCTCGCCTCCTGCCAGTGGCGCTTATTAACAACCTTAGATCATCTCTCATCCGTCCTCAAACCGGACACATCACTTATGCTCAGAAATACGATTCCTCGAGCATAACAACCAACCTTAGAAATTCCGCCATACTCCGCTACGGACTTACTTCCTGAACCAAATTTCGAAATGCCTTCCTCTCACAAGATCCACATAACTAGTCCCAGGTACTTCTTCCGGTATGCTACCTTAAAGTATTCCCAAGTAAGATCATCTACTAAGCACCATCCCGAATCGTGAGCCACCATTGATATGACTCATCGCGAGTAGCGACACTACCCCTTTCGCCTCGACAACAGGTCCAAATCGTCCATAATTCGCTCCGTCGCTTCAACCAATACTCACCAGATTGGCGCCACACCAGATATACCACGGAAAAACTCACTACATTTGCTCGAGTCGCCAGTATGCACTTTCGAGCTCCCATGCCTCCACCTACTCCAACCACCCTTTTTAGAACTCGCAAGATCGTCAGGATATCGCATCATCCTCCGTCGATCCTCGATATTCCACATCGCCGGTGGTGGTGGTGGCATTTCATTTTCTACTCTACCACTTACCATGCACATTACGACTCACGCCCCTAGAATTCATGCTATCAATCGCTTATCCGATTAAAGAATTTTATGAATTAGTTTTGTTCCACTAATTTATCGTGAATGCCTTTATGTCTAATAAGTCAAAGAGTAGTTCTTTCGAGTTCATACACGCACATAGTCTCAAATTCATTCATTCATTCATCACGTTCATGAACTTGCGTTCATTACAGAAAAGTGTTGTAGTTGTCATTGTGGTTGTTTTCCACTACCCGAGGGTATTTCTGTAATTTTATCCTATAGGGGTATTTTGGTAATTTTTCAAATTAGGGTATTTGAAAATTTTGCAAAGTGGAGATTGCTGGTATTTTTACAAAATTGAAATACTTGGTAAGAAAATTTCAAGGGTAAAATGGTAATTTTATAAACTAGGGTATTTTCATAATTTTTCAAACCGGGGCATTTCAGTAATTTTTTTCGCAAAACATGGTTCTTGGTGACTTTTCAAAACAAGGGTATGTTTAGAACTTTTTTTTAATTCGAGGGTATTTCGGTAACTTTCCATACTGAGGGTATTTTAGTAATTTGTGCAGGTTAGGGGTAATTTGAGCAACTTGCAAACCAGGGGTATTTTGGTCATTTTTTAAATCAAAGGTACTTTGGAATTTTATAATCACGGTTTGACTTTAGAATTTCACCAAAACAAGGTGACTGATTCCTTTCGGGTTTTAATTATTGAATTTAGCCTGTGATTGAGTCCTCTTAGTTAGAGTGAACCGTCACTACGCACCAGGTAGGATTCGAGTGGTAAGGAGGTGAGTCACTAGGATTGCTTAAATACCAAGCTCCCCCTGAATCCAATCCTATACATGCGCACAGCGGTTGCCACACCATTAACCCGGTGACTCAGGCACAGGTTGGTTTGGTTAGACTTTAAATTTTATGGATTCGATGTTGGGGTAGACTAATCCTAGGGTTCAATAATTCCTAATCTACTAATCTATGTCCCTATAATTTTCCCACATACAAATCACAGAAGGGTTAGGAGTACTTATCTAGTGGACTTCGGGCCGGAGACTCAGGTGCCATGCTAGAAAACCTGCTCATTCTCTCCTAAAACTCAATTTCAAAATACAAAAACGTTTTGGGCCCAAAAAGCCCTCAAGGCTGAGTTTTGAATCGGGCTCTGATACCAAATTAAAACACCCCAAACCCGGCCTACAAGCCCTGACTAAATCTGGCATGCTTCTCAAGTAAAAACATAGTTAAGTTTCGAATAACATTTTGAAAATCGTGGTGGTTTGTAGAAAATTTGATTCGAGTTGTGTTTAATTTTGTGCTAAATCGATAAGTTTAAAAAAAACCACAAGTTGAAAAGAATACCAAATTTTAGAATTTCATTATTATTGTAACTTGAAAAAAAAAAATCGTAGGTAATTAAGTTTCAAAACATTTGATGTTGTTTGTATCATATCGAAAATTAAAACGATAAAACAATTAAGTATAATGGCCTTATTACATCAACTTTAACCCAAAATAAATCCAAAATACTTAAATATAAAAAAATTCAAAATAAAATAAATGCCGAAATAACATGGCTACCATTAAGCTCCTGCCGACCCGATCCATTTACTAAGTGTCACCTGAAAAGATATCCCACAACGGGGTGAGTCAACAGACTCAATGTGTAACAACCAACACAAATTCCCAATCGATTTAGGCATACAAATCATATATACAAAACATATATATAAACAATGATGCAATCCCGAACCCAAACCTAGATAGCCATCCTCTACACATCACCCGTACCTGCCATCACACCGTGGGGATTACTAAATCGACCCTCTATCCGCTACACACCATCAAAGGCAGTCGCTGCAGATGACTTGCACATCGCCCTTATAAATTGTGGCATAGCCACCAGATAATTGTGACAAAGTCACCAGATAGTATTTCGTGACATTAGTCACCACATTCAGATTTTCTGACATGAGTCACCAGATATTGTGGTAAAAACCACCAGATCACTTCCCCTTTTCATAATCACCCATATGCCCAATGTGTCATACAAATCATGCGATTATCATGCCATACACCTTATTCCATATTCATATCAAATTCACATATGTGCCATAATCTAAATGTTCATAACATTTATTAACACAAAATTAAAGGTTACGTACCTGAATACTCTGTGTACCCTTAGCCACATTTTCATATTTTCGTTAACACATACGTAACATGAATACCATAAATCTATTAGGAAATTAGTGTAGGCCTACACACCTGGTTTACTAACGTGTTCACTGAATCCCGAATGACTACCGAGATCGATTGTACTCCTTCCTAAAAACCAATGTCAGAATCGGCTAGTCTCTAATACTCAATCTAGCCTTGGCCGAATTTTCATATTCCCTTACCTTGCGGATCTAAATCCCAAAATTTTCCCTTGTCATTGAAGTTGTCGAAATACCTACAAGCCTTATGTTAGATTTAATTCTAACATTTATTGAACTAAAGTAATTGGCCTTTGGCCTAGTATCATACTTCTCTTACCTTAGATAACTAAATCCTGAATGATCTTCTCTTGTAGTCGACTATAAACAAATCCCGAAAGACCACTCTTCAGACGCTAGCTACATACAAATATGAGTTAATGGCCCTATGAACATTCGGCCACCCTTAGAAATCAAGGCCAACCATTCGGTTTTGGCCACCAAAAGAGAAAGAAAGGAAAATCGATTGCTAAGGGAAAAAAAAGACTTACCACTATTAAAGCACCCTCAGAGAATCGGCTTCTAGATCCCAAAGAGAAAGGTTTCGGCTTGATGAACACAAGGGGGATTCGGCTTGATATTAACCCTTGAGAATTCAACGTTCTAGAAAAGAATGAAAGAGAAGAAATAAGGGTGAGGCTCAGAAGAGGTTCGGCTATAACTTCATAAAAGGAGAAAATATCCTTCGGCTTTTGATGATGGTTGAATCGTGAGAAGATGAAGAAGAAGGGAAAATAAGGTTTGAGAGGTTTCAGTTTCTAGTCACAAAAGAAAAGAGAAAGGGAATGGAGCTTTTAGAAGAGAGAAAAATAGCAAAAGATGCCTACCATTACACTAAGTAAATTCGGCACCTAGCTCCCCTTGTATGACCGAATTATGCACCCCCCCTTAGAGTCCCATATTTGACCACTTCCTCCCCTCTCTCCCTTATCCCTTGATCCCCTCCACCTTAGCCGAATCCTCAAACTCTCCAACCCCATCTATACCTCTTCCTTCTAGAGTCCACATGCCGTCCACTACCTCTCCTCCTTGCAACAAAATAAAACACCCATTTGCTTCCCTTGCCACTCAACCTAGGCTCCTTTGAACTGCTTGTAGGCGTCACTTACTAAGGCCCTAAGTGGTGCCTCCTTGCCACTTTAACAAGCCTATTTTGATGTCTAATTTCCCCTACAATTCCTCTTAAGGCCTATCAAGCTTAGCTCCCCTTGAAATACTTAGAATCCGATATTTTCTAAGGCATTTACCTACACTTTGAAGTTCTCAAGAATTCATACAACACATTCAAACACATATAGGCATGCTACTTCATACAATTAAGCAATAATGCACAAGCCCTAAATCCTGGATATTACAAAAATCAATAATGTAAGCCCGAAGCATATCTTCTAATATTTGAATTACTCGTTCAGACTGTCTATCAGTTTGCGAATGAAATGCAGTGCTAAAATTGAGCCTGCTACCTAGAGAATCATGTAATTGTCTCCAAAATCTCAATGTAAATCATGGATCCCGGTCTGAAATAATAAATACAGGAATACCATGCAGTCTCACTATTTCTCGAATATAAATCTCAGCCAGCTTCTGTAAAGACCAATCGGTTCTAACTGCTATAAAGTGAGCAGACTTAGTAAGCTGATCTACTATCACCCAAATGGCAAACTTTTTGCTTGCTGACAATGGTAATCCCATAACAAAATCCATTGTGATTCGATCCCATTTCCATTCTGGAATATTAATAGGCTGAAGTAAACCTGTTGGTACCTAATGTTTCGCTTTTACCCGCTGACATGTCAAACATTTACCAACATACTCAACTATATCTCTTTTCATTCCAGGCCACCAGTATAGTTCTCGTAAATCCCGATACATCTTCGTACCTCCAGGGTGCAAAAAAAATGGACTATCATGAGCTTCTCGAAGAATCAACTCTTTAAGTTCCAAAGTAACTGGAATATAAATTCGATTACGAAATCTCAAACAACCTTGATCATCAATACTGAAATTTTTTACTAGGCCACTCAATACCATCTCTCTGTTTTTCAACAACCTATCATCTTTCAATTGTGCTAATTTGATGTGATCAAATATTGCCGGCTTAATTCTCAACTCAGCCAAAAGACTCCCATCATCATTGATACTGAGCCATGCAAACATTGCTCTTAATTCTATTGCAGCTTTTCTACTTAGTGCATTAGCTACTACGTTTGCCTTTCCCGGATGATAATCTATAAACAATCATAATCTTTCAGAAGCTCAATCCACCGTCTCTGTCTCAAATTCAACTCCTTTTACGATAGAAAGTATTTGAGACTTTTATGATCAGTATATATATAACATTTTTCACCAAAAAGATAATGCCTCCAAATCATTAATACAAAAATTATAGCGGCTAGCTCCAAGTCATGAGTCAGATAATTACACTTATGTGGTTTCAACTGTCGAGATGCATAGGCTATTACTTTCCCGTCCTGCATCAGAACACAACCCAGACCATTCAAAGAAGCATCACTGTATAATACAAAATCCTTACTCGATTCTGGTAATGTCAGAACTGGTGCCTCGGTTAACATTTGCTTCAACGTGTCAAAGTTCTTCTGACACTAATCATCCCAAATAAAAGGAACGTTCTTCTATAGTAACTTAGTCATCGGCAAAGCTATCTTCGAAAATCCATTCACAAATCTTTTGTAATACCCAGCTAAACCAAGAAAACTGCGTACCTCAGATACATTCTTTGGTGCTTTCCATTGAACAATTGCTTCAATCTTTTTCAGATCAACTCTAATTCCATCTGTTGATACTACATGTCCCAGAAATACAACCTCTGGTAACCAGAACTCACATTTACTAAGCTTTCCATACAATTGCTTCTCCCATAGTATTTGTAGTACAATTCTGAGATGCTGATCATACTTTGACTTTGTCTTCGAATAAACCAATATATCATCAATAAAACTACCACAAACCGATCTAAGTACTGCTGGAAAATGTGATTCATCAGATCCATGAAAGCAGCTGGAGCATTAGTTAACCCGAATGACATTACCAAGAATTCATAATGACCATACCTCGTACGGAAAGCTGTCTTCGGTACATCACTTTCTTTTACTTTCAACTGATAGTACCCAGACCTCAAATCAATATTCGAAAATACTGAAGCTCCTTTTAGTTGGTCAAATAAATTGTCAATTCGAGGTAATGGATACTTATTCTTGATTGTTACCTTGTTCAATTGCGATAATCAATACATAGCCGTATTGATCCATCTTTCTTCTTAACAAATAATACTGAAGCTCCCCACGGTGAAATACTTGGTCTAATAAATCCACGGTCTAACAAATCTTGTAACCGTATCTTTAACTCTTTCAGTTCAATAGGTGACATACGGTATTGAGGCATAGAAATTAGACTCGTACCTGGATACACTTCAATAGCAAATTCAACTTTTCTGTCTAGCGGCAAGCCTGGTTACTCTTTAGGAAATGCGTCTGGAAACTCACAAATTGTTCTAATTTTACTACATTGGCTACTAACTGAATCTGAATTAATAACATAAGCTAAGTATGCTGTACAACCCTGTTGTAAGAACTTATTAACCTTCATTGCTAAAATAACACGTGTTGGCCCATTATTCCGAATCCCCTTTATCTCAATATTGTTACCATCATTAGTCTGAATACTGAACTTCTTCTTATAGCAGTCCAAAATCACACCATGTTCAGACAACCAATCCATACCTAATATTATATCAAAATCTCCAAATGGCATAATCAACAAATCAACTGGAAAAGTTTCATTCTAAATTTTCAACGGACATCTCGGACATACTTGATTTACTATTACTGTTTGCCCTAACGGACTTGACACTTCTATTGTCACACTAGACATTTCAGATTCAAATTTTCCCAATTCAACCAACTTTGAATTTATATATGAATGTGAAGATCCAGGGTCAATCAAAGCATAAATAGGCTCAGAATATAATAAAAATATACCTGTTACAATATCATGTGCATCACCATCTTCCCGGTTCGACTATATAAGCTCACGACACTCTAGCTTCGCATCAAGGGTCACTATGTCATTCCCCCTTCTTGTACCTCCTCTTCTAGATATTGATTCACCTTTGGTCAATCCCCTGCCTCTAGCTGTAGATTCCGATCTCTGTGATATCACAGGTGTAGCACTATTAGTTTTCAGATAGTCTCTGATGAAATGATCTTTAGAACCACATTGAAAACATCCTCTAGCTAATTTCCAACATTCCCCTCTATGTTCTTCCCACAGTGCTGACAATCTGAATTTTTATTTCCTGAGATGGACCTCTTACACTACAGGTGGACACTGTAGTTTGTTTTTCCCAATTTTTGTCTCCTCTATCTATTCGAAAACTAGATCTCCATCCACCTCTAGAATCTCGAGATCTTTTAGATGAAGGATTCGAACTCATAGTTCCCAGTACGTTTCCCAACTGATTTAAATGTTTCAGACTTTTTGTCTAGTCCTAAGACTTGCTCTACCATCTTGGCCCGCTCAATCAAATCAACAAATTCAGTGATTTGCTGGAACACTAATTGCAGTTTTATTTCATCTCTTAATCCCCGTAAGAATCTTTTAAAGCTATCGGCTTCAGTTGGTACGAACTCTGATGCATATCTACCAAGTCTTGAGAACTCTTGTTCATAGTCCACTACTATCATTTCACCTTGTTTTAGCGTAAAAAAATCTTGTTTCTTGTCTTCTATATACATATCCCCAATATACTTCTTTTGAAATTCTTTTTAGAATAAATCCCATGTTACCTGATCAGTCGGTAAATGTCGGATCACGAATTCCCACCATAGATATGTCTCACCCTATAATAAAGATACAGCACATAACAGACTTTCTCGTGACGTACATTTCAACTGCTGTAAAATTCTTTTTGTTGCCTCCATCCAATTTTCAGCTATGGAATAATGAACTCCTTTCAGACCCGAAAATTATGTGGCACCATATTTTCTTAGTTCCTTAATAGGGGCCCGTCTAGGAACAGGTACAGACGTGGCAGCAGGTACAGACTCCGCTATTCACTGAAGAGCATCAGTTAAAACCCTTACTACATCATAATCATTTCTACCTTTTTCATCTCTCTCCCTAATGTTCTCTCTTTTTACATTAGGAGGTTGATTTCTGATCAAATTTACACTGGGTGTAACTGACTCGATTTCATCTAAATCATATGATTCTTCATCCCCAGTGAACATTTCTTCATTTATATCATCAAGGTGTTCATCAAACATCTCTAATCTATAAAACAAAAACAATAAAATAGATCAGCATCCAAAATCCAGACTCAGTTTTGACTTGACATGTGGCATGTACTTCTAGACTTACTTTCGAGGTCGATTTAGTCCAAGAATTGGCTAAACTTGATAGCTCTATACCACTAAAATGTAACACCCCTTAACTCTAAACAGTCGCCAAAACAGGGTTATAAGGTATTACCGGAGTTAAACACTTGTAAACGAGTAAATTGAGACATAATTCAATGTTTCAATTTAAAACTTTTCAAATTTCATCCTTAAATCCCTAATAAGGACCTACAAGACCGAAAATATGATTAAGAAGTGATTTGGGATTAAACTAGGAAATTTGGAAACTTTTTCTTAAGAATAGGGGCACATGCCCGTGTGGCCTGAGACATGCCCGTGTGGCCTGCCCGTGCGGATCACATGGCCATGGGACCAGCCCATGGGCAATTCTGACTTGCTACACACGATCGTGGGACTAGCTCGTATGCGATTCTGACTTTGCCACACGGCCTGGGCACACGCCCATGTGATTTGGCCGTGTGAAAAATGCATTTTTCACTATTTTTAGGTTATTTTGACATACTAGATACACCTAATTCATACACAATCATTTACTTATAAATATTTATCATATAACATTCATCATACTTAAAACTTTTTAAGGATTTTATACCACATTTACAATCAAAATATAAAATATTTACAAATGACAAACACTAACCCTAGTACATGCCACATTTACCAAAAGATTGATGCATCACCAAAAATTGAGCTGAAGTCGATTGAATCAGATGCTAAGTCGAACTTATCTTGACCTAATCTGCACATGAAAAACAAACCGTATGCTGAGTATTGGAATTACTCAGTGGTACTATCATAATTCAATTTATAACAATGAACAAATATCATAAACATGCTTAGATAAATAACACATCATACATATAATTTCATACTAAGTTATTATATTTCCAATGTGACATTTTCAATATTTGAATTAATATCTCATCCATAGAATTCCAACTATTCATGAACCTTTGGTTCATCTCTTAATCACATATAAATATTCAACTCACATTTCAATAGGAACCATTCATGAACCTTTGATTTATGCCTTCAATCACATAGCATAATTTCATTTCTTATTTTATTTCACAATATCTCTTTCACTATTAATTCAATGGTTCAAATAATCAAATTTAGATGATTTTCACGTAATTACCCATATTAACATGACTCGGACTTTGGCGGATACATGGATCCAACCAAACACACCATACTGGCACCCAGTGCCTCATCGGATAGTTCGAAGCAATATAGTGACACCCAGTGTCTCATCGGCCTAATCGAAGTAAAGTGGTACCCCATACCTTATTGAATCTATCCGAAGTAAATAATGACACCCAGTGTCTCATCAACTCAAGGTCGAAGAATCCCTGTACTCTTCCAAATCCTATGGCATGCCAACTATATCCGACTCAGTCCAACTAGTTAATAGGGTATTGGTTCAAATATCAATTTCTCTTTCTCTTCCAAATGATCACAAATCAACCAAATTCAATTCATACAAATTATCAATTCAATCTCAATCTCATTTTCCATACACATTCATTGAAATTAAACATGTAATAATAAATAACTTGAATTATGATAATACAAACCGATATTTTCTCGAGCTACTCCTCGATCACTTTTTCCTTCCCCTTCGTATTAGACATCTCGATTTCCTTGTTTGCTATGAAAATTAAAATAATTATAATTAATTAATAACACACATATTTTATATAAAATAATAACTTTCCATGCAACTTTTACCTAAATCCCAAATTGTCCTAACCATTTTCATCTTCTTCCTTTTTACAATTCATATCCTTTCCTTATTCAATTTCCAACAAAACTTCAATATAACCATAATTTCAAGTTTCTTTCAATTTAGCTCATAAAACTCAAAACTTATAGCCTAGTTTACAATTTAGTCCTCCAATCAATTCTAAACACAAATTCTATCAAATTAATCCCTAATTCCATTATTTGTTCAACATAAACCCTACTAAAAATTCTATCATTTTTCAAAATTTTCACATAAATTCAAAAGCATTTTACTCTAGGACTTCAAAAACATTAAAATCACATGAAAATGACTTAATTAAACTTACCAAATAATCTCCAAGCACCAAAACCCTAGTTTTTCCTTCTTCTTCTTTTTCTTTTCTTTCCTTTCTCCAATTTCGTTTGTTTCTCTGTAACTTTCTATTCCTTTTTTTTTATTTGTTTTATTCAATTATTAAATATAAAATATCTATATAATAACCAATATATATTACATGTGTATTAATACATATAAATACACATGTATAAATTATCACCACACATTTGGCACTATCATATTTATTTAACAAAATAATATAATAAATATAATAAATAAATACTAATAATAATAATAGTCTTTTACTTAACTTATAAGTAAATACATATATAATATACATTTGTACTAATATTTTAGTTACACATGTATTTATTCTCTAACTTACACATGTCACTAATTTGGTTTAATAACTAATTTAGTCTTTTAACCTTTCTCTATTCTATAATTAAACTTGTATGCTCTATTTAATTTAGTCCTTTCTAATAATTACTTCAAATTAAACTAAATTCACTTACCAAAAATCTAATTCAACCCATACTAACTTCGTAAATATTTTTAATGAATATTTATGGACTTGTTTTCCTAAGATGGAGGCCCTAAACTCACTTTTCTGGTGCCTGTGGAATTTAGGTTATTACAATTTAGTTATGTTTAACGAAATAGAAATCCGATGATTATTCGAGCTTGTGCCTAGCAGGCTTTGTGCCATTGATTAATCAGGCCATGTGCTAGCAGGCTTTTCCTAGCAGGCTTTGTGCCGATGATTATTCGGGCTTTATGCCTAGTAGGCTATGTGCCGGTGTATTGAAAACTTGCATTAATTGGATAGTTGTAACACCCTGGTTTAGGGGCTAGGCAATTCGAGTATAATTCCAAGTGTTGGAAGGTTTTGGGTGTTTTGGATGTGTTTTAGAGGTTTAAGAATGCTTGGATGAAAGGGAAAGGCTTTGGAAAATTTTTGATTTTAGGGTCTAAAGGGAAATAGGGTGAAGGCCTTAAAAATAATTTGGGGAGTTTAGGACGCAAGAAGCGATTGGCGGAGTGGCTCTCATGCGCCACTTAGCGCTGAAGGGAGAAAGGGCTACTGTTCGAGGGGGGCAATGATTTTGGCGCTTTTATTTTGTTATTTGGTGATGGGCTAAGTAAGAAGGGTTTAAAATTAAATGTTGGGGCTTTATGGCATAAAATCAAAGTGGCGAAAGTGGCACAGGCGTTGGAGGAGAGGGTGCAAAGAGGGGTTCGTGTTGAACCATGTGAGTGGCATTTGAGTTTTAATTTTTTTATTCTTTTGGGCGCAGATTTGAAGGCATTGACGGCACATGGGGAGCTTCAAATAGATAAGGTTGAATTGGGGTTGTTTAGCTTTTGAATTCTACTGGTGGGTAATCTTGTTTTATTTATTTTTGATAATGGTGGGATTATTTTAATTAGTTTAAAATTAGTAAATAGGTGATAATGGTTGCTATTAGATTATTTTTTATTTTGAATTGGGTGGTATTGAGTGAATTTAGGAAGGAATTTTGGATTTGGTGGAAGTCATGGCCGAATGGGGGGGCCTTGGAGTGTTTAATCGGCTTTGGAGTCTTCTGGAGGAGGGGGTGCCGAATTTGCTATTTAATGGGCAGCTTCCTTCTTGAATTTCTTTTGACCCTTTAGCCAATGGTTAATCTCTTCTAGACCTTCATTTTCTTTTTCTTCTCATACTCTATTCTCACCAAAATCTGCTCCTCCTTCTCACCGCTTATTTGGCCGAAACTACTGTGGTCACTTAGCCGAATATTCCATTTGTTTCTCCACTTCATTCAAGCCAAATCACCCCTAAAAGCTTACCTTGGCGAACATTCCAACTCCATTTAGAGTCATTGTCAAAACATTTTGTAATGCATCAATCAACCCTAATCGAACGGTGGTTTCGGGACCACGAATCCAACCCGAGAAATATTTAAATATTATATTTAGTGCTTATTATATATGAATTTATGTGTGTGAAAGTTTTGTAGAAAAATTTTATCGTTTGAGTATCGAATTAGACAAAAAGGACTTAATCGCGTAAAATGTAAAAGTGGCATACTAGAGTGTAAAGTGCCTATTTGAGCATGGCTTTAATATGAAGCATTAAATGGGTAAATAACCCATTTTAAAAGTTAGTGGATGGCTTTTGACAAAAATATCCATAGTATATTTATTGGTTTTATTTTATATTAAAGGTTATATAAGTAAATTAATAAATTTCTTTATTATATGTTATAATAACATAAAATAAAGCCATGTTATCATCCATTCTCTTAAGGCCGAAAGTTGGGAAAGATAAAAGGGTTTTGTTCTTCAAATTTCGCAATTTGAGGCTTGATTTCAAGGTTAGTTTGATTTCTGCTTTTAGTAATTTTACGCTTTTGAGATCGTTGCTTCAACCGTAACGAACCCATGTTGTAATTTTTGAATCTAAGCATGCTTGATGTTCGCCATTGTTGTATTCATGTGGATTTTGATATTTGATGGTTTTAGATGAAAGATATGTAAAGGATTAATATGTTTTGTGTTGGAAGTTTTGATGAAATTGAGTTTTAGGGTTAAATTGTAAAATAAATTTTTAGAGGGCCTATTTGCAAAATAAATGAAATGTGAGGACTTGTAAGGTCCCTAGGAACATTCGCCCTTGCATATTTTTGGCTAATTTGGTGTATTTTGTGTGTTATGCAAATAGGACTAAATTGCAAAGTTGTGAAATTCTAGGGTAAAATAGTAATTTGCCCATTTATGTGCTTAGGACTAAATTGAGATGAATTGTGGTTGAATGAGCTAAACTTTAATGTGTTTTAGATCAAGAGCAAAGAAAAATGGAATTAGACCGGGAAAGTCGAAGGTTCTCGAATAGCCGATTCGCACTTTGACTATCGACAACGAGGTAAGTCCTTAAGCAAGTATAGATTATTGAATTATTATGAATGTACTAAATGATGTTATTAAATAAAGTTTTCTATAAACTCTTATGTTAGCCGAATGTGAAAGTTTTGGTATGGGATTGGTTGAAATTTTATATAAGTGATAGTGAATTTGAAATGAAATGTTGTTATATCTCTAAACGAGTTGGCATGTTAAAGTGACTTGAATAATGTGTGTTTTATGCTATTTTGGGCAGCATTACCGTAAGGTGTATAAGTTGGTAATTTCATATTCGGGCTTGTGCCTAGCGTGCTTAGTGCCTAGGTGACATATTTGGGCTTCGTGCTTCAGCGTGCTTAGTGCCTTGACATATTCGTGGCTTCGTGCCTAGCGTGCTTAGTGCCTATGACATATTCGGCTTCGTGCCTAGCGTGCTTAGTGCGGTGACATATTCGGCTTCGTGCCTAGCAGTGCCTTGTGCCGGTGTTTGATTTCGGCTTTAATGCTCAGCGTGCTTTATGCTTGATGTGTTTTACCAAGGAGAAACCAAATTGTGGTTCAAGGTAAATCGTAACTAATGTGCTTAGTAAAGGCTCGTATAAGTAAGTAAGGTTTGATATGTTTTAATGTTGCTAGAGTTTATTTAATGCCATGAGTACAAGTTGATATGTATATTGAGATTACGATTGATGTACACAAGTATTATGTGACCGAGTTTGAGCTTGAATGTGCTATAATGAATATTTGGTTTCCTAATAGTAGTGCTAAAGGTGTAAGAAATTTTAATATGTTAACATGGTTGAGATAAATGATTTAAATGATTAAGTAATTGAATGTAGTATCATTTTGAGCTTGGGACTTACTAAGCTAGTAAGCTTCTTTGTGTGTGTGTTTTGTCTACCTTTGTTTTATAGATCTTGAATCGAACTACTGTGCTCGAAGGATCATCCGTGAAGTCAACCACACTATCTACTTTCTTTTGGGTATTGAAAACTTGGTTTGTTATTTAAAAGGGCATGTATAGGCTAGATTGAACCATATAACTAATGTTTTGTAATAGTGTAAATATGCTAGCCATGCGAAAATGGCTAACTATTTTGAGATAACTTGTTTCGTGTTTTGATGATATTGTTTGATCATGCCATGAACTATTATTTATGCTTGATTATGGTTTAATCATGTGTGAGAGTGGTATTATTATTTGTGCATGTTAGATTATGATAGGAAAGACTTATTAATTGGTTCATGTTGGTGAGCTTAATATATGGTATATACATTGATAATGTTGGATTCATGATTCGCAAAGTATTAGATTCTTATTATTGAGTATATGGTATAGTATATGTTATGTATTGAGATTATCTAGGAAGACCGAATATGTAGTTAAGTGATTGATTTTGTGTATGTATTTTAAGAAGGAGAAATGGTATAATTTGGCATGATAATGAGGTAAAATGATGGATATGTATTTGATTGAGTATTGGCTATATAAGCTTGGTTGCTAAATGATATGTAAGGAATATGTTTCATGACTATTTTTGTTGTGAAACAGTTTTAGTTATAGCAGTGATGTGATTTTGAAAATCACCAAAATAGGAGAAATTGAATTAGAAAGTGAATAAGACATAGAATTAAAGTTTATTATGTCTATTTTGATATGAAAGAAACAAGTTAGGCAAAGGAATTATATATAATGAGATATTTAAGTTTTAGTGAGACTTGTCCTGAATGAATTCGTGAGTCCCTGTTCTGTCTTAGAAAAATTGTTAAAACTTGTACAAAATAATTATGGAGTATAGTTTATATGTTTAGAATCCTTAATGAGTATATTTTGATTGGAATATACAAGGACATTATTGAAATTTTGTGCAGTGAGATAACTGAGTTTTTGTAAAGATAGGTCAGAATTATCAAACAGTGAAATAAGGGTAACTTTGATGAATAAACTGTACTAATTGGCCACATGAAAAATTCTGGAAAAATTATGGTAAAAGTTATATGAGTCTAGTTTCAATAAAATTTACAGATCTAAATTTTGAGTTTTGTAACTCGAGTTATGGTAAATTTAGTCAGCCTGATGCAGTTGGACAGCTTTAAATTTTCATGCCCCAAACTAGTAGTCAAGACTAGTAATGCCCCATACCGACTCCCAAAGGTTTCGTAAGGTGTTACATTTATTGGTATCGAGCTACGGTTTAGTCGATTCTAGGACTACCGTAGTATGTAAGAGTCTAGCTATACATGCCTTTAAGTTGTATATATGATAGTGTGGTGACTTCGACAATTTCGATTGTATTTTATATAGTAAATGGATTCTCGATCCCGATAGAGTCAGAATGATGATGTGGAGAGTGTCGCTACCGGTCTCGCACATGGATCAGTGCCACTAGACTCTCAACCAGCCATTACGGGTAACCACGAGGAGAGGCTAAACAAGCCTTCTACCAAATGATGAATGAATGGTTTACCCATTTGTTCGTAATAATCCAACGGTACAACAACCTCCACCCCGAATAATCCAACTCCTGCATCTTCAAAGACTTCGATGATAGATCCAATGAGATCTAGTAGGCCTCTGCTGATAAAATTAGGAAATTTGGGGTAAGAATTCAAGGCTAATGATGATGATGATGCAGCGAAATGAAATGTGGCTTGATAACACTATTCGGCATTTGATGAGCTCTCTTGCACCTGCATTTAATGTTTGAAATGTGCTATATCTTTGCTTCGGACACCGCTTATCACCGGTGGAATACACTAGTATCGTGGTTCCAAAAGAAAAGTGACGTGATTTCTTCCGAATGAATTCGCAAGAAATATATCACCAGAGGTTCATCGACCGTAAACGTAAAGAATTTCTTGAACTAAAACAGGGCAAATGCAAAGGATCAATATGAGCGAAAATTTGTCAGATTGAGCCGATATGCCCGGGAGTGTGTATCTACTGAAGCCATTATGTGCAAAAGGTTTGAAGACGGTTTGAATGAAGATTTGAAGTTACTAGTTGGCATTCTTGAGATCAAAGAATTTGTGACACTAGTTGAGCGAGCTTGCAAAGCTCAAGAGCTTGGGAAAGAGAAAAGAAAGGCTGAGATAGAAGCTAGAGACACCCGTAAAAGATCGTCGGGTAAGAATTTTCATTCCACATCTAAAAAGTTTAGAGATGACTTCAGTCGACACAAAGCTACTTCAGATTCATTTAGACGTGATCGACCTCCAGTGGGTTCCCGAGCTACCTCGATGGCTAGTGTTGGTAACGCCCCACGTAATCGAGTTGAATGCAAACATTGTGGAAAATGGCATCCTGGTGTTGTAGAGTTCGTGACCGGTCTTGTTTTAAATGTGGATCCTCGCACCATTTTATTCGAGAGTGCCCGATGTTAATCGAGTCGAATACACGTAACTCTAGACCAAGTAGTGCATCAAGATGGGCGCACCACCCGCATATTCCGCAATGTAGGTGGTAGTCGAGAGGGACAAAGAACACAACAGATCGATCGAGGCTAGAGCTCCAAGAAGAGCTTATGTTACTCGAGCTAGAGAGGATGCCGCTTCTCCGATGTCATTATCGGGTACTTTCACCCTTTATGATACTACTGTGATTGCATTGATTGATCCTGGTTCGACCCATTCATATGTATGTGAAACTCGGTATTCAAGAAGACTCGCCAGCTTGAGTTCATCGAGTTTGTGATTCGTATCCAACCCTTTGGGTAGATGTGTGTTTGTTAATAAAGTGTGTAAAAGTTGCCCATTGATGATTCGGGATTTTGTTTCCCTAGTAGGCTATGTCTTGGTGTATTGAAAACTTGCATTAATTGGATAGTCTTCTTATATCAAACTTACTAAGCTTGTTGATGCTTATTATTATTTATTCTTGTAGGACCTTTGGATTGGATCGACTCTAAGCTCAACTTCATATCTCTAATTTTGGTTCATATTAGTTGATTTAAGTGGCATGTATTAGGAAAGGGTCTATACTAATATTTTGCTTGTTATGCTTGTTTCTAGTAAATCTGATTGCTTAATTAATTTTTTATAACATATATAAGAGTTTATAAGTCTTTTGTGTCAAATGATGATGATTAAATACCAAGTTGTGAATTAGCTTAGTTTTAAGTAGTTATGATGCTTAATTTTATAAGTCATGTTTGGAAATATGGGAGTTTAATATGTGCTTTGATTGGATCGACTCGGAAGCTCACACACTATCATCAACATCTCGGTAGTTATTTTGGTTCATATTAGTTGATTTAAGTGGCATGTATTAGGAAAGGGTCTATAGTACTTGAATATTTTGTATGAATGTAAATATTGGAAGTAACTTGTTATGCTTGTTTCTAGTAAATACAGCTTGAACTTGTTTACTTAATTAGTAATTCTTTTATAACATATATAAGTAGTTGTATAAGTCTTTTGGTGTCAAATGATGATGATTAAATACTTCAAGTATGTTATATGAATTAGCTTAGTTTTAAGTAGTTATGATGTGAGATGGTACTTTGTTGTGAATGACATTTATGAAAGTAAATGCCAGTAATTGAATGATATGTTTTGGTAAGAAAATTCAATGATATGTATTGTTGTAGATACTCTTAGAAGTTAGTTGATTATTTAGGCCCAAATTCTGTGCATGGTTATACATGTTTATATGTTGTCATTTGAGGTGCCTAAGGGCATATTGGTTGTATGATCTTATACCATGTTTGAATAACTAGAATATGCATGATTTTGGTGCCTTGACTTGTATATATGTGCAATTTTGTTTGTAGGCATATGCCAGTTTGGGTGAGAAAAATGGCTTGTAAAATAGCCTATTTTCATCCACTCGGGCATGTGTCTCAGCTGTGTGTCACACGGCTAGGCGACACGGCCATGTGTCCCTTGTAGCTTTCAAAAGGTTGCAAGCTAGACTATTACACGGCCCGGCATATGTGTGGGGTTATTTCGAAGGGTACATGGCCTAGCACACGGGCGTGTGGCTTGGCCATATGACCCAAGTTAGTGAGCTACACGGGCATGGATATGGGTTGAGACACAACCGTGTGTCCCTATTTCAAATGCCCACATAGCCTGAGACACGGGCATGTCTCTTGGCTGTGTGACCCCTGCAGCTTTGAAAATTTTTTGTTTCTTGAAAAAAATTTTGAGGTTTCAATTTAGTCCTAAATTGTTTCTAACATGTTTTTAGGGCCTTAAGAGCCCGTATAGGGACAATAAGCATATTTTTGTTTGGATTTAATATGATTATTGATATGATTTGAAATGTTTGAATTTATGTTCATTTGATTTGAAAACTCTGGTAATGATTCGTAACTCTATTCCTACAACGGATACGAGTTAAGGGTGTCACATTTATTGGTATCAGAGCTATGGTTTAGTTAGTTCTCGGACTAAACATAGCATGTACAGAGTCTAGAAATACATGCCACTTGACTAA
The DNA here is from genome assembly GCA_025506655.1 of Gossypium rotundifolium. Classification (NCBI taxonomy): domain Eukaryota; kingdom Viridiplantae; phylum Streptophyta; class Magnoliopsida; order Malvales; family Malvaceae; genus Gossypium; species Gossypium rotundifolium. The sequence goes on from CP106723.1 coordinate 123,990,539, forward strand.
CCGATGATAATGTGATAGCTTTTAATTATTTTGAATTATTTTTATATAGATAACAAGATGTCATCAGGTTCCAATCGAGTAGGTTTTGATAAGGTAGAAAGTTTTATTCCACCTACTGATGAGGAAAGCACGAGGAATGAACCTGGACCGTAAGGATCTAAGGATGTCACACTTGATGCATTTCCCCGTATGATGAACGACATGTATGATGCATACTTAAAGGTAAACTCTGTAGTTCCACAACCTCAATCTTCTCATCCGCAAGGTTCAAGTAAGCAATGTGTTCATAGAGTGTTAATTGATAAAGTTAGAAATTATTGAGCTCTTGAATTTTGTGGTAAAGTGAGTGATGACCCAACCAAGGCAGGGTATTGGTTAGAACATACTCAGAGGGTGTTAGATGAAATGTTGTGCTCTCCAGACGATTGTTTACGATGTACAGTATCATTGTTGGAAAAGGAAGCATTCCAATGGTGGTCCACACTAACTGCAGTGGTGCAGAAAAAAAAAGATTCAACTAGGACTTCTTTAAGTCCAAATTTTGAAAGAAGTATGTTAGCAAACGCTATTTGGAGCAAAAAAAGAAGGAATTTCTTGAGTTGAAGCAAGGAAGTAGATCAGTAGTAGAGTATGAGAGACAGTCGTTCAGCATAGCAAATGCTCGTGAGATAGTGCCTACCGAAGAGGATATGTGTGTACATTTTGAAGATGAATTGAAAGATGAGATTAAGATGCTAGTAGAAGCTTTAGAGATATGAGAATTTGTGAAAGTAAAAGACAAAACGAAGAAAAGAGGTGGGAATTTAGTAAACGTGGGGGATCTAAAGCTTTCTCAAATTCTCCACCGAAGAAGATAAAAGAATCCAGTAATAAGTTTTCTACTCCGTCAGGGTTTTCGGGAAGAGATCAGTTGAGACAAAATAGCAAGAGAACTCCAGCTCCTTTAGTAGCCAATGTGGGCAATATGAAGAATTCAAATAGAGTAGAGTTTAAACAATGTGGACAGATTCACTTTGGTGTCTGCAGAATTAACGACGGAATGTGCTTTAATTGTAGATCTCCTGATCATTTCAAAAGAGAGTGTCTAAGTCTAAATGAGCCTATTAAAGAGCATAACGAGAAACTGGTGACCACTTCTAATAGAGGTAGACGACCTAGAAATAGTGCAACGACAGGGGCCAACAGAGGTGGGGTTAAAGAATCAGTGACCAAATCTGAAGCCAGGGTTCCTGCAAAGACATATGTCATTCGTGCGCGAGAGGAAGCATTGACTCTTGATGTTATTGCGGGTACATTTTCTATCTTTAATGTTAGTGTGTATGTCTTAATTGACCCAAGGTCAACGCATTCATATATATGCACTGCATTAGTGATGGAAAAGAAATTATCTGTTAAATCTACTGATTATGGTATTCAAGTTACTAATCCACTAGGTCAAAGTGTGATAGTTAACTTAGTTTGTCGTAATTGTCCACTGAAAGTTAGAGGCTATGAATTCCCTACTGATTTGATGTTGTTACCTTTTCGGGAGTTTGATGTTATTCTGGGTATGGATGGTTACCATTCCATGATGTTGTAGTAAACTGTAGACAGAAAAGGATTGATTTGAAATGTTAGACAGGAGAAATGATTTCAGTTAAGTCTGAAAGTCCGAAAGATGTTGTTAGAATTATATTAGTTTTTTCTGCTCAGAGATTGATACGAAAAGGTAGCAAAGCGTTTCTAGCATATATTCTTGATACCAGAGATTAAGAATTGAAGCTAGATCAGTTACCAATTGTTAGTGAGTTTGCTAATGTATTTCCTGAAGACTTGCCGGGTATACCCCCTGATCGTGAAGTTGAGTTTGTGATTGACTTGATTCCTGGAACTACACTGATATTGATATCACCATACCGTATGACACCAACTGAATTAAAATAATTGAAAGTACAAATGCAAGAGTTACTCGATCGAAGGTTTATTCAACCGAGCGTATCTCCTTGGGGTGCACCTGTGTTGCTTGTGAAAAGGAAAGATGGATCTTTGGGATTGTGTATAGATTACAGACTGTTGAAAAAAATCACGATAAAAAATAAGTATCCTTTGCCACATATCAATGATATATTTGATCAATTGAAAGGTGTCATAGTGTTCTTGAAGATAGATATCAGATCCGGATATTATCAATTGAAAGTTAAATTGTAACATCCCGAAATTGGGCCTAGTAGGATTGGGCCTATTGGGCCTTGAGTACGGAAGCATTTAAAATTTTTGGAGAACAAGAGAATGGCTTTATTTCAAGTTGAACTTATTGGGAAGGTGATTTTGGAAAGTTACGGGGTTTCTAGGAAGTTTCGGGTTCAAGTTAGGCCATAGGAAAATTTTAGTGTTGAAGCACTTTAAGGAAAGAAGGTAAGTAGCATCAAGGCTTATGGAAATAAGTGTGCATTTTGCTAGCACAAGGAGTCTATTGGTAAAGGTGGAAAGTGGCGTGTGGAGTGTACTAATGGTCTGAGGTTCGAATCCCATCTAGTGTAATTTTTTATTTATTTTTTATGCTATTCATCCCTAAGTGTCAGCCATGAACATATATATAAGGCAAGGTGGACTTTATAATTATGGAATGGTGGCTAAGGTTTATGGTAAGGAGGAAGATAAGGGATAATGAAGGAAAGAATCATAAGAAAAAGGCAAGATAAGGGAACGTGTTGGCCTTTTTTGTGGGTGATGTTTTGGAAAGATTTTTGTTAGTCAACATCCACCCCTTTGGCTAGAGTACACACAATTTTGTTAGGGGGAAGGGAGAGCTGAATTTCTCTTTTCTCTTAAGATCATTTTGTTAGTTTTGGTGCATAAGAGGTACATTTTTCTCTTTGACCAATTGTGTCTTCTTTTCAAATTCATCTCCCTCTTTGTTTTGGCCGAAACTACCAAGGCACTTTCCTCCATCCATTTTTTTCTTTTGATCATTTCATCAACCTTTTATCTATTGTTAAAATTGACATTATCTTGTGATTAAACTTTCTTGTTCGATTCTCTCTATAGCCGAACCTATTAACACCCTACTTCTTCACCATTTCTTTTCCTTTCGCGTTGAATAATCTCTTCTTAATCGAATCGGTAAGTGATCGTATATCCCTCTTTTCATTTCTTTTTCTTTTTCTTCCAACCTGAATATAGGTGAAGGGGGTGTATTGTTTGGGTGATTTTTACTCAAGCCGAATAAGGTGTGGCTAATATTTGTTCTTGTGTTAATCACTTCTAAGGACTCGAAGTACTTTAACAGAGGGCTAATCGAACACCTATTCTTCGTAATAAGAGACTCGAATTGTTGGTAAGTGATATAGATTGTTATTCAATGGCAATACTTGGTTGAAGTTGTAAATTGGGCTTTGGACTAATTGTTGACCGATTGCACCTTTAGGTGCCGTGGAGGGTATCGTATTACGGATTTCGAATAAAGCGTGTAATCCCGTACCTTTTCGAATACATGTTTGAAATGGTGTGTAATCCCACACTTCTCTGAATATTTGCACGAAATGTTTTGTGATTTGGTCGAAAGATCAAAAAATCAGAAATCAGCATATGTAATTACTCAGGCGTGCGTATGTTCGTAGTGGAAACTATATTTTGCAATGAATTAGTTTTTAGTTAGCAGCAGTGACGTGAATTCGAAAAATCACGAAAAATAGGAGAAAGGGAATTTGAAAGTGAATAAGATATAAAATTAAACCTTATTGTTTCTATTTTTATATGAAAGAAACAGAGAAGGAAGAGGAATTTTATATTCTGTGATATTTTAATTTTAGTGAGACTGGTTCTGAATGACTTTGTGGTTCCCTATTCTATCTTGGAAAAATCATTCAAATTTGTAAAAAGTGAATTATGAGTTATAGTTTATATGTATAGATTCCTTAGTTAGTCTATTTTCAATAGAAATAAGTGGGAGCAATATATGAAAACTGTACAATGAGATATTTGGATTTAAGGTAAGAGAGGTCAGAACCATTGGTCAGTGAAACAGGGGAAACTTTAATGAATAAGCTGTACTAAATAGCTAAGCTAAAAATTCTAGAAAAATTGTAGTAAGAAGATATATGAGCCTAGTTTCAAGGAAAATTTACGGATCTAAATTTTGAGTTTCTTAACTCGAGTTATAGTCAATTTAGTCAACGTGATGCAGATGGACAGTTTCAATTTTAATGCCCCAAATTAGTAGTTAAGTCTGGGATTGCGAAATTACGAAAATACCCTTGGAGGGTAAATTACCAAAATACCCCTGGGTTACGAGATTACTGAATTACCCTCGATGGGTAAGATTATCGAAATGCCCCTATGGGCTGATTTACCGAAATGCCCCTATTGGTCGATTTGCTAGTTTGCCTTAGTGGGCCAAATTACAAAGTTTTATAATTGGTCGATTACCGTAATAAATTACTGGATTAATGATTATTGTTTATACATGTGGATATTATGTTTAATTATGTATGTTACATGTTACATATTGCATGGGTTGGGAAAAATTTTGAAGAGAAGTGTAGCCTGGTGGCTCTGCCACATTCTGATTCTGGTGGTTCTGCCACATATTCTAGTGGCTCTGCCACAAATTCTGATAATGGCTAAGTGCCAACCTAAATATGGCTTTGTGCCATCATGATTATGGCTTTATGCTAAACGTATTTACCCGGGGCTATGTGCCTAACATATGAATTAACGACTCTGTGTCGATCAATTTACCCAAGGTTGTGTGCCGATTATATTACCGTATATGATATTCTGGTGGCTCTGCCACAATCTGTATAGTGGCTATAATATCCTGATTTTGTGGGTCTGGTATGTTGCTTGGTTAAGTTGGTAGTTGAGACTTTGAGGTGCGGTAGGCTCAGGTTTGGGCTTAAATCTAGGTTAAATTGATTAAAAATAGTGTTAGTCTATAATTTAATTTAAATAGTTATGTTAGCAGTATGCTGGGCTGGTGGCCCAAAGTTGGAGGTGCTATAATGGGGCATTTAGGTGGCGTCACTTAGGAGGGTGAATTGGGCCTAGTGTGGCCGCATGGGGCCCAAATTGATGGGTCAAATTTCGGCACTCCAAGGGGGAGGGGATGGACGACACAATGGCTAAATTTAGGAGCTTTATTTCTTTTTATTTAAGTGATAAAATGTTGATAATTAAGAGGGAAGAGTTCGTTTTAAGGTGGCCTCTTCTAAAGGTAAGATAAGGATTAGGTTATCATGCAGGATGAGAGCTATCAGGAGGGAGAGAGTTGGCCAAAACTCCAACTCTGTGTGTGTGAGTATGTAGCTGAAATTATTAGCAAAGTATCGAGCTTTTCTTTCATTTTTCTTTTTCTTTCTCATCTCTTCTCTCTGGCCGAAATTCCTTTCTTTCCTCTTCTCATACTTTTTTTTTCTTCTAGCCGAAACTCCTTATCACTTTTCTCCTCTCCATTACACTTCTAAAAGCCGAATACTCCTTGTGCATATCATCTTCTTCCCATAGCCGAATCTACAAGGGTGGATTTTTCTCGAAGGTGCACCATAAGCGAGTACTCTCTTTAATCTGGTGAGTTTTGGGATTTTGTTTCTCTGATTTCTCTATTTTCATTAAGTTGCTAACCCAAACCATTTGTTCTAAGGCTGTCGATTTCCCTCTCTGTTCTAGAAGTTTAATCGTCTTCAAAGATCGATAGAGTGCCGATTTGTGGAAAAGTCAAGGTAGGTGGCGTTCGGTAGAATGGCCTTTCTTGTCCCTTTCTTTTGGTCAATATCATAAGGTGTTTGGTTGGTTGTAATCATGATTTGGTTTAATATTTTGGGCTTGGCGAATGTAGGTAGGAAGGTGAACTTTCTTAAAGGCTTTTCGGGATCCAAAAACTAGGTAAGAGTTTCGTTTAAACACTATGATTATTGATTAGATCTCATCGGTTTGATTGGTTTACTGACCAAGGATTATTATGGACTAGAATAGCGATCAAGCGGTAGAGGGTTGGATCTGTAAACCCAATGCAAAAATACAAGAAGCGATCTGTATGTCGAGTCGCGATTGGCCATTCGGGTGTGGGCCAACATCGGAGTTAGTAGTAGGCCAATAGTGGTAGTCTCGAGTGATGATGGCGTAGAAGCGATAAAAGCGTTAGTACGAAAACCGGTGTGTAACTCTTACACTTTCTTTACAAAATATGTTAAGCTGTTATGTGTTGATAAAAGCGAGTGGCGGCTATGATTACCAAATTACCCTTGTAGGTAAAAGCGAGGATGCCGGGTAAGTTGTTATGATTTCTCGTGTTGATTGTGATCTATGAGAGCATGATATTCTGTATACATAATTTTTTGTATGTTAAGCATGATCATACTGATATTGTTACCATAAATATGTGTTACGGGTAATGAGAGGAGGGGGAGTATGATCTATCAGACTATCACCAGTGATTTGGTATCACACAGTGGGTTGGCCCCACATATTATAAAAATTGTGACTAAGTCTCAGTGGTTTGGCACCACCAGTGGTTTGGTACCACATATGTAATTTTTGTAACTACAGTTACCAGTGGTTTGGCACCACCAGTGGTTTGGTACCACAAGGGGCAGATTTGGGAGACATGGATGGATACCTAGGTTGATGGGTTGCATGACATGCATATTTGTATTTGAATCTGTGTAAGAGCATGTTTTCATTTGGGATGGGGACTTACACACTGAGTCTAGGTGACACACTGACTTACAACATGGGCTTGATAATAGACTAAGCAACAATCTCAAAAACATAAAAATCATCAAAAACTAAAGTCAAAACATACCTTAATTAAAGTTTGCAAGTGCTGAATGTGTGAAAGCTTTTAAACCTTTACTTTCTCTTGTGTTTTCGGTGGAAGGATGAACATTATGGCTTAATTTCATATCATTTTATCATATTAAACATAATAATACAATTTTACTATATTGCTCTTCATCAAATAACAATTAAAACATATATACACAAGGTTATATTTGTCCAACAATAATCCACTATCTTAAAAATGGTTTAATTGCCTCATAAGGCCACAATATTTAAAAGCCACAACACATAGGTGCTTCAACAATTAGCATGCAAATTTTGCATTTTATGCACTTTAATCCTCTCCTCAAATTAAACACTTTCACACATACTAATTCACATATCAAAAGCACAAAAAATAATATTAAAATATTTTTCTCTGACTCAGAATTGTGGTCCCGAAACCACTATTCTGACTAGGGTCTAAACCGGACTGTTACAATTCTCCCCCTTAGGGATTTTCATCCGCAAAAATCTTACCGTTAAACAGATTTGAATATTGCTGTCTCATTGAATTTTCAGGCTCCCACGACTACGCCGTGTTGATGCCACAACACTTTCACTAACGAAATTTTCCTATTTCTCAACTCTTTCACTTCACTAGCTAGGATACAAATTGGTTCTTCCTCATAAGTAATATCAGATCGGATTTCAATTTCAGACTGAGAGATCACATGTGACGGATCGGATCGATATTTATGGAGTATGAAACACCCCAAACCCGGCCCACAAGCCCTGACCGGATCTGGCATGCTCCTTGAGTAAAATATAGCTAAACATTGTTCTGTCACTTTAGAAAAATTAGTGGTTTTAAAGAAATTGGATTTGAGTTGTGATCAGGTTGAAAACCGTGTTGTTTTTGAAGTTTGTATTGAAACATTATTATCATGTGTTCAAAAATTTCAAGTTAAAAGAAATTTCGAATTTTAGATGTTTAGGTGTCAAAACAATTGAAGTTGTTTTACTGAAAATGGTTAATCATTTGTTTGATGTTGTTCATATCATAATAAAAATTAAACCACAAAATAAAATAGTTAAATAAAATGGCCTTATTACAACAAAATAAAACCCAAAATAAATTCAAAAAAAAACATAATATGAAATTGAAAATCTTTGAAATTTGAACATGGCCACCACTAAGTCTCTGCCCACCCGGTCCATTTACTGAGTATCACCTGCAAAATGTTAGCCAACGAAGGGTGAGTCAACAGACTCAGTGTGTAACAACCATCACAGATACCCAGTCGATCATAGCATATTATATCAAATATAAGCAATGATGCAACCCAAACCCACCTAGATATCCAACCTCTACACATCACCCGTACCTGCCAATCACACGTGGGGATTACTAAATCGACCCTCCATCCGCTACACACCATCGAAGGCAGTCGTTGCAGTCAACTGTACATCACCCTTATAATTGTGGCATAGCCACGGATAATGTGACAGTCACCAGATTCATAATATGTGACACAAGTCACCGGATAATGTGGTAAAACCACGTAACACTTCCCTTTATCATTATCACCCATATGCCCATGCAACATAATGTAACATACAAATATCATGCAATATACCTCACCCTATGGCCATATCAATATTTCTCATATTTTCTTATCATAGTTTATAAACTTTATTAACTGTGAGTTAGGGGTAATGTACCTGAATGCACTGTACCATTGAATGGTACCCTTAGCCATGTTCTTCATATTTCCATTAACACATATTTAATAGTAACAATATTAATCTACCAGGAATTAGTGTAAGGCTACACACCTGACTATTCGTAGATCTAAGCGAAATCCCGAGCGAAATCCCGAAACGTTTGCTTTCCCCCTTCCTATAATCGGTCAACACTAGTTAGTGACCAAAAGCCTATTCGGCTCAACTTAGAAATCCCGAAGAATATGTCACATAAAGATATCACCTTACCTTAATGCCGATTTGGTTTCCAACCAAATCCGAACTACGTGATGATCCCTCCTTACAATCGGCCAAGCACTAATACACACAAACAATTAGCCTTGACTTTTGAATGAATAAGAAACAAATCAAAACACTAGAACCCTTACCTAGATCGACCACTAAGTCCAGAAGATCTACCAATCAGTTGTACTCCTCCCTAAAATCCATAGTTAGAATCGGCAACCTTTAATAAGTAATATGGCCTTTGGTCGAATATCACAACTTTCTTACCTTGGATATCCAAATCTCGAAAGATCTCCTTCTAATCATTGGCTACAAAGATCCTGAAATCTCCCTTCATAGTTTTGGCCAAAAGTATAAAAAGGAATTAGAGTCTTTAACTTTCGGCTAAACAAAAGAAAAAGAAGAGAACTCAACTAACTGTTAACCCTTACCGAAATCGATTGAACACCTTTTTTTGGAACACGGAGAGATTCGGCCACAATAGAAGGTTGATTGGCTTTGAGAAAGAAATAGAAAAAGAATCGGTTCAAAAGGGAGTAAAGATGAAATCGGCTATAGAGAGTGATGGCAAAAGAGGTGAGATTCGACTTTTGATCTAGTGGACAAATCGGCTTCAAAGGTTAAAGATGCAATCGGCTATGGTCTAGTGTGTTTTGGCATTTTAATGATGTAAGAAATCATGAGAAGAAAAGAAAAGAGATCGAAAGTTGGTGTGGTTCGGCTTTGGTGAGAAGAGGAAGAAAGAGTGGTGAGAAGAAGAAGAGAAGAGGAATGATGGTGAGGCTCAGTTAAAATTCGGCTTAGGGAGTTTTGACTACTAGGTGGCCGAATTTGTCATCATGAAAGTCCTTTAGCCGGCCAACTCTCCTTCCCTCATCCAAATCCCCCTTTTCACTCCTACTTAGCTGAATCTTTAAGCTATTTGACCCAATGTACACTTCATCCATGAAGTGTCCTTGTGCCATCCATCACTACATCTCCTTGCTGAAAATAAAAGCTCCAAAACGCTTCCCACCTGCTCGAACCTAGGTCCCCTTACACCCCCCTGTATGTCAGCGACTAAGGCCCTAAGTGGCGCCTCTTTGCCCTTACCGACTTAGTACTTGTGTCCTAAGCCACACAATAAACTCTTTAAGGCCTAGCTCCTTAGTTCCCTTTTTAGGCTTAAAATCGGATATTTTTCTAAGGCTTCTACCTACATCCCAAGGTTCTGAAGCCCCAAAACACATTCAATTCACACACAAGCATGCTACCACACGATTTAAGTAAAAATGCATAACCCTTAAATCCGAATATTACAGTTCTACCCCTTAACATAATTTCGACCTCAAAATTACACGGCTAAAATAAGTGAGGGTCTTCTTTGTCGCATTGCTTCCTCTGGCTCCCATGAAGCTTCTTAGATCCATGGTTACGCCATAACACTTTGACTAGAGGAATTGATTTCCTCAAGCACCTTCATATCCCATTCCGTAATCAATCGGCTCTTCCTCATAAGATAAATCTGGTCTTAGCTCCACCTCCTCAACCGGTATTACATGAGATGGATCTGATCGGTAACGACATAGCATCAAAACGTGGAACACATCGTGCATCTGCTTTAATTTTGAAGGCAACTCTAACTAATATGCCACTGGTCCAACCCGCTTCAAAATCTGATAAGGTCCGATAAAACTGGGACTTAACTTTCCCTTGTGACCAAATCTCATCACCTTCTTCCATGGAGAAACTTTTAAAACACTTGATCTCCTTGACAGAACTCTATCTCTTTCCGCTTAAGATCTCGTGATATGACTTACACTTTGCCGGATGCCTCCTTCAACTGTGCTGAATTACCTTATCCTTTTCTTGGATTACGCCACAATCTACGGCCCCAAAACATGACGTTCTTCCAATTTTGTCCAACACGTAGGAGTGTTACACTTAGTCCATCTGATTCTTCGTGCGGTGCCATCCTAATACTTGCTTGATAGTGTTATTATCATAAATTTCGCTAAAGGTAAGAACTCCTCCCAACTTCCTCTGAAATCTATCACGCAACATCTCAACATATCCTCTAGCACTTGAATTACCCGCCAGGATTGGCCGTCCATTGCGGATGGAATGCCATACTGAAGTTCAACCTGGTGCCCAATGCTTGATGTAGTGCTTTCCAAAATCGAGGCGTAAACCTCGGATCCCTATCCGAGATAATCGATTCTTGGCACTCCGTGCGACCTCACAATTCTGCGACATACAATTTTGCCAATCTCTGCGGGAATAGTCAACCCAAGACCGGTATGAAATGTGCAGACTTCGTCAACTGATCTACTATCACCCATACCGGGTCCTTCTTAGTAGGAGTAAGGGGAAGCCCACTAACGAAGTCCATGGTAATTCTCTCCCACTTCCATTACGGAATCTTTATCGGTTGAAGCAAACCTGACGGTACTTGGTGTTCAGCCTTGACCTGCTGACACGTTAAGCATTTCCCTACAAATTCAGTAACTTCTCGCTTAAGGCCAGGCCACCAAAACTGATCCCGTAGATTCTTGTATAACTTACTTCCTCCAGGATGCATAGCATAAGGGCTACTATGCGATTCTTGAAGAATTTTCTGCCTTAATTCCTCATCCTTTGGCATACAGACCTTGCCCCAAAAACATAGCACTCCATCACCGTTTACACCATAGTCTTCCAACTCCCCGTTTTGTACTTGTAGCAGCTTAGCATTGAGTTCGTAATCTAACACCTGTTTCTCCTTTACCTGACTTAACCATGTCGGCTTTACTTGCAACTCTGCTAACAAACTTCTATCATCATAAAGGCTAAGATGTGCAAACATCGCCCTTAGATCCAACACCACTTTCTGACTTAGGGCATCTGCCGCCACATTCGCCTTGCCCGGGTGATACTCTATTGAGCAATCATAGTCTTTCAACAACTCCACCCACCTGCGCTGTCTCAAATTCAGCTCCTTCTAAGTCAGCAGATACTTCAAACTCTTGTGGTCCGTGTAAATCACCGACCTTTCTCCATACAAGTAGTGCCTCTACACTTTTAGAGCGAATACTATTGCCGCCAACTCCAGATCATGTGTCGGATAGTTAACTTCATGTGGCCTCAACTGCCAAGACGCATAAGTGACCACTTTCCCGTCTTGCATAAGGACACATCCCAATCCTGTATGAGAAGCATCACAATACACCACGAAGTCTTTCCCTGCTTTCGGCTGAATCAAAATCGGAGCCTCAGTCAATACTCTTTTAAGCTCCTCAAAACTCTCCTGCTGCTTATCCGCCTATACGAAAGGTACCTCCTTTCTCAACAACTTCGTTAGAGGTGCTGCTATTGTCGAGAACCCTTCAACAAATCTCCTGTAGTAGCCTGCTAACCTCAAGAAACTACGAACCTCAGCCACAGACTTAGGTGGTTTCCAATCTCATACTGCCTCAATCTTCCGAGGATCCACCCTTATTCCTTCCACAGATACCACATACCCTAAGAATGTAACTTCCTTCAGCCAAAATTCGCACTTGCTGAACTTGGCATATAGCTTCTTTTCCCTTAACACTTGTAACACCACCCAGAGATGCTCATCATGTTCTTCCTCAAACTTGGAATACACTAGGATGTCGTCTATAAACACTACGACGAACCGATCCAAGTAGGGTTGGAAAACCCAGTTCATCATATCCATGAACGCAGCTGGGGCGTTCGTAAATCCGAACGGCATTACTAAGAACTCATAATGCTCGTACCACATCCGAAAGTCGTCTTATGGATATCCTTCCTTCACCTTAAGTGATGATATCCTCGACCGTAGATCTATCTTTGAAAATACCACGGCCCCCTTAAGCTGATCGAACAAGTCGTCTATCCTCGGTAATGGGTACTTGTTCTTGATGGTCGACTTATTTAACCGCCAGAATCTATGTATATACGCATAGTCCCATCTTTCTTTTTCACGAATAGGATCGGTGCTCCCCATGGAGACACACTAGGTCGAATAAACCCACGATTGAGTAACTCTTGGATCTGGGTTTTAAGCTCTACTAACTCCTTTGGTGCCATTGATGCGGAGTGATTGACACAGAGAGTCGCATTTGCAATAAATCAATTCCAAACTCCACCTCCCATCGTCCGGTAACCCAGCAGACTCTTCCTAAAGACATCCACGAATTCCCTTATGATTTTCACTCCACTAACTCCTTCTTCATTTGCATTCAAAGTACTAACGAAGGCCAAAAATTCCTTCACCCTTTCCGAACCATCTTATCAGCCTTTAATGCGGAGACTACGTTAGCCAAATAATTTCTTCTTTCTCATATCCAAATAATTTCTTCTTTCTCATATCATAATTATCTCCTCATCCTCCGGAGTCCTCAACTCCATTCACTTAGCTGTGCAATCCAATTTAGCAGATGTTCCACTAGCCAATCCATGCCTGGAATAAGATCAAATTCTCCGAATGGTAGTTCCATCAAGTCGGCAGGAAATACCACTCCCTGAATCTCTAGGGGCACACTCCGGAATATCCTATTCACCACTGCCGTTTGACCTAACGGGCTCACTACAGTCATCTCCCTAACAGACAGTTCAGATACTACACCTAGTGTTTCAGCTACTCTACATGCAACATATGAGTGGGTCGAGCCAACATCAATTAAAGCAAAGTAAGGCTTGTCATCTATAAGGAACGTACCGGTTATGACGTCCGGTGCGTCACCATCCTCCCTCCGATGAACTGCATACACCAGACCCGGTTGTCTCACCTCTGTGTTACCAACACCTCTGCCCGGTGTTCCCCGACCCCTTCCAGAACTATTACCTTTGCCAACCGGACCACAACCCCGCGGTGGCTGTTGTCCACCTCTTCCAGCCTGATCAAGACCCTGACTTGTTGGTCGGCTCCCGTCTATTTTCATAGGACAGTCCCTAATCATGTGATCCTTGGATCCACACTTAAAACATCCCCCTGTCTTCTTCCAACACTCTCCAAGGTGCATCTTTCCACATTGAGCACAAGTGCAGTCTTGTCCTCCCATAATGTACTGGCGACCTCATGCCCATCAACTCTAGGTCTCTTTTGAGCGTTTTGGATGACCACGATAATCCAAAACCTCTCTTTTTTCTATTCCTATCGAAATTCTATCTCACAGATTCCTTAACCCCTTCGGCTACCTTAGCCTTCACCAACACGGCAAACTCTTGCTTCTGCTGTGGAGCTATCAGTAATCTTAGGTCATCCCTCAATCCGTCCTCAAACCTGACACATCGTTCATGCTCCGTAGCCACGATGCCTCGAGCATACCAGCTCAGCCTTAAAAATTCTGCCTCGTACTCTACTACGGACTTATTCCCCTGAACCAGCCTTAGAAATGCCTCTGCGCATCAATATAGCTAGTCCCAATATACTTCTTCTGACACGCCACCTTAAAATACTCTCAAGTAAGATCATCCGCTGCGGTACTATCCCGAACTGTGAGCCACTACTGGTATGACTCATCGTGGAGAAGCGATACCACTCCTTTCAGTTTCTCCTCAGCATTCAGATCCAAATCGTCCATGATTCGCTCTGTCGCCTCCAACCAATACTCAACCATATTGGGCGCCACACCAGATACACCTCGGAATACCTCAGGTACAGACTTCCGAGCTCCCATGTCTCCACCTACTCCAGCCACCCTCTCAAGAACTCGCAAAGATCGCTGTGATATCTGCATCATCCCCGTCGATCCTCGATATTCAACACGGCGGTGGTGGTGGTGGCATCTCATTCTCGGACCCTTGACCAAACCTAACGGGTTCCGATACGGTCATTCTGCCTCTACCACACCATCGCACATTACGACCACGTCCCCTAGAACTCATTCTTTCGAGTTACGTTTATCTGATTAAAAATTTTATGAATCATTATTTCTTTCCACTGGTTTATCGCGAACATGTCTTATGATTAATAGTTCTAAAAGTAGTTCTTTCAATTCATACACACTACTACGCCTCAAGTTCATTCATTCAATCATCAACATTCATGAAATCGCATTCATTACTGAAAAGTGTTGTGGTTGTATTTGTTGTTGTTTTCCACCACCGTGGGTATTTTCATAATTTTATCCTCTGGGTATTTTCGTAATTTTTCAAAATAGGGTCCTTGGTGATTTTGTGAAATAGGGTGTTCGGTAATTTTGTAATCCGGGGTACTTCATAATTTTAAAAATTTAGGGTATTTCGGTGATTTTGGAAATTTAAGGGTATTTAGGTAATTTTGAAAATCTAGGGGTATTTCGATAATTTTGAAAATCTGGGGGTATTTCGATAATTTTGAAACTAAGGTTTTTATAAAACAGTGTAGCTAGTCCCTTTCGGGTTTTAATTGTTGGATTTAGCCTGTGATTAAGTCTTCTTGGTTAGGGTGAATCGTCACTATGCACTAGGTAGGATTCGAGCGAAGAGGAGGTGAGTCACTAGGATCGCTTAAATACCAAGCTCCCCTGAATCCAATCCTAGACATCGCATGTGGTTGCCACACCCTTAACTCAAATGACTCACTCATGTGTTTGTTTGATTAGGCTTTAAATTTTTATGTAATTATGTGTGGGAGTAAGCTAATCCTAGAGTTCAATAGCTCCTAATCTACTAATCTACGTCCCCGTATTACCCACATACAAATAACACAAAGAGTTAGGGGTACTTACGATGGACTTGGTAGGAGACTCGGTGCCATGCGGAAAACCTGCTCATCCTTTAGTAAAACTCAATTTCAAAATAAAAGCATTTTTGGGCCCAAAAGCCCTCAAGGCCGAGTTTTGAACCTGGCTCTGATACTAAATTGAAACACCCCAAACTAGGCCCACAAGCCCTGACCGGATCTGGCATGCTCCTTGAGTAAAATGTAGCTAAACCTCGTTCTGTCACTTTAGAAAAATTGGTGGTTTTAAAGAAATTGGATTTGAGTTGTGATCAGGTTGAAAACCGTGTTGTTTTTGAAGTTTGTATTGAAACATTATTATCATGTGTTCAAAAATTTCAAGTTAAAAGAAATGTCGAATTTTAGATGTTTAGGTGTCAAAACAATTGAAGTTGTTTTACGAAAAATGGTTAATCATTTGTTTGATGTCGTTCATATCATAATAAAAATTAAACCACAAAATAAAACAGTTAAATAACAATGGCCTTATTACAACAAAATAAAACCCAAAATAAATTCAAAAAAAAACATAATATGAAATTCGAAAATGCTGAGCTGAGCATGGCCACCACTAAGTCTCTGCCGACCCGGTCCATTTACTGAGCATCACCTGCAAAATGTTAGCCCACGAAGGGTGAGTCAACAGACTCAGTGTGTAACACCATCACAGATTCCCAATCGATCATAGCATATTATATCACATATGAACAAATATAAGCAATGATGCAACCCAAACCCACTTAGATATCTAACCTCTACACATCACCCGTACCTGCCAATCACACTGTGGGGATTACTAAATCGACCCTCCATCCGTTACACACCATCGAAGGCGGTCACTGCAGTCAACTGCACATCACCCTTATAATTGTGGCATAGCCACGGATAATGTGAAAGAGTCACCGATTCATAATATGTGACACAAGTCACCGAGATAATGTGGTAAAAACCACCAGAACACTTCCCCTTTATCATTATCACCCATATGCCCATGCAAAGATACGTAACATACAAATATCATGCAATATACCTCACCCCATGGCCATATCGATATTTCTCATATTTTCTTATCATAGATTATAAACTTTATTGACCTGTGAGTTAGGGTAACGCATACAATGCACTTGTACCATTGAATGGTACCCTTAGCCATGTTCTTCATATTTCCATTAACACATATTTAATACTAACACTATTAATCTATCGAGAATTAGTGTAGGGCTACACACCTGACTATTCATAGATCTAAGCGAAATCCCGAAACGTTTGCTTTCCCCCTTCCTATAATCGGTCAACACTAGTTAGTGACCAAAAGCCTATTCGGCTCAACTTAGAAATCCCGAAGAATATGTCACATGAAGATATCACCTTACCTTAATGCCGATTTGGTTTCCAACCAAATCCCGAACTACGTGATGATCCCTCCTTGCAATCGGCCAAGCACTAATACACACAAACAATTAGCCTTCGGCTTTTGAATGAATAAGAAACAGATCCGAAACACTAGAACCCTAACCTAGATCGACCACCAAGTCCCGAAGATCTACCGAATCAGGTTGTACTCCTCCCTAAAATCCATAGTTAGAATCGGCAACCTTCAATAAGAAATATGGCTTTTGGCCGAATATCACAACTTTCTTACCTTGGATATCCAAATCCCGAAAGATCTCCTTCTAATCGTTGGCTACAAAGATCCCAAAATCTCCCTTCATAGTTTCGGCCAAAAGAATAAAAAGGAATTAGAGTCTTTAACTTTAGGCTAAACAAAGGAAAAAGAAGAGAACTCAACTAACTGTTAACCCTTACCGAAATTGATTGAACACCTTTGCTTAGAACACGGAGAGATTCGGCCACAACAGAAGGTTGATTGGCTTTGAGAAAGAAATAGAAAAGGAATCAGTTCAAAAAGGAGTAAAGATGAAATCGACTATGGAGAGTGATGGCAAAAGAGGTGAGATTCGGCTTTTGATCTAGTGGACAAATCGACTTCAAAGGTTAAAGATGCAATCGATTATGGTCTAGTGTGTTTTCAGCATTTTAATGACAGCAGAAATCGTGAAAAGAAAAAAAAAGAGATCAAAAGTTGGTGTGGTTCGGCTTTGGTGGGAAAGAGGAAGAAAGAGTGGTGAGAAGAAGAAGAGAAGAGGAATGATGGTGAGGCTCGGTTAAAATTCGGCTTAGGGAGTTTTGGCTACGGTGGTGAATTTGTCATCATGAAAGTCCCTTGGCCACCAACTCTCCTTCCTCATCCAAATCCCCTTTTCACTCCTACTTAGTGAATCTTTAAGCTATTTGACCCAATCTACACTTCATCCATGAAGTGTCCTTGTGCCGTCCATCACTACATCTCCTTGCTAAAAAATAAAAGCTCCAAAAGGCTACCCTTGCAGCTCGAACCTAGGTCCCCTTGCATTCCCTGTGGCGTCACTGACTAACACTCTGAGTGGCGCCTCTTTGCCACCTTACCAGCTTAGTACTTGTGTCCTAAGCCACACAATAAACTCTTTAAGGCCTAGCTCCCTTAGTTCCCCTTTTTAAGCTTAAAATCAGATATTTTTTCTAAGGCTTCTACCTATATTCCAAGGTTCCTGAAGCCCCTAAAACACATTCAATTCACGCACAAGCATGCTACCACACACATTTAAGTAAAAATGCATAACCCTTAAATCTCAGATATTACAGAGCATCAAAACATGGAATACATTATGTATTTTTGCTACCTCAGGTGGCAACAATAATCTATACACAATTGGCCCAATGCGTTCAATAATCTCATACGGTCCGATGAACCTCAGACTCAACTTGCCTTTACGTTCGAATCGGAGTACTTTCTTCCACGGAGATACTTTCTGAGACACTTTGTCACCGATTTCAATTTCAATCTCTTTTCTTTTCAAGTCTGCATAGGATTACTGTCGATCAGACGCTGCTTTCAGACTGTCTCAGATCACTTTTACTTTCTGTTCAGTGTCTTTTATCAAATCAACCCCGTTTATCTTATTTTTACTAAGCTCAGTCCAATATAGAGTTGTTCAACATTTACGTCTGTACAAAGCTTCATAAGGTGCCATTTTAATGCTCGACTGGAAACTATTTATATATGTAAACTCAATCAGTGGTAAGTACTGTTCCCACGAACCATTAAACTCAAGGATGAAACATCTCAACATGTCCTCGAGAATTTGAATAATTCGCTCAGATTAACCATCTGTCTGCGGGTAAAAAGTGATATGAAATGCAATTTCTTGCCTAAAGCTTCTTATAATTTCTTCCAGAACATTAATATAAACCTCGGATCTCTGTCTGATACAATAGACAACGAAACCCCATGCAATCTCACAATATCAGAAATGTAAAGCTCAGCTAACTTATCAAGTGAGTAATCAGATCGTACCGGAATAAAATGGGCAGATTTCGTCAACCGATCAACTACTACCCAAATCGCATCTTTCTTTTTCAGAGTCAAAGGCAATCCAGAAACAAAATCCACCGTTACTCTATCCCATTTCCACTTAAGAATTAGAACCGATTGTAACAACCCAGACAGAACCTGATGTTCAGCTTTAGCTTGCTGACGATTAAATATTTCGACACAAAGTCAGAGATATCTCGTTTCACATTAGACCACCAATAGTGTTGCTTCAGATCATTATACATCTTCTTACTAGCCTGATGAATAGATAGTCGACTGTTATGTGCTTCATTCAAAATTAATCGAACCAACTCTGGGTTTCTTGAAATACATAATTGATCTCAGAATTTCAAGCAATCATCAACATCAACTCAAAATTCATATTCAGAGTTCGAATCACACTGAGCTCATTTCGCTAACATTTTATTATCAACGTTCTGAGCATCACAGATCTGCTGTAAAAACAATGATTTCGCTTTCAATTCAGCTATCACTGAACTATCATCAGACAGATCTAATTGAGCATTCAAAGTACGTAATGCAAATAGTGATTTCTGACTCAATGCATTGGCAACGACATTAACTTTACCCGGATGATAATCTATTACAAGTTCATAATCTTTTAATAGCTCTAACCATCTTCTCTGTTGTAGATTCAAATCTTTCTGAGTCATTAGACATTTCAGACCTTTATGATCTGAAAATACGTGACATTTCTCACCAAACAGATAATGTCGCCAAATCTTTAATGCAAACACAATCGCAGCTAGCTCAAGGTCGTGTGTTGGATAGTTCTTTTCATGCGACTTTAATTGTATCGAGGCATAAGCTATAACTTTGCCTTCCTGCATTAGTACGTATCCCATACCATTCAACAAAGCATCACTGTAAATTACAAACTCTTTTCCTGATTCTGGTTGTACCAAAACTGGAGCTTCAGTCAAAAGAATTTTTAACTAATCAAAGCTTTTCTAACATTTATCGGACCATTCATACCTCACATCTTTCTGAAGTAATCTAGTTAACGGAGTAGCTATCATCGAGAATCCTTTTACAAACCGATGATAATAACCAGCGAGTCCCAGAAAGCTACAGACTTCTAACACATTTTTCGGAGGTTTCCATTCCAAAATAGCAAAAATCTTGCTCGGATAAACTCGTATTCCTGATGCTAACACAATATGCCCTAGAAAAATAACTTCACGTAACCATAATTCACATTTACTGAATTTCGCATACAATCGCTTTTCTCTCAGAGTTTGCAACACAATTCTCAGATGTTCAGCATGTTCAGTTTCATCCCGTGAATAAATCAAAATGTAGTCAATGAATACAACAACAAATCGATCTAAGTACGGTCTAAAAATTCTATTCATCAGATTCATAAAAATAGCAGGAGCATTTGTTAGTTTGAAAGGCATAACTAAAAACTCATAATGCCCGTACCTCGTTCTGAAAGCAGTTTTCGGAATGTCTGAGTCTTTCACTCTCAACTGGTAGTAACCAGATCTCAAATCTATCTTTGAAAATATGGTGGCTCCTTTTAGCTGATCAAACAAATCGTCAATCTTGTGCAACGGATATTTATTCTTTATGGTCACTTTGTTCAACTGACGATAGTCAATACACATTCTCATCATTCTATCTTTCTTTTTCACAAATAGAATGGGAGCACCCCAAGGTGAGAAACTCGGTCTCGCAAATCCTCTGTCAGTCAACTCTTGCAACTGTGACTTTAACTCTTTGAACTCTATTGGTGCCATTCTATACGGAGCTATCGAAATAGGTGTCGTACCGGGCAACAGCTCAATACCAAATTCAACTTCACGTATCGGATGCAAACCCAAAAATTCCTCACGAAATACATCAAAGAATTCACAAACAACTGGCACTGACTCAAATTTCTTTTCAGACACTTTCGAATCAATTACATAGGCAAAAAAAACTTTGTAACCCTTTTTCATATATCTTTGAGCTTTCAACACAGATATCACAGCAGGCAATCCATTCAAATCATTAGACTCAACCCGAACTATTTCATCATTCGGACATCTCAAATCAATAGTCTTTCTTTTACAATTCACAACAGCATCATGCAATGTCAACCAGTCTATACCCAGAATGATATCAAACTCATCAAATGGTAATAGCATCAGATCAGCAGGAAAACAGATATCTCAAAACATTAATTGACAATTCTTGCATACTTTGTCAACCAGGACACTTTTACCTAAGGGGTTCGATACTTTTATAACAAACTCAGTAAACTCTACAGGCAAAGTCTTACTGGATACTAAGTTCATGCATATATATGAGTGTATAGAACCAGGGTCTATCAATGCAATCACAGAAGTATCATAAAGTGTAAATGTATCCGTTATAACAACTGGAGATAAAGCTTCCTCCTGAGCTTAGATGGCATACGCTCTAGCAGGCACTCTAGCTTCAGATCTTGTTACATTATCTCTCATTGTTCTCTGACTATCAATGACATTTCTTGTATTTTGAAAAGGTCTACCTCTCGCTGGAGTATTATCAGATCTCAAATTCTGAACAATCACTGGCTCAACAGACTCTAGGCAATCACGGATGAAATGATCTAATGATCCACATCTGAAGCAAGCTCGATCATTTAAACTACAACTTCCCAGATACCTTTTTCCACAATGTTTACATTCGGGTTTCTCTGATCGAACATTTCCAACACTTTCCATTGAAGTTGCCGGAACTTTAAAACTCGAATGTGATCTAGCTCGATCTCTACTAGAATGTCCCACGGTTTTGTTCATCTCTGAATTTCTTTGAAGCAGACTGAAATGATTTACCCAAAAATATTTTTCTCACGTCTTTAACTTTTGACTCAGCTTTTCTTTTATCTTTCCCGAGTACCTCAGCTTTGCACGCTCGGTCAACAAGCACAACAAACTCTTTTATCTCCAGAATACCAACTAGCAGATGAATATCTTCATTAAGGCGATCTTCAAATCTCTTACACATTATTGCTTCAAATGATACACATTCTCGGGTATACTGGCTTAGCCTCACGAACTCTCATTCGTATTCAATGACAGACATACGACCCTATTTCAATTCCAAATATTCTTTCTATTTCTGATCAATGAATCTCTGACTAATGTATTTCTTTCGAAACTCAGACTGGAAGAAATCTCATGTAACTCGTTCTTTTGGAACAACAGAAATCAAAGTCTTCCACCACTGATAAGTTGCATCCCGTAACAAGGAAATAGCACATTTTGCACATTCATCAGGAGTCAATGACATTTCATCAGACACTCGAATTATATTCTCGAGCCAAAATGCAGCTCTCTCAGCATCGTCATCACTACTGGCCCTGAACTCTTCAGCCCCATATTTGTGAATTTTATCAATCGGAGGCCTATTAATCAAATTTAGATTCATAACTGGAGGTACAACAGATGTCTGAGGGGGATTAACCGGGGGCAAATGTTGTGAAACAGTCAGATTATTTCTCACAAACTGAGTGAACCACTCGCTCATCATCTGGAATAAAGTTTGTTTAGCTTCTCCCTCTTGACCGCTCGTAGCCGGTCTCGATTCAGATGGCACTGTCTCTTGAGCTAGAGTAGGCACATTGCTTTCTACATCGTCAGCTACGGCTCTTTCGGGATCCATTACTATACGAAATCTCATTTTACACGTCAGGATTTATCACACGCTAGACTCTCACACACTACTTAGTCTGAGAATCGGCTAAACTGTAGCTCTGATATCAACCAAATGTAACACCCCTAACCTGTATCCGTCGCTAAATTAGGATTAAAGGGGTTAACGGATAGATCGAAAACTTTTACTGACATGTTATAATACAATTCATCAATCGCAATCAAAATGTCCCTTTCATAGGTCAACGAGACCTTAATCATGCTTTAGAATAGGGCCGGGACTAAACCAAACACATTGATGTGTCTTTAACTAACTATGATCACAATAAAGGCAAGCACACCTATCGTTTAATAGTATAGTTGTGGTAAGACCAGAAATATCGTATCTACAAGGACCAAGAGTACTAGTAATTACTATCTTTCTATTATCTAGCCTAAGAATTGGAGTGATTTCTTCTAAACTAAAATTAATTAAAAGCACGACAGAGAATGAATTGGGAAAATACTTTTAGACAGCTATATGAAAGAGGCAATACCTAAGGAAGAATCCACCTAGACTTCACTTATTACTTTTGATTCATACGATTTATTCACTTGACTTAATTCTTAGAAATCTCTAATTTATGTTAATATCTCTTTTAAGACTAAAAACAACTAACTCTAGGTTGATTAATTGAAATCTTTTCTAATTAAAACCCTATTTTCGCATTAACTCGATCTATGGATTCCCTTAGTAGATTTGACTCTAATCCGGTAGATTTATGTTGCCCTATTTCTAGGGTTGCAATCAACTCTGCTTAATTATGCTGATCTACTCTTAAACAGAGACTTTTGCTCCTCTGCATAAGCACATTCGACTTGAACCAATAACCTGAATTATTAAAGCAAGAATAAGAACTCACAATTAAGAATAAGAACAAGTATTTATCTTATAAATCAAATAGTAATAAAATTCATCTAGGTTTCATGCTCCCTAGGTATTTAGGGAGTTTAGTTCATACTGATAGAGGAAAACATCTTAAAATAAGAAAAACTACAAAAGATAAGAAAACCCAAAAACTTCAAGACAAATTGATAGGAGATCTTCAGTCTTGATGGAGATCCTTCTTCCAAGCTGCTTCCAATGGCTGCCTTCGAGTATTTTCTACCTTTTACTCTGCGTCTCTCTTTAGGCTCTCTCTTGGTGTGTTAATATAGGCTTTGGAGTGCCTCTCTTAGCCCACAAGTACCCTTTTCCGAATAGAATTAAACTTGGGTTTGGCAGGGACACGCCCATGTGACACGCCCGTGTTCGATAGCTTAGGCCGTGCTCGATTCTACTCATCACACACAGTCGTGTGATCTGCTCGTGGGCGAAGGTCCAGGCCGTGTTGGTTTTTGAGGTAGGCCCATTTTCTCCCTTTTTGGCCCAATTCTCGTTATTTTCGACTCTCCAAGCTCTCCTGAGTGTAAAACATGAAATTAAAGGATTAGAAGCATCGAATTCATCAAATCTAATGAAAATTTATCCAAAAATAAGCTAAGTATAGGGTCAAAATATGTATAAATTATGGTTTATCAAATATCCCTACACTTAAGCGTTTGTTTGTCCTCAAGCAAAATCCTCAACTCACAATTAAAATTAAACTTCCTTAATTCATAATTCTCATCAATAATGTCTGTTCATAATTCACAGATAATTCATACATTGATAATTTAACTAAAAGAGTCTTAGAGATTCAAACAATCCAAGTCACAAATTTTTATAGCACAAACACATAGGTGTTTCCCCTTCCCTAAATAATCACTTTTTAATTCAAAACCGACAAGAATTGAAATCCTCACTAATGATTCACTCAAATCACTCAAAATGTTTAAGGTTCAAGATTAAGTACTCAAAAGTCAAACATGAAAAGTTATTACCATAGGCTTTCATAAAAATCAAATCTCTACCACTATAAAATAAGATGATACACAAATCAAAAGGTCTTAAAAAGGGTTATAATAGGTCTTGGGTTAATGGTGTGGATAAAGGCTGAAAAAGAAGGTTAAAATCGAGATCAAGTTGACAATTTACCTAACTAGAAAAATAAATTAAAACTGAATAATTACATCAATTGAAAACTTATCAATAATAACACGAGCTTCTTCTTAAAATGTGAAATTAACCGTTAAGCTCAAATAACATAGAACTAATAATGAATATACTTCCAACTTTTTTTTAAGAATAAGAACAAGTAAACTGAAATAGAAAACATAGTCAAGCAACTGATCAAATCAAATCTCGACAAAAAGGGGTTAGTACAATAGGAAAATTCTTAATGAATCAAAAATAATGAGTTTTGGGTTAAAATAAGGGTATATCAAGAAATGGTTCATTAGGATCAAAGGGGTTCACTAAGGGTTAATTATAAAGGTAGGTTTTTTGGGGTAAGTGGGTTAAAACCTAGGTGTCTTTATCATCTCAGTATATCAAATAAATGGTATGGTCTCGACGTGCATAATCGAAGCAAGTTCTAGAATAACAAATTAATACTGACACACTCATAACCAATAAAGTGAGCAAGAAAAGTGTACGCTCTAAAGGCTCAAAATCTCACAAAATTTATGGTTTTTGATGTCAACCTTGCAAATTTCAAACTTCAAAGTAATATTTAAATTTAGGGAAACAACTTAATAAAATTTTTAATTCTGAATATAGACTTATCATGTTTGATTCTCTAATGTCTTAAAGTATAAATGATCAATGCACAATTACCTATGACTTAATCCAAAACATATCAATGAAAATCATAAGTTAATAGAAATTTTATTCTAATAGTAATATGAGAATTTTTACTTAAGAATAAGACATAATTTAGGGATTTTCTAATAATACTATAATTAACCTCCCACTTAAGATGTACATTGTCTTCAATGTACAAAGATAATTAATGTCAATATAGTAAGAATATCATAAGATAGGGAGAGAAGTGAAACTTCCTAATTTTGGATGGAGTCAATGAAAAGCTGGATAAATTTGGGTAGAGGTGAGCGTGGGGAGGATACTCCAAGAACACCTCGAACCTTTGAAATCGAATCAATAAAGCGACCAAATGAACTTATGGTACCCTAAGCTAAATCTAAATGGCATGAAGAATAAGAACAAAATAATAATAAAAATTAAAATAAATAATGGAAAATAGATATGAATTCAAAAAAAATAAAGGGGAGAAAGAGTGGCCAACGGTGGCAAGGATGGTGGTTGGTGTGGTGGCGGTGTAAAGAAGGAATAAGGGGAAAGGGGAAAGGGAAAAGAATGAAGAAAGACAACGGGAAAAGAAAAAGGGAAAAGAGGGTTTCGGGTTGGGGAAGAAGGGGTATGGTGGCTAGGGTTTGGGGGGAAGAAGATTTGGAGAAGAAAGTGAATAGAAGAAGGGTGTTTAAATAGAGATTGGAACACATGGTCGTGGCCCACGCCCATGTGCCCAGGGCGTGTTAGGTTACACGGCCGAATCGCACGACCGTGTGATACTTCGTTCGTTTCTCCCATGCCTGTGTAGAGGTTTCCACGCCCATGTTGATTGGTCAGTATCGACCACGGCTTATAGGCACGGGCGTGTCGCACACCCGTGTCATTTACTCAGTATTGGCCAAGGTTTTAAGGCATGCCCGTGTGGATTTAGCGTTTTCCGTGTTCTTTAGTCAGTGTTGACCACGGCCAAATCACACGGCCATGGCTTGTTATCGTAGCCCGTGTTTTGGGGACAACTTTCGTCTTGTTCTCGCACGGTCTTCGCCACGCTAGTGTATCTACTTGTGGTGTCCACACAGCCATGCCTGTGTGCAAGGCCGTGTGGGTAAGGAAACCTACGCCTATTAATTTGGTTAGTTTTTAGTTAGATGCTAAAATAAAAAATATGGACATTAATGACGTTAGTGCTCGAGTTGCCTCCCGAAAAGTGCTTGTTTAAAGTCTTAAGCTAGACTCACATTCCATTCTCATACTCATGGTGGTTCGAGGAGTTGACACTCCTTTCTTCTACTCTCAGTTCTATTATCAATATACAGTTTGAGTCGAGTAGTGTTTACCTTAAAAGTGTCAAGCTTAGGATTAGTTACCTCGACTGTTCCGTATGGGGAGACATTGAGTACTGTGAAAGGGATCACTCCGTTTGTATTAAGGTCTGAAGTGGTGATTCGAGGGTCTGTATTATCCAACAATACCTGATCCCCGATCTTAAATTGGTTTGTCCTATCCTTAAAATTGTCATGGAGTAGCTTTGGTTCATCATGTTTTCTCGGTTTCTTCTTGAACTGTGTTCGCCATTCATCTAGTTCTTCGATCTGGAGCCTTCGTTCCTCATGAAAAGTTCCGTTCTCTATATGAGAGCTAGACCATGGCTCTGTCATCTTTTTCTGAGAAATTTCTTAAAAATGAGTTTTAACATTAAGTTTACTTACATTAACAGGACTTGTATCATCTTGATCACTAGATATTCTGATAGAATCACGTGCTTAGAGTTTAATCATGTCATCACCTACACGAAGTATTAATTCCCCTGTACAAACATCAATAATGGTCTTAGTAGTTGCTAAAAAGAGTCATCCTAAAATTAAAGGAATATCACTATCCTCATTCATGTCTAAAACAACAAAGTCTGTTGGGAATATGAATTTATCAATTTTTACTAGCACATCTTCAATTATGCCCCTAGGAAATCTAATGGTTTTATCAGCCAATTGAATGCTCATCCTAGTTTGTTTGGGTTTCCCAAGACCTAGCTGTTTAAACATTTTATAAGGCATAACATTGATACTTGCCCCTAAGTCAGCTAAAGTATTTTTAACAAATAAATCACTAATTAAGCAAGGAATCAAAAAACTCCCTGGATCTTTTAGTTTACGGGGTAGTTTATTCTGTAAAATTGCTGAACACACTGCATTTAACTCCACATGCGATGCATCATCTAAATTTCGTTTGTTTATCAAAAGCTCTTTTAAAAAATTTTTGCTGAATTGGGCATCTGCAAGAGAGCTTCACTAAATGGTAAGTTAATATGTAATTTTTTAAAAGTTTAAGAAATTTACCGAATTGTTCATCTATGCAGTCTTTCTTCATTGTGTTGGAGTATGGCACATGAGGTTTGTACTCTATACTTACCGATTTTGGTCTATTATGGCTTACCTCAGCCTTACGTTTATCTAGCACATTTTCTTGCCTCAGGTTTGGTTCGTCTAACCCTTCACTATCGTGAGCAGTAATGGCATGAAGTTGCTCCTTTGGGTTAGTTTCAGTGTTGCTCGGCAAACTACCTTGTGGTCATTCTGAGATCAACTTGGCAAGCTATCCTACTTGGTTTTCGAGCCCTTTAATTGATGCTTGTTGATTTTTTAGTGCTATTTCGATGTTTTGAAAATGGGTTTCTGACACCGAGATGAATTTTGTTAGCATCTCCTCAAGGTTCGGCTTCTTTTCCTGTGGGTAGGGTTGTTGTTGAAAGCCTGGAGGGGGTTGTTGTCTTTGATTTCCTTGACCACCCCATGAGAAATTTGGGTGGTTCGTCCAACTTGGATTGTAAGTGTTCCTATAGGGATTATTCTAAGGTCTATAATTATTACCTATATAGTTCATCTGTTCGCTTTCTATGCCAAGGTTGTAGGGTGGATATTTTGTATTGTTCATTCCTCCTCTATTTGTATTGCACTGCATCACTGGATATACCCACAAAGAACCACACAAACCATCAATCTTTTTACTTAAAAGCTCTACTTGATTTGATAGCATGGTAACTGCGTTGAGGTTGAACACTCCGGCTGCTTTTGTTGGCTTTGTCCTCATAACTTGCCACTGATAGTTATTCAGTGACGTCTCTTTAATGAATTCGTAAGCAGCCTCAGGTGTTTTGTTGTTTAGGGTACCATCATCGGCTACATCAATCAATTGCCTAGTTGAGGGGTTCACACCATTGTAAAAGGTTTGAACCTATAGCCACAAAGGTAACCCATGGTTAGGACATCTTTTCAATAAATCCTTGTATCTCTCCCAGGCATCGTAAAGTGCTTCTGCAACACCTCTATCCCGTATCCGTCGCTAAATTAGGGTTAAAAGCGTTACCAGATTGATCAAAAATATTTACAAAATTTTCATACAACCATTCATCATTCTCAATCATAGAGTCCCTTAAATAGGCCATCGAGACCTTAAACATGCTTAGAAACAGGGTCGGGACTAAACCAAATCATATACAGAAATTCTCAAAAATTTAAAACTTTTTAAGTTTCAGGGGATACACGCCCGTGTGGGTAGGCCGTGTGCCTCCTACGGCTACTAGACACCCCGTGTGTTCTCCCCGTGGTCGAAACTGATTTTACTCTATGGCCACCAAGCACGTCCGTGTTGCCTGGTCATGGCCGATTCTGACTTGGCTCCACGGTTACCAAACACCCCCGTGAGCTAAGGTCGTGTATTCTTAGGCCATATACTGACTTCTTCACAAGGCTACTAGGCACGCCTGTGTACCCTGGCCGTGTGCTCCTAAGCTAGCTACTGACTTTGCCCCACGGTCACTAGACACGCCCATGTGTCACAACCGTGTGACATTATAGGCCATATGCAAGGCCAAAATGCCACCCAACAAGGGTCATACTTACAAGTAATTTATCAATACATCTCATGCATATATGACAACCAAAAACATACCAAAATAACCATTCAATCTATACATTCAATACCAATTTCAATCATACCAATTTATAAGACTAAAATTCATATTAGCACAAGCATAACTCATCTATACTTATCCAAAAACTTAACCAACTCATATTTTATCTAACCATGCAAAGACATTCATCATATATCATCTTCATCACAGTAACATGTCAACTTATATTTAGCCACATCTCATGGCCAAGTTCATATAACAAACTTATACCAAATACTAGCCTATACATGCCATATCTAGTTATATACATTTCCAAAATGTACCAAAACAAGTTGAGTAGTGTGATGACGATCCTCGATGGTCCCGAGCCTTTAGTAGCTTTTATGATCTATAAAACAGAGAAAACACACAAGAGTAAGCTTTCCAAAAGCTTAGTAAGTCATATACAAATAAACCTATCATGAAAAGCATAAGCTTTCCAAAAGCTTAGTAAGTCATATACAAATAAACCTATCATGAAAAGCATATAAGCATATGGGAACATTGGAAAAATTCATATTCATAGCAAGTTCATCACATGTATGCTTAGACCCATTTTCTTGGCATATTTGCCACATTCATTAATTCATAAATCTTATATACACATATCTCTTTCATAACCATTCTTGTTTCTTATTCACAATCTCATATTCAATCATACATTTCTTCAAATCAAAGTCACATAGGTACTTACCTTTTATACACACTTAGTGTACATACCAAATGTACCTGAAACAAATATACGTTCACGTAAATGATCATAGCTCAGATTTTCCCGTTGAACCGATAAGAATCTAATAGGATACTCAAAAAGCTCAGGGTATTCATACAATGCCAACGTCCCAAACGAGGTCTTACGTGTACTCAAATATTGATGCCACTGTCCTAGACAGGGTCTTACATGAATCAATACGATACCCATGTCCCAGACATGGTCTTACATGTAAAGCTCATATCGATGCCAACGTCCTAGACGTGGTCTTACACGAAATCTCAAATCAACGCCAACGTCCCAGACGTGGTCTTACATGATAAAATAGAACAGATACCTATGTCATGACATAGTTACTCCTATATATTCCTATGTTTGTATGGGACTTATCGGATATCGACACTAAGTTAGCCTTATCTCAAAATTCATGTACGGATCATCTCATAAGCATTCATAGTTAACAATAGTCATATGATCATACACAATTTAAAACAAATACGTTTATTTGCATAATGACTTACCTCGGATTCGATTTTTCGAAAATGGAAATGGCTACTCGGTTACTTTTGCTTTCCCATGATCTAAGTCTATTTTCCTCGGTTCTTGATCTATGCATATCCAAAATTAACTCTTTTATTCACTAACTCATTCAATTCAATCCAAGGACACACATTTAGGGCTATTTGCAATTTAACCCTCACATTTGCATAATTTATCAATTTAGTCTATTTTTCTCAAAACATCAAATTCACAAAATCATCATATACTCATGCTTAGCCGAATGTTCATACATCTCATACAAGCCCATATTTTCCATCAAATTTGCAATTTAGTCTCTCAAGTTACTATTTTCTCAATTTAGCCCTAATTAGTTAAATTCATCAAAAATTCAAGAACAAAGTATGTTCATCTAGCTCAAATCTTTCATTTAACAACTAAGCTCATCACAAAACTCAACATATCATCAATGGCATGTCTCATGAACATCATCAATACACAAAATTAAGACATGGGCTTGATAGTAGACTAAGCAACAATCTCACTAACATAAAAATCATCTAAATCTAAAGCCAAAACATACCTTAATTAACAAAGACAAGAGCCGAAACCTAGCTTTGCTTTCTCTTTTCTTCTTCTTTTGTAATTTTGGTGATAGATGGATGAATAAAATCCACTATCATGCTTATTATGTTTTATTATACAAGCTTTACTAAAGTTATTAATCAATTAAAATTTTAACCTTTTAATAACCATCAAAATTTCCACTATCAATTGTCCATTACCGTCCATACTTAACCTAAATGGTAAAATTGCATCATAAATCCTCATATAAAAGAAGACACATCAATTTGGCCACTTTTACCTTTTATGCAATTTAATCCTTTTGTCAAATTTAAGCACACAAACGGACCAATTATTACACAGAAATTTAGCACATGCTTAAACACATATCAAAAGCACAGAAATAATATTAAAATATTATACAGACTCGAATTTGTGGTCTCAAAACCACTGTTCTGACTAGGGTATAAACTAGACTGTTACAGTTTCTAAATCCATCTGCACAAAAGAAGAGATATCATTCCTCAACTTAGCCATTTTAGCCGGCGAAAAATATTTAAGAAATATCTTTTCAGTCATTTGTTCCCATGTAGTGATTGATCCTCGTGGTAACAAGTTCAACCACTGTTTAGCTTTGTTCCTCAATGAAAAAGGGAATAACCGAAGGCGAATGGCATCGTCAGAAACGCCATTTATTTTGAAAATATCACAGAATTTTAGAAAACTTGCCAAGTGATTGTTTAGATCCTCATCTTGCAAACCATCAAACTGAACAAACTGCTGAATCATTTGAATAGTGTTAGGTTTCAGTTCAAAATTATTTGTAGCTATAGCAGGTCTAACAATACTTGATTCAGTTTCATTTAAATTAGGCTTAGCATAATCATACATAGTATGAGGAGCAGGATTTTCGGCAACCATTATTGTCCTCTTGCTCTTCCTCTATGTATTGTAAACTTCGCCTTATCTCCCTACAATTTCTGCGAGCGGTACTTTCTATCACACTATCAAAAAGTAAGGGTCCTGACAGGTTCCTTCTAGTTATAAACTAGAAATACCTGCCAGAAGCAAATAAAAGAAAAATTAGAAAAGTAAAATAAAATAAAAATTACAAATAAAAAATGGCTAAAGTAATAAAAATTTAGTGTTCCTAATATCTTAGTCCCCAGCAACGGCGCCAAATACTTGATGTGTCTTTAACTAACTATGATCACAATAAAGGCAAGCACACCTATCGTTTAATAGTATAGTTATGGTAAAACCAGAAATATCTTATCCACAAGGATCAAGAGTACTAGTAATTACAATCTTTCTATTATCTAGCCTAAGAATTGGAGTGCTTTCTTCTAAACTAAAATTAATTAAAAGCACGACAGAGAATGAATTGGGAAAATACTTTTAGACAACTATATGAAAGAGGTAATACCCAAGGAAGAATCCACCTAGACTTAACTTATTACTTTTGATTCATACGATTTATTCACTTGACTTAATCCATAAAAATCCCTGATTTATGTTAATATCTCTTTCAAGACTAAAAACAACTAACTCTAGGTTGATTAATTGAAATCTCTTTCTAATTAAAACCCCTATTGTCGCATTAACTCTATCTATGGATTCCCTTATTAGATTTGACTCTAATCCGGTAGATTTGTGTCGCCTTATTTCTAGGGTTGCAATCAACTACGCTTAATTGTGTTGATCTACTCTTAAACAAAGACTTTTGCTTCTCTACATAAGCACATTCTACTTGAATCAATAACCTGAATTATTAAAACAAGAATAAGAACTCACAATTAAGAATAAGAACAAGTATTTATCTTATAAATCAAATAGTAATAAGATTCATCTAGGTTTCATCCTCCCTAGGTATTTAGGGAGTTTAGTTCATACTGATAGAGGAAACATCTAAAAATAAGAAAAACTACAAAACATAAGAAAACCCAAAAACTTCAAGACAAATTGATAGGAGATCTTCAGTCTTGATGGAGATCCTTCTTCCAAGCTACTTCCAACAGCTGCCTTCGAGTATTTTCTGCCTTCTACTGTGTCTCTCTTTAGGTTCTCCTTTGGGGTATTTATATAGGCTTTGGAGCGCCTCTCTCAGCCTACAAGTACCCTTTTTGAATAGAATTAAACTTGGGTTTGGCAGGGACACACCCATGTGACACGTCCGTGTTCGATAGCTTAGGCCGAGCTAGATTCTGCTCGTCACACATGGTTGTATGATCTGCCCGTGGGCGAAGGTCCAAGCCATTTTGATTTTTGAGGTAGGCCCATTTTCTCCCTTTTTGGCCCATTTCTCATTCTTTTCGACTCCTCAAGCTCTCCTGAGTGTAAAACATGAAATTAAAAGATTAGGAGCATCGAATTCATCAAATTTAATGAAAATTCATCCCAAAATAAGCCAAGCATGGGGTCAAAATATGTATAAATTATGGTTTATCACACATACTACAATTCTCAGAAATTTAAAACTTTTCTAAGTTACAGAGGTCACACGCCCATGTGGGCAGGTCGTGTGCCTCCCACGGCTACTAGACACAACCATGTGTCCTGCCGTGCCAAAACAGAGCATGTATACTGAGTTATCCACACGGCCACCAGCCACACCCGTATGCCGTGGCTGTGGAAAAATTTGGCTAGCTACTGACTTATTCACACGGTCACAAGGCACGCCCGTGTGCCACAGTCGTGTATGCAAAACAGACTACTTGCAAGGCTAAAGTGCCACCCACACTAGGGTCAACCCTACAAGCAACATACCAATTCATTTCATGAACATTTGACAACCACAAACATGTCAAATAATCAACAAATCTCCACATTCAATTTCAATTCCAATCATGCTAATTTGCACAACTAAAACACATATATGTTCAAGCATGAACCATCTACATTTACCTTTCATATAACCATTTCTTTGATCATACATGCATACTCAAATTTCATCCATAGACTTACCAATAACTTGACCATTTTATAATCATGGGATCATACCAAAACTAACATCATATATCACATTCACAATTGCATATTAATAACATTAAACTAGCCACATCACATGGCTAATACCATATCTCAAACTTATACTAAAATAACTAGCCTATACATGCCATATTTAGATATATACACATTTTCAAAGTACCAAAATAATTTTGAGTAGTATGATGACAATCCTTGACAGTCCTCCAGCCTCTCATAGCTTTAACGATCTATTTAACAGAGCAAACACACACAGAGTAAGCTTTCAAAAGCTTAGTAAGCCATATACAAATAAACTTAGCATAAAATGCACATAACCATATTGATACAATGACATTTATAGATTTCATAGCAAGTTCATCACATATTCTTTGGCTCATATACATAGCCATATCTTATCTCATTCTTCAACTCAATATCACATTTACACATAACTCATTCAAGCATATCTTCACATATTATCTCATCATTTCAATACACATACTCATCTTATTAAGTTCATATAGACACTTACCTTTCATACACACATAGTATACTTTTCAAACATACCTAAAACAAATATTCAAATCACATAGTCATTCATTTCTCGGACTTTCCCGTTGAACCGTTAGGAATCTAATAGGATACTCAGAATGCTCGGAATAGTTGTACAATGCCAACGGCCCAGACGTGATCTTACATGTATCCAGATATCGATGCCACTGTCTCAGACAGGGTCTTACATGAATCAAATATGATGCCAATGTCCCTAACATGGTCTTACACGTCAATCCCATATCAATTCCAACATCCCATGGTCTTACACGAAATCTCGTATCAATGCCAACTTCCCAGATGTGGTCTTACATGATATCACATATCGGACACCTGTGTCATGACATATACTATCCTATCTATTCCTAGGTTCAGATGGGAATTCTCAGACATTAACCATCTCTCAATACTTTCTCGGAATCCATATATTCATCACTTCGAGAATGATTCATACCGAGTCAAATTTCATATGTTCACAAATAAGTCAATTCAAATACGTTTATTTGTATGTCGACTTACCTCGAGTTCGGTTTAACAGAAACGGATACGGCTACTCGATTACTTTCAATTTTCCATGATCCAAGTCCGTTTTCTTCGGTTCTTTGTCTATACATATTCAAATTTAACCCTTTATTCACCAATTCATCCAATTTAATCCAAATACATATATTTAGGGTAATTTTCAAATTAGCCTTCACATTTACACATTTGGACATTTTAGTCCCTATTTTACAAAATCACAAAATACACCAAATTTTCTTTTACCCATGCTTGGCCGAATACTCACTATGCTCATATCAATCTATACATTTCATTTATTATACAAATTAGTCCTTCAAATTTTCATTTTCTCAATTTAGCCCTAATTAGCTAAATTTATCAAAAATTCAAGAGCAAAACATGTTCATTAAACACATATCTTTCATTTAACACCATAACTTATCATAAAACTCACCATTTCATCAATCACACATCTCTTAAACATCATCAATTCTTCAAATTACAACATGGGCTTGATAATAGACTAAGCAACAATCTCAAAAACATAAAAAACATCAAAAACAAAAGTCACAACATACCTTAATTAAAGCTTGCAAGTGCCGAATGTGTGAAAGCTTTTAAACCTTTATTTTCTCTTGTGTTTTTTATGGAAGTATGAACATTATGGCTTAATTTCATATCATTTTATCATATTAAACATAATAATACACTTTTACTATATTAACCCTTCATCAAATAACAATTAAAACATATATACATAAGGTTATATTTGCCCAACAATAATCCACTATCTTAAAAATGGTTTAATTGCCTCATAAGGCAAAAAAATTTAAAAGCCACAACACATAGGTGCTTCAACAATTAGCATGCAAATTTTGCATTTTATGCACTTTAATCCTTTTCTCAAATTAAACACTCAAACGGAAAAATTAACTCACAGAAATTTTACACATAGTAATTTACATATCAAAAGCACAAAAATAATATTAAAATATTTTTCTCTGACTCAAATTTGTGGTCCCAAAACCACTATTCTGACTAGGGTCTAAACTGGATTGTTACATGCCCAACATTTGATGATCATACTACAGACTTTGAGAGAAAAATAGTTGTAACACCCCAAACCCGGCCCAAACAATATGACCGAATTTGGTTTGCTACAGAGAAAACATTTTGAAAACCATTTGAAAACTTAGTCGAATTGCCTTTCAATTGAAATTTTATTTGTTAAAAAAAAAACCATACTTAATTCAAAGAAAATATTTGTTGAGTCGAGTTGTTTATTAATTTCAAATGTACCCGATGGTACTTTAAAACATTTTGCGTTTAAAAGTTTAGAAAACATGTGCATCCATTTTAACATCATCAAATAATTTAAACAAATCATTCAAACATGCAACAATAATAAAAATAACTTTAGGAGGCCTTATTACAAACAAGTAACATAAACCCAAAAGAAAGATAATTAAAATCCAAAATTTATTTATTAAAAGTCTCCACCGCATGGCCACCTCAAGTCCATCCGGCCCTTACCCGCGATCATTTAATCACTGAAAAATTAAAGGAAAAGGTGAGTCATAAAGACCCAATGTGTAACCCTTTTTCCGCTTAATTTTACAACATACACAATTTATAACAATTTAACATGCATTAAAATATGCACCCAACCTAGCCAACCAAACACCTCTTTCTACCCCTGTGGTACCAAACCACCGGTGGTGCTAAACCACTAGTGACATATAGTCACAAATGTGATACCAAATCACCGGTGTCCAAGACACGATTGTGTTACTAAAACACCGGTGACCAAGTCACAAATCAAGTGATGGGGCCAACCCATCGTGTGATACCAAATCACCGCGACAATCCCATATCTCAAAGTGGGGCCAACCCACGGTGGTATAAACCACGGGGACAAGTCGCTATGAGGTACCAAACCTCTGGAGGTACCAAACCTCCGTGACCGTAGTCACATTGTGTTACCAAAACACCGTGTCCGTCGACACAATTATCACCGCCTCCTCTCATCAACCCATACCAATCATTCATATGCATATACAAAAATCATGTTGATTGATTTATTTAACAACATCCAATCGATTATCATAGGCCACAAATCGAATATTTCACATACCAAATGTGTCATGCTTCCCAAAAGCATCAATTAATAATTTTCATAGCAATAAAGACTTACCCGAGTCCTTGCTAATATCATAAAGGTATTACATCCATGTCACACAAATTGATTAGACATAAAATAACACATAGCATATTAAAGTTATAAGGTGTGTATGTACACACCGATACTAACGAAAATCCTAATCCCGAGTAGACAAATCGCCACACAAGCTTTCCTTGCCCCTATATTCTGGTCAAACTTGGATATTAGTAACATGGCCTATTCGCCAAACCAAATAAATCAAAAAGGTTATCCTCGATCTCGAATCCTTACCTACACGCCTTTGAATGTCGGTCACCACACACCAATATTTCGCTTTCCTATATTCGCAATCACTTGTTAATGGCCTTTGGCATTCTATTACTTTAAAAGATTTAATGAACTTAGAAATACGGATCCTTACCACCTTACCAAAATCGTTTGCTAGAGGAGAGGAGTTTGATTGATCACTTAAAACTCAAGTACCTAGATAGAATCGATTAAAAGAGAAATAGTTAGCCATCACGAATGCCATATCTTGTTTCTTCCATTTATCCAAATTGACAAGGAATCCAGAGAGAAAATAAATAGCCTTTCGCTATAAGCACTTACTTCACCAACCGATTGGAGAAAAGAAAGAGGAGAGCACCTTTGTTTTGAGATTCGCCAAGACTACACCAAATAGGAAAAGAAGATTTTGGCACACCAAGGATGTAGGTTCGGCTAATGAAGAAAGAAATAATGGGATAAGAGGTTTCGACTATGGTTGAAGACAACACTCAAGATTCGGTTTTGAGTGAAAGAAGAAAGAGGAAGAAGAAGAAATGAAAGAGGAGTTTCGGTCAAAGGAGTTGAGAAGAGAAAAGAAAAGTCTAAGGGAAAGTGTTTTCGGTTTTAGGAGAAAAAGAAGAAAATAGCAATTGATCTAAAATGACCAAATGGTCAAAAGAGCTTAGGCTTACCACAATGTAGAATTCGGCCAAAAAGAAAAATGTTTGAGAGAAAAATGCTTTGCAACTTTGCACCAAATGAAAAAAAAATGACCAAAACAATGCCTAAGCCTCTCCCAACAACTAGCATATTCGCCATACCCTCCCTTAGCCACATTGTCAGTCCAAGTTCATGGCATAAAGGCCATGAATTTGTTTCAAAACATACTCCCTATTCCATGCCTTTGTCCCTCAATTTACCATAATTCCAAGATATTTTCCATAACTTAAAGAATCTTATCCCTTAATCCATGCTTCCCTTAATCAACCATTCAACCTTCCAAAATATTAGTCCACCTATCATAAATAAGTTGACCGCCATCAATGCTAATACACAAAAATAAACTTTTAAAATGCTAAACAAACCACTCGAACCTCGACCTCAAATTACTTTTCAAGCCCTTTAACCATCTTGCCACTTATTCTTCTTATGCTATAAATGAACACTTAAATTAACTTAAGTGCTAAGCTCATTTAATCCTCTTCATTAAATAAGCCATACTAAGAATTATCCTACTAAACCGAGCTTACTCAAGACCCTAATTAAGTCTTATAACACCACAAATAATATCACATAAATTTAAACACAAGCAAAATAATTCAATCACGAATAACCCCTATTTTTGGGATGTTACGCTTCTACCCCTTAAAAATAATTTCGACCTCAAATTACCTGCTCGTAAAAGGTGGGGTATTGTCAGCCAGATCACACTCTCGGGTTCCCACGTAGCTTCTTCGCACCATGATTTTGCCATAATACTTTCACCAAAGGTACCGATTTCACGCAGAACTTTAACATCTCGATCTAAGATCCGAACGCTCCTCCTCAAAAGATAAGTCCGAACTTACCTCAATCTCTCGCCATGTACAATGTGTGATGGATCCGACCGATATCGCTCTAAGCATCGACACATGAAAGACGTTATGAATCGATTCAATTCTGCTGGCAATTGAAATGATAAGCTACCGTCCCACTCGCTTTAACATCAGATATGGCCCGATGAACCTAGGGCTTAGCTTCCTTTTTCCCAAATCGTAACACCTTCTTCCAAGGTGACACCTTGAAATACTTTATCTCCCACAAAGATATTCTATTTCTTTGCGCTTGAGATCGGCATAGGACTTACTCTCGTCCGACGCCTCCTTGAGACGAGCCCGATTACCTTAACTTTATCTTCGCCACCACCAACTCCGACCCAAAACTTGTCGTTCACCCACCAGTCCAACAAGTAGGAGTTCGCATTTCGTCCATATAGTGCTTCATATGGAGCCATCTCAATGCTCGCTGATAACTATTGTTATAAGCGAATTCGCCAACAGTAGATATTCTTCCCACTACCATCGAAATCCGTAACACAACCTCTCAAAGATATCTTCTAAGATCTCAATCACTCTCCGATTGTCCGTCACCATGGATGAAAAGTCAGGTCAAGTCCAATCTGCTCCCAAGGCTTGATGCAAAGCTCTCCAAAACCTTGACGTAAACCTCGGTCCCTATCCGAGATAATCGACACCGCACACCATGCAATCTCACTATCTCGCTACATATAACTTTGCTAACTTCAAGCGAATAATCTACCCTCATCGAATGAAATGCGCCGACTTAGTCGACGATCTACAATCA
Source organism: Gossypium rotundifolium (assembly GCA_025506655.1). NCBI lineage: Eukaryota > Viridiplantae > Streptophyta > Magnoliopsida > Malvales > Malvaceae > Gossypium > Gossypium rotundifolium. Next base: position 124,030,222 of record CP106723.1, read on the forward strand.
CCCAAATCAATCCTTCTTACTAGGCGTAAGAGGTAATCCATCGACAAAGTCCATGGTGATCCTCTCCCACTTCCATCGAGGAATCTTCACCTACTGAAGTAACCTCGATGGTAATCGATGTTCACTTTGACTTGTCGACACGCCGACACTTACCCACTAACTCACCACTTAACGCTTCAACCCGGCCACCGTAATCGCCCTCGCAAATCTCCGTACATTTTGCTACCTCCAGATGCATAGCATATGGGTCTATGTGCATCTTGGAGAATTCTTTGTCTCGATTCGACATCCTTCTGCATACTGGGCGCCCTTGAAAACATAGCACACCATCATCAACAAACTATATCCTTCTAATCCACCATCTTGCACTTGCACCCTCTTTGCATTTAATTCCTCATCGACAACTGCTTATCCTTAATCTCCTTGATCCAAGTTGGCCTAACTTGCAGCTCCGCTAAAAGACTTCCATCGTCAGATAGACTCAAATTAGCAAACATCGCCTTAAGTCCGCCACGACCTTCCGACTTAACGCGTCCACCACCACATTAGCTTTGCGGATGGTACTCAATTGAACAATGAGTCCTTTAACAGCTCAATCCACCGCCTTTGCCTCAAGTTTAAGTCCTTCCGAGTCAAGAGATACCTTAAACTCTTGTGATCCGTGTAGACTACCGACTTCTCCCCATACAAGTAATGCCTCCATATTTTCAAGGCGAAGACTATCCGCTAACTCTAAGTCGTGAGTTGGGTAGTTAACCTCATGCGGTCTTAGCCGCCGGACGATAGGCTACTACCTTCCTTCCTCGCATCAATACACATCCCAACCTCAGATGGGATGCATCACAAGAATCAGAAACAACTTCCCCGCCTCGGGTTGTACTGTAACCGAGCTTCATTGAATCTTCCTCGACTTATCAAAACTTTCTTGTTGTCTTTCCACCAAACAAAAGGTACTCCTTCCTTAATAGTTTAGTTAATGGTGCAAAGAATTAACGAGAATCCTTCCACAAACCTTCGATAGTACCTGCCAGACCCGTAAAACTTCAATTTCGCCACCGCCCTAGGCGGTTTCCACTCCAACACCGCTTCAATCTTGCGGGATCCACCCTAATCCTTCCGCCGACACCACGTGACCTAAGAAAGCCACCTCCTTAGCCAAAATTCACACTTCATCGAATTTGGCATATAACTGCTTTCTCCTCAAGATTTGTAGAACTATTCGCAAATGCTTGTCATGCTCCTCCTCCGTTTTTGAGTAAACCAATATGTCGCCTATGAACACTACGACAAATTGGTCCAAGTATCTTCTTGAAACACCCTATTCATTAAGTCCATGAATGCCGCCGGCATTGGTCAACCCGAATGGCATCACTAGGAACTCGTAATGCCCATACCGAGTTCTAATGCCGCCTTGTGCACATCAACCTCCTTCACCTTTAATTGATGATAACCCGACCTAAGGTCAATCTTGAAAATACCGACGCACCCTTCAGCTTGGTCAAACAAGTCATCAATCCGAGGTAACGGATACCGTTTAATCGTCAATTTGTTCAATTGGCGGTAGTCGATACACATCCGCATTGAACCGTCCTTCTTTTTGACAAACAAGACAGTGTGCTCCCACGGAGATATACTTGGTCTGGATAAATCCTTGATCCAAGAGCTCCTGAATTTGAGCCTTCGGCCCACCAATTCCTTTGGTGCCATTCGATCGGCATATGGACACAAAGCTGCCTTCAGTAGCAAGTCTATACCGAATTCAACTTCCCGATCCGAGGCAAACCCTAAGTTCTTCAGAAATACGTCAAGATACTCCTTTACATTCAACATTTCCTACGTAAAACTCTTTAGCTTCCAAAGCATACACTTGAACAACGAACGCCTCACGCCCTTCCCGACCATCTTTACAACTTTCAACATAGATACCACATTGGATAGATAATCTCTCTATTACCTATCATGACCACTTCTTCACCTTCAACCGCCTTTCAAAACCATGCGTTTAGCAACAAGAATCCAACCTTGCTCGGTACTTAACCAACCAGTCCATTCCAAGGATCAAATCGAACTCCCCAAACGGCGCTCCATCGATCGACCACTAACACGACCCTTGGAGTTCTAGGGTACATCCCAAAAAGCTTGTTCACAATTACGAATGGCCTAAAGGGCTAATTACACCATCTCCCTAGCAAGAATCTCGTAGTCTAGGTTCAAAGTCTCTACCACACTACTCGCTACGTATGAATGCGTAGAACCCACATCAATTAATGCAACATAAGGAAGACCGAAAATTAGAAACGTACCGGTTATGACATCCGGTGCGTCACCCTCCTCACGACGCCGCAAAGATAAACCAAACCAGTCGCTTAGCCTCCGTGTTGCTTGCACCTCCGCTCGATGATCCGCGACCCGACCGTAACCATTACCTCCTCTACCATTACCACGACCTCTCTCGGTCTTTCGGTCCTTCCTTTCAATTGAGCCCGACCTTGACCTTCGATCGATTCCTTGCTTGCTTACGTGGACAATCCTCACACGGTGGTCCAAATAACCACACTCAAAACAACCTTTTCCTCCAAATTCAACATTCGCCCCAATGAAATTTCTCACATCGATTACCGTCTTTGGTCTTTGATTAGCGAATGACCTCCTGCATCGATTCGGCTCATTTTGCCTAGCCCTCTTCCGAACATTGCCACCGACCCAGATGATCCATATCCTCTCTTATGCTTATTCCGTCCATAGTTCGCCTTCCAGATTCCTTTATTCTTTCGGCTATCTTAGCCTTTTCAACTAGAGTAGCAAACTCGCCCCGATGTGGAGCAATCAACAATCTCACTCGTCCTTCAACCCGTCTTCGAATCGAACACATCGATCGTGTTCAAGCCACAATCCTTCAAAGATATTGGCTCAATCTTAAGAACTCAAATTCATACTCGACATGATTTACTCCTTGGACCAAACTCAGAATGCCTTACGCCGCGATCGATGTAACTAGACCCAATATATTTCTTTTGATATGTCGCTTAAAGAAGTCCCAAGTGAGATCTTCGCACAAAGACCATTCCGAATCGTGATCCACCAACGATATGATTCATCCTTGAGAAGTGACACCGCCTTTCGGTTTCTCCTCATTTGTCAAATCTATCTCATCCATGATTCTTTCTACGATTCTAGCCAATACTCTGCCAGATTTGGTGCTACCCAGATACACCTCGAAAAATTCAGCGCCATTAGCTCAAGTCTTTCGTACCGATTTTGAGCTCCTCCACCTCCACCCATTCCAACTACCCTTTCCGAACTCCGCAAGATCGCCAGACATCGCGGCCATCACCCATCCGATCCTCGTTCTTCACTCGAAAAGTTGGGGGTGGTGGTAGTGGTATATCGTTCTCGAGATCCTTGACCGACCGATGTGTTCGACATCATTATCCTACCCTTCCGCGGCCCACGACGGCCACGCCCTCTAAAACTCATTCTAACTATCGTTCTTTAATCTGATTAGGAAATTTTATGAATTAGAACATGTTTCACTTGATTATCCGCAAGGAAATTTTTATGAAAAGAATTTAATAGATATTCTTTCGATCAAACAAATGCTTTTAAGTCTTCTATCTAGTTCACACGTAAAAGTACATCCATTCCTTAATACCTTTCATACTTATGCACTCTTCTAGCATTTCGTCTGCTTTCTAACCTGTGGGTATTTTCGCTTTTTCCTACAAGGGTATTTTCGTAATAAATCAAGAAATTTGAGAACTTTAATAAATCAAATCATTTTGTAATTTCAAAATTTGAGGAGTATTTTCAAAAATTCTTCATTTAAAGGTATGGCAAAATTTTGTAACTGTGGTATTTTGTAAATTCAAAAGTCGATGTATATATTTTGAAATACAAGTTTTTTGGCTACTTTTGCAAAGTAAGAAGATTTTATTGAAATTGGGGTAATTTGGTGATTCTAAAACCAAGGGTATTTTCGTAATTTTGCCACTAGGGGCATTTTGGTAATTTTGATGAACCTAAATATTTGATGTTTTTTTTTTTTTTGAAAATGAATTTGTCCTACTATCTAAAAGAGATAATTTAGTGATTTTAAACTGAAGTTTTCCTTAAAACATGACTAGTCCCTTTCGGTTTTATTTAGGGTTTTGCCTATGACCGAGTCCTCTTGGTTATGGTGAACTGGCTACGCACTGTAGGAATCCCGCCAAGAGGAGGTGAGTCACGAGGACTGCTTAAATACCAAGCTCTTCCGGATCCAATCCTAGACATGCGTACTAAGGTTACCACACCCTAACTCGGCGACTTAGTCACGGGTTGGTTTTAATTAGGCCATTAAAGTCTTATGTCATTGTTTGAGGTAAACTAGTCCTAAAGTTTAAAATATTCATCACTATCTACGTCCCATGCTTCCTACCCTTCTATAGAAAATATATCATACAGAAGTTAGGAGTACTTACCTGGGCGGATAGGTGCCGGAGACTCGGTGCCATGCTTATTCAAAACCAAAATATTTCAAATAGGCCTACTAAAACATTTTTGGGCCTTGGGCCCCCACAAGAAGCTTTGAACTGGGCTCTGATACCAATTTGTAACACCCCAAACCCGGCCCAAACAATATGACCGAATTTGGTTTGCTACAGAGAAAACATTTTGAAAACCATTTGAAAACTTAGTCGAATTGCCTTTCAATTGAAATTTTATTTGTTAAAAAACCATACTTAATTCAAAGAAAATATTTGTTGAGTCGAGTTGTTTATTAATTTCAAATGTACCGATGGTACTTTAAAACATTTTATGCTTAAAAGTTTAGAAAACATGTGCATCCATTTTAACATCATCAAATAATTTAAACAAATCATTCAAACATGCAACAATAATAAAATAACTTTAGGAGGCCTTATTACAAACAAGTAACATAAACCCAAAAGAAAGATAATTAAAATCCAAAATTTATTTATTAAAAGTCTCCACCGCATGGCCACCTCAAGTCCATCCGGCCCTTACCCGATCTCTTAATCACCGAAAATTAAAGGAAAAGGTGAGTCATAAAGACCCAATGTGTAACCCTTTTCCCTGCTTAATTTTACAACATACACAATTTATAACAATTTAACATGCATTAAAATATGCACCCAACCTAGCCAACCAAACACCTCTTTCTACCCCGTGTGGTACCAAACCACCGGTGGTGCCAAACCACTAGTGACATATAGTCACAAATGTGATACTAAATCACCGGTGTCCAAGACACGATTGTGTTACTAAAACACCGTGACCAAGTCACAAATCAAGTGATGGGGCCAACCCATCGTGTGATACCAAATCACCGCGCATAATCCCATATCTCAAAGTGGGGCCAACCCACGGTGGTATAAACCATGTGGACAAGTCGCTATGAGGTACCAAACCTCGAGGTACCAAACCTCCGTGACCGTAGTCACATTGTGTTACCAAAACACCGTGTCCGCCGACACAATTATCACCGCCTCCTCTCATCAACCCATACCAATCATTCATATGCATATACAAAAATCATGTTGATTGATTTATTTAACAACATCCAATCGATTATCATAGGCCACAAATCGAATATTTCACATACCAAATGTGTCATGCTTCCCAAAAGCATCAATTAATAATTTTCATAGCAATAAAGACTTACCCGAGTCCTTGCTAATATCATAAAGGTATTACATCCATGTCTACACAAATTGATTAGACATAAAATAACACATAGCATATTAAAAAGTTATAAGGTGTGTATGTACACACCTGATACTAACGAAAATCCTAATCCCGAGTAGACAAATCGGCCACACAAGCTTTCCTTGCCCCTATATTCGGTCAAACTTGGATATTAGTAACATGGCCTATTCGGCCAAACCAAATAAATCAAAAAGGTTATCCCTCGATCTCGAATCCTTACCTACACGCCTTTGAATGCTGGTCACCACACACCAATATTTCGGCTTTCCTATATTCGGCAATCACTTGTTAATGGCCTTTGGCTTTCTATTACTTTAAAAGATTTAATGAACTTAGAAATACGGATCCTTACCACCTTACCAAAATCGTTTGCTAGAGGAGAGGAGTTTGGATTGATCACTTAAAATCCCGAAGTACCTAGATAGAATCGATTAAAAAGAGAAATAGTTAGCCATCACGAATGCCATATCTTGTTTCTTCCATTTATCCAAATTGACAAGGAATCCAGAGAGAAAATAAATAGCCTTTCGGCTATAAGCACTTACTTCACCAACCGATTGGAGAAAAGAAAGAGGAGAGCACCTTTGTTTTGAGATTCGGCCAAGACTACACCAAATAGGAAAAGAAGATTTTGGCACACCAAGGATGTAGGTTCGGCTAATGAAGAAAGAAATAATGGGATAAGAGGTTTCGACTATGGTTGAAGACAACACTCAAGATTCGGTTTTGAGTGAAAAAGAAAGAGGAAGAAGAAGAAATGAAAGAGGAGTTTCGGTCAAAGGAGTTGAGAAGAGAAAAGAAAAGTCTAAGGAAAGTGTTTTCGGTTTAGGAGAAAAGAAGAAAATAGCAATTGATCTAAAATGACCAAATGGTCAAAAGAGCTTAGGCTTACCACAATGTAGAATTCGGCCAAAAAGAAAAATGTTTGAGAGAAAAATGCTTTGCAACTTTGCACCAAATGAAAAAAAAATGACCAAAACAATGCCTAAGCCTCTCCCAACAACTAGCATATTCGGCCATACCCCTCCCTTAGCCACATTGCCGTCCAAGTTCATGGCATAAAGGCCATGAATTTGTTTCCAAAACATACTCCCTATTCCATGCCTTTGTCCCCTCAATTTACCATAATTCCAAGATATTTTTCCATAACTTAAAGAATCTTATCCCTTAATCCATGCTTCCCTTAATCAACCATTCAACCTTCCAAAAATATTAGTCCACCTATCATAAATAAGTTGACCGGCCATCAATGCTAATACACAAAATAAACTTTTAAAATGCTAAACAAACCACTCAACCTCGACCTCAAATTACTTTTCAAGCCCTTTAACCATCTTGCCACTTATTCTTCTTATGCTATAAATGAACACTTAAATTAACTTAAGTGCTAAGCTCATTTAATCCTCTTCATTAAATAAGCCATACTAAGAATTATCCTACTAAACCGAAGCTTACTCAAGACCCCTAATTAAGTCTTATAACACCACAAATAATATCACATAAATTTAAACACAAGCAAAATAATTCAATCACGAATAACCCCTATTTTTGGGATGTTACAATAGTTGTACGTAAAATTTAGTAAATGTGAATTTTGGCTTCGAGAATTTAGATTTCTGGGTCACATAGTATCAGCCAAAGGGATTCGAGTTGGTCCGAGTAAAATTTTTGCTGTAATGAATTGGAAGACCCCGAAGAATATTTCAGAAGTGCGAAGTTTTTGGGTTTAGCAGGTTACTATCAATGGTTTCGATTATTGCTTCATCGATGACCAAATTATTATAGAAAAATGTTGAGTTTGGTTGGTCCGGTAAATGCCAAAAAAGTTTTGATCAGCTTAAGAATATGTTGACGAAAGCTCCAGTGTTGACTAAACCTAAAGCGGGATAGCATATGTTACTTTTAGTGATGCGTCTCTAAATGATTTGGGTTGTGTGCTAATGCAGTCAGGAAAAGTAGTAACTTATGCTTCTCGGTAGTTAAAGTCGCATAAAATAATTATCCTACTCATGATCTCGAGTTGGTCGCGATTGTATTCGCTTTAAAGATTTGGAGACATTATCTATACAACGAGAAATGTCATGTGTTCACAGATCACAAAATTTTAAAGTATTTGATGACTCAAAAAGATTTGGATTTGAGACAGAAATGGTGGTTAGAACTATTGAAAGATTACGATTTGGTTTTTGATTATCATTTGGGAAAGGCTAATGCAGTTGCGGATGCACTCAATCGAAAGTCATCATTGTTCACGCTTCGAATGTTGAACACTCATTAAGTCCTGAATGGTGATGGTTGTGTAAAGTAGAATTGAAAATGAAACCCCCTGTTCCTTTAGTGAATTCGAGAATTACAAGAGGAATATTCGAAGTTGATTATGAAACGTCAGTTGGCTCAAAAGAAATTGAGTTTAGAATACAGTGTTGATGATAATGGTATATTGCGTTATCATTATAGAATTTGCATTCCGAGTAATTCTATTTTGAAACATGATATTCTTTCTGAAGCACACAGTAGAGTGCACTCTATTCATCCAGGTAGCACAAAGATGTATTCTGACTTGAAACAAATATACTGGTGCCGGGTATGAAATGAGAAATTTGTGAATTTACAACTAAATCCTTGATTTGATAGCAAGTAAAAGTAGAACATCAAGTACCATTGGGTTTACTACAACCTATTATGATTCCTGAATGGAAGTAGGAGTGAGTTGTGATGTATTTCATATCTGGTTTACCTGTAACTTCGAGAAAGAAAGATTCAATCTGGGTGATTATTGACAGATTGATGAAATCGCACATTTTATTCCAATAAGAATATATTACACCCTTGAGAGACTAGCAGAACTATATGTTTCTGAGATTGTGAGATTACACGAGGTTCCAACATCTATCATTTCGAATCGAGATCCAAGATTTACATCGAGATTTTAGAGAAAACTTCACGAGGCTTTAGGCACTAAGCTTAATTTCAGCACTGTGTTTCATCCTCAGACTGACGGATAATCAGAATGAGTGATTCAGATTTTGGAAGATATGTTGAGATCTTGTATACTCAAATTTAAAGGTAACTAGGAAAATACTTACCATTAGCCAAATTTGCATATAATAACAGTTATCAATCCAATATAAAAATGGCACCATTTAAAGCTATTGACGAGAGGAAGTGTAGAACACCGTTGTATTGGTCAGAACTAAGTGAATCCAATATGGACGGTATTGATTTGATCTGAGAAACAGAAGACAAAGTTTGATTTATTCAGGATTGCTTGAAAGATGCATCTGATAGTCAGAAATCGTATGCGAATTTGAAATGAAAATATATAGAATTTGTGGTTGGAGATCAAGTATTCCTGAAAGCTTCTTCGTGGAAGAAAGTGTTGTGTTTTGGCAAGAAGGGAAAGCTGAGCCCGAGATTTATAGGACTGTACGAGAATGTTGAAAGAATTGGCCCTGTAGTTTATAGACTAGCCTTGTCCTCTAAACTCGAGAAAATCCATAATGTATCCCATGTTTCAATATTGAGAAGGTATAGATCTATTCTTTCACATATAATTCCTCATAGTGAAATTGAGTTCCAGTCGGACTTAACATATTTAGAAGAACCAGTGAGAATCTTAGCTCGAGAAGTCAAAGAATTACGAAATAAATGAGTATCGTTAGCAAAAATCTTGTGTCATCAACACGGTTCAGAAGAAGTTACCTGGGAAACTGAGGAATCAATGAGATTACAGTATCCGAATCTATTTTTAGGTGACAATTTCGAGGACGAAATTTCTTAAAATGGGGGAGAATTGTAATAGTCTGATTTTTAGTGGTGACGAATAGTGGTTTCGGGACCACAAATTTCTGTCATGTCAACTCATAAATATTATTTTTAGATTATTTATAGAGTCATTAGAGTCGTATTAAAATTTTGGTTTAGAAATATTAACGATTAAATAGTTAATTAATGAAAATGGACAAAACTGAAAAAGGTGCAAAACTTGCAAATTAGAGAAAATCAGTGATGAAATGGTTTAATTAATGTTTGAGGAGGGACTTAGGTAATAATTATGCCCTCAATAATATAGTGGGATGGCATGTTAATAGAAAATAACAAAATAAGGTAATTATAATGGCAAAATTGTAAATTATTTGAAATTAAAATAAAACAAATTGGAAATTTAAGTTTCCTATTCATTTTCTTCATCATTTGGCTAAAATCACCATAGGAGAAAGCTCTAAGTTCGATTTCTTCATTTTTTTTTTACGCATGTGAGTTTAATTCTTACACGTTTCTTGTAATTTTTATGTTTTTGATATCGTTGCAACTAGTCCAGCTAACTCGTACCTTCGTTTTTGATTCTGTTAAAAATTTTCAGAGGTTCCATTAATAAATATTGAATTTTTGATGAATATTATGTATTTGGAGTCTTTATTATGTTATTTGATGAATTTGTAAAGAGATTTTTGTTAAACCTTGATTTTAGGATTAAATTGTTAAAATGTCAAAATATTAGGGTTTGATAGTGAATTTTAGGTTTATTAGGGGTTTTTGAGGGCCTAGAATATTTGGATAAATTATTTATTCGAGAAAATTAGTTAATTTGTAAAATTATAAAAGTTTGGGGTAATTGTGTAAATTTAAAAAATAAAAGGGTATTTATTGTAAAATGGATTTGAAATGAAATATATGCTAAGAATTGAAGAATTTTACATTATAGATCAAGAATCCGTAGATATTCGAGGAAAATGTAAAATAGCAGAATAGTCCCTAAGCTTCTATAATATCTACGATTCAGTCCAAGTAAGTTCGTTATTTGATTACTATTAACCTTATTCAATATTTTTACTATTTAATTATTGGTTGAATATGGATTTTGTTTAGTTATGTTTAACGAAATAGAAATCCAGTGATTATTCAGGCGATGTGCCTAGCAGGCTTTGTACCAGTGATTATTCGGGCTATGTGCCTAGCAGGCTATGTTCCGGCATATTGAAAACTTGCATTAATTAGATAGTCTTCAGTTAATTATTAAAGGGAAACTTATATCGAACTTACTAAGCTTGTTGATGCTTATTAGTTTGATTTATTCTTGTAGGACCTTTGGAATCGTTGCTTTGACTGGATTGACTCGGAAGCTCGCACACTATCATCAACATCTCGGCAATCATTTTGGTTCATACTAGCTGGTTTAAGTGGCATGTATTAGGAAAGGGTCTATAGTACTTGAATATTTTGTATGAATGTAAATATTGGAAATAACTTGTTATGCTTGTTTCTAGTAAAGACAGTTGAACTTGTGTGCTTAATTAGTAATTCTTTTAGAACATATATCAGTAGTTGTATAAGTCTTTTGGTGTCAAATGATGATGATTAAATACTTCAAGTATGTTATATGAATTAGCTTAGTTTTAAGTAGTTATGATGCTTAATTTTTATAAGTGTTTGACATTTTTGGAAATATGGTGAGATGGTACTTTGTTGTGAATGACATTTATGAAAGTAAATGCTAGTAATTGAATGGCATATTTTTCACCATTTGTTATGTTTTGGTAAGCAAATTCAATGATATGTATTGTTGCAAATATTCATAGAAGTTAGTTGATTATTTAAGCCCAAATTGTGTGCATGGTTATACATGTTTATATGTTGTCATTTGAGATGCCTAAGGGCATATTGGTTGTATGATCTTAAACCATGTTTGAATAGCTAGAATATGCATGATTTTGGTGCCTTGCTATGACTTGTATATATGAGCAATTTCATATGTAAGAAAAATGGCTTGTCAAATAACCTATTTTCATCCACACGGCCAGACGACACGGCCATGTTTCCCCTGTATCTTTCTAAAGGTTGCAAGTTAGTCTGTTACATGGCCTAGCACACGACCGTGTGGAGTTGTTTTGAGAGGTACTGATAAACCATAATTTATACATATTTTAACCCCATGCTTAGCTTAATTTTGGATGAATTTTCATTAGACTTGATGAATTCGATGCTCCTAATCCCTTAATTTCATGTTTTATACTTAAGTAAGCATAGAAGGATGAAAAGAACGAGAAACGGGCCAAAAATGGCAAAATTGGGCCAATGTGAGAAATCAACACGGCCTGGAGTTCACCACATGGCTGTGCCAATTTAGCACACTCGAACATGGCCTGGGCTCGATTCACACGGGTGTGTCCCTGCCATAGCAAAGAAGAGTTTGATTTAGAATAAGCTACTTGTAGGCCAATAGAGGTGTTGCAAAGCCTATATAAACACCATAGGAGGCAACTTAAAAGGGGGTTGACAGGATGTTGAATAAACGCCGAGTAGAAGGAGAAAATACTCCAAGACAGCCGTCGGGAACAGCTTAGGAGAAGGATCTTCATCAAGACTGAGGATATTCCATCAAGTTCTTTAGAAGTTTTTGGGTTTTCTTATGTTTTCTTGTTTTTCCTCTTTTATGATGTTTTCCTCTTCTAGTATGAACTAAATCCCTTAGATACCTAAGGGGATGAAACCTATGACAGATCTTATTATTTGATTTATGAGATAAATACTTGTGCTTATTCTTAATTTTGAGTTTTATTCTTGTTTTGATAATTTAAGTTATTGATTCAAGTCGAATGTGCATATTCAGTGGAGCAAAAGTCCGTGTTTAAGAGTAGATCAACACAATTAAGCGGAGTTGATTCCAACCCTAGAAATAGGGCAACGAAAATCTACCAGATTAGGGTCAAACCTAATATAGAAATCCATAGATCAAATTAATGCGACAATAGGGGTTTTAATTAGAAAGAGATTTCAATTAATCAACCTAGAGTCAGTTGTTAGTAGCCTCGAAAGAGGTATTAATATAATTCAAGGATTTCTACGGATTCAGTCAAGTAAATAAATCACATGAATCAAAAGTAATAAGTGAAGTCTAGGTGGATTCTTCCTTAGGTGTCGCCCATCTCATATAAGTTTTCCAAAGTATTTTCCCAGTTTACTCCCTGTCAAGTTCATAAGTTAGTTAAATTAGTTAGTTAAATTTTAGATTAAAAATAAATCCCCTTTAATTATTAGGCTAGATAATAAAAAGATAGTTATTATTAAGTACTCTTGGTCCTTGAGGATACGATATTTCGGACTCACCACAGCTATACTACTGTTCGATAGGTGCGCTTGCCTCTATCGAAATAATAGTTGTTTCGAGCTTCCATCAAGTTTTTGGCACCGTTGTCGGGGACTAAGATATTAGGAAAACTAAATTTTTATTACTTTATCCATTTTATTTATTTGTAATTTATATTTATTTTAATTTTAATTTTACTAATTCCTTTTATTCATTTTTGGCAGGTACCTCTAGTTTATGACTAGAAGGAACCCGACAGGACCCTTGATTTTTTATAGTGATATAGAAGGTACCATTTGCAGAAACTGTAGGGAAATATGGCGAAGCCTACAGTACATAGAAGAAGAGCAAGAAAACGATCCCGATACTACCAAAGAGATGGCTGATAATAATCCACTACCTCCTGTTGTGGAAGCAAACCCAGTGAATCAAAATCCTGCTCCTCGTACTATGTATGATTATGCTAAACCTAATTTAACAGGAACCGAATCTAGTATTGTTAGACCTGCTGTTACTGCAAATAATTTTAAACTGAAACCTAACACTATAAAGATGATACAGCAGTTTGTTCAGTTTGATGGTTTGCAGGATAAAGATCCAAATAATCACTTAGCAAATTTTCTGAAATTTTGCGACACTTTCAAAATAAATGCATTTTTGATGATGCCATTCGTCTTCGGTTGTTTCCCTTTTCATTGAGGAACAAAGCTAAACAGTGGTTGAACTCGTTACCACAAGGATCAATCACTACATGGGAATAAATAACAGAAAAATTCTACTTACATATTTTTCGCCGGCTAAAATGGCTAAGTTGAGGAATGATATCTCTTTTTTGTGCAGATGGATTTAGAAACACTATACGATGCAAGGAGAGATACAAAGATCTACTGAGAAGGTGTCCTCACCACGGGTTACCATTATGGCCAGAGGTTTAAACCCTTTGCAATGGTGTGAACCCCTCAACTAGGCAATTAATCGATTCAGCCGCTGGTGGTACCCTGAACAACAAAACACCTGAGGCTGCCTACAAGTTTTTAGAAGAGATGTCACTGAATAACTATCAGTGGCAAGTTACAAGGACAAAGCCAATAAAAGCCGCCAGTGTCTTCAACCTCGACGCAGTAACCATGCTATCGAATCAGGTAGAACTATTAAATAAAAAGATTGATAGTTTGTGTGGTTCTTCGTAGTACACCCAGTGATACAATGCGATACATACGGAGGAGGGACAAACAATACAGAATACCCACCCTACAACCTTGGCATAGAAAACGAACAGATGAACTATATGGGTAATAATTCTAGACCTCAAAATAACCCTTATAATAACACATACAATCCAGGTTGGAGGAACCATCCAAACTTTTCATGGGCGACCAAGGAAATCGAGACAACACCCTTCCTGTGCTTTCAACAAAGAACCCTACCCACAAGAAAAGAAGTTTAACCTTGAGGAGATGCTGACAAAATTCATCGCGGTGTTAGAAACTTGTTTCCAAAACACTGAAACAACACTTAAAAATCAACAAGCATCAATTCAAGGGATCGAGAACCAATTAGGACAACTTGCTAAGCTGATCTCTGAACAACAACAAGGTAGCTTGCCAAGCAACACTAAAACAAACCTAAAGGAGCAACTTCATGTCGTTACCGCTTAAAATAGTGAAGGATTAATGGAATCTGAATCTGAACCAAGGCAAGAGCTTGTAGAAAATAAAGGTAAGGTGGAGGTAAGCCATGGTAAATCGAAACCGATAATTACAGAGTACCAACCTTGTGTGCCATACCCTAATATGATGAAGAAAGACAACACAGATGAACAATTCGGTAAATTTCTGAAACTTCTAAAAAATTACATATTAACTTACCATTTCTTGAAGCTCTTTCACAGATGCCCAATTCAAGGAAATTTTTAAAGGAGCTCTTGACAAACAAATGGAAGTTAGACGAGGCATCGCATGTGGAGCTAAATGCAGTGTGCTCAGCGATTCTGCAAAATAAACTACCACAAAAATTAAAAGATCCAGGGAGTTTTACAATTCCATGTTTAATTGGTAGTTTATCTGTTAATAATGCTTTAGCTGATTTAGGGGCAAGCATAAATGTTATGCCTTATAAAATGTTTAAATAGCTAGGTCTAGGGAAACCCAAACAAACTAGGATGAGCATTCAATTAGCTAATAAAGCTATTAGAATTCCTAGGGGTATAATTGAAGATGTACTAGTAAAAATTGACAAATTCATATTCCCAGTAGACTTTGTTGTGTTAGACATGGATAAGGACATTACGGTCCTTTAATTTTAGGAAGGCACTTTTTAGCAACTGCTAGATCTAAAATTGATGTTGGTACAGGAGAACTCACACTTCGTATAGGTGACGAAACGATCACTCTTCAAGCTCTTGACTCGGCTAGGACATCGAGTAATCAAGATGAAAACATGAATTCTATTAATGATCATTTGGTTCAACCCCTCTTACAGGAAACACCACGAAATTACACAGCTGAGCCAGACCCTAGACCCCGTGCTAATAAAGAAGTAATTCACGAGGAATGAAGGCTTCAGGTTGATGAACTAGACAAGTGGAAGACACATTTCAAGGAGAAACTAAGAACACACAAAGCAAAATTGAGGGAACCACCAGGCGAGCTTATAGGAATAGCAAATCACTTTAAAATTGGAGATTAGGTACTGTTAGATCAAAAAGACCCTCGAATCGCCATTTCAGACCCTAAAACAAATGAAGAGATGCCTTTTAAGGTACTCAATGTCTTCCCATACGAAACAGTCGAGGTAAGTAATCCCATATTCGGCACTTTCAAGGTAAATATCACACGACTTAAACGATACAGTGTTAATAGAATTGATAATATAAAAGAGGAGCCTCGACTCCACAACCACCTTGAAAACACAAATGAAAGGTAAGTCAAGCTTAAGACTCTAAACGAGCGCTTCTTGGGAGGCAACCCGAGCACTAACCCTACTAATTAGTTTAGTTTATTTCTTTTCATGTTTGGGTGCAGATTTTCCATACCCATACGGCCTTGCACACATCCGTGGCTGTGGCCGTGTGGGCATCACAGGTAGGTATATGGGCGTGGCCATAACTGTGTGGCAATAAGACAAAATTTTCCCCAAACACGGGCTGCGATAAAATGCCACAGCCATGCGACGTAGCCATGGTTGACACTGATTAAACCACACGGGCGTAGAAACTTCCACACAGGCATGGGAGAAACGAACGAGCCACGCCACGGCCGTACGATACAGCCATGCGACCTAACACGCCCATGACACACGGGCGTGACAATGTACCAGATCTCATATTTCTATTTAAAACCCCCTCTTCTCACCTACTCCCTAATTTTCTCTTCTTCCATACCCCATGAAGCTTTCCCCTCTCATTTTCCTTCCTTTTTCCCTTCCCCTCACTTTTTATCTACACCGTCGTCACGATGTCGAAGAAGCAAAAGATCCGAGTATAGTTTCCCCGTGTGAAACTAATCTGCATAAGTTCATGCCGGCCACTTCATTAACTCAACAGGACAAGGACCTTTGAGTCTATTTACTTTTTCTTTTTCTTCTCTTCACATTTATTTTCCTTCTCTTTATCTCTCTTATGTTAAATCTATATTATTATATTTTGATTTTGTTTATTTAAGTTCCTCAGGCTACTTAGGAATCACAACACCACGACTCTAGTAACCATCGCCACTGATAAACTGAAATATGAACATATTTTAATCCCACATTTAGCATACTTTTGGATGATTTTTCCCTTTAATTATGGAAATAGGTGCTCCTAATCCTTTGTTTTCATGTTTTATACTCAAGAGAGCACCGAAGGATGAAAAGAACGAATAACAGGCTAAACATGGAGAAAATGGGCCAAAATACAAAATCCACACGGCCTGGGCCCAAGACCACACGACCGTGCCTCTTAAGAAGAGTCGAACATGGCATGGACCCCGAAATGCATGATCGTGCCTCATCAACAGACCCAAACATGGCCTGGCCTCGAATCACATGAGCGTGTGCCATGGGGGTGGCCCTGCCATAGAAAAGAAGAGTTCTATTTGGATTAGGATACTTTCAGGCCAAGAAAGGCATCTCGAAGCCTATATAAGCACCCTATGAGGCAACTTAGAGGGGGAGTTCGATAAAAGCCTTTGTCAGGGCTTTTCAGGGCGTTCAGCTAGGCCGAAGAGCCAAGCCAAATGACCTGAATACAGGGATTTACTCGAAGAATGTAATATCCGGGAATTAGGGCTTGTGAATAATTGCTAAATTGTATGAAGTAGCATGCCTATATGTGTTTGAATGTGTTATATGAATTTTTGAGAACTTCAAAGTGTAGGTAAATGCCTTAGAAAATATTGGATTTTAAGTATTAAAGGGGGAGCTAAGCTTGTTAGGCCTTAAGAAAATATGTAGAGGGAATTGGACATAAGAATGGGCTTGTTAAAGTGGCAAGGAGGCACCACTTAAAGCCCTAGGAAGTGACGCCACAGGAAGTGCAAGGAGGGCTTAGGTTCGAGTTGTAAGGAGAGCACTTTTGGAGTTTTATTTTGCAGCAAGGAGGGGAGGTAGTGGACAGCATGTGGACTCTAGAAGGAGGAGGTATAGATGGGGTTGGAGAGTTGAGGATTCACTAAGGAGGAGTGGATCAAGGGATAAAGGAGAGAGGGAAGAGAGTTGGCCGGCCTAGGGACTCCCTTAGTGTTATTTTCGGCCAAAAGGAGGAAAGGAGGCCATTTTTCTTTCTTTTCTTTTCAAGAGTGCCTTTGCCGAAATTCTTCTCTTCTCCTATTCTTCTTTTCCTTTCCTTCTACCCCAAATCCATACCTATTCCTTAGTAGCCAAATATTTCTTTGTCCCAAGTCTTAAAAGTCGGATACTCAAAGTAACCCCTAGTCGATTAGTCATTAAACCCCAAAATCGAATCCTTTGTTTTGATGGCCATAATCGATTGCCCCTCTACCCTGTTAAAGCCGATTTGATCACTATCTAGTCTACATAGTGAATATCTCAGTGGTGTCAAGCAGTAGTGCAGTCAATTTCAATATTAAAGGTAAGAACAAATGTTATTCGATTTGCAATCCTTTCTTTCTTTTAATGAAAAATCTAGAAACTAATCCCATTAATATTCTTTGGTGAAATTATGAAGGATCTTTCGGGATTTCTATTGTAGCCGACTTCTAGGGAGACCATTCGAGATTTGGTTGACTAAGGTAAGTAAAGTGTAATATTAGGTCATGAGCCATTTATGATGTTCATAAAGTGTTAGAATCGGATCTAACATAAGGCTTGTAGGTATCTCGACATCTCCATAAGACAAGTGATGATTTCGAGTTTAGACCCACAAGGTAAGGGACATGAACATTTGGCCAAGGCCATATTTAGTGATTAATGTTGGCGAATTCGACTTTGATTTTTGGGAAGTGTACACTCTATTTCGATAGATTTTTGGGATTCGGAAAACACGTTAGTAACCAGGTGTGTAGCCCCACACTAACTCTTGATATATTTATGGTATTGTTGTATTATATGTGTTCATAAGAATTTGAAAAATATGGCTAAAGGTACCATTCAATGGTACAACATATTCAGGTACGTTATTCTCTAAAGATCTGCTAGTAGTATTATAAACTATGAACATGACATATATGAGAATTGGTTACGATTATGAATAAGGCATGTGGCATGACATTTGCATGATTTGTATGACTCATGGGGCATATGGGTGATTATGAAAAGGGAAGTGATCCGGTGGTTTTACCACAATATCCGTGACTCATGCCACATAATCTGAATGTGGTGACTTATGTCACAAAATGTTATCTGGTGGCTATGCCACAATTTATAAGGGCGATGTGCAAGTCGACTGCAGCGACTACCTTCGATGGTGTGTAGCGGATGGAGGGTCAATTTAGTAATCCCCACTGTGTGATGCCAGGTACGAGTGATGTGTAGAGGATGGTTATCTAGGTTTGGGTTTGGGATTACATCATTGTTTTTATATGTTTTATATGTATGATTTGACATGCCTAAATTGATTGAGAGTTTGTGTTGATTGTTACACATTGAGTCTGCTGACACACCTGTTGTGGGATATCTTTTCAGTGACACTCAAGAATGGACCGGTGGCGGGAGCTTAGTGGTGGCCATGCTCATTTCGAGTTATTATATTTTTATTGGTTTTATCATTTAAGTTTTGGATTTATTTCGGTTTTGCTATGATGTAATATGGCCATTCTTATTAACTGCTTTAAGTATGCATTTTATTCGGTTTATTATGATACGATTATTATTAAATCAAGATTAATTAGTTTTCATTAAAATAACTCTTAAATGTTTTTGACACCTAAGCACAAACGTTTTTTCAAATTATCATTACACTCTAAAACCCGACAATACTTTTTACTTATTGATTTCAAGTACAAATAAAATATTGTTTTAATAAAATCGAGACCGCAAAGATAACCCGCTTTCAATTTGTACTCAACACAAATCAAATTATCTTCCAAACCACCCAGATTTTCCAAAGTAACAAATAAGTTTTGAATTGTTTTACTCAAAGAGCATGCGAGATCCGGTCAGGACTTGTGGGCCGGGTTTGGGGTGTTTCAATTTGGTATTAGAGTCCGGTTCAAAACTCAGCCTTGAGGGCTTTTTTGGCCCAAAATGTTTTCTTTCTTTTAAAATTGAATTTTACAAAGAAATGAGTAGGTTTTCTGGCATGGCACCTGAGTCTCCTACCAAAGCCCACCGTAAGTACTCCTAACTCTTTTGTGATTTGTATGTAGGACTTATAGGACGAGATTAGTAAATTAGAATTAAACCTTAGGGTTAGCCTACTTCAACACCAAGATACATAAAACTTAAAGTCTAACCAAACAAACACGTATCGAGTCACCGAGTTAAAGGTGTGGTAACTGCTAGTGCATGTCTAGGATTGGATTCAAGGGAGCTTGGTATTTAAGCAATTCTAGTAACTCACCTCCTCTCCTATTCGAATCCTACCAGTGCGTGAGTGACGGTTCACCTTAGCCAAGAGGACTCAAACACAAAGCTAAACCCAATAATTAAAACCCAAAAGGGACCGTCACCTTGTTTTGTGAAACTCAAAAGTCAAACCATGATTTTAAAATTCCAAAATACCCATGACTTAAAAAAATGACCAAAATACCCCTGATTTGTAAATTGACCAAATTACCCCTAACCTATGTAAATTACCAAAATACCTCCAGATGGAAAGTTACCAAATACCTCGAATTAAAAAATTTCCGAAATACTCTTGTTTTGAAAAGTCACCGGGAACCATATTTTACAAAATTATCGAAATGCCCTGGCTTGTAAAATTACAAAAAAAATAACCCTAGTTTATATAATTACCATTTTACCCTTGAAATTTTCTTACCAAGTATTTCAATTTTGTAAAAACACCAAAAATTTCAACTTTGCGAGAATTTTCAAATACCCTAATTTGGAAAATTACCAAAATACCCCTATAGGATAAAATTATGAAAATACCCCTAGGTAGTGGAAAACAACAAACAATGACAACTACAACATTTTTCTGTAATGAACGCAAGTTCATAAATGTGATTGAATGAATGAATTGAGACTCTATGTGTATGGAATCGAAAGAACTACTCCCTAGAACTATTGAACATAAGATTGTTCGCGATAAATCAGTGGAACAAAAACTAATCTATAAAATTCTCTAATCAGATAAATGCAACTCGAAAGGATGAGTTCTAGAGGACGTGGTCGTAATGTGCATGGCCGTGGTAGAGGCCGAATGACCGTCGTAACCCGTTAGGTCTGGTCAAGGGTCCGAAAATGAAATGCCACCACCAGCAATCTTTGGTATGGAATATCGAGGATCGACGGGGGATGATGCATATCACAAAGATCTTGCGAGTTTTAGAAAGGGTGGCTGGAGTAGGTGGAGGCATGGGAGCTCGAAAGTAGGTACCTGAGCGACTCCAAGCTAATGGAGCTGAGTTTTTCCGTGGAGTATCTGGTGTGGCACCCAATACGGCTGAGTATTGGTTAGAGGCGACGAAGTGGATTATGGACAATTTGGACCTGACTGCCGAGGAGAAACTAAAAGGGGTAGTGTCCTACTCCGTGATGAGTCATACTAATGGTGGCTCACAGTTCGGGATGATGTTGCCGCTGATGATCTTACTTGGGAATATTTTAAGGCAGCATATCAGAAGAAGTACATTGGAACTAGTTATGTTGATGCGTAGAGGAAGGCATTTTTGAGGCTGGTTCAGAAAATAAGTTCGTAGTGGAATACGAGGCAAAATTTCTAAGGTTGAGCCGATATACTCGAGGTATTATGTCAACAGAGCATGAACGGTGTGTCCGGTTTGAGGACGGACTGAGGGATGACCTGAGGTTGTTGATACCTCCACAGTAAGAGCGAGAATTTACCATGCTGGTGGAGAAGGCTAAGGTAGCCGAAGGGATTAAGGACTCAGTGAGACAGAATACGGACCGAAATAGGCAAAAGAGAGGCTTTGAATCATCAGGGTCATCAGGGAATATGCAGAAGAGGCCTAAAAGTGATGGGCCACGCGGTCAACGGGCTGCTACGGGAGGACAGTACCGTACTTGCGGCCAGTGTGGAAAGATGCACTTGGGA
Source organism: Gossypium rotundifolium (assembly GCA_025506655.1). Lineage (NCBI taxonomy): Eukaryota > Viridiplantae > Streptophyta > Magnoliopsida > Malvales > Malvaceae > Gossypium > Gossypium rotundifolium. The sequence continues at coordinate 124,051,677 of CP106723.1, forward strand.
GAGTGTTGGAAGAAGACGGGAGGATGTTTCAAGTGTGGGTCCAAGGACCACATGATTAAGGACTGTCCTATGAGAATGTAAGGGGCCACCAAGAAGTCGTGGTTCTAATCAGGCTGAAAGAGGAGGACAGCAGCCACCGCAAGGTCGTGGTTCAACTGGTAGAGGTAATGGTTCTGGTAGAGGACGGGGAACACCGGGCAGAGGTGTTGGTAACACGAAGGCAAGGCAGTCAGGTCTGGTTTATGCAGTTCATCGGAGGGAAGATGGTGACGCACCACACGTTATAACTAGTACGTTCCTTATGGGTGACAAGCCTTACTTTGCTCTAATTGATGTTGGCTCTACCAACTCTTATATTGTATGTAGAGTAGTTGAAACACTAGGCATAGCCTCTGAACTGTCTAATAGGGAGATGACTGTAGTGAGCCCATTAGGTCAAACTATAGTGGTGAATAAGATATTTCGGAGTGTACCTCTAGAGCTTCAGGGAGTGGTATTTCTTGTCGACTTGATGGAATTACCCTTCGGAGAATTTGATCTCATCCTTGGTATGCACTGGCTAGTGGAACATCGAGTTGTATTAGATTGTGCAGCTAAGCAAATGGAGTTAAAGACACCGGAGGATAAGGCGGTAGTTATGATAGGGAAAGAAGAAACCACTTGTCTAACGTAGTTTCTACTTTAAAGGCTAATAAGATGGTTCGAAAAGGGTGCGAGGCATTTTTGATCTTTGTTAGTGCGTTGGATGCAAAGGAAGAGGGAGTTAGTGGAGTTAGAACAGTAAGAGAATTTGTGGATGTTTTTCCGGAGGAGTTACCTGGAATACCCCCGGATAGGGAAGTGGAGTTCAAAATTGACTTCTTTGTCGGGCATGCTCTTGTGTCCATTTCCCGTCTGATGTAATGGCACCAAAGGAGTTGGTTGAGCTCAAGGCTCAAATCCAAGAGTTGCTTGACCGTTGGTTTATCCGACCCAGTGTGTCTCCGTAGGGAGCACCGGTCTTGTTTGTGAAGAAGAAGGACGGAACTATGCGCATGTGCATAGATTATCGTCAGTTGAATAAGCTGACCATCAAGAACAAGTACCCTTTGCCAAGAATAGACGACTTATTCGATTAGCTTAAGGGGGCCGCAGTATTTTCGAAGATAGATCTAAGGTCTGGATATCATCAACTTAAAGTGAAGGAGGTTGATATCCATAAGACAACTTTCCAGACAAGGTACGGGCATTATGAGTTCTTGGTAACACCATTCGAATTGACAAATGCCCCAGCCGCGTTCATGGACATAATAAACCGGGTTTTCCAACCCTATCTGGACCGATTTATTTTCTTATTCATAGACGATATTTTGGTGTATTCGAAGTCTGAGGAAGAACATGATGAGCACCTCCGAGTCATGTTGCAAGTGTTAAGGGAGAAAAAGCTATATGCCAAGTTCAGCAATTGTGAATTTTGGCTGAAGGAAGTTACATTTTTAGGACATGTGGTGTCTGCAAAAGGGATAAAGGTGGATCCTCGGAAGATTGAGGCAGTATTGATTGGAAACCACCCAAGTCTGTGGCGGAGGTTTGTAGCTTCTTGGGATTCGCAGGCTATTATAGAAAGTTCGTAGAAGGGTTCTCGTCGATTGCAGCACCTTTGACAAAGTTACTAAGGAAGGAGGTACCTTTCGTATGGACTGATAAGCAACAGGAGAGCTTTGAGAAACTTAAGAGAGTCTTTACTAAAGCTCCGATTTTAATTCAACCTGAGGCAGGGAAGGATTTTGTGGTATATTGTGATGCTTCCCATACAGGATTGGGAGGTGTCCTTATGCAAGACGGGAAGGTAGTTGCTTATGCGTCTCGACAATTAAGGCCACATGAGGTTAACTACCCGACGCACGATTTGGAATTGGCAGCAGTGGTCTTTGCTCTTAAAGTGTGGAGGCACTAGTTATATGGAGAAAAGTCAGTGATCTACACGGACCATAAGAGTCTAAAGTATTTGCTAACTCAGAAAGAGCTGAACTTGAGACAGCGAAGGTGGTGGAATTATTGAAGGATTATGATTGTTCTATAAAGTATCACCCGGGCAAGGCGAATGTGGTGGCAGATGCCCTAAGTCAGAAAGTAGTGCCGGATCTAAGGACAATGTTTGCACATCTTAGCTTGTATGACGATGAAAGTTTGTTAGCGAGTTACAAGTTGTCGACGTGGTTGAATGAGGTGAAAGAGAGTCGGTTGGTGGATGATGATCTAAGTGCTAAGCTACGCAAGTGCAGAGTGGGGAGTTGAAGGACTATGGTATTAATGGCGATGGAGTATTGTGTTTCAAGGGTAAGGTCCAGATGTCAAGAAGGAGGAGTTACAAGATAGAATTCTTCAGAATCACATAGAGCCCCTATGCTATGCATCCCGGAGGTAGTAAGTTGTACAAAGATCTAAGGAACAATTTTGGTGGCCTCGGTCTTAAGCGGAAGTTACCGAATTTGTAGGAAGTGCTTAACGTGTCGACAAGTTAAGGTGAACACCAAGTTCCATCAGGGTTGCTTCAGCCAATACAGATTCTCGCAGTGGAAGTGGGAGAGAATCACTACGGACTTCATTAGTGGGCTTCCCTTACGCCTACTAAGAAGGACTCGGTATGGGTGATAGTGGATCGATTGACAAAGTCCACGCATTTTATTCCCGCGCGGGTTGACTATTCCCTACAAAAAATTGGCAAGGTTGTATGTTACAGAAATTGTAAGGCTACACGGAGTGCCAATGTCGATTATCTCGGATAGGGATTCGAGGTTTACGTCTCGATTTTGGAAGGCACTACATCAAGCTTTGGGCACCAGATTAGACTTTAGTACGGTATTTCATCCGCAATCGGACGGCCAGTCTGAGCGAGTGATCCAAGTGTTAGAGGATATGCTAAAGGGCTGTGTATTAGACTTCAGAGGGAGTTGGAAAGAGTTTTTGCCTTTAGCAGAATTTGCGTACAATAACAGCTATCAGGCAAGTATTCGGATGGCACCGCATTTAAGCAATCAGATGGATTTAAAGTGTCGTACTCCCACATGTCCGACGGAATTAGGAGAACGTCAGATTTTGGGTCCGAAAATTATGGCGAAATCGAAGGAAAAGGTTAAGGTAATTCAGACACGGTTGAAGGAGGCTTCTGACAGGCAAAAGTCATACGCAGATCTTAAGCGGAAAGAGATTGAGTTTGCCGTGGGAGATTCGATGTTTCTTAAAGTTTCACCGTGGAAGAAGGTAATGAGATTTGGTCGCAAAGGGAAGTTAAGCCCCAGGTTTATAGGACCTTATTGGATATTAAAGTGAGTTAGACTAGTGGCCTACCAGTTGGAGTTGCCTTCGAAATTGCAGCAGATGCACGATGTATTTCATGTTTCTATGCTACATCGATACCGATCGAATCCATCTCATGTAGTTCCAGTTGAAGAGGTGGAGCTAAGGCCAGATTTGTCCTACGAGGAGGAGCCAATTTAGATCTTGGAGCGAGATGTGAAAGTGTTACGGAGGAAATCGGTCCCTCTGGTCAAAGTGCTATGGCGTAATTATGGATCGGAGGAAGCTTCTTGGGAGCCGAAGAAGCAATGTGACAGCAATACCCCCACCTCTTCTAGCCAGGTAATTTCGAGGTCAAAATTATTTTAAGGGGGTAGAACTGTAATATCCGAGAATTAGGGCTTGTGCATAATTGCTAAATTGTATGAAGTAGCATGCCTATGTGTGTTTGAATGTGTTATATGAATTTTTGAGAACTTCAAAGTGTAGGTAAATGCCTTAGAAAATATTGGATTTTAAGTATTAAAGGGGGAGCTAAGCTTATTAGGCCTTAAGAAAATATGTAGAGGGAATTGGACATAAGAATAGGCTTGTTAAAGTGGCAAGGAGGCGCCACTTAAAGCCCTCGGAAGTGACGCCACAGGAAGTACAAGGAGGGCTTAGGTTCGAGTTGCAAGGAGAGTACTTTTGGAGTTTTGTTTTGCAGCAAGCAGGGGAGGTAGTGGACGGCATGTGGACTCTAGAAGGAGTAGGTATAGATAGGGTTGGAAAGTTGAGGATTTGGCTAAGGAGGAGTGGATCAAGGGATAAAGAAGAGAGGGAAGAGAGTTGGCCAGCCTAGGGACTCTCTTGGTGTTATTTTCGGCCAAAAGGAGGAAAGGAGGCCATTTTTTCTTTCTTTTCTTTTCAAGAGTGCCTTTGCCAAAATTCTTCTCTTCTCCTATTCTTCTTTTTCTTTCTTTCTACCCCAAATCCATACATATTCCTTAGTAATCAAATATTTCTTTGTCCCAAGTCTTAAAAGTCGGATACTCAAAGTAACCCCTAGCTGATTAGTCATTAAACCCTAAAATTGAATCCTTTGTTTTGGTGGCCATAACCGATTGCCCCTCTACCCTGTTAAAGTCGATTTGATCACTATCTAGTCTACATAGCCGAATATCTCAGTGGTGTCAAGCAGTAGTGCAGTCGATTTCAATATTAAAGGTAAGAACAAATGTTATTCGATTTGCAATCCTTTCTTTCTTTTAGCTGAAAAATCTAGAAACTAATCCCATTAATATTCTTTGGTCGAAACTATGAAGGATCTTTCAGGATTTCTATTGTAGCCGACTTTTAGGGGAGACCATTCGGGATTTGGTTGACTAAGGTAAGTAAAGTGTAATATAGGCCGCAGGCCATTTATGATGTTCATAAAGTGTTAGAATCGGATCTAACATAAGGCTTGTAGGTATCTCGACATCTCCATAAGACAAGTGATGATTTCGGGATTTAGACCCACAACGTAAGGGACTATGAACATTTGGCCAAGGCCATATTTAGTGATTAATGTTGGCCGAATTCTGACTTTGATTTTTAGGGAAGTGTACACTCTATTTCAGAGATTTTGGGATTCTAAAAACGTTAGTAACCAGGTGTGTAGCCCCACTCTAACTCTTAATAGATTTATGGTATTGTTGTATTATATGTGTTCATAAGAATTTGAAAAGTATGGCTAAAGGTACCATTCAATGGTACAACATATTCAGGTACGTTATTCTCTAAATATCTGCTAGTAGTATTATAAATTATGAACGTGATATATATGAGAATTGGTTACGATTATGAATAAGGCATGTGGCATGACATTTGCATGATTTGTATGACTCATGGGGCATATGGGTGATTATGAAAAGGGGAAGTGATCTGGTGGTTTTTACCACAATATCTGGTGACTCATGTCACATAATCTGAATGTGGTGACTTATGTCACAAAATGTTATCTGGTGGCTATGCCACAATTTATAAGGGCGATGTGCAAGTTAACTGCAGCGACTGCCTTCGATGGTGTGTAGCGGATGGAGGGTCAATTTAGTAATCCCCACGGTGTGATGGCAGGTACGGTGATGTATAGAGGATGGTTATCTAGGTTTGGGTTTGGGATTGCATCATTGTTTTTATATGTTTTATATCTATGATTTGACATGCCTAAATTGATTGAGAGTTTGTGTTGATTGTTACACATTGAGTCTGTTGACTCACCCTGTTGTGGGATATCTTTTCGGTGACACTCAAGAATGGACCGGTCTGCAGGAGCTTAGTGGTGGCCATGCTCATTTCGAGTTATTATATTTTATTGGTTTTATCATTTAAGTTTTGGATTTATTTCGGTTTTGCTATGATGTAATATGGCCATTCTTATTAACTATTTTAAGTATGCATTTTATTCGGTTTATTATGATACGATTATTGTTAAATCAAGATTAAATAGTTTTCATTAAAATAAATCTTAAATGTTTTGACACTTAAGCACAAACCTTTTTTCAAATTATTGTTAAACTCTAAAAACCCGGCAATACTTTTTACTTATTGATTTCAAGTACAAATAAAAATACTGTTTTAATAAAATCGAGACTGCAAAGATAACCCCGTTTTCAATTTGTACTCAACACAAATCAAATTATCTTCCAAACCACCCAGATTTTCCAAAGTAACAAATAAGTTTTGAATTGTTTTACTTAAGGAGCATGCCAGATCCGGTCAAGACTTGTGGGCCAGGTTTGGGGTGTTTCAAAGAAAGTCAGTTGGTTCATATCAAGAAGCCGGAATCATACTCAAGACGGAGGAACTCTCTTTCAATTCCTTCAGGGGGTTTTAGGGTTTTCTTTATGTTTTGTTTTATATTTTTTTCTGATATGTTTTCTTTTACTATTATGAACTAAACCCTCAGATATCTGAAGGGGATGAAACCTAATATGGATTTTGTTATTGTTATCTGAGCTATATGATAAATACTTGATTTGTTCTTAACTATGTGTTCTTAATTCTTGTTTGGTATTTCCGGGATATTGATTCAAGTATTGATGTGCTTAGGTGATGGAGTAAAAGTCCCTGCCTAAGAGTAGATCAAGCATAGTTAAGTGGAGTTGAACGCAACCCTAGAAATAGGATGATGTAAATTTGCCGGATTAGGGTCAAACCTAATATGAGAGTCCATAGATCGAGTTAATGCAATTCTAGGGGTTTTAATTAGAAAGAAATTTCAATTAATCAACCTAGGGTTAGACGTTAGTAGCCTCAAAAAGGTATTAATATAACTTAGGGAATCCTACGGATCAAGTCAAGTGAATAAATCGTCTAGTTCAGAGTTAGGTAACAAGTGAAGTCTAGGTGGATTCTTTCTCGGTTATTGTCTAAATCAATCGGTTTTCCTCAAGTCTTTCCTTAATTTCTTCCCTTTGTCTTCGCATCTTTAGCTTAGTTGTTAGTTAATTTTAGATTAGATAAAAATTCCCTTAATTCTTAGGCTAGATAATAAAAATAAAGTTAGTATTAGTACTTTTGGTTCCTTTGGGTTCGACAATCCGGTCTTGCCACTAAACTATACTACTATTCGATAGGTGCACTTGCCTCCATCGTTGTCTTAGTTAGTTTCAGGTTCAATCATTCATTTTATAAATTTTTAAGACTCTAACACACGATCAGCCACTGACACCTCCTCCTTCAACTAGGCCCAAATTTCCCCCTTTTTTTTCTTTAACTCCACCCAAACTTCAGGAAGTTTCACTTCTCTCCCTACCTTATGATTTTCTTACTATATTATGAATATCTCTCTTTGTACATTGAGGGTAATGTACATCTTAAGTGTGGGGGGTGAATTTCAAAATTTCCTAACTTTTTGCATTATTCTCAATTCCCTGAATGATATCTTGTCTTAAGTAATTTTCTCATATTACTAATTAGAATGAAACTTCTATTGATTTATGACTTTTATTGATATGTTTTGGATTAATTCATAGTTAATTGTGCATTGATAATTTAAACGTTAAGATATTAGAGAATCAGGCATGATAAGTCTATTTTCAAAATTAAATTTTCTAGGTTGTTTCCCTAAATCTAAATATTACTCTGAAATTTGAAATTTTCAAGGTTGACATTAAAAATCGTAATTTCTGTGAGATTTTGAGCCTTTAAAGCATATATCTTTTAGTGCTCACTTTATTGATATGAGTGTGTCAATATTGATTTGTTATTCTAGAACTTGCTTCGATTATACAGGTCGAGACCACACATTTGATTTGATATACTGAGATGATAAAGGCACCTAGGATTTAACCCACTTACTCTATAAAAAGCCTACCTCCGTAATTAACCCCTAGTGAACCACTTTTTAGCCTAATCAATTATTTCTTGATTTACCACTAATATTAACCTGAAATCTCGTTATTAACTTGTTTATCCCATTTTCTTGACTTCCCTTATGCCGAGATTTGATTTGATCGGTTGCCTAATTATAGTAGTTGAATTCATCTTTTATTATGTACTTATTCTTTAAAAAAAAGTTAGAAAATTTATTCATCATTAGTTCTATGTTCTATGAGCTTAAACAGTTAAATTCACATCTTTAAAAGCTCGTGTTATTGATGTAATTATTCATTATCAGTTCATTGGTTCTAGTTAGGTAATTTATCAATTCAATCTCGATTCTAACCGTCTAATTTAGCCTATATCCACACCTTTAACCCAAGTCCCATTACAACCCTTTAAAGACCTTTTGATTTGTGTATCATCTCATTTTATAGTGGTGGAAATTTGATTTTCATGCAAGCCTATGGGATTAACTTTTCATATTTGACTTATGAGTGCCTATCTTATACCTTAAACACTTTGAGTGGTTTGAGTGAATCCTTAGTGAGGATGTCAATCCTTGTCGGTTTTGGATTAAAGGTAATTATTTAGATAAGGGGAAACACCTACATTTTTCGTGCTAAAAAAAAGTATGACTTTGATTGTTTGAATCTTTAGGACTCTTTGAGTTAAATTATCCATGTATGAATTATCTATGAATTATGATGAGACATTGTTGATGAGAATTATGAACTGAGGAAAGTTAGTTCTAATTGTGAATTGAAAATTTTGCTTGAGGACAAGCAAAAGCTTAAGTGTGGGGGTATTTGATAAACCGTAATTTACACATATTTTAACCCCATGCTTAGCTTAATTTTGGATGAATATTCATTAGATTTGATGAATTCGATGCTCCTAATCCCATAATTTCATGTTTTATACTTAGGTAAGCATAGGAGGATGAAAAGAACGAGAAATAGGCCAAAAACAGAGAAATTGGGCCAAAGTGAGAAATTAACACGGCCCGGAGTTCACCACACGGCCATGCCAATTTAGCAGACTCGAACACGGCCTGGGATTGATTCACACGGGCGTGTCACACAGGTGTGTCCCTGCTGCAGAAAAGAAGAGTTTGATTCGGAATAAGCTACTTGTAGGCCAATAGAAGTGTTCCAAAGCCTATATAAACACCCTAGGAGGCAACTTAAAAGGGGGGTTGATAGGACGTCGAGTAGAAGAAGATATACTCCAAGACAGCCGTCGGGCACAGCTTAGGAGAAGGATCTTCATCAAGACTAAGGATCTCCCATCAAGTTCTTTAGAAGTTTTTGGGTTTTCTTATGTTTTGTTGTTTTTCCTCTTTTATGATGTTTTCCTCTTCTAGTATGAACTAAATCCCTTAGATACCTAAGGGGATGAAACCTATGACAGATCTTATTATTATTTGATTTATGAGATAAATACTTGTGCTTATTCTTAATTGTGAGTTTTATTCTTGTTTTATTAATTTAGGTTATTGATTCAAGTCGAATGTGCTTATTCAGTAGAGCAAAACTCCCTGTTTAAGAGTAGATCAACACAATTAAGTGGAGTTGATTGCAACCCTAGAAATAGGGCGACGAAAATTTGTCAAAGTAGGGTCAAACCTAATTTGGGAATCCATAGATCGAATTAATGCGACAATAGGGGTTTTAATTAGAAAGAGATTTCAATTAATCAACCTAGAGTCAGTTGTTAGTAGCCTCAAAAGAGGTATTAATATAATTTAGGGATTTCTACGGATTAAGCCAAGTGAATAAATCACATGAATCAAAAGTAATAAGTGAAGTCTAGGTGTCTTCTTCCTTAGGTGTCGTCCATCTTATATAAGTCTTCCAAAGTATTTTCCCAGTTTACTCCCTGTCAAGTTCATAAGTTAGTAAAATTAGTTAGTTAAATTTTAGATAAAAATAAATCCCCTTTAATTATTAGGTTACATAATAAAAAGATAGTTATTACTAAGTACTCTTGGTCCTTCAGGATACGATATTCCGAACTCACCATAGCTATACCACTGTTTGATAGGTGTGCTTACCTCTGTCGAAATAATAGTTGTTTCGAGCTTCCATCATGTACATGGCCTGGCACACGGGCGTGTGGCTTGGCCATGTGACCCAAGTCAGTGAGTTACAGGGCCCGGACACGGGTGTGTCTCTTAGCCGTGTGAGTCACACAGCCTGGCCACACGACCGTGTGACCCCTGTAGCTTTGGAAATTTTCTTTGTTTCCTGAAAAAATTTGAGGTTCCGATTTAGTCTTGAATTATTTTTAATGTGTTTTTAGGGCCTCAAGAGCCCGTATAGGGGATAATAAGTATGTTTTGTTTTGGATTTAATATGATTATTGATATGAATTGAAATTTTTGAATTTATTTTCATTTGATTTGAAAACTTCGGTAATGCTCTGTAACCCTATTTCGGCAACGGATATGAGTTAAAGGTGTTACAAATAAGGTAAGTATAATGAATTCCATTTGAACTTACTAAACATTATTTGCTTATTCACTGTTGTTTTTAGTCATAGATTGTTGATTCAGGGAGTCTTGAAGCCTAGCTCATTGCGGGACATCACACAATCATCGAGACCTACAAGAGTATGAAAGTGACATATTTTTAGTTGTGGTATGTACTAGGTGTCTACACAAGTAAATATGTTAATTTCATATTATTTGGTCCTTGTGTTGAATGTTGCTTAAATTTAAGCCTAGGAGCTAAATATTCTAGTTCACTATCCTATTCTTCTTTTGGTTAATCAATGATATGCATGGTTACTTTACTTTCAAGACTATTGGTTGTGACTTTTAAAGTGTTTTATAATGGTTTTTGCATATATTTGAGAGATTTCTAAGCATGTTATATGTACATCATGAATAGAGAGACTTTGGGAAAACTTTTTGAAGTGTTTTAGGCATACTCAATTAGTCCTGTCACAGCCACAGAGTTGCGACGTCATGACTTTGATCCCTGACCTCGCTACTTTGCTTTCCTCACATTGCAACTTCATTACTCAGTCAATCATGTCGTAACATCACGCCACTATTACAACCCTACACTATTTTAAGTTGTTTTGACTTGTGGGGCCCATTTTGGATTCTGGTCAACTCCAAATAAATTCTAAATGATTTTAAATTGTTTTTTAAAATTTAAATTTGTCTAAAACATATTTTAATTATCTTATAAAAATGTTTTAAACTTTTAATTATTAAATAAATTCAAGATTTCTTACTCATACATGCTTCAATGGAATCTCTCATCAATACCGGTCATTTGGAATAGGTGAGGGGTGTTACACGTAAAGCACAATGATTCTACGTGCAAGAAACAACTGCATGTTAAGAATAAATACTTAGAAAGTAAACAAGGAAAGAGTCAACTTACCTTAAGGTCTATGACTTTTAATTCACCTTAAGGATTTGCTCTCTCATTGCCAAATTACAATGTAGTTAAAATTTGTTATCATCATTGATAACTCTTGAAAAGAGTTATATTTCAGGCCTCTAGATGAAATTAATTGTTTTTAATTAAGTAAATACATATGCATTTTTAGGATAATTTTAGAACATTGCATAACAAAGCTTGGATTGCGCTATGATGGTCATTATTTGTTACTTTTATCACTTGGGAAGGAAAGGTGTGGTTTTGTGTGAACACAGGTGTAGGAAGAAGATGAAGAAGGAAAATAAGGAAAATGAAAAATTGTCGTGGAAAATGGTAAGATTGATTGCCAACAAAATCTCCATGGCAATTCCGGGAAGATGACTTAGCACTCTAACCACGTCACTCTCAGCCAGTTGTGATTGTACCAGAAAAACCAAACTGAAAAGAGGAATGAAAAATGTGGGTTGAGGTGGAATGGATTTACCTAGTAAAAGAAGGAGAGTGAAAAAGAAAGAGGGAGAGGAGAATTTGCGTAAGAAAAAAAATCGGTGACAGCAGTTTTCTCTCTGCAGAGAACTCAATTGGAAAATTCCAGAGAAAGAAAGGTAGCAACTAAGAGAGCATAGCACATGTGTGAAGAATGAGAAGAGACATCTATCCTGGGTTCATAAGCAATTTGAAGATTAAAGAGAAGCTGGAGTGTGGCGAGAAATTCATGCATTTCTGCTTTATTTTCCTGATTTCTGTGATTCGAACTTATTTGAGAATGTTAATGAATGATTTTATTTTGATGTTAACTTTTCCACCCATGAACTAAATCCTTTCTAGGTTGGAGTTATTTTGGGTGAATGCTTTATCACATTTAATACCCATGATTAGAGATTGCCTATATCATTGTTTCATTCGATTTATGTTTATTTTAAATACAAACATGCAAGCTCATGATTGTGTGTTGTGTTCTTAAGTATTTTTAATTCTGAAAAGGTTAAATATATTAGATCTTGAATAGTTTGATGCAAGCGAATACTCGACAGAATATTCGTGGCACTCTAGACATAGATGTTGTGAGTTGGACAGAGAAGAACGTTCATTACGGTTATTAATCCAGAGTTCTGTAGACATACAATAACTTAGATTTCTAGCTTAAGATCTAGCTATCGAAAGAGGCAGATCACAATAGTGATTCTCTGGGTAGTAGATTAGACAATGTTTTGCCATGGCATTATTTTGATATGAACGTTTCACCTGAATATTTCCAACCCTATTCATTCAGTAGCAGAAACACTCTTGCTTTTCTCTGTAATTTGCCACAGCATTTTATATTCCATATCAATTTTTTTTATTTTGCATTTGACTTCATTAATTCATTATTCAACATCTTATTCAACTTGAGAATATTTCATGTTATTCAGTATAGTCACTAGGATTATAATAACTTACTTAATTTCTTACCAAATTCTGATCCCTATGGAGACGATACTTACTTATCACTTTATTACTTGAATGACATGTACACTTGCTCAATTGCATTAGTTATTTACACGCAATAATCATAGTTTAGTTTTTAATTTTTAAAATTTTCGTGAATCATGTTGTGCATTATCATTCTTCTTTTCCTCATTTCCACATAGTTTCACAATTCAAATTTCACTTATAATTAACATAGCTTACGGTCTAGTCATTTTTGCCTATAAAATTCATTTGATGTTTCACATTTAGTTCATTATTCTCACACTTTACATTTTCATTCAACTTATAGCATTTATCCTTTAGTAAAAACTAGTAGAAGAAGCTTGAATATTCATCCAAACACCAAAGAGCACAAAATGTTAAGCACCACAACACTAAGGGCACAAAGTGCTAAGGTCAAGGAATACTCTGCACATGAATGCAAGGTCCAAAGGCTAATAGAAAGTGCACATAATATGTGCAAAGCCAAAGGCAATAGAACTCTAAATAACATGAGATTGGATTAAGAGAGGACATGTAATCTTAGATAGGAACTAAACCCGCACAACAACCATGATAAAACCATAACTACCACACTATAACAAGCATACCCTAAGAAAATGAAATTAAAAGCTACTTGGCACTATAGTGAATAATGAGGTGCCACCCTCATAATTCGATTGGGACTTCATTAATCAAATTGAGAACACTTACTCAAACTTTCTTGTGCTTTATTTTTTGTTGTCTTGCTTGCTTCAATTATAACTTTTTAACGTCAGTACCTTAAAGAATTCTCTTTGAGATTCTTAGTTTTCGAGTGTTCAAGTTAACTTAGGCAAATTTGAAGCAAATTTTGTAACAGTCTGTTTTCAGTGAAATTGAAACAGTAGTTTCGTGACCACAAATTCGATTCATAAAGAAAATTTATTTTAATATTATTGCATAGTCTGCATTATGATAGGAATGTTATATGAAAATTTTAGTAAGAAAATTTTACCGATTACATGTTTAATTATGGAAAGGACCAAATTGTATAAAATAAAAAAGTTGAGTTCTAGTAGCTATAAGTATCAAATAGCTATGGAATTCAAAACTTGATGTCCTTATATGGTAATTAGACCATTAAAAGAAGTTAGTAGATATTTATGATGATTCATCCATGGAAAATTAGAAAAAGAAAAGGTTTAAATTGGAATTTGGAAATAAATAAAGAAGATAATAGCCTAATATCATCTTATTTCATCATCTTCCCCAAATTACTTTTATGGAAACCCTAGCTAAGAGAAAGAACTTCAAGCAAGCTTAATTGGGCAAGTTATCGTGTCTCGTTTTTAGTAATTTTTACATTTCTGAAATCGTAACAACCTAATCTATCTATTTTGGGGATTAATTTGCAAAGTTATCAAGGTATTAAAATTTTTTCATGGATGTATATGCTGAAATTTTGAAATTTATGGTAGAAATTGAAAGGTTGTTGATAGATAAACAACTTTTGTAAAGTGAATTTTCATAAAATTTTGATTTAGGGACTAAATTAAAAGATGTAAAATTCATGGAAAATTTCTATTTTTTGTGAAATATATGGGCTGTAAATGTTATATGTAAAAATCGGTTAGGCTTGGTATAAGGATTAAATTGCATGAATTTTATTTTCCGAGCTTAGGGATGAAATCGTCATTTATTAAAAGTATAGGGGCAAAATGGTAATTTTTCCTAGGATGTGAATTGAATTAAATTAAGTATGAAATGGATTAAATTGATGTTAAATTCATTTATATAGATCTGAAAAGACCTAGAATTGAATTGGATCGAGAAAAATAAAAAGTGTCGGATTAGTAGATCCTCGAAACGAACAAGTAACGAGGTAAGTTCGTGTAAATAAATTGTGTATATTTACATGTTTGAGTGAAATGTTGTATATGTGAATGTTGAATTATGAATTTGGTATGTTTAGAAAATAAATTCATAATTCTGATAATGCCTGGAAATTAATAAATCCCGTTTGAATACACGAAATTTGATTGGATACTGGGCCCCTGTATTAGTTGTGGTCTTGCATATGTTGCAGACACACCATAGCTCTAAAGAGTATCCTGTTATTAGCTCTCATGAGCTTCCCAATATATGGTTCTTACGGGCTTCTTGTTATAGCTCTTCGGAGCATCCCGATAGGTTGTGATCCTACATGTGTTGTGGACACACTTTAGCTCTTATGAGCTTCTCGATTACGGCTCTTTGTGAGCTTCATGTTAATTGGCTCTATGTGAGCTTCCCGATATGGCTCACTTGAACTTCCCGATATATGGCTATCCGGAGCTCCCTAATTATTGGCTCTTTGGAGCTACTTGTTATAGGCTCGCACGAGCTTCCTGAATATTGCTTTACTGAGCTTCCTGTTTTAGCCCGGATAAGCTTCTCGTTTATGTGCTTTATAAGCACTCCTGAATATGAGTTGACAGATTTACCGTATTTTACACCTTGAGTGTATTGCCCATGTATTCATCGAGTTTTCAAATGATTCAATGGGTAACGTCCTGGTAAAGGATAATATAAATCTGAAATGAAATACCATGAGAATATTTGATATGCAAACGTGTGGTATACACATGTTCCTTGGAGATTCAAAATGATTAATACATGTATGTGGAAATGGACATTGGTGAGCACATCAATATTTATTAGTCTTTATGAACTATATAACTAACATGCTTGATGAGGATTTATGTATGATTAGGTTATTGATTTCTTTGATTTGGATGTACTATGAGTGCTTGTTTAAATTGAACATAATTGGTAAGTTAATTTCCTGTTATACGAATTTACTAAGCATTTGAAATGCTTACTCCATTTTTTTTCTTCTGTTTTTATAGTGCTCGGAAGCTCGTAAAGGTTGGAAATCGGTCGAAGCATCAACACACTATCCTTAAGCTCGTTTTGGTATAAATAGCAAACTTATTTTGGTATAATGGCATGTATAAGCTAACTTGGCCAATGTTGGCATGTAAATGGTTGTTTTAAATCTAGCCATTGGAATGGCTAGTAATGGTATGTTTAGTGTATATATATACGAGGTTATATAATGATTAATATATGTGTGCTTGGTATGGTTAGATTGAATTATGGTAAACACATATGTTTTACAAAAGGTAAGTTTGAGTACATAAATACATGCGATGATATATTATGCATAATGTTAATGTTGGCTTGGTTTTAATGTCTTGAATTGATTGGTATATATATATATATGCAAGTATTGATGTAGGTTGAAGACAATTTAGGTGAGAAAAGTGGCCATGGAAATGGCCTATTTTCGTCCACACGAGTAGACACATGGGCATGTGTCTCAACCGTGTGTGACACACGGCTATGCGTACGGAGTGTGGTTTGGCCGTGTGTCCCTTGCATCTTAAAAATTTAGAAACAGAATACTCATAATTGGTCATATGGGCAGAGACACGAGCGTGTGTCTCAGCCGTGTGAGATACATGGCCCAACACACGGGCGTGTGTCTTGGCCGTGTAAAACCTGCACTTAATTTTCGAAAATTAAATTGTCCATACAGCCTAGCACACGGGCGTGTGGCTGGCCGTGTGACCCAAGTTAGAGAGTTACACGGGTACAAACACAGGTTAGGACATGGTCGTGTGCCTCACATCGATTGCCCACGCTACCTGGGACACGGGCATGTCATTAGCCGTGTGAGCCACACGACCCGGCCACACAAGCGTGTGTCCCGTTTACCTAAGACAAATTTTGCAATTTCGTGAAAATTCTCTAGATTTCCGATTTAGTCCCAACCTAATTCTAACATGTATATTGGGTCTCGATGGCCCATACAAGGGACAATATGATTGATTTTGGATATTAATAGGAAATGATACAAATTAATTATAATTAATCTGTAAATTCCAGTAATGCTTTGTAACCTGTTCCGGTGACGAATACGGGTTAGGGGTGTTACAAATTTACTGTCTAAGGTCGCACGATTTATTAAGATAAAGTCCAATGCCATGACAGTTGGTAACAAACCTAAATTTGTTAAGGTGTTGAGTTGAGATGATAAATCAAACAGATGATCAATTTGTCCCACCAAAAACTCGTCAGAAGGCTAAGAAAGGGAATAATTCGAAAGACATACTATCAACGATGGATAGCAAGGTTGCCAAACTTGAAGAATCCATAGGTGATGTAAAGAAAAATATCAAGGTGATTGGGAGCAGCATCATAGAGTTAAACTATAAGAGAGATGAGCTCAAGGAGCATGCTCAGGATGCTCTCAATGCCAATGTGAAGCAAATCCAAAAGGTTTTAAAAGAATCATAAAAAAATTCTTTCTAAAGATAATATCATAAGTTTCCCATCATGCATAAAGCTCTCGTACATACAATCTAATACTTTTGCCATTAGAGCAAAAGATTAGCAACTATGAGTTTATTTTTAAATCATGATTTCCATATATTCTAAAATTCATTTAAAAAATAATACTACAATTGTAATTATTTTAATTATATTTAATCATTTAAATAAATAACATAAAATAAAAATATAATTTAACAAATTCTGAAAACATAAAATCAGGTGTAACAAGTTGACATAAACAACCAGTTGTATAAATATTTACTTAAGTACTAAGTTAAATAGAGCTTTGAACAAAATGTAGATGATGTAATGAAGGGTATAGATTGAACCTCGATCGAACCCACATTTTTTTACTCATTTCCATGAAAACAAGACTGAACCTCGAAAATGAAAACCTCATGATCACGTTCCTTCACACGTCAACCCTCCTAACATATCTTCTATACCCGAATCTATCTAAACTTGATATAACCACGCTTATCACCTTGCACTTATATTCCCAAAATACCCTCAATGACATGGTTCCAGCAACTATGACCACAAAAGTAATAGATCCATAACAAGGAATTAAGTACATATCCGCAGAGGATATTTTTTGTTCAACCCCTTAATCCTCGCATCAATTTTCCCATTTCATTTAAATTTTGTTGAAAAGAGAGGAAACACAAAATACATTTTTTTTCGGTGAAGAAAGATTCGATCTCTTTCGCTAGAAACGGGACTGAATGGCGGTTAGTACAATTTTTTATTTTTTTTAACCATCTTGTTTGTTTGGTGAGAAAATTTATGACAAACAAGAAAAAAGAGATTTTGTATTTTCCAATTCAATTTCACCATGAAGATCTAATTTAGTTAGTAATTTATGTTTTATTATTTTCTTGTTCTAACATAAATTTTAATTATTAGGGTCTCATTAATCAGACGGATATAATGCTAATTTGAGTTTTGTTTCTGCTGTTGCTGTGCACTTCATTTACCTTTTTCGTATTTCGTTATATGATACTATCATTTACCCTGGTTCTTAGAAATTTTATTGTACACTTTTTTGCACTAGGTTAATAAAGAATCCGGCTATATCTTCTGTGGGTTTGTATGCAACTATTTATAGATCTGGTTGATTTCATTTTGTGTTGTATAATCAGTTGTATGCTAATTAGGAATTTATTATGTAAAATGTTGCTCCAAGTAATGCTTACTTGAAAGAAAAATGAAAAAGTGCGAATTTAACTTGCTAATATTGAACTGCGCTCGGGTTTTTGTGATTATTAATCTAAGATGCTAGCTTTCTATGATGGTCAGCCTAATAAAAATTTTGTTTGTATTCAGCCTAAATATTTATGGGACGTTTTCTTTTTTAATGGATGTAATAGTGTTGGTTTGAAGATACTTTCTCTATTTTGGGCTGTATAAGTTGTTGTATTCTTTGACAGATCCAATCAGTGAAAGTAGGCAACGTTTCTTTGGGTGCATCTGAGCAAGATATTAAGGAGTTCTTTTCGTTCTCTGGTGACATCAAACATGTCGAAATGCATGGGTTAGTTATTACCATACTTTTGGACCGTATGGATATGAAGAAAAGCGATGATAATTGTTGAAACTACTTCTGTCTTCTAACCATGTAGATGTACCAGTATAGTGATGTTCTGAGATTCTGCAAACATTATCTGGTATAGGTTTCTTATTTGCTTTTGTTTTCTTTTTCTTTTTTTGTTCCCCTTCCCTTTCAGCAATAATGAGCGATCACAAGTTGCATATGTTACTTTCAAGGATCCACAGGGAGCAGAAACTGCTGTTCTTCTTTCAGTACGCGCATATCTCATTTCATTTGAGCTTTTTGTATCAATTATCTTAATTGTTCTCACTGACACACATGCATCACATAATTGGGTTTTATGCTACTGTTTGAAGGAAATGGTATATCTAATATATATGGGAATTAAATGTCAATGTTTTTGACGTATTTTAGTATATATTTATATGATGCTAGTTCAATTTCTACTGTTTTCCCAAGTGAAATATGTAAAAGCTGGTAAACTTTGTAAGCAGTAGCTTTCTGCTTTCCTTGGATATTGAAATAAAATCATTTATCCAAAACACAAGGAATTAAGTATTTATGTATCATTTCTGGAATCTCACAAGTGATGTGCTTTTGAAAGTGAATACTTCAGTGCATTGCCAATGGGATGACAATGCTAATGACCATCTTTGTTTTAAGTATTTCACAATTTAGAAGATAACATTGTTACTAAAAGATCTTCCTTTGAGGTAGATTTGCTAAAGACATGTAAAAGAAATCCTTGCATGCATTTGACCAAGTATTTGTATTTATATCTTGAATTTTCACTGTTCTTCCGTTTTAAGATAATTGATTTAAACCACAATTTGATGTTAAGGAAGTGATCAAATCTAGTTCCCCATCTGAATGGCGTTTAAAGCCTTTTTGGCTGATGTTTCTATTGGCATGTGATGTTCTGGCTCGTGAACAGTTTGTTTGGTTTCACAAAAAAATTCTTGTTGCCTGTTGTGCATTATGTGGAAAAAGAACAGTTATTCTGTTATAGCTTGGATTTTGTTAATCATTTATGCGAATTTATTTTTTAGTTAGTCTCATGGTTTCAAGATATTCCCCTTTCTTTTTGTTGTTTAGATGTCATAATCATTCCTTTTCTTCCCTTGTTGTTTTTACACTTTTTCTTATGTAAGGGAGAAAGTGAAGAGGGAAAAAGTGAGTGGGTAACTGATGGCCATATTATTGTTAATTGCTAGCTCTTGGAAGTTTGATTAGCTTTTTCACAAAAGAGCAATCTCCCCTAAAGGCTAAATGCTTGTTGATTAAATGGAAATATTTAATTTCATCGTTATGAATTGAGAATTCATGGTTTTCTCCAGGGGGCGACAATTGTAGATCAATCTGTTACCATAGAGCTGGCTCCGGATTACAAGCCACCTGCTACTGCCTCTGCAACACCTGTAATGTCCTAACCTACAGCAATCTGCTTTGACTTCACTTACTAAATGATGATTTTATTGTGAATGAATTGTTTGATTACCTTAGGCAACACAGAACAAAGAGGCCGGCCAGGCCGAATCTGCTGTCCAGAAGGCAGAGGATGTTGTAACCAGCATGCTAGCCAAGGGTTTCATTCTTGGCAAGGATGCAGTGAACAAAGCAAAGGCCTTCGATGAGAAGCATCAGTTCACATCAACTGCCACTGCCAAAGTTGCTTCTCTGGACCAGAAGATTGGTTTTACTGAGAAAATTAGTGCTGGCACAACCATGGTGAATGACAAAGTGAGGGAAATGGACCAGAAGTTTCAGGTTTCCGAGAAGACCAAGTCCGCGATTGCTGCTGCCGAGCAGACAGTCAGCAGTGCGGGTTCTGCTATAATGAAGAACCGGTATGTATTGACTGGAACCTCATGGGTCACTGGTGCTTTCAACAGGGTTGCTAAAGCAGCAGGTGATGTGGGGCAGAAGACGAAAGAAAAAGTTTTGGCTGAGGAGGAAGAAGCCCACAAATCAAAGGGGTATGCAAGGATGGACGGATCCGAATCTCCCAAAGCTGCTGCTCCCTCAGCCGCACAAGGTCTAATCCTTTAATTTGCCAAAAAAGGACAGTAAATACCAGCAATGGAAGGTATGGATCTTGCCATCAGAGATGTGCTTTCTGGTTTGGACAATAGTTTAAAAACTTAAATGTAGGACAGTTTGTCACATATTGTTTGATATGTTTGGTATATTCAACTTTAAATGATAATAAAAAAAAATGACAGTGCAAACAAATTAGCATTAATTTTATTGGTATCCATCTCTTATTCTAGACTTCATGTGTGCATGTGTTAACCTTAGAATCTGTATTTACAGCATCACATGGTTTTCCGTTAAATGAAGAAAGATTAACGTAAAAGGACAAATCGACTGGGCTTAGGGTGATCCAACCCAAGTCAATTTTGAAGATTTGCTCATTTGAAATCTTTTAAAATTTTTATTTTTATATATAAACGACGTGTTAGATTGTTTTTTCCTTTTTTAGCTTTTACCATTACAAATACTATTGAAATGACATACGATAAATGATTGAAGGTGATGACAATAAAAAATGAAAAGTTTTTGATTGAATGATAAATCCTGCGTTACTAATGCATGTAATTAGCATGATTTCAAATAATAAATAATTGAAGGATATCAAAATAAAATTTTAATTAAGTGGTAAATTTAAGGTGATTAAAATGTATAGAAAGTATCAAAGCAAAGTTTTAAGTTAATGATAAATTTATGGTGTTATTAATGTAATTGGCTTGGTTTTAAATAGTTTTGTTACACGTATACATCAATGAAGTTTATTAAATCCAATTACATAAGCGGCTTATTTTCAAGTCTGGCAAATTACTTGGGGTTTAGGCATTTTTAGTTCAAGATTTTTTCAATCTATAAAAAAATTATCTCTTAATTTTGAAACGTATTTTGAATTACTTAATTTCGTGTTTGAGAGCTTTTAGGAAAATTACACAAACTAAATTTTTTAAAAGGGATTATTATAAGAATTTCGAGTTCTGATAAATTATATTGAGTTTGATCTTACTTAATTGGATTATATATAATATAGGCGGAGGAAAAAGGCATTAATTTAAGTCCAAAGTGAAATTATTCATACTTTCACTTTGGGTTCGATTTATTTAATTAGGATTAAGTTGTTTTATTTCATTCTAGAAATATTTTTTTAAAAGAAAAAATAAAATGACCACAAGGGTTAAACATTTATTAAATCGCATCACAAATGAATATCTAAAGGATAGTCCATTTCAAAGAACCAAGTACAAGCCTCCACACACATTTTCTTACAAATTAAATCAGCAATCAAATTACAACACCGGTTAACCCAAACTAAATTTGCTGACTTAAAATTAACAAAGGCTTTTATGCTTTCCTTGATCCGCACACCAATGACCGTGACATTCGTGCGTTGATTCTTCACTTTGTTGACAAGGCTGGAGTTGTCTGTTTCGAAGATCACATCAGCTTTAATGCTAATGTTACACGCAAGCTTAATGCTTTCATCAAAAGTATAGCTTTCGGTTTCATCCACCGACATCATCTCGTCCTTGAAGCCCCCGCCACCGCCTAACACGAACCCATCTTCATCCCTTGCTATAACACCATAAGCCGACCCCATTATTACAGACCGACGCATCAAAATTTATTTTAACGTGACCCTTAGGAGGTTTTTCCCATCTTTTAACAATAGGGTTAGTAGAAAGCTACGGATCATAATACGGAAATCTTGACTAAGCGTTCTAGCCCTGTCCCAAACAACCTGCTCCTCATCCTCCTTAACCTGGAATATGAAATTGTGTTTACTATTCCAGCTGTTCCACAAGCTAGTCATAAGGTCGGCCATAGCTCTCTTATCCAGAACTCTCATCATGTCTTCCAACCAATCGATGCAGCAGTTGTACTCCTTCGAAATGGTGCTATTTTCCAGACCACCAATTGAAAGAATCGCTCGAGATGTAGGGCAGTCTTTTAAGGGCGTGAATAAGGGTCTCATACTCAGCCCCGCACCTAGGGCATTCCTGCCCAAAACCACGTCCAATAGATGCAATTTTAAAGTTAGTAGGGAGGATCTCATGCCCCACCCGCCAAGTGAAAACCCGAATTTTGGGGATGGTGTTGAGCTTCCATATAGCTTTCCACAAGAACATATGAGGGCCAAACCCATTTGCTTCAACAACCACCATGAATAAGCCGACTTAGATGTGAACGAGCCAAGAGGGTTGTGGAAATAAATTATATATAGACCATACAAAATTTCTTTTATTTAAATCAGACTACACAAATTTTTTTTATATTTATTAAACATAAAATTCATTGATTTTTGAAAGATTTGTAATGCATTATATAATTTAAATGGTATTACTTTTCATTCATAATATCTATTAGGTACACTAAAATTACCAAAATTTAGATTTTCTATTAGTATGATTTGCTAAAATCTTGATTTACGATTAAATTTATTAAAATATTTTATTTGTTTAACTTAATTAATTAAAACACAATTTTTAGAATAAAATATCTATCAAAGATAATATTTTAATTTAATCTTTTATAATTAATAATCATTCTAGCTTTTTTTCTTTTTATTTCAACATGATTTTTAACTATGATTGGATTAGAATGTGGACTATTAGTTATTGTTGTATGATCCAATTTTACTTCAACCAAAGCTCAAATAACAAACCAAAAAAATCAAATCAAACCCAATTAACCAAGCCTAAGTAACCCTAACCCAACTAGACCACTAAACCGACCACTAACTCCACCACCCCACTAAACTGACCACTAACTCCACCACCCCACCAACTCTACCATCCCACTAACTCTATCATCCCACTTACATGCATAAGTTGTAGAATTTGGCTATAAAAGCCATTCAAAACCATTGTAAAGGGTTTTTTTTTTTTGATTTTTTTATTTTTGGATAATTACTGAATACAAGAGAAATCAAGTACACAAAAGAAAAGAATTTTGAGATGATTCAAAATATTCAAGGTGTTCTTTTATTTTGTTCTTTTATTCATTTTTTTTTACACTTGTTTTTAAGAATAAACGCAAAAATACGGGAAAAGAGGTAGAAACGTACCCATTTTGAGATCGTCGAAAAAGAAGCTTTTTAGTTTCGTATTGTCGTATCTTGCAAGTGCAGCAGTTGACCATTTTGGAGGGTGGAGATATTTTCCCTTTTAGCCCCTCCTTGTTACTCGCAAGTTCTAATTGGTCCATCTTTCTAATTTTATTTCTAATTTTGCCCCAGATGCTTATTTTTAAATTCAATTTAGTCCCTGTTCTGCTTTACTTTCAAATCAATTATCTCTAAATATATATTATTGTACTTACTGTTTTAATGTGGCCATTACCATTATTGTTTTTAATATTTTTTTCCTTTTATTTTATTACTATTACTAGGTTCGTTAGCATTATTAGCATCATTTTATTATTGCCACTATTTTACATGTATTATTATTATAAAATCGTCTTTTTATATTACTATTTATTATTCCTATTTTTCATTACTATTATTTTTTCTCACTATTATTACATATATATTATTACTATAATTATACTTATTATAATTACATTTATTTTTACTACTACCATTATTTTTATTATTACCACTATTAATTCTAATATTATTACTATTATTTTCTTATTGATATTTTATTTTTGCTTTTTTTTTAAAATTCATAAAAAAGGGGTTTCACAAAGGTAATATTTCGTGTTTAGAAGTTCGAGAAATTGTGCCCAATCGTGCTGGGCTTCGATTTTTCGTTCGTCTCGATCACTAAATATTCTTTAATGATTTTGATCATGTTTTGAAAATAAGACAATGTTTCGTGTTTGGAAGTTCGAGAGATTCATGCCCAATCGTCTTTGGTCTCGATTTTCTATTCGCCCAAACAACTAAATATCCTTCAAAGATTCTTTATCGTGTTTTCTTAAATAAGGCAATATTTCACGTTTGGAAATTCGAGGATCGTGCCCAATCGTCTTTGGGTTTCGATTTTAGTTTGACCAAATAGCGGAATACACTTTTTTAAATCGGATGCATCGATTTTGGAAATCATGGAACGATTTTGGTATTGAGGTTTGAAACATCGTGTCCTATCGTCTTTGGATGTGGTGTTTCATCTTTTCAGAACAAGAGAGTTTCGATATCCAATGCGAGTTATCCAAACATTTTTTAAGATTCATATTTTAAAATATTTTCTAATTTTCGATATTAAGGACATTAATCAATCAACACGGCACCAATTTTGGGTGTTGCGAGGGTGCTAATCCTTCCTCGTGCGTAACCGACTCCCGAGCCCCTTTTTTTAAAATTCATAGACCAAAATGTTTTCTAAAGTGACCCAATCACACTTCAAAAATGATTGGTGGCGACTCCGTTTTTCTTTTTAAAGTCGGCCCGTTTTCCAAACAAAAAAATGGTTTCGACAGCTTGGCGACTCCGCTGGGGACCAATAAGAGAGTCAAGCCGTAAAATTGGTTGATTAATGTCCTTTTTATTGAAAATAAACTTTTTTTTGTTTTTCCCATTTGCATGAGTTTTTGTCGCGTCATATATTTATTTTGGGTTTGAGACACATGGGATATCTCTGCATTCATGTTACATGACCGTTGTGGTCACACCCTTTAAGTGGGAGCGAGAAGCTATGCCTTCGTGAGGTTTTCACCTCTGCATGGGCTAGGGGACTACTCTCGGGATACATCCGTACCTATGGTTCCGTGAGGTTTTCACCTCCGCATGGCCATAGGGAAATGTATTCCCCTGAACCGAACTTGATCTGTATGAGCCTATAATGGGTGAGGATTGAGGAATCTGCTGGTTCAGGTACCCTTCCTTTAGAACTAAACCACATATAGTGAACCCTAAGAGCCTACCCTAGGTAGAGCCATACTACACCTTAGTGGTTACCCATACAGTGGTTTGACATTTTTTACTTGCTTTGGTTGCTATTATGCGATACTAACCTGTTTTATTTGGGCCATGTTTGCATATCATTTCATACTTAAAAGGCATCGGTTCCTGTTTTAATTACTAAGTTAGAAGGCTTGTTATGGAGAATGAATTCCTGGATAAAGTAGAAGATAATGCGGCCGTGTATATATGGTCAGGCTTGAGAAGGGCTAGGTCGTATATGTGACTCTATTTTATGTAAAAGATTTTGTTTTTTAAATAAGTTTTCTATAAGAAATTGAATCAGAATCGACTCCTCTTATTTTTGCATTCATTCATTTGCATTGCATTTTATGCATTTGCATTGCATCACATCATGTGCATTTAATATCATAAAAGAGCCCTTTTAATTAGAGGCTATATTATAGTTATCCTGGAACACCACTATTACACTCGGAAAAAAACGAAAGCAATGGATCAAAGGATGGAAAAGTTAGAGCAGATGCAGAAGGAAATGCAAGACCAACTGTCAGAACAGTTGGCTAAGATCCAGCAGGACATGAGGGATCAGATGCTGGAGTCCCAGAGGAGTATGATGAGCTAGTTAACGCATTTGTTGACTCGAGGGCAAGATAAAGGAAAGGGCCCGTGGATGATGTTGAAGCTGAAAATGGAAATTCTTCTTGTCTTCCAAGCTTAACCCCGAAAAATTCTCAAGCACAACCACCGAGAGTGTCTATCAATATCAGACCTCAGCACCAATCTGACACCCCAGCGCCAGTAAATTTCCCTGTAGGCTCAAGCTCCAACCCGGGGGTTAACCTGACAAGGCCGATGGTCCCTAATTTCGATGATGTAGTAGAAGAGGAAAAGATGAGGGTAGAACTCCCAAAAGAGTTTGAGGATTGCTGCAAATGGCTGGAGGAGAAGTTTAAAGCATTGAAAATGCTAATTATCAATGCGAGGTGGATGCTAGGAAGCTGAGTCTAGTTCCAAATCTGGTACTTCCTCCGAAGTTGAAGATGCCGGAGTTTAAAAAGTACAACGGGACTAGCTGCCTTGAGGCTCATATTACCATGTTTTGTCGAAGAATGACGGGATATGTCAACAACGACCAGTTGTTGATTCATTGTTTCTAGGATAGTCTGACTGGGGCTGCAGCAAAATGGTACAACCAGCTGAGTTGTACGCAAATCAAATCATGGAAGGACTTAGCACAGGCCTTCATGAAGCATTATGGCCACATAACTGATATAGCGCCTGATAGAATCACGCTGCAAAATATGGAAAAGAAGTCAGGCGAGAGTTTTAGGAAATATGCCCAGAGGTGGAGGGAAGTCGCTACACAAGTCCAACCACCTCTACTAGAAAAAGAAATGACCATGCTCTTCATTAATACCCTGAAAGCACCTTTCATCAATCATATGTTGGAGAGTGCGACTAAGAGGTTTACAGATATAGTGATGTCCGGCGAAATGATAGAGAACGCGATAAGGTGTGGGAAAATAAAAACTGGAGAGAGTATGAGAAGATCAGTTCCAAAGAAAATAGAAAATGAAGTAGGTAATGTAAGCTCGAGTTATCCCAAACCCATTGCTATCAGTCAATCGAAAGCGGTCGCTGCAGGCCAGCAGGCACCACCAAGACAAGAGCCCAACACGAGGTAGAAGATCGAGAAATTTCATTTTACTCCCATACCTGTGACGTATAGGGAGTTGTATAAAACTTTATTAGACGCACACGTGGTAGCCCCTGTCTACTTAGAACCGTTGCAACCCCTATATCCTAAATGGTACGATGCAAGCACTCAATGTGAATACCATGTAGGGATAGTGGGGCACCCGATAGAGAATTGCTTCCCTTTCAAAAAGCTAGTTGAAAGGCTCATCAAAATGGGCATTGTGGAGTTTAATGATGAGCCTCTCGTAGGAAATCCGTTACTCAGTCACATTGATAATGGGATGAATGCGATAATCGAGAGCGGGAAAAAAATCAAGTTGAACGTTACAGAAATAAGAACCCCGTTGAGAGAGGTCTGGAGAAGAATGGTGGAAAGAGGTTTAATCATACAGGATGTAAGGGGCAAATCCCAGGATGCGAGGAACTACTGTGAGTTCCATAACAAGGAAAGCCATGAGATCCAACAGTGCAGCGAATTCAGAGCCCTAGTACAAAGGTTAATGGATAATAAAGAGCTGGAGTTCTTTGACTTTGCGGAAGGGGAAAACGTGTGTACCATAGGAAGTGAGTCGGTAGAGAAGGACACCGAGGTCAAATGGGGATCAATTACTTTTTCATATATATTCAAGGCATTCATATCGGAAAGAATTATCCCTCCTAAATCGGGGATGACAAATGAAGAAACGGCCGAAGACATGTTAAAAGCCTTGAGCATTAACGTCATATTCGAGGAGAGATTGAATGAAGGAAACCTAAGAGGCATTCGCCCCTACGAGCCTGAAAGTGTTTTGAATAACTGGACTGTGAAGGAAACTCCTATAGTTTTTAGAGCTAACACAGAGTAATATTCAAAACACACTTGTTGTTTTAAGCCTAGAAACAATAAGAATCTTTTGTGAAATAGGCTCCTGTTCAAACATCTTTATTTTCAATAAAAATGCATTTTTGTGTTTCATGCCTAGCAAATATTTTCTCATTTTTTTCCATGTCATACGATATATTCTTTTGTTCATTGGAATGTTCTTTCATTTTTCATCCATGATTATAAATAATCATCTTCAGAACCATTTATTCTTTGGAATTTGCCTTCGTACCTACAATAGGTACCCAGATATCGGGACATGAGCAACGCTATTATGGACTCCCTTTTGAGTGAAATATGGGTCTAAAAGGATCTGAATATTTTGAAGATGTCAGAGATTACAACTTACCCATTGATCTGTTAAGGATGGTAAAACAAAATGAAAATAGACTCTATCATACAAAGGGTCAGTGGACATTGTGAGTCTAGGAAAGGAGTGAAGATCGAAACCTTGCCCTCCACAGAAATAAAGTAAGACGCCATCGAGTTATTCCAAGAATTCAAAGATGTCTTTGCATGATCATATCTAGATATGCCTAGGCACGATGAGGCTATGGAGTGTTCGAAAAGACACATGCTAGGAGATTTCTGATAGCTAGGTTGATTATAAGGTTCGGGTATTGCTGGTCTACCATGAAAGGGTGGTTACATCAGTTATGTCGTAAATGCCAAATTGAGAAGGTGTGACTTATATGCTTCCTCTAATTTTTTTCCTATACGTGGAGCATAGATGTTACGGGGACGATCTCGTCAAAAGCATCTAGTCAACACCTATTCATCTTCATGATTGTCAATTATTTCACTAAGAGGGTGAAGGACGGTTCTTATGGTAAAGTTACAAAAACAACCGTCATCAAATTCAATTTCAATTTTGAATGCAAGTTCGAGTTCAAAAAAAAAGGAAAAGAAAAGAAAGAAGCTATCCAAAGATTTTGAAAGATGGTTGAAACTTGTAAAGATTGGCATAGGCTAGTTACCATTTACCCTCTATGCTACTCAAATATTGGCCAGGACCCTCACCGGGGCAACGCCTTTCTCATTGATCTATGGGATGGATGCAGTCTTGCCTATCGAAGTTGAGATTCTTTTTCTTCAGATTCTGTCAAAGCTGAAGTTAGATAAAGCGGAATGGGTTAATCTCGGTATGATCAACTAAATTTGATGGGGGAAAAGATTAAGAGCCATCCGTCATAGTCAAATGAACCAGAAGCGAATGATGCGGCTTACAACAAAAAGTCCACCCCAGAGAGGTTCATGAAAGAGACTTGGTATTGAAAAGATCCTCCCTATGCAAAAGGGCTTCAGGGGAAAGTGGATGCCTAATTGGGAAGGACATTATGTTGAAAAGAAGGTTTTTTTTGGAGAAGCATGGATACTAGCCGAGATGGATGGCAAAAGTCAGTCAAACCTAGTTAATGCAGACCCAGTCAAGAAACGTTTCGCTTATGATGGAAATAGGCCAAGGCAAAAACCCATAAAGGGTGTTTTGAAGTTTTTCGCAAAAAAAAAAACAGAGAGGCCAAGGTTAAAACCCTCAAAGGGCACTTTGAGACCAAAGGGGCTTTGAGTCGAAAACCCAAAAAAAAAAGGGCGCTCAAATTATGATCAAATCGTGATGGGGCATACAGTAGTTTCGCTACGCTTGAATTAACAATGATGAAGTATGTTTCATTTTGGGGCATCGAAAAAGTACTCCGGATCCCCTAAGCATATATTGAATTTAAATGGTCCTCAAGAAGTTTGAACAGAGAAGCTTAGTCGGCGATATCTGGGGCACCTAATTGCCATCTTACCCATTCTTAATTTGCTCATTTCAAAATACACTACCAATAAATTTCCTTCTTGATTGCATTTGCTATCTTATTTATTTCGAGCTATGCTCCTAATTAATTTCTTTCTTGTCCATTATTATGATCTTTTCCAAGCATTTCATATTGAAATAATGATTATTGAACTAATAATGCTTTCACAAAAGAATTTTTGCATATTACTCTGAAAGTCTCTAAAAAAATACAAGAATCCGAAACAGGACAATTGTTTAGA
The DNA here is from genome assembly GCA_025506655.1 of Gossypium rotundifolium. NCBI lineage: Eukaryota > Viridiplantae > Streptophyta > Magnoliopsida > Malvales > Malvaceae > Gossypium > Gossypium rotundifolium. The sequence continues at coordinate 124,081,547 of CP106723.1, forward strand.
ACTAACTAGGCTTAAAAGGCTCAGAGCACTTGAGATAAGGGCCTAAGCAATGACGACATCTTCAGATTCTCTGTTAGAAGTATCAGCTGAACAAAAAGACATACGTTAGAGATGTCACCTTAATAAATGGCAAGCAGCGACAGCCCAAGTGTTAAAATTGGATCATTCTCATGACATTTTGCATTCATTCATAACATTCATAGTACATATGGTTAGGAGCATTTTTCATGACATCTTAATCATTTGGCATAAGTATATACCCCATGAAATTTCTACAGGTAGGTTCCCTAGAGGACAATGTAGCAAAGTTAATGGGAGTTAAAGAAGTAGATCTGATCCCACTGAGCAGGAGTGGAACAGATCGAAGACGATGAGCCTTAATTCCTTAAGTAGTAGGGTAACAGGCTAAAGAAGCAGATCTGATCCCACTGAGCAGGAGTGGAACAGATCGAAGATAATGAGCCTTAATTCCCTAATCAGTAGGGTAACAGGCTAAAGAAGAAGATCTTATCCCACTGAGTAGGAGTGGAACAGATCGAAGACGATGAGCCTTAATTCCCTAAGCAGTAGGGTAACAGGCTAAAGAAGCATATCTGATCCCACTGAGCAGGAGTGGAACAGATCGAAGACGATGAGCCTTAATTCCCTAAGCAGTAGGGTAACAGGCTAAAGAAGCAGATCTTATCCCACTGAGCAGGAGTGGAACAGATCGAAGACAATAAACCTTAATTCCCTAATCAGTAGGGTACCAGGCTAAAAATTACATCTCTTATCTTCACTGAGTAGGAGTGGAGCAGATCGAATACAACAAGTCTTATCTCCATGTATCGGCAATGGAGCAGACTGAAGATTATAGCCTTATCTTCAAATACAACAAGTCTTATCTCCATGTATCTAAGAATGGAATGATCTTATCTCCTTCATCGAAAGGTGGAGTGGAGCAGATCAAAGAGCAGATCCTATCTCCACTGAGCAGGAATGGAGTAGATCAAAAGGCCACAAGTCTTATCTCCATGTATCGGCAATGGAGCAGACTAAAGAACTAGCCTAACCCCCTAAGCAGTAGGGTAACGGGCTAAAGAATAGCAGATTTTATCTCCATTGAGCAAGAGTGGAATAGATCAGAACAAAATTGCTATACCCCTGAAGATGCAATAGGTCAAAGCAAGGCTACCTGAAGAGAAGAAGCTCCAAGAAATCAAGACTCAGCAAAACGGGGCAAAATTGGCTCCTTTAGAATCTTTGCTTTGTTCTCATACGACGAAAGCAAGCAAAGAGGGCAAACAGATGACCCAATTTTACCCCAACCAAAGCCCAAACAACAAACCAAAAAATCAAACCAAACCCAATTAACCAAGCCCAAGTAACCCTAACCCAACTAGACCACTAACTCTACCGACCACTAACTCCGCCATCCCACTAACTCTATCATCCCACTTGCATGCATAAGTTGTAGAATTTGGCTATAAAAGCCATTCAAAACCATTGTATATGGGGTTTTTTTGGTTTTTCCATTTTCTGATAGTTACTGAATACACGAGAAATCAAGTACACAAAAGAAAAGAATTTTGAGATGATTCAAAATATTCAAGGTGTTCTTTTATTTTGTTCTTTTATTCATTTTTTTACACTTGTTTTTAAGAATAAACGCGAAAATACGGGAAAAGAGGTAGAAACGCATCCCATTTTGAGATCGTCAAAAAGAAGCTTTTAATTTCTACCACTGTATTGTGGTGCAGAAGAGTCTGCTTTTGGAGGGTGGGGATATTTTCCCTTTTAGCCCCTCCTTGTTACTTGCAAGTTCTAATTGGTCCATCTTTCTAATTTTATTTCTAATTTTGCCCCAGATGCTTGTTTTTAAATTCAATTGAGTCCCTATTCTGCTTTACTTTCAAATCAATTATCTCTAAATATATATTATTGTACTTACTGTTTTAATGTGGCCATTACTATTATTGTTTTTAATATTTTTTTCCTTTTACTTTATTACTATTACTAGGTTCGTTAGCATTATTAGCATCATTTTATTATTGCCACTATTTTACATGTATTATTATTATAAAAATCGTCTTTTTATATTACTATTTATTATTCCTATTTTTCATTACTATTATTTTTTATCACTATTATTACATATATATTATTACTACAATTATACTTATTATAATTACATTTACTTTTACTACTACCATTATTTTTATTATTACCACTATTAATTCTAATATTATTACTATTATTTTCTTATTGATATTTTATTTTTGCTTTTTTCAAAATTCATAAAAAGGGTTTCACAAAGGTAATATTTCGTGTTTGAAGTTCGAGAAATTGTGCCCAATCGTCTTTGGGCTTCGATTTTTCGTTCGTTCGATCACTAAATATTCTTTAAAGATTTTGATCATGTTTTTGAAAATAAGGTAATGTTTCATGTTTGAAGTTCGAGATTCGTGCCCAATCGTCTTTGGGTCTCGATTTTCTATTCGTCCAAACAACTAAATATCCTTCAAAGATTCTTTATCGTGTTTTCTTAAATAAGGCAATATTTCACGTTTGGAAATTGATGGATCGTGCCCAATCGTCTTTGGGTTTCGATTTTTAGTTTGACCAAATAGCGGAATACCCTTTTTTAAATCGGATGCATCGATTTTGGAAATCATGGAATGATTTTGGTATTGAGGTTTGAAACATTGTGTCCTATCGTCTTTGGATGTGGTGTTTCATCTTTTCGTAACAAGAGAGTTTCGATATCCAATGCGAGTTATCCAAACATTTTAAAGATTCATATTTTAAAATATTTTTTAATTTTCGATATTAAGACATTAATCAATCAACACGGTACCAATTTTGGGCGTTGCGAGGGTGCTAATCCTTCCTCGTGCGTAACCGACTCCCGAGCCCGTTTTCTTAAAATTTTTAGACCAAAATGTTTTCTAAAGTGACCCAATCACACTTCAAAAATGATTGGTGGCGACTCCGTTTTTGTTTTTAAAGTCGGCCTGTTTTCCAAACAAAAAAATAGTTTCGACAATTGCTATTAATTTTTTTAATAATTCTTTAATTTGTATATTAAATTTATCTATATCTTGTTTAGTATAGATCATTGGTTTAACTTTAATAATTTTATTAGAATTTTCAATTTAATTTTACAATATCTAGGACTATTTTGCCATAATTTTAATGGTTCTTCACTAAAATTATTTTTAATATTTTAAACAACTAATGATTTGTTTCAAGTTGTTTAATTTGTTCTTTTCTTGATGGTGTAAAATTTCTATCACAAATAAATTTATGATTTCTAGCTAATGGTATTTTTACGAAATTTTTTACCGATAATATAATTAAATTTTTATCAATAGAAAATGATAAATGTTGGTATATAAAATTATTTCCTAATAATATATCTCCATGCATTGCGGAAAGCATAATATTTTAGGTATCATAAATCTTACATTATTTATGTAGATTGGTACATTTCTAGCTTTATATTGGATTATGGTTTCATTACTATCTATTCCTATAGCTTTTATTGGATGTTTCATAGGTTCGCATTTTTCTAAAGGAATGACATTCTTTCTCAACTATTAGTTGTAGCTCAATATCAAATAAAGCATGCAAAGAATATGTTTTATATTCTCTAAATTGAAATGTAATTTTAATATATGTGTAATATTTCCTCGATTGAAAATTTGAAAATGTAATTACATCACTTGTTCCAAGTTTCATTTGTTGGATAATTATTGAAGTTTGTATTTCTTCCATTCTAATGTTTCTAGAATTTCTACTTGGTTTTGTAGGAAAAATAGGAATATGAACTTTTTTCATTCATTTTGGTGTTGAAGGTATAGAACTTGTACTTGTATTTTCCTCATCTTCCTTTATTTGAGTATTTGAGAGTAAAATTAAATTATCATTTGTATTTGTTATAGCAATATTTTTAAAATATAATTTATCTCCGATTTACATTTATTTTATAGTACTTACAGGTTTAGAAGTACTTGCACTATTTATCTTTTCTGTCATCCAATCTCTTGGTATTGATAAATCTCTTAAATGTAATAATTTTGGTTGTATTTCAATAGTGAATTTATTAGGTTCAGAGAGCTCAATAATTTTATTATTAATTTCTTTGATCTCTACTTACATTGTATTAGTATATTCATTAATAGAAGTCCAACTTATTACTAGATGTTCTGTTAAGTCTTTAATTTTAGAATTTTTGTCCAATTCAAAGACATAAACATTCTTCTATTAGAGGATTTGTTATAGATATAAAGTAATTTGGTTTAACTTTAAATCCTATTACTCTTGTATGTAAATTTGATTGAATTCCTTCAATAAGTGCTTTTATTGGATTTTCAAATCTTTTATCTAATAAAACTGCTATTATTGGTATATCATGACCTTTTCTAAACAAAGTTCTTATTGTTATCATTATTATTCCTAACTTGAGGATATTTCTTTTTAGTCTTCTTAATTTTATCTTTAGTGAAAAGTCGCCAAGAGTACCCTCCAAAGAGTCCTAGAGAAAACAACAACTGCTTTCTTAATTATTTTTTATTTGGAGGAAGATCTAGAGGCGATTTTAGAAGGGAGGCCGGCTGTTTCGCAAGAATTTAATTTTATTTAACAAAATTTTACAGCCAATAGAAAGATCACAGATCAGGTTAAATTCTTCGCCATTCTAGTTAAAGGTAGGGATATGTTCGCCTGAATTTGATAAAAAAATATCTACTACATGCAATAGGTGTTTCTTTTGGGGGAGTTCTTAGATCTGAAATTAATGGAGAAGTATGTCGCCTTAGAATTAATCTTGATGTGCAAAACCCCTTAGACGTGGTATCTTTGTATCTACTGATAATATTAACAAATCATAGGTTTCCTTTAAGTATGAGAAGTCACCACTATTCTGTTTTGGGTGTGGAAGAATGGGGCACGGTCTTGAAGACTGCCAAGAGTTAGATCCTGCAGAAAAAATAAAGTCAGAATCGACCCACATTTCTCGTTGGCTTTAAAAGTAGAATCAAACTTAGTTGAGAAGAAAAGCATGAAAATCAATGCGTTCTCTAAAATTGGAAGGGTTCAATGTTGTTATACAGGAGATGCAGGGGTACATCCACCGAAGAGGAAAATAGCTAAAGAAAAGGAATGTACGAATGGGCTACAGCAGAACAGAATAGCACTGAATATTGAGGATGGAAAGCCAAAAGAAAGGGAGGAAGAATTGAAATCTATGGAAGTGGTTCTGTCTTACGAGAGTAATTACAAGGAAGTAGATAAATCAAATTTAGTAAAGAAGACACGATGGAAGAGATTGGAGCTAGTACAGCCGATGGCGAAGAAGGAAAAATAAGGTGACATAAGAAAGAGGAAGTCTACAGAAATTGATATGGAGAATCAGTGTGGAGCAATTGTTGACGCTGGAATCAAAAGATTAGAGAAAGAAGGAAAATAGGTTTGTGAAGAAGTCTTTTCTGAGGAAGAGCCTGAAGTCATGGATAAAGATGATAATCTACAACTTATGACATCGGCGGCTGCCAAATGGCAAGCCAACCAGACGCAATGAAAAGCATAAGCTGGAACATTCGTGGGTTGGGGAGTCCACGGAAGACTAGGAGGCTGTGGAATTTCTTAAAGCAGCAGAATCCCCAAGTGGTCTTCTTAATAGAGACAAAAATTGATAGGAAACGAATGGAAAAAGTTAAGAGAAGTTGTGGCTTTTCAAATGGGATTAACATTGATGCAGATGGTACATGTGGAGGTCTAAGCTTAGCATGGAAGGAAGATCTTCCAGTTACTCTAAGGAGTTTCTCAAAAAATCATATTGATGCTATGGTCAAAGGAGGAAATACTGATGCAGAGTGGAGATTTACAGGATTTTAGGGTTCTCTATGATAGTAATAAAAATGATTCATGGAATCTGTTACAAAAATTGGGGGAAGATAAAACTCACCTATGGCTAGTGTGCGGGGACTTTAATGAGATAATGTATTCTTTTGAGAAGAGTGGAGGGATTCCAAATGAGGAAATGAAGATGGAGTCATTCAAAGAAGTTTTAGAAGAATGTCAACTTGTAGACATAGGATATTCGGGGTTTGGTTCACCTGGGAAAGAGGAAATTTTGCAAAAATAAATATCAGGGAAAGACTTGACAGAGGTGTTACAAATGAGAGATGGAAGATTCTTTTTCCAATAGGTATTATACATCATCTTCCTCACTCGATGTCGGATCATTGCCCTCTTCTTATTAATAAAAGAGTGAAAGATTTTTTGTCAAAAATCCACAGTTTAAGTTTGAGGCTTGGTGGATCACAGAGGAATCCCTTAAGGCAAGAATAAAAACATCATGGGAATCAACTACGGGCCCAATTTTAGAGAAATTAGAAAATCTATAAGGAAATCTTAAAGAATGGAAAAGCTCAATTAAAAAGGGGAAGGAGGGGCTAAAGAAAAAGTTGACGAAGGAACTTGAAATGTTACTGGCAAAAGTTAGAGACGATGATACTATAGCAAGGATTATCGTTACAAAGGTCCATTTGAACATGGAAATTGATAGGGACGAAATTTACTAGGAACAGAGAGCAAAGGCAAATTGGCTTAAAACAAGAGATAAAAATTGGAGTTTTTCCATAGATACGCCTCGTTCCGGAAGAAAATAAACACGATATCTCTCCGGAGTTAGAAGGTGAAGGGGAGACTACTGAGGAGAATGAGATCATCGAAACAGCTACTTCATTTTTTCAGAACTTTTTTATGTCGAAAGGAGTTAGAAAATTTTCCTATCTACTTCAAGGCATTGAGAAGTGGATTTCATCTGACATTAATGCTTTTTTATTATCAGCATTCACGGAAGAAGATGTGGTTTCAATTTTAAAATAAATAGGTCCAACTAAAGCACCAAGACCTGATGGATTCCCAATAATTTTCTTCCAAAAATATTGGCACATTGTAGGTAAAGATGTTACTTCTTTTTGTTTGGGAATTTTAAACAATGGTCAGAATTTTGGTCATCTAAACTCAACAGATATTGTGCTCATACCAAAGTTTCAGAACCCTAGTAATCTATCAAATTTTAGACCAATCAGTTTGTGTTTGGTTCTTTACAAAATTGTGGCAAATACAATTGCTAATAGATTTCAAAGAGTAATGGAGAATTGTCTTGACGTGGCTCAAAGCATCTTTATTCCGGGTAGGCTAATTTCTGATAACATCTTACTGGCGTATGAGATGATGCACACGTTCCGAAGAAAGCGTATGGGAAGGAAGGGGTTTATGGCAGTCAAGCTCGATATGAGTAAAGCTTACGATAGGGTTGAATGAGTTTTTATTAAGAAAGTTATGCTGAAGATGGGGTTTGATGAGAAATGGGTAGATTTAATTCTAAAATGCATCACTTAACATCCTGTGCAGTTAATATAAATGGAAATAGGGGAAGAACTTTTCAAGCTACTAGAGGTTTGAGACAGGGAGACCCTATAAGTCTTTTCCTCTTTTTATTTTGCAGCGAAGGATTATCGGCATTAATGAGAATGGCCCTTAAAGAATGCAGGTTAAAAGGGGCAAAAGCAAGTCAAAGTGGACTAGCGATTACACATTTACTTTTTTACAGATGACTGTATCCTCTTTGGAGAAGCAACAAGAAAGGGAGCATGTCTGTTCAAAGGGATTCTAAAGGAATATGGCGATTGCTCAGGACAATATGTGAATTTTAACAAATCCATGATCTTTTTTAGTTCAAATACGGCAGAAGAAAATAGGGAGGAGGTATTGGAAAATTTGGGAGTGAGACCATCAACAAATATGGAAAAGTATTTAGGTCTCCCAAGTTTGGCTGGTAGAAGTAAAAAAAAATCTTTTCAAGCCCTCAAAGAAAAAGTTCTATTCAGAATTAAAGGCTGAAGTAATAGGTTTTTATCACAGGGTGGAAAGGAGATCTTTATTAAATCAGTTCTTCAGGCAATTCCTACCTATGCTATGTCGTGCTTTCTTCTACCTAACTCTTTTTATGGAGACCTCGAAAAAATTATTTTAAGGTTTTGTTGGTAAAAAGGTTATGGGAAGCAGGGTATTCATTGGTGTCAGTGGCAGAATTTATGTCATTCAAAAGAAGAGGGAGGAATGGATTTTAGAAGTATGGCCAAATTTAATGTGGCATTATTAGTAAAACAAGGGTGGAGAATTCTTAACAATCCAACTTCGTTAGTAGCGCAAGTCTTAAACGCTAAATATTTTTCGAATGTAAATTTCCTTAACTCGTGTTTGGGAAACAATTGTTCATTTACATGGAAAAGCATATGGGCAGCCAAGGGCGTGTTAATGGATAAACTTTGCTGGAATGTGGGAAAAGGTACGGCAATCTCAGTTTTGAATGATGCTTGGAAACTGTATTTACATAATTCCAGGTTATCTTTTCATGTTAATAATTTAAGTGATTTTAAAGTGGTCGAATTAATAGACGATAGTAGCAGGAAATGGAAGGAAGAGCTGTTAGATCTACCTTTCTAGAAGTCATAGTTGAAAATATTCTGCGCATCCCATTAGCGAAGGAACCGGACGAAGATGTGATGGCCTGGAGTGGAGAACCCTCGGGAGAATTCACGGTACGAAGTGCCTATAAACTATTACAACATATTGGAATAGACCCTAGGGCTTATGCCTTACAAACAGTCTATAAAAAATTTTACAAAAAACTCTAGCAACTTAATCTATCTTCTAAGATAAAAATCATAATATGGAAAATCTCATGGAACTATCTACCTACAAGGGTCAACATGCATCATAGGAGACTGTCGAACATCCAAATTTGTCCTCGATGCGGAACAGGAGCAGAAAATACGAGTCATTTATTTCGAGAGTGCCCTGTTTCACAAGTAGTATGGGAATAGTTATCTTTTCGGATTTCCTCAAAGTTTCAAATATGGGGTTTAAGGAATGGCTTACTTGGGTTTTTGAGCAGGTTACTCCTTCACAGTGTAGACTCTTTTGTTGTGCACTATGGGCCATCTAGGGTGAAAGAAATAGGGGTGTTCATGAGAGAACCAACAGATTTGCAGAGGGAACAGCAAAATTTATTAGAAACTATATTCTTGAATTAGACGAGACTGAAGAAGCAACAAAAAATAAAAAAGTCTAGTTAGAAGTCAGAAGATGGAAACCTCCAACAGAGCAGTTTGTCAAGATAAATTTTGATGCATCATTTGACAATAATTTATGTCGAGCGGCAGTGGGCATTGTAGCCAGGGATAGGAAAGGCTCAGTACTGCTAACATACTCAACGATCCAAGAAAAAGTAATATCTGCTTTCGCGGTCGAGGCAATCGCTTGCAGCATAGCAGTTCGAACCGGTGTCGACATGCGATGGAGGAAAATCATTATTGAAGGAGATGCGTTAACAGTGATTAAGAAATGCAGAAAAAAGACGAGAGATAGATCAATGATTGGGGCTTTTATTCACGATATTCATCAGACACAAACTAAGATCGGGGAATGTCGCTTTGAGCATATACCAAGAGAAATGAACAGCTTAGCACATATTTTGGCTACAGAAACCTTAAAGACGACGAGAGAGTTTTACCTAATAGGAGATGTTCCGGAGTTTGCCATGAATCTAAAGGAAAGGGAGATAAAGGAGAACCAAAATGACAGAGGATATGAAATGGAAGATATGAGGTGTGTATAGAAAGTAAGGGGAGGAAGAGCGGGTAACTTCAGAAAAAGTAGCAGTTGAATAGACAAGGGGACTGAAACGGCAAAACCAAGAAGATAAAGTAATTGATTTCATTGAGTAATGGGAGGCGTCCAAAAAAGACAAACCGACAGGGTGATTGGACTGCTGATTTGCTTTCAGATTGGGCAAAAAAAAGATGACTTTTATTAATGCTTCCAAAGTATTCTTTTGGTTATTTTTAAATTTCAAACGGATTGTTTAGGTTGCTCAATTAGGCCCCTTTTTTAGGTATGTTTTAGGAAAAACTGTTTGGTTTTCTTGGTTTGTTTTTAGGCCGAGTTATATGGCCCTTATTTTTATTTTGTAATGTTTTTTAGGAAGTGAATAAAGCCCAATTTGAATTCTTCTAAAAAAATTTATCTTTAGTGAATAATGGAATTTCTGTTAATCCCCCTCTAATATCTTTAGCTATTGTATAACCACTTATTTTTTCTATATGTTTTGACACTATATCCTATATTTAAATATTTTATAAATTTATTATTTAGAAATATGATTTTTCTTTATTTTTCTATCATTTCATCTGAAAATCTTTTTTTCTCCGATTATATTTCTTAATTTTATATCTTGTTGTTCATTTTAAGAATTTATTCTAATTGATTATTAAAATTGCTTCCCATAATAAACATAAATATACATTCTTTTTATCTGTATCAAAATATTTTTAAATATTAATTCGTATAATATTTCTTCTTCTAAATATATGTTCCAACAAAATATATATTCGCATTGGCTCTCTTCCCCAATTGGTAAGTTGCAAATTTTATCACCCAAGTCTTGCCCATACAGCTCGCGAACTCTAACGTTGTTCCATCTTCTACTATCATCGAGCCATAAGTCTTTCACGCTGCTCTCATTAGGGTTCAGCAAATTTGAATTGACAGCCACACCATTTAAACCTTCCAGCCCCCAATTATCGGTCCGAATATTGATATTATCACCATTTAAGTACATATTTTTATTTACATATAACTGGGACCTATTGGAGAGTAAAAACATAAGCAGAATTTCCATCTACTTTTTAAGAGATCTAGAACTCTCTCTAAACGAGTCTTAAAGGTTTTAATCTCCCTTGATTATCAGTTACCATAGGTTGTTCTAGGAATAGTTTTGAAGGGAAAACAACCACTTCTAACGTTCTCGTTAATTGCCCAATGACTCCATCATGTTCTTGTGTTTTCAACAATTTGGAATCAAACCCACTCACAATGAGTGATAAAATCCAAACTTATGCAGATTGTGGTGGTGATGAAATTTGTTGATCTGCAAAATCAGATGGACAAACAATTTCAACAAATGCAAGATCAGATGAAAGTCCTATTTAAGCAAATCGACAACTGGGGAGGAGAACCCAAGTAGATTAGGCGCCACTGCCACCACCACCGGGTGGGGCTACTTCGACAGCTGGAGGATCTGTTCCTCAGTTTGCAAATGGGTTATGCTATAATTGCGATTAGCCTTATTCAGCCACTCATTAGCTCAAAAAGTTGTTTTAGTTAGAATTGGTGATACAGTGGAGGAGAATATTGAAGAATTAGGAGAACTTGAAATCTCCTTGCATGGTAACACTATGCAGTTACAAGCCGTAATGAATGGACAAACGTTGTTGAGCTTGATAGATTTAGGTAGTACACACAACTTCATTATTGTGACAGCTGCTTAGTACCTTGCACTTCCGGTAACACCTAGTGTGTCAATTGCCAATGGTGAGAAGGTAAAAAGTAAAGGGGTTGTTCTCAGTTACTTTTTTATACTGCTACCCATGAATTTTTTGCAGGCTTTTATATTATTCCTTTGATTGGGTTTGATATCGTGTTGGGTATTTAAATGGCTTCAAACATTTGGACTTTGGTGCACTAACAATGAACTTTGCAGTGAAAAGAAGATAGGCGAGCCCACCACTTGTTTATAAACTAGCTTCGATGCCTTCCTTAGGCTTCCTTCATCTCTATTTATAGGAGAATTTTTGACTTCTGTTTAATTTTTTTGAATCTTACACAATTTTTCTAATAAGGATGATGTCTCATTATTAATTTGTCATGACATGGTTGCTTTCACGTTGCTTTCTTTTTTATTTGAACTTGGATGTTGCTTTCTTTTTTTGTCTGAACTTGGATGTTATTTTCCTAAGTTGCTTCCTTTTTTGTCTAGACATAGATGTTGCTTTCCCATGTTACTTGATTTTTTTATTAGTTTCTTCCAATTGGCTTTCATCCTTCCTGAATATTATCTAGTTTCATTTCCTCAATTTTATCTAGATGTAATAAATCGATTGACAGTCTCAGTGAGTTTCAATTTTTTCATGTATTCTTCATTTCTTCTATTATGTGTGACAGAAAATCATCAATCTCCATGTCAGCTATCTTTTTTAATAGTTGAACGAATTTTTTATTTCTATTATCCTGAGTGTATCCAACTCCAGTATCATATGCCAATATTCTTCTTACATCAGTCTAGAGGCTATAAGTTTTTTGTTGAAGTAAATATTAGGCTTTGGTTATTAAATCTATTCCTGCTTGGATCTGATAATAACTGAGATTATTGTAACACTTGTCAATATTTTTTGTAAGTGTTCTTTCTCCTTTTTAACTGCTAAAAGGTTGGGACCTCCAATCATTTTTTTAATGATCCAAATTTGATATAGCTGATAAAATTTTTCTTTTTCAGCTATACCAATAAGACTGCTGATCTCAAGATAAAAATAATAAGAAAAATCATCTTCATATACCATACGTAATAACATAGTCTTAATAAATGCAGAAAAATCTTTTAATAAAAGGAAAGAAAAATTTTGAATTGTTATTTCTATAACAAAACCCCATTCAATACTGTTTATATCAAATAGTTCATAATCAAGTCTAAACTTTATAGTAGGGAATTTTTCATTTAAATCGTTTGTGAAAATATAAGCTTGTCGAAAGTATTCTGAAAAAGCTTTTTGAATTTGAGTTTGCTGGTTGCAAATAGCTCCATTTATTTTTGTAAATATTTCTACAGGCAGAATATTTCTAGCCTTATTATATAAACATAACCTAAACATTTTATTTATAATTGGGTTATTTGTTCCCTTATTAATAAAATATTGAAATATATTAAGAAGATTGTTTATCTCTTTAATATCTAAATAACTAATTCTAGTTTTTCAAATCTTGATATAAAACGGATTTTAATAATAAATCATGAGCTTCTTGTTCTTTAGTTATTTTTCAACTAAAAATTGTGAAATTTTAGTAAGAGCTCTCCTAAAATTAGCTCTTTGCTCTTTAATATGGGTTTTCCATATTTCATTAATAAAATTATATTCTGATGGTAAGCTTGGATTATAAAAATATTTTATTTCCTGAATTTGTTGTGTGGTTTCAACAATTTTTCTGATGCACAAAACTTTTTTGCTCCTTTTATGATTTCAGCATAACTGACTTGGTATGCTAAATTTGGATCTTGAGACCAAGGTAATTGACTTACCTATTGTGGCGTAAATGTTAATTGAGTTCCAACCGGTTGTTTTACCATTGGATATGGAATGTAATATCCTTGATTAGGATAAAAAGATACTTGAGAATATACTGTCATAAATCCTTAATTAGGATTTATTGATTTGAAAACGTTCCCTTTGTTGGGCCTTTTATGAATAGTAGTCCATTCACCGACTTTTTGAAGAGGTTGTTTACCTCTGTCCATTTGGCCTGCTAAGATAATCAGCAATAATATTGTCAGTTCTTTTTACATGTAATACTTTAAAATTAAAAGTATATAATTCATTATACCATTTAATTCTTTTGGGTATAGTTTCCAAACTTTTATTAGTAAGGAAATGTTTAACTGCCTGATTATCAGTTTTTATAATAAATTTTTCAGGTGTTAAATATATAAGAAAATTTTTATTCCTTTCTTTATTGCTAATAATTCTTTTTATATATGACATAATTAATTTCATTTGGTTTAAATTTTCCCGAACTATATCCACATATGGAAAAGTATTGTATGAAATAGTGACGCCATGTCATCTGTATCCCTTTTCAATAGATTTATGCCACATAAGCATTTTTATCCTGAATTTCAGCATTTTTATCCCGAAAAATCTAATTCAAATTGAAATCTCAAATTCGTGATAAAATCTGAAATTCGTGATAAAAATGTCGATGTGGCATAAATCTATTGAAAGGATACATATGACATACACCACCGTTTATTCAATCCTTCCTCATCCACATATTAATTCTTCGTTCTTTATTGTTCTAACTTTTAAAATACAACCCCAATGATTTTGTGAAGCATCTATTTCTAAAATTAATTTATTACCTTGTTTAGGTAAATAAACTTTTAGAATTTGATTAATTTGATTTTAGATTTTTATGATTTTAGTCTGCTTTTAGACCGGATAAAATGTTTATTCTTTTTTTTTAATTTTTATATAGCCTACCTATTTTTTCAAATAAGTTAGGAAAGAAATTTCTTTCATAATTAATAATTCCTAAAATTTGTTGAAGCTACTTTTTATCTTTAATTTTTCAGAAATTCTTTTATTTTTACTATAATATGATCTTGTAGTTTAAGACCATCTGCAGATAATTTTAATCCTAAGAATTCTATTTCTATTTTTCTAGCTCTATTTTCTTAGGAGTTAGTATGATTCCATGTTTTATGAATTATTGAGAAATGATATTTAAATATTTTCTATGTAATTCTAATGTGTTTGAAAATATCAAAATATCATCTATATAAACTACACAAATTTTTTATATTTATTAAATATAGAATCCATCCATTTTTGAACGATTTATGGTGCATTATATAATCCAAATGGCATTACTTTCCATTGATAATGTCCATTAGGTGTACTAAAAGTTGTCAAAGGCTTGAATTCTTCTGTTAGCATGATTTGCCAAAATCTTAATTTGCAGTCAAATTTACTAAAATATTTTGCTTGTTTAGCTTGATTAATTAAAACATCCTTTTTTAGAATAAAATATCCATAAAAATAATATTTTGATTTAATCTTTTATAATTAAGAACTATTCTAACTTTTCGTCTTTCTATTTCGGCATGATTTCTAACCATAAAGGCTGGACTAAAATGTAGACTATTAGTTGTTTCTTTTAATCCTTTTCTAATAATTCTTTAATTTGTATGTCAAATTCATCTATATCTTGTTTAGTATAGATCATTGGTTTAATTCTAATAATTTTATTGGGATTTTCTAATTTAATATCACAAGATCTAAGGCTATTTTCCCATAATTTTAATGGTTCTTCACCAAAATTATCTTCTAATATTTTAAATAACCAATGACTTGTTTCGAGTTGTTTAATTTGTTCTTTTCTTGGTGGTGTAAAGTTTTTATCACAAACAAATTTATGATTTTCTACCAATGGTATTTCTATAAAAGTTTTTCTATAGATAGCATAATTAAATTTTTATCAATGTAAAATGGTAAATGTTGATATATAAAATCATTACCTAATAATATGTCTCCATGCATTTCGAAAGCATAATATTTTAGGTATCACAAATATTACATTATTTATGTAGATTGATACATTTTTAGCTTTATATTGAATTATGGTTTCATTACCATCTATTCCTATGGCTCTTATTGGATGCTTCACAGGTTTCCATTTTTCTAAAGGAATGGCATTTTTTCTGTAACTACTAGTTGTAGCTTCAGTATCTAATAAAACATGTAAAGAATATGTTTATATATTCTCTAAATTGAAATGTAATTTCAATATATGGGTAATATTTTCTGGATTGGAAATTTGAAAATGTGATTACATCACTTGTTCCAAGTTTCATTTGTTGATTATTATCGAAGTTTATATTTCTTCCATTCTAGTATTTCTAGAAGATACAGAGTTTCTACTTGGTTCTGTGGGAAAAATAGGAATATGAACTGTTTTCATTTCTATCGGCGTTGAAGATATAGAACTTCTACTTGGATTTTCCTCATCTTCCTCTATTTGAGTATTTGAGTGAGGTAAAACCAAATTATCATTTGCATTTGTTATAGCTGTATTTTTAAAATATAATTTCTCACTGGATGACACATATTCTATTGTACTTACTTGTTTAGAAGTACTTGCACTACTTATCCTAACTATCATCCAATCTCTTGGCAGTGATAAATCTCTTAAATGTAATAATTTTTGTAACACCCCAAACCCGGCCTAGACATTATGGTCGAATCTGACAATGTCACATGGAATGGAATTTGAAAACGAATGTGTATTTCTGTTTATTATCTTCTATTAATCTCTCGTTGGTTTCAAATTCATTTTCTCGCTAATTTGATTCGTTTAAAAACATATTCTATGGCGGAAGCTTTTAAAACTGTGATACTTAAAGAAAACCGAGTTTTAGTTACAGTTCAAAAATTCATGAAAACAGTTAAAACCCAAAGTAAAGGTAAACTGTCCCAAAAGTCCAAATTACATAAAAAAAAGTACTTCAAAACAAAAGGAATTAAAAACCATAAATGCAATTAAACCGCTCAATAGACATGTGGTCACCGTATAGTCCTCCGCCGCACCGATCCGTCTAACTCTGGGGATTACCTGTACAGATAAAACAGAAAGGGGTGAGTTTACGTGAACTTAGTGTGTAATCCCAAAGAAGACATGCATACAGTCAAACAATAGATTATCAGTCAATTGCAGTCTGGGCCTAAGCCCATTTCAGTTTCAGTATCATTTCTTGTAACATCCCGAAATAGGGCCTAACGGAACAGTGGTTGCGAAACCATGAATCCAAGCTATAAAAGTTTATTATGATTAATGATTATGATTTATCGAGTGATTAAATACATGTGTTAGAGTATTGATAAGAAATTTTATTAATTTCATGCTTAAATTGCCTATTAGGACTTGTTTGCAAAAGTTGCTAAATAGGGTTCTAATTTATAGAGTACTTGATTGAAATGGGGTTTGAAGTAGGAGTCCTTAAATGGTAATTAGACCATTATATTTTCATGGACAAAATGGACATATATAGGTGGAAAGAACCAAAGTTTTTAATGAAGGGTAATTTAGTCATTTGGTAATAAAAGGAATTAAAGGGAAAAAGATGGCAAAATATGCTCATCTTCTTCATTAGGACGAAATTACAAGGGTTCACCATAGCTAGGGTTTGTTTCAAGCTTCCAAGCTCCATAGTAAGTGATTCCAAGCCCTGTTTTTAATGTTCTTTACATCTTTGAAGCCCCGGTAGCTCGATTTAGCTTATTTTATCAATAATCCATGCTAGGGTTCATATTTGGAAAAATACCCATAGGTAAAAAATGTTTATTTTGATGTTTTATGATAGAATATGAAGTCTGAAATTATGTTAAACAAATTTTGCTAAGTGATTTTAAGTGAAAACGAGTAAAAGCTATTAATCCAGTAAAAATACCTAATGTTCATAAGTACAAGTTAGAGTGAGAATTTGATGTTTCCATAGAAGGAAAATTATCAGCATGTCATAAAACATAAGAATAAGGGATAAAGTTTAATTTCCGAGCTTTGGGGCAAATGTGTAAATATGTAAAAGTTTAGGGGCAAAATTGTAATTTTGCTAAAGTTAAGAGTTAAGGACTGTTTTGATGAATGTGAGTATTAAATAAGCTAAATTTGCTATTATAGATCAAGAAGAACGAAATCCAAAGTTAGATCAAGGAAAGAAAAAGATAGAGGACTAAATCGATATAGTTGATCGTATTTTGTTTCGAGGTAAGTTTACGGTAAATAAATGCAATATTCTATTGTTTTACATTTAATACTGTTAAATTCCAGTGTTTACATATTTATTCTGTAAATTTATTATTTAAAGACTCAAGTATGAATTGACGGAAAAGTTATCTCAGAAAGTTATCTCAGAAAGTTCCGGTTGAACCTTAGGAATGTGTAGGATACAAATGTCATGACTTAGGGTTTAAGGAAATCATGTAAGACCATGTCAAGACATGGCATTGATATGTTACTATAAGGCAAAGGTCCCATGTAAGACCATGCCAAGGCATGGCATTGGTGAGTTCATAAGGCAAGGATACCACGTAAGACCATGTCAAGACATGGCAATGGTTAAGTTTCATAAGGAAAGGTACCCGCGTATCCTTAGTATTCCAAGTGGTTCAACAGGAAAATTCAAAGAGTATACCAAAGTAAAGGTAAGAAAAGTTCAAGTTAAAAAGGTAAGGTAAGGCAAATTCATGTTAAAAGGTACAAGTAAGAATACAAGTTTAAGTATATTGAGTTAAAAGCTTAAGTGATCTTGATAAGAAAAGAATAAGATAATTGATTAAGAATGTTGTTATTTATTTACATGTAAACTTACTAAGCTTTATGCTTACTCCCATTCTTTAATTTTTTTTTATAGTATTACAAGCCGATTCGGGGAATTGAAAGGATGTCGGAGATCGTTACACACTATCAAAGGATTATATTGGTATTTTGTGACTCGAACGTTTTAAGTTATGGCATGTATAGGGACTTAGCTATCTTGTGTGTATAACCTTATGATATGGCTTAAGATTGGCTTGTAAATGTTTGGTAATGATTAGCTATTAAAATGGCTAATTAAGAGCATGTTTTGGACATTATGAAATGCCTAATTGGTAATTATTAGAAAGAAATTATGTAAGTATATGCAGGGGAACAGTTTATACAGCAGCAGTGATGTGATTTTGAAAATCACCAAAATAGTATAAATGGAATTAGGTTGTGCATGAGATATATAATTAAAGCTTATTGAGTCTATTTTTATATGAAAGAAACGTTGTAGGAAAAAGAGTTGTATATTATGAGATAATTGATTCTTAGTGAAGAGAGGTCAGAACTGTCAAACTGTGTAACAGGGGAGACTTTAACTAATAAACTGTACTAATTGGCCATACCAAAAATTCTGGAAAAATTATAGTAAGAATATATATGAGTATAGTTTCAGGGAAAATTTACGGATCTAGATTTTGAGTTTCGTAACTCGAGTTATAATTGATTTAGTGAACATGACGCAGATGGACAGTTTTAAACTTTTATGCCCTGAACTAGTAAGTTAAGTCTAGTAATGCCTCGTACTCGACTCCGGCAACGGTCTCGGGTAAGGGGTGTTACATTTATTGGTATCAGAGTAAGGTTTAGTCGATTCTCGGAATATTTAGTATGAGTAAGAGTCTATCTATACATGCCATACTTATATTTTGATAGTGTGACGTCTCTTGACGATTTAAAAAATGTTTTTCTTTTATAGTTATGGATCCCGAACGAGCTGGTGCAGATGATATAGAGAGTAGTGCACCCACTCCCGCTGAGGGGACGATGCCATAAGATAGTCATGAAAGGCCCGTTACAGTTAGTCAGGGAGGAGGGGCTCGAGAAGCCTTCTTCCAAGCTATGAATGAATGGTTTGTCGAGTTCGTTCAGACGAACCCACCGTTAGACCTCCACCCCTCATGATCCAAATACCACCCATGTAGCTTCCCAATCACAGATATCAATAAGAGAGAAGCCACTGTTGACAAAATCGAAAACAAGGGCTGAAGAGTTTCGGGTGCTAAAGATGATGATGCAGAAAGCTGAATTTTGGCTCAAAATACTATCGAGTTTTTGACGAGTTATCCCGCACACCTAAGAGTGTATTAAATGTGTAGTGTCACTTCTTAGAGATTCACCTACCAAAGGTGGAAGACATTTGTATCAATAGTACCGAAAGAAAGAGTTACCTGAATTTTTTCGGGAGGAGTTTCAAAGAAGTGCATCATCGAGGTTTATTGACCGAAAAAGAAAAGAGTTCCTTGAATTAAAACAGGTAAGATGACTGTGGCCGACTATGAACGTGAATTTGCCCGACTCAAGAATTATGCTCGAGAGTGTGTGTCTACAGAGGCTATCATGTGCAAAAGATTTGAGGATGGGCTCAATGATGATATCCACTATCGCTTGGTGTTCTAGAGATAAAAGAGTTTGTTGTTTTAGTTGATGAGCCTCGTAAGGCGAGGAGTTGTTGAAAAGAAAGGGTAAAGCTGAAATTGAGATGCAAGATACGAAGAAGAGATGA
The DNA here is from genome assembly GCA_025506655.1 of Gossypium rotundifolium. NCBI lineage: Eukaryota > Viridiplantae > Streptophyta > Magnoliopsida > Malvales > Malvaceae > Gossypium > Gossypium rotundifolium. The sequence goes on from CP106723.1 coordinate 124,101,297, forward strand.
TGAGCAAGTCATTTCACCTACATCCAAGAGGCCTAGAGAGTTCTCTACGAGATCTAATTTTTCAAATGGGTATTCTAGCCAAAAGAGGTGGAAGATTTATGGATTCAAAAGCTCAAACCACTTCGATTATGAGTGTTGGTAGTATTCACCTAATAGACCCGAGTGTCCTCAATGTGGTCGACGCTATCCGTGTCAATGTCGAACGATCGAGGTTGGTTGTTTCGATGTGGTGCACCGGATCATTTCATTCGGAGTGTCCCGAGATGGTAAAAAAGAAGTTATACCGAGTGCAAGATCGTAATGCCCCGCTAGAGGCGCACCTCGAGAAATCCAGGAGTAGGGGCAGGTAGAGGTACATTTAGACATACAGCAACGAGATCAGATGTTAGAGCACCCGCAAGGACTTATGCTATCCGTACTCGTGAAGAGGCATCTTCCCCGATGTAATTACGTACATTTTCTCTTCATGATGTTAATGTTATTGCTTTGATTGATCCGGTTCAACCCATTCCTATGTTTGCATGAAATTAATGCCTAGTATGAACATGCCTATAGAGTTTACTTAAATTTGTGATTAAAGTATCAAATCCATTTGGTCAAGATGTGTTAGTAAACAAAGTATGTAAAAATGCCCTTTGATGATTAGAGGTTATCGCTTTTCCTACCGATCTCATGCTATTGCCATTTGATGAGTTTGATGTGATTCTTGGTATGGATTGGTTAATCGCACATGATGTGATAGTGAATTGTGGAAAGAAATTCATTGAGTTGAAATGTGAAAATGGTGAGATCCTTCGGGTTAATTCGGATGAGTCGTAGTTCAATTTCCATGATTTATATTATGTCCGCTTCGTAAATGTTTAAGGAAAGGATGTGAAGCTTATCTTGCTTTTGTGTTGAATACTAAAGACCCGAGTTGAAAATTGAATCAATGCATGTGGTAAATGAGTTTCGATGTGTTTCCGAAGAACTACCAGTTTGCCTCCTATTAGAGAAGTTGAGTTTGGTATTGAATTAATTTCGTGTACCACACCTATTTCTATTGCTCTTTATAGAATGGCTTCAATAGAATTAAAAGAATTGAAAGCTCACCACTGTGAATTAATCGATAAAGGCTTTGTAAGACCTAGTTATTCACCATGGGTGCACCAAAGTTATTTGTGAAAAGAAGGACGGTTCCATGAGATTGTGCATAGACTATCGGCGACTTAACAAGGTAACCATAAAGAACAAATATCCATTGCCTAGAATAGATGACTTGTTTGATCAACTGAAAGGAGCCACTATGTTTTCTAAGATAGATTTGAGATCCGGATACTATCAGCTATGTAGTTAAAGAGTCGATGTTCAAAACTACTTTTCAACTAGGTATGGTCATTATGAGTTTCTTGTGATGCCATTTGGTTTAACCAATGCTCCTGCCATTTTCATGGATTTAATGAACCGAATTTTTAGACCTTACTTGGACAAGTTTGTAGTTGTGTTTATTGATGACATCTTGATTTATTCTCATGATGAGACTGAGCATGCAGAGCATTTGAGAACAGTTTTACAGATTTTGAGAAATAATCAGCTTTATGCCAAATTTAGCAAAAGTGAGTTCTGGTTACGGGAAGTTTGTTTTCTTGGACACGTTGTCTCAGGTGAAGGTATTAAAGTTGATCCGAATAAGATTTCAGCCATTGTCGATTGGAAGCCTCCCAGGAATGTATTAGAGGTTAGAAGTTTTCTTGGTCTTACCGGTTATTATAGACGATTTGTAGAGGGATTTTCCATGATAGCTACTCCATTGACAAGATTGTTACAGAAAGATGTCAAGTTTGAATGGACTGAGAAGTGTCAGCAGAGTTTCGACAAGTTAAAGGTATTGTTAACTAAAGCTCCTGTTTTAGTACAACCAGAACCGGGTAAAGAGTTTGTAATTTACAGTGATGCATCCTTGAATGGACTAGGCTGTGTACTTATGCATGAAGGAAGGGTAATTGCTTATGCCTCTAGACAGTTAAAACCACATGAGAAAAATTATCCGACACATGATTTAGAGTTAATGCTATTGTATTTGCATTGAAAACTGGAGACATCATTTGTATGGTGAGAAATGCTTAAATATTCACCGATCATAAAAGTTTGAAATACTTAATGACTCAGAAAGATCTAAACTTGAGGCAAAGAAGATGGCTAGAGTTGATTAAAGATTATGAACTAGTGATCGATTATCACCCAGGTAAGGTAAACGTTGTTGCTGATACTTTAAGTAGAAAATCGTTATTTGCATTGAGAGCTTTGCACACTAGTTTGGCCTTGTCAGATGATGATTCTATTTTAGCTGAGTTGAGAGCTAAACCGATGTTTCTTGAAGAAATTTGTGAAGCTCAGAAGGATGACAGTGAGTTGCAAGCCAAAAGGGTTCAGTGCGAGTCAGGTGTAGAGTCTGATTTTCAGATCAGATCTGACGGTTGTTTGATGTTTAGAGACAGGGTATGTGTACCAAAGAATGATGATCTTATTCGGAAGGTTTTACAGGAAGCACATAGCAGTTCTTGGTCTATTCACCCAGGTAGTACAAAGATGTATAATGATTTGAAGAAAATGTATTGGTGGAGAGGAATGAAAAGAGATATATCAGAGTTTGTTTCTAGATGTTAGTAAAGGCCGAACATCAGATACCTTCAGGTTTATTACAGCATGTATTAGTTCCCGAGTGGAAATGGGACCAAGTTACTATGGATTTTGTGACAGATTGCCTTCGATAATCAAAAAGAAAGATGCAGATGGGTTGTGATTGATAAGTTAACGAAGTCGGCTCATTTTATCCCAGTTCGTATGGATTATTCACTTGACAAGTTGGCCGAGTTATATATTTTAGAGATAGTTAGACTACATGGAATACTCATATCGATTATCTCGGATAGAGATCCGAGATTTACTTCACGGTTTTGGAAGAAATTGCGGAAGCTTTAGGTACAAAGTTGAGTTTTAGTACGACTTTCCATCCTCGAATCGATGGTCAATCAGAAAGAGTTATTCAGGTACTTGAAGATATGCTTAGATGTTGCGTATTGGAATTTCAAGGTAGTTGGGAGAAATATCTGCCGTTAATAGACTTTGCCTACAATAATAGTTATCAATCGAGTCTGAAGATGGCACCTTATGAAGCTTTGTATGGATGTAAATGTCGCACACCTTTGTATTGGACAGAGCTTAAGGAAAATCAGATTTATGGGGTTGATCTAGTCAAAGAAACAGAAGAGAAAGTAGAAGTCATCAGAGATTGCTTGAAAGCAGCTTCAGATAGATAGAAATCCGATGCAGATTTGAAAAGAAAAGAAATTGAATTTCAAGTTGGTGACAGGGTATTCTTGAAAGTATCGCCATGGAAGAAAGTTCTCAGATTTGGCAAGAAAGGCAAACTAAGTCCACGTTTTATTGGACCGTTTGAGGTGATCGAGAGAGTTGGGCCATTGGCATATCGGTTTGCATTGCCGACTGAGTTAGAGAAGATTCATAATGTCTTTCATGTGTCTATACTACGTCGTTATCGTTCGGATCCATCGCATGTAATTTCGCAGATAGGGGTTAAGATTCAGCCAGATATGACTTACGGTGAGGAACCGGTAAAAATTCTAGCTCGAGAGGTTAAGCAATTAAGGAACAAAAGTATTGTACTTGTGAAAGTATTATGGAATAGGCATGGGATAGAAGAGGCTACATGGGAGCCCGAAGATATTATGTGAAAACAGTACCCAAACCTCCTTACAGGTAAGATTTTCGGGGACGAAAATCCCTAAAGGGGGAGAAATGTAACATCCCGAAATAGGGCCTAACGGAACAGTGGTTACGAAACCATGAATCCAAGCTATAAAAGTTTATTATGATTAATTATTATGATTTATCGAGTGATTAAATACATGTGTTAGAGTATTGATAAGAAATTTTATTAATTTCATGCTTAAATTGCCTATTAGGACTTGTTTGCAAAAGTTGCTAAATAGGAGTTCTAATTTATAGAGTACTTGATTGAAATGGGGGTTTGAAGTAGGAGTCCTTAAATGGTAATTATACCATTATATTTTCATGGACAAAAATGGACATATATAGGTGGAAAGAACCAAAGTTTTTAATGAAGGGTAATTTAGTCATTTGGTAATAAAAAGGAATTAAAAGGGAAAAAGATGGCAAAATATGCTCATCTTCTTCATTAGGATGAAATTACAAGGGTTCACCATAGCTAGGGTTTGTTTCAAGCTTCCAAGCTCCATAGTAAGTGATTCCAAGCCCCGTTTTTAATGTTCTTTACATCTTTGAAGCCTCTAGCTCGATTTAGCTTATTCTATCAATAATTCATGCTAGGGTTCATATTTGGAAAAATACCCATAGGTTAAAAATGTTTATTTTGATGTTTTATGATAGAATATGAAGTCTGAAATTATGTTAAACAACTTTTGCTAAGTGATTTTAAGTGAAAACGAGTAAAAGCTACTTAATCGGTAAAAATACCTAATGTTCATAAGTACAAGTTAGAGTGAGAATTTGATGTTTCCATAGAAGGAAAAATGATCAGCATGTCATAAAACATAAGAATAAGGTATAAAGTTTAATTTTCGAGCTTTGGGGCAAATGTGTAAATATGTAAAAGTTTAGGGGCAAAATTGTAACTTTGCCAAAGTTAAGAGTTAAGGACTGTTTTGATGAATATGAGTATTAAATAAGCTAAATTTGCTATTATAGATCAAGAAGAACGAAATCCAGTTAGATCAAGGAAAGAAAAGATAGAGGACTAAATCGATATAGTTGATCGTATTTTGTTTCGAGGTAAGTTTACTGATAAATAAATGCAATATTCTATTATTTTACATTTAATACTGTTAAATTCCAGTGTTTACATATTTATTCTGTAAATTTATTATTTAAAGACTCAAGTATGAATTGACGGAAAAGTTATCTCGAAAAGTTATCTCGAAAGTTCGATTGAACCTTAGGAATGTGTAGGATACAAATGTCATGACATTAGGGTTTAAGGAAATCATGTAAGACCATGTCAAGACATGGAATTGATATGTTACTATAAGGCAAAGGTCCCATGTAAGACCATGCCAAGGCATGGCATTGGTGAGTTCATAAGGCAAGGATACCACGTAAGACCATGTCAAGACATGGCAATGGTTAAGTTTCATAAGGAAAGGTACCAGCGTATCCTTAGTATTCCAAGTGGTTCAACGGAAAATTCAAAGAGTATACCAAAGTAAAGGTAAGACAAGTTCAAGCTAAAAAGGTAAGGTAAGGCAAATTCATGTTAAAAGGTACAAGTAAGAATACAAGTTTAAGTATATTGAGTTAAAAGCTTAAGTGATCTTGATAAGAAAAGAATAAGATAATTGATTAAGAATGTTGTTATTTATTTACATGTAAACTTACTAAGCTTTATGCTTACTCCCATTCTTTAATTTTTTTATAGTATTACAAGCCAATTCGGGAATCGAAAGGACGTTGAGATCGTTACACACTATCAAAGGATTATATTGGTATTTTGTGACTCGAACGTTTTAAGTTATAGCATGTATAGGGACTTAGCTATCTTGTGTGTATAACCTTATGATATGGCTTAAGATTGGCTTGTAAATGTTTGGTAATGATTAGCTATTGAAATGGCTAATTAAGAGCATGTTTTGGACATTATGAAATGCCTAGTTGGTAATTATTAGAAAGAAATTATGTAAGTATATGCAGGGAACAGTTTGTACAGCAGCAGTGATGTGATTTTGAAAAATCACCAAAATAGTATAAATGGAATTAGGTTGTTCATGAGATATATAATTAAAGCTTATTGAGTCTATTTTTATATGAAAGAAACGGTGTAGGAAAAAGACTTGTATATTATGAGATAATTGATTCTTAGTGAAGAGAGGTCAGAACTGTCAAACTGTGTAACAGGGGAGACTTTAACTAATAAACTGTACTAATTGGCCACACCAAAAATTCTGGAAAAATTATAGTAAGAAGATATATGAGTCTAGTTTCAGGGAAAATTTACGGATCTAGATTTTGAGTTTCGTAACTCGAGTTATAATTGATTTAGTGAACATAACACAGATGGACAGTTTTAAACTTTTATGCCCCGAACTAGTAAGTTAAGTCTAGTAATGCCTCGTACTCGACTCCGGCAACGGTCTCGGGTAAGGGGTGTTACATTTTTGGCCTTTTCCCATTTCAATTTCAGTATCATATATGCATTAGGGCTTAAGCCCATCATAGTAACAATATCAGATATACATTAATTAGTAAACAAAGTCCTACCCAACCAACGTCTACACACCATCTTCGGTCATCCTTACACTCCATGTGGGGTTTAAAACACCCACTCATCCCTACACTCTAAGTAGTATTGAATGCGGCACATAATCAGTAAATTGCAGTTGAGCTGCCAGATAATAGGCTTAAGAGCCTTTCAGTACACTTCCTCCAAATATCAACATCCCACCCCAATACAGTACAACATACAGTATATGACATGCTAATACATTAATATCAGTTATACATACAGCTCAGTATTCATTCATATAATCATCATGCTCAGTGCATACATCATACATACAATTCACGCATTTAAGGGTCTAAGTAGTGCTTACCGACCCAACAGTAGGTTCACAATCAACTTGGGCGACCCGTGCAATCTTAGAACACATTTCAGTTAAATGGGCTCACACGCTCATGTGGCCTGGCTGTATGGGCCCACATGCCCATGTGGCCCATACGACCCAATTTGGCCATGGTCGTGTGGATCACACGGCTTGGCCCAAAATTCCACACGCCTATGTGGACTATCCGTGTGGCTCACAAGGCCCAAATCAGTCTGGCCCGTGTGTCGCACACGGCCTACCTGGCCATCACACGGTCGTGTCTTGCAAGTACGGCCTGGCCTCGTCGATCACACGCCGTGTTATGGCACACGACCTACTACACGGGCGATCACATGCCCGTGTGGCGTCGACAGTGAGGTTTTCGGCTTTCGTCGAAACCTTATTTTCTGCGTTTTTAGGTACACACTTGGTTCATTTTTTTTTCAGCAATTGCAATTCCAAGACCACCAGAACCTAAAATTGACCAACAACCCATCGTATTAGTTGCTTAAATCGAAACCAAGTCCTTCCACATTCAAATAGACAATCGGATCCCTTACCTTAAAACGAGCACGATGATTTCACGTAACTGCTGTACCGATGAGAAGTCTCCAACCCTTAGTTCTACTCCTAAGCACAAGATACACATCATTAACATAATCGAATATTCAACCATTACACAAAGCTTTCGAAGCACTTACCAAACACCACGCGAAACCACACGTTGCACAAACGAAGTTGGATTGAGAAAGAAATCGAAAGGAAAAAGAATAGAAAAGGGAAAGCAAAATTTTGACGGAGAGGGAGGAAACTGACGTCAGAAATTCTATAGAAGAGAGAGAAAATGTTTTTGAAAAATAAAAATAAAATAATAAAACCAAAGGTAATATTCCAAATCCCTCATATCTCTCCCACTAACTCAACTACATCAGAATCTCAGTTCAACCGAAACTCTCTCTGTCAACCGACCAAAACTACACTCCCACGCTCGCGCAGAGACTTGAACATAGGACCTCCACACCACACATAAACTCCCTTACTACTCGAACCAACAAGCTCATTCTAATATGATTTTACAATAATTAAATATAAGCCCTCTGAATAGATATAGGGCTTATATATATCAAAAAAAAAAATACCAAAATTTGCCAAATATAAGGATTGAATTTGGGACCTCTCACACATACTCAAAACACTTAACCACTAAAGCAGATACACAGTTATGTCATATTTTAACAAAAACAAAAATAGGAATTTTGGGGCGTTACAATTTTGGTTGTATTTCAATAATTATTTTATTAGGTTCAAAGAGTTCAATAATTTTATTATTAATTTCTTTGATTTCTACTTCCATTGTATTAGTATATTCATTAATAGAAGTTCAACTAATTGCTAGATCTTTTACTAAATCATTAATTTCAGAATTTTTGTCCAATTCTAGGACATAAACATTCTTCTATCAAATGATCTATAATAGATATAAAATAATTTGGTTTAACTTTAAATCCTATTACTCCTGCATGCAAATTTGATTGAATTCCTTCAATAAGTGCTTTTATTGGATTTTCAAATCTTTTATCTAATAAAACTGCTATTATTGGTATATAATGACCTTTTCTAAACAAAGCTCTCATAGTTATCATTATTATTCTCAAATGTATATATCTAATTTGGGGATATTTCTTTTAATCCTCTTAATTTTATTTTTATTAAATAGTGGGATTTATGTTAATCCACCTCTAGTATCTTTGGCTCTGTATTAACACTTATTTTTCTTTATGTCTTTGACACCATATCTTATATTTAGATATTTTATAAATTTCTTCTTTAGAAATATAATTTTATTAATTTTTCTATCATTTCATCGAAAAAGTCTTTTCTTCTTCTATTATATTTCCTAATTTTAATATCTTGTTGTTCATTCTTAGGAATTTCTTCTAACGATTATTAGAACTGCTTCCTATATTCAACATAAATATATATTCTTCTTCTTCGTATCGAATCCGTTTATGATATTAATTCATATAATATTTCTTCAGATTTATTTCCTCTTTTGAACATATTTCTAAATCTTGTTCTTCAAGTGTTTTAATCATTTTTCTTGCACTTTTTCCTTTACTAGGACAATTTAGTGCTATATGACCTTCTTCAACATATATAAAACACTTACATAATTGTTTTTAAAAGTTTTTCTTCTAATAAATCTTTTCTTTTTATTATAACCGAATTTTTCTTATTTCCTGGTTTCCATCTAACTAGCTTATATTTTCTATTTTTCTTTTATAAATAGCTTATATTTTTCTTTTATATTTTCTAACTAGTTTATGCTTAACTTGTTTAGAAGTCTTACTTTGTAAACAATACATAGTAATTATTTCTTTTACAAAATTAATTCTATTTCCTATAGAATCTATACTTTCTAATTCTACACCAGCTATTTTACTATGCTTTTCTAAATAAGAATCTTACTTTTTTTATACAAATCTCATTCCATGGTGGTGGTAATTTATAGAAATATTGGTTTTACATAAATTTATATTTATATTTTTTAGTTTTGATATTCATGAAGAAATTTTTAGAAAATTCTTCTAAATATCGATATCACATAATTTAATTTTTGACAATACAAAACTATATAAACAATCTTTATATTTTTATCAAGATATCCACAAAATTCTATTTTTAGAATAAAAGTTAACCATTTTAATAAATCTTTTAATAGGCTTTTATATTATTCCTCTGATTGGGTTATGCTTAAGGGAATACAAATACACACCACTGAATCAAGCCAATTAAAGAGTATCTTGGCAGAGTTTAGCGACTTATTTCAAGAACCAACGAGCCTACGGCCTCTAAGGCAATGTGAGATTCAAATTTGTTTGCTACCAGGATCTACACCTCACTTGTAGAAGGATAAAATTGAGCGACAATGTACTTAAATGATTCAACAAGGTCACTAGTTTTGTTGGTACTAAAGCAAGAAGAGACTTGGCACTTCTATGTTGATTACAGGGAGTTAAACATCAGAACTGTGAAGGACAGATTTCGTATTCCGATAGTAGATGAGCTTCTTGATGTTTCAAAGTATTTTACAAAGTTGGATTTGACATCTAGCTACTTTCAAATACATATATGTTCCCTACAGATATTGAGAAAACGACACTACGTACTCATCACAAGCACTTTGAATTCCTTGTTATGTCAGTTGGGTTGACAAATGCCCCCATCTACTTTTTGGGCTCTCATGAACGCGGCATTTCATACTCACGTTACTTTGTGTTGGTTTTCTTTGACGATCTCTTGATTTACATTTAGACATGGAAGGATCATTTAGTTAACATGTAGACAGTTTTTGAATTGTGACGTGCGCATCACCTTTATCCGAAGTGTTCTAAATGCTTTTCGCCGACAAACAGTCACAACGGCAGGTGTAGGGGTTGATACAAGCAAGATTCAAGCTATCTTGGATTGGCCTCAGCTGCAACCTCTTACTTCTCTCAGAGGATTCCTAAGACTTGCTGGTTATTATCGCAAGTTTATTGTCATTATGGCCAGTTGGCCGCTCCCTTAACCAATATGCTTAAACGGAATTCTTTTCAGTGGTCTGAATCGGCCTTGAATGCTTTTGATAAACTGAAACAAGCTCTTTTGACTGCTCCAGTCTTACAGTTGCCAAGTTTTGATATTGAATTTGTTTTAGAGTGTGATACTTCAAACGGAGGTATAGAGGCTGTTTTGCAACAAGATGGTCACCTAATGGCATTCTTCCCCTAATGAAAGAGGGTTTATTGGCAACCTAAGAAGCACCAACAAACGACTCTCCATCTGGTGCCATCAAATGGGTCACTCAATGACGAGCCACCCAAGTGCCTCACTGTGCCCATAAAGAGGGCACCGAGGACCACTAAGGGACTACTGAAATTTAATAACATCGTACTGCTGAAGCTTAATAACCTCGTATTACCTCAGCAAAGACTTGCCACCTGGTCAACTATACAAGCAAGTCAATCCGTACTGTCAGTGACGTGACAGTATTAGTTAAGGGGGCCTTCCACCTACATATACCTCAACCCACGATGAATGATCTTTTTGGCCACCTTTTTACTCCCTTAAACCTTAGCTTTCTACACTCACCTATCTTGATCTCCCTTCTCCATTCTCCCTACTTCATCCAACTTCGGCTCTCCGCTTGAAACAAGTGAACCGACCTCTTCATCACCATCACATACCAACAATTGTTGTCACAAAGCCTTCTAATAGAGTTAGAGCACCTACGTTAAATGGTGAAAGCCTTGCGTTTCTATACCTGTAATTGAGCCATTTTTCCCGATAACATTGATGCAGATGATGCTATTTTTGTTTCTAATTTGCGTAGTCATTTTACTTGCTATGCAAATTCATTGTAAAATATTAGAATATAACAAATATCCCCAAAGTTATTGAATATTCATGAAGCCAAACATCTAAAGCGTTATTGAATAGCACGAAACAATTCTCCAATTGTCTTCAAACCCACTGAGTAGAAAAAGCAGAGCAACTTTTCGCCATCATCACAAAACTGAAACAAAAGTTTCTAAGAATCTAGCACCAAGTATAGAGTGGATTTCACTTTTTAAGTTAATGGACGAAATATCTTTAAAGAAACGTAGATGAAAATAACCACAACCTTGTTAAATTAGAAGTTGCTCCTCAAGCTTCTTCAATGGGAGGATTCTGCGGAAAAATTCGACGGTTTTGAGAAAAATCATTACAATAGCTTCAGTCCACCAGTTACACCATCCACCATTTCAATAGGACCTGCAAATAACATTAAATGGAACCGAAGGTAGAAGTTTTTATTCTTTTGTTGATAATTGGGGGAGGGAAATGGGGTTGTTAGGAATTGAACCCAAGCTATCATGCTTACAACATAATGCTCTTACCAAGAATAGCCATCACCGTCCTCGAATCTGAAAATGAATATATTAAAAAAAAGGCCTTTAGAAAGCAAAAGCTATCGAAATCTTCACCTAAGAACTTATATGCATTCATATGCTAGGAAAATAGAGAAATGAAGAACATAAATGCGTTTGTATGCTTGGGATATAGAAAAATGGAAGAGATTTGATTTCCACTCAATGACTAAAACAAACGCGGATGTTTGAACAGAAGCCATAGTTGTGAAGCTTTTAGCTTCAGTACTAATTCAAACAATCAGGCAATTTATTATTTCTTTCTTTAACCTTGGGTCTCCACAACTTGATTTTTCAATACCAATGCTAATTCAAACAATAAGAATAACTCTTGAGGTTTAGCATTCATAGATGCACAAGCACCTTCATAGCAAGCATCAAAATGTTTCCATAGCTTGTCCTTCCTAACTTCCCCAATAGGATCAATAGTTTAAGATAATAATAGTTTATTTAACTGTTCTGAAAAAGTAGAAAAAAACAGATTTCATACCACCCAGTAAAGGTTACACAAACAACAATGATAGCAAAATATCCTAACCTAGAATTTTTTCCCTTTTTGGTACATATCCAATCTAGAATTTGATTCTTCTACATTTTCTCTTATTGATCCCTTACCATCTCATATCAAACTCAACAGTTTCCCCCAATCTTTTCTATTTTTAGCTTTATACTGCTAAAGCAATGAATTAACTAAGGGTTATAAAGGAGGCAGCAGAACAGAAAACGAGCCACAGAAGGCAAAGATGGAAGGCCCTACATATCTTGTTTTCATCTATACTATTATTTAAACCCCTGACTGAGTTGATGTCATGAGTCAACTGCGCACCAACTCTGTTGAGGGAAATCACGGAAATATCCTTTCATAATTAAATTAAGTAATACTATTTGGGGATACTTTAGTCTTTCTGTTTTAACTAAAACAAATAAAAATAAAAATATGATAAAATTTGAACCCACGCCAATGGATTGGTAAAACCTTAAATTTAACACTCAACCAAAGCTTCTTTTTTATACATTTTATTTTAATATGCACACTTTATTATATCCATTAATTGTATATATTAATAATGTTGTCAATTCAATTGCTCACAATTGATCACAATATCATGATAAACAATTTTAGTGCATTTAGTATTGTTACTTTGATGTATTTATGTGTTTAAATTTCGCTTTACTCACAATTTAATCTTTTTTATACTTTAATATTGTACATATTTCATGTGTTATTATGATTAATTAGTTTCAAATCATGCGTTTCATTATTTATTGTATGTTATTCTTAAACACGCATTTATGTTCTAAATCCATGGTTTCCACACATACACGTGTGATAGGATTTCTAGTATAGCTTACATTTGTAAGTACAAACCCAAGCTAAGAAAAGCTCTTAACTTTTGCAATTTATAAAAGAGAATAACTTATATTAAGATGATTCTAAAAACCTTGTTTTTTTAAAGAAAATAACAAGTAACTATTTAAGAATAAAATCAGCATAAAAATGAAATCAATACATTTAAAATATATATATACAGTAAAACTAGACCAATTGATTTTTTAATAATAATAATATCAGGGATTCTACAATCCTCTTACCAAACAGTAGTCAGTGAGAAAAAAGCTAAAAATCATCTTACCAAAGAATGCAAAATAATCATACCATTCCTAGATCAGATTTTTAGTTTTCATTGACCGAAAATAAATTAAAAACCAAGTTTCCATTCTTTAAAAACACTTGCTGCAAAAAGAACATATACCCTCGTTTAGAAACTTTCCCAAGCAGCAATAGACTAAACAATTAGTATTGAAGCAATATATCAATGTAAAAAGTAAAATAACAGCAATGATACCTTTGGATAAACCAAGCTTTGCCCTTAATGCTTTTGGTTTTTTTTAATCTATAAACCTAGCAAATTATCTAGTAAAGTTACTGCTATTTACTTATTAATTTCAAATTGTAATGTTAATTGGGTGTGGAAGTGTACACTATAATAATTTTATGCCTTTAAAAAATTGATAATGTGGCATTATTTTATTAGTGTCTAAAACCTTAGTTTTTTAGGATCATCCTAATATAAGTTAAGTGATGCTTTACAATTTAGCAAGCCCGGGATGACAAAAGCTATGAAGTGAGAAATAAAATGAACTATGCCACTCACTTGGTGCAATCTGAGTTCTCCCTGCATCAATGGTGATATGTGTCGGTATGTTTAATGATTTTGCCCTCTCCTGAAAAGTTAAAATTCTGGTTAATAATGAAAAAACCATGTAAATGAAATACCAAGATACATTATCATAAATATTAAAGCTCTAAGGAGAAGGTATAAGACCAAACAAATAGTAGATGTCATTCAAACTGGTGAATTGTTGACCATTTTTGGAGACAGGTTTGGCAACACCAGGAAGAAACATCAACAAGGTCCTAAGATTTATATCAAAGAATTATCAACAGCAAGGTTCGTGAGTAAAACATTTAAATGTCTACACACAACATAGAGAAAGATGGATAATTCTAATAAGACAGAAACACCATTTATAATATGAAAATGGAATACAGAATATCATTAGAGCAAGAAACTGACCACAAGTATATTTGAATATTCTTCTAAGAATCAACCTCTATTTTAACAATTCCCATCAAATCCACAAATCTAAAAGTTCAAGAAAGCTCTCTCACCACTGTTCTCTAAACAAGTAAAAACGGCCTCTATGACCCACAAAAGAAAAACTCATTAACTTATTTCTTCCATGTCATACTCAAAAAAGAAGTCATAAGTTTCACATTGCAATACTTTTTTTCTTTTATCTGAAACTATGGCTTTTTCTTCTGACCATAACTTTCTCTGTTGATAAATTGTTGATACAAATTCATTAAACAACAAGGTAGATGGTGTTTATAGTGGAGTATCCATAATATTTATCAGAATATGAACCACAAGAACAATTCTTAAAACCACACTGACTTGCAAAACTAGCATATCTTCCTCGCTATCAATTTTCACAACCACCTTTGGCTGAGCACACATCTCCCACCTGCATATTAACAACACAAGAAAATGAAAGAGAGACACGGTCAGAGGCAGAATTATTAGCACAAAAACTACAGTTTCAGTATTATAACGCCAGAAATGCTCTACCTGTTCAAAGCTTTTGGTGCTCGATGTAGGAGTTTTTTGTAAAGACCCAAAGTTGCATGACTAAACATTGAAAGGAAAAACAAAACCAGTTGGATTACAAACTGAACAAAAAGGGATTCACCAGAACAAACTTTGTCAAGAAAATATATGCAAATCAACAAGAGGTTAACAAATCACATCAAACAACCACTTCTTTAACAGTATAAAAAATCAGTGACAGTAAATTTACACGAAATTCCTTATAAAAGATGGCAAAATGAGAAACCACCAAAGCAGCAGCATTTTGTTAAAAGATAGCAAGAAATGACTTGATGAGATTCAAATGTGTTTACCGAAACTGCATGGTTGCACATGAGGAACTCAATAGATGACCTTATCCAATGGGTTAAATCCTGTTTTGAGGAAATCAGAATTCCAAATTGTTGCAAACAATTTCTTACAAAATGCTATGCCATGTCTTGATGAGATTCAAAATGTGTCACACCTAATACAGTGCAAAAGTTACAATAATTTATTGAGTATGATCTGCTCTAAGTACTCCTGCTTATCACACCCCAAGCATTCAAGTACAATGACAATTTATCCGATAGCAATCAGAGTTCTATTTGAACAAACTTAGAGAAAAGATTATATTTTTCTGCTAATTAGTTTACAGTTATAAAGAGAGGAATTAACACAATCAAGGAAACAATTCCTAAAAAATAGTAACTTCCTAAGAATCAGTGACTGAGATTAGTTTTTATTTACAAGGGAACTCCTAGTAATAAGGTAAGTTTTCATCCTCAATCTCGTGAATTCCAACACTCCCCTCAAGTGGAGTGTATATGTTTATCAAACCCAGCTTGCCAATAAGTTCCTCAAACATGTTTCTGTTCGAACTTTTAGTTAACACGTCTGCAACTTGTTGTCTAGTAGGTAGGTAGGTGATGCACACTTCTCCTGAGTGTATTTTTTCTTTTATGAAATGGCAATCTATTTCCACATGTTTGGTGTGATCGTGATGCACAGGATTATGTGCTATGCTGACAGCTGCCTAGTTGTCACAGTACATCTTCATAGGCCTGGTGTAAGGCACTTTTAGTTCTCCCATAAGTCTTTGTATCCAAACTCCTTCGCATATACCATGAGATAGTGCTCGATACTCTGCCTCTGCACTGCTACGTGCTACAACAGACTATTTTTTGCTTCTCCACGTCACGAGGTTACCCCAAACATAACTACAATAGCCACTTGTAGAGCCTCTATCGTTAATAGAACCTGCCCAGTCTGCATCAGTGTAGACTTCCACATCCTGGTTGGCAGTTTTCTTGAAATGCAGGCCTTTACTAGGAGTTCCTTTTAGATATCTTAATATTCTATATGCAGCTCCCAGGTGCTTCTCCCCCGGGGCATGCATGCACTGACTAATAACACTCACACTGAAGGCTATGTCTGGACGGGTGAGATAGGTAGGTGAGTCTTCCTACTAGTCGTTGATATCTCCCCCTGTCGATTTCTTCTTCATCCTCATCAGTTCCCAATTTAAGGTTAATCCATACGCGTTTCGGCAAGTTTGCAGCCCATCAAACCAATTTCTAACAGTAGACCAAGAACATATTTCCTTTGGGAGACGGTAATACCTATTTGGGACCTTGCTACCTCCACACCAAGAAAGTATTTAAGATTCCCCAGGTCTTTAAATTCGAGCTCTGTACCAAGGAATTCTTTCAAACTCACAATTTCGCTCGAGTCATTTCCTGTTAATATTATATCGTCCACATAAATGATGAGGATGCAGCATTTTCCCTTTTCCAAGTGCTTGTAGAATATGGTGTGGTCTGCCTGTCCTTGAATGTAATTTCTGCTAGTCATAGCTTTTGCAAATCGGCTGAACCACGCCCGTGGAGATTGTTTCACCCCATACAAGGACCTCTTCAACTTACACACTTGGCCCTTGCTTTCTTCAAACCCGGATAGGAAATCCATGTACACCTCCTCATTTAATTCCCCGTTGAGGAAAGCATTTTTTACATCCAATTGAGTCAAGTGCCAATCAAGGTTGGCAGCAAGAGATAGGAGGACTCAAATGGTGTTTAGCTTGGCAACCGGTGCAAACTCTCGTCGTAGTCAAGACCATGAGTTTGGGTGAAGCCCTTAGCCACAAGTCGAGCCTTGTATCGGTCAATACGGCCATCGGGTTTAAATTTCGTAGTGAAGATCCATTTGCATCCTACTGTTTTTTTTCCTTAGGTAGATCCGAGACTTCCCATGTTTCATTGTTTTTGAGGATTGTTTTTGAGGGCCTTCATTTCTTCCATCACAGCTTGTCTCCACTCAACTGATTCAAGAGCCTCTTCTATATTTTTTAGAGTTTTTACAGAATCAACATTAGTTACAAAAACTTTGTAAGACTTAGATAAATTTCCATAGGACACAAACTGAAAAATAAGGTGTTGAGTGCAGCACCTTGTGCCCTTTCTCACTACAATTGGAAGATAGATGGATGGTGAAGGAGGTAAGACTTCTATTTCAGAAGAGTCCTCGGTTGGGGATGCAATTGGCACTGCTGTATCAGTTTCAGGAGAACGATTTCGTCGGAAGTAAACCTGTATTTCAGGAACCTGTTTTTGCTGTTTTCCTTGACCAGGGGGCTGTTGCACTTCGGTGGTGGTATTGTTATTGGGAAGGATCGTGCTAACTTCTTGCTGCACAGGGGAAACAGTATTTAAATCTAGGATAGCACCTTGGTTGTTAGGCTTATTTGTGATAATAGTGGTATAATGAGGAGAGTATTAAGGGTCTCATCTTCATTGAAAGTCTCCCCCTGAAAATGAGATGCTGCAAAGTATGGTTCATTTTCAAAGAAGGTAACATCCCGAGAGACAAACATTCGGTGCAAGGTTGGTGAGTAACACTTATAGCCTTTTTGTATGGGGAATATCCAATGAAGATGCAGGTGTGGGCTCCAGGATCAAGTTTGGATTGATTTGCTTGATGGTTATGGACAAAAGCTTTGCAACCGATTATTTTGGCTGGAAGATTAGGAACACGAAATAGAGGAAAGGCGTTTAGAAGGGTATTTAGAGGTGTTTGGAAATTGAGGACCTTTGATGGCATTTGATTTATGAGATAGCAGGCAGTGAGGACAGCCTCTCCCCACAAGTATTTTGGAACATTCATGGTGAACATTATGGCTCGAGCCACAGCAAGGAGATGTCGATTTTTTCTCTCGGAGATCTCATTTTGTTGAGGAGTATCAGGACAAGAACTTTGGTGTATGATGCCTTGGTCAGAAAGGTATGGGCTTAGGACAGAGTTAAATTATTTTCTCCCATTGTCAGTGTAGAGAGTATGTATGGTAGAGTTAAACTGGGTTCGAACCATTGAGTGAAAATTTGGAAATACTTTGGGTGTTTCAGATTTTTCTTTGAGAAGATAAACTCAACAGATCCTAATGTGATCATCAATGAATGTTATAAACCACCTAGCCCCCGTAATATTTTTCACTCGGCTGGCTCCCCATAGGTCACTGTGGATTAATGAAAATGGTTGGGACTGGATATATGGTTTTAATGGGTATGGCACACGGGTATGTTTGGATAATTGGCAAATTTCACACTTCAAGGAATTAATACTTTTATTTAAGATATTTCTTCAAATACAAAAAATTTGGATGTCCTAACCTACGGTGCCATAACATAATCGTGTCCTATTTTGAAGTGGATAGAGCCAATCCCCCTTGTGTGCTGTCTTTATTCCAAACATATAGTCCAATCATCAACTTTAGCAGTGCCAATCATCCTCCCCGATTTCTGTTCCTGTATCACACAACCAATTGCAAAAAATTCAGCAAGAACTTTTTCACCCTTAGTTTACTGATTGAAAGTAAATTACAGGACAAGTTTGGGACATGTAGTACTTTATCGAGAGAAAAATTCTCTGTTATTTGTACTTCTCCTACTCCAGCCACAGGTGAGTAAGAACCGTCAGCTATGCAGATTCGGGACTTGTTATGACAATAGGTGTAGGTGTGAAACAACGTGGAGTTACCTGTCATGTGATCGGAGGCACCCGAGTAGAGTATCCAAGAGGATTGATTATTAGATTCAAAGGCAATGTTGAGGGCAGTACCTTGAGTGGCTAGAGATCCATAAGCAGTGGAAGTAACAAGTATCTTATGGAGAGTCTAAAGTTGGGTTTTCGTTAGGCGAACATCGAGAACATCATCTGCAATAATGGAGGATAACAGGGCAGTCTTATTATCCTTCTTTTTTTAGGATAGCCATGGAGTTTAAAGCACTTTTCCTTTGTATGACCAACACGGTTGCAGTGGTTACACCATGGTCTGGTTGATCCAGAATCATTTCCAGCACGTAGTTTTTGTGGTTGTGGACTTCTGGAGATGAGAGCAGAGGTCTCAGTAGGCCGGTTGCCAAGAGGTGTCACAGGTTTAGGTTCCTTTGAATCTCCCATCATGACAAGACGGCGCTTTTCTTCTCTTCTAACTTTTCCAAATGCTTCACCGATGGTTGAGAGAGGTGATCTGCCCAGAATTCTGCCACGGACCTCATCTAACTCACGGTTCAATCCTGCTAGAAACTCATAAGGATGTTCATTGTTGAGGTGAGTCATAAACTTGGTGTGTTCTAAGCCTTCACCCCAATCTGCCTTATAGTACATATCCAGTTCCTGCCACAAAATTTTCAGATTGTTGTAGTAGTGAGTTACTTCGAGTATTCCTTGTCGGATATCCTTTAACTTAAGCTTGATCTCAAATACTTGAGAGGCGTTTCCAAGATCCGAGTAGTTTTCTTTGACTGCATCCCACGTCTTTTGTAGTTTTGAAAAGGAGATAAGTGCGGCTTATATGGCCTTCCATCGAATTAATTAGCCAAGCCATTACAATTGAGTTGTTGAGTTCCCAAGTGGCATAAGTAGAGTCAGCTATGGTTGGTCGTGGAATTTCTCCATTGATGTACCCTAATTTGCCACGACCACGAATCACCATAAGGACCGATTGAGACCATTGCAAGAAGTTCTTCCCATCTAGCCGATGATTGGTGATTATAAGGGAGGAATTAAGTTCACCTTGAGTGATTCCCTGATTGACATTCTGAGTTATTTGTGAAGTCTCAGTTTCAGACAGAGTTTCATTGACATCACCCATGGGAGGAGGACTAAACCAGAGAGATTTTTAAGAAGGGAGAATTAGAGACGAATGAGCAGGATCGAATGAATCCTAGAGCTCTTGATACCACGAACAAACTTAGAGAAAAGATTATATTTTTCTGCTAATTAGTTTACAGTTATAAAGAGAGGAATTAACACAATCAAGGAAACAATCCCTAAAAAATAGTAACTTCCTAAGAATCAGTGACTGAGATTAGTTTTTATTTAAAGGGAACTCCTAATAATAAGGTAAGTTTTATGTCCTTAATCTTAGGAATTCCAACACTATTTGGTAGTTGGTTTACTTTTACTCGGATGGATATTCATTATCAATACTAGGAATATGTATATCTCATCTAATCAACAAAATTATGAGTTAGGAAAGGACCTATCAAAAATCATATAGTAATTCATTGCCTGACCTGTAAATCATATCTCAGCAGCAAAAAGTTGCATCCAGAAAAATAAGTGATAAAACTAGAAAAACAAGGTTCACCTGCATTGGGCAGCAATTTTCCCTTTACCCATCTTAAGATCGTTTCTTACAACCAGTACCTGAAGAAAATAAAAGAAAGACACAGTTGTTCATTGTCTACATTTTTACATTTAATAGTTTGCCATAACATACCAATGCCAATCACCAAGAGATGAGAAACAGTTCAATACCATTTTAAAATCCTCTAGAATGTCTGCCAACTTTTCGATTTCCAAGGGTTCTTTGATCTTCTTATTTACTTTAGAGACTGTAGTATCTTTAGCTCCTCTTGATGAGAGAAATAAACATGTAGGACGGTGCCTCCCAATGCAGTACCCTAGTGCAAGGCAGCCCGCCCCAACTAGGATGGCACTCAACCATGACAAATCCACCATTTTAAAGTACAACGACAATTCCCCCTTTGTCCTAAAAGCCACAGCAAGCATCCACTTAAGACTCAAAGGAAATTTACATCATGCTTAAACAGATTTCAGAAACCCACCTTGACGATTTTAATAGAATTACAATTATGTTACACATAAAATGAATGGAAAGAAAATAGAAACTAATAATCTTATTATTGGTAGTAGAAACTATACAAGTAAGCACTCAATAAGGACTTATTGAGGCTCCATTTAGTTGATCATCTTGTAATCTGCTTTCCGCCTTTTCTATTGACATTCGGCTTCAATTAACATTGCTAAAATGTAGAAGCAAATGGTAAAAGGCGAAATGATAATTAATTAGAAAAGGAACAAACAACTAAAGTTTAATAATTATATTGTTCAATATGGAAGTTGAATTATGCATTTTCAAGTTCAAAAGAAACACATTTCTAATTTTTTTTCCGTATCAAAACATTTATTTTCTCGGTGCTTCCAGAAGGAGGGAAAAGATAAATATAATAAAAATAAAACAAGTTAACAAAACTTTAGAAACTCTGAAGCCAATGCCAATATCAAACCAAAAAACTTAAAATTTCTCAAATGTGATTGATCCAATTAAATTAAGCACCCAAACACCTAATTTTCATTCAATCAGGTTTGTAACTGCAGACGGTTCAGACCATTGACAATAACTACATCTCTGAACTATCAAGTTTCAAACTTTATCCTAGACATTCATCAATGAAGCAAACATTTCCCAAATCACCAAAGAAATAACTAAAAGGAAACATAATCGAAGGCAAAGGTAACTGAAAATGCAAACAATAATTAAAAGGAACAAGGAGAAATAAAAAGAGAAACTATACCAATTAGGAACTTGGGTTAGAGTTGGATCGTGGAGTTATTGACCCTGGGTTAAATGGGAAAGTGGGTTTCTTTGGGGTTTTGTGTTTGGGTTCCAAGGAAAGGTTCAGGGAACAAAAAAAAAAAGGGGGCTGCGAGTGAGCCAAAAAAATGGGGAGAAAAAACAGGAATAGAAATTGGGTAAAGTGAATAGAAAACAGCAATAGAGCAGAGAGATGTAAGCAAAGCAAGAAGAGAGTGGGATCCTCCAAGTCAAGCGACTTGGCTCTACTTATTCATCCCATCAATGTAATTTATGATAAACTACTTTTTAGGTGATTAAAATATTAGTAATTTTATATTTATATTATTTAACTCTAAAAAGTTAAAAAATAATTATCGAATTATTTAAAAGGATTCATTTAAATTATTAAATTAGTTCTAGATTGTTAAATTTTTTTTTTTTAAGTTTAGTTAGTGAATTTTAAATGATAATTTGACGATCGGTCTATTGAATTAATACTCATTGATGAGTAGAACATTCAATATGATGGTTAGTGTTGGAAATTAAAAAAAATTATTTAAATTTTGGCTCGTAAATTAGTGAAGTTTAAAATTATTTCACAAAAAATAAATAAATTGTAAAGAAAAATGAGTACTTTCGATTATTGTAGATATTATGAATAGAAAATGTCAAATAGCTGTGGTTTTAAGTTTGAGCTAAAATGGGGGTAAAGTTGAGAATTGTGAGAAGGAGGGGAAGTGGTATTGAAGAAGAAGGGTGTCAAGGTTGGTTACATTAATCTCTCTCAATTTTAATTAATTTGGTTTAGACTTAATAAATTTTATTCAATTATGGTATGAAACATAGAAAGAAAGATGAGTAATACCATCTTTAATTTGCGTTAGCATAGATAATAAATTATTACAAACTAAAGTAACTCTAAAATAATATTTTATTTCTTTTTAATAATTAAAACTTTAGTTAATCTACCCTTCTATTTCTCACCTCACCTTTTAACTTTTGATTAAAATTATAGATTTCTCTTTCAGAAAAATAAAAATTTTAGTTAATCTAAACTTTCCACATTAAGCGAAAGGAAAAGAAAAAGACTTCTTCTTTTTTCTTAAAATAAAAGTTGATTTTTTTGTTTGGTTCCATTCGCTTAAGCCATTTTAATTTTTTGCACGTACATGCTCTTTGGTAGCCTTAACTTGCCACTTCAAGTCACTTCAAGCTAATAACCCCAACCAGTCCCCCGCCAATGATTTCCTCCATCAAATCCTCACATTCCCCAACTTCGTGCCTATTGAGACTGGTTTAACAGCGCTCGACAGTAGATTATCTAGAAACGTCGCAACGGCTGGAGTGCCAATGCTCTTGCAATTCAGTTTCGACGGTGGCACCAAACACATCGGGGCAATCGGCAATGGTAGAGGCGGTGCGTTTAACGAACATGTTTTCCCATTAGGATTGAGCTTAAATTAAGGAAAAGGTGGGTTTTTGAAGCCCGAGGAAGCTTTCGATAGCAACAAGCGCTTCTGTGACAATATCGTTAATGGCAAAGTTGCTTTTTGTTAATAACTTAAGAAATTTATATAAACAATATGTATACCACATCCAAAACACCAAAAAAAACACATCTTTAAATCATAAATTAAGAAAAACTCATGTCGTAGAATCAAGAAAACAAAATTATCCTATTACTTTTCCAAGGAAACAAACAAAAAAAAAAAAAGCTTTAATCTTATGTTGTAAATAAACTAATTACATAAACATTTGTAGCTTTATTTAAAAGTAAAAGTGTTAGATTTGTAAAATAAATCTAAAACAAAACTTAATAAACTAGGATCTATCATGTCAAATCATCAAGAATAAATCAAAAACAAAACTAGATGCCGAAGCGTACCTGATTCCATGAATTCCTTTGGAGTTTTACCGGATTTTGGGGATTTGATCTTCCAAATTAGCACATAAGAAATTCAGAGAATATCTGCTCTCTCTTTCATAATGATGGGATATTAGAAAAGATATTTTGTGTATAATTTGGGGACCATAACCCTAATATTTATAAAATTGGCATATTAGTTCTAATCAAATTCTAATTAGCCCATCATTAATTAGAATTTGATTAGAAGAGTATCTACACATATTTAACCCATACTTTATTTAATAATTAAAGCCCAATAAAATTTTAACCAAATTAGATCACTTTTAATTTGGGCTAACCTATTATGATAGTAAATAATAATATGTAATTACCCTTATTATATATGTGATGTCCATATTTTCCAACAATCTCCCACTTGGACCACATATATATACTAATTACTCTATAATTTCATGTCATTATATAACCTTATGAGCTCAAAATTTTACTATCATATCCAAAAGGTATTCCGAACAATCTCGTCCATTAATTATATTAACATAGAACCAATGCGACTTTCGTTACATATATCGTAACTAAATCCATCCATGATCACGTATATTAACACAACTAAATGACATAGATCAAGTATGGATGTGTAGCATGGAAATTTCATACAATATGATCGAAGCATGTCTATTTCCAACTGGTTCTCCTTAGTGAGATCAAACCTTACCAAAATCAGAGTGTGAATAAACCAAATAAACTTTATTTCTGCAGAAAATAAACTTAATATCTTTAAACTGAAATAACTGAAATGTGTCTATAACATAAAAGCATTTAAAAATACAAACTCCCACTAAAATCAAATATCCTTTAAATGATATTACACCTATATGAGCAGTGTGCTCTTATAAAACCTTAGGTGTAGTTTCTTAATAAGCGGATCCGCAATCATGGAGTTTGTCCTAATATGCTTTATAAACATCTAACCACTCTGAACTTTTACTTTAACAACCAATAGCTTAAAGTCGGTGTTTTGACTTTGATGTACTCCTTGCTATTGGAATAAAAGATTGCAATTTGTTTTCACAATTAGCACCTTAGTGACAAAACATTGTATCAATATTCCATCAAAATCGGAGTCTATATACATGATGATCTCTAACTAATTAGACATCCGATATGTGAGCATGTAATCTGAAAATACCTTATAACCCTCTCGGATGCTATCCAATGGTCCAAATCAGGGTTGCTTAAAATATCTGCCTAACATCTCAATAGGGTACACAATATTCCAATGTATACAAACCTGAACGTACATTAGACTTTCCACTGCTAAAATGTAAAAAATCTAATGCATTTTTGTAATTTCAAAATCATTCTTAGGGTATTGATTGAGGCTATACTTATTATTAACATGCAGTATGTCATTAACATATAAAACTAGAAATATGTACTTACTCCCACTGAATTTGTGATACACACAATCATCAACAATATTCATCTCAAAACCAAATGAAACAATTATTTGATGAAACTTATGGTACCATTGACGGGAAGCTTGTTTGAGTCCATAGGTGGATTTTGTCAATTTGCAAGCCATATTCTTTGAGTCTTCCGACTCAAAATTTTCTGGTTGCACCATATAAATTTTTCTTCAATGTCGCCATTAAGAAATGCAATCTTAACATCCGTCTGATGTAAGTCAATATCAAAATGAGCAACAAGCGCCATGATTATCCTAAATGAGTCTTTCGATGAAACTGGAGAGAAAGTCTCTGTAAAATCAATACCTTTTTTCTGAGTATATCCTTTAGCTACAAAACGCGCCTTGTACCTCTCCACATTACCATTTGCATCCCTATTGGTTTTAAATATCCATTTACAACCAATTAGTTTTGCACCTTCAGGTAATTGGACAAGTTCCCAAACTTTATTATCTCGCATAGACTTATACTCATCTTTCATGGCATCAATCCACTTTTGAGAATTAGAACTTTTTATGGCCTGATGAAAGTTGATTAGATCATCTTCCATCATTCCATTATCATCCTCATGTTCTTGGAGAAATACAACATAATCATCTAGAATAGCATTTCGCCTTTCTCTTGTGGACCTCCTTAATGACACTTGTTATTGAGGTTGTTGAATTTGTTCTTCTGGAACAATATCTCATTTTGAATAAAGAGTTGTTCAACATTATCTTATTAAGGTTCTAGATTCACTTCTTAATCAATAATAGGTATGATAACCTAAACATCATCAAAAGTGATGAAGGAACTGAGTTAGAATTTAATTCTTCCTCAAAAGCAATGTCTCTAACCTTATTTCTCCCCCCAAACTCAATATCCTCAAAAAATATTGCAGCTCCCGTCTCAAAAATATTCCTTATTATGGGATCATAAAATTTATAGCCCTTATCGCTTAGAATTTTCTTGACCCTTATACTTTATAGACATTAAAGAAGTCAGAAGTGATGTCATTTCAACATTATCGTTTTTAGCAAAACGTTTCTAATTTCGTCAAGAAAACTTTGGCCTGAGTAATCTTTTTAGATTCTTTGCCCCTAAAGGCTTCTAAAATGTTGTACTTCATTATCATTAGACTCATGCAATTTGAACGATCCCACCTCTCAAAATCCCTTTTAACATAATGGGTGTTTTCCACATTGAGAGGTGCGAGTAGTTCTTCCCTTAGTGCAAAATCTATATTCATACAGCCAAACACTATAAGTAGGTGCTTTTTCTATTCATTGAAATTAGTCACATTAAGCGTGAGTATAGAATTTATATTAGCGGATATTGTGGCAGTAGAAGATGAATTAGCTGAATATAGAATAAAAAATAAGCTCACATCAATATTCATAAGTAAACAATAAATTCAAGATAATGGCTAATCCCATCTCAAGATACCAAACACAACATTAATATTAAGTCTTTGGACAATAGTATTAACAGTAAGCGGTACTCTTGTTGTAGCAATCAAACATTGACAATAAATTATGTCAAACAATGAATTAATCTTTGGACTAACATATTGCTCACATAAAGTACCTTATAATTGTCACACATTTATCACCACAGTTATCATTGAAATTCTGCCAAATATTAACTTACCTTTGGGCCAATTAATAAACGCATGAATCACAAAAATATGTAATCATCTTAATATTTTAAATAAATTAATCTACACAAAATAGGTCACTTTGGCGGCATTTTGTTTCAACTAATCTATTTAAAATATTAGACATTCTTAATTAAAATCCAGAGCCAAAATACGCATGAATCACAAAAACATGTAATCATCTTAATATTTTAAATAAACTAATCTATACAAAAGAGGTCACTTTGGCAAGATTTTGTTTCAACTAATCTATTTAAAATATTAGACATTCTTAATTAAAATCCAAAGCCAAAATCTAAATTTATTTGTTTCTAAATATTTTCTTAATTTCATCTTTCGATCAAATTAAAAGATATAATAGTATACATATGTATATATATTTATCCCAAAACAACATACAATGATGTTGACAAATATAATGATAGTTGAATAAATCAAAATCATAAACAACCTCACATAAGACTTCAAATTTAAACCAAAATAATTTGAATAAAGGTAAACCTCATCTCAAAATATTGGACACTCCATTAATATTTTATTTTTTGGACAAAATATTAACTTGTAAGTGATATCTTGGTATAGGAATCAAACATTGACAATAAGAATATGTCGAACAATAAATCTAATTCCTATGGGCCAATTTATTACTCACATGTAAAACCGAATACTTGTCACATGTTTATTACCATAGTTGCACATATAATATTCTTAACTTTCATTTGGGCCAATCAATATTAACATAACTTAAGTTACATGCACACAACCTTTTATATTTTAAAACAAAATAATTTATACAAAAAAAAAACTTTTGTGACCTTTTGCTTCAATTAAGTTTTTTAATATATATATAAACATACCAATATTTAAATTTAAAAATTCTACAATAGTTAAATGTCAAAACTATTTTTTTATTGCTTTATAGACTCCGAAATAACTCGAAATAAGGTTGTCTTAATAATGCAATAAAAAAAATCGAAAATCTTAATTTTTGACTTTTTTTTTGTTCCAAAACTATATATATCAAAACCAAACATAAATAACGTAGTGGTTCAAAGCTAAATAATTAAAAAGTACATGTATTCATAATTTTGGCACAGATAAAACACCAAAGCAATTCATGCATATACATGTATTCATAATCAAATAGAAAAACTTACCCTGAATTTACCATGTAAATCCAAAGTTGTATTTATGATTAAAAGATATTCACATAAATACTTGAAAATTATTTTCAAGCCAATAAATCTCAAAAAAAAAAATCATAATAGTTGACATATCCCACAATTCATACAATAAACTATATCATCATAATTTAACCAAATATTTGGAACCATAAGATGCCAAAACTAATATTATAGAGCCAAACTTAAAACCAAAATATTTAAATATGTATATAGTTGGCATGAATTTGCACCAAAACACCCATAAAATTGAATATATAACCATAACAAAAAAAAAAAAAAAAAACAACTTCAACGATATCCATCAAAGCTTAATTTTACCAATTAAACTATAAAAGATATCTTATTTAATAATGGTTATAAACACCTATTCACACAAACTATAATCATGCATTAATCCTCAAAATCATTGATATGCATATAATATGTATACACATAATATATACACACAATTATAGTAATATAAAAATAATATTGGCTTGCCTTACATATTTCATGTAAACTCAAATTTATATTCATAACTAAAGACATTATCATAAAACTTCTTTATACGCACAAATACTTAACCAAATTATATAAAAGCTTTTATATGCACAACTACTTATAAAAATTCTTTAGCCACCATATTTAAAAAAAAATCCTAAATATTTTAATTTTAGTCGGGTTACATAAGGACTAAAACTTATATAAAATAATTATAGTAGAAATCAAAAGTAATCATTCATATATATGAATTGAATTCAATGGTGAATATAATTCATCATGAATAAAGACAAAGATGATAATTCCATATACATTCAACCACAAACAAAACATTTAAAACAAATAGTGCGAAAAAAAAATCTTAACAACATTCATTTATTCGATTATCAAGTGAATTAACTTTCAAAACCAATTATACAACCCAATTGAAATTCTTCAATTGCAAAAGTTGTAAGTCTGTAAATTTAATTTAATAATAACTTTA
Source organism: Gossypium rotundifolium (assembly GCA_025506655.1). Lineage (NCBI taxonomy): Eukaryota > Viridiplantae > Streptophyta > Magnoliopsida > Malvales > Malvaceae > Gossypium > Gossypium rotundifolium. The sequence continues at coordinate 124,129,997 of CP106723.1, forward strand.
ACCAAAATTTATAAAATAATTGTGTGAAAAGAAGAGAAAGAAATCTCAAAATTAATTTTTATCAATTGATTATAAATAAATAAATAAACATACATCTTTTGAATAGCATATGCAAATATTAAACTAAATTATATTTATAAAATCTTAAAACTTTATTTAAAGAATTAAAACCCAAAAATTTATCAATAATCTCAAAGATTCAACATAATATATAATTAAAACATCAAATTCATAAAGAATCAATTCATTCTCAATTATTCAACATGACAAAACTCTGATATCACTTATTAGATTTGTAAAATAAATCTGAAATAAAGCTTAATAAACTAGGATCTTTTATGTCAAATCATCAAGAATAAATCAAGAACAAAACTAGATGCGGAAGCGTACCTGATTCCATGAATTCTTTTGGAATTTTATCGAATTTTGGAGATTTGATCTTCCAAATTAACACACAAAAAATTCAGAGAATATCTGCTCTCTCTTTCCTAATGATAGGATATTACAAAAGATATCTTGTCTATAATTTAGGGACCATAACTCTAATATTTATAACATTGGCATATTAACTCTAATCAAATTCTAATTAGCCCATAATTAATTAGAATTTAATTAGAAGAGTATTTACACATATTTAACCCATACTTTATTTAATAATTAAAACCCAATAAAATTTTAACCAAATTAGATCACTTTTAATTTGGATTAACCTATTATGATAGTACATAATAACATGTAATTACCCTTATTATATATGTGATGTCTATATTTTCTAATAAAAAAATACCACATCAACAATCTATTAATGGATTAACAAAATCTTTAACAACAATTAAATTCACAAAAGAAATTTAAACTGACCAAAATGTGGACCAAAATAGGAACAACATAGAATAATTTAGGATGTAGTTTAATCCAATAAAAATTATTTAAAACAGTATAATTTGCCCGCAATACATGTTAAGAGACTATATAATAATATAACATTATAAGAAAAAAAAAAAACATAACCCACCTTAGACACCCAATCTAAGGTTGCATATTTTATCCCTATTAATCTCTGCAATGTGGAGTACAAACTACTTTCCAAGGTTTTGGTTAATATATTAAAAGGTATTATGAATCGAAATTAGACGCTATCAATCTTCTTTTGTTTGCTGGCGATTGATTTCTATGTAATTCATCAAGCTTGTTAAAGCTATCCTAATGGAAGTCTATAATTTATCAGGGATATGTTAAAAATTTGATAAGTTGGAACTCTTCTTGAGCTAATCCACAAACAAAATGAAATAGGATGGTTCAGTGGGATCTTAGGATTGATAAAGTATTTGGGGGTAAATTTTTACGATATCGATAAAAACAAAGTTTTCTTCCAACTCATCTTTGATAACCTAGCACTCTAGAAAGCTGAACGTCTGTCGCAAGGAGGAAGACTCACACTTATCAAGTCAGCGCTTGCAGCCTTACCCCTCTACATGTTCTCTTTTGGTGGGGACATGAGTTTGATGAAAAGAAACTTCACCTATGTAGATGGGAGAAATTGTGTAGACCTATACGAGAGGGTGGATTGGATATTGAGCATACAAAGTTGATGAATGAAGTTCTATCGCTAAAACGAATATGGAGAAACTACAACTAAGACTTTAAAGGCAAAGTGTTGCAAGAATCAAGATCTTACGACCATAGAAACAACACCTTTTGATTCCAGAGTTTGGCAAGAAAGGATGCCTGTAATTTAGGAAAAGGCATTTAGATAGGGGGAGGCTCGAATTGCGATCTGGGAACAATACATAATGCCACAATTACATGGGCATCTTATTTGACAATCACACAAAATTCTCTTCAAAAACTTTTAGGAGACATGAGATGAAAGATCCATTAGAAATACCTACTTCCGCTCCGACATATTATGCACTATGGGATCATAAATTCTATGACAAGAATACCCATAACTAGCTTGATAAGAAGTGGAAGGTTATATAGCAGCTTAAGTTGCCTTTGAAGCTCATTATAATTTTGTAAAAGATTTGCCATAATTTCCTCTTTATGAGGGATGAGCTTCAGAAGGGATCGAGTTTCTATCCACTTTGCAATGATTGTGATGAATCATTGGAACACCTCTCCATACGATGGAAATACCATGTCTTTAAGGATTCAACTGTTCAATCTTGATCCATTGAAAGAATAGATATTTTGATGGCTAAGGCAAGAGAGTTCTAAACAAACTTTACTTGCACACTTTAGGGTATATGAAAAGCTAAAAAATTGGTTTGAGACTTCCCGACTGACTAACAATTGAGTCTTCTTAATATGAATGCAAACTGTAGGTTAGAGGTAGAAGATGCCAACTAATATTCAAGTTGGCAAACTTTCCTCATAATGTTGGAGCAAGGAGAAGCAGCTGATGTTGATATCTCTTTCTATTCACTGCAATTTTTTTTTTGTGAAAATTGTGGTAGCAAAAATATGGTATGGTGTCGCTTTTAGACCCAATGGCAACAACCTTGTTATATACGCAATATTTATTTTTATTCCAAAACCCAAAAATCTGGCCATAGACTGAAACTCCAAGGAATGTTAGAAAACTCAACATTACCCAGTCGTTACGCCTCGCCGTCTTCTTTGATTTGATATCTCGACTGAGTATGAAAGCTAAAATTTTTCTTTGTCATTTACTTAATCGCATCAATTTTGAGTCACCAAGAATCGTAATTTTCCTATGTCTTATTTTTGGATCTTGAATTTGAAGCTTTGGGGTGTTTAAAGGATTTAAAAAAAAAAAAACCTTCTTATGCATCTATTTTCGTATATTAAGTTTTAACTGCTGCTAAATTAGGAGGAGAGTTTATATTTACTTTTAATTAATCGAGTTGTTTGCTTTATAATTAGGTATATGTTGGTTTATTTTGTTTAATCAGCAAATTGTTCATTTTTGGAAATCTGAAGTTAATATGTTGGTAATGTGGGTTATTTGTGTAGCTTTGGAATTTAGGGATTTTGGGTTTGAAGAATTTTGATGCTATTGAAAATTGTTCAGGTAAATTTTTAGATTTGCATTTCTGGGTATACAATTGGGAAGAAGGTGAAAGAAGCTAAACCAGATATTTTTTATTCTTTTAATTAACAATGACGAGCAAATCATCGATATGTTTGCTTTCTTCTTTTTCAATTGAAGAAATTTGATGGATTCATTTAGCCATTTATTTCTTGTTTGAGATTGATTGAACATATCGTCGTGTTGCTTTTTTGAAGGCTTGGTGAAAATGGACAAAAATTTGATGGATAAAGTTAGTGCCTTTGGTGAACGCCTCAAAGTTGAAGGAGCTGAGGTGGGTAGAAAGGTGAGTGCTGGCATGAGTTCAATGAGCTTCAAGATGAAGGAGCTCTTCCAAGGCCCTAACCCAGCTGATCAAATTGTCGAGGATGCCACCTCTGAGGCCCTTGATGAGCCTGATTGGGCCGTGAATCTTGATATTTGTGACATGATAAACCATGAAAGAGTTAACAGTGTAGATTTAATCCGTGGCATAAAGCGGAGGTTAATGTTGAAGAGCCCTAGGGTTCAATACTTGTCATTGGTGTTGCTGGAAACTTGTGTCAAGAACTGTGACAAGGCATTTTCGGAGGTGGCAGCGGAGAGGGTTCTCGATGAGATGGTTAATCTAATTGATGACCCTCAGACTGTTGTTAATAATCGGAACAAAGCTTTGATGCTTATTGAAGCGTGGGGAGAGTCAACCAGTGAGCTCCGCTATTTGCCTATTTACGAGGAAACTTACAAGGTAACGGCATCAAGTTCTTATGCGGTTTCCTGTGTTGTTTTTCTGATTGAAATCATGTAACTTTAGCAATAACAGTTTTTGAAAATTTTTCTTTGGTTGCTGTTACAACTTAGATTTGTTGTTAATTTAGCCTACAAATCTTCATTATACCATGGAACCAGAATTTTTCTATGAAAAAGAGCTCATAAAATCAATTTAGAAAGTCCTTGAATAGCTTTCCCCATTACTTGAATTCTTGACTAGAACCTTTTTGGGTAGGGTCTCTTCAACACCTATCTTTTGTGCTTTGCATTGCTGTGGGATTTAATATGCATGCCAAGTAAGCAATGGAAATATTTCTACAAAAGAAAAACACCTATCTTTTGGCTTGTAGATTGATGTTGAGTTTTTTCTTGAATGATCCTTTTCTCTTGTGTAGAGATTAAAATCAAAGGGTATTTGCTTTCCGGGTCATGATAATGAGAGTTTGGCACCTATTTTTACCCCTAGTCGTTCAATTTCTGCACCAGAAGTGGATGTTAGTCTTGCGCATCAGTTTCAACATGACATGCAGCTTCAGCACGATATTCTTGTCCAAAGCTTTACAGCTGAACAAACTAAGGAAGCATTTGATGTGGCAAGAAACAGCATTGGGCTTCTTTCAACTGTGCTATCCTCATCACCCCAACGAGATGCTCTCAAGGTATTATTGTCTTTTTTTTTTTAATCACTTCTTAGTTTCTAAGTTCGTATAAGAGTACCCATAAAGTATCCTTTCTTCTATGCTGCCAAGGAAGAGGCCTTAAAAATCTGAGCCTTAGCAGAATGAATCTTTAATCTGTTTTGTCTATCAATTCCTTAGTTAAACAAAATTTAGTATTCTGTTACATGCACAAAAGATCATATTGTTTGTCAAAAAATTGATTTCTGTTCCATTTTTAAGGAAGAATACTTTCTTTCTAGGGCTTTTAGATACTCTATATTATCCGTTTATAATCTTCATTGCACTTGAAGGGTTATACTCTAAAGGTTGAAGTGAATGTCTGAGACTTGATGCTTTGTCATCATTGAGTTAAACTTATTCAACCTTTTTGCAAACTACTGATTGTGATTTAACTCGGACTTATTTTTTGAGATCTTTGTCAATAGAAACAGACAGACAGCAATTTCATAATATCCTGGAATTTTATTCGGTGTTAGACTTGTAACATCAAAATGATGCCCCAAATGGTTATTTAGTTGTTATTGAGGTAGAAGCATTATCTATGTTGTTCTGAATCTCTAAGTTACTGGTGCAGCTCGTCTAAACCTTTTAAATTTTAAAGGTGCTGCTACCATATGCATATTTAGCCTTCTAAGATGAAGTGTGTTTCTGCTTTTTTTCATTTTATTCACATTGGTAGAATCATATGAATGAGCCTCTTTGTTTGGTAGGTGAAATGATTTTGCTTTTTGCTTTTTTGTCGTGCATTTTTATTTTCCTCTTTATTTAGGGCTGAAAGCTGGTCGTATCCCAATAATATATATTTACTTTGTTGCAGGATGACTTAACAACTACTCTTGTCCAGCAATGTCGTCAATCCCAGTCCACTGTTCTAAGAATCATCGAGACTGCTGGAGATAATGAGGCCCTCCTTTTTGAAGCTTTAAATGTCAATGATGATCTTCAGAAAGCTCTCTCAAAGTATGAAGAGTTGAGGAAGCCATCGGTTGTTCCTCATGAACCTGAACCCACTATGATTCCTGTGGCCGTTGAGCCTGACGATTCACCCCTCAATACAAAACATGATGCCTTGATTAGAAAACCAGCAGGTACACGACATGGGAGTCATGGGGGAAGCAGCGACGACATGATGGATGATCTCGATGAAATGATTTTCGGTAAGAAAGGTGGGGATTCATCTGAAGGAGGGCAGGATTCAAAGTATCAGCAAGCACCAATAGATGATCCAATCACATTATGAGTGTTACTCATAACACTACAAATATCCGATGATTTTGGACACAAAGGCCTATGCCCGGCCATTGTAGGCATTGAACGACAAGTTTGAATGAAAAACCTTTTTTTTTTTTTTCACATACAACCATTGATTACTGGTGGAAAACGATGTGTAAGTAATTCATGACTGGATTCATTATTTGAAGAGTATACAATACATCATTCATGGGAGGATTGGTACGGACTTAATATATCTGTATGTTATGGCTCTCATGTGCCTTTGGTTTGATCACTTAATAAACATTATACAAATACATCAACATTTTAATATATAAAAATTCATATAAACTATTAATAATGATTTATTTTTATGGATATACTAAAATTTACTACTTTAAACAAATATATATATATATATATATTTTCCTTCCGTCTGTATTGTTTAATAGGTTTGTACCCTAATAAAAATTCATAGGCTTACTCTTAAACATCAAGTTAGGATGAACCAAAACTCAAAAAAGTTACAAATGTCAAGATTTGAACACATGCCATCAAAATCTATAAAATTTTTTTGACCACTTCGACAAAGGTTTTATTTTAATAATTTTTATACATTTTAATTTTATTATATAAACTGTTTCACTCACACTTTTTTGTATATATTGATAATGTTGTAATTGAGTTAGTATTACAAGTCAATTCGATATCATGAGAAACAATTAAAGTGCATTTAATATTCTTAACCTAATGTATTTGTCTATTTAAATTTTATTTTACTCACAATTGAAACTAGATAAATACCTACACTTTATTACAGCACGCTATCATATTTGAATTGCTAATTTGTAATGAGCTTAAAAATAAAAATAAAATATAAATATAAATATAAATAATTTAGATGTTTAATATGAAATGACATGTATGTGAACAAATTTGTTAAACTCTATGTTAAAAATGTTATTAATATGCCAACATTTTTATTAAATATAATATATATTGAATATGATGATAATTATTGACAAAAAAAATAAAACGAAAAAAACCAACACGAAGATATATGACATGGAAAAATGTAAGTTATTGTAATATTTTTACTTTGCCAAGTTCATGTATTAATATTTTTATACCATGCTTATATTTGTGTTTTTTTTTGTGGGTTTAGAATATTATAAACATATTGTTAATAATTTATTTTATATAGAATTTGTTGTGTTATTTAATGCTTGTCATACTTATGTTTTTTTTTTTTTGGATAAGTAAGTTGTATTATCCAAAAGAAAAAACAAAAAAACAAAAAAAACAAAAAACAAAACATATTGCATCCAGCAGTACACAACAATCAAACTGTAATTGTATAGTAAAAACCTAATAAAACTCAAGAAACACAATAGATTACAACAACCAAAATCAAAAGCCTATCCTATACATTCCTCAAACTTCATTCTAAACATAATCGATTATTGATAGGGTTTGAATCAATGGGACATCTACCACTAAGACGAAACCGCACAACATCTTTAACTTTCTCCAACAAAACTTCAACAGAATTAGAAGAATTCCCAAATAGCCTACTATTCCTTTCACACCAAATAAAGTACACAACTGCATTCCATGCCAGCTTGAGCACGCAGAGAAGGAACGACTTACTTTTCAAACAAGAAGTTGCCCAGTTAAATTTTTGAAGCCACGTACCAATAGACCTCTTGATGCTACACAAACCCAGAACAAGTTGCCACAAGCCCCGAATGTAGGCACACTCAAAGAAAATTTGGTTTTGAGACTCAGAAGACTAAGAGCACAACAGACAACAGCGATCAGAAACAAAACCATGAATAAACAATCTGTCACGAGTGGAAAGTGTGTTTAAGATTGTCATCCAAGCAATTGTAGAGTGTTTAGACACATGGAGAAGGAACCAAAGGAATTTAAACTAAGAGACCTTAGCAGCTTTAACCTGAAGGTCCTCCCAAAGCTTATGAGTCGACACTGTTATCCCAATCGGAAAGCTTCTGGAAGAACTAGCTACAACATCCTTAAGCCTAAAAAATCTTCTCCAATTCCAGCTGCTAGTTGAGTTGGCAGCAACAGACCAATAGGAACCACATTTTAAAACATATTTTTGGACCCAAACAACCCATAAGGAGCCTTCAGAAGTAAGCAAGGCTCAGAAGCAACCCATCCAACAAGCTTCTTCAAGCCAAGCCTTCCCTCAGACTTTGGCAAACATAAGATATCCCATTTGACTCTAGCACCAGAAGCAGAAGAGCTACTACATTTCCATAAGAACCTAGAGCACAATTGGTCCACTTGTTGAAAAACAACCTTTGGCAATAAGAATTGCCTACTCCAATAGGCCTACACGATGAGCAACACTGCCTTTGTCAATTGAAGTCTGTTAGCATAACTGAGATGCATAGGAGACCATTGAAGAATTTTAGCCTTAATCTTCTCCACAAGCGGCTTACAATCAGCACAAGAGAGCCTCCTAGAGATCTCCAAGATAACGAACAGGGAGAGTTTCAGACTTAAAACCAGTAATATTCAAAATGTGAGACACCTCCTCATTAGATACCCTTGTAAAAAAAAAAAAACCTCACTCTTGGAGGCATTAAGCTGAAGACCGGTAATGGAGTAGGTTTCATCCAGAAGGCACCTTACCCTCACAACAGATTTCACACATCCTTTCACAAAAATTAGAAGATCATTTGCAAAAGACAAATGACTAAGTTTAACTTTGCTACATTTAGGGTGAAACTTGAAGGTACCATGGCGAGCAGCAATCTCCAATAGCCTAGACAACATTCCCATTGCAATAACAAAAAGGAAAGGGGAAAGAGGATCTCCTTGCCGCAATCCCTTTGCCCCCTTAAAGTATCCCACCAAACTGCCATTGAGTGAAATAGAAAAGTGAGGTGAAGTGATGCGTGCCTCAATCCAATTCTTAAAAGTTTCTGGGAATTTCAAAACCGAGAGAATAAAGCACTAATTAACTGAATCAAATGCCTTTTGCAAGTCAATCCCGAGGGCACAAAGAGGAATTATGTTCTTTCTACCATAACCCCTCATTAGCTCATGAGCCAAAAGGGTGTTATCAACTATACTTCTACCTCTCGTAAAATGGCAGACTGGCTCCGAGAGATAATTTCAAGAAAAAAAAATTAAGTCAATTAGCCAGGATCTTAGATATACCTTTATAAATTGTATTACAGCACGAAATTGGCCTAAATTGCTTAACATGGGTAGGCTGAACACATTTGGGAACAAGGGCAATAGCAGTGGTATTAAGAGCAGGGAGCATCTTAAAGTTGAGAAAAAAATAACGAACTGCTACAAGAACATCTAGCCCAACAATACTCTAGGAAGACCTAAACTTAGTTGTAAAGCCATCAGAGCCAGGGGATTAGTCATTCCCTTGACTGAAAAAAAAGTTGTTTTAATTTCTTCATCAATAATAGGTTTGAGAAGTTCCTATTGCGCATGATCAGGCAAAGGTTGCTGCAGAAGCTCAGAAAAAAGTTGATCAGGACAGGAAACAAAAGGATCAACCTCATCCAACAAGCCCTTGAAATAAACCACAACCTCAACAGACAGTTGAGCAAAGGAAGTGAATTGGTTGCCTTCAGCATCCTATAAAGCCCGAATGGTAAACTTGTTTTGTCTGATTGCGATAGCTGCATGAAAACACCTGGGGGCTTGTTGGAAAAAAATCCGGTTTGAAAACAATTTTTTTTGTGCAGCGAAAAATTAAAATTTTAAAAATCGACTCGATTTATGATATTTATAGCAATAAATCTTGATCGAATTCGTACCTGTGTTTTTTAATATGCGGATTATTGATGTTTTCTAGCTTTCAACCAAATAATTTTCTCCGCTATTCTCGTATTACGAACTAATTCGAGCGAACTAATTCGAGTGTGGGCTCGAACCAATTGAATCAAAACACATAACTATAAAAAGTTTTCCTTTTGGGGGTGAAAACAAAATTCTCTCTTATTTAATAGAAACTGGTAATATTATTATTCTAAAAAATTTGTTTACAAGTTTAGAATAAATTCTCTCTATTTTTCGGCAAAATAACAATATCTCAAAAGTTATATAAATAGCTCTACCGATTCATCTATTTATAAGAAAAAAAAAGATAGAACCCTTGTAGAGTTGTAAAGGTTTATTTTAGATAGAAAAACAACATACTACTTAGAGTAGGAGAGGGGTGAATGACTCACACTTGAATTTCTACTAGGGTTGTCGCCCCCTTCATGTTATATGAGAGGTTTTGGGCATCTCTCATATCGGGCCCAATTACGAGTAATTCCTAGGCCTTTTTGATTTAGTGCTCTGTAATATGATCTAACCAGATTCAGTTTTTTTTTTTATTTCCCAAAATAAACTTTAATATCTACATATTGAATAATTTTCCTACCCTAAATTTTACCTCAGTAAAATTTTGACGATTTTACACCCAATAAAATTTCGACAAAATTCGTTCAATATGTCACAACTCAATATGTTCACTATGAATAAATGATTTATTTTCATTTTCAAGTTTCAAAACAGTCCAAAAACATGAACTCATTCTTCTATCATTTTTTAAGTAATCTTATATAGGATTGCGAGTTTTCATTTTCATTTTCGTTTTCGTTTCAGTTTTGGAAACCTACATTCATTTCCAAATAATTCCATTTCTCCATTTAAAAGAAAACCATAATCATTCCTAAATGTTTCCCATTTCTTTTTTTCTATTCATTCCTTTATTTCTATTCAAATACATAATTCATTTCTGGTTTTAACGTGCTAGCGGAAGGACTGAATGGACATTTGTGGTTGAGGCTCAAATGATTTATAATTAAGTTCCAGCTTTTCACCTATTAATTATAAACTCATTTAGTGACGAAGCCATTCCACTATAGTATCGTGACTGAGCTCTCCTTAACGACGTACCATTATGAAAGCAACTATTTAGTACTCGTCTAATGACCTTGTCATAATTGTGCTACCCTCATAGGATATTCTTGATCTATTTGAGATAATATTCATTCTCCTAATATGATTCTATTTTATCTCATGTTAACCATTACATCTTCCTTTATGAAAAGTCAATCACTATCAAATATTGATCAAGTCATCCACCACAAAGACGGATGACCCGTGGCCACGTTTACTTTTCGTCAACCATGTAATGCCAATGAAAGGATAATGAGCTACATATTATAGAAGTCGTATTGTTACACCCCTAACCCGTAACTATTGCCGGAATATGGTTACGAAATGTTACCGTAAAATCGTAACTAAAAACATTCAATTCCCAAACATTTCATAATTATAGCAATTTCATTCAAACACATGCATATTGTCTCTTATTCGAGCCCTCAAGGCCTAAAAAACACATTAGAAATGATTCGAGACTGATTCGAAAACATTTGGAACCTTAAGGAAAAAGATAAAATTTTTCACACTGCAAGGGTCACACAGCCGTGTGACTCACACACGACTGAGACACACGCCCGTGTCTCAGGCCGTGTGGACATTCAAAGTAGGGATACACGGTCGTGTCCCAGTCGTGTCTGTGCCTGTGTAACTCTCTAACTTAGGTCACACGGCCAAGCCACACGCCCGTGTGCCAGACCTTGTAATTGTCTGACTTGAATGCTTTAAAAACCTACAGGGGACACACAGCCGTGTCGCATGGCCATGTGTCACATACGACCGAGACACACACCCGTGTCTCAGGCCGTGTGGACATGAAATTGGCCAAATTTAAGCCATTTCCATCTCTAACTCCAATATGTACATAAAAGCATTTTGTTCCCAAATTATAGACCTCAAAACAAACCAATTCATTCAAGAAATAATACATTCAATGTACCAAAATAATCCATCCAACCGATATGCCCACAAGGCACCTCAATTTCAAGCAACCAACAAATCATCTAAACATGCCAAACACTTATCAAAATTAAGCATAATAACTTATTATAAACAAAGTTAATTCACATAACATACTTGAAGTATTCAAGCATCATCATTTGGCACTAAAAGATTTATACATTTTCTACTTATATATGTTCCAAAAGGTTTACCTAATTATGCACACAAGTTCAGCTATCTTTTACTAGCAACAAGCATAACATATCAACTTTCGATATTTACATCCATACAAAATATCTAAGTACTAAAGACCTTTCCTAATATATGCCACTTAAACCAACTAGCAATAACCAAAATGATTACCGAGATGTTAATAATAGTGTGTGAGCTTCCGAGTCGATACAATCAAAGCAACGATTCTAAAGGTCCTACAAGAATAAATCAAACTAATAAGCACCAAAAAGTTTAGTAAGTTCGGTATTAGCTTCATTTATTAATTAACTGAAAATGATCAAATTGATATAAAATTTCAATACATCGGCACAAAGACTGCTAGGCATAGAGCCTGAATAACACCGGCACAAGGCCTGCTAGGCACAGAGCCCGAATAACACCGGCACACAGCCTGCTAGGCACATAGCCCGAATATCACCGGCACAAAGCCTGCTAGGCACACAACCCAAATAACACCGGCACACAACCTACTAGGCACATAGCCCGAATAACACCGGCACAAAGCCTACTAGGAACATAGCCTGAATAACATCGAACACAGCCTGCTAGACACATAGCCCTAATAACACCTAAGACACAAACTGCAGTACATATGCTTAAATAACATTACATTTCTATTTCTTTAAACATAACTAAGTGAAATTCATGATTTAACCAATAATAAAATAGCATGAAAATTCAACACAATTCATAGTAACCATATAACGAACTTACCTGGACTGAATTGTAGTAGTTATAGAAGTTCAGGGACTATTCTGCTATTTTTCCTTTTCCCTGAGTATCTACGAGATCTTGATCTAAAATGTAAAATTACTTATTTATTAGCATATATTTTATTTCCAATCTATTTTACAATTAATACCCTTTTATTTTTTTAATTTACACAATTCTTTATGTAATCGATCAGGTTTAGGGGCTACTTTAATAAACGATGATATCGTAATTCACTAAACCGAGGATAGAAAAATTATTTTCATGTTATTTTATGTTTGATAACATGTTTATAAGGGTGCATGAAAATTTTGGTGCCTTAATTTTAGCAATTTCTAGCTAAATTGTTAAAAAGGACTAAATCGCATAAAGTGCAAAAGTTCTATTTTATTTGCTAGAGGTGCCAAATAGCTATGGATTATTAATTGGGGGTCCCAAATGTGCAATTTGGCCTTGTTTAAATGAGTTGGCCGGCCATAGCATGCATAGGGGACAAGAGCATTTATTTTGGTCAAAAGTTGGTGATATTAGTTGACAAAATGAATAAATTAAGATGAAATAAGCCAATGCTATCATCTTTTCATTTTGTTTTCCTCTTCAACCAAAAATATCAGCAAAGGAGGGCTTTGAAAGCTTGAAAATTTCAGCAACTCATTTTCCCTACAAGTAAGTGATTTTGATGACCTTTCTTGATAAAAATTGTACTTTTGGAGTCCCCAAAGCTTAAGCTAGCTAATGAGGGACTAATTTGTAATATGGTTGAGAGTATAGGGACTTGCCATGAAAGAGTTTAAGTTGTCTGCTGAGTTTTTATGAAAGAAAATGAATGATAGGACGATGATAAACAACTTTTGTGAAATGTGTTGTTATGAAAACACCTAATTGGGACTAAAATGCAAAAGTTGAACTTTGTTCATTAAGGCATGAAATAGTTGGAATTGTGAATAGTTGTAAGAGGATTAAATGTTCAGCTAGGCTTTTTTAAGAAGAAAATGTGATGAAAATTTATTTATGAGCCTAAGGGCAAAATTGTAATTTTGCCAAAGTATAGGGGCAAAATAGTCATTTTTGCCTAAAGGGTAGATTATGATATATTATGATTTATAGTGATTAAATCAGTATATTACATTGTTCTAGATCAAAGAAAATGAGTTTTGGACCTAGAACGGGTGAAAAGAGAAATGTGGACAAAAGGGTCCCTTTTGGCCCTTTCGACATCGAGGTAAGTTCATGTGCAAATGTTGTAATTACATATGAGTTGTTTTAATATTCCTATGTTGTATGGAATGTATAATTATTCAATGAATGTTTGAAATGTCTTTTGATGAGTTGTTAAGAGAATTGAACCTAAGAATGGTAAGAAACATAAATAGTATGAAATGCTGATAGTTAAGGTTCCGTGTAAGACCATATTGGAATATGGATTCGGTGAGAGATATTAAATAAGACCATGTTAAGGACATGGAAACGATGTGATACTTCGTGTAAGACCTTGTCGGGGATATGGCATCGATATGTTAATTCATGTATGACCCTAACAGGGGTATGATGTCAATGTGACAATAAGTGTATGAGACTTAATAGTGTTATTTAACAATCGGAGATAAATTCAGTGTATGATGGACCTCTAAGGGGATAAATGTAGTCAATACACCTTAGTGTATGAGAGAGAATTGTTAATGCACTGCGTGAGTGCGAATGAGAATCATAGAAAGTTAAGTAAGAATGATAGTGAGTGATGATGTTTATGGATGAACATTTGAATTAGAGAAATGTATGAGGATAGATATTTGTGAATGCATAATATCGATGGGCTGTGTGCGTTACCACTTGATGTATTATTACTTGATGGGTTGTGTGCGATACCATCAACTATATTACTATCGGTGGGTTGTGTGCGTTACCACTTGATTAGTTAGTAATCGATGGGCTGTGTGCGATACCATCGCTTATAAATGATTGGTGAGCTAAGCGCGAAATCACCATAGTTATAAATGATTGATGGGCTATGTGCGACACCACCCTATAAGAGATTCAATAGTGGGCTAAGTGCGTAACCACCGAGAGATTAGTAGTATGAGAGACTTATTGAAAATGCTTGATGTGTTATTTTATATGATCTTGTGGTGATCAGTGCAGGATTGTGTACTAATTAAACGAACAACTGGCTTGTGGCGTGGTAAGAATGTGGTAAAAGATAGAAATAGTAGGTTTTAAGAGCGGTTGAGTAAGTAGCCATAAGTTAAAGGGAAAAACTCGGTATAATACTTTGTGGTTACCTATATTCAGTGAATATCAATAATGTTCAGATTATGCAGATGAACTTACTAAGCATTAATGCTTACTTCTCTTCTTTTCTCATATCTTATAGGTTATTTTAGGTAGCTCGAGTTGGAGGCCGCTGGAGTTATTTTCACACTATCGAACAGACACTCGGTATGAGGTATCAAGTCCTTATGAGTCATGGCATGTATAGGGCTAGAATTTAGGGTTGATTAAGTTATTGTTAATGTGCCAAATTGTATTGACCAAAAAAGGGTTTATAGTTTGAATGTGTATAGCCATTGATGACGGTTAAGTTGTTGTAATTGTATGGAAGTAATACTTTATTTTCATGAATCAAATGTATAAATTCATGTGTTTTAGTTGATGATTTGAGGCTTTATTGAATTAGTATATTATTGTATGAAATGTGGGTGGAAAAAGGCTTGGTATATAGCCTCTAAGTGCCCACACGGATGGACACACGGGCGTGTGTCTAGGCCGTGTGCACCTTGTACCTTTGTATTTTAAGTCAGAATAGACCATGGGTGAATCCCACGGCCGTTCGTTTAGACCGTGTGTAGTACACGGACGGATGACACGGGCGTGTCAAGGCATGTGAGTATAGTCAGTAACCCCCTACAGTTGGAGGACATGGGCATGTCTAGGGGTACACAGGCGTGTCCCAAACCACATGGGCATGTGACCCCTGCTTCCAAGAAAGGTTTTTCTTTATTAAGTTCCGAAAGTTTCCGAAACTGAGTTTAAGGCCTCGTGCGCCCATGAGATGTATGAATTGTTTGAGAGAGAAAGGTGCTTAATCGGGAACAAAATTTTATGGCCCGTAATTTCATGATTAAGCAAGTTCCAGTATATTAATGTCTCGTATCTGGTCTAGGCCTCGGACTCGGGTATGGGGTGTTACCATTACCCTAAACTTTTACAATTTTTGCAATTTAGTCCCTTAACTCAAAATTCATCAAATTAACCATTTTTCTCAAGTCAATATTTTATCCAAATATACTAGGCCCTCAAAAAGTCCCTAATAAACATCAAATTCACTATTAGATCCTAAAATTTTTGACATTTTCATAATTTAATCCTAAAATCAAAATCTAACAAAAATCACTTTACAAATTCATCAAATAACATAATCAAAGCTCCAAATACATGATATTCATAAAAAAAATTCAATATTCATCAATTGAAACTTTCAAAATTTTAACAGAAAAAAAAAATGGAGGTATGGGCTAACTGGGTCTAGTTGCAACGATCTAAAAAACATAAAAATTACAAGCTTACATGCAAG
Source organism: Gossypium rotundifolium (assembly GCA_025506655.1). Classification (NCBI taxonomy): domain Eukaryota; kingdom Viridiplantae; phylum Streptophyta; class Magnoliopsida; order Malvales; family Malvaceae; genus Gossypium; species Gossypium rotundifolium. The sequence continues at coordinate 124,146,078 of CP106723.1, forward strand.
CTTCTATGCTCAACCAATTGTAAAGCTTCCAAAATGGTGAAAAATCCTTAGGTTTTTGAAAAATATGAAAAAGATGATAATTTTGACTTTTGTTTTATTAAACATTTATTTATTTACTGAATTACCTAATTACCTTTAATTAAAACCTTTTAAAACCAATTTAAAAACCCATTAAGGTCCATTAATAATAAAATGGGCTAATTATTATTTAGGCCCCTTTTTATTCCATAATTAAGTTATTAAATCTATGGAATTCAAGATTTACTAAGTTTTACTCCTTTTTCAATTTAGTCCTTTTCTCTTAATTAACTATCTAAACGTTAATATTTCTATACCAAATTTTAATACGACTTTAATGACTCTATAAATATCCTAAAAATAATATTTACAAGTCGGCATGACAGAAATTTGTGGTCCCAAAACCACTGTTCCGTCACCACTGAAAATTGGGTTGTTACACGTATACCCAACGCACCATCTTTCGGTTCCTTATCTATTTGAACTCAAGCTTTTACTTACATCAAAGTGTTTGAGCTACACATACATAGCCTACCTTCCACTTAGGATTTAGGCATGCTACATTATAAACGTCACAAGTGAATAAATTCACAAACGAGTTCAGGTCTATTCTGCTTAGGTCCTGTCCTAAAACACCCCTAACCCGTATTCGTCGCCAGAACAAGGCTACAGAGCGTTACTAGAGTTTTCAGTACATTTACAGATAATTCATGTCAAATTCTATTCATTTTCTGAATATTATTCATATCGTCCCTTAAATGGCCTATCGAGGCCCAAAATGAGTATTAAAATCAAATCGGAACTAAATTGGGAACTCAGAGAATTTTTAGTGAAATTGCTAAAATTTTCCAATATACAGGGCACACACGCCCGTACTACAAGCCGTGTTCGACCCCGTGTAACTCTCTGATTTGTGCCACACGGTCGGCCACACACCCGTGTGTTAGGCCGTGTCTCTCACACGGTTGAGACACACACTCGTGTCTCTACCCGTGTGTTCAATTCAGAGCATTCTGTTTCTAAATTTCAAGATGCAGAGGACACACAGCCAACTCACATGCCCATATGCCAGGCCGTGTGTCACACGCGGTCTAGACACACGCCCGTGTTTCTACCCGTGTGGACAAAACAAAGCCATTTCCTAGCTTCATTTGTCACCCAAATTTAACCATTTACCTACACTAAAACATACCAATTCATACCAACCAATTCAAACATTATAGCTAAGGTCATTTCATCTTTTAATATAGTATATTTTTGTAACAGCCTGATTTAAGGGCTAGTCAGAACAGTGATCTCGGAGTCACTAAATTGAGGTTATAAAAAATTATTTTCATGTTATGTTATGTGTTATAACATGTTTATAAGGGTGCATGAAAGTTTTGGTGTTTTAATTTTAGCGATTTCATGCTAAATCGCGAAAAAGGACTAAATCGCATAAAGTGCGAAAGTTCCATTCTATAGGCTAAAGGTACCAAATAACCATGAAATATTAATTGGAGGGTTTTAAAGGGCAATTAGACCATCTTGGTTATGATGGCCGGCCATGTAGACAAGAGGGGACAAGAGTTTTAATTTTTGGTCAAAGTTGGTGGGTTGAAATTGATGTTTATAATAAAATAAAGAAAGGAAAAAGATATCATCTTTTTCTCTCTTCTTCTCCACCGAAAATGAGCAGCAACAAGGGGGTTTTGAAGCTTAAAATTTTAGAAAGCAATCCTCCTCCCTAGCAAGTGATTTTGATCATTTTTCTTGAAGAAAATTGTACTTTTGTGATCCCTAAAGCTTAAGCTAGCTAATGAGGGGACTATTTTACAATATGGTCAAGAGTCTAGGGACTTGCCATTAGAGAGTCTATGTTGTTTGATGAGTTTTTATGGAAGAAAATGAATGATAGGATGAAGAGAAACAACTTTTGTGAAAGGATTTTCATGGAAAATACCTAAAATGGGTTATTATGCAAAGGTTGTAATTTGTTCATTAAGGTATGAAATAGTTGCAATTGGAGATAGTTGTAAGAGGATTAAATGTTCAGATAGGCTTCAAGAAATTGAGATGAAAATTTATTTACGAGCCTAGGGGCAAAATCGTAATTTTGCCAAAGTATAGGGGTAAAATAGTCATTTTTGCCTAGAGTGTAGATTACGATATATTATGATTTATAAGTGAATAAATCAGTAAATTTCATTGTTCTAGATCAAGGAAAACAAGTTTCGGACCTAGAACGAATGAAAAGAGAAATGTGGGCTAATAGTCATTTTCGGCTATTTCGACAACGAGGTAAGTTCATATGCAATTATAGAAATTATGTATGAGTTAATATAAGTATTCTAATGTTGTATGGAATGTATATTCACTCTATGGATGTATGAAATACCCTTGGATGAAATGCGTGAAGAATATTGAGATGATAGTTAAAGTCTCGTATAAGACCATATTGGATTATGGCCTCGATGTAAGGATTCGTATAAGACCGTGTCAAGGACACGGCATCGATATATTAATTCAAGTAAAACCCTATTGGGGTATGATTTCTATGTGATTTCATGAGTATGAGACTCAAGAGAGTTATTTTATAACCTGAGTATATGTTGAAGTAAAGAAAGTATGCGGTTGAGCTATGAAAGGCACAAGTGTGTACTAGAATTGAATTGAGACGATTTCAATTTATATATATATGATGAACCCCTATTGGGATATGGGAAATTAATGCACCTTTTTGAATGAGTTAGATTTATTGTTATATTGTGGGAATGTGAATAAAAATAGTGGAAAAGTTAAGTAAGAGTAGTAATGTGAGGGTGTTCTCGGATGAACAATTGAATTAAAGTATTACATGTGGATGACTATTTATGAATGTATGATAATGGTGGGCTAAGTGCGAAACCACCGAAAGATGAGTAGCTTATTAATAAGATTTGATGTGATGTCTTATATGATTACATGATAACCAGTGCAGGAATGGATTCTTTTGTAAACGAGCAATTAGCTCGTGGTACGGTAAGAGATAAAATGAGTAAGCTTCTAGAGTGGTTGAGTAAGCAACCATGAGTTAATGGGAATGACCTAGTATAATATCTTATGGTTATCTATATTTAATGAATATTAATAATTTCCAGATTATACAGATGAACTTACTAAGCATTAGTGCTTACTCCTTTTCTTTTCTCATCTCTTATAGATTATGTTGACTAATATGGGTTGGAGGTTGCTGGAGATGTTTTCACACTATCGAGCAGACATTCGATTTGAGGTATCCAGTCATTATGAGTCAATAGGCAAGGGAAGAGGCCCAATTTGTGGCCGTTTGGAGCCCAAGTTATAGGGCCAAATTCGGCACTTATAGGGAGCCTTAGGGGGGACGGCAATAAGGCTATTATTTAGGAGATTTTTAGTATTTAAAATATGTGGATTTTATGCTGATAAAGGATGAGGAGTTGGAGCTAATTAAGTCTCTTTTGAATGAGTCAGTAGATCAAGATAAGGGAAAAGGATATGAGCTATCTTTTGGGTTGCAGAGTTGGTAGAAAATCAACTACTGGGAGGGAGAGAATCGATTTAGTATAGGCGTATATGTGCCAAAATTTGTTTGTCGTGTTCTCATCATCTTTTCTTTTCTCCGCCAAAATCCCCACTTTATTCTCCCTCTCAAATTTTTCTTTCTTTTCTTTTTCCATTAGGCCGAGTCCTTTGACAACTTCTTTCTCATCTCTTTCAGACACTTTAGCCGAATCTTCAAACCTCTCTTTGCTTTCTTTTCACTTTTCTTTTTAGCCAAAACCACATCAGTTCATCTTTTCCAAGATTTTCACAAAAGCCAAAATCATGAGATCTCGTCTCCTGTGATTGCCAAAATCACTTTGGGGTATCTGCTTGTGTCGAAATTTGAAGGAAATCTTAGGTAAGTATTGATTCGAGAGATCCAAATCTTTTTCGATTTTTCAAAGTCTCTAGTCGAATAGCCATTTAGAAACTAATCTCTTGTTTTCTCTTATTTTCGACATTCCGGGATTTGAAGAGGAGTCTATCGCGTAGATCTTTAAGTCATAGTTTAGTAACACTCGAATCGTATTACTTTCGGGATTTCAAGGTAAGGAGATCTATTGATTTTAATGTGTAAATTCGGGTATTTATTAATCCTTGGCCGAATGTAGGGGAGCCAAAATCTTCGTGTTTTTCCTACTTTTGAGCAAGGTTTTAGAGTAAGGGTTGTAGATCCAGATAGTAAGGATATTGACTAAGGGTGTAAAACTACGCGATATCAGGTGTGTAACACTTCCACAGTATTTAGATTGCCTGATTAAATCTGTTATAAATCTGTAATATTCTATAAAATGCCGAAATATCGGCAAGGCTGTTGAAAACCCGATAAGGGTAAAAGCGAATCACCAGATTAGTGATCCCTGTCATTCTAAGTGAATGTTCTGATTAAATGATATGAGTATGCCGATTTTCTGTGATTGCATGGGGTTGGGTTTGATGAAAGGGGAAGTATTCTATTGTAGTGGCTTTTGCCGTGACCTGTTGTAGTGGCTTTCGCCGTGACCTATTGTAGTGGCTTTTGCCATGACCTGTTGTAGTGGCTACGACCATGATCTGACGATGAGTAGCATGATTGCCATCAATGACGTGTAGCGGTGTGGGTTGATTGTAGAAATCCCCAATGGTGTGAATGGCAGGTAAGGGTGGCGTGTAGCGGATGGAAACCTAGGATTTGGGTTGGGCTTCCATAATTTTTGTTATATATATTAATCTGTTATTCTATTCTGTGGGACTAAGGCCCGAATCTAATGGTGCATGAGGGTTGCACACTGAGTCTCGTGACTCAACCTATTATTTAACATTTTTCAGGTAGCACCTAGTGCTTCGGACCGGGCTGGAGAGGAGAGCAAGGTGGCCATGCAAAAGAACATTTGGATTCAGAAAAGAAAAGACTTTAGTTTATTATTTTATATTTTTATTTAATGGGTTTTAAATTTCAATGTAATAAGGCCATGGGCCAGTAGACTTTATCATTTTGGGTTTTATGTTGGGTTTTATTATTAGTAAACATTTAAATTTTATGTTTAAATAAAGTTAAGTCATGTAACAAATTTCAAATTTTATTTAAAAATCACCAAGGCATTTTATAACTTATATGAACTTATAAATTATTAAGTTTTCGGTATAAATGTTTAGACCTAATAATTGTTTTTCCAAAGTGCGACAAGTTTTATAAAATCTCCTTAGTGACATACCAGATCCGGTTGTAGTGTTTGGGCCGGGTTTGTGGTGTTACAGCATGGGCGTGTGCTCAAGCCGTGGCAAATAAGTCAGTAACTCCACACGGTTGGAGGACACGGGCGTGTCAAGGCCGTGTCAGATAAGTCAGTAGCTCCCCACGGATGGGAACATGGGCGTGTTTAGGAGTGCACAGGCGTGCCCCAAACCCCACGGGTGTGTAACCTCTAATTTTGAGAGAGGATTTTCGATAAGTTCCGAAGTCCGAACAAGTGTTTAAGGCCTCGTATGACCATGATGCGCATGCCTAGACCAAGAAAGAAAGGTTTTAAGTCGAAATGAAATTTTATAGCCAATAATTACTTGATTAAGTGAGTTCAAGCATGGTAATGTCTCGCATCCAGTCTTAGCATCAAACTTGGGTACGGGGTGTTACATTTAGTGGTATCAAAGCTATGGTTTAGTCGGTTCTAGGACTAACCTAGCGAGAGTAAGAGTCTAGCTATACATGCCATATGTGGATCGTGATAGTGTGATGTCTCCCGGCCTTAACGAAATTATTTTATTAAGAAAGTGAGAATCCCACTCGAGTTAAATCCAGTAAGTTGTATGATTTCTAAGCTTTATGATTTCTATTATTGAATTGCTTAGTATAATGTACATTGTCATCATGAAATGTTTAATGTTTTGCTGAATAAAGAAATCAATGAGATTAATTATGAGCAAGTCCCTATTGAATAAGAATTGCCCAAGATACTTGATCCATCACATGAGACAAGAAAGCCCGTATAAGACCAAGCCAAGGCATGGCATCGGCAATCAAGAAGAAATCTTTCATGTAAGTCCAAGGCAAGCTTGGCATTGAACAGATATATCATGTAAGTCCAAGGCAAGCTTGGCATTGAACAGATATTTCATGTAAGACCAAGGCAAGCTTGGCATTGATTCAAGAAGAGACCTTTCATGTAAGTCCAAGGCAAGCTTGGCATTGAAGAGATATATCATGTAAGTCCAAGGCAAGCTTGGCATTGAACAGATATTTCATGTAAGACCAAGACAAGCTTGGCATTGATTCAAGAAGAGACCTTTCATGTAACTCCATGCCTAGAGTATGGCTTTGGCATCAAGTTCATGGCAAGAGATTTAGTATCCTCGATAATTCACAGAAATTCATCAGGCAAATGAGTAAAGTTAAAATGAGATAGCAAGAAAGGTAGTAGTAAAGTTGATATTATGCCATGCTAGTTAATGCTAACTAACAAGTATAATTCATGTTATGAATTGTGATGCTGAAATTATGTTTATTATAGTAAAGCATACTGATCTTTTTGATCAAGTGTTATAGGTACCTTGTTTACCTCACAGACATGAGAATAGTAAGCACCATGATGTATGCGAGAAGCAGTAAGAGCAAGAAACCACCCTTATTATGGTATGAGAGCTAAAACTGAGAAGTTTGATTAAGTAGAATACAGGAGATGAGTACGGTCGTTCAACGATGAAAAGATGAATAAGACCATGGTTGGACCATGGCAATGAGAGAGCTAGTGTAAGACCATGTCTGGGACATGGCATCGGCGTTGATATGTGTGCTAGTGTAAGACCATGTCTGGGACATGGCATCGGCCTTATTATGAGTGCCAGTATAAAACCGTATTTGGAACATGGTATCAGCATTAAAACAAGAGTCGATGTAAGACCATATCTGGGATATAGCATCGGCATTGACATGAGTTCCATATAAGACCATACCAAGGGTATGACATTGGTATTGGTATGAGATTTCATGTAAGACCATAGTTGGACTATGGCAATCAGGTAAACGACGTACTCAGACCCGTAAGGCATTCATTGATTGATAATTGATTGTAAGAGAAAGTAGAATTAAGCGTTGAGTACTCAAGTAGATAGTAATGTAGAACTTGAGTAAGTGAAGACATTATTCTAATGTATTTGTGATAGAGACAATTGTAGCGTGATAAATGTGAAAACTCACTTGAGATGAGTTGTATGACTATGATGATATTTTATTGATGATGAATAGTAAACCACATACGTGTAGTCACGAGAGTCAAGTTAAGGGGCTCTATGATCTCACCCTCCTTACCACTGCTGAATTATGATGAGATGTTATGAGAGTCAAATTGAGTAAGTTAGTATGTGATTAATGCAGTATTTATGCTAGCATTTTGAAAATGCTTTGTGTCACATTGATACATGATACTTTACTAGGTAGAGAAATTGTTGTTGAACATAAGGCTGAAGTCCTAGGGGACTAAAATAAAGAGGCTATCATTGAAATATGAATTAGATAAGGTCCTGTATAAGACTATGTTCGAAGCATGGCCTCGGCACTAAGCTATGATTTTGTAAAAGACCATATTTGTAATATGGCACCGTTAATGAATATGAGAATCGTGTAAGACCATATTCAGAATATGGCATTGATACTTGATGTGAAAGTCTATATAAGACTTTGTTCAGGATATGGCATTGGCATTTAAAGGTAACTTCATATAAAACCACCTTGGGGATGTGGCATTGGTTTGGTACCTATATGAATGATGATGATTATGCATTTTTAAGTATCCCTAAGTGATCATTGGGATAGATAGATGAGTTTAGAAATAGAAAAAAAAGGAGAGAGAATTGTACTAAGGTCATGTGAATGAATGAATACAGGACTCGTGAATGAGTCGCAAGAAATGAGTACAGAGTGTGGCATGGTATGTGCTTAATAGAGGCAGTTGTAAGTGAGTATGCCTAAATGATTTGACGATTGTATTGATTATGCATTGTTCAGGGCAAAGAAAAAGTTAGCCTAAGCTATTTGACTCAAGTGAGTAGAAAGCCTGAGATGTATGTTTATCGAGATCTTCTTAAATTGATGTTTATTAATGAAAGGAATGGTTAAGGAGCTTGAGGACGGATGGTTAAAGAAACCATGTTTGAACGATGAGAGTGTTCAATTATGATAACCATAGTTGCATGGGTCATAATGATCTCCTTAAGTACTAAGTGTTAATGTCTTTTGCCTCTCACAGGCGATGTAGTTGTTTATCTCATGAATCGAGATTGTGTGAGAATGTTAGCCGATTGCGAATCTAGACCAAAGATTGTCGGTTTAGTAATTGCAATCGACATTTCTTTATATCCTTGTAACCCTATACGGGTACTTTGAGGAGGAAAACCGTGATGATTTTAGTATAAGAAATGAAATCATAAGTTCATATTGTATGATGGGATTTTGAGTAGCTAGATAGAGTTGATAAATTAGATCGAGATATCATTAATGTTGTGAGATTCGATGCTAGTAAAGGTTTTAAACTAGCACCATAAAAGAAACTCAGATGAGAGTGTGCTTAAGATAGATTCTCAGTATGGAGAAAATAGTAGATTATTGTATTGAGATATGAATCAAGTTCTGTGTATGTTCAGGCATGAGTCAGTAAAGAGAATAATTTCTGTGTGCTCGTGAATGGGGAGCAAATTACAAAAATATGCTCATCGAAACATTTAAACCTCAATGGTTGAGTTGAAAGCTATAGAATGAGTTATCGATTGAAAGTTCTAGTACTGAGTTCAGTCTATATTGAGAAAGATAGTTGCCAGATTGGTGATCCCGAGACGATCCCTTTCGTATCAGTATGAGAATTGAATATGTTGTGATGATCTATGGAAAACCAATGAGTATTTTCTGGAATTTTCTTGAGTGAGAACATCTTGTGACACTGAGATAGTGGAAACGACTTGAACTATTACCATGGTGGGTATAATTATTGTAATACTTCACAGATGGTAGTCGTTGTACAGGTGTTTAAAGGAAAGCTTCATGTTAAGCAATGTGAGTTAGCTAGTCGGTGATATTATAATTTTAGTGAGATTAATGTCAAGAGCCAGTTTTCTTTTCAGAACAGAAGAGTTCAGGAGTCAGATAGCAAATGGTATTTTCGCATAAGCTCCAGGTTAGTTTATTTCAAGATGGTAAAATGCAGGTTGCACAAGTTTTCTATTGTTGAGATTTCCTCGAAATAGAACTGGAATGATGATGAATCCAGAACTTATACGAAAGTTTTGGAATGAAACTTAGTAGTAGCATATCTACTAATGCGAGAATAAGGAAAGGCAGTTATGTGCATAAATGTTTGACAACAGAGTAGCTTTCATGATATGAATGAGGTTATGGTCAGAAGTAGTTGACCATAAAAAGCTGAGTTTTCAAAGTGTTCAAGTCAGGATTATTATAGCTGGTGATGCTTTAAGGAGAAAGTGAGGTAAAACTTTATAGATTTCAAATTTGGTTTGACGAAATTCCCAAGGATGGGAAATGACATTCAAATTGTAGTGAATCAGTCAGTAAAGATCTGAACGATCATTCGGGCGTGTCCAGAGTTTCAAATTTGGTGGATCACTGAATTTAGTATATACCCAGAGGGAGAATAACTCAAGTCTCAAGTTATGTTTCGACTTTATGTATCGCAGCTTAAGAGTTGTTGGCAAAAGAAATTGGAGGATAAGTTGAATTGTGATTTTGAAGAGTTGAGGGAAACGTTTTAAGAATATTGGTAACAACTCCACCTGATTAGATTTTCGGGGACGAAAATCCCTAAGGGGGAAGAATTGTAACAGCCCGATTTAAGGGCTAGTCAGAATAGTGATCGCGGAGTTACTAAATCGAGGTTATAGAAAATTATTTTCATGTTATGTTATGTGTTATAACATGTTTATAAGGGTGCATGAAAGTTTTGCTGTTTTAATTTTAGCGATTTCATGCTAAATCGCGAAAAAGGACTAAATCGCATAAAGCGCAAAAGTTCCATTCTATAGGCTAAAGGTACCAAATAGCCATGAAATATTAACTGGAAGGTTTTAAAGGGCAATTAGACCATCTTGGTTATGAAGGCCGGCCATGTAGACAAGAGGGGACAAGAGTTTTAATTTTTGGTCAAAGTTGGTGGGTTGAAATTGATGTTTATAATAAAATAAAGAAATGAAAAAGATATCATCTTTTTCTCTCTTTTTCTCCATCAAAAATGAGCAGCAACAAGGGGGTTTTGAAGCTTAAAATTTCAGCAAGCAATCCTCCTCCCTAGCAAGTGATTTTGATCATTTTTCTTGAAGAAAATTGTTCTTTTGTGATCCCTAAAGCTTAAGCTAGCTAATGAGGGGACTATTTTACAATATGGTTGAGAGTCTAGGGACTTGCCATTAGAGAGTCTATGTTGTTTGATGAGTTTTTATGGAAGAAAATGAATGATAGGATGAAAAGAAACAACTTTTGTGAAAGGATTTTCATGGAAAATACCTAAAATGAGTTATTATGCAAAGGTTGTAATTTGTTCATTAAGGTATGAAATAGTTGCACTTGGAGATAGTTGTAAGAGGATTAAATGTTCAGCTAGGCTTGTTTAACAAGAAATTGAGATGAAAATTTATTTACGAGCCTAGGGGCAAAATCATAATTTTGCCAAAGTGTAGGGGCAAAATAGTCATTTTTTCCTAGAGTGTAGATTACGATATATTATGATTTATAAGTGAATAAATGAGTAAATTTCATTGTTCTAGATCAAGGAAAGTAAGTTTCGGACCTAGAACGGATGAAAAGAGAAATGTGGGCTAATAGTCATTTTCTTTATTTAAACAACGAGGTAAGTTCACATGCAATTATAGAAATTATGTATGAGTTCATGTAAGTATTCTAATGTTGTATGGAATGTATATTAACTCTATGGATGTATGAAATACCCTTGGATGAAATGCATGAAGAATGTTGAGATGATAGTTAAAGTCTCGTATAAGACCATATTGGATTATGGCCTCGATGTAAGGATTCGTATAAGACCGTGTCAAGGATATGGCATCGATATGTTAATTCAAGTAAGACCCTATTAGGGTATGATTTCTATATGATTTCATGAGTATGAGACTCAAGAGAGTTATTTTATAACCTGAGTATATGTTGAAGTAAATAAAGTATGCAGGTGAGCTATGAAAGGCACAAGTGTGTACTAGAATTGAATTGAGACGATTTCAATTTATATATATATGATGAACCCCTATTGGGATATGGGAAATTAATGCACCTTGTTGCATGAGTTAGATTTATTGTTATATTGTGGGAATGCGAATAAAAATAGTGGAAAAGTTAAGTAAGAGTAGTAATGTGAGGGTGTTCTCGGATGAACAATTGAATTAAAGTATTACATGTGGATGACTATTTATGAATGTATGATAATGGTGGGCTCAGTGCGAAACCACCGAAAGATGACTAGCTTATTAATAAGACTTGATGTGATGTCTTATATGATTACATGATAATCAGTGCAGGAATGGATTCTTTTGTAAACGAACAATTAGCTCGTGGTACGGTAAGAGATAAAATGAGTAAGCTTCTAGAGTGGTTGAGTAAGCAACCATGAGTTAATGGGAATGACCCAGTATAATATCTTGTGGTTATCTATATTTAATGAATATTAATATTTGCGAGATTATGCAGATGAACTTACTAAGCATTAGTGCTTACTCCTTTTCTTTTCTCATCTCTTATAGATTATGTTGACTAATACGGGTTGGAGGTCGCTGGAGATGTTTTCACACTATCGAGCAGACATTCGATTTGAGGTATCCAGTCGTTATGAGTCATGGCATGTATAGGACTAGAATTTAAGGTTGATTAAGTTATTGTTAATGTGCCAAACTATGTTGGCCAAAAAGGGTTTGTAGTTTAATTGTGTATAGCCGTTGATGATGGCTAAGTTGTTGTAATTGTATAGTAGTAACACTTTATTTTCATGAATCAAATGTATGAATTCATGTGTTTTAGTCGTTGATTTGAGACTTTATTGAATGAGTATATTAATGTATGAAATGTAGGATGGAGAAGGGCTTGGTATATAGCCTCTAAGTGTCCACACGGTTAGGCACACGGGTGTGTCTCTGGGCCGTGCGAACCCTGCACCTTATGATTACTTGTTAAAATAGGCCACGAGTGAATCCCACGGCCGTGTGCATGAGCCGTGTAAGACCCACGGCTTGGGCATAGGCGTGTGATCAAGCCGTGGCAAATAAGTCAGTAGCTCCACATGGTTGGAGGACACAGGCGTGTCAAGGCCGTTCAGATAAGTCAGTAGCTCCCCACGGATGGGAACATGGGCATGTTTAGGAGTGCACGGGCGTGCCCCAAACCCCACGGGCGTGTAACCTTTGATTTTGAGAGAGGATTTTTGATAAGTTCTAAAAGTTCGAATAAGTGTTTAAGTCCTCGTATGACCATGATACGTATGTCTAGACCAAGAAAGAAAGGTTTTAATTTGAAACGAAATTTTATAGCCAGTAAGTACTTGATTAAGTGAGTTCAAGCATGGTAATGTCTCGCATCCAGTCTTAGCATCGGACTTGGGTACGGGGTGTTACAATTTTTACCTACCTTCATAGTTATGTTTTTTTTTTTTACCATTATCTAACATGATTATTATCATAACTTGATTATTCATACTTTATATAATTATATATTATAATTATACTAAAACATAACCATATCTACCCATTACAATAGCTAGTCATTATTAACTATTTACATGCCATTCCTTGATCAATTTAACCTATACATGCCATTATAACCATATTTGTTTTACCTTATATACCAAATTGAATTGATGGATAGTGTGAGTGATGTCCATCGAGCTTCGAGTCTAACGAGATTTCGATTTTCTATAAGACAGGGAAAAATAAAACGGAGTAAGCATATAATGCTTAGTAAGTCTGTATAACTTAGTAATAAATTTACCACCTATTCATCATCAAAATAAATACATAGGGTATAATCAAACCATTTAATCTCACAAGCCCTATCACACATTCTCATCACCCTTGTTAGTCACATATTTCATTTAAACATTAAGAAACACATAGATGAACTCATCAATATTTGGATTCTCATGCACATATGTTTTTCCACATCTTGTGTTCATATAACATGTATGCAATTTTCTTCATGTATTTCAGGTATACTTTATATTAATTCATCTCAAGTTCCAGTATATTTCTTGTCAGAACCTTACTCAATAATCAATTGAAGTATTGATAATCACTTGGGTAGTACACTTAAAGTGTGCAAATCTATTCTCATAGATGAACATATTCATCAAACCATTTCATGTTCATGTATAAACATTTCATACTTCTACATATCATGTCTCAATCTATAACCATTTATCTCAAATCCATATTTGTTCATGTCAGAACTTTACCCGTTAAATTTATTTGAATTATCGATAGATACTCATGTAGTACACTTAAAGTGTACAAAATCATAATCCGTCAATTCATATTCAGTAGTACCTTTTAGGTACACTCTCGAGCCACATATTATACAACAGAATTACCAGTACATGCTAAATTCTGTTTGTAGCACATATACTCTAAAGGCTTTGTCGGATTACCAGTCCAGGCTAAATCCTTTATATGACAAAGAATTCCCTATAGAGTCCAATCTGGATTACCAGTCCAGGCTAAATCTAGTCAATTAGGATTACCAGTCCAGGCTAAATCCTAATTGAAACATACACTCGAGAGGCTCATTTTGGATTACCCGTCCGGATAAATCCTTTCCATAATGAGATCAATGGATTGCCCGTCCGAGCTAAATCCTTTCTGCAACACATGCAGGACCTTATTTCATATGGGAAATCACCACTATCCATTGGTATTCATTATTCAACCGGGACTCACCATTTATGGGATATTATCATTTATTAGGCTTTATTGAACATATTTAATTTCATAAAATATATACATATGATTTTTATATCATCACATACATACAATTTAATTCAAGCATAATAACATACATAGTTAAGTTACACGAACTTACCTCGATAATTGTTCGTGTACATAAAATCTATTAATCCAACATTTTCTCCTTTCCTCGTTCTAACTTTGTATTCAGTCTACCCAGATCTAATTTGGCCAAGAAAGTTTTCTCTTTCTTCCATCTTCGCAACTAGGGTTTCCATGCTATTTATTTTGGGGAAGATGATATGATATTATTTTATTCCTTTAATTTAACTTATCATCCATTAACTTTTCAAGTTTCCAATTTCATCCTTTTCTTTTTCTAATTTTCCATGGATGATTCATCCAAAAATATCTACTAACTTTATTTAATGGTCTAATTACCATATAAGGACCTACATTTTTAAGTTCTATAGCTATTTAATCCTTTTTAACTTTTAGAACTCCACTTTTGCACTTTGTGCAATTTGGTCATTTATCAAATTAGACATGTAATCGATAAAATTTCTTTACGAAATTTTCACATGACATTATTGTCGTACTACGGATTATAAAATATTATTAAAATAATTTTCCTCTCTGACTCAGATCTGTGGTTTAAAACCACTGTTTTGATTTTTACCAAAAATGGGATGTTACATGTCCGATGTATTGTCAGTTTAGTCAGTCACATATATTTATGTCTTTATCATCTAGGAATCATTCGCTTCAATACCCAAGATAAGGTATCTTTCCAATTGGACTTGATAGATGACATACTAGTCTTTCAATTGGTTTCCTCATTTCGATTAGACTAAGGACATGTTTAGGTTTGTCTACTAATACAAATTGTCTTTCTGTATTACAATCTGACCACGTAATACCGCTTAGTATTAGTTAAACATTAGACAACTAGTGAGCAACATTTGTTTCCATTTTGCTTTGCGTGCAAAAACTATGTGAAGACAATATACAAAGTATTAATGTAATTCATGAATAATTTTATTAACCAATCTGTTCAAAAAAATTACCAGTGTACTTAGACGAAAATACTACACTCAGGGAACCAGATCCAACAGTGCTTTGGTCACCCTCAGTGAGCCACTGGATCTTAGCTTTTTGTCTATAAAAGCTAGACTCTACCTCTTGAAGCACCCTTAATTCAGCTGAAAGAGTCTCAACCTTCTAATAAACCTCAACAAGGCAATTAGTTGAAAGATTGAGAAGCTGTTGTGATTTAAGCACAACTCTCTTCTGCTAAACTTTCTTAGAAATATCACCAAAATGAACCTTATTGAAGTCCCTCAGCTTACTATTAATCTTTTTCAATTTGAGAAAAAGACATCTCATAGGGTCACCCTAAATTGGAACCTACCAAGACTCTATAACAACAGAAAGGAAATCATCATGCTAAATCCAAAAGTTAAAAATTTTAAAAGGCTTTGGGGCATAGACAAAGACTTCTCAAACCAAACAATAGAGAAGCAATGATCTGAATCTCGAGGCCCTAAAAAATCTGCCTAAGAAAGAGGATAAGCCAACAACTAGATAGGATTTATAAGGACCCTGCCAAGCTTCTTGGCAAGGAAATTAAGCTACTAAAGATTTGACCAGGTATAAAAAGGCCTAACAAACCCTAATCCAGTTACATCAAGGTTATTAACACAATCTTGAAATTCCCTCATGTTAGAAGAACTACCTTTCGTACCATTGAAGTTTGAACTTTTAGAAGGAGAGAGGGTGACATTAAAGTCACCCCAATAATCCATGTATGCTCCCAACCACTTGACTAACCTCAACAAGATGGGACCAAAGGTGCCTTCGAATGGAAGTATAATTCGAACCATAAACAATTGACAGAAAGAAAGAGTTACCAGAGCAATTGACCGTACCAATAATGCACTAATCAATAAAACTCAAAGGGATGAAACTAATACCAGACTTGCAGAGCACCCAAATTCGACCATTAACAGTAGCATCATAGTTGCAAAACACAAACCATTGATCACTAAGTTGTTGAATAACATGATGAGACTTGTCCACCTTAATTCTAGTTTCAAGAAAACACACAACATCCAATTTAAGTTTATTCACCCTATTGAGAACTTTTCTAAGCTTACTGGGACTATTGAGTCCCCTAACATTCTAAAACCAACAGTCATTGAGAAGGGGAAAGGGATTTACCTCTTTTAACAACAGAGTCTGCTATAAGTTTCTTTCATTTGTTCAACAACCTTTCTTTTTACCCTTTAAAAACTTAACCAAAGTGTCTACCCCCTTTGCAACTTCTCGAGGGTGTCTAATATAACCAAAATCATTGGCCATCTTAAGCACAACAATAGAAGCAACAACATTTGTTACCACAATCCCTAAACATGCAGCAACAACCTTAGAAGTAGAAACCACAACATCAGATTCCACAACACCAACTTTAACAACAACTGTAATTTCACTAGCATCAGAGCCCACAACACCAACATCAAAATTCAGAATACCACCTTCAACACAAGGTAACTCAAGTAGATCCTTGCTGAGAATTGCAAATCTATTACAAGGCATCAGTCATGCTTATGTTGTTTTTCTTTATATTGTGTTCTGCATAGGCTATCATAGATACTTTATTTAGAAAATAATTTGTGTGTTCATGTTATTTTTTGTTTAAATTTATTTTATATTTGTATAATTTTTAATAGTAATTCAATTCAAAGAAAAATTATATATTCATATCGTGCTGTGCTTTTTTCTTTTTTTTTGCATGCTAATAATTTTATATGTAAATTTTGGCACATTTATGTATTTGTATTGTTTTAATGTTGTCATGTTTTTAATTATGATACTTTGTTTTCATGATATGTTTTAATATCTTATATTTTGCATAATTATTTATATATACTTTTAGAATAAATAAGGTTTAGATATTAAATTGAAAAATTACATATAAATTATTTGTTTACTTGAACAAACACATAAGTTAAAAGAAACAAAATGTGTTTTTATTTTATCACAAATCTATTACTTGTAAAAGATTCAATATGAATATCTACAATCAAATTTATCATTTGATTGTCAATTTCATATTGAATCTCATCAATAAATTTGTGATAAATTAAAATATATAACTTTTTTAATACTTTACTTATATGTTTGTCCAAATAAACAAATAACTTACATATAGTTTTTGTCAATTTAAATTTTATGTCATAAAAGTTGTCATTTAATTAAAAATTAAATTGTATTAAAAATATAAGGACTTAGGAAAAAAAAACTATAAGGATTTTAATACATTTAAATACCTATCTATAATTTAAAATGTTAGGTTCTTTTGATAGGGAAAATGTTTTTCTAAAACATTTTCCTCATTTTACTGTGTTTGTTTGTTTGGAAAATGAATTCCCAAGGAAAACATTTTCCAAAACACGGGTAAATTCATTTCATAATTCTAGAAAACGTCTTACCAATTTCTAAACAGTAAGACATTTTCCAAAGTCAGTTCATCACTCTCTTCACCCTAAGGACTCTGTTGGTTCATCATCTCGCCTCTGCTTCTCGTTGGTTCATCATCTCCCTCCTCTTCTTTGTTGATTCATCTTCATTAGGTTAGTTCACTCATTTTCCCCATTGCTTCACTTGTTATAAATACAAAAAACACAGACATTTCTTCCTCCTCGAATCTCTCAATCAAGCCCTTCCAACACTCTTCACTTGAACTCTCCGCAACAATGTTTCGATCAAGAGCTCGATCGGTCACTGGAAAGCACCTCTTCCACCGAGGATATGCCATCGAATCTGCTTCCGACCGAAAGGTCGCGGTTTTAAGCCCTTGGAGGATTGGCCACCTTGGCTCTCCTCATGAAGCTTAACCCTCTTGTTTCTCGATGGCTCTCTATGATATCGCTAACACTCCGGCGTTGCGTACCGATGCCACCACGTCAACACCGGATCCGAGGTCCATATAAAATTTCATCTTTTTTTTTTTCTTTTGGATTTAAAATTTGTGTTAATTTATAGTTTTATTAAATTTGTTGTCAATAAAATGTGATCTCTCCGCTGTCTACATTGCGAAGGTATGAGTTGATCTAATGTTTTGTTGATGGAATTTACGTAATGATTTAGTTGCTTGATTCCATTCAAATTTGACTTTGCTATTATGTTTTCATCTTCGCGAAGTTTATATTAATGCATCGATTTTATTTTAGGATTGTATATATGTCTTTTCATTTGGCTTAATCACTTTACTCTTCTTGTTTTTAAAGGATTTGAGATTTGGATTTTGTTGCTTGTTTATGCAATCATTTACACGAGCATGTAGATGTCAATCTCCATGTTCATTTGATTATTTATTCCTTTAGCAACTTACATCCTTTTGTGCGTGTGACTTGAGTTCTTTGGATATGTTGGTGAAGATCAATTGAAGCAAGCTTTGGAGGGATGTGATGTTGTCATCATTCTGTTTGGGTGCCAAGAAAGTTCGGTATGACTCATGACGATCTTTTCAACATCAATGCTGGAATCGTCAAGAGTCTATGTCTTCTATTGCCAAGTATTGCCCTAATGTGAGTTTGTATCCTTTTTTTTTCTTTAATTTATCTTCTTTGGAGAACTATTTTATTTGGATCCTTCATTCTTCTAAGACTTAAATTAGCTAGGTTCTGCTTTCTTCTATATGATCATTAAACTTGAACCAAAGAGGATTCTTTGTGCTAGTGGTTGGATAAGCTAAAATAGAATTATTTCTTATATACGATTTATACCCATTTCCTTCTTTGTTTAAAATGTAATGGATAGTTTTGATAATTGAAAGATATTGCTTAGCACAAATGAAAAATAAGCAATATTCCAAGTTGAGGGTTTCAAGTAGACTTTTTTCTCCTTCATGAGAAGTCCTTTACTCATAAACATATTATAGAATCGTAAAATTTGGATTATGAAGTAACCATCGATTGACAAAGTTTCTTCACGTTCTTGCAGATGTTAATGTTCCAGTTGTTGGTGGCCATCTTGGAATAACCATTCTCCCACTATTTTCCCAAGTACTTCCTTGTACCTGC
Source organism: Gossypium rotundifolium (assembly GCA_025506655.1). Classification (NCBI taxonomy): domain Eukaryota; kingdom Viridiplantae; phylum Streptophyta; class Magnoliopsida; order Malvales; family Malvaceae; genus Gossypium; species Gossypium rotundifolium. The sequence goes on from CP106723.1 coordinate 124,165,136, forward strand.
ATCCCTTTTATCATTGCTTTTATTTCATATCGAAATGTATCTAATGCTTGACATCTTCTTGTGTTCTTTCAGCTTTTTTTTTTTTAATCATAGCCTTCACTAAGTTTCATTTTAAATTTGTTTAGGCCACACCAAAAGCCAATCTGCCTCAAGAGGATATCAAGGCTCTAACAAAGCGAACACAAGATGGAGGCAATCAAAGTTGTGGAAGCAAAAGGTGGAAAGGGATCAAGAACATTATCAATGGCGTAAGTATCGGTCATAACTTCATCACTTTCATGTTTTGATTTCCTTGCAATTGTAGTATAGTTGTAAAATGAAAGCATATGATCTTAACCTAAGTTGTCCTTCTTTGTGCAGCTACGCCGGTGCAATTTTCACGATGCTTGCCCTAAGGGACCGAATGGTGTTCTGATGTCGTGGAATGTTCATTTGTACAGTCAAGCATCACCGAGCTTCCTTCTTTGCTTCTAAGGTGATTTTTTCAAAAGACCTTGACATATCTCAAGTTTGTCAATTGAATGGTTCTTGTGCTCCTTTGTTAGGGAGTGTCTAATTAACTAATGAATGGTTGTAGAAGGGTTGGAAGATACTTTGTATACGATCGGATGAAAGTCTCTCGAGTGTTCAGACATCCAATTAATATTAGATTGGATAGATAATTGGCTTTTACTTAATGAGTTATTGATACATGTGAGTAATATCTATGGATGAAGTGCACCAAGTTCCGAGTTATGATTTCTCCCTAAACCCACCCCTACTCTATACTTAAGCCAAACTCACATAGCTTCTTGTCTTACACTTTACCAAATTTTGCATTTATTTATTAACTTGAATTGAAAGGTTTCTTTCCTCTCCGTCATCATTGCATAAAATTCTTTACGAAATGCGTAAGGCTTGGAAAGAATGGTGTGGAGGAAGTTATGGGGTTGGGTCCTCTCTCGACTATGAGCAGGCGTGTTTGGAGAGCCTTAAACCGAACTTAAAGCATCTATAGAAAGGAATCAAGTTTGCCAACCGTAATTAAATTTATATTATGTGGCAATGTGACAATGTGACAATGTTGTTATTATGTGGTGTACTACTAATTATGCATTTGGATAATATTTCTAGTATTTTAATTGTGATTTGGAAACTAATTTATAATTATTCAATCCTTTTTTATTTTTGTAACACAATTACAAATAATTTATTTGACTTTGGTTGTTTTCAATATGACTGTTAATAATGTAACTTAATAATTCAAGATTATTATATATTTAATCTAATTTATTTATAATAAATAAATCATTGCAATATATAAAATAATTTAAAATATAAAAATTATTAATATGTAAATAAATTTATTAATATATATGTAAAATCAACTTTTCCTAAAATATTTTCGGAAATCGCCAAACAATGTAAAATATTTTACACAGATTCATCCAAACACCAGAAAATATTTTCTGGTAAATCATTTTCTAGAAAAGTAAATCATTTTCCAGAAATCATTTTCCTGAAAATATTTTACTGCCAAACAAACAGACCCTTAGACGCATGACATTCAACAAGTATTTCATGCTATTTTTAATATTTATGAACTTTTTTTATAGTTTTTGAGTTTTTTTATATTTTAAAAATTATTTGTTGACATGTTATATAAGATAAATAATATCATGAAGGCCCATTTAGAAGGCCCATTTCGAGCCCGTCAAATTAAATAAAAAAATAGTAATAAACAAAATAGAATAAACAAACAAAGTTAAAGTCCATGTCCATTACAAAAAAATAAGGCCCACTACAGCCTAACTAACCCCAGCCCAACACGAATCCAAACCCAAAACTACAAATGACCCAATCAGAAGAGCCCGAATGACCTAAACGATTTCGGCAAACAAAAAAAACCCTAGGGGAGCTTTCTGGAACCACCAGCGCCGCAACCGCTCCACGTCACCCCGTAATCTGCACCTCCGTACGACGCCACGCGCGCCTCCGTATGATGATCGTACCTGCAAAGAAACAAAACAACAGCAAATAGGTAAAAATAACAGCAAAAAAAAGGCAAAGAGAGTTGTATTTTTATTTGATTTTTTATTTCGATTTCGGGCCTTTAAAAGGACCAAAAGAAACCATTGTAATCTTTTTCTTTTTCACAATTTTTGAATACAGAATACAGAATACAGAATACAAAAAATACAGAAATCAGAATAAAAAAAGGTGTTCTTTTTCGATTTCATTTTTTTTCTCTTTTTTTTCATTTTTCGATTCAACTGGCTATTTGTTTTCTTTTCATTTCCTTTTCTAATCTATTGCATACGAAAACTATAAGGGAAGGAGCACTTACCTGTTTATCGCCGTCGTCGATTTATTCTCCGCTTCGTCGAAATCGAAGTTAGGAGGGGAATCCGGGCAAGAACGCGAAAGCACTTCCGTGCATGCGCGTGGAGGGGCTATATTCGGCCTTTAACCATGGCCATCGCTGATTTCTGAAGCATGGCAATCGAAGGGTCTGGTTTCGAGGCGGCCGATTAAAGAGAGAATCAGGGGATTATTTAGGTTTTTTCTTTTTTGATTCAAATGGGGAAGGGATTAGATTAAGCCTTATGTTCAGGTTTTATTATCATGCTTAAAACGACCTCTAAAAACGGTGTCGTATTGTATAACTCGACCCGATCCGATCCGATCCAGTATCCCCAGAATTCGCGTATTTTTGCGGTATTGGGATATTTGTACAATAGGTCCCTCTTGTGTTGTGCTGTCTTTTGATTAGACTTGTTATACATTTCTTTTATTCCTTAATTGACCCCTGTAATTTATGCGACATTCCGATGCAGTCTAGTCCATACGCTGCGTTTTTAATCACGGGAGTATTGCCTGATTTAGTCCCTGATAGTCCACGCGTATTTTTGTTTGATCCTGGTGCATATTTAAATGATTCTATTTATTTATAAAATATCCCTTTGATTTTATTTTTCATTTGGATTAAGTACTTCCTCAACTATTCGTTTATAATCTTTGCAACTTCTTTCTAATTTATTCCTTATCTTTTTTAAAGCTGTTTTAATAAAACTATTTTGAAATAGATTTTCAATATTTTAATTTTTTTATGCTTCCATTTGTATATTGTTTTTATCTATTATATGAATGTTTAACTTCAAATGTTTTTATGTTTCTTGTTTTATAATTTGCATAATTTTTAACTTAATTACTCTTATATACTATTATTTTACATATATACATATATAATTTATATTAAAATTACTTCATTTTATGTATATATTATTAGTTTCATATAATTTTATGTATGTATTTCCTTTAAAATCTATATATATACATTCCATTTTCAATCTATATAAATATATATAATTGTTATTTTAAAGATCTTATTTTAAATTATATTTATTCCAAACACTTTCATATGTCATTATTATTTATATATGTACATTATTTTATATATCGAGTTTTTTTTTATATCCATTTATATTATTCAATGTTTGTAATCTTGTTTATTTACATTATCGCATTATGATTCAAACTTTAACATCTTGATTGATATTAGTATTTCCATTGTTATTCTAAATAGGCCAATAAAAGCATTTTGAGTCGATTTTAAAATCACTTATTTAAAAGTTTTAAAACAAGGCAATATTTGATATTTGGAAATTCGAGGGAATCGTGCCCAATCGTGCTGGGTTTCGGGTTTCTGTTTGATCAAATAATCAAATATCCTTTTAAAATTTGGTCCATATTTTCAAAATAAGACAATATTTGACGTTTGGAAATTCGAGGAATCGTGCCCAATCGTGCTGGGTTTCGGTTTTTCTGTTTGACCAAATAACCAAATATCCTTTTAAAATTCGGTCCATATTTTTAAAATAAGACAATATTTGATATTTAGAAATTCGAGGGAATCGTGCCCAATCGTGCTGGGTTTCAGTTTTCTGTTTGACCAAATAATCAAATATCCTTTTAAAATTCGGTCCATATTTTCAAAATAAGGCAATATTTGATATTTGGAAATTCAAAGGAATCGTGCCCAATCGTGCTAGATTTCGGTTTTCTGTTTGACCAAATAACCAAATATCCTTTTAAAATTTGGTCCATATTTTCAAAATAAGGCAATATTTGACGTTTGAAAATTCGAGGAATCGTACCCAATCGTGCTAGGTTTCGATTTTCTGTTTGACCAAATAACCAAATATCCTTTTAAAATTCGATCCATATTTTCAAAATAAGGCAATATTTGGAAATTCGAGGAATCGTGCCCAATCGTGCTGAGTTTCGTTTTTCCGTTTGTCCAAATAACCAAATACCCTTTCAAAATTTCAATACATGAGCTTTGAGAATCTTGGGATGATCTTGAATTCGAGGACTCAAATTGTCGCATCCAATTGTGCGGGATGTGATACTTTATTCCTTCAGAACGAGGGAATCTCAATACTCAATTCAAGATATTTAAAACCTAAAAAAAAATTAAAAAGAAAGAACAGAATTTCAAAATCGTTTCAAACTTTTCGACATTAGGACATCAATTACTCAATTTGGTACCAATTTTGGGCGTTGCGAGGGTGCTAATCCTTCCTCGTACGTAACCGATTCCCGAACCCGTTTCCTTTTTGAAATTTGTAGACCAAAATTTATTTAATAGGTGACCCAATCACACCTAAACAAAAAGAATTGATGGCGACTCCCATAATTTTAAAGTCAATCTTGTTCATTTTTCAAACACAAAAAAAAGAATAGTTTCGACAACATGTATTGTCACGTGAGTTATCATGTCAACATCATGAAAAAATAATATTACAGTAGAAAAATATGCTCTCGTCATTAAATTAATGTATTTGCTCGCAACAATTGTGGCCTTTTAAGAGAATCAATAATGACATCTTTAAGGCATTTACTAGTACTAATACATTTAAAAAATTTTAATTGGTTGGTTGTAAATAGCTCTAAAACTATAGAGCAGAGGAATATCTCGAACACTTACATCGATGAGATAAAATACAATAGAAGCAAAAACACAAAAAACGAATTATTTGCTCTTAACAGTGAAATCAAACCCTTATAATTTTATAATTTTTCTTAACAATATCATTAGAAATTGAAATTCTAATTACATCTATTTTTTAACATAACATAAAACTATTTATATCTTCTTTTCAACTTATTAATAGAAAGAGATTCAACAGACTCTGGCCCGAACTCATATTTCATGTATTGAGAACCTCATCATTAAACAAACAAAATTAAAAGATCCATGTATTCCATATCAGATATCGGTTAAAAACACTGCTTGCCTCTGCAACTCTCTCTCTCTCTCTCTCTCTCTCTCTCTCCGATATCAAAAGATTCAAAAAAGAAAAAAAAATGCGAGCTAAGCAAATACCATCGTCCTTGACGAGATCCAAATCTCAAATTCTACTTCTGTTCTTCTCCCTCTCTCATCCTTCTTTCTTTCCTCTTCATCCTCTTTCCTCCCTCTGACCCCGCTGCATCCTCCACCACCCATCCCTACCCTCACCCCCGCATCCCACCCCAAACCTCCTTCGTCGCTTCCCTCGAACACTTCCTTACTCACAAGGCTCTCAACCACCGCTCTTCCTACGACACCGTGCGTTCGCTGCTCCAAGATGACGTAAGGATGTTCGACGACCGAAAGTTCGCCAAGGAAATGGACTGGGTGCATGGAGATCCGTACTACCCGCTGAATTTCCCGATTAGGGTTTACGTTTACCAAATGCCCAACAAGTTCACCTACTGTTTACTTTGGTTGTTTCGGAATACTTACCGAGAAACCTCTAATCTAACCTCCAACGGCAGTCCTGTTCACCGTTTAATCGAACAAGTAAATTATCGTGTATTTCAATAGAAACTAATTCCTCTACCTTTTCCTAAACAATCATTGAAATCTGTAGAAGATTCTTGGTTGGAGTGTCTGAGAAATTTGATTATTTGTTATAATTTTCTTTCAAGAAGTTTTTCTGTTCGTGCAGCATTCTATTGATTATTGGCTATGGGCGGTTTTGATTGCGCCGGAATCCGAAAGGCTTTTGAAAAATATTGTCAGAGTTGATAGGCAGGAAGAGGCAGATTTATTTTACGTGCCGTTCTTCACCACAATTAGCTTTTTCCTGTTGGAGAAGCAACAATGCAAGGCGTTATACAGGGTGTGAGTGCTTTTCCAGGTTTTATGATATTTTGTATCTACATGTTCTTATTACTGTGGTTTTTATTGTTTAAAAGAGGTGCTTGTTTCCCCTCGTATTCGTGTTCTTAGTAAGTGCATGCGTTGTCTGTGTCGTGCTTATTGGGTTGTTCAGGTTTATCAGTGTTGATAATTTAGGTCATTGTATTTTACCGAGTGATTCGTTTCAAAGGGAGGTAATGCAAGTAAAGAAAACCACATTTGGGTCAATTTCTATGCATTTTCTGGATTGAGCTTGTTGCATGTTTTAGCTCCTCTGTATGCAAGAGACTCTTAACTAGTGTGCTGTCAATAAGCTGAACTCTCAATATTTAATATACATTAACTTGTTTCTTGGGTACCCTATCATAGTTTTTTCTTGTAATTCATGAATTACGTTTTCCTTTATTAATTCAATTTTTCCTTTTGAAAAGGTTTTCAGCGACATATAGGACTAAGTAGAGCATAATTTCCCTTAATGGACTTTATCTGTATGGTTCTATATGGACATTTGTGCTATTAGGTTTTAGAATTTACGTATCCTTGGATCTTATTTTCTATGGTTGCAGGAAGCCTTGAAATGGGTAACAGATCAGCCTGCATGGAAACGATCTGAAGGAAGGGATCATATATTTCCCATTCATCATCCATGGTCCTTTAAGTCGGTTCGCAGATATGTAAAAAATTCAATTTGGTTTCTACCAGATATGGATTCCACAGGGAATTGGTAACCATATGACTATTGCAAATGAGATTTATCTTGCAAGTTTACAATCATTTCAGCTTCTAAAAAGCTATCTCTTTCAACATCCTAGGTACAAGCCAGGGCGAGTATCACTGGAGAAGGACCTCATTCTCCCATATGTTCCGAATGTTGATTTATGTGATGCAAAATGCGTATCAGAAAGTGAATCAAAGAGAACCGTACTGCTTTTCTTCCGTGGCCGACTTAAGAGAAATGCTGTAAGAGTTCTTTGTGTCTTATTAGACTGTTTGATTCCTTTCTTTTCTTTAATTAAATTTGATAGAACATGAAAGGAAGTAGGATAATATGCATATGCAAGATATCTAGCCCTAGGACATGCCTTTTCTATTTTCCAAACACAAGAATGGCATAATAGGAAAAAAACAAAAAAAAAAAAAAGAATATAGGTGGAGGAAGGGGACAATGTAATAACCATAATCCTATTATTCATTGTTACCTGTGAAGATCGAAGGATTTTTGTCTCTAATATAAAGGCTTGCCAATTGTTAGTTCTAAACAGAAGAAGGTGAAACAAGTAAGAAAGATACCTTCTTGGGCTTTCTCTGTGTGTCTCCGTGCTTGCTTGCTTGAGAGTGAGAGAAAGGTAGAGAGTTGAAAGAGCATTACAAAAAGTTTTCTCTTTGAGATTATATCAGTTCTCTTAAAAGCTATTTGACAACCCTTTTTTATTGATTTGATGGTGAGTTGTTTACCCTATCCTTTTGACTTTTGTCCTTTTTTAGTGGTGACCAGAGAATAGCTGTACCTGTTTTCTCCCCAATATTCTCTCTCCTGTGTCTCATATGCTAATGTATCTCATTCTATTTCTTGGATAGTTAATTTGTAGTTTTGTTTTTTTCAGGGAGGAAAAATACGTTCTAAACTTGTAACAGACTAGCAGTTGCCAAGGACGTAGTGATAGAGGAGGGAACATCTGGGGATCAAGGGAAAGCTGCTGCACAAAAGGGGATGCGCAGGTAAGATGGGATGATTCTCTTATACTGTGTCTTTTGACCTGCTTTGTCATAATGGTTGTGTTGTTTCCTCTGTCATCAGGTCTATATTTTGTTTAAGTCCAGCTGGTGACACTCCTTCCTCTGCTAGATTGTTTGATGCTATTGTTAGTGGGTGTGTACCTGTTAGTATTAGTGATGAATTGGAACTTCCTTTTGAAGGAATACTAGATTATAGAAAGGTGTGCATTTTCTAAAGCTTTAGCTATTACTTCCTTTCCTTCAATGCATTGTGGCTACCCTGACGGTCCTTTTTACTTTTTGTTCAATGATTGCCTAGTTGCTTATATATGATACTGAAAGTATTATTGGTATGAGTTGAAAATGATATTCCAGTCATTGTAGCAAGTTAAGGACCATTCAGTTGGAAACCAGCCTTCTGTTTTTTTTTTTTTTTGTTGCTTGATGAAATGAAATAATCTATTATTTTCTTTCTTTCCATTTATAGAAAGTTGCTACTTGCAATTTTTTTCCTGAATATATTCTCTTAACTGTTGCTTCATAAGGTTTATGATAGACAGCCTCCATGGTTTCATGTTGCACGAAGTGAATGGTTATGATTTCTTTATTATCGGTTGGCAGTTTGTGTAAATCACCATTCATAGAGTTGAGGACCAGATTTATGAATCAATTTGGTGTTGTTTCATCAAGGATACAATAAACTCATGATCATGCTAGCATTCATTTTTCTGTACTACATAATTTGAAATGGCTAATTTATTTTTGTTGGTGCTTAGTTCGGTACTGAGGAATGTTTGAATATGGTCGGTGGTCACTTTGAAATGCATGTCCAGGAGTAAAAGGTCATTTTGTTTAAGAGAAAGATGAACAGACTTTTAACTGAGTGATGTGTTGGATTCCGTTGTTGCCTGTGAGTGAGGACATTTGTCTCCCTCTGTATAATTCTATCTTCCAGTATGCCATGTTTGGGACAATCATATGCTCTCATTTTGTACCATATTCTGGGAAATTTTTTACCGTATGAAATTTATTATATACCGGGACACTTTATAGTATTCCTTTTCCCCTTTAAGAATTTGTTTGACTCTATTGAAACAGTTAAAGAAGCAATGAAATAAATTTTGCCCTGAAGTTCATTAAGCTGCTATCAAAGAATTCAATAGGGTCTCATAATTTCTGCATATTATGCAGTTAGATTATGTCACATATTCTATTGTTAATGTTTCCTTTCATGCAGATAGCTATATTTGTTTCTTCGACTGATGCTGTGCAACCTGGTTGGCTTCTGCCATTTTTAAAAGGCATTAGCTCTACTCAGATCAGAGAAATGAGGAGGAACCTTGTGGAGGTTTGTGATTGCGAAATCTGCATCTTGATCCTGCTGTAGGATTGTTTTACCTTCATCTTGTGCATTGTTTAGATGGAAAGACAATTTTTTTACCCATGTTGTCCAAGCTTGTACTTTGGAGAATTTTAATATTTGGTCTACTATTCTCATTTCATTTTCAAGCCAAAACTATGCATCTTTGAATATTGATATCTTTATGCCTCTTACAATCATTTTGCTTGTACATGCGGAGAAATTTAGTGTTTGATTAGTGCTCGCATTTCACTTTTTGAAACCAAAACTTGGTATCTTTTGAATGTTAAACTCTTTATGACTCTCTGATGTTTGTTTTTCTACCTAAATATTATGTTTTTTTTTCTTTTGATGGTACTATCAATTTCCTGCTTATCTTTCATCTTTTAAGTTAGTATGATAATGTTAACAAGTAATACTATATTTTATAATGTCAATTTGACTGAAATATTTTGTTCTTTTTTTTTTTTTTTTTTTTTTTTTTTTTTCAGTTCTCAAGGCATTTCATGTATTCTAGTTCTGCTCCACCCTTGGGTCCAGAAGATCTGGTTTGGGGAATGGTTTGTAATTCTGTTCACCACAATTTTTGGCTTATATTTGTATCTTCGGTTTTTTTTAATTTGAAACTATACCGACTTTATTGCTTTGAGCTTAAGCTTGTTCCAGTTCAGAAAGAAGTTTAAAATAAAATAAATTATCTTGGAGATAGCATTAGCAGTAATATGCAATCTCGTCATCCAATAGTCATGATCGATGTTAAGGTATGATTCTCTAAAGATATAAAAGAAGTTATTAAAAATCCAAAATATTTGTATCTGATCCAATATTCATTCCTAGTCTGAGTAACATAGGCAATAACTGTCATGATCAATGTTATGATTCTCTAAAGATATAAAAGAAGTTATTAAAAATCCAAAATATTTGTATCTGATCCAATATTCATTCCTAGTGTGAGTAACATAGGCAATAACTGTCTTTAAAGAATAGATGGTGTTGTAATTCTGGGTAAGTCCTACCAAATATTTGTTGTATGTAACAGATGGGTGGTAAGTTGGTGAACATCAAGCTTCATACTCGGAGATCGCAGCGCGTGGTTAAAGAATCAAGAAGTGTCTGTACCTGTGATTGCAGGTCTGGCAACAATACCACATCCAGTACTTTATCTGGTCAGTCTCTCTCCGGTTGAAGGTGCTGTGTATGAATCATTATACATAGACAGCTTCTTGTTTCCTAGTTGATATTAGATTGATTTGGGGGGCGGTGCAAGCATTCTTATTTTTATGACGTGCTTCTTTTGATTAGATATGCCCACTGTTGAAGCGTCCGTGTAAATCTGTAAAGACCTAAAATTTAGGGTAAAAAGTTGGTGGAGTAAAAGAGTTTGACGTCATTATGTCATGTCAATAATTAGGATTAAAAAATTAATTTTTTTGTGGAGCTATGTAGAATGACACTACATGTATAAAAATTAGGGAAATATTGTAATTTTTAAAAAAATGGGGAACTTTAAAAATAATTTTTTATTTTCTTGTGGAGCCATTTCGATGCCTGACACCCTTATTATTTTGTTCTTTCTTTTTTTTATTTACTTTTTTAAGTTTTGTCTTATATTACTTTGTTTATTACTTTGTAAGTTTTTATTTGTCCTTATTTTATTTATTTATTTATTATTGATTTTAAAAATTTGATTTTTAATTTTAAATATTTATTTCAGAAATTAATTTTTAAATATTAAATATTAAATATATTTTAATAATATAAAAAATATTTTAAAGATATAAACTTTCAAATTTATTATTAGTTTTATAATATTTTAAATATATATTTTAAATTTTAAATATTTTTAATTTGTTTTATAATATTTTAAATTAAAATTCTATTTAATTTAAAAAGTGAAATTTGATTTTAAAATATATATTTAAAATTTTTAAAAATATTATAAAACATTTCAAATATATATTTCAAGTTTTTAAAATTAATAATAAATAAATAAAATATATAAGGACAAATAAAAACTTTAAAAATAAAAAAGAAATAATAGAACAAAGTAATATAAGACAACTTAAAAAAGTAAAAAAAAAAAAGAAAGAAAGAACAAAGTCATAGGGTGTAGGCATTGAAATCTGGAGGTGACAATTTATTTAACTCGACTAGAAAATGGAAAATTATTTTTAAACTCTTCAATTTTTAAAAATTGTAGTATTTCTTTGGTATTTATATATGTGGCGACATTCTACATGATTTTACTAAAAAATTAATTTTTTTATTCTGATTGTTGACGTGGTATGTTGGTGGTGCCAAACTCTTTAGCTCTACCAACTTTTACGGTAGATTTTAGGTCATTTAAGTGTTTAATTAAAAAATGAGTCATTTATGTAAATAATTAAATTTTTTTGGGTTATTTTTATAAAAAAGCCACATGTGGATGGTTTGGACACCTGGTTGGGTCTTAGTTCCAACAGTCAACTTCGAGTTACAATTATTAAAATTTATATTCGTATATTATTATCATTGGGTACTATATCTTTTAATATAGGCAGGGTTGGATTATGTAGTTATGGAGGAATTAGATAAAATTGAAGGTATATTTGTAGACTAGTGTGGGTTATATTTGAATTGGGTTGAACCTAAATAGATGTTTTTAACAAATTAAAGTTGACTTGGATGAAAGGTGGACCATTTTATAACACTGTGTAGACTCTTTGTAAAGTGAATGATCAAAAGGAAACAACAAATGTAAAAACCTTATATAACTGTGGGGTGTTGGTAGATCTTGAAAATTTTAAGAAACTTTCATTTCTCATGATATGCACACACGCTAAAAGTAGCCAATCTTCTCTGCGGATTAAACATATGACGTGAATTATAGGGTGAATACTCTTAGTCAATGAGTTTGATACGTCTTGATATTTACTTAAAATTATATATTAATTTCAGAAAAATAGAAAGAAATGATTAATAATATATATATATTCATGAATCTTCTTTTGGAAGCAGCTTAATATTGGTTGAAGGATTTTTTTACCGATGCAAGTTTTTGGGGGTGAAATTGGATAAGGGAAGAATAATCTAGGTATTAATTTTGATTAAAAAATGGGATAATATAATTTTTAGCTCTTAAATTTGATAACTGAGTTTATTTTGGTGCTTGTATTTTTTATTGCTTCATTTTAGTATTTAAACTTGACAATTAAACTTGACCCATGGTTTTAGAATAAGACTAGATTGATCAGTTGGGCCAATTGGATCAAGAGTCAAATGACATACGGGTCCGAATAAAGTGATTGACTCAAAAATATTCAAAATTGGTAAAAATTGAAAATTGATATAAAAACTTATAAATTTTTTAATGAATTTTTAATTATTGATGATTTAACAATTGAATCGATCAAATTGATTGAATTTAAAATTAGTAATCCGTATGTAATATCTTAAGATTGTACCAAATCTCACCTGTACATTTAAATAAAATTTTAACTCTCAAATAATGAAGTGATACAATTTAGGAAATATTATCAAATTTTTGATTTTTAAAATTTAAGGGCTAAAATGAATCTAATTATTAAATTGAAGTACTAAAGTAGAATAAAAATGTAAAAATTCCAAGATAGAGAAAAAATATATTATCCCAACAATATGGTTTAATCACGAATTATAGGTTAAGCCAAAAAAAGAAATAACAAATAAAATTGAGTCTCAAAGCTTAACTCGCTTTGCTAGCAAACATTTTCTTGGGTTCCCTCTACTCCAAGTTTCGAACAACATCGTCAGCAATTACTACTGATTAGTAAGCACAAGAAAGAAGAACAGCTGCTCTCGCAGTTTCAACCTTCTTTTTCTTATTCTGCTATGTCACCAACGTACTGTATCACTGGGTATTGAATCCCTCATTTCTATGGCATTTCAAACGTTTGATGAATTGCCTCACAGAAAGAACCAGCTGCTCTCGCTAGATATTTATGAGTTTCTGAGTAATTCTTTTACCTGATTTCTTGCAGAAATTTGGGAAAGAAAGATGGATGCTAGACTGGCCAACACCTGGCGCTTGACATTGAATGAGAAGAATTTTATCAAAACAGCTTTACTTTCTGAAATAAGAATAGATGGTCGAAAACCCTTTGAATTTCGTAATATCAGCATCAACTTTGGCAGGCAAGTTAAATCGTACTTATTATTATTATTTATTTTTGTTTATTTTTTTGTAAAACTTACCTCGTTTCCTTTCCCCTTTTTTTGGAAGTTCTACTTTTCTGTTTGATTTTGTGCTATGATTATTCTGCGTAGAACTGAAATTATTACACTAAATTAAATTTTAATTATTCAAAAGCAATGGTTTCTTCCAAATGCAAATTACTTTGTTTTATTTGGCACATTTGCTGAATTTTAAGGGAGGAGGAGAGGAAATTTTAACCGTAGAACTTTAGGCTTTGCTTGGTAGAGGGGAAAGAGAATTGGAAAGAAGAAAAATTGAAAGGTAGAGAAATAGAAGGATGAAAAATGTAATTTTTCTTTGCATAAGTGTAGGAAAGATGGAAAAACGGAGTTAGAGTTGAAAAATGACAGGAATAGAACTTTTAAAAAATGTATTGAACTAATATACACCTCTTTCATTTTCTCTCCTTTTTTATTCCAATTTGGAAAGATTGGTTTTTATGCATGAAGATGGAAAATGATCATTTCTTATTTTCCTTCTCACTTTTCTTTCCTACTAAGCAAATTCAAAATTTATTTTCTTCCTATTTTTCCATTCCCTCCTTCCACTAAACCAAGCGAAGTTTTAATCATTTTCAGAAGGTTAACAATCAGTAAGCCAAGTCTCAGGTGTTTTTTACTAATGAAAGTTAAAAATGTGTTTTTCTTCTCAATATGTATTTGGTTGACTTTTGCAGAGAAGATGGGTCTGCAGAGGTGCAGTTGGGCCAGACTCGTGTTATGGGCATTGTGACAGCTAAATTTGTTCAGCCTTATCGAGACAGGCCTAATGAAGGAACTCTTGCAATCTACCCAGAATTTTCGCCTATGGCTGATCCCTCATTTGAGGCAGGCCGTTCTGGAGAATCTGCTGTTGAGTTGGGACGGATAATAGATCGTGGTCTAAGGTTTTCTTTCTTTTATTAGCGTTACTTGTGATTATTTTCTATTAATGTTATTTCATTGATTATAGATATTAATTTTAAATAGTGTCCAGTTTACAAGCTATGTGGAATATTGTGGGATCTATATTGTGGTTCCTTTGCAGCATATGTTTGAACATGCATCTGAAGGTATATAGTTCTCTTGCAGAGAAAGTAGGGCTGTAGATACTGAATCACTTTGTATTGTTGCTGGCAAGTTAGTGTGGGCCATCCGTATTGATATCCTCATCCTAGATAACGGGGGGTATGACCAATTTCTTTTATTGAATAACGTTCTTTAACTCCCTCACCTCTCCCCCAAAATTTGAAATGTTTTCTTTTTATCAATATGCCTTTTTGGAAACAGTAACCTGGTTGATGCAGCTAATATTGCTGCTTTGGCTGCTCTTATGACCTTTCGGAGACCTGAATGCTCACTAGGAGGAGAAGATGGTCAGGAAGTAATAATACATCCACCTGAGGTGATAATTCCAGAGTCTTGGCATTGAACTTTTGTTCTGAAATTCTTCTTCTGGTTCAATAAGAGTATTAATAAGAATTTAGCGAGTTTTGAGACCTACATTTTGATGCTTTTGGTTTACAAGGGTTTCCAGCCTTAGGAAGGAGATTGCAGCAAATAGTAAATGCTGTAACTATAGACAGTATTGAAGTTCTGAATGCCTTTATTGAATCAATTATTTTATTGGATTGTACTCGTGCCTTTCCAACTTACTAACAAAGAGTATGTCCATCATATAAAGCATGCATTATTTCCTTACATGTTTGGAATTGGTTTGCTTTTTTTTTTTTTAAAGTTCCAGCGGGTGATAAATATGCTAATTTAAGGTTACTAGATGTGCCTTACAATATTCCAGCTAGGAGTATGTGCTTCGTGTAAATTTAGAAGCACTATTTTTCTTATCAATTTGGAACCTGTAGACTATTTTGTTGTTGAAGCTTTGTGATTGATAACAAATTCTACCATAACTTATATCTAATGCAATGTTCTGGTTTAACTTTAATCTTCATAAAATCTAAAGTAACATCAGATGGTATTTGTTGCTGTGTATACAAAATAGCATGATTATGAGTTATACATTCTGAAGGATGTGTTGCTTCCTGAAGTTAATTTTTTCAACATTTTATGAGCTTGGATGTGGTTTAATTTGGTAATCACTTAACCTGCTTGGACCTCTCTCAGCTTGTCTACAGACTGCTTTAATCAAGCTTGTAAATGGACTACTCCAAGCCTATTTAAAGCATGACAATTCAGCTGTACCCAAGGAAACCAATTAAGTTGCTGGTCTGAGGCACTGAGCTATTAAGTTCCGTCTAAATAAGCCCCCAGGCTAATATTAGCGCGATTACATGGTCTCAGTCTTGCCGCAACAAATTTTCTGAAGTAGATAAAAGTTGCAACAAATATATTTTATGCAATTTCTTCAATTATGAACATTTAGTAATTTGCTGGCTTCGATGTTCCCATATTTTATCTGTATCTTAGGTTGAAGATAGTATTTATGTGTTAATTTAAAAATTTCTTAAGTGAAAACATAATCTGTGTCATTTAGGCTTCTTTTTGGTGGAAATGAGCAACTAGTTAGCCTGCTCCTCTCTATGTCTCTCCAGGCAATTGTGCTCTGTTCTTATCTACTTACTGTCTGAGTGGTGCCATAGCCATTGCTTCTAGCCAGTGCCTCCATATCCAACATAACCTTTTTATCATTACCTTAAATCCCTATTCATCCAAGTGTAATCCACAATATAGAAAATTTCCCTCTTAAAGAAACTGGATTTTAATGATCGAGTTTCATACATTGGAGATAAACTAATTATTGCTGTTATACTTCTCTCCCCCTCTAATTTATTAATTTCGGTCTATATGCTTTTGACTAAATTGTATATTGCAGCAAATAGTTTTTAATAATGTCTTTTCTTTTGATAGATGAGAGATCCACTTCCTTTGATAGTGCATCATCTTCCAATAGCGATTACTTTTGGATTTTTTATTGATGAGAACGTTGTGGTAAGAAAACTTCTTTCTTTAACTTGTAGGCTACTTTTAAGTGAAACATCTTGGTAAAAGCTAAAGTCCGTATGTTTTGCTTTCTGAGTGTGATGAAATGTCATGAAGGTGATAGATCCCATCCACAATGAGGAGGCTGTTATGGCTGGAAGAATGATTGCTACCGTTAATGCAAATGGTGATATTTGTGCGATTCAAAAAGCTGGAGAAGGTGTCAATCAAAGAGTTATCATGCAATGTTTGCAACTTGCCATTACAAAAGCTGCAGATATAACAAAACAGATAAAAGCAGCAGTAAGTCCACCCCCCCTCCCCCGGTCCTTTGAAACTTGAGGGAAAATGGATCTTGACTGCTCATTTTATCTGCCATTCATACCCTGATAAATTTTTTATAGATCTTAACTGGTAGTTAGGCTAATTGTCAACAAAGTGATTTTTTAGAATGTATAGCGATATGCTATTGAATTAGATGCTTTGTGGTTATTACTTTTACCACATGTTTTTTGCTTCCAAAAGTTAAAAGAAAAATGCATTTGGATTGAAGAACAAAAAATATTGTTAAATAATTAAAACTTAAAAACTTGTATACCTAACAACTTGCTTGTTTTATTTTTATAGATATGTTTGGATTGGTGGATTGGTGTTAGATCTTAAGCACTTGCTCATTTTTAATCAAATTTGTTTTCACCTTTTTCCATACAACTTTGAAATTGTTTTGTCATCTCTATATGATTGCTTTACACCACGTCTTGTTCATATTTATTATTTTATGCTGCTGGAGATTGGGAGAAAACCTTTAGCATGTGGTAAATACACTGTTTTCAGAGCTAGGAAGTATGACTGCTCTTCAGCTCATATTCCTCTTACTCCTTTTTCCATCACTCTGCAACCATTGAATGGACATGACTGCTTCTTCCACGAGCCATAGAAACTCCGCTTCAAACTGAATACCAACTACCAAGCTAGGAAAAAAAATGTAGGAAGCTTCTGAGGAATCAAGTAGTGCAGCAATTAGATAGCTAACCAATTTTATTTTGTTCTTATATATTTACTTTCTATCCAGTAGAAACTCCGCTTCAAATTTTATTTTTTTATTACACAACTTGTGAGGGCCATTTATTCTTCCTCTTTAATCATGTTGTTTCAAGTAGGATTTTGTCACATTGAGCTTCTATTGTCCGCCCCACAGTAAGCTTGTTCAATATCTTGATGTAGGTTGAAGCATACAACTCAGAAAGAGCTCTACAAAAGATCAAGCGTGAAACTACTTGTGTTGGTAATAATGTAAAAGGGGACCAAAACCAAACTCTTGATAGTAAGGGCATTAGTGAGTTGGTGGGTAAATATATGGAGAGGTTAAAACTCATATCAGTTGAAAGCTATGCAAGTCAAAATATTAATGCTGAGGAAACCAAATCATTGAGAAGAGGGACGGACAGCAATTGTATCAAATTTAACAGCACCCCCTTGAGTTGGTAAGAATTTAAGCAAGTCCAGTATTCATACATGCATTACATATACTTTTATGCATATATATTTATGGTTTTTCTGAATTTCTGGGGGAACTGTTTAACTGTATTTACCTAAATTAAGCCTGCTAGAAGAACCTTAGACCGTTTATAGTTGAATACTATATGTGTAAGGGGTTTTTCTTTTTATCTGCGCTATGCATTTTAACCGGAGGTTCCTTTGTCACTGATTGAAGTCTTCTATGATCACAAAGAGATGGAGAACTGGCATGATGAATGTGTTATTAGAGCAGCTAATTTTGTTTGGATTAAATTGATATGATTTATCTGACTGATTGAAGTTATCCTTGACCAAAACATCTTCTAATGTCTGGATCACAACCTGGTATGTTGTGATTTTTTTTTTCTTGTTCTGTACTTTAGCTATATGTAAGATATTGAAGAATTTATCTACAAGGAACACCTATCTGGAGTATATTATGATTCAAACCTTGTTTGACTACAAAGAAGCATACAACTTTCCAAGTGCTCTAATGTAGTGTATCGATGTTTTGCTTGTTTGCTCTGCCAGTCGAACTAAAATGGCTACACCTTGGTTAGATTTGTGCAAATTTTGTTTGTGCTGGTTTTAGCCAGAGCTCATTGTTTATTTACATTAAGCAGTGAAATCTTGATGAGCTCACCACATTGAAGAATTTGCTATGACATTTTAAACTAAAATCAGAGGGATGAAAAACTCAACTTTAGCAAGGAGGGTGAGTACTACGGTTATGTTGCCCCATTGCATGTTTCATCTTTGAAGCTTTCTCACATTTGATCTCGGGATATATTCTTTTAAGTCTTTCATTGTTATGGTGCATGTTTAAGTCCTCTCTTCATGTCTTGCCGTATTTTCACCCATTCTAATTGTGCTATGTGGTTTCTTTGTTGCATTTTAATTTACTGAACTCTTTTTATTTGTTAATGATGCTGAAACTTTTTCTTTTTCCTCAGGGATCCCTACTCAAAGGGTGTTGATCTGGAATTTCTGAAAGCTTCAGTAGCTTCACAAGGTATGTGGTTTTTCTCTTTACTTTTCCTTTCCATTCCCCCGCGAAAATGAATTGATCAGTGTCTGCTCACGTTTGTGTGTGTAATCCTACGTCCACTTTTACCATTCCTCAATTTCTTGGTCTCGTTTGTTTCTGAAAGCTTCCAGCCTTCGGCTTTATTTTGCAAAAGTTGATTTCACTGTCACTTAGTTCTTGCTCTTGTGTTTGTGGAACTCATTTCACTGCAAACCACACTCCTTTTATGCATAATTTTCGTATCTCATAAAAATGGTGCAGATGGTATCTTAACAAGATTTTTATCTAAAAGACTTAAATTTACAGATAGAAACACTAAAAGACAAAAAGCCTATTTATGTTGACCATCAACAACAGAGTTTCTAAACAATGAGTTGCTAGAGTACCAGCATAGAAGGAGTTGGTTCTTTACTTTTCTGAGCATCCTGACATCACTTGATTTAGGAATAGGATCTAACCCCAGATAAATTGAATTCACCATATGGAGATCCATTTTCTGCAAAATCAAAATACACTCGTACCTGATGAGTAGTAATTGACACTTTTTATTAGATGAATGGACTTCTTTACTGTTCTTCACTTTATTCCAAATAGGATAACTTTTAACAAGCATGATAGAAGTCATTACAGTGTCCTCTCGCTTGTAGAATTTTCAGGGTCTGTTTTTACTAGTACGCTAGGTTTAGGAATAGGATCTAACCATGAGATAAACTGACGTTCACCATATGAAGGTCCATTTTCTGCAAAACCGAAATACCCTTGTACCTGATGAATGCTTATGGGAACTTTAAATAATGGCTTCTTTGCTGTTCTTCAATGGATTCTGAATAGGATAAGCTTTTATCTAAACAAGCTCAATAGAAGTGATTACAATGGCGTCTCACCTGTGGAATTTGTAGGTTTGTCAACTGCAAGTGAGGAAAAGGAGGCAAGTGGCAAGGAGAAGGGTAGTGAAGCTGAAAGTGCAGGCTCTTATGAAGACGTTAATTCAAAGTGGTCAGCTGTTGATGCATCTACAACTGAAATGCACGTCATAGGGCCGAAAACATTGAAAGATGCTGTAAAACCTAAGAACAAGAGGAAAAAGAAGGCTTCCTCCATGATTTAAGTTCAATATATATTATTTTTTCATTTTTATCTTTTAACTTGTTCCACGTATTGCATGTCCATTGGCTTACATATGTTTCATGATTTTTGTGGTTACCACTAATCTAAAATCGATAAATTGAATAATTAAAATAAATTTAGCCCATATTTGGGGTGTAACCAGTGCCACAATGAGCTCCTTATATCGAAGCAGACGCAAGATTGCTAACATTTAGATATGTTTGGTTTGGTCGGGGGTTTTGAATTTTTTGAATTATTTATTATAATTTGATTTGGTTTGATTTAATTTTTGGTTTTGAATTTTTAGATCTATTTTGATAAAATGAGTTTTATTTTATGGCTTTTAGATATTATTTCACAAAATTTCAGTTTTTTTTAAAAACAATAAATTTTAAGAACTTTTAAATTATTTTTAGTATTTTGAATAGAAAATATTTATTTTATATCAAAAAATAAAATTAATTATAAATTAAATAAATATAGAATTTATTCAATTTTGGGTAATTGTAATTTTAAACTTATATTTTATAAATCGTTCAAGCACCTTAAACAGTATTGATTTTGGTTTTCTATTTTTCTTACTCTAATAGAAGAATGTCTTAATTTTTAGATTTTTTCACTTACTAAAATATTTTCAATCTATCAAAATTAAAACTTTTTATAGGTTTTTAATATATTATATTATTATTAAAATCTATTTTAAATAAGATTATAAAACTATGTCACTAATTAAAAAATTAATTTTGAAGGAAAAATAATAATATTATAAACTAAATATGTTTGATATTAATTACAACTCATCAAAACTATTTTTAAACATAAGTTTTATTCACAATTTAAACTTAATATTACAAAATTGAATATGTTAGACGCTAATTAAAACTATGTTTTGAAGATTGGCAAAGTCAGAAAATTTTAAGACGGGTCGAGATAATGAACAATAATAATATTTTTAAAAATAAAATTAATTTAATAAAAGATAAGCTAGAAAGAAATTTTAAAAAATATATTTGAATTGAACTCTCCAATCCTTGATCTCATTAAAACCATTAATTATTTTGTTTACATTAAATTTTTCTGCAATTTTTATTTCGGTGTACACAACTAAATAACTTTTCAAAAAATCATCTTCCATCTTGCTACAAAATCAAGTCTTCACAATCTTCATAGCAGAAAAAACATGTTTAGTGGATGCAGTAGAAACTGGAAGAGTCAATATAGGACAAATCAATCTATCAATGAGTAGATACATGATTAACTTTCCACTCTCAACTAAGCTTCTACAAAGTTTAGAAAGTGTTGATATTTTTCTCAAATCAGGATGCTTACACACATCAAGTTCATAATGCTTCAACTCATATCGGGACATTCTTTCTCTTATTGAGAAAAATCTTTTGGATAGAACTTACTTACAAGAATGCAAATTTTATCCATATCAAATAATTTGAAAAACTCTTTGGGATCTTAAGCTATATTAAGAGCGAGAAGCTCGACAACATGTTCATTAAATCTACTTTTCAATTTTTTCAACTGAGTATCTATTGTAGCAAAAAATATATCCACTTGATAATAATGCTTCACTGTCACATCTTCCTTCTTGTTATGACTATGATCCACAATGTATTGAGCATTCATATATGGAAAGTCCAACTCCCAAGTTTCACAAAAAGATATCACACTTTTCAACAATTCATCCCATCCATCATCTCTGAACTTTTGAATTAAATCTTTTGTTGTCGAAACTAAACTCGTGACATTTAATATATCTTGAGAACGACGTTGCAAAGCTTGACAAAGATTATCAGTAACCCTTAAAACTTCCTTAATCATATGCAAAATAAAAATGAACTCAAAATATCTCAGTCTATTATATGTGTTATGAGCATCTCCTTGCTGAGAATAGTTAGGAGGGATATTTTTTAGATTTTCAAGAATTGTGCTAGTAGCATTGTACATCGTTAGTAAAATAGTAATTGAATTTAAATAAGAACTCCTTCGAGTCTCACCAAGATGTTGTAAAGTGCCAATCTGATTCATACCTATTCTTATTGCTAACTCATTGATGGATACCAAACGAGTTATTTTAGCTGCTTGAGTTTTTTGTAATTCATCGTGCTATTTGGAAGAAGCAAAAACAATACTAACAATATCAAACAAGTCTTTAAAAAATTGATGCACTTCAACCACTTCTCTAGTTGCTGCAATAAATGCTGCTGAAGACGATAAGCAAAACAGTGAACATAATAAGCAGATCCACAATCATTCAAAATCAAAACTTGTAAGCCGTTAAATTCCCCACGCATATTGTTTGCTCCATCATAGCCTTTACCTCAGATGTTTTGTACGTCAAGATTATGTTGTAAGAGAACATTAAAAATCTCATATTTCAAAGTCAATGTTGCAGTATCTTTAATATCGACTATATCAAAAAATCTTTCTTTTACCATTGTTTATCAACAAATCTCAAAACAATTGTCATTTTCTCTTTTTCTTTTTTTACTCGTCTCTTGCTTCATCCACAATAATGCACAACTTTTTGTTACCAATTTCTTTACAAATTACATTACAAACTCTACTAGTATAAATTTGCAATATCACTTCTTGTATTGTTGAAGAAGTATAACTAGCATTTTGTGGAGCACTTTTTAAAACATCTTTAACTTTCTCATCATAAGATGATAATAGTGTTAAAAATTCAAGAAAGTTCCCATGGTTTTTTAATCCCGAGCTTTCATCATAACCTCTAAAAGTACATCCTTGAAACGCCAACCATCGAACAACATCTATACTAGTTTTCAGATGTAGATGATTAGCTGTAATTTGTTGTATTGTTTGTCTATCAAGTGATACTTCAATATATTGAGATTGATTTATTAAATCTACATAAGCTCATTGTAAATTGTTATGCAGTGAATTCAGATATTTTCCCATACGTCTCAAAAAAACACAATTGCATCCATCGTGTACCTTTTTCCAATTACTAAAGCCACTATGAGTAAATGTAGTTAATCCAAAATGATTACTTGGATTGCTATTAAAAAGAAAATAAGGCAAACAAAATACTGCATCTTTAGAAGGTGAATATTCTAACTAGGAAAATTTGTTTAAACCATGATTATTGAAAATAACGATGATACTTTTTTGAATTAGAAGGAGGATATTCTGAAAGAATAGGTTCATATGGTTCAACCTTAATATAAGCTCTTCGAATTTCATCACGTATATTAACTGGATATTCATATATTTGCTTATGTAACCCAAGTTCACGTTCTAAGTTATACAAATGAAGTGCCTCGTCTTCAACTTTAGGAATTTTAGAATGACGAGCATCAGAGTTTAAAGGATCAAGCAATGAAGGTGGTACCTCAATTTGTGACACTTTTGAAGGTGATTTTATTATCTCTGTCATCTTCTTTTTAAAGAATGAATCAATTGTTTTCGACTTCATAACTACAATATCTTAAAAGATAAAAAAATTAATAACTATAAAATAAAATTAAAATATAAACTTTTGAACACAATAAAAGCAATAGTGAAATTGTAAAAAGATGAAAAAAAACCTTAGACTTTGAACCCAATGTCGTGCTTGAAGGACAAACGTTGATAACATCAGGCATTAATAGCAGTAGTAAAAAATACTTCTTTTTCACTAGGTAACAAATTGAATTTTAACTTAAATTCATATTCAATGTTAAATTAAAAAAGTGACTAACTATCATCCAAAAAGGAAAGAAAGTTGGTGGCTGGTGAAACCCATTATATAATATATAATATAAATATTTAAAGCTAAAAAGTTAACATATGTCTTATGAAACAAAAAAAAAAAAAACATTTTTGACTGTTCAAAGTTGGAAGGAGGAAACAACAACTTGAAGGGGGCTAAAATTTTCAAAAGTTAAGGGGCTAAATAATATATATACATTTTTATAATTTTAGGGGGTGAGGGCCCTGCTAGCCTCCAGCTTTGCCACTTTTTTGGAGGGATGTGTAGCTTACGAGCTAAGCACTTTGGTACTCAGGTGTGTTTTGAGAGATTTAGCTCGAATGAGCAATTACGTGGGTTTTGGTGGTTACTCGTGTATCTGTATCTGCTATTATAATTCATCGAGCTAGTCGGTTAATGTTAAAAGGAATCTGACTGTTTGATAATGCATATCATGATTGGAATTGGATAGATGTATACATATGTGTTTGAAATGATGTAAAAGTTTATATGCTCAATGATTTCAATGAAATGGTGTTGAGTTGGATTGAATAGTATAAATTGAAATGCTTTATGATTCGTATGTGATATACTCACCTTGTATCTATGAAATATGATGATAGGAAAGTAGTATATTTAGTTAATTTGTATGTTACTTTGATGGAAGGTGAGTTTTATTGTTTTTTTTTAGACCTATGAACTTACTAAGCATACTTAATGCTTACACTATTTTATTTCATGTTTTCTGTAGTTGACATTTTGCGAAACGTGTCTATCGGATCATCCTCTGAGCCCAAACTATCCAATTTTAGTCTCAATAGAAATTTAAACTGGTCTAGACTCGGTTATGTGGCATGTATATAGGCTTTGATATGTTTAAGTGTTAATTTTTGGATAATGGTGATTATGGTCCTTATATAATGCTTGAATTTTTGAATTCTTACATATCTATAATGTTTGAATTTTGAATTCTTACATATTATGTATATAAGCATGTTTGTTGGCAATGTGGTATGCCAAGATTAAAAATTCATGATTGGTTAAAATGATTGAAATGGTGAATCATTTTAAAGGATGAGTTGTTTGGTAAGATGCTAAATGGATGGTTAATAACTTGATTGAATGTTACATTGTGGATTATGTATTGGTTGATTAGCATGGTACGCTTAAGTAAATGTTGATTGATTTGGGTGCCATTTGAGGTATATTGCTATAATGATTGAATGTGTTTTAAATTTGGAAAATTGTTATGTTTTCTATTGAGTTTATGCAGGTTTTGAGTGTCTATGCCATCTTTTGATTTGGTTTTGGTTTGAGCTTGTCAATGTACATGCAATGGGATATTTTTGGCAATTTCAGCATGAAGTATCGATACTTATAGTCATGGTATCAATACTTGACCAAATGAAAAGTGTTTTAAAAATGATAGAATGCCAAAATGATATTGATACCAAATCTCAGTATCGATACTTATAGAAAACTATTGAAACCAAGATCTTGTGTATCAATACCAAGGATTTTGAAATGTTTTTGCAAAACAAATAGAATGCCAATTTGGGATCGATACCAAATCATGGTATCGATACTTATTAAAAAGTATCAGTACCTTGATCCTTTGTATCTTATTTTTGGAAAATTTGCAGTATAATCATTGTTCATGCTTAAATCTATTTGCAAGCTTGAATTCGACTCTGATTGCTTGTAATCATATGGCATATGTATATGCGGAGTGAATTGATGGTTTTAAATTAAATTAATTGTTATAAGTTGTATCTAATTGTTTTAATGATTGGAGTTGCATCTAGTAACCCGGGTCCGATGACCGGGCCAGGTGTGGGGTGATACATTACTCATTTGAGCTAAACCTTTATAATGACACATCTAATTGCTTGTCCAAGCTGAATCTATACATGCATGTCAGGTTACCTGTCTAGACTAAATCTTTAAAACGACATCTGGTTACTCATCCGAGCTAAATCTGTGTCACATGTATCCTTGAGTTCTCAACAAATGCTGGATATTAGTAACATCTATAACCAATCCCTGTAAAAGGGCACAAAAAACCTTATTGGCATGCCAATTGTATCCTTACATTTACTAAGTTTACATAGGCATCTATTGCACATATAATCATAACTTTTCAATTTAATCCAATTCTCACCATTTGTATTATTTCACAAACAATTTAATTTACAATCAAACATACATAAATATAATTCAAACATACAATCTAAGTTATAATAACCATATGAACTTACTTGGTGAAAACAACGAACAAGTTGAATCTCCATGAACTAATTAATAATTTTAGCTTTTCCTCGATTATCTCTGGTTTGATCCAATCTTTTATCAATCAAGGGCCGAATGTTTTGAGCTTCAAAATGGTTTTTCTTTAGGTTTTCTCTTTGTTTAAACTACTTGAGAGATGGAGAAGATGTGTAACACTCCTAACATATCTCCGTTGCCAGAATAAGATTACGAGATATTACGATAATTAACAAATCTGATAATATTTAAAAATAATTCAAAAATAAATTTAAATATCATAAATCAATGTCCAATAATTAATCATAGCATTCATAAAAAAACAACCTTAAATCGAGCATATAAGACCTTAGAAACAATTTGGAAACAAACAGGGACTAATCTGAAACAAAATAGAAAATTGTGGAAACAACCGAAAATAGGGGTCACACAACCATGTGGCTTAGAAACATGATCGTGTGGCCAAACCGTGTACAACTGAATTTAGGGACACACGACTGTGTCACCAGGCTGTGTAACAGCCTAATGTCGTGTGGAATAACCTACACTAAAAATCAATAAGACACACGACGTGTAAGGTGGCCGTGTGTAACACACGGTCGTGTGACTGGCCGTGTCCACCCGAAATGACATCCAAAACAAGCAATTTCATACACCCTTTCTTAAGTACCAAACCAAACCATATCCAACCCTATTCATCTATTCAAAACACATGAAAAAAATATACCAAAATCATACAACCTATGTGCCTAACCAATATACCCACATTGGCACCACAAATCAAACATTAACCAAAATTCACATTCAATATACACATGTTATTAACTTAGAAACCAATCAAACATATCTATACATCTATTTCATTCATATTCAATGAACCAAACATTAAACCACTTTCATAAGGCATATAGTAAATGGTCAAAAACACTTTATAAACATACCAATGCCATCACACACCACAATCAACCAAAAAAAAAAAATTAAGATTCACATTAATAAACACATCTCATACTTCAATTGACACAAAACATATCTATAATGCTTATAACATATACATATATAAACCAAAACCCTATTTACATGCCACTTATAACCGGACCAAAATGAACAATTAGTTACCGAATAAGTTGTCAGATAGTGTGATCTCCAAAAGCAATCCAATTGACAACTTGATTTTGACGATCTACAAGGAAGAAAAACCAACACGAGGTAAGCTTACATAAAGCTTAGTAAGTTCGTAATAAACTTAAACTTTAACTTACCGTAAAAGGATATAATTTTAAACATTTTACACGATAATTCAATATCATGGTCATGAGTTCATTAATTACCTATACACATCACAAGTCTCATAAGGTTAGTGAGTTCATATATAAAACATATAACTTTATCATGCTATCAAACATATACATAAAAACACATTTGGTACATAAACCAACCATCACATGTTCATTTAATAACTCACATTTCATTTCAAATATCCATATCCAATGTCTCAATTCATACATATATTTTCATATAACCAATTCACATAACCATTTCATGTAATCATTTTATATAACTATTTCCTATATCCATTCCATCTAAACTAAACATTTTATTTTACTATTTCATTTACATATATATATATACACATAATCATTCAGATATCACATTTCGTTTTAATAATTCATATAAAATTCTCCATTCAATGTCTAATTCCATATAACCATTTCATATATTTCGTTTCATTTTATACATTTAACACCCCATGAACCAAATGAAATAACATTGGATACGAAGAACAATGCTCACACAAAATGTGACTGCAACTGTAACTGTATCTGTAAATGCTCACACAAGCTGTAAAATGGGCCTACTCACACGAGCTGTGGGTCGAGATGTTAATACACGATGCTGCTCACACGAGCTATGGAGAATCTGCAAAAAAATGCAAGACTCAACCATTGGTAGGACATCCAAGACCAACACTAGAATTGTAATAACTCTAATGACATGTCATTTGTATCCTAAGCATTCACAAAGTTCATATGGGCCAATATCCAATACAATTTGTTTAACGTTCTTCATATCGTACGATTACAAGAATGTATCCATGTAGTTTCCATTTACGATCATAATCATTAACTTAGCTACCAATGTAATTCAAATCACTTCATTAACTACTATATATCAATTAATCCAATTAATCACTTATCACTTATCAAACAAATAAACTCAATCACAACATATATAGATAATTATTAAATCACAAAAAAAAAACTAATTAGTTAAACCAATTTACGAACTTACCAAAATACCATAGTTACCGACACCTCGAGATGACTACTTGATGACCTTTTTTTCTTTCCCGCGATTACAAATCGAATGACCAGTTTCTTGATCTGAATATAATAATTTTATTCAACTAACCAATTCAAATATCATGAAATACTAAAGTTAATATATTTGACTCTTAATCGCCATTTTACACTTTTACCCTAAATTTTTACTTTTTATTCAATTTAATCCCTAAACTCGAAACTTTCAATTCAATCAGAAATTAATCCAAACAAGGCCAGCTGAATTTTCTATAATTCCCAAACATCCCATATTCATCATATTTTTACAAGAATTTCATATAACTTTACTATTTTAGCAATTTAGTCCTTTAACTTAAAATTTAATTAAAATCAGTTTACAAAATTGTCCTGTTTAACTATCAAGCTTATAAATCTATCATAAAAATTCAAATAACACCATCAATTCATCAATGACATAATTCAAAATATTTAACAGTTGTACGAATTAGCCCCTTAGTTAGCTAAATTAAGCTACAATGATCTCAAAAGCATAAAAATTACTAAAAATAGATAAGAAATAGTGACCATGCAAAATAAATTTGTCAAGGCCGAAGCTTTGGTTTCAAAACAATGGTGATTTCGGTGTTCTTCAAGAAAAAAAATGAAGAAGAAGAAGAAGTTAAAATGGCTTTTACTTTTGTTTATTTTATTTTTTTATTATAAAATATGTCTCTCTTTTAATTAAATAAATATTCTAACATATAAAATACTTAAAAACAATCCACTAACCCTCCAAGCTATTTTAATATGGTCTAATTCAACATAAGGCCTTCCAACCATGATTTTAGGGCTATTAAGCATGAATAAACTAATAGTGATTAACTTTTATAACTTTTATAATTTAGTTCTTTTCCTTAATTAACTATCTAAACGTTAAAATTTTAGTATCAAACTTCAATATACTTATATAATCGCTCCATAAATATTTAATAAAAATATTTATGGGTTCGATTATAG
Organism: Gossypium rotundifolium; assembly: GCA_025506655.1. Lineage (NCBI taxonomy): Eukaryota > Viridiplantae > Streptophyta > Magnoliopsida > Malvales > Malvaceae > Gossypium > Gossypium rotundifolium. The sequence continues at coordinate 124,194,431 of CP106723.1, forward strand.
AAACCATGTCTTAATACCTCGTTCTTCAAAACCACTTAACTTTAAGGACAAACCACTTGTACTCAAATATTCATTCAATTAACAAAAATTATCAAATTAAAATTTATTATAATACTATATTTGACTAATAAATATAAAATAGTAATATTTATGGACTCACTCGTTGGATTTGTGGCACTGAAACCACCATTTTCAATATCACTGAAAAATGGGTTGTTACAACTCTCCCCTCTTAGAAAATTTCATCCTCGAAATTTCTTACCTGGTAATAGTTTCAATTACTATGTTCCCATAAACTCTTCAATTTTTCCAAATCAAATTTGTCCCAACTATTTTTTTTTCTCGCAATTGAACTCGATGATACAACACTGTAATATGTTCTCCTGAATTTGAATTACCCGTTTTGACTGTCCGTCTTTCTGCACCATAGCTTCGTGAATTTCGGATACATATGACTCAACTACTTTTTCAAGTGAGTAACCGGTTCTGACCGGGATAAAGAACTGATTTTATTAGTTTGATAATAGTAATTCAGGTCAAGTCTTTCTTTCTCGTCATCAAAGGTAGTCTAAATACAAAATCTATCATGACTCATTTTCATTCCCATTCATAATTCATAACAGACCGTAATAATTTAGACAGAACTTGATATTCAACTTTGACCTATTGACATATTAGACATCTCAGTACAAACTTTGAACTTTCACGTTTTATTTCCAACCATCAGTAACTTTGTCTCAAGTCATTTCACATTTTGTCACTACTTAACTGAATCAAATAGATATTGCTATAAGCCTCTTATAAGATGTCTCATATAATCTCAGAGTTGTTCAACACACATATTCGATTTTAGAAATGTAGACTATTATCACAATCCATATATGAAATAGTGATATGATAATTCTGAATCTATTCTAGTTTAGCTAACAAATTCAAATATTTTCTTTGCATCTCACAAATTCTCTGAAGAATTAACGGTTTAACTCTCAATTATATAATAATCGAACTAACATAATATAAGATCATCTGAGTGAAGCATTACTATAAATAATGAATTCCTTCTTGAACTTAAACTAAATTAGTACTGGAACTTCTGTCAATAAAGTTTTCAACTGGTCAAAACTTTTATGGCACTTAACTGATCAAACAAATTCAACATGTCCCTGTAATAGCTTCATCATCAACAATATAATTATTGAGAAATTCTTAATAAATTGTCTATTGCATAAATTTTCAAATATTGAGCATGGTTTAAATCAGTTTCATAATAGATTAGTATATCAAAATAAGAACCACAATGAACCTGTCAAGATGTAATTGAAAAACCCGATTCATCAGATCTATTAATGTCGCGGGAGCATTAATCAATTTGAAAAACATAACTAGAAGCTTGTAGTATCCATAACAGATTTTGAATATTATTTTCGGCATATCAATACCTTTAACTTGCAACTGATAGTAACCAAATCTGATATCAATCTTTGAAAACACTATGGCATCTTACAGATGATTGAATAAATCATCAATATGAGGCAACAAATATTTGTTCTTTATCGTAATTTTATTCAACTGCTGAAAATCTAAGCACAATCTCATCGACTCGTCTTTCTTTTTCACAAACAATACAAGTGCGCCCCAAGGTGATACACTCGATCGGATAAAACCTCTGTCAATTAATTCTTGCAACCGGGCTTTTAATTCTTTTAATTCGGTTAAAATCATTCTGCATAGAGTAATGAAAATTAGAGTAGTACTAAACACTAATTCTATAGTAAACTTGACTTCTCATTTTGATGGTAAACTCGACAATTTCTCAGGAAAAATATCTGTAAACTTGCAAACTGTTGGTAACTGCTCAACTTTCATTTCATATACTTTAAAATCCAAAAATATGAGTTAAAAATGCATTATAGCCTTTTCGGATCAATTTTTGTGCGGATATCGCTAAAATCATATTCGAAGCATAATCAGTCTTAGCAGATTCAATAGAGATCAATTCTCTGTTATGACATCTCAAATCAATTCGTTCTAACGACAATTCACTACTACACCATGAACAATAAGCTAATTCGTTCCTAATATAATGTCAAATTTATTAAAAAGGTAGAAAGTCGTAACCCTGAATTCTCAATGAACACTGTTTGTAGACCAAATCAACTATGACACTTTAGCCTAAATGGTTCGTTACTTTAAAAACATATTCAGGTGACACAACCGGTAAAATCTTTTCTGTTACTAACTTAGTGCATATATAAATGTGTCTCAACCCAGAGTCAATTAATGCATATCTTGTAACATCAAAGGTAGAAATGGTACCAGTAATGAGATCAAGAGCTGAGGCCTCTACGTGCGCTCGGATCACATAAACTCTGGCGAGAACTCAAGCTTTAGATCGAACCGCTATGTTTTTTGTTTTGCTTTTATAACTCTAGTTGTGCCTCAAATTTTTGGTCATCTGCCTCTCGTAGAAGTAACAAGTTTTGCATTCTAATTTTTGTTCAAATCAGCTCGATTCAGGCGATCTTTCTTGAAATGATCGGGAGATCCACAAACGAAACATGATTTTTCTTTCAATCTACATATTCCAGAATTATTCTGATCATAATGATCACATTCAAACCTAATCTCGTAGAAGTAACAAGTTTTGCATTCTAATTATTCTGAAGTCGTCCATGGTCTTACATTACTTTATTTCGATTTATCTTTACCACAAAATCCTGATAGTACTAGAAAACTATTGTTAGATTCCTTCTTTTTCTTTGGCGAGGAAGCAAAAAATGTTCTAAATACATTTCTTTTATTGAAGTCTCAAACTCTCGTCTAGCTCTATTTCTTGTGATTACAAACTTATTCCATTTTCTGATCTCGATCAAATAAAACTACGAAGTCACAGAATTTCATTGCACCTACAAGTATTTTGATCTCATCATTCAATCCATCTACGAAACAAATGCACAATTCCTTTTCAATCGGCACCATCTTATAAGCATATTTATTGAGCTAAACAAACTTTCGCTTGTATCCTGCAACTAATCTATTTCCTAGCTTCAACTCAAGAAATTCCTTTTTCTTCTTGTCTAAATATTGTTTTCTAATATATTTCTTTCTGAATTCAATTCGGAAGAAATCCCAGTTAACATGTTCTTTCGATACCACAGTAGTTAAAGTCGACTACTAGTGAGAAGCCTCCTCTTTTAATAGTGACATGGCACACCTCAGATAATCTTTAGAAGAACACAATATTTCATCCAGAACCCTCTATGTTGTCTAACCAGTAGTCGCTCTGGTTGGATCATCAACCACATTACCGTGAAACTCTTCGACTCCATATAATCGAAATTTATCAATAGAAAGCTTATGAATATTCTATCATATAGGGCTTTGAGGACGAGGGGATGATGGTCGTTGAGTCACGTGATTGACTCTTATATACGCGTTAAACATATCATTCATTATTAATAAATGTACTATGAACTTCTTCTCTAGAATCTTGAATTTCAGCACATTAAGAGCAGCCTCTTGATCGGTGGTTGGAACATAACTCTGTACTTCATCGGAATATGCTCGATTGGATTCAGATGACATCTTTGATCTATAAGGGAACAAGTCAAACTGATTGGGAGTCATCACATTATCACAGGTTATAAAGTGGCATGTATTTCTAGACTCAATACATGTTACATTTAGTCCTAGAATCGGCTAAACCGTAGCTATGATACCACTAAATGTAACACCCCCAACTCATCTCCGTTGTTGGAATAGGGTTACATGATATTACGATGATTAGCAAACCCGATAATATTTAAAAATAATTCAAAAATCAATTTAAATATCATAAATGAATGTCCAAGCATTAATCATAGCATTCATACAAAAACAACCTTAAATCGAGCTTATGGGACTTTAGAAATAATTTGGAAAAGTACAAGGACTAATCTAAAATAAAATAAAAAATATAGAAAAAAATTAAAAACAGGGGTCACACGGCCGTGCGGCTCAAAAACATGGTCGTATGGCCAAAGCATGTACAACTTAGATGTAGGGACACAAGACTGTGTCGCCAGGCTGTGTAACAACTTGATGCCGTGTGGAAAAACCTACACTAAAAATCAAAAGACACATGATTGTGTGAGGTGGGCGTGTGTGGCACACAAGTGTGATCGCCCATGTCCTAGGCCGTGTGCACTTGAAATGACTTCCAAAACAAGCAATTTCATACACCATTTCTTAAGTACCAAACCAAATCATATCCAACCCTATTCATCTATTCAAAACACAAGCCAAAAACATACCAAAATCATACAACCTATGTGCCTAACCAATATGCCTACATTGGCACCACAAATCAAACAATAATCAAAATTCACATTCAATATACGTGATCACTGCAAAACAGTCTAGTTTTAATATTTATAAAAGAGTGACCGAACTCAGAGATCGATCATGACAATGATAGAGGCAAGCGCACCTATCGAGCAAAGAGTATAGCTCAGGCAAGAATATCTTTATTGAACCCAAGGAACCTAAAATTACTATTACTCACTTTCTTTCTATTATTTAGCCTAAAATATGGAGTGATTGGTTTATTAAACAAATGAAATAATTAAACTAATTACAAAGACAAAAGAAACGAAACTTTGGGAAAAGACTTTGAAGAAAACTCAATTGATAAAGATGATACCTTCGGAAAGAATCCACCTATGACTTCACTTATTATATAACTTCCAATTCATATGATTTCTTTTACTTAGCTAGATCCATGAGACTCCTTAACCTATATTAAACCTTCTCTCAAGTGAATAACGTCTAACCTTAGGTTAATTAGTGGAACTCTCGTTCTCTTATAATAACCCCCTAAGGAAGTAGTAAATCGATCAATGGACTCCCATATTAGGTTTCACCCTAATCCGGCAAAATCTTGTAACCCTATCTTTAGGCGCCCGATCAACTCCGCTTAATTATGCTAGATGCACTCTTAGGCAGGGTCTATTCCTCCTCCACCTAAGTACATTAGATAAATTTAAGCAATATAATTAAGAACAAACAAAGTATTTATCATATAAACCGAAAGAATTAAATAACAAAATCCATCATAGGTTTCATCCCCTTCATGTATCTGAGGGGTTTAGTTCATGATTAAACAAGAAAACATCTCAAGAGAGAAGATAAAGTAAAACATAGGAAATCCTTAAAACCCCTGAAGGAATTGAAGAGGAGATCCTCCGTCTTGAGTAGAATTCCGGCTCTTCGAGATGGATCAATTGGCTATCTTCGGGTAATTCTCTAAATGAGTAAAGCTCTGGCAGAAAACTCTGCTAAAACCTGACGCCTTGAATTGCTGCCTTGGATTGTTTATATATACGTTTAAGATGCTTTACTTCGCTCCTAAGTACTCGTAATTCAGGTATAATTCGTCCTAAGTGTTTGAGTGGACTTAGGATTGCGTTTCTTGGGCTCCAAGCATCCAATTCCGAGTGAAATTGCTCTTTTCTGCGGCAGGGGCACGGCCTTGATACGCCCATGTAAATCGTGGTCCAGCCCGTGTCTCCATCCTGTCGATTTAGGTACGGCTATGACACACCCGTGTAATATATGAGTAGAGGCCGTGTCTCGATTTTGCCATTTTGGGAATGGCCGTGTAGATCAATAGGCACGTCCGTGCGTGGACTTTATCGATGGGAAAAATGGCCGTATGAATAGGGGTAAGGCCGTGGTCTAGATGACTATCGAGGCACAGCCGTGTGGCATGAAGTCCAAGCTGTGCTGACTTCTTAGGTCGGCCCACTTTGGTTCGTTTTAAGGCCATTTTGCTTTTTTTATCCTTGAGTGCTTTCCTGAGTATAAGACATGAAAAGAAAGGATTAAGAGAACCTTTTTACATAAATTAAGGATAAATTCATCTAAAAGCATACTAAATGTGGGATTAAAATATGTTACTTTTACGGTTTATCAAATACCCCCACACTTAAGCTTTTGCTTGTCCTCAAGCAAAATTCTCAACTTACAATTAAAATGAACTTTCCATAATTCATAATTCTTATCGATATTGTCTCATCATAATTCATAGATAATTTATACATGGATGATTTAACTGGAAGTGCCTTAAAGTTTTAATTACAATAAGTCACACCTTTATAGCCTGGAACCATAGGTGTCTCCCTTTATCTAAGTAATTACCTTTGATTCAAAACCGATAAGGACCGACATCCTCACTAAAGATTCACTCAAGTCACTCGAAAAGTGTTTAAGGTTAAAGAATAAGCACTCTAAGTCGAACTTGAAAAGTTAATCCCATAGGCTTGCCTGAAAATCAAATCTCCACCATCAGATATGAGATGATAAATGATCAAAAGGTCTTTATTAAGGTTGTAACGGGGCTAGGGTTAAAGGTGTGGATAAAGGCTGAATTAGAAGGTTAGAATCGAGATTGAATTAACCAATTACCTAACTAGAAACAATGAACTAAATATGAATATTTACATCGAATGAAAACTAATAATACCACTATTGATAATTATTCTATAATAAAGAGTATTTTCATCACTTGAAACTTGATAATACTTTAATACGAGCTTTTCTTCAATAATTTGGAGTTTAAATGCTCTAAGCTCTTTTGTATACTACTAATATTGAATATACTTGGATTTTTTTAAGAACAAACTAAAATATTACATCCTAAATGATAAATGTAAGTACTGAACTAATATAATTCAGTAATTTAATCAAATAAAACCTCGATTAAAGGGTAGTCAAAAGAATGGTGATAACAAATATAAAGGGATTTTGGGTTGATATTAGTGGGTGAGTCAATAAAAAGGTTATTAGGTTTCAACGGGGTTCGCTAGGGGTTAATTTATGAAGGTAGGCTTTTTAGTGGAGTGAATGGGTTAAACCTAGGTGCATTTATCATCTCAGTGTATCAAATCATTAATGTGGTCTCGACATGTATAAATGAGGCAAGTTCTAGAATAACAATTTAAAGTTGACACACTCATAATCAATAAAGTGAGCAAGAAAAAGAATATATGCTTTATATGGCTCAAAATCTCACTAAAAATTATGTGTGTTTTTGACATCAATCCCTATAGATTTCAAATTTCAAAGTAATACTCAGATTTAGTTCGACAACCTATCAATTTTTATTTTTGAAAAATAGACTTATCATGCTTGATTCTCTAGTATTCTTCAAATTTAATCATCAATGCACAATTAACTATGACTTATCTAAAACATTTCAATAAGAATCATAAGTCATTAGAAATTTCATCCTAATTAATAATATGAGAATAATTCTTAAGATCAAGACTAATTTCGTGGTTTTGAGAATTATGCAAAAGTTAGGCACTATTACCCCATTACTTAAGATGTACATTGCCCTCAATATACAAAGATAGATAATGAAATTAATGGGATAAATCAAAAGAGAAGGGGGAAAGTGACACTTTCCTGAATTTTTGGATGGCTCCGGTATTCAGCATTGGTGATTTTTTTTTAGAGTAGTGATTTACTCCTAATGCTATGTAGGTGGAGTGTGTGTTTGTAGCTTTGAAGTCGTTATTGAAATAACTTAGTGCTGCCATGAAATGTAAATTAGGCACACTCGAAGATTAGATAACCAATTGAAGATAATATACTATAAATAGCAGTTCTAATTTAAAACAGAAAAAAATATGTCTAAAAATAAAAATAAAAATAAGGATAAAAACATAACGAAATGGTGAATAAAAGTTAAATGTTATGTACTAGGAGGAACTCAAAGGTCCTCATCAGTAGCCGGATCCTATGGTGGTGCTGGTAGTGATATGTGAAAGTGATGACAGATTTGTTGAAGGGTGGCATCCATTCTATCTAGGCGCCGAGTGTTCTCAACAAAATAAGACTCGAACTGGTCGAGGCGAGCATTTATGTCTGAAAGTGAAGGTATTGCTCGATATTGGTAGTGCTAAGTCTGTGCTTCTTTCGATGTTGGTGGGACATTATCAGGAATGTCCTCGGCTTCCTCTTCTGCTGTAGGTGTCACTAATCGGTATTGAGGGGGATCGGTGCCTCTCAGGTGCTTGATCATCTTCATGTGGAGCATTGGCTGGATGCCTTGTGGTGCCATATTCCCTATCAGTGTGAGAGGTGTAATCTGATTGTCGGTGTTTAGGAGATTGAAATGCCGAGCTAGTCTCGTGATGTAAGGGCCCATTGACAGGATTCCTTTCCGGTGCTGCTCTGTTTGATGCTGCATTGCGCATGCAATGAAATATGCTACGTCGAAGACATGTCCCTCAGACATGCATGACAAGAAATAAACATCTTGTTTGTTGACGACACCGGTGCTGTCTTTGCAACCTGTAATAGTATGAGCAAGAATGGATGAAGGTACCTGAGAGCGGGGAGGAGGGTAGTCGCTTTGGAGCAACTCGGATTGTAATCGTGTTTGGCTAGTTTTAGGCTGCGCCAACATGTGATAAGGGTATAGTGGAGCTCTCTATTCAAGTCGTCCAGTGGGTTTTCCTCTATAAATTCTGGCGTATAGAGTCCAAGTGCCGATCCTAATTGAGGCACGCTCATCGACGACATTGCCCCTAGGCGAATCGGATTGTGCCGGGTCATCAAATTGTGTCATGACCGTCTGTAAGGTGAATGTGGTACAGAACTCGAGAGTAAGTTCCAAGTATTTGGGCTCTATGATTGTAAAAAATCTCTCACATGGTTCTGTTGAGATGAGAGCTCGAACATCCCCATCAAGTCCGACTTGCTCCAGGGCATCCCAATCAGTGCACCTACCGGTACCAATATGTCTCTTTCTGATTTGCATGTAACGCTCTTCTTGTGTTGCTTGTCGGAGTTCGATTTCGACAGTTCTGGATGATGATCTAGGTCCTTTCCTTTTTTTGCTTGGAACGGCCCTTTTTGTACGTGATGATGACATATTTCCTGCAACATAATCAAAGGATATACACCTCCTTTATACAACCATGAATTTCCTAATAATAATTAAAGTTAATAGCCCTATATAGATGTTTCTTTGAAGGAAAAATACTGAAATCATACTCATTATTCATTTAGAACAATTCTTAACTAAAACCATGATTAAGTACTGAATACATTAACAAAGGTAACTACATTTAGCAAATAGAATATCAAGTCTGCAATAACCATAAAAGAAAACTAATGTTAACACAGAGAATATATGAAAAAGGCTTGGAATAAAACCATTAATAAATCAATCAAGAGAGATGAAAGTAAAAATACTAGAAAAGTAAACAAATGAATCAGATTTTTGAGTCTAAAATCAAATAGAACTCTTAAATAAAGAGGAAATAATTAAAAATATGCAGGAAAAAAAACCAAGGATGGTTGTATGCGACTAACACGGGTGGGGCACGGCAGTGGCAGCGGCGTGGCGTGTGGTAGCACGGTTGTGTTGCGGGTGTGCGTCGTGGTTTTGATTGGTTATGCTTTGGAAAGTTAGGGAGAGATAGTTTTGGGTGGTGGAGGGTGTGGGTATGGTGGAAATTTTTAGGGAAGGAGGCTGAGAATTTGTGTCTAGGGTTTAAAATAGGGGGTTTTCGGTTAATTTCCTTATATAAGGGAGTAGAACATGGCCACCCGACACGGCCGTGTGAATTTTGAAATGCCCGTGCTTTTCACGATTACTTAGAATTGGGCGCGATTCAAGGTTTTTAGCACGCCCGTATGATAATTTGACACGCCCGTTCTCGATAAGTCAGTATGTTCACACGGTCACTTTACATGCCCGTGGTCTAGCCGTGCTCGATATGTCAGTAGCCTCACACGGTTATGAGGCATGACCGTGTCTTTTTGTCGTAACCCGTGTTGAAGAAGAGAGGTTTTCCCTGTTTGTACACGGTCATCGGCACGCCCATGTTATAGGCCGTGTTAAGGATCCTGCATTTTTGTTTAGACTTTTACAAAACAATGTTAATGCGGTTAGCGTTCGGGTTGTCTCTCGACAAGCGCTTGTTTATAGTCTTAAGCTAGACTCTCACTGTTTTCAGTTTTAAAGGAAGGCTCATGGAGCATAAACTCCTCTCTCGTATCTCCAAAATCTGCACCATTATAAATTTTAAGTCTGTGACCATTTACCTTGAACGTGCCTTTAATGGGATGAGTTACCTCAATGGTTCCATATGGAAATATTGTTTTGATCATGAATGGTCCTGACCATCTGGATTTTAGCTTCCCAGGGAATAGTTTAAGCCTTGAATTGTATAGTAGGATTAGGTCCCCTACTTCAAAATGTTTTGATCTCTTGAGGCGAGCATCGTGATGTCGCTTTGTTACTTCCTTGTATAGCTTTGAGTTCTCATAGGCTTCCGTTCTCCATTCATCTAGCTCGTTTATCTGCATCATTCATTTCTTTCCTGAAAATTTGAGGTTAGTATTTAAAAATTTTGTTGCCCAGAAAGCTTTGTGTTCTAACTCGAATGGTAGATGACAGCTTTCCCGTATACGAGCTTGTAAGGGGATGTTCCTAGAGGTGTTTTGAATGCTGTTCTATAAGCCCATAAAGCATCATCTACTTTAACTGCCCAATCTTTTCTATTTGATACCACCGTTTTTTCTAGAATGCGCTTAAGCTCTCGGTTTGCTACCTTAACTTGCCCACTAGTTTGAGGATGATATGGGTGGCTGTTTTGTGGTATACTCCATATTTCCTTAGAACTTTTTCAAATTGTATATTACAGAAATGAGTACCCCTATCACTGATGATGGCTTTGGGTGTTCTGAATCGAGAAATTAGTTTCTTGAGAAATTTAACTACTACCCTAGCATCATTGGTAGGTAAGGCTTCCGCTTCTACCTATTTTGACATGTAATCAACTGCTACTAAGATGTATTTATGTCCACAGGAACTAGGGAATGGTCCCATAAAATCTATACCCCATACATCAAATATTTCACATGACAACATATATGTTTGAGGCATTTCATCACGTTTAGAGATATTACCTATTCTTTGGCATTTGTCACATGAGGTAACATACTTATTGGCATCTTTAAATAGAGTGGGCCAGTAAAAACCTGATTCGAGTATTTTGTGTGCTGTCTTAATACCACTGTAGTGTCCTCCTGATGGTCCTGAATGACAATGTTCCAGGATTTTGCTTGCCTCTATCCTTGTAACGCATCTTCGAATTACCTGATCTGCACATATACGGAAAAGAAAGGGATCTTCCCAAAAATAATTTTTCACATTAGCAAAGAATCGCTTCTTTTGGTGATGTGTAAATTTTTTTGGTAGGATGTTAGCTGCTAGATAGTTTTCAATATTTGCAAACCAGGGTACTTCAGAATGTATTATAGAAAAGAGCTGTTCTTCGGGAAACGAATCATTTATTTCATGTTCATCAAGCTCATTGGTATGTGGATTTTCGAGTCTTGAAAGATGATCTCGCCGAGATTCTCGGCTCCCTCTTATCCTCGTATTTCCAAATCAAACTCATCGTAAGAGTAAAATCCATCGTATTAGTCTAGGTTTTGCCTCAGGTTTGTTTAAAAGATAACGAAGAGCTAAATGATCAGTTTAAACAACAACTTTAGACAATATTAGATATTGTCTAAATTTGTCAAAAGCAAAAACTACAGCTAGCAATTCTTTCTCAGTCGTGGTGTAATTTTCTTGCGCGGGTGTTAATGTTCTGCTAGCGTAGTAGATTGGCTGAAAATGCTTGTCTCTTCGTTGTCCCAAAACTGCACCTACTGCAAAGTCACTTGCATCACACATTAATTCAAAGCGTAAGTTCCAATCAGGTGCAATTATAATCGGTGCATTTACTAATTTATCCTTAAGGATATTGAATGCATCTAAACATTCCTGATTGAAATTAAAAGGAACATCTTTTTCTAGTAATTTTGTCAAAGGCTTAGCTATTTTAGAAAAATCCTTGATAAATCTTCTATAAAACCTGCGTGTCCTAAAAAGCTTCTAATAGCCTTGACTGAGCTAGGGGGAAGTAATTTTTCTATGGTTTCAACTTTTGCTTTATCTACCTCAATCCCTTTACTAGAAATCTTATGTCCTAATACAATCCCTTCTCTAACCATAAAATGGCATTTCTCCTAATTTAAAACAAGGTTTGTTTCTTCACATCTCGTCAGAACTCGTTTTAAATTTTTAAGGCAAAGATGGAAAGAATTACCGAATACCAAGAAATCATCCATAAATACCTCAATGATGTCCTCCACGAGTTCGTCGAAGATTGCCAACATGCAGCATTGAAAAGTAGCAGGAGCATTACATAATCCAAAAGGTATTCTACGATAAGCAAACGTACCATATGGGCATGTAAATGTTATTTTTCTTGGTCTTCGTGAGCTATGGGATTTGAAAGTAGCGGAGAGTCCATCCAGAAGCAAGAATACATATGCCGGATAATCATTCTAGCATTTGATCTATGAAAGGCAAAGAAAATGATTTTTTCGGTGGCATCATTCAACTTTCTATAGTCTATGCACTCTCCATCCTCAGAATCGTTCTTGTGGGAATTAACTCATTTTTCTCATTGGGTACTACCATCATTCCTCCTTTCTTTGGGACTACCCGCATGTGACTTACCCAAGTGTCACGTCGAAAGAGGATAAATTATTCCTACATCTAGAAGTTTAATTACCTCAGCTTTGACCACTTCTTTCATGTTGGGGTTTAAACGTCTCTGCGGTTGCACACATGGTTTATATTCTCCTTCCATCAAAATTTTGTGGGTGCAGAATGTGGGGCTTATTCCCTTGATATCGAAAATTTTCCAAGCTATGGCTTTCTTGTGTTCTTTTAGTACTTTTATCAGTTCCTCCTTCTCTTTGGATTCTAATTCTGAGGAGATGATTACTGGTAGTGTAGAATTGTCCCCAAGGAATGCGTATTCAAGGTGTTTTGGTAACTGTTTAAGTTCCAATTTGGGTGGCTCTATGATGGAGGGTTTTAGTTTAATTTCATTATCATTCTCGATGCTTTCTTCTTTCTGTTTTTCATATGATGACATTTTCAAATTCAACTCATTTTCTTCATCCTTTTCCCTATTTTCTTGAGTTGGACACAATTCTAATGTGTCACCTTGTATAATTTCCTGTAATGAATTCTCTATAATATGATCAGTAGTGTCGACAAAATAACAGAAATCATCTTGTTCTGTAGAATATCGCATGGCATCACAGAGTTGAAAGATAATTTCTTCATCACCTAGTCTTAGAGCTAGTTTACCATTACCTACATCAATAATAATTCTAGCAGTGGCTAAAAAAGGACGTCCTAAGATTAAAGGAACATTAATGTCTTCATCCATGTCTAACACAACGAAATCAATAGGAAAAATAAATTTATCAATTTTGACCAAGACATCTTCAATAATTCTCCTAGGATATTTAATAGATCTATCGGCTAATTGAATGCTCATCCTAGTGGGATTTGGTTCCCCAAGATTTAGTCGTTTAAATAATTTGTAAGGCATTAAATTAATACTAGCGCCTAGGTCTGCTAATGCTTTCTTGATGTTTAAACTACAGATTAAGCAAGGAATAGTGAAACTTCCTAGATCTTTTAACTTCCGTGGTAGTCTATTTTGGAGAAGGGCTAAACATTCTTCGTTAAGCTCCACCATGGATACCTCCTCAAGCTTCCTTTTGTTCGTAAGAAGTTCCTTTAAGAATTTTGCATACTTCGGCATCTGTGAAATAGCTTCAACGAAAAGTAAGTTAATATGTATTTGTTTAAAGAGTTCGAGGAACTTACCGTATTGAGCATCCAATTGTTCTTTCTTCAATTTTACTGGATATGGAAATTGTGGTTTATTTTCTGTAGGTAATGGATTATCGTTCTCACCTTCTACACTCTTTTTCCTGGTAATTTCATGTGGTGTCTTTCTTTGTGGTTCAATTAACTCTTTGCCACTCCTTAGTGTAACTGTTTTTACCTGCTGTGCGTCTTTTGAGAAAATCTCTGTCTTTATTTCACATAATGTTTCAATAAGTAGTCCAACTGACGTGATGATTTCTTGTACGTGAATCTTGATTCCCTCGATTGATCTTTGTTGATCATCGAGTGTTTCTTCAGCCTTTTGAAGACGAGAGTTTGTAGCTGTCACCAATTTTGTCATAATCTCTTCGAGGTTTGATTCCCTTTCCTGTGGATAAGGTTGTTGAAAATTTGGAGGAAAATCCTATCTTTGATCATTCCACGAGATGTCGAGATGGTACCCCCATCCTGTATTATAAGTGTCACTATAAAATTTATTTTTACATCTAGAGTAGTTCCCTATATAGTGGACTTGTTCGTTTTTCATACCGTATCCGTAGGGTGGGTATTCAGGATTTGCCACGCTTCTCAGATTCGAGTTATATTGCATTTCTGGGTGTACCTGCGAGAGATTATTCAAACCATCAATCTTTTTGTTCATTATTTCGAACTGATTAGATAACCTGGTGACCACGTCGAGGTTGAAGACACTAGTTGATTCAGTAGGAATTATCCCCATGCCTTGCCACCGATAATTATTCAAAGGTCGCCTTTGAATAACTAGAATTATCTATAAAATAAAAGAAAAGTTAGCAAAGTAAAATTAATAATAATGGCTAAAGTAATAAAAATAGAGCTTTCGTAATATTTTAGAGTTCCCCAGCAACGGCGCCAAAAACTTTGATCGCTGCAAAATAGTCTAGTTTTAATATTTATAAAAGAGCGATCGAACTCAGAGATCGATCATGACAACGATAGAGGCAAGCGCACCTATCGAACAAAGAGTATAGCTCGTGCAAGAATATCTTTATCGAACCCAAGGAACCTAAAAGTACTATTACTCACTTTCTTTCTATTATTTAGCCTAAAATATGGAGTGATTGGTTTATTAAACAAATGAAATAATTAAACTAATTACAAAGACAAAAGAAATGAAACTTTGGAAAAAGACTTTGAAGAAAACTCAATTGATAAAGATGATACCTTTGGGAAGATTCCACCTATGACTTCACTTATTATCTAACTTCCAATTCATATGATTTCTTTTACTTAGCTTGATCCGTGAGACTCCCTAACCTATATTAAACCTTCTCTCGAAGTGAATAACATCTAACTTTAGGTTAATTAGTGGAACTCTTGTTCTCTTATAATAACCCCCTAAGGAAGCAGTAAATCGATCAATGGACTCCCATATTAGGTTTCACCCTAATCCGGCAAAATCTCGTAACCCTATCTCTAGGCGCCCGATCAACTCCGCTTAATTATGCTAGATCTACTCTTAGGCAGGGTCTATTCCTCCTCCACCTAAGCACATTAGATAAATTTAAGCAACATAATTAAGAACAAACTAAGTATTTATCATATAAACCTAAAGAATTAAATAACAAAATCCATCATAGGTTTCATCCCCTTCAGGTATCTGAGGGGTTTAGTTCATGATTAAACAAGAAAACATCTCAAGAGAGAAGATAAAACAAAACATAGAAAATCCTTAAAACCTGTTGAAGGAATTGAAGAGGAGATCCTCCGTCTTGAGTAGAATTCCGGCCCTTCGAGATAGATCAATTGGCTATCTTCGGGTAATTCCCTAAACGAGTAAAGCTCTGGCAGAAAACTCTGCTAAAACCTGACGCCTTGAATTGCTGCCTTGGATTGTTTATATATACGTTTGGGATGCTTTACTTCGCTCCTAAGTACTCGTAATTCGGGTATAATTCGTCCTAAGTGTTTGAGTGGACTTAGGATTGCGTTTCTTGGGCTCCAAGCATCCAATTCTTAGTGAAATTGCTCTTTTCTGCGGCAGGGGCACGACCTTGACACGCCCGTGTAAATCGTGGTCTAGCCCATGTCTCCATCCTGTCGATTTAGGCACGGCTATGATACGCCCGTGCAATATATGGGTAGAGGCCGTGTCTCGATTCTGCCATTTTAGAAACGGCCGTGTAGATCAATAGGCACGCCCGTGCATGGACTTTATCGGTGGGAAAAATGGCCGTGTGAATTTGGGTAAGGCCGTGGTCTAGATGACTATCGAGGCACGACCGTGTGGCATGAAGTCCAGGCCGTGCTAACTTCTTGGGTCGGCCCACTTTGGTTCGTTTTAAGCCCGTTTTGCGTTCTTTTTATCCTTGGGTGCTTTCCTGATTATAAGACATGAAAAGAAAGGATTAAGAGCACCTTTTTACATAAATTAAGGATAAATTCATCCAAAAGCATACTAAATGTGGGATTAAAATATGTTACTTTTACGGTTTATCAATACACATGTTAGTAACTTATAAACCAATCAAACATATCTATACATCTATTTCACTCATATTCAATGAACAAAACATCAAACCACTTTCATAAGGCATATAGAAAATGGTCAAAAACACTTATATAAACATACCAATGCCATCACACACCACAATAAACCAAAAAAAATTTAAGATTCACATTAATAAACACATCTCATACTTCAATTGATACAAAACATATCCACAATGCTTATAATATATATATACCAAAACCTTATTTACATGCCACTTATAACCAGGCCAAAATGGACAATTAGTTATTGACTAAGTTGTCAAATAGTGTGATCTCCAAAAGCAATCCAATCGACAGCTCGAGTCCAATGGTTTACAAGGAAGAAAAACCAACACGGGTAAGCTTATGTAAAGCTTAGTAAGTTCATAATAAACTTAAACTTTAAATTACCGTAAAGGATGTAATTTTAAACATTTTACAAGATAATTCAATATCATGGTCATGAGTTCATTAATTACCTATACACATCACAAGTCTTATAAGGTTAGTGAGTTCAGTATATAAAACATATAACTTTATCATGCTATCAAACATATACATAAAAACACATTTGGTACATAAACTAACCATCACATGTTCATTTAATAACTCACATTTCATTTCAAGAATTCATATCCAATGTCCCAATTCATACATATATATTTTCATATAACCATTTCATGTAATCATTTTATATAACTAATTCATATATCCATTTCATCTAAACATTTCATTTTACTATTTCATTTACATATATATACACATAATCATTCTATATATCACATTTCATTTCAATACTTCATATAAATTTCTCCATTCAATGTCTAATTCCATATAACCGTTTCGTGTATTTCGTTTCATTTTATACATTTAACACCCCATGAACCAAATGAAATAATATCAGATATGCGAGAACAATGCTCGCACAAAGTGTGCCTATAACTCTAATTATAATTGTTTCTGAAAATGCTTACACAAGCTGTGAAATAGGCCTTCTGATCTACCATAATTCAGAGTAGCAGATTAAACTAATTTTCACACTTTAGAAGCTTGAAAACAAGTATTGTCATTAGGTTTTAACTATGTTTTAATATTAAAATGTGCAAATTAAATCTTTTATTGACCATAGGGGCTGATTGAGGACTAAAGGTGAGCTAACGAACTTTGTAAGTGTGCAGGATACCATTAGAAGGCGAACTAAACTGATACTGGTTAGTATGTCGCAACACGGAGGTTTCGATATCGCAACACGGAGGGTTTGATGTTGCAACATAGGGAGCATAATGGAGAAATTTCGAGACTACCTTTGATGCTGCGACACAGCCTAAAGGTGTCATGACATACCCTAAAACATCCTTAAGTATAGTATACTGACTTCTATGTCGCGACACTGGTCCTGATGTCTCGCAACATCGATTTTGGATGAGAATGCATACGAGTCAGGGGGCATTTTGGTCCACACAATCTAGCTTAAAGCTCGGGGATGTCAGCTAACCTAGATTTAAGAACGAAGACTGCCTCAAATCTATAAATAGGCTCATTTGTCACATGTTATGGACATGAATTACTTGGCTTAGAACCCCTCTTTTAATTTCAGCTTATTTTTTTCTCTTTTCTTAGGTTTTAGATTTATTTTCAGTTTGTTCTTTGTTTTATTTCGGGAGATTTGACTTGTGGATACAATTAAACCTTGTGGATTCACTTTTATTCATAATACAAATCAGGCTTTTTCTTAAACCCTATATTTTTTTATTCAATTATCATGTTCATATTTTATATCGATTCTATATTATTTATGAAAGCCGTGAGGAACTAATCCTTCTATGGGGGATTAGTGAGTGGAGGTATGATCTATTAACTGTTTTGTAGGGTTACTCAATGGATTAGTTATTTGGGAAAGGAAGACCTTAAACCCTAGGCTTGACAACCCTAGGAAGTCATCAATGTGAGAATTAGCACAAAATTTGTATGGCCTATTCGTGAACACCTTCACCCCAAACTGGTTTGGACTGTGAGGTCAGGAGATAAGTAGTCTTTGTTGACTCGTTATTCTGATGGACGTTGGAGATCCTGTTAGGATATTGACGAGGAACCCGAAACGACAATTGATGAAGATTGTCAAAGCGAGCTAATCACCCATAATCAGATTTGATTAATTTCAATTTTCAATTTCTTGTCACTTATTTATTTGTTATGTTTTTATTATTATTATAAAATCCTAAAAATCTCTTTTATTTATATTTGCGTAATATAATTTATTTCAAGTACTAATTAGATCTTTTGGTTCTTAAGTTGAAATTGATCTAGTACTAGCCTCCTTTGGGTACGATCCTCGGAGTACTCACCTACTCCGTTGTAACTATATTACAACCTGACCCATATACTTACAAATGCCACCTCACTTCTATATATGTATTTTGCTGCAGTATTCACACTATGGACATTAGTACGTCCGGAGGCGGTCACCTGCTCACACGAGCTGTGGGTCAGAATGTTAAGCTACACGATGCTACTCACACGAGCTGTGGAGAATTTGCAACAAATGCGGACCCTAGCCATCGGTAGGACATCCAAGACTAGCATCCGAATTGTAATAACCCTAATGACATGTCATTTGTATCCTAAGCATTCACAAAGTTCATATGGGCCAATATCCAATACAATTTGTTTAACGTTCTTCATTTTGTACCATTACAAGAACGTATCCATATAGTTTCCATTTACGATCATAATCAATAACTTAGCTACCATGGTAATTCAAATAATTTGATTAACTACTATACATCAATTAATCCAATTAATCACTTATCACTTATCACACAAATGAACTTAAACACAACATATATAGATAATTATTAAATCACAAAAAAACAACTAATTAGTTAAACCAATTTACGAACTTACCAAAATACCATAACTACCGACACCTTGGCAATGACTACTAGATGACCTTGTTTCTTTCCCGCGATTACTAATCACCATTTTACACTTTTATCCTAAACTTTTACTTTTTATTCAATTTAATCTCTAAACTCGAAACTTTCAATTCAATCATAAATTAATCCAAACAAGGCTAACCGAATTTTCTATAATTCCCAAACAACCCATATTCGTCATATTTTTACATGAATTTCATAGAACTTCACTATTTTAGCAATTTAGTCCTTTAACTTAAAATTTAACTAAAATCACTTTACAAAATTGTCCTATTACTATCAAGTTTATAAATTTATCATAAAACTTTAAAAGCATCACCAATTCATCAATGATATAATTTAAAATATTTAACAGTTTTATGGATTAGTCCTTAAATTAACTAAATTAAAATATAGCGATCTAAAAAATATAAAAAATACTAAAAACAGATAATAAATAGTTACCATGCAAAAGAAACTTGTGAAGGCCAAAGCTTTGGTTTCAAGACAACGGTGATTTCGGTGTTCTTCAAAAGAATGAAGATGATGATGAAGTTAAAATGGATTTTACTTTTGTTTATTTTATTTTCTTTTATTATAAAATATGTTTCTCTTTTAATTAAATAAATCTTCAACATATAAAATACTTAGAAACAACCCACTAACCGTCCAATCTATTTTAATATGGCCTAATTGTAACATAAGACCTTCCAACTATGATTTTATGACTATTAAGCATGTATAAACTAATAGTGATTAATTTTAATAATTTTTACGATTTAATCTTTTTTCATAATTAACTATTTAAACATTAAAATTTTCAGACTAAACTTCAATATACTTATATAATTGTTTCGTAAATATTTAGATTAAATATTTACGGATCGCTTATAAAAACAAGATCCCAATATCTTGTTTTTAAAACTACTTGACTTTAGGGACAAACCACTTGTACTTAAATATTCATTCAATTAACGAAAATTATCAAATTAAAATTTATTATAATACTATTTGACTCGTAAATATTAAATAATAATATTTACAAACTCACTTGTTGGATTTGTGATTCAAATCACGCTTTTCAATACCATTAACTTAGGCTTTTTTATTAATCTTAATTAATTAACCTTAATCACAATTAATTAAAATTAGTAGATATTAAAATTATTCTCCATTAATTGATGAAACAAAATGATTTATTTACAATTTGGAGCCTTTAGCTATTTAAAAATTGTAGCGATAAAATTTTATATAATTAAGCAATCAATAGATAAAATTGAAGGACCAAACTCTAATATTCTTTAATACCAACACAGTAAATATTTATATTTAATACTTCTGGACTCGATTTACGAAAATAGGGTTCCAAAACCGTCTTTTCTGACACCACTGAAAATCAAGTTGTTACATGAATGATCATTTTGTTCCTTCATCTAACATATAAGCACCAATTTGTCCATTCTTTTAGGCATAAAAACTAAAATGAAATCCTAAATAAAGGGATTGCTATAATTTTTTTATCGATAATAGGTATAATACTACTACACTATTAGAGGGCGTTTGGTGCTTTCCTATATTATGATTCTAATGAAATGTGATTTCTTGGAATGTAATTTATGAGAATGTCAATGCCAAGAAAATTACTTTACAATGTTTGGTATACATCAAGAAGGTATTAATTAAAATCTTGAGAAAGTTACATTAACATGTTTGGTACACTCAACACTTTCCACAAATATTAATGTATTTTATTTTCAATAATTTTATTATTAACAAATATTCAATTAAATATTTAATAATATTTTTAAATAATTTTATCATTAACAAATATTTAAATCAATCCACAAAGTAGGATTTTCTCATGTTTTAGTTGAATCTGTTACATGAATCAATTTGAAAAATAACTTATGTATTAATTCAAGATTGTGAAGATGTAAATTTTGTAAATTTCTATTCATTACATTATAAGTATAAATTTCAGTAGATTCATATTTGTGTATATGACTTGAAAATATCTTAATATTAAAATTTGATATAGATGAAAAATATATTCTAAAAGATATTTATAACCGAAGAAATACAATCATTTGGAATCTTAATTTTAAGCACAAATAAAATGTTACATTTCATTTGAGAAAGAAACTTTCTCACCAATCATTAAGGAAACTGTTTTCCATTGTTTATGGAAGGTAACTCCCAAGGAAATGTTACAGTAAGCTAACTTTTACCTAATCATATTCCATCATACTGTGATAATATAAAATTAGGAAATAGGAATACTACCTCATTCTTTTTTCATATACATCTTTCGTTTATTTTGTATAATAACTGGGTTATTTTATTGTGGGATAAATTTTAAAATTATATATAAAAAATTGTAATAGAGTTAACATTTATAATTATAATTTAATTTCAAATAAAATTTTAAAAATATTATTTAGGTTAAATAAGAAATATTTTTAAAATAATAAATATTAATTCTGTTTCAATTTGAACTTATTTAATTCTTTTTAACTGTATAATAATTAAATTTATCTATTTAATACTTTTAAATTTATTTTGTTAATTAGGAATGAAATCTCTTTATGAAAAAAGTTAAATCTAAATTTAACATGCAGAGATAAGTTAAAATACAAATCATTGTTGATCGTCAAAGGGACCATTATGTTGGACCCCTTTAGGATAAGTAAGATTTTGGATATTTTTGGTTAGTTGAGAAGGCGGTGTTGCGCAGTCTTGTCGTATTGGCAGTAGCTAACCTGGCGACAGCAACTCGGCAGTCATTTTCCTCAAACATTTCACTTTTCCATTAAAGCCGCGGGATTTCATTAGACTGTGGTTTTACAGCTAGCTATTTTTTATATATGATCCGTACGCCAACAACTGTCTACAACCAAGCTGAAGGGAACAGAGCAGCTTCCTTGGTCTCTTCCATTGCCATTTTTTCTTTACTATAAAATGCCCAGCTCTACCATTCCTATCAATCACATAAATTCTATGTTTTATCTCTGCTCTGCAAAATTATCAAAATACAAAATGATCAGTTTTTCGAGTTTCAAGTTTACCTTGCTTCTGCCTCTTATGGTTGGCTGTCTTATGGCAGCATCAGCGAGCAACTTCAACAATGATTTTGACATCACATGGGGAGACGGGCGTGGTAAGATTGTCAACAATGGAGAGGTCCTCACTCTCTCCCTCGATAAATCTTCTGGTTCTGGTTTCCAGTCTAAGAATGAGTATCTCTTCGGCAAGATTGATATGCAGCTCAAGCTTGTCCCTGGAAACTCTGCTGGCACTGTCACTGCCTACTATGTAAGTTATTCCACTTCTCTTTTTTATCAGGTCATAATAGACGGCTGTGGCTTATAGTATGTGTACAGTATACTTATCTTCACTGTCTGGATTTGCAGCTATCTTCGAAAGGATCAACATGGGATGAAATTGATTTCGAGTTCCTTGGAAATCTAAGTGGTGACCCTTACATTCTTCACACAAATGTGTTCAGTCAAGGCAAGGGTAACAGAGAGCAACAATTCTATCTCTGGTTTGACCCAACTGCAGATTTCCACACTTATTCCATCCTCTGGAACCCCCAAAGTATCATGTGAGTGTTCATGAAGTTGCCATGTAGTAAAACCAAATTAACTAAAAATGTTACGTTAGTACAAACTAACGCTATTAGTATGGAGGGATCTAACTTAATTGATGGAATACAAATTTAAGAGCCAATTAGTTCCAAAAAAATTTAAGAACCAACTAGGTACAAATGGATAAATTCAGGGGCCAGATTATATATTATCCTCTCTCTTTTTTTTCGTTTTCAAATTGATTGGTTGACGGAGTATTTGATATTGTTATGTTCCAGATTCTCTGTGGACGGTACACCCATTAGAGAGTTCAAGAACATGGAGTCAATTGGTGTCCCATTTCCTAAAAATCAGCCGATGAGAATTTACTCTAGCTTGTGGAATGCTGATGACTGGGCTACAAGGGGTGGTCTGGTTAAGACTGACTGGATCCAAGCTCCTTTCACTGCCTCTTACAGGAACTTCAATGCAGATGCCTGTGTTTGGTCCAATGGAGCCTCTTCCTGCAAATCGACTGCTACATCAACAAACAGTGCATGGTTCTCTCAAGAGATGGATTCCGCAAAGAAGCAAAGGTTGCAATGGGTGCAGAAGAGCTACATGATCTACAACTACTGCAATGACGATAACAGATTTCCTCAAGGTCTACCTCCTGAGTGCAGTATGTCTTAAAAGACTTGAGCCGATTAGAGAAACTTGTTTTTTGAGATTGATATTCAATATTCTTTCATTTTATTTTCTTTATTCAAACCACATTGCCCATTCTTTTCATCTTTTGAAAATTCTCATCACTTTGTATGTGGTAAGTTATTATGAAAAGATACGAAAATTTAAGAGGAATTTAATTTCCTTGAAAAAAAATGGCGTTGCATGGTGTTCGTGGTAATTACGAATAAATACTTTTTTTTTAATTTATGGAAAAGGATATATTTTTCAATTATTTACCGAAATAGATTATTTTCTTCGAAAACGCGTCTATATCAGCGCGAAGTCAGGGGATGCATTAGGAAAACGCGTTCCTGAGAAAGTATTTTTGTCACATCAGCAGAAAACGCTTCTTTGAGGGCGCGTTTTATTGATGTGGCAAAAACGCTCCCCTAAGAATGCGTTTTAGCCCATATTTTTTTTCAAAAAAAATATTCTCGAATTAAATTTTAATAAAATTTTATTTTTTAGATATTACAAAAATAGATCAATTTTTTTAAAAATTTACGAGAATAAACCTTTATAAAAGCTTAAAGTGACAACACTATTTTTTTAAGGTGTCACCAATTAATATGGAAATATAATTTACAAAACAAATCTTTATATAGACCCAAAGTCTCATTTCGCTTGTTTTCTTGAGTAATGTGGGATGTGAGATATGTGTATATATAGACTCATGAATAGGTTTGTAACTTGTTTCTAAACAATTTGGGATTCTTCCCTCTTTTAACTAACAACATGATATTAAAGGCTACACTATATTTGATATTTCTTTACTTAGAGTTTAAATTTTTTACAAAAGTTAACATTTGTTACATTATAAATAAAACTTTTAAACTCTTATAAGTAAAAAAATATAAAATATAAAATGAGTATGGTAAAATATTAAAAATAAATATTTAAAAATTACTAATAGTCGAGTGATCATTTTGTAAGTTTTTATAATTCGATAGCTAAAAATATAGTTAAGTGACTATTAATGTAATTTAATCTAAATATAAAATATAAAAATAATTATTATATTTTATGTATATTATATATTTCTATAAAAAACTTATTTAACATAATTATATACTATGTTTAAATAGATTATCTATCTAGTCAAAATATATCCTAAATAAATTTATCGGTATTCATTAGGTGATGAAAATTAAATTAAAATTAGAATTAAAAATTAATTAGTATAGTAAAATATTAAAATAAATAAATATTTAAAAAGATATAACAATTTTTAAAATTACAAAAAAGTACTATTTGAGTACCAAATACTCACCATTTATTTATTAATCAAACATTCATAATATAAAATAAAATAAATAAAAAATTAAAAGTATAACTTCTAAATTTAAATAATAGAAAATTATTTTAAAATTAGAATTACATTGATATTGACTTCAAACATTTAAAATTGAATAGAAGATTATTGCATGTACAAGTTTCATATGTGCAATTTGTTCTCTTTTTTTTTAATAGTTCTTTTGTATATGTTAACAATTCTAAAATGTAACAATATTAAAGATTTCAAAAGATAATTTTATAATATGAGAAAATGTTAACAAAATAAAAAATAGAAATTGTTTTGTAAAAAATATCAAATATAGTGTAGCATTTAATCTCATGTTATTAGTTAAAAGAAGAAAGAATCCCACATTGTTTAGGAATAAGCTCCAAACTTATTCATGAGTCTATATATACACATATCTCACATCCCACATTGAATAAGAAAACAAGGGAAATGAGACTTTGGGTTTATATAAATATTTGCTTTATAAGTTATATTTCCATATTAATTGGTGATACCTTAAAAAAAATAGTGTTGTCACTTGAGCCTTTATAAAGGTTTATTCTCGTAAAATTTAAAAAAAATCGGTCTATTTTTATAATATATAAAAAATGACCTTTTTTGAAAATTTAATTCGAGAATAATTTTTTTGGAAAAAAACACGGGCTAAAACGCGTCCCTGAGGGAGCGTTTTTGCCACATCAGCAAAGTGAGCCCTCAGGGAAGCGTTTTCATTGATGTGGCAAAACGCCCCTCGTGGATGCGTTCTCTTCGATCTCGACTTCAGACCGACGTGAACTCGTTTTCGGAAAAATGACCCATTCCAGTAAATAATTGGAAAACATGTCTTTTTCCGTAAAGTTCCTAGCTTATTACATATGAAATTATTTATTCCATACAACCTTCTAGAGCTGATCGTGGCTGGGCCGGGTCGGGCCAGACTTCAACATTTTTAGGCCCAAGCACGGCTCAAAAAATAGGTTTAAAATTTTATCTAAGTCCGATCTAAATTATAGAAGCCCAACTCAAGTCCAACCCGACTTGACCCATATGAAATTTTTTAGATTATTTTATTATATATACAACAAATTTTAAAATATATAATATATCAAATACACTTAAAAACATTAAAGTAAATATTAAAACAACAAACAAATTGAGAATACATTAAAAATTATTTATAATAAAATAGTTGTAATTAAAATAGTAGTAAAATTAACAATAAAACATAAATTTTATAATATCTAAATAATATTAAAAAAAGCGAAACAATTTTAAAAATGCACAAAAAACAACACCCAAACAGCAAAAAAAAAGCAAAAATAATAGTACAAATAACAAAAACAACAGCAAAAATAACAACCAAAACAACAGAAAAATAACAGCACCAAAACACTATGAACAACAAGATAATTTTTATTAAAAAAATAATTAATTTATTTGGGTCGGGCCCTAACTAAAAAATTTTTACCAAAGGCTTGACCCGTTTAAAAACGAATCTCATTTTTTATTTAAATATATTTTTTAAATTTATATTTTTATTCAAATTCTCTTATTTTTTAAACGAATCTTTGACCCAAGCTAAATAACCCGACCCATTATCAGGTCAACAATCATCTAGAAAAATGTTCCGTACTCAAAAGTTAATTTTCTGCCAATCGGAAGTTCGTTCAATTTGTGCTTTCTTGTTGATTTTTTTACCTATTGTTTGAGTGCTTTTCTTTTTTTCCTTAAAAGAATTCTTTTTCGCTATTAACCATCATCAATACAAAATTTTTATCATCCGTTTTTTATTATTAATGTCTAGGGTTGAGTATTCAATTGAGTTGAGTCAAAAAATTTCGAATTAGTCGAGTTGATGAATCCTATTTTAACAACCGAACTCAATTCGAATTTTTTTCGAATCGAATCTAATCGAGTCAAAAAATTTTGAGTCGAGTTAACGAATCCTATTATTTATACTCAATGTTGCATCTACATGAACCGATTATTTAACTAGTAAACGAAGTATAAAATTATTTAACTATTTTACCTTTTAACTTAATGAGTAAACATTTATGAAAACAATGTAGTTTTGCCTGTTAACTTAATAGTTTTGACTTTTAATTTTAGAAAAAGTAAATATGTATCAAAATTGTGTAGTTTTACCTTTTCTTATTCGGATTTTCGGATAACTCAAATTGTATAATTCATATTCGAGTTAAACTAAAAACTTAATTTTTTATTCGAGTTGATCCAAATAACTTGATTAACTTAAATAAGTCGAACTATTTAATTCAAAATTTAAAAATTTTATCAAATTTTTCGAATCAAATCAAAATTTACTCACCCCTATTAATGTCATTATAATTAAAATTTATATCATTATTCTCATTAATTGTTAATTTTATAATTTTTATTTTTGAAACACTATGAATAATTGTGAAAGAATTTTAACACTTTTAAAATTTTGACTCTAAATTTTTTTTTCTAAATTTCTCTCAACTTGTTTTCTTTTTAACCTTATCGTCAGCTACATTTTCTTTTCTCTACCTAACCAACTGTTACGTTCAGTGGTATTGGATATGCTTTAATCTTCCTTTCCACCTTCTTTCGAATATCTTAATTATTTGCAATGCTTCCTCTCTACAACAAAAAACCGTCCACATTTTTCATTGGTTAAAGATAACTATTAGCTTTAAGTTCGATTGTAAGATTCGTGCTTCGTAAAATTAATGTGAAATATAGATTGCAACTTCTTAGTAAAAATCTAACCTTATATGTTCGCATTGTAGAAAGATATCAAGGTTGAGTGGCAGATGGCGGGGGGCAAGCCGCCCGCGGGGGAGAGGAGGGTGGGTTTCAACTTTCAACACAAAACCTTAGCATATATAGTTGATATCGCTAGCACAGTGACTATAAAAGTTTTTGATTCTCTAAACATAACTATTTGAATAAGCATTTTCTTCTTTTTTCGATTTTTTTTTATTTTTTAAAAAAAATTAAATTTGTTTTGTATTTCTAATTATTTTAGATTTTTCATTGAAATTTATTGTTTTTATTTTTGAAGAGTTTTTTTTCACAATTTTAGTTATGATCTGTTGAAATTTTTACAATTTTTAAATTATTTTTAATATGACATATAAGATTAAAATAATGTCATATCAAGAATAAAGGTTGAGGCCAATTTGTCTCAAATAAAAGAATAAGGCCAAGTTAAATAAAAGTGTACAAGTCGAACGCTAGATTTGTAATTATGTCTTATATATAAAACACCAATATAAGCATTTAATAGCACCATTTGAACCAGGAGAGTATCATGCTCCTTCATCTAATATACAACAATCAATTTGTCTATTTTTTAGTAAGGGAATCAAAATGCAATTTGGGGAATAGTATAGTGATTGTTATGGTACTTTGACCACCTTGTTGGGGTCAAACAAGGGAAGTGTAACAGCCTTCACCCACCTCGACGTCAGGTATGGATGGGAGATGCTACTAGAGCACCTACGAACAAGGAATCATAGAATTGTTTAAGAGTTTAAACTTTAAAACATTTTTATAAGATAACTAAAACAAGTTTAAGGCAATTAAAAGACTTTATAAACAACCTAAAATAATTTAAAAGTGGTTTGAGGGGTGATCGGAACCCAAAATTGACCTCAGAAGGTCAAAACAACTTAAAACAGTGCAGTGTCCTAGACTAGGCACTGGGATATTGGTACAAGTGGGGAGTTAAACCAATACAACTCCCTGACACTGTAGTATTTTTCTCACTACACTTGCAACGATACCACAGGGCCTTGTATCACTACAAAGGATTCTCTGGACCAAAATTTAAGCCTGAGTCATTTATATCGATACTTGTGAGCTTAGTATCAAAACTTTGACACATGAGACTCGGAAGTCAATTTTAAAACACCACAAACAACCACCAATACACCTTCAAACATGATATTTTTAAAACATGCTTAAAGATTGTCCAAAAACATGCAAAGTTTCATCATAAAACATGCTCAAACTTACATCACATTCACAAAATCATTGAGATGCTATTGGAAACATATTAAGCTTCATGAATTCATTTAAAACAAGTTAATTCTTTATCCAATCATTTTCCATGTAAAAAAGGATGAAAATACATGCATATTAGATATTCATGTAACACCTTTAACCCTTCTCTGTCATGGATTAAGGTTACGAGCATTACTGTACAATCAGAAAATTTATATTTAATTTCATTCAATATCATAAACATAACTTAAACCATTCATTGATACACACATTGTCCCTAAATTGAGCCCTCGAGGCCTTAAAAATACTTTAGAAACAAATCGGGACCAATTTGAAATCATTTGGAAAGTTTAGGAAATAATTACAAAAATTTTGATACAGGGGTCACACGACCGTGTGGCCAGGCCATGTGCCTCACACGGCTCAGGCACATGTCCTTGTGTCAGGCCGTGTAACAATCGAAATAGAGACACGCGACGTGCCCCTACCATTGTCCTTGTCCGTGTAACATTCGAACTATAGACACATGGCCGTGTCTCTGCCCGTATAACTCACTGAGTAGGGTCACATGGTCATGTCGCACGCCCGTGTGCCAGGACATGTATGTAACACCCCTAACCTGTATCCGTCACCGGAATATGGTTATAGAGTATTATCAAAATTTACAGACTAATTACAGATAAATCGGATCAAAATACTATTCATAACTAACTTCAACCATAATGACTCTTAAATGTGCCTTTGAGGCCCAATATGAACATTGGAATCGAATCGGGATTAAATCGGAATCTCCAAGAAATTTTTGTGACATTATAAAATTTTTCTTATGGACAGAACCCATACGCCTGTGTGGTTTAGGGACACGCCCATGTGGTCAGGCTGTGTGATCACACATGTTCGTGTCCTTAACCCGCGTAACTCTCTGACTTATAAGGCATGGAGAAATTGAAGTCACACGGCCAAGTTACATGCTCGTGTGCTAGGCCGTGTGGTTAATTTAATTTTTTTACATTTTAGGTGCAATTTTCACGCAGCCAAATCACATGGGCGTGTCCAAGGCTGTGTCACTCACACGGCTAAGACACACGCCCGTGTCTCTGCCCGTGTACTCAATTTTGAGCATTCTGTTTCTCATTTTTAAGGTGCAGGGGACACACGACCAAAACACATGCCCATATGCCAGGTCGTGCACGCCCATGTGTCTACCCGTGTGGACGAAAATAAGCCATTTTAAAGCCACTTTTCTCACCCTTTTTATATTCAACCTGCATATAATATTTACATATACCAATACACTCCAATTCAACAACCAATTCAAGTTATTAATTCATATTTCAAGCCAAATTTATAACCACACTACTCAAATTGCATAAACATACTATAGTAATTCTGTTCATTGATTACTAAACTACTACTAATTATAAATTCACATACACATTCATATATACATAAGATTTTCACAACCATATTTCAAGTATAACTATTTTCAATCCTATACATGCCATATAAATCATAGGTCGTAATACAAAAATCTACCGATGATGATCTGGATAATGTAATTTGAATGTGTTGATCCGATCCTCCGATATCACGATAATTTACAAAGAACATTAAACACACACGAGTAAGCTCATAGAAGCTTAGTAAGTTCGTTGGCTTTAAACATAAATCTTGCCAACATACTTTAACTATTTATATATTTACGTAAATTATTCATTTCACATTCCCTGCCAATCAAAACTTAAATAGATAAATTCACTTATTTGAGCTCAATAATAATAACTTAATTCTTCCACAATACTTTCATTTAACACTTACCAATTCTTGCTGATCAAAGAACGTCTTACAGATTTGAGTACATCGTAACCAGAAGCCGGAAGGCTACATTGAAGTACATAAGTGCTAAATTGAAACCCATAAGGGTTGATCGGAAGCTCATAAGAACTGAACGGAAACCTGTAAGGGTTAAACTGAAGCTTAAAAGAGCTGAACTGAAACCTAGAAGGGTTAAACTGAAACTCATATGAGTTAACTAAAGTTCATGAGAGCTAAACTGAAAGAAAACACGGAAGTTCACAACAGATGCTGTATCACGGTTTACTTGGGTAAATTATTATCAATTCTTTCATTGCGCTGAACGAATGTACTCAATTCCCGCGTTCCGATCACATCGAACATTCACTTCAATTTTCATAACTTTAGCATTTTTTTATTTTCAACAATGAACATAAAAAAAATTCACAATACCAACCATCAATTTAATATATAAACATTAAAATTTAACCACATGAACTTACCTAGACTAGTTTGTAAAATTTGATGTAGTTCACGAACTATTCTGATAATTTCCCTTTTCCTCGATTTTCTTTAGATTCTTGATCTATAATATAAAATTATTCATTCATTAGCACACATATTTCAGCATCATTTCAAATCACAATTCATGCCCTTCAATTTTCAAAATTATACTTTTACCCTAAATTTTATAGTTTTTACAATTTAGTCCTTGTTCAATTCACCTATCAATTGAGATAATTTTCTCAACTAAAACTTTATCTAATCATTTTAAAATAATACCCAACCTTCTATATTCATAATTTCAATAAAAACCCTAATTCTTAACTTTTCACAATTAGATCCTAAAATCAATTTCAATTGAAATCACCTAATAAAATCATCACATAACAAAATTAAAGCTTCAAATACATGTTTACTCATCATAAACTTCCATCAATTATCCATGGCAGCTTTCAAAATCATTCATAGAATAAAAAACTAATGAATTCAATAGTTGGACATAATTGTAAAAGTAACAAAAACATAAAAATTGTAAAGAAAAAGAAAGAATTGAACTCACATGGTGAAAAAAATATGAAAAACCAGCTTGTTTCAGACCTCCTATTGCGTTTTGGCTGATCAATTATGAAGAGGTCTCTAGATTTTTCAATTTAGTCTTTGTTTTATTTAGTTAATTTGCAAAATTTCCAATTTTGCCCTTATTTCACATTATTTTCTTACTTATTTCTTTGTCCCTACCGTCCAGCCCATTTAAATTGAGTCTAATTTCCTTTTAAATCCTTCCTCATTAGACCCTTAAGCTATTTAATCACTTTTGCAAGTTTTGCCCCTTTTACAATTTAGTCTTCTTTTTATTAATTAACTATCAAAACGTTAAAATTTTTTGACGAAATCTTAATGCCAACTCAATGACACTCCATAAATATTTATAAAAATATTTATGGCTTAGTATATAGATTTGAGGTCTCGATACCTCATGTTTGACCCATTTGACCTAATAAATTCTTTTAATTCACATAATTCTCTAATTCAAAAAAAATTTCTAAATTCACACTAGACTTGTTAACATTAATTTACTAAATTTTTAAACTCACTCGTCGGATTTAGTGATCTCGAATCACTGTTCCCGACATCACTGAAATTTAGGCTGTTACAGTGTAACTCTCGAAGTAGCCCCACACGTCCGTGTACTTGGCCAAAAAGTAGCAATATTGACTTGTTTTAAAACAGTTTTAACATGATTGAAAATGTTTAACTCAATTGTGACCATTTTAACTTGATTTTATCATTTTGCCAAATTTTGTCTACTTTAACTTTTATTCATAACACTTTAATTTGTTATATCAAAACATATTATCAAATAAAGCTTAGTTTAACACTACTACTATGAAGTCGTTAATTAATGAATATGATCGGGTTTCAAGTCAGTGGGTTAATTTCGACAAGTCTTTTATTTATTTTAGCAATAATGTGACTAGCGATTTAAAGGAGTGAGTTGGAAATGTGCTAAGTGTTCGTATTTCCAATAATCCAAAAAAAATACTTAGGTCTCCCTACTATGATCGGTGATGGAAGAATAAGGTTTTTTTTTTTGGTTTTAAAGAACGATTTCAAAAAAGAATTGATGGGTGGGGCATGCGGTACTTATCTATAGGAGGCAAAGCGGTATTTATCAAATTGATATTACAAGCTATTCTTGTTTTTACTATGTAGTGTTTCTTGTAACCAATTTTATTATGTTGGGATTTGAAGTGCATAATTAGTGAGTTTTGGTGGCGCAACAACAAAACAACCAAAGGGATACATTGGTGTTAGTGGTAGAGGCTTTGTCAACCTAAGACTAAGGATAAATTAGGCTTTTGCAACTTAGCCAAATTTAATATTTCTCTTTTAGAAAAGCAAGGGTGGCGCATATTGTCGAATCCTATCTGCCTACTTGTTCGCGTATTAAAAGTAAGATATTATCCGAATGGTGAGTTTATGAGTTCTCGGTTTGGAGCATACCTTACTTATACCTAGTAAGCATCTTGAGTGTACGGGGCTTGCTGGAGCAAGGGTTAGGATGGCGAGTTGGTAATTGCTTTGCAATCAATATTTGGAAAGACTCTTGGCTGATGGGTCCTGGACAAGGAAGGGTTAATGTTTAGAATATTGACGTGAATTTCACTACGATTTCGGATATTATAGATCCCATTACTTATACATAGAAATCAAATATGATTTTGTCGTTATTTGGTGAAGATCAAGCAAACCGCATTATGAGAATTCAACTTTCTAAGTCAGTGTAGGAAGATGTGCTTGTTTGGCTAAGGGATAATACATATTCTTATACAACAATGGTTATAAACTCTTTACTACAGGAGGTTCGGATCCTATGACTAATTTAACAATAGATAAAATTGGCCTAATAAAACGCTTCTATAGCTTGTTATGGAATCTAATCATACCAACCAAGATCAAAATCACAAATTGGCTATTTTCCTTCTTTGTGTAACCTACAGATTCAGAAGCTAACTAGACAACCTCTTTGTCCCATTTATCGTGCAGACACAAAATCTGTAGAACTGTAATGCCCCGAATTTTTGGGCCTAGAAGAATTGGGCTTTGTGCTTTGGGTCTCAAAAAATTTTTTTTAGTGAGCAAGAAAATGACAAATGACATGTTGGCTTTAAGGGTTTAATAAACTTGGAGTGTCTAGGGGTATTGGAGAAGTCCTGGGTTCGAACTTTAAGGAGAAGGAATTTTTAATTAATTATTAAAGGAACCAGGGCGGTGAATAGTTGGGCTTTTAAATAACAATAGGGAAAAATGGCATAAAAGAGTCTTGTGGTGGAGTCGCTAAGTGACGCCACTTAGGGTATAGGAAGGTGGAGTTATGGGATACCAAGGAAATCCTAGGTTCGAATCCTAGCTTAGTATTTTTTAGGAGTTTAATTTTGGCCTTCTAGAAGGTTGGAAGTGGTGTGATGATGGACTCTAAGGAGAGCCATCAGAAGAGAAAATTTAGGAAAAGGATTGGGGAATTATCAGGAGAAAAACGAGGAGATGAGATGGGGAAGAGTTGGAGCCAATTGGGACTTTGGGGGGTAGGCAGAGTTTCAGTTTTGTGTATAAATAGGGGGTGCCGAATTCCCTCTGTGATATTTCGGCAATTGGAATTCCCTTTGTGCTATTTTGGCAACTATAGTGCACTGCCGAATTCTCTTTCACTTTTTCTGTTCTAAACCTCGCCTCTTCCTTATGTGTTTTCTTTTCTTCTCTCCTAAAGTCTTAAATCGAATATAATTCTCTTCTTTCTCCATTTCTTGTGCTGTCCCGCATTCATCTTAATTGTTGGGGACTGAATATTCGTGACTTCAAAAGCCGAAAACTTTTGCTCTTGGAGCCGATTTCTTCATCGCCCCAAACCTTGTGCCGAATACTCTAGTGACCAAATCTCTATCGTGCTGTCATCATTCCTTTGATTTTTGGTGGATCGAATCTTGGAAAAATCAGAATCAAGCTTGGATCTACAAGTCTCTGCCGAAAAGCTATCCATACGTTTCGACTTTTGGGTAAGTGTTCTTGATTTTGGGATAAGTTGGTCGAATAGTCTATAGTAAGGGAAAGGGTTACTTAAGTGGATACAAGTCACCTATTATTTTGTCTTTAACAACTAAGATTGATGCAGATCTAGGGGATATTCGTGAGTAGTAGCTAAAGAAGGGCTATTAGGACTGGTGGCACACGGTAAGGTTATGGTAAGGCTTCGTTTTTGGTAAATATTGTGGTTAAGTATTTGATTGATTGGAGGTTGGTATTAGTTGTAGGTTCAAGGCTAAGGGTAGTGTAACACGTCTCATTTACCAGGTGTGTACATACACTTCACACACGACAAATCGGCAAAAGTCGAAATCTCAAACAATCAGAATGTTGGAAAGCTGAAAGGTTAGCGTCGGCAACCACACGAGGTGCGAACATTCGTGTGGGAACACCGATACGACTACCGGGACCAAGAGAGCCACTGTTTGGCCAACCGGGCCAAAAGGGGCTAAATGGGCCTGTTGGGCCCAAATTGGCATGATTTGATATGTGAAATTGAATGATGGATTGATGTGGATGGTCGTATGATTTGATTATGATCGGGTCTAATGGGCTACATATACATGATTGGGCTTAATGGGCTATATGGACATGATTGGGCTTAGTGGGCCTTATGGGATTTTAGAAATGCATGCTAGGGTTTTAATGGACTCTAGGCTTAGTTCTGATGAATTATTAAACAACATAAAACTTAATTTAATAATCAAACATGTCTATAGGCAAGTCGCTAGGGTAGAGTGTGGCAATGGACATACGCATGTCCAGTATTGGATTTAGGAAGGGCTTGGTACTTAAACGGTTCTAGTGATCCACCTCCTCTTATTTGGAATCCTACCTGGTGCGTAATGTCTGTTCACTTTAGCCGTGAGGACTTGTTGACGGGCCAAGGTTCGTAATTAAGACCCATATTGTTAAGAATTACTGAAATACCCTTATAGGGTAGAATTACCGAAATACCATTGATTTGTGAAATGACTAAAATACCACTATGTGTTGATTGTAAGATTTATGGATGTTACATGTACATTTGCTGCATTCATATGATATTCTGTTTAGGATGCATATGGGTGGAAATTATGGAACGGAGGAAGTATATGAGGATCGCATGGTTGCTTGACAACTGTAGATCCATCGATTGCTTTTTAAGTCCATTATATGATCAGTAGCTTTGCTGCAACGTTAGGTAGTACATCAATCGGGCTACCCTTGATGTGTATCGTATGGGTGGGTTGATTTAGAAATCCCCACAGATGTGTTTCGGTAGGATGGAGATTATATGTACCGGATGGATTATTTGGGGAGGGTTTGCACTGCATTGCATGTATGATATTACTATGTTAATAATATGATATGTATGCTATTTGTTTTGACGAGGGTCGTACACACTGAGTTTTCGAAAACTTACTCCCTCTTTCATTTTTTTCAAGTGACCCTCAATAGGCGGTTCGACAGATGGAGGGACTCAGAGGTGGCCAACTAGCAAGACGATTAGACCTTTTTTTCTTAAATATCTAAATTCTAGATTTTAAGTGATTTATTTTAAGTTATTTTATTTTGGATTGTAATAATGCTTTCCCTCTAGTTATTATTCCGTTACTTCCACTATGCATTGTGATTTTAAAACGGAACTTGGATTTATTTCTTTTAAGCATACTTTAAGTTTTTAAAAATAATTATGTTTTAAGAACGAGCTTCTACTGTTAAAGGAAATTTTCTTTTTCATAGTAACACAGAAATGGTTTTTGGATACACCTCGTTTTGAAAGCAAAACTGAATTTTACTTAACTTTTCTTTAGAAGGGTTTTCAATGAAAACAAGGTTTTTGCAAAAACACTTAAATGTGACATGCCGGATTCGGGCCTAACTTCTAGGCCGGGTTTGGGGTGTTACATGAACATTTGGCAAGGGATCGCTCCTTCATTAAACATTTCTTTAACACATTAGGAATGGTTTATTTGTTGCATTTTGATGAACACAACTAGAAGCTTTGGGTAGCCTCGTTGTTCCTGCAAAACAGTTTAACAAAGTGCAAGTCTTTAACTGTCGCTTGGTGGTCATTGTGGTTTTATAGAAATAATCCATACCATGAAGGTGTGCAACAGAGTGTACAAGGGGTTGTTACTTTTGTTAAGGCATATATTGGTGAGATCAATGCCTTAGATACACCTAGCAAACCAATGACAGTGATGGGAGAAGACCGATGGGTGCCTCTTACGGGGGAATTGTGAAGGTTAATTTCGGTATTGCGTTTATGAAAGACATATATAAATATGTTTATGGGATATTAATTATAAACAAAGAAGGGTTAATCATGGTAGCTTGTACTCACCTGAACAATCATGTAGCAAATTCTTTCATGGCGGAAGCTCATGCATGTGAACAAGTAATATATTTTACGATGGATCTGGGTTTCAAGAATGTAATTGTTGAGGGGGATTCTTTACCCATCATTAAGAAGCTTCAATCTTCTATGGAAGACAAATCAATAGTTAGTGTTATTGTAAACGAGATTAAGGCAAAAAGTAATTAGTTTGAGAAATTAACTTTTCGATTTGTGCCACGTCGCCTTAAGAACACTGCACATGTGCTCAATGGTTTAGGCCAGTCATTTTCTTATTCCATGTACTAGTGTCACGGACTGTAGTTCAAAGCCCGTGACCGTTGCACCAAATACATCCGATAGAGGTCTATTGTGTAGATGGGGATCATTTAGCCCGTAAGAACTAGCCCGATTTGGTAACATGTTGGAGAAGCCTGTTAGGTTGAAGCCTAGTTAGCCCAATAATGAAGATATGAAAACTTAGGCTATTTTGGTAACTAATCTTAGAAGATTGATAGAATCATATCTTGTAAAGATTAGATTAGGCTTGATAAGGTATACCTTGTAAATCCCTAAAATCAAGGGATATAGTTAATCTCGTTCGTCGATGTAAATGTATCTTGACCGTCGATTTTAAGGGTGCTCAACTATAAATAGAGAGCCTCCCCCTCATTTGTCTACACTTCATTCATTGTTTCATTATTATTTGTAAATAAGAGAATATAGAGAGCATTTACTCAAACACCTTGTGTGCGTTTTTTCTGTTGTTATTTTATTGCTTCTTTTGGAATAAATCGCTTCCGCTATGCAAATTGGTGCCTTGGAGGAGTTCTTAAAGAATCCTCACTTGAGTAAAGGCTAACTTAGGTGAGTTTGGACGAATGGGTCGCCTAAAGCTGCATAGATCGTGAGATGAAAGATCTAGCCCCTTGATAAGTAGTATCCAAGCTATTGGTTCGAAGGCAACGTTGGGATGTCGAAATAAGAGTTCGAACAAAAGTAGGTCAAAATTTTTTTGAGGGAGACGCTGACGACAGTAGAGGAACGTGTGGGTAAACTCGATGGATCTATGGAGGACGTAAAGGAGGCACTCGATGGGGTCGATGATCGCATAGGCAACTGGAAGGAGCAGTCCAGAGATTATGTAAAGATGTCTCTTAATTCTACCATAGATAAGGTAAATGAGTTGTTTAATTCACATAAGGATAAGCTGTCGAAGAGGAACGATGTTCTCGAAGCCATGATGATAGCTTTGAAGAAGGAAACAATGGCCACAACGATGGCTTTGAGCACAAGAATAGAAAAGCTCGAGGTAGAGCTGGCCTTGTGTCGAGCAGCCGTGGGAGAAGGAGTGTCAAGTGCAACACTTTGTAACAAGGATGTCCTGGAGCCAAAAGAGTTTGTTGGGACAATGTTTGCATGTGATTGGGATAATTTCTTGTGGAGGATAGAAAACTACTTCCATGCCAAATGCATCGTAGATGATGCGGTTAAGATAAACACTGCTTTAATGTTTCTTACTGATATTGCACTTTTATGGTGGCAAGGTAGGACTACAGATAAAAGGCAAGATGAGATTGGGACGTTTCTAGAGTTCCAATATGAGTTGAAGGGACAGTTTTACCCATAATTTGTCGAGGAAGAAGCTCAGGCAAAGTTGTAAGGGATAACGCAACAGGGCACAGTGGGGGAGTATGTTCTAGAGTTCAAGGAACTCATGCTCCAAGTTTTAGTTGTAACCAAGAAAGAAGCATTGCTTGCTTTTCAGAATGGATTGAAGCTTTGGGTCAGACAGGAGGTGGAACAAAGAGGTGTCCAAAAGCTGTCAGAAGCCATGACGGTAGCGAAATTCGTGGTCAAGCTTGGTTTAGGGAAAGACAAACTTGGGTCTTCCAAGTCCGAGGAAAGGGGCGTACTTGAAAAGGATCATAAGGAAGATAATGATGGCAATAGCATCGGCAACAATTGTGGTAATGGAAAACCACAAGTTAGGAAGAAGAAACCCAATAGGAAAAGAGACAAGTTGAAATCCTTTCTCTGTAACGGTTCACACATATTGAAGAAATGTTTGAAGAAATCTACGCTTAAGGAAAAGCCGGTAGGTAAGGCCTTGGTACTTGGTTCTAGTGCAAGGGTGTCGAAGCCAAGGAGGTCGAAAGTGAGAAGAAGCCAGTGGAGTGCTTCTTATGTCATGGTTCGCATAGGTTGCGGAAGTGCCCGAGAAAGTCTGTCATCGAAGGGGACGATGGGGAAGACAAGGAGCCCAAGAAGCTTGGTTCGAGCAAGGGAAAAGCCAAAGCCAAGACGACAAAGAGGAGCAAGAAGAAACGAGTAAAGTGATTCTTGTGGTGTGGTCCGCATGAGTTGCAGAACTGTCTAAAGTAAGCCGTAGTCAAAGGAAAGACAATGTCTGAGCTTGGTGAGTTATCGGAGGGGCTTCCGCCTAAGGAAGATATGAGTTTGTCATCAAACTTAGGGGAAAAAGTTTCAATGAAAACAGTGAAGTTGGGACCAATGAGGCTCAATTTGAGTGAAGCGTCGAGTTGGACGAGTCATCGACAAGGCTTCCACCTATGGGAGAGGTGGGTGTTGCATCGGACTTCAAGGAAAAAGAAGTTATGCAAGTTGGACTGTTGACCAGAGTAAATTTAATGAGTAAAACGGTTCGAGTTAAGAAGCAATGTAAGCCGAGGCAAAAGTCCCGAAGGAAGGGAAAAGCTAAGGCATCGAGACAGGATCGAGGCGAATCAAGTCAGCGCCATTCGAAAGTCGCAACGACGGCATTGCGAGAATGGGTGAGGGAGAATGTCACGGGCCGCAGTTCAAAGCCCATGACTATCGCACCAAATGCATCTAATGGAGGTCTATTGTGTAGATGGAGATCATTTGGCCCGCAAGAACTGGCCCGATTCGGTAACCTATTGGAGAAGCCTGTCAGATTGAAGCCTGATTGGCCCAATAATGAAGATATGGCAACTTAGGCTATTTTGGTAACTAATCTTAGAAGATTGATTGTAACACCCCTACCCCGTGTCCGTTGTCAGATTAGGGTTAGGAGCATTTCCAGACAATTCAAAAAGCATTTATAGAAATTTCATACTATTAATCATCATTCTCAAACATAATGTCCTATAAATGAGTCTTTGAGAACAATAACATGCTTATAATTTGGGTCGGAACTAAACCGAAACACATACGAGATTTCATGAAAATTTAAAACATTTCTAAACTACAGGGGAGACATGTCCGTGGAAGGAAACCGTGTGCCCTCCACGACTGATAGACACCCCCATGTGTCTTCCCCGTGGTGATATACTGACTTATCCTCCACGGCCTCTAATCACGCCTATGTACTGAGGCCGTGCACTCTTATACCACATATCGACTTCCTCACCACTACCACTAAGCACGCCGAAAAGTTATGGCCGTGTGACATTATAGCCATTTATAAGGCCAAAATGCCACCCAAAAGGGTCAATCCTACAAGCAAAATATATCATCTCATTTCATTCACATATAACCATATCATATAGCAACCAATCATATCAAAACAGCTTCACATATCACATTCTTTTAAACATGATACCAAAACATAACTAGTCAAATCACATGGCTAAGTTCACTTTACAACCCATATCAAGAACTAGCCTATACATGCCATATCTAGCCATACACATATTCAAAGTGTACCAAAATTATTTTTAGTAGTGTGATGACGATCCCTGATGGTCCCGAGCCTTCAGTAGCTTTTGACGACCTATAAAATAGAGAAAACGCATACAGAGTAAGCTTTCCAAAAGCTTAGTAAGTCATAAACAAATATACTTGACATAAGAGGCATTTATGCGAATAAATACATTAGCATATATCAATCACTTAACAAAATATCGCACATATGCTTTGATTCATATACTATTAACCACAATTTCTATCTGTGCAAATGCAAGAAATCATATAATTACGTAATTCATATAATCAAAACTTTACATATTATATCATCAATTCTGTATCCATAGCATCATAGTAAGATCGCTTAGATGCTTACCTTGTATATACAAATAGTGTATAATCAACGTACCTGAAATGGTTTTACATATATATATTTATTCTTAACTCAATTTTGCAATACGTATCACAGACTTGCCCGTTGAACCAATAGAAATCTAATAGGATGCTCAGAAAACTCGGAATTGTCTTACAAAGCCAACGTCCTAAACGGGGTCTTACATGCACTCAAATATCAATATCTCAGTCTCAGACAGATTGTTACATGAATCAATATGATGCTGATGTCCTAGACATGGTCTTACATGAAAAGCTCATATCGTTGCCAACGTCCCAGACGTGGTCTTTCATATAATCAGATAACGATGCCTACGTCCCATACGAGGTCTTACATATAATTAGATAACGATGCCTAAGTCCTGCATTTAGGTCTTACATATAATCGATAACGATGCCTCACGTCCCGCACGAGGTCTTACATATAATCGATTACGATGCCTACGCCCCGCATTTAGGTCTTACATATAATCGATAACGATGCTCACGCCCCGCATTTAGGTCTTACATATAATCGATAACGATGCCTACGCCCGCACGAGGTCTTACATATAATCGATAACGATGT
The DNA here is from genome assembly GCA_025506655.1 of Gossypium rotundifolium. Lineage (NCBI taxonomy): Eukaryota > Viridiplantae > Streptophyta > Magnoliopsida > Malvales > Malvaceae > Gossypium > Gossypium rotundifolium. The sequence continues at coordinate 124,235,998 of CP106723.1, forward strand.
TCACGCCCCGCACGAGGTTTTACATATAATCGATAATGATGCCTACGCCCGCATTTAGGTCTTACATATAATCGATAACGATGCCTACGCCCCGCATTTAGGTCTTATACGATAAAACAGAATAGATACCTTTGTATTTCTAAGTTCATACAAAACTTCTCCGACTTATCACTAGTTCGACTTTATTCTAGAATTCATATACATATCATCATAAATGCATTCATTATCATTGATAGTCATGTAAATAAACTCAAAATTCAACACAATTACTTTTATTAGCAATATGACTTACCTCGGATTCGATCTATCGAAATGGAAACGGCTACCCGATTGCTTTCGCTTTCCCGCGATCTAAATCTATTTTCCTCGGTTCTTGATCTAAACATATTCAAAATTAATCCTTTTATTCACTAATTCATCCAATTCAATCCATACACACATATTTAGGGCTATTTACAAATTAACCCGGTATTACCGGAGTTAAACATACATAAACAAGTAAGTTGGGACATAGTCCCGTGGCACAATTTAAAAATTTTCAAATTTCATCTTTACGTCCCTAATATGGCCCTACAGAACCCAAAATATAATTAGGAAGTGATTTAGGACTAAAATAGAGACTTTGGAAACTTTTTCTTGAAAATAGGAGCACATGCCCGTGTGGTTTTGGACATGCCCGTGTGGTCTACCCGTGGGAAATCACATGGCCGTGGGCAGCCCGTGGGCAGATTCTGACTTACTACACACGGCCATGGGATTAGCCCGTGGGCGATTCTTTTGATTCTGACTTTTTCCACACGGCCTGGGCACACGCCCATGTGTCTAGGCCGTGTGAAAACTGCTATTTTCACCATTTTTAGGTTATTAAAACACACCAAATACACCTAATTCATACACAATCAAAATCATCCATTGTTTAAACAAAACTTAACCATTTCATATGCATCAACTCATATCAAAATTAATACACAACCAAGCTTAGCTGAATGTATATATAAACATCATACAAACCCATACTATTCATCAATTTTTCTATTTAGTCCCTCAATTTACCATTTTCTCTATTTAGCCCTATTTAGCTAAATTTATCAAAACTTCAAGAACAAAACATGTTCATAAAGCTCAAATCTTTCATTTAACACCATAAAGCACCATAAAACTCAACATATCATCAATGACACATTTCATGAACAACATCAATTCATCAAATTGAGACATGAGCTTGATAGTATACTTAACAACAATCTCAAAAACATAAAAATTATCAAAATTCAAAACCAAAACATACCTTAACTATGCTTAATGAATGCCAAAACCTAGCTCAACATTTCTTCTTTTTCTTTCTTCTAATTTTCGGTGATAGATGGATGAATAAAAATCCACTATCAACCTTATTTGTTTTATTAACTAATATCTCAACTATTCAATTACCCATTTACCCACTTAATAATCATAAAAGACAAATATAAATCCTGGTTATCATGACATTCCACCATCCACTAACTAAATAGTGGTTTAATTACCACTTAAGGCCACTACTTTTAAAAGCCACAACACTTAAGTACTTTAACAAATAGCAAGCACCTTTCACACTCAATGCAATTTCATCCTTTTGTCAAATTAAACACACAAATGAATGAATTAGCTTACGAAAATTTTCCACATGCTTAGTCACATAACAACAACATAGAAAATAATATTAAAATATTATACGAACTCAAATTTGGGGTCTCGAAACCACTGTTCCGACTAGGGTATAAATCGGACTGTTACATTGATAGAATCATATCTTGTAAATATTAGATTAGATTTGATAAGGCATATCTTGTAAATCCTTAAAATCAAGGGATATAGTTAATCTCATCCGTCGATGTAAATGTATCTTGACCGTCGATTTTGGGGGAGCTCAACTATCAATAAAGAGCTTCCCCCTTATTTGTACACACTCCATTCATTGTTTCATTATTATTTGTGAATAAGAGAATATAGGGAACATTTAGGGCCTGTTCTTCTGTGCTTAAAAAAAACACTTCTGACTCCAAAAACACTTTTCGAAGAAAAGTCATGCGTAACAAGTCGCTTTTATTTGAATTTTCACTTTTCGTAAATACTTTTGAAAAGCACTTCTGAAAAGGAGAAGCTAAAATTTTTAGCTTTTTCTCTCCCAAAAGCACTTTTAGTGCTTAATTATTTTTTCACCCCTCCAATAACATAGTTCTTTCCTTTTTTTTCTTGGTGCTTAATTACAAATGTGTTAAAATCATTAATTAAAATAAAAATATTTTTAAAATACTAATTACAAATATTTAATGGTTATATTTAAATATTTAAAATGTAGTTTATATATTCTAATTAAAATTTATAAGTAATTAAAATTTATTAGTTAAAAATATTTAAAATTTATATTTCATATATTAAAATATTAACAAGTTATAGTAAAATTTTTATATTATTACTAAAATATAATAATATTAACTAATTTAAATGTATATTTGTTACTTGATAATAACATGCATAAAATGGATATTTATTTCTCAAAAGCACTTTTTGGCAGTAATACTAAACACTCAAATTTTAAACTAAACTTTTCAAAAGCACTTCTTAAAAGTACTTTTCTACGGCACTTTTCAAAAGCATTGCCAAATTAGCGCTTACTCAAACACCTTGTGTGCTTTCTTTCTATTGTTCTTTTGTTGATTCTTTTGGCATAAATCGTTTCCGCTATGTAAATTGGTGCATTAGAGAAGTTCTTAAGGAATCCTCACTTGAGTAAAGACTGACTTAGGCGAGTTTGGACAAACGGATCGCAAGACGAAAGATCTAGCCCCGTGACACTAGATGAAAGATGCCCCGATGGATATAGAAAATGTTGTGGTACTGGATCGGCGATGGGAGGATCTGCCCGGATAGTGATACTTGGCCCTAGTATTGGAGATATTATCAACTCTTGAACTCCAATTCTCTTCTCAAGGCAGTGACGGTTCTCTTTTTTTGATCAATTAAAGTAGTTATTTTTTTCTATTAGAAGAATAAAAGAGAGACGTTTTCGTTTGTTCGCTGGTGATGGAATTTAAGTGCGGATTGATAGAGGAAAAAGATGATTTTAATTTTGTTTAAGTTTTGAGAATTGCTTTTACGTTTCAATTTTGTTTTAATGGTTTCTGTCGGTTTATTTTACCGTTTTTCGATGAACATGTCAAATTGTTTAATTTCTCTTTCCTCGAATGAAATAATATAGTCAGCCTACTCAAAAAAAGAAGAAGAAAAGCTTGCAAAATACTCTGAATTTATATAAAAATAAATTAAGAGAAAATCTAGTCATATCATTTTACGAATGTTGAAACTTAAATGTAGACGTTGAGCTTTAGCTTTTATTAAAACTGTTTAGGCTTCGTTGGGAAAGCATATCTCGATGAGAGTGATTGACACGCGCCATAAGGGATGTAAATCTAACATTCTACGAAGGCGATAATCATTCCGCTCTTTTCGCAATGGTACTTATGTAAATAACATATAATCCAATGGCTGCTCCGTAAATAAAACATTCAACACCCAGTTATTACGTAAGGACATTTTAGGAACCCAAAAGTACAAGGAACAAGGAACGGTTATCAAAACAAAGACCGAATCATAAGAAGGCCACATATCGTATTGAAGACTGGCAGTTTTTGAGAGGCTCGAAAAAGGCTTGCATTTACTATCAATGTTTTCGTTCTTAGAGGATTGAGAACTATTGAAAGGAGTACAGCTAAATTACAACTAGCATTTGACACGTCAACACGGTTACAATTTGAGCAACCACGCTTTAGCAACCACGCTTTAAGTGCTATGCTTCCTAATTGTACTCCGCCTAGATGATTCGAAATCGGAGATAAATCAACCTGTTGGCTGCATGCAATAACAAGGTAAGTTGTAAGTGTTAAAAAAGATAATATTGTTTGAAGTAGTAATTACAAGAATGGACATGTATAATATAAAAAATTATAATTTAAAACTTTTTATTTATTTTTAAACATTGATAATATATATATATATATTTAAATTTAATAGTATTAAAAACAATATCTTTATTTCTTATTCGGATCGTGAATATTTTAGTTTAATATGAAGATATATATTTATAATCTATAATCTTTTAACAATATATATATATATATATATATATATATATATAGTTTCTAAACCTAATATATAATCACAACATGGTTTTTATAAGGCGAATTTAGGGCGGCCTAAAATCTGTCAAATTTCTTTTAAGGCTCTTTGAATTTTAAATTTTTTATTTTAATATTAAAATTTAGTGTTAAAAGAAAATTGGTTTCGCTCCTAATTTTATAAAAATTCTCACTATATTTTCTAAATAGTAAAACTTATTAAAATAAATTTATTATAATTGAAATATGTTATATATTTTAAGAGAGAGACTAGGAGAAGTGGAGGAAATCAAATTACAAACATATTCTTCTAAATATATACATTTGTCTAAAACAGTATCTTCGAGTCAAATTACATCAACTCAATAAGGATCTAAATGATACTAGAAATTCTATTAAATGTGTATGTACGTGAAAATCACAAATTTAAAATAAAATATATTTTTAAAAATATTATACAATAAATAATAAAATGTATGTTTTGAAACTTATTAATAATAACACATGAAATATGTATGTCGTTAAAATGAAAAAAATTAGATTAAAATTGTTTATCATGATGTTGTCATTAATCTTAAGTCGGTGTTGAGTTAATTTGTCACACCAACTCAATTAAATACATTAATGTATGTATACAATTAATGGATGTAATAAAGTGGGCATTATAAAATTGAAATGTATAAAAATATTAAAATTAGTTGAGTGGTAAATTAAAGGTTTTACTAATATAATTAGTTTGAGTTCGATCTCATCTAAGGCATACTTTTATTGGTTTTTAAAATAAAAGGATTAAATTACTCTCGAACAATATTACTTATTTTAATTATGGAAAAATATTTTGTAAATTTCTAATAGAGATGGTAACTTGATTGAGAGTGACACCAACTCAATAAAACACTTAATAAATAATATAAATTATAAAATACACATATAAAAATAACTAAAATATAATATAATAAAATATTATAAAATATAAAAAATATATTTAATAAATCAAAATTCATATAATATAAAATATTATTGTAAGACCCAAAATTTTGCACGGGGCCCAATACCAATCAGCAAACAGACCCTAAGTTTTAGCCCAAAAACTTAACAAAAACAGATTAAAAGAGAACCCTAGCAATTGCTCTTTGCGCTGTCAACGGAATTCCAAAGTTGCACGTCTTGTGTCCCCGAGTCCACGCCTTCACACCTCCGATGGTGCACCTACAAAATAGGAAGCAGTACAACACGGAAAGGGGGATTGTAGTCAGATTTTATTCTATTTTTAGGGGGTTTTTCAAGCTATAAAAGCGAAATACATGATGTAAAATGGATCTTCTTCTTTTTTTCGACAACGATTCAGATATAAAAACAGAGGCAATACACTATCTTTTGTTAAAACTACAGAATCAAAGAAAAACCCGGAGAAGGTTTCTTTTTTTTCCTTTTTAATACCGTATCGGTTTGGCTCTTCTTTATTTTTTTTTTGTTTTTCATCGTTTTTAAAATACAAAGTTTAAGCATAAAAAAGAGGATTGAAAAGGGGACTCACTGGGCTCCCTTAACCGCCGTCGTCGATGCGCGCATGAGGGGAGCTCCTGGTCTTGTTTCGAAACAGCAGAAGGGAATCAAAGCAAAGGGGTTGAAACCCCAATAAATGATAAAAGGGGGGTTCTGTTTGGTTTTAGAATGTTGAAACAGAAGAGAAAATGAAAGAACTTTCTTTCTTTCTGAAATCAAATGGGAGTTGGAAAGCAAAAGGGGTTTTAAACCCTATATTAAAACGGTGCCGTGTGTTCATAAGGGGGGGCTCCGCCTAAAATGGGTAATTTACGCACTAGGTCCTCCCCGTTGTGCCCTTGTTTTGATTACATCCCCCCGCAGTTTTCCTTATTATTTTAAATTTGCCCCATATTTTAGTTTTGAATTCAATTTTGTCTTCTTTTGATTTTTTTTTTTGTGTGATTTTTCTTATGTTCTTTTATTCTACCATTTTTTTATTTTTAGATTTTTTTATTTTATTTCTATTTATTATTTTTATCATTTGCTTATTATTATTATCTATTATTATTATTATTTATTATTATTATTAGTTCTAATATTGTTACTATTATATTATTAATACTGCTTTCATTTTACTATTTTTTAATATCATTTTCATTTATATTATTTTTACTACCACTTTTCTTATTTTTATAATTATTAGTTTTTTTTGTCAAGAGCGTTATTATTATTATTATGCTTACTATTAGTACTCCTATTTTTACACATATATTATTATCTATAATTATTATATTGTCATTATTTCATTATTGCTATTCATTTACAAAATTATTATTATTATATTCATTATCATTTTATTACCGTTATTTATATGTATACATATTAGTATATTAGTGTTATATTTGTTATTATTATTAGTACTCTTATTACTTTTATTATTTACATTGTTATTTTAGTATTCCTATTATTTTCATTCTTGCCAATATTATTTTGTGATTTTCTTTTTTATTATTAGTTTACATATATATTATTATTATACTATATTTATTATTACTATATCTATCGTTACATTTTTTATTACTAATAATTTTTATTTTACTTTTATTATACTTATTGTCATTATATTTATTATCATATTTATTAGTGTTTTTATTATCATTATTATTTTCATTACTACCACTATTATTTTTTTCCATATGTATATATTATTATTATATTTATTATTATTATTATTATTGTTTGTTTTATTGATCACATATTTTTATTTATAATATTATCATTTATTTTCCTTTCCTCCTTTCAGTATCTACTATTATTATCCCTTGTTATTATTGCATTTACATTTCAACATTTTTATTTTTGTTTTTATTCCAAAATTCATAAAAGGGTTTCACAAAGGTAATATTTCAGATTCTGAACTTCGGAAATCGTGCCCAATCGTGGTTGGGTTTCGATTTTTATTCGTCTAGATCACTAAATATCCTTTAAAGATTTTGATCATGTTTTTGAAAATAAAGGCAATGTTTCGTGTTTGGAAGTTCGAGGGATTCATGCCCAATCGTGCTGGGTTTCGATTTTCCGTTCGTCTAAACAACTAAATATCCTTCAAAGATTCTTTTATCGTGTTTCTTAAATAAAGGCAATATTTCATGATTGGAAATTCAAGGAATCGTGCCCAATCGTGCTGGGTTTCAGTTTTTGGTTTGGCCAAATAGTGAAATACCCTTTTAAAATTGCAAGACAAGAATGTTGGAAATCATGAAATGATCTTGGTATCGATAGTTTGAAACATCGTGTCCTATCGTGCTAGACGTGGTATTTCAACTTTTCGGAACAAGAGAGTTTTGATATCCAATGTGAGTTATCCAAACATTTTTTAAAGATTCATATTTTAAAATCTTTTCTAATTTTCGACATTAAGGACATTAATCAATCAATAAGGTACCAATTTTGGGCGTTGCGAGGGTGCTAATCCTTCCTCGTACGTAACCGACTCCCGAGCCCATTTTCTTAAAATTCGTAGACCAAAATTATTTTCTAAAGTGGCCCAATCACATTTCAAAAAAGATTGGTGGCGACTTCATTTTCCTTTTTAAAGTCGGCCCGTTTTCCAAACAAAAAAAGGGTTCCGACAGCTTGGCGACTCTACTGGGGACCAATAAGAAAGTCAAGCCGTAAAATTGGTTGATTAATGTCCTTTTTATCGAAAATAAATTTTTTGATTTCGTTTTTCATTTGCATGAGTCTGTGTCGCGTCATATATCTGCTTTGGTTTGAGACACATAGAATATTTTTGCATTCATATTGTATGACCGTTGTGGTCACACCCTTAAGTGGGAGCAAAAATCTATGCCTTCGTGAGGTTTTCACCTCCGCATGGGCTAGGGGACTACTTCCGGGATACATCCGTACCTATGGTTCCGTGAGGTTTTCACCTCCGCATGGCCATAGGGAAATGTATTCCCCTGAACTGAACTCAATCAGTATGAGCCTATAATGGGTGAGGATTGAGGAATCTACTGGTTCAGGTACCCTTTTTTAGAACTAAACCGCATATAGTGAACCTTAAGAGCCCACCTTAGGTAGGGCCATGCTAAACCTTAGTGGCTACCTATATAGTGGTTTGACATTTTTCACTTGCTTTGGTTACTTTTAAGTGATACTAACTTGTTTCATTTTGGTCATATTTGCATGTCATTTCATACTTAAAAGGCGTCGATTCCTGTTTTAATTACTAAGTTAGAATGCTTGTTATGGAGAACGGATTTCTTGATAAAGTAGAGGATAATGCGGCCGTGCGTATATGGTCAGAGAAGACACAGCTTGAGAAGGGGGATAGCCTAACCGAAGGGTACACATAAGAATTATTGGACTTCACTCGCATCAGTGTGACACAGAATGAGCTCCAAGAACTAAGAGATATATGGGCTTGTTGGGATGAAGCAACTAGGCAACTTTTCTACCTTAATTATGGTGATCTACCCTATTTACTCGATATCGGAGTGGACAAACACTTGTTTCAGGCTATGACTCAATATTAGAATCCCGCTTATAGCTGTTTTACGTTTTGAGAAGTGGACTTGGTGCCTACCATGGAGGAATATACGGCTTTGCTTCGCAGTCAAAGGGCTCGGGTCGATAAAATTTACTTTAGGGCCGCTAATGCACCGACTTTTGTAAAGAAGCTGATGAATATCACTGGGATGAGCGAACAGTGGGTCATGGCACGAATTCAGTAGAAGGGTGAAGGGAAATGCATTCCTTGGGTAAGCTTGAGAGACCTGATGGTGGCACACCCAGATGTTAAGAGGAAAGTTGACATTTTCGCCTTAAGTATCTATGGCTTGGTAATTTTTTCCAAGGCTTTGAGACATGTAGATGAAGCAGTTATTGATTTGTTCAATCGTCTTGACAAAGGGATTACGCCGGTACCGGCGATTCTTGTCAAAACGTTTAGATCTTTGAACTCGTACCGGAGAGCAGGTGAGGGAAGATTCATGGGATGCGCACAACTGCTGTTGGGGGGTTCCATAGCCATTTTTGGAAAGTAGATAGAACTTCTTGTCGGGTTTTTTTTGCGAAGTACTCCCCATTAAAGGAGTTGGCAGCCGCACCCAGGAGAGATGACATATCAGAAGAGAACTGGATCACACTTCTTCAGAATCTTCAGGAAAAAGATATGGAATGGAGAGCTCCTTGGTTCGTTCTCGATGAAATCCTCTACCGGTGTGGGAGTTATGATTGGGTTCCTCTGTTAGGGATTTGGGGAGCCGTTGGGTATGCTCCTTTGCTTGTGCTATGGCAATACCAATCGAGATAGTTTATACCGGTAATGCATGGGTTAGCTCAGTTTAAATTCTCGTATAGTGGGAATAATTATAAGAAAAAAGCTCGAGAAGTTTCTAATGCGTGAAAGCAGATTCACCAAATGAAAAGAGTTGCTATGGGTCCAATGGCAACCCTCGAATATAATACATGGCGAGCAGGAGAGTAAACGATAATATCCCCGGGCTGACACAAGATGCTGCTCGATTGATAGAGGAATACCTGCAAGTAGTCCCTTCTGAGTTGGAGATCATGAAGCAGGACTTTGAAAGTAAAAATTCAGAGTTAGGAAAAAAGATAGAACAATTGGAAGAGGAAAAAATGAATTTGAGGTTAGATATTGATATCCGTAAATCGAGGTCGAGAAGTCGAGGAAAGGAAAAGGCAGTCAAGAAGATCCGGATAGCTTGAAGACCGACATAAGAAGTTGCATCTATCGATGAGGACTCACTGGCCGGGTAAAACCTCAAACAATGGCGTCAATAAGTTCGGAGGAGAAGACCAAAGTCGACCAAAGGAAGAAGAGATTCCATGGGGCTCAAGCACAAAAGGATGCCCTAAAAAGATCGGGTGAGAGCCAAAGCAAAAATAAGATGCTAAGAGCTCGAGTAGCAGAATTAGAGAAGGCATTGTGTCAAAGTCACAACTCTACGGTGAAGTTGGAATCAAGCCTAAGTCAGATTGAAGAGTTGAAGGGAAAGGTGGTGGAGCTCGAAACGGTGTTGCAAAACAGTGAGCTTCGGATCAAACTATTGGAGGCAGACAACCAGCGAGGGAAAGAACAACTTCAACGATCTCAGAACCAAGTCAGAGAAAGAGACTACCTTATGGGCGAAGCTGTGGCTCAGATACGAGAAGTGGCCGATCATTTACAAACTTTAGCGGTTCAGGCTGATGTGTTAAGTATATTTTATGAGTCAAAGTCAGACCAGGGTCGAGAGTTAGCTTCGCTTCTTGAGAAAGTTAAAACTTTGGGTATAAGGGCTAGGTCGTATATGTGACTCTATTTTATGTAAAGGATTTTGTTTTTTTTCAATAAGTATTCCAAAAGAAATTGAAGCAGAATCGACTCCTCTTATTTTTGCATTCATTCATTTGCATTGCATTTCATGCATTTGCATTGCATCACATCATTTGCATTAAATATCATAAGACAACCCTTTTAATTAGAGGTTATATTATAGTTATCCTAGAACACCGCTATTACACTCAGAAAAAAACGAAAGCAATGGATCAAAGGATGGAAAAGTTAGAGCAGATGCAGAAGGAAAGCAAGACCAACTACAGGAATAGTTGGCTAAGATCCAGCAGGACATGAGGGATCAGATGCTGGAGTCCCAAAGGAGTATGATGAGCCAATTAATGCATTTGTTGACTCAAGAGCAAGATAAAGGAAAGGGCCCCGTGGGCGATGTTGAAGATGAAAATAGAAATTTGGCTTGTCTTCCAAGCTTAGCCCCAAAAATTCTCAACCACAACCACCGAGAGTGTCTCACAATATCGACCAAGACCAATCGACACCCCAGCCAAGAATTTCCCCAGAGGCTCGAGCTCCAACCCGGGGGGTAACCTGACAAGGCCGATGGTCCCTGATTTCGATGATGTAGCAGAAGAGGAAAAGACGAGGGTAGAACTCCCAAAAGAGTTTGAGGATCGCTGCAAATGGTTGGAGAAGAAGTTTAAAGCATTGGAAAGTGCTGATTATCAATGCGAGGTGGATGCTAGGAAGCTGAGCCTAGTTCCAAATCTGGTACTTCCTCCGAAGTTTAAGATGGCAGAGTTTGAAAAGTACAATGGGACTAGCTGCCTTGAGGCTCATATTACCATGTTTTGTCAGAGAATGATGGGATATGTCAACAACGACCAGTTGTTGATTCACTATTTCCAGGATAGTCTGTCTGGGGCTACAGCAAAATGGTACAACCAGCTGAGTTGTACGTAAATCAAATCATGGAAGGACTTAGCACAGGCCTTCATGAAGCATTATGGCCACATAACTGATATAGCGCTTGATAGAATCACGCTGCAAAATATGGAAAAGAAGTCGGACGAGAGTTTTAGGAAATATGCCCAGAGGTGGAGGAAAGTCGCTACACAGGTCCAACCACCACTGCTGGAGAAGGAAATGACCATGCTGTTTGTTAATACCCTAAGAGCACCTTTTATCAATCATATATTGGAGAGCGCGTCCAAGAGTTTCGCGAATATAGTGATGTATGGTGAAATGATAGAGAATGCAATAAAGTGTGGGAAAATAGAAGTTGGGGAGAGTATAAAAAGATCAGCTCCCAAAAAAAGGGAGAATGAAGTGAGTAATGTAAGCTCGGGTTATCCCAGACCCATTATTGTTAATCAACCAAGAGTAACCGTGGGCCAGCAGGCCTCATCAAGATAAGAGCCCAACACGAGGTAGAAGACCGAGAAGTTTCAGTTTACTCCCATACCTATGACGATATAGGGAGCTGTATAAAACTTTGTTCGATGCGCACGCCGTAGCCCCATTCTACTTGAAGCCTTTGCAACCTCCGTATCCCAAGTGGTATGACACAAACGCTCAATGTGAATACCATGCAGATGTAGTAGGTCACTCGATAGAAAATTATACTTCATTCAAAAGGCTAGTTGAGAGACTTATCAAGGCGGGAGTGGTAAAGTTCAATGATGCTCCTGTGGGAGGAAATCCGTTACCTAATCATACGGATAAGGGGGTAAACGCGGTAGTTGAGAACAAGAGGAGAAGAACGAAGCAAAAAGTCGATGAGGTCAGAACCCCATTGAGGGAAGTTTGAAAAGCAATGCAGAAAATGGGGTTAGTTCTGCAAGGGAATGTGAACAGATTTCGAGATGCAAGGAACTACTGTGAGTTCCATGACAAGGAAGGCCATGAGATCCAGCAATGCAATGAATTCAGAACCTTAGTACAAGGGTTAATGGATAATAAAGAGCTGGAGTTCTTTGACTTTTCCAAAGAGGTGGATGTATGCGCCACAGAGGGTGGGTCTGCAGAAAGGATCCCTAAAGTCAACCACCCAATAGTGATTATCACACGGCCAAGGGTCAACGAGGTCGGAGTGGAAATAGCACCGAGGGTTGAAATTAAAAAACCCGTGACCTCTCTTTATAAGGATACACCGAAGGTCGTAATCAAAAAACCCGTAACTTCTCCTTATACGTCGAGGATTGTAATTCAGAAACCCGTGACTTTTTTTTATAAAAATGACAAGAGGGTACCTTGGAATTACAATTGCACTGTGACGGTTTCTGGGAAAGAGAATTCGGCCAGCACACCTGACCCAGAAGCTGAGTCCTCTATGATGAGAAGGGGAGAGGAGAAAATAGGACCACTGGTTAATGAACCAATAACAGAGGATGAGGCCGGGGAGTTTTTGAAGTTCCTGAAGCACAGTGAGTACAGTGTTGTGGAACAGTTACGTAAGCAGTCGGCATGCACATCGGTACTAGCCTTACTACTAAACTTAGAAGAACATCGTGGTGCGCTAATGAAAGCGTTGAACCAAATTTATGTTGCTGATGACATTTCGGTAAATAACTAGACCGTCTTGTAAATAACATAAGCACAGATAATTTCATCTCGTTCAGTAATGATGAAATACCGCCGGGGGCGTGTGATCTACTAAGGCTTTGCACATCACTACCCGATGCAAAGGGTATACACTGCCAGGGGTATTAATTGACAACGGATCGGCATTGAACGTTTTCCCCCTATCTACATTGGACAGGTTACCTGTAGACAGCTCTCACATGAAAACATGCCAAAATATAGTGAGAGCATTCATGGCACCGAGAGAAAAGTAATAGGGAGGATCGAGATACCCCTCCTGATTGGGCCAAACACGTACGAGGTAGATTTCCTCGTGATGGACATCAAGCCTTCTTATAATTGCTTATTGGGGAGGCCGTGGATCCACTCAGCGGGAGCTGTACCATCGTCATTGCACCAAAAGTTAAAATTGGTGACAGAGGGCCAGTTGATAACTATAAACGCAGAGGAGGATATCATCACGTCCGTTACTAGTAATGCACCGTACATAGAGAATGATGCGGAGGCCATAGAGTGCTCCTTCAGGTCATTAGAGTTTATAAATGCGACTTTCATCAGTGAAGGTGACAAGGTCCCGGTGCCAAAAATCTCTGAAGCCACGAGGATGGGCCTATAGCTGACGGTAGGAAAAGAAGCATTGCCTGAAAGGGGACTCCGAAAATACCTTCAGGGTCCGGTTAGAGTGCCAGGATTGGTTAACAAACATGATCGCTTTGGTCTGGGGTATATGCCAGATACCAGACAAAGAAAGGAGGAGTTAGAAAGGAAACGTGAGAGACGGAGGGCACGATTGAATGGTGCTAAGATCAAATGGGGTTCGATAACTTTTCCCCATATATCTAATACATTCGTGTCTGGAGGAATTATCCATTCAGGGTTAGAGATTGTGAATAGAGAAACGACTGAAGACATGATGAGAACTTTGAACATCAATATTGTGTCTGAAGGAAGTTCGAGGAGAGGAAACTTGGCGGGTATTCGCCCTTACGAGCCTGGAAGTGTTCTGGACAATTGGACTGGGGAAGAAATTCCTGTAGTTTTTAGGACTAAAATAGAGTAATACTCAAAACACACTTGTTGTTTCAAGCCTAGGAACAATAAGAATCTTTTGTGAAATAGGCATGTTCACGCATCGTTATTTTCAATAAAAAGTGCATTTTTTCTTCCATTCCGTGCAATTATTCTTCTACTTCTGTTCTATTACATTTATAATCATAACGCATGAATAGGTCATTCTTAAATTCATTTTCATTGAATATTCTTTCATACCTACCATAGGTCCCCAGATATCGATGTTATGAACAACGCTGTTACGGACCTAGAATTTTCTGATGAGCAAGACATGTGCCTAGAAGAACCTCAGGACTTTACAGATAACAGAGATTGTATTATATCCGCAGATCTGTTAAGGATGGTAGAGCAGGAAGAAAAGCTGATTCTGCCTCACAAAGAGACAATTGAGAATGTGACTTTTGAGGAAGGGAAAGAGGTGAAAATTGGAACCCTCATCACCAAGGAAACAAGGCAGGACCTCATTAGACTTCTCTTAGAGTTCAAAGATGTCTTAGCGTGGTCATATCAAGACATGCCTGGGTTGAGCAATCGATATTATGACAATCAGATCCCCATAAAGGAAGATTGCAAGTAGGTCCAATAGAAGCTCCGAAGGATGAGACCTGATGTTACGGTAAAAATCAGAGAGGATGTCAAGAAGTAGTTTGACGCTGGGTTCTTGCGAGTTGTGAATTACTCGGAATGGGTAGCCAACATTGTCCCTGCTCCTAAGAAAGATGGGAAAGTACAAATGGCCGACTACAGAGACCTAAACAAAGCCACCCAAAAGACAACTTCCCACCGCCTCATTGACACTTTGGTGGATAACACGGCGGGTTTTTCATTCTTCTCATTCATGGATGGTTTCTCGTGATACAATCAAATAAAGATGCATCCCGAGGACATGGTAAAGACTACCTTCATAACCTTATGGGGAACTTTTGTTACCAAGTGATGCCGCTTGGGTTAAAGAATGCGGGGCAACATATCAAAGGGCCATGGTAACCTTGTTTCACGACATGATGCACAAGGAGATTGAGGTCTACGTCGACGATATGATCATAAAGTCTCGAATGGAAGGGGAGCATGTGCAAGTTTTGATGAAACTATTTCTAAGGTTGAGGAAATTTCAGCTGAAACTCAATCCAGCCAAGTGTACTTTCGGGGATCGATCAGGGAAGCTACTTGGTTTCGTGGTCAGTGAAAAAAGAATCGAAGTAGATCCGGATAAAGTCAAGGCCGTGCAAAAGTTACCTCCGCCGCACACTCAAAAGGAAGTCCGAGGCTTTCTAGGAAGACTAAATTACATCGCCCGGTTCATCTCGCAATTGACTGAGAAGTGTGATCCTATATTTCGTCTTCTTAAGAAACACAATCCAGGCATTTGGGATGATGAATGCCACAAGGCATTTGACAAAATTAAATAGTACTTGTCTAATACTCCAGTTAATAATACCTAGTCCCGATGCACCATTGATTCTCAGATCCGACAAGATTCGATAATTCAATGGGATGTGTGCTAGGCCAACACGACGAGACAGGAAAGAAAGAGAGGGTGATATACTACCTCAGCAAGAAATTCACAGAGTGTGAAATGAGATACTCGCCAATTGAGAAATTGTGCTGTGCATTGATCTGGACAACTCGGAGGTTGAGGCAGTACATGTTGTACCACACAACCTGGTTAATCTCAAAATTGGACCCTATTAAGTACATGATGGAGTCGACCGCTTTGAATGGAAGAATGGCCCAATGGCAAATTTTGCTCTCCGAGTTTGACATAGTCTACGTGAACCAGAAGGCTGTGAAGGGGAGTGCAATAGCTGATTTTCTAGCCAGCAGGGCGCTAGACGACTACGAACCCCTGGATTTTGATTTTCCCAATGAGGACCTAATGTTTGTAGCGACAATTGAGGAAGATATCTCAGAAGATCGTCCCTGGAAGTTAAACTTTGACGGAGCATCAAATGCCATTGGAAATGGGGTTGGGGTAGTCTTGGTATCCCCAAATGAAGGACATTATCCATTCACTTGCAAGTTGGACTTCGATTGCACAAACAACATGGCAGAATACGAAGCATGTATCATGGGAATCCGAGTTGCTATAGACCGTAAAATCAAGTTGCTAGAGGTATATGGGGACTCCGCGTTGGTAATATATCAGCTCAAAGGAGAATGGGAAACAAGAGATCCCAAATTGATCAGCTACCGAAGGTTAGTTTTGGAACTAATCGAGGAGTTCGATGATATCACATTCTTTTACCTCCCGCGTGATGAAAACCGGATGGCTGACGCCTTGGCCACCCTAGCTTCTATGATTAGAGTAAACAAGCAAGAGGGTATGAAGCCCATCCAAACGAGTATTTATGAGACTCCGGCTCACTGCTGCAATATCGACGAAGAGGAGGAGAGAGATGATCATCCTTGGTATCATGATATTCTACGGTATGTGAAGAGCCGGGAATATCCTGATCAAGCAACAGGAAATGATAGGAGAACATTGAGAAGACAGACCAATGACTATATCTTAGACGGAGAGATCCTGTACAAAAAGAGGAAAGATCAGGTATTGTTAAGATGTGTTGATGCTATTGAGGCCAGAAAAATCCTGGAAGAAGTTCATGAAGGTGTCTGTGGAACACATGCCAATGGGTTTACAATAGCCAGACAAATCATGAGATTCGGGTATTACTGGTCCACGATGGAAGGAGACTGTATCTGTTATGCCAAGAAGTGCCACAAGTGCCATATTTATGGAGACAAGATCTATGTGCCTCTTTCACCTCTTCATGTTATGACTTCTCCGTGGCCTTTCTCAATGTGGGGCATGGACGTCATTGGGCCGGTCTCACCGAAAGCTTCTAATGGACATCGTTTCATCTTCGTGGTTATTGATTACTTCACCAAATGGGTAGAGGTAGCTTCATATGCCAATGTCACGAAGACGGAAGTTAACAAGTTTTTGAAGAAAGAGATCATATGTCGCTACGGTATGCCAGAAAGGATCATGTCTGACAATGCACTAAACTTGAATAATAGAGCGATAGCGAAAGTCTGCAGTCAGTTCAACATTAAGCACCATAACTCGTTGCCATATCGCCTGAAAATGAATGGAGCAATGAGGCGAATAATAAAATATCAAGAGAATTGTGGGGAAAATGGCTGAGACCTACAAGGATTGGCATGAAAAGTTACCGCTTGCCCTCTACGCCTATCGAACATCGGTTAGAACCTCTACCGGGGCAACTCTTTTCTCGTTGGTTTATGGGATGGAGGTAGTTTTGCCTATTGAAGTTGAAATCCCTTCACTCCGGGTTTTGTCAAAGCTGAAGTTGGACGAAGCAGAATGGGTTCAATCTCGATATGATCAACTGAATCTAATTGAAGAAAAGAGGCTAAGAGCCATTCGCCATGGTCAATTGTACCAGAGGCGAATGATGCGGGCTTACAATAAGAAAGTCCGCCCCAGAGTATTCCATGAAGGAGACTTGGTGTTGAAACAGATCCTCCCTATGCAAAAGGACTTCAGGGGAAAGTGGATGCCTAATTGGGAAGGACCTTATGTTGTAAAGAAGGCCTTTTCTGGAGGAGCTTTGATACTAGCCGAGATGGACGACAAAAGTCTGCCAAATCCAATTAATGCAGACTCAGTCAAGAAGTACTTCGCATAAAAAGGGGCCAAGGCGAAAACCTACAAAGGGCGTCTTGAGTTCAAAAAAAAAAAGGAGAGACCAAGGCGAAAACCCGTAAAGGGCGCTTTGAGACCAAAGGGACTTTGAGTTGAAAACCCGAAAAGGGTGGCTCAGATTATGACCAGCTCGTGATGGGGCATACAATGGTCTCGCTACGCTTGAATTAATAACGAGGAGGTATGTTACATCTTGAGGCATCGACAAAGTACTATGGATCTTCTAGACACATTTTGAACTCAGAATGGTCTTCAGGAAGTGCGTACAGAGAAGCTCAGGCTGTGATATCTGGGGCATCATTGCTATTTTTACTCATTTTTTGGACCTTAGTAGAATGTGTTTTCTTTGCTCAATCCTTTGTACTTTAGTGGAATGTGTTTTCTTTGCTCAATCCATTCTTCATGGGTTTTATCCGAAATAAATTACAGTTTTATTCATTTCTATAATCTTTTTCAAGCATTTCCCATTGAAGTAATGATTACTGAACTAATAATGCTTTTAGAAAAGAAGTTTTAAGTATTACTCTGAAAGTCTCTAAATAATACAAGAATCTAAAACAGGACAGTTATTTAGAACTAGCTAGGCTTAAAGGGTTCGAAGCACTTGAGATAAGGGTCTAAGCAGTGACGATATCTTCAGATTCTCTATTAGAAGTATCAGTTGAGCACACATCAAGGAGCACCTTAATAAACAGCAAGCAATGATAACCCAAGGGTTAAAGATGGATTATTCTCATGATATTTTGCATCCGTTCATAACATTCATAATACATATAGTTAGGAGCATTTTTCATGACATCTTAATCATTTGACATAAGGATAGACCCCATGAAATCAATTCTACAGGTAAGTTCCCTAGAGGACAATGTAGCAAAATTGATGGGAGTTACAGAAGAATGTAGATCTTATCTCTCCTGAGCGAGAGTAGAGCAGATCGAATACAGTAAGCCTTAACCCCCTAAGCAGTAGGGTAACAGGCTGAAAATAGCAGATCTTATCTCTATTGAGCAGAGAGAGTAGATCAAGAGGCGATCTTATCTTCACCGAAAGCGTGAGTGGAGCAGATCATAGCGGATCCTATCTTCACCGAAAGGTGAGTGGAGCAGATCGAAGATTCTAGCCTTATCTTATCTTATCTCACCGAAAGCGAGAGTGGAGCAGATCAAGATTATAGCCTTATCTTCACCGAACAAGAGTGGAGCAGGCTAAGGATATGAGATCTTATCTCTACCGAAAGGTGAGTAGAGCAGATCGGAAGATTATAGCCTTATCTCCACCGAGCAGGAGGAGGAGCAAAGCAAAGATAGCAGATCTTATCTTCACCGAAAGCAGAGTGGAGCAAATCAAAACTACGATCTTATCTCCACCGAAAGCGTGAGTAGAGCAGATCGAAGACTAAAGCTTTATCTCCACCGAAAGGTGAGGAACAGCTAAAGATGGCGATCTTATCTTCATCGAAAGGTGAGTGGAGCAGATCAAGACACAGATCTTATCTCTCTCGAGCAAGAGTAGGCGATCGAAAAAAAAAGATCTTATCTCTATCGAAAGGTGAGTAGAGCAGATCGAAAGTAGCAGATCTTGTCTCTACTGAGCAGGAGTGGAACAGGTCAAAAACGATGAGCCTCAATTCCCTAAGCAGTAGGGTAGCAGGACGAAAATTTTAGATCTTATCCCACTGAGTAAGAGTGGAACAGATCGAAGATGATGAGCCTTAATTCCCTAAGCAGTAGGGTTGCAGGCCGAAAATAGTAGATTTTATCCCACTGAGCAGGAGTGGAACAGATCGAAGACGATTAGTCTTAATTCCCTAAGCAGTAGGGTAACAGGCTGAAGATAGCAGATCTTATCTCCACTAAGCAAGAGTGGAGCAGATCAAAGAAATACAGATCTTATCTCTACTGAGCAGGAGTGGAGCAGATCGAGACAAAATTCCTATACCACTAAAGATGCAGTGGGTCAAAGCAATGCTACCTGAAGAAAATGAAGCATCAAGAAGTCGAGACTCAGCAGGACCGGGCAAAATTGGTCCTCTTAAAGTCTTTGCTCCATTCTCGTTACACGACAACGAGCAAAGAGGGGCAGCTATAAGGCCCAAAATTTTACTCGGGGCCCAATACCAATCAGCAAACAGACCCTAAGTTTTAGCCCAAAAACTTAACAAAAATAGATTAAAAAGAACCCTAGCAATTGCTCTTTGCGCTGTCAACGGTATTCCAAAGTTGCACGTCTTGTGTCCCCGAGTCCAACGCCTTCACGCCTTCGATGGTGCACCTACAAAATAGGAAGCAGTACAACATGGAAAGGGGGATTGTAGTCGGATTTTATTCTATTTTTAGGGGGTTTTTCAAGCTATAAAAGCGAAATACATGATGTAAAATGGATCTTCTTCTTTTTTTTCGACAACGATTCAGATATAAAAACAGAGGCAATACACTATCTTTTGTTAAAACTACAGAATCAAAGAAAAACCCGGAGAAGGTTTTTTTTTTCCTTCCTAAAACCATATCGGTTTGGCTCTTCTTGATTGTTTTTGTTTTTCATCGTTTTTAAAATACAAAGTTTAAGCATAAAAAAGGGGATCAAAAAGGGGACTCACCGGGCTCCCTTAACCGCCGTCGTCGATGCGCGCATGAGGGGAGCTCCTGGTCTTGTTTCGAAACAGCAGAAGGGAATCAAAGCAAAGGAGTTGAAACCCCAATAAATGATAAAAAGGGGGGGTTCTGTTTGGTTTTAGAATGTTGAAACAGAAGGGAAAATGAAAGAACTTTCTTTCTTTTTGAAATCAAATGGGAGTTGCAAAGTAAAAGGGGTTTTAAACCCTATATTAAAACGCACATGCAGTGTTCATAAGGGGGCTCACAAGATATACCCAAAATGGGTAATTTACGACTAGGTCCTCCCTGCATGCCTTTGTTTTGATTACATCCCCAGCTTTTCCTTATTATTTTAAATTTGCCCCATATTTTAGTTTTGAATTCAATTTTGTCCTCTTTTGATTTTTTTTGTGTGATTTTTCTTATATTCTTTTATTCTACCATTTTTTTTATTTTTAGATTTTTTTATTTTATTTCTATTTATTATTTTGATCATTTGCTTATTATTATTATCTATTATTATTTATTATTATTATTAGTTCTAATATTGCTACTATTATATTATTAATACTGCTTTCATTTTACTATTTTTTAATATCATTTTCATTTATATTATTTTTACCACCACTTTTCTTATTTTTATAATTATTAGTTTTTTTGTCAATAGCGTTATTATTATTATGCTTACTATTAGTACTCCTATTTTTACACATATATTATTATCTATAATTATTATATTGTCATTATTTCATTATTGCTATTCATTTGCAAAATTATTATTGTTATATTCATTATCATTTTATTACCATTATTTATATGTATACATATTAGTATATTAGTGTTATATTTGTTATTATTATTAGTACTCTTATTACTTTTATTATTTACATTGTTATTTTAGTATTCCTATTATTTTCATTCTTGCCAATATTATTTTGTGATTTTCTTTTTTATTATTAGTTTACATATATTATTATTATTATACTATATTTATTATTACTATATCTATCGTTACATTGTTTTATTACTAATATTTTTTATTTAATTATTGTCATTATATTTATTATCATATTTATTAGTGTTTTTATTATCATTATTATTTTCATTACTACCACTATTATTTTTTCCATATGTATATATTATTATATTTATTATTATTATTTGTTTGTTTTATTGATCACATATTTTTATTTATAATATTATCGCTTATTTTCCTTTTCTCCTTTCAGATCTACTATTATTATCCCTTGTTATTATTGCATTTACATTTCAACATTTTTATTTTTGTTTTTATTCCAAAATTCATAAAAGGGTTTCACAAAGGTAATATTTCGTATCTGGAACTTCGGGAAATCGTGCCCAATCGTGCTAGGTTTCGATTTTTCGTTCATCTAGATCACTAAATATCCTTTAAAGATTTTGATCATATTTTTGAAAATAAAGGCAATGTTTCGTGTTTGGAAGTTCGAGGGATTCGTGCCCAATCGTGCTGGGCTTCAATTTTCTGTTCGTCTAAACAACTAAATATCCTTCAAAGATTCTTTTATCGTGTTTCTTAAATAAAGGCAATATTTCATGATTGGAAATTCAAGGAATCGTGCCCAATCGTGCTGGGTTTCAATTTTTGGTTTGGCCAAATAGTGAAATATCCTTTTAAAATTGCAAGACAAGAATGTTGGAAATCATGAAATGATCTTGGTATCGATAGTTTGAAACATCGTGTCCTATCGTCTTTGGACGTGGTATTTCAACTTTTCTAACAAGAGAGTTTTGATATCCAACGTGAGTTATCCAAACATTTTTAAAGATTCATATTTTAAAATCTTTTCTAATTTTCGACATTAAGGACATTAATCAATCAATAAGGTACCAATTTTGGGCGTATGAGGTGCTAATCCTTCCTCGTATGTAATCGACTCGAGCCCGCTTTTCTTAAAATTGTGAGACCAAAATTGTTTTCTAAAGTGGCCCAATCACACTTCAAAAAGATTGGTGGCGACTTCATTTTCCTTTTAAAGTCGGCCCGCTTTTCCAAACAAAAAGGGTTCCGGCGACTTGGCAACTCCATCGGGGACCAATAAGAGAGTCAAGTAAAATTGGTTGATTAATGTCCTTTTATCAAAAATAAATTTTTGATTTCGTTTTTCATTTGCATGAGTCTGTGTCGCCATATATCTCGCTTTGGTTTGAGACACATAGAATATTTTTGCATTCATATTGCATGACCGTTGTGGTCACACCCTTAAGTGGGAGCAAAAATCTATGCCTTCGTGATTTCACCTCCGCATGGGCTAGGGGATTGCTTCTGGGATACATCCGTACCTATGGTTCCGTGAGGTTTTCACCTCCGCATGGCCATAGGGAAATGTATTCCCCTCAACTGAACTAAATTAGTATGAGCCTATAATGGGTGAGGATTGAGGAATCTGCTGGTTTAGGTACCCCTTTTTAGAACTAAACCACATATAGTGAACCTTAAGAGCCCACCTTAGGTAGGGCCATGCTAAACCTTAGTGGCTACCTATATAGCGGTTTGACATTTTTCACTTGCTTTGGTTACTTTTATGTGATACTAACTTGTTTTATTTTGGTCATATTTGCATGTCATTTCATACTTATAAGGCGCCGATTCCTGTTTTAATTACTAAGTTAGAATGCTTGTTATGGAGAACGGATTTCTTGATAAAGTAGAGGATAATGCGTCATGTCAGATATGGTCGAGAAGACACACTTGAGAAGGGGATAGCCTAACCAAGGGTACACATCGAATTATTGGACTTCACTCGCATCGCTGGTACACCAATTTTGGGCGCTATGAGGTGCTAATCCTTCCTCGTATGTGAATCGACTCGAGCCCGCTTTTCTTAAAATTGAGACCAAAATTGTTTTCTAAAGTGGCCCAATCACACTTCAAAAAAGATTGGTGGCGACTTCATTTTCCTTTTTAAAGTCGACCCGTTTTCCAAACAAAAAAAGAGTTCCGACAATTATCATATCAAAATTTATAACAATATAACACATCAAAAGCAATTACAACATAAAAAACTACATAACTATATATAAATTGGTTTTTTATCCCCTACGATCCATGGTTTGGTTGTATATATTAGTTAAAACATTTTAATATATTTGTTAATAATTTGCAACAATAATCTTTTAAAAATGTTATGATTAAAAAATAAAAACATAATAATATAAATATATAATTTGTAGAATTTTATAGTTTCTAAAATAATATAAATGTATAATAATATAAATTAAGAAAAAAAGAAATTAATATTTAAAATAAACTTGAATTAATACATAAAATAGTTTTTGTAATAATTTATATTTAAATTTATAAATAAAATTATTTTAAAATATTTTTAAAAATTATTCCATAATTTGAATTTAAAAATAGTTTTAATATGTTTTTAAAATTTTAAAATTATTTTCTCATATTTTTAGAAATAATATATAATATTTTTTAGAAAACCTTATTTCTAAATAACTCATTTTACCTTTTTTTAAATAAGCAATTTCTAATTAAAATAAAAACATTTAAAAACAATTTTCTAAAAATAATTATTAATGATAACTAAGGTTAATATATACGGAGGTATTTGAACTTGGCAACTTATATCTACTTAGTACTTAAGCTTTTTTTTTTTTTTTGGACCTAACTAGTATATGAACTAGGAAACCATAAGTTGTTGAATAAGTTCGGTTAAGAAAATAGTTATTTAGTTATAGCAGAAGTTTAAATTTTTTATTGAAATCGAGCCGTTGTGATATTTATAGCAATAAACCTAAACCATAAATATATTTGTGTTTTATACGAGGTGGACTCAAGTCGATCATGGCTTTCAATCGAACGAATGATCTGCCATAAATTGATATGGTATATTAAGTCCTTTTTACACTTAATGAGCTTGTATTTAAGCCTTTTATGGTTTTACATTGTGATTTTCAATAGTTATTAGATTTTCACCTTTGTATTCAGTTTTGCGTTTTTAATGTGCTTTGTGACCAAAATGGAAAATTCTTACCTTTCGAAATTTAACGATTAATTTTAGCTTGTGAAGGAGGTGGTTACGACAATAACATGAAAAAGTCTTGATGTTGTCCTCAAGGTCGTGACACCAGACCATTGGTGTTGCGACACTGGAGCTCTTTGTCACCCTAGGAGTTTGAATATCAAGAGCTAACACATTGCAGGTGAACTGGTGACAAAGTCACGACACTGAGAGCACAGAGTCGCGACATCGAGCGTTAAAGTCACAAGAATGTGTTGCTGAAGTCGTGACATCAAGGGCAATCACCACTGCTAAAGCATCCCAGTTGTTCAAGAAGCCAAAGTCGCGACACTGATGCCACTAGGAAAATTTGGGAGGATGTTGGCAAGGTTGCAACACCAATGTTTGGGTGTCGCGAAATCGAGGCTCGATAGGCTAAAATCCGCAAAGGCATTCTTCAATCAAAATAGGTTGTTTTAATTGTTAAGAAGGGGGGAATTTTGTTCATTCTAGGTCAAATGTATTAACACTATAAATAAAACTATAAACATGTTTTAGGGAGCGCGTGGGTTCGAGTGTCTTGAAGCGCATTATCCTTCTATTTAAGGGTTAGTGAAGGGCTATAGGTAGTTTTAGGCATTGTATCAAAAATAACAGATATCATAAGAACCTATAATGAGATTAATGTTAAAAAAATGTTTTAGGGAGCTTGGGATTTAGGTTAATTTTATTTAGTGGCTACTACAACTTTTCCTTTTATTTTTCTGCACTGTCTTTCCCAACTCAAATTGTTGCTTTCGTTTTTACTGTCAACTTTAATCAATTTTTCGTTAGTTTTGCTTCCAAATTTACAAGTGAATAATCAAAACCAAGGGATCTTGCGTTACACTCCATCTCAACAATCAAAATCAAGGACTTCATAAAAAAATATATGAGCAATTTCTAAACTCTTTTATCTTAATACTGTTGATTATTTAAATGAATATGAAAATTATTGGCCTTTTTTTGTTTAAGATGAGAGTGAACTAATTTCCTTAAGTAGTTGGTTAATTGAACTGTTGAACAATTATTATAAGGATTCAAGACTATTTAATAATTTATACTAAATTAAATAGACGAAGAAACTTGGAATTGAAAACTCTAGGTGAAACATAGATAAATGAGACCGAAAAGAGACCTTATCGAGTAAGAAATCAATTGGACGCATTTAGTCTAAGCTAGATCGAGAGATTAATTGGACTAAATTGTAAATTTGGTAAATTATTAACCAAGAGGTATTAATTAATCCAATTAGAAAATTATTCCTTCCAATCCCATAATCCGAGAATTAATTTTCAACACGGAAATTGATCAACTATTGCTTTTTTCTTTGATTATTTTATTATAAATTTTGGAATTTTAACAATTAAGTCTCAGAGTTATCATTATAGATTAAAACCTTCAAACTTTGATTTGTTGTATTATAGTTTGTTAGATTTAACTATTTAGACTTTCTCTTTTGCATGTTTGTTACTTTTAATTCAATATTATCAACTTATCTCTTGTGGGTTTGATCCTCAGAATACTCCATAATTGTTCCATTGTACACTTTATAAATATTACAACTTGACTTATTGCACTTGAAGTACACCGCATGTTTTAGTCATTGTTTGCAATTTTCTCTGCTCGGTGCACATACATCAAGGTGTGGTCAAGTTTTTGGCACAATTTCTGGGGAGATTTTGAGTTTGATAATTGAATTATTTAGTGATAATTTGCATGTTTTGTAGGAAAATAAGTAGTGAATTCTGAAATTATAGATCTGATGCTTTACTTTTTATGCTTTTGTGTATTTCTTTTGTTAAAGTTTTATTTATTTAATCCATTTAATTTTGTTGTGATAACTGTGTATGTATTTCATTCATAAGTGATTGGATGCATTAGAATTAGCTGAGCGATCCTAACCAGACAATGACTAGTGGACACAATAATTGAAATGTGCATGCTTAATGAGAGGAAGTGTCGATCACCGATATGTTGGATGGAACTTAGTGACAAAAAGCTAGTAGGTCTAGACCTAGTATACGAAGCTAAAGAAAATGTAATGGCATCAAGAATCACCTGAAGGTTGCCTAAGACCGCCAAAAGGCATACAATGACAAAAAGAGGAAAGATATATCCTATGAGGTTGGCAACAAAGTGTTCCTGAAAGTTTCACCCTGGAAAAAGATTATTCGTTTTGGATTAAAGGGGAAACTTAACCCGAGGTTCTTCGAACCCTATGAATTCTTAGAGCGTATAGGGCCAGCAGCCTATCGTTTAGCCTTTCTGCCTAAATTATCCAAAATTCACGACATATTCTATGTGTCAATGTTGCAAAGATATTGCTTTGATCTAGATCATGTAGTTCAATTAGAGATGTTGGAGGTGGAACCAAATTTGTCTTACGAGGAAGAGCCTGTATGCATTCTGGACCGAGAAATTAAGATACTTATGAATAAAGAAATTCCTTTGGTTAAGGTATTATGGTAAAACCACAAGATGGAAGAATCTACACTAGAGAGAGAAAGCACGACGAGAGATTAGTATTCACATCTCTTCAAATGTACAAAATTTTGAAGACGAACTTTTTTTAGAATGGGGGAGTTGTCACACCCTGGTTTGGCGAACCAAATTGATTCGAGAGATTATGCTAGCGAAGACCGCCTAAGTTGTGAGACTTAGACCGGATAAGGTAGGTAACTTCATGATGAAGTGCTACAAAGAACTTCACAAACATTGTGGAATATTATTCCGAGTGATGGCGAAATTGTATTAGGGCGAGAAACTTATTAGGTAGAGTTTCCCGCTAATAAAATCGCCACCAATGTTGTTAATGTCATTACTAAAGTAAGTATGATAGCTTGTAGGATAGATTTAGACACCTGGCATCCTAATGGAGGCAACGTGCTAGTAATTATGACACTTGGAGAGCATCTTAAGATGTGATTAATTAGTGGAAGCGTGTGAGAATAAGTAATGGTTAGAGATAATCCTAACTGGTATTTGGATGTGGGTTATCTATAATTAGGATAGCATGATAGTGGAGAGAAGATTTTTTAATTGTCTTCTCCACTAAACTTTGTTATCATTGAAGAAACCAAGAGAGAGTTCCTCCTTGCTAACAAAAGTGTTGATTGTTAAAGCTTAAGAGAGCTTATGTGCTAGTTATCTGCTGGTAAATTCTTAAACCTTCTTTTAAGCTTTACCAGATAGGTAGAAGCTAACGTAAGAGAGGTTTGGTAAGATTTATTTGAATACTAGGTATGAAGGAAACTTCTATCCAGAAATTGTTTGCATGCCTACAGATATTTGTTATATCGTAAAGTTTTGGCTATTTTTTTTTTAAAGTTGCTTTGTTGTTTTAGCTAAAGAAATGAGCGAAAGTCCCAATATTAAAGGAATGGAACCAGTGTAGTAGATAAAGCTCCAAGTAAAGTATTCTGATGAGCTCCTCTGTACCTTAAGTCTGGTATCTACGTTAGTTTGTTTAATCCTTCTTACTGTACATCCAGGTAAGTGGCTTAGTCCTTTTGTAACAGACCTAATCTGACCCTAATCGGAACGGTGGTTTTGGGACCACGATTTCGAGCCTGAGAAATATTTAAATATTATATTTAGTGTTTATTATATATGAATTTATGTGTGTGAAAGTTTCGTAGAAAAATTTTATCGTTTAAGTGTTGAATTTGATAAAAAGGACTTAATCGCATA
The DNA here is from genome assembly GCA_025506655.1 of Gossypium rotundifolium. Classification (NCBI taxonomy): domain Eukaryota; kingdom Viridiplantae; phylum Streptophyta; class Magnoliopsida; order Malvales; family Malvaceae; genus Gossypium; species Gossypium rotundifolium. The sequence continues at coordinate 124,264,089 of CP106723.1, forward strand.
AAAGGTAAAAGTGGCATATTAAAGTGTAATGTGCTAATTTGAGCATGGCTTTTAATAGGAAGTATTGAAAGGGTAAATAACCCATTTTAAGAGTTAGTGGCTGGTCATGGACAAGTTTGTCCTTAATATATAATATTTTGTTATTATATTATAAAGGTTAGTTAGGTAATTTAATAATAAATTAATATAAGTTAAATTAAAACAAACAAAAGGCCAATTTTCTTTCATCTTTGTTCATGGCCGATTGAAGCTAAGAAAAGGGTGAAGAAACTTTGAAAATTTCGCAACAATTTGGGTCCAATTAGGTAAGAATTTTAGCTCGATTTTTGTTGATTTTACGCTTCGAGATCGTTGCTTAGTGTACTAGCTGACCCATGTAGAAACTTTTGAATTCAAGCATGTGTGATATTCGTCCATTGAGATTTTCTTGTGGTTTTTGATGTTTGATGTTTTTAAATTAAAGATATGCTTAAGATGAAAATATTTGGTGTTGGAAATTTTGGTGATTTTGAGTAATTAGGATAATTTGTAAAAGTAAATTTTTAGAGGGCTTATTTACAAAATAAATGAAAGGAATGGACTTATAATGCTATTGTGAGTATTCGCCCTTGTATGGTTTTTTGCTAATTGTGTGTATTTTGTGTTTTAGGAAAAAGGATTAAATTGTAAAAATTTGAAATAGTAGGGTAAAATGGTAAATTGCCTAATTATGTGCTTAGGGACTAAATTGAGATGAAATGTACTTGAATGAGCTAAATTTTAATGTGTTTTAGATCAAGAGCAAAGAAAAATGGATTTAGATCTGGAAAGACGAAGGTTCTCGAATAGCCGATTTGTACTGGCCTATCGACAACCGAGGTAAGTCCTTACAAATATATGTCTAAAATTATTTATGTGACTTAATGGATGATGAAATTTAAATGTTTTGAGGATATATATATATATATATATATATATATATATAAGATAGCCGAATGTAGATAAATATTTTAGCAAGTGTTGTAAAATTTTAATTGAATTGATAAGTTCATGTGATATGAATTAAGTATGGTTTGTATAATTCGTTAGCTTGTAATGTGAATGAGATGGAAGTAATATTGTATTTCGGCTTGAGCCTAGCAAGCCTTGTGCCGATGATGTAATTCGGCTTTAATGCTCAGCGTGCTTTGTGCTTGATTTATATCGGCTTTAATGCCTAGCGTGCTTCGTGTTTGATTTATTTCGGGCTTTAATGCCTAGTAGGCTTTGTGCTTGATTTATATCGGGCTTTAATGCCTAGCGTGCTTCGTCGTTGATTTATTTTGGGCTTTAATGCCTAGCAGGCTTTATGCCTTGATATGCTATAAATGGAGATTCGAGAATCAAACCGGTGATATATATATATATATATATATATAGTTATGTGCTAAAAGTTCGGGTAAGAATTTGCCTACTATATTAGTAAGGAAGAAAGTGAGTTAAGTTCTTTTTGTTTTGAATCAAATGTGATGTGTAGAAATGGTCAATTGCTCAAGTACTATATTATATAATGTCGAATCTATCATTGATGTGAATATACATAGCTTATATGGGAAGTTGATAAAGTATATGTTCAGGATGACATAGTGATGATAATCGATACAAATGTGACCCTAGTATTCGACTAGTGTATCCTATATATATATATAGAAATTTATGTACAATATTATTAGTTTGAAGATTAAAGTGTTTAACTGTATGTTCATTAAAAGTGTATGTGCTTAAGACTTACTAAGCCAAAGGAGCTTACTCGCTTATGTTTGTGTTCTATTTTATAGATCAATAATTCAACTACGGACTCGGGGATCATTAAGATATCGACCACACTATCACTCTCTTTGGTATAGTTATGTTTTGTAAGCTTTTGAATCAAAGGCATGTATAGGCTTTGTTTTGATAAATAATGAATGATGTTGAATTGTAAATATAAATATGGCCTTACTAATAAAATTTGCTTTTGGTTAAGTTTAGGTTTCACATTTTGATATATTAGCTTGCATTATAATACCATTAGATATGTGATTTCGGTCATGCTTTAAATCATACACGTAAAATGATCATATGATATACATATATATATGGTGTAATATTGGGATATGCACTTAGCTAATAAGGATAAATATTGGATGCTAGATGATTTAAATCATGTAATATGTTAGCAAGTTAATAGGTTGCTATATATATATTTTGAAAATGGTTTAGTAATGCTTGTTTATGTTGTTATTAAATTATCATGTTTGGATATATCATGAAAGTTTAGTTCATATTATGTTATGTGTGAAATACTAATGATCAAATTATAGTATACTTACTTGTAATATTCGCCATAGCATTGGTAGTTTGGAGTTTATATTTTATTTAATATTCATATGCATTCGGACATGAGGTTAGAATGGTTAAATTATTTTTGGTGAACATTTAGTGATAGGCATGAGATTATGTATATATAGTTATATGATTTGTATTAATAACCTTATAGATATATTTCTAAGTTAAGCACATTTGAAAAGGATATGATGAAGTTTACATGAGCTTGGTTTTGCGTAATTTGATCATGTCATCTATCACGAATTAACCGATAATGTAGATGGATGATAATGGTAATTAGCAAAGCTTTGTCATGTAGGTATATTTGTCTTAAATAATAATGCATCCGATTGGTATATATTGAATAAAGGTGGATGTACATATTCGGCTAATGTAATAAAAATGACCAAATGAATAGTCTTTTACTATTTGATTGAAACTTGTTTTTATAAGATAGTAAAGCTATTATTTGTAATAAGCTTGTTAGCATTATAATTTTAAAATGAAAGTACATATTTGATTGTGATAGCATGGATTATTTACTATAAGTTAATGTAATAGTATTTGTATGAGTGCGTTGATTGTGGTTTGACGAGTAATGTCTCGTAACCCTATTCCAACAACGGATACGGGTTAGGGTGTTACATTTATTGGTATCGAGCTACGGTTTAGTCGATTCTAGGACTACCAGACACGTAAAAGTCTAGCTATACATGCCTTTGAATTTTATATGTGATAGTGTGGTGACTTCGACAATTTCAATTGTATTTTATATAGTAAATGGATTTCGATCCCGATAGAGTCAGAATGATGATGTGGAGAGTGTTGCTCCGGTCTCGCACATGGATTAGCGCCATTAGACTTTCAACCGCTTATGGGTAACCACGAGGAGAGGCTAAACAAGCCTTCTACCAAATGATGAATGAATGGTTTACCCAGTTTGTTCGTAATAATCCGTGTACAACAACCCCACCCCGAATAATCCAACTCCGGTACCTTCAAAGACTTCGATGATAGATCCAATGAGATCTAGTAGGCCTCCTGTTGATAAAATCAGAAAATTTGGGGCCGAGGAATTCAAGGCTAATGATGATGATGATGTAGAGTGAGCTGAAATGTGGCTTGATAACACTATTCGGGTACTCGATGAGCTATCCTGCACTCCAAACGAATGTTTGAAATGTGTTATATCTTTACTTCGAGACACCGCTTATCACTGGTGGAATACACTAGTATCGTGGTTCCAAAAGAAAAGTGACATGGGATTTCTTCCAGAATGAATTCCGCAAGAAATATATCAGCCAGAGGTTCATCTACCAGAAACGTAAAGAATTTCTTGAACTAAAACAGGGGCAAATGACAGTGACTGAATATGAGCGAAAATTTGTTAGATTGAGCCGTTATGCTCGGGAGTGTGTATCAACTGAAGCCATTATGTGCAAAAGGTTTGAAGATGGTTTGAATGAAGATTTAAAGTTGCTTGTTGGCATTCTTGAAATCAAAGAGTTTGTGACACTAGTCGAACGAGCTTGCAAAGCTGAAGAGCTTGGGAAGGAGAAAAGAAAGGCTAAGAAAGAAGCTAGAAACACTCGTAAATGACCGTCGGGTAAGAATTTCCATTCCACATCCAAGAAGTTTAGAGTTGACTTCAGCCGACATAAAGCTACTTCAGATTCACCTAGACGTGATCGACCTCCAGTGAGCTCCCGAGCTACCTCGGTGGCCAGTGTTGATAACGTTCCACAGAATCGAGTTGAATGCAAACATTGTGGAAAATGGCATTCTGGGAGTTGTAGAGTTCGTGATCGATCCTGCTTTAAATGTGGATCTTCAGACCATTTTATTCGAGAGTGCCCGATGTTAATGAAAGCGTATCGACACGTAACTCTAGACCGAGCAAAGGCATCAAGACGGCGCGTACCACCCGTATTTTGGCAATATAGGTGGTAGTCAGAGAGGGACGAAGAACACGGCAGTTCGATCAGAGGCTAGAGCTCCAGCTAGAGCTTATGTTACTCAAGCCAGAGAGGATGCTGCTTCTCCAGATGTCATTACCGGTACTTTCACCCTTTATGATACTACTGTAATTGCATTGATTGATCCTGGTTCGACCCATTCATATGTATGTGAAATCTGGTATTCAAGAAGACTCGCCATTGAGTCTCATCGAGTTTGTGATTCAGTATCCAACCCTTTGGGTAGATGTGTGTTTGTTAATAAAGTGTGTAAAGGTTGCCCATTGATGATTCAGATTTTTGCTTCCTCGTCGATTTAATGTCATTGCCTTTCGATGAGTTTGATATAATTTTGGGAATGGATCGTTAACTTCGCATGACGCAGTGGTGAATTGCAAAAGAAAGCTTATTGATTTGAGACATCGAATCGGTGAGATCATTAGAATTGAATTCATGATTTAAGTGGGTTTCCTGCTTATATCCTCGATGTTAGCCCTAAGTATGTGAGAAAAGGGTGCGAAGCTTATTTGGCTTATGTACTGGATAATAAATTGTCGGAGAAACAGATTGAATCTGTACCAATTGTATGTGAATACCCAGATGTGTTCCTTGAAGAACTACCGGGTTTACCCCCAGTACGAGAGATTGAGTTTGGCATTGAATTAGCACCGGGAACGACTCCGATCTCGATAGCTCCATATCGGATGGCACCCATGAGCTAAAAGAGTTGAAAGCACGATTGCAAGAGTTAACAGATAGGGCTTTGCACGACCAAGTTTCTCTCCTTGGGTGCACCAGCTTTTTTGTGAGAAAGAAAGATGGAATGATGCGAATGTGTATTGATTATCTAAGAATCAATAAGGTAACTATAAAGAATAAGTACCGTTACCTCGGATTGATGATTTGTTTGATCGGTTGAAAGGGCTTCAGATTTTCAAAGATAGATTTGAGATCGGGTTATTATCGATTCTAGTCGAGATATGGATGTGCCAAAACCGCATTCCTGACGAGGTACGAACATTTTGAGTTTTTGGTTATGCCTTTTGGGCTTACTAATGCACTCATTGCTTTTATGGATTTGATGAATCGGGTTTTAGACAATTTTGGATCGATTTGTGGTAGTGTTTATTAATGATATATTGATCTACTCCAAAGATGAAATTGAGCATGCTGAGCATTTGAGATTAGTGCTACAAACTTTGAGAAATCAGCAGTTGTATGGGAACTTTAGTAAGTGTGAGTTCTGGATGAAAGAGGTCAGCTTTTTGGGACATGTTGTTTCAACATCAGGCATTCGAGTTGATCCGAAAAAAATCTCGGCTATACTTGATTGGAAGCCACCAAAAATGTTTCGAGATTCAAGCTTTACGGGACTTGCGGGTTATTATCGACGATTTGTGAAGGGTTTTTCTATGATAGCTACCCGCTGACAAAGTTATTGCGTAAAGATGTCGTTTCGAGTGGTCGAAAAGTGTCGAAAAGTTTTGATCACCGAAAGCCCTTTTGATGTAGCTCTAGTGTTAGTTCAAATTTAATCGGGTAAGGAATTTGTTGTTTATTCGATGCTTCTTTAAATGGTTTGGGCTGCGTTTTGATGCAGGAAGGCAAAGTTGTAGCCTACGCTTCAAAACAATTGAAGCCGCATGAAAGAAATTACCCGACACATGACTTAGAACTTGCAGCCATTGTTTTCACATTGAAAATTTGGCGTCACTATTTATATGGCGAGAAATGTCACATTTATTCAGATCATAAAAGTTTAAAGTATTTAATGACTCAGAAAGATCTAAATTTGAGACAACGCAGATGGTTAGAATTGTTGAAAGACTATGAGTTGGTGATTGACTACCATCCGAGAAAAGCTAACATTGTTGCAGATGCGTTAAGTCGAAAATCATTGTTTGCTCTTCGAGCAATGAACACACAGATAGCTATGTCTGGTGATGGTTCGATCATAGCCAAGTTACAAGCAAGACCGATGTTTATCCAACAAATTTGTGATGCACAGAAAGTTGACAAGGATTTGATTGCTAGTCGAATCCAGTGTGAAAAAGGTGCAGAATTAGATTTTCAGATTGATGCAAATGACTGTTTGAATTTTAAAAGCCGAATGTGTGTTCAAGAACTCGATTTGATACGATGATTCTCGAGTGAGGCCCATAGTGGTCGATTATCAATACATCCGGTAGCACAAAGATGTATAATGATTTGAAACAGCTTCTATTGGTGGCGGGCATGAAACGGGATATATCTCAATTTATTTCAAATGCTTAATTTGTCGACAAGTAAAAGTCGAACATCAAGTGCCATCCGGACTACTTCACCAATCATGATACCGAATGGAAATGGGATAGAATTACCATGGATTTTGTATCCGGTCTTCCTATGACACCGAGTAAGAAAGATGCCGTTTGGGTTATAGTTGATAGACCGACTAAATCACTCATTTTGTGCTCTGTTCGCATGCACTTTTCACTCTATAAACTTGTGAATTGTATGTATCGCAGATTGTGAGATTGCATGGTGTATCGAGTTTCATTGTTTCAGACAGAGACTCGAGATTTACATCGCGGTTTTGGAAGAAGTTGCAAGATGCCTTAGGTACTAAACTGCATTTTAGTACAGCCTTTCATCCGCAGACAGACGGTCAGTCTGAGCGAGCTATTCAGATACTTGAGGACATGTTGAGATGTTGCATTCTCGAGTTTGAAGGTCCGTGGGAAAGATATTTACCTCTGAATTAGAAAAGATACACGATGTATTTCACGTTTCTATGCTCCGTAGATACAGATCAGATCCGTCACATGTGATAGCTCCGTCTGAGATTGATATCCAACCTGATATGACGTATGAGGAAAAACCGATCCGTATTTTAGCTCGGGAAATGAAAGAGTTAAGAAACAAAAGGATTTCTTTAGTGAAAGTACTATGGAATTGACACGGAGTTGGAGAGGCTACGTGGGAGCCAAAGGATTCAATGAGGCAACAATATCCGACGTTATTTAACGGTAAGATTTTCGGGGACGAAAATCTTTAAGGGGAGAGTTGTAATGAATCGAATCCGACCCTAATCGAACGGTGGTTTTGGGACCATGAATCGAGCTCGAGAAATATTTAAATATTATATTTAGTGTTTATTATATATGAATTTATGTGTGTGAAAGTTTCAGAGAAAAATTTTATCGCTTAAGTGTTGAATTTGATAAAAGGACTTAATCGCATAAAAGGTAAAAGTGGCATACTAAAGTGTAATGTGCTAATTTGAGCATGGCTTTTAATAGGAAGTATTGAAAGGGTAAATAACCCATTTTAAGAGTTAGTGGCTGGTCATGGACAAGTTTGTCCTTAATATATAATATTTTGTTATTATATTATAAAGGTTAGTTAGGTAATTTAATAATAAATTAATATAAGTTAAATTAAAACAAACAAAAGGCCAATTTTCTTTCATCTTTGTTCATGGCCGATTGAAGCTAAGAAAAGGGTGAAGAAACTTTGAAAATTTCGCAACAATTTGGGTCCAATTAGGTAAGAATTTTAGCTCGATTTTGTTGATTTTACGCTTTACGAGATCGTTGCTTAGTGTACTAAATAACCCATGTAGAAATTTTTGAATACAAGCATGTGTGATATTCAGCTATTGAGATTTTCTTGTGGTTTTTGATGTTTGATGTTTTTAAATTAAAGATATGCTTAAGATGAAAATATTTGGTGTTGGAAATTTTGGTGATTTTGAGTAATTAGGGCTAATTTGTAAAAGTAAATTTTTAGAGGGGCTTATTTGCAAAATAAATGAAAGGAATGGACTTATAATGCTATTGTGAGTATGCGGCCCTTGTATGGTTTTTGCTAATTGTGTGTATTTTGTGTTTTAGGCAAAAAGGATTAAATTGTAAAAATTTGAAATAGTAGGGGTAAAATGGTAAATTGCATAATTATGTGCTTAGGGACTAAATTGAGATGAAATGTACTTGAATGAGCTAAATTTTAATGTGTTTTAGATCAAGAGCAAAGAAAAAGATTTAGATTGGGGAAAGACGAAGGTTCTTGAATAAATGATTTGCACTGGCCTATCGACAACCGAGGTAAGTCCTTACAAATATATGTCTAAAATTGTTTATGTGACTTAATGGATGATGAAATTTAAATATTTTGAGGATATATATATAAGATAGCCGAATGTAGATAAATATTTTAGCAAGAAGTGTTGTAAAATTTTAATTGAATTGATAAGTTCATGTGATATGAATTAAGTATGGTTTGTATAATTCGTTAGCTTGTAATGTGAATGAGATGGAAGTAATATTGTATTTCGGCTTGAGCTTAGCGTGCCTTGTGCTGGTGATGTAATTCGGCTTTAATGCTAGCGTGCTTTGTGCTGGTGATTTATATCGGGCTTTAATGCTCAGCGAGCTTCGTTGATGATTTATTTCGCTTTAATGATTTATTTATATCGCTTTAATGCCTAGCGTGCTTTGTGCTTGATTTATTTCGGCTTTAATGCTTAGCGTGCTTTATGCCTTGATATGCTATAAATGGAGATTCGAGAATCAAACCGTGAGATATATATATATATATATATATAGTTATGTGCTAAAAGTTCGTAAGAATTTGCCTACTATATTAGTAAGGAAGAAAGTGAGTTAAGTTCTTTTGTTTTGAATCAAATGTGATGTGTAGAAATGGTCAATTGCTCAAGTACTATATTATATAATGTCTAATCTATCATTGATGTGAATATACATAGCTTATATGGGAAGTTGATAAAGTATATGTTCGTGATGACATAGTAATGATAATCGATACAAATGTGACCCTAGTATTCTATAGTGTATCCTATATATATATATAGAAAATTTATGTACAATATTATTAGTTTGAAGATTAAAGTGTTTACCTGTATGTTTATTAAAAGTGTATGTGCTTAAGACTTACTAAGCCGTTGAGCTTACTCTGCTTATGTTTGTGTTCTATTTTATAGATCGATAATTCAACTACGGACTCGGGGATCATCAAGACAATCGACCACACTATCACTCTCTTTGGTATAGTTATGTTTTGTAAACTTTTGAATCAAAGGCATGTATAGGCTTTGTTTTGATAAATAATGAATGATGTTGAATTGTAAATATAAATATGGCCTTGCGAATAAGGTCATTTGCTTTTGGTTAAGTTTAGGTTTCACATTTTGATATAGTAGCTTGCATTATAATACCATTAGATATGTGATTTCGGTCATGCTTTAAATCATACACGTAAAATGATCATATGATATACATATATATATGGTGTAATATTGGGATATGCACTTAGCTAATAAGGATAAATGTTGGATGCTAGATGATTTAAAGCATGTAATATGTTAGCAAGTTAATAGGTTGCTATATATATATATTTGAAAATGGTTTAGTAATGCTTGTTTATGTTGTTATTAAATTATCATGTTCGGATATATCATGAAAGTTTAGTTCATATTATGTTATGTGTGAAATACTAATGATCAAATTATAGTATACTTACTTGTAATATTCGCCATAGCATTGGTAGTTTGGAGTTTATATTTTATTTGATATTCATATGCATTCGTGGTTAGAATGGTTAAATTATTTTTGGTGAACATTTAGTGATAGGGCATGAGATTATGTATATATAGTTATATGATTTGTATTAATAACCTTATAGATATATTTCTAAGTTAAGCACATTTGAAAAGGATATGATGAAGTTTACATGAGCTTGGTTTTGTGTAATTTGATCATGTCATCTATCACGAATTAACTGATAATGTAGATGGATGATAATGGTAATTAGCAAAGCTTTGTCATGTAGGTATATTTGTCTTAAATAATAATGCATCGATTGGTATATATTGAATAAAGGTGGATGTACATATTCGCTAATGTATTCAAAAATGATCAAATGAATAGTCTTTTACTATTTGATTGAAACTTGTTTTATAAGATAGTAAAGCTATTATTTGTAATAAGCTTGTTAGCATTATAATTTTAAAATGAAAGTACATATTTGATTGTGATAGCATGGATTAATTACTATTAATTAATGTAATAGTATTTGTATGAGTGCGTTGATTATGGTTTGACGAGTAATGTCTCGTAACCCTATTCCGGCGACGGATACGGGTTAGGGGTGTTACACCTTTGGTTCTGGTATTCATGTCTAAGGAAACATACTTACGGAATCAATGCATGCATGGTCATTATGACTAAATAGGTCCATCAAAACCTGGTATATACGTGGTATGAGTACTCCTTGGTGTACAAACTCCGTATCCAAATTGGTGCAAGGAGTCAACGGAGGGATGTTATGTATAATGGTAAAGAAGACACATGATATGATGTTTTGCCTCTAGTATGAAACTTTGATGCAAACCGTGATTTGTGAAAACCTGGCCTTATGGGAGAACACCTACATATTCAAACAAATAGGGACCTAAGGAGGATACGGAGGGGATGTTTCTTAAATAGCTTTGATGAACAGATATGAAGATACAGGAAAAATGGGTTATTCATGAAACACCCCTAACCCATATCCTTTGCCAGATTAAGGTTACAGAGAGTTACTGTACAATCGATACATTTAACATACATTTCATATATGAACATACACATATTATAATCCATACATTACACACATGTCGTCCCTAAATCGAGCCTTCATGGCCCTAAAAATACCTTAGAAATAATTCAGGTTAAAATTGAAAACATTTGAAAAGTTCAAGAAAAAGTTGCAAAATTTTGACTACAGGGGTCACACGGCCTTATGACTCACACGGCTAAGACACATGCCCGTATCTTAAGTCATATGGACATTCAAAGTAGGGACACATGGCCGTGTCCATGCCCGTGTAACTCTCTGACTTGGGTCGCATGGCCAAGCCACACGCCTGTCTGCTAGGTCGTGTGCTAGGCCGTGTAACTACCTGACTTGCATGCAAAGGAACCTACAGGGGACACACGACTGAGGCACACACCTGTGTCTCATGCCGTGTGGTCTAAAAATCACCTAAAAACAAGCCTTTTCCAAACCAATACAAGCATAGCCAATCACATACCTAAATGCACTTTAACAAAGGACCTTTAACAACAACAAAACTCAATTAAACATGTTCAAATCATATTTAAACAACCATCTTAATACCTAACCAATGTGCCCTCAATGACACCACATTTAAATCATCCATCCAAAACCAATATACCTTTCATAGGTATCTCAAATAAAACCTAAACAATCAAATAATTGAATATAATATAAACATAACCTATAATCATTTTTCTCAAAATAAATACTTTCATTGAACATTGTCCTATGAAATAAGCATATCGACAAAAACCAACCTTCACCCAAAACATGCAACATAGCATATATATCCACATATATATATATATATATATATATATACAAGCTTATAAACACATATTCAAAATATTCAACTTCAAGGACATAGACACACCCTAGGTACATGCCAAAGTTCCAAAAAAAGAGATTTCACTAACATTGAATTCGGGATTCTTGAAGGATGCCGAGTTCGAGTCTACTATTTATCTAACCTTCGAACATGAAAATCAATTCACATTTAATAGACTTTATTTATATAACAAACCACAAGAATGTTCAAGTCATATAAGTTATATTTTAACCAAATAAAAGTTACCATTAATCCTTAATAATACCAATATACAACTCTTCTCAATAAGTCGTAAAACCTTGCCGTGTGGACCATTAGCTATCTAGCACTCGCTACCTAGTGGATAAACCACAAAATTTGCGCCCAATGCTAGTCGGATTAACCGACGATATTAAATTGGAGCCCAGCTCTAGTTGGTTAAACCAATGATGTTTGCGCCCAGCGCTAGTCGGTTAGACTAACGATTGTGTACCTAACACTAGTCAAACAAGCTGAGAAAAGTTGCGCCTAGCGCTAATCGGATGAACCGATAATTGTGTGCCCAGCACTAGTCAGACAAGCTAACAAAGGTAGTGCCTAGTGCTAGTCGGATAAACCGATAAAATTAATAGTGAGCCCAGCTCTAGTTGGATAAACCAACGATGTTAGCGCCCAGCGCTAATTGAACGAATTTACTATGTCAATTATTCATTTGCAAAATCATAATATTATTTCTCACAATTGGATATCACATTTCATAATTTAATAACACTTCCATTCAAATGTTACTAATAAAAAAATTATTCCTTTATACCACATTCCGAAACGAAACTATTATTCAATTAGATTAACAATATATTAAGGATAAAATACACGACATCAAGTAATAACTAATTTAATTAATACAATTTATAAAGTTTGAGTTCGGGGACTATGAACTTACCGAAGCTACGCTTGCAGACAATTATTCCCTTGCCTTCTCTTTTCCATAATTAGCAGCGAAATCTCTCGTATCTCGATATAGAATTAATAATTCAATTTAATCAATAACTCAATAATTAAGCTCAACCATTTAACCATTAACATTTGATATTTATTCAATTCGGTCCTTGTCATAAATACAACAAATCAATCCTATGTTTATGCTAGTTTTTTCAAACCCACGAATGTAACATCCTTCACCCATATTCACAGTCAGAATAAAGTTACGAGGTATTATCGATCAATACATATCACTTAATATACATAACTCATACATTTATGTATCCATTCTCAAACACCATTTAATCTTAATCACATTGTCCCTTATAAGGGCCTATGAGGCCTTAAACATCCTATAGAAGTGGTTAGAGACTAAATCGATAACATACAAAATTTTGGAAAACTTAGAAAATTTTCAAACATACAAGGGTCACACACCCGTGTGAATAGGCCGTGTGCCTCACACGGCTTCAGACACGCCCGTGTCCCAAGTGTAACACCTTTTACCCGTATTCGACTCCTGAATCGGATACAAGGCATTACCATACCTAACTTGCTCTATCATACAAAATCGATTCATAAAAACTTCATTTCAAATTAAAACTTTTCATTCGAGACCATAATGTCATTATTATAGGCCTACGAGACCCTAAACTTGCACTCGAAATAATTTGGGACCAAACCGGGAACTTTTGAACACTTAGAAAAATTTGACTTAAAACAAGGCCACACGCCCGTGTGAAGGATGGGACACGCCCGTGTGGCATATCACATACCTGTGTTCCACACCTGTGTGGAATTATTTTTCAATTCGAACCTTTATGGGTTTTTACACGGCCTGACACACGCCCGTGTCTTCGCCCGTGTGTGAAAACCTTGACATTCTATTTATGACGTCATCATCTCAATAAGGTCACACGGCCAAGGCACACGCCCGTGTCCTTAGACCGTGTGTCGAATTAAATTTCTAATTTTAGATGCAAAATTCACACGGCCTGGGCACATACCCGTGTGTTAGGTCGTGTCTCAGCCCGTGTGTTTACTACTGGGTATTCTGACTTGTCAACCTAGTATGCATGGGGACACACGGCCTCTCAACACGCCCATGGGGTTGACCATGTGTCACACACGGCCTACACGGCCTAGACACATGCCCGTGTGTCTACCAGTGTGGACATTTGTAAGGCCATCTACCAAGCCATTTGCCACCCTACAAGCAACCACACTTGTACCAAAACAATTCAACATACATCATGTAACATCCCGAATTTAGACCTAGTATATTTTGGGCCTATTGGGTTGTAACGCCCCAAAGATCCCGAAACTTTTAATTTCTGTGCATGGGAGTTAATATGTATGTGTAGCACTTAGAATAATAATATTAAGGTATTATCGGGATTATTGGAAGCCTTAGAGTTAGGGGAGACCATAGGAAAAATTTATATTCTTACTTAGTGGACCCTAGTCTCAGGCATGAGGCCTCATAAGCAGATTAAGAGAAGAGAGGACACAAAAATGGGGTCAGGTTTGGGTTGAGGCCCTAATTAAGTTTTCTGTTTGGGTACTATAGGGTTAAAAGGGTAGCATCTGTGTTTAAAACACCAAAGTAGGCTGGTGGCCCAATATTTAGTGACGCTGCAAGGGAGATAGAGGGTGGCGTCACTAGCAGTTGAAAGAGGCCCAAGTTTGGCCTCAAGGAGCCCATGTCTTTGGGCCAATTTCGACACTTAAAAGAGTAAGGAGGAATGGACGACATTAAGGCTAATTTTTAGGAGGGATTTAATGATAATATTGTGCTGATAATAAAAGAAAGAGGTGGTGTTATCTAGGAGTCTTTTGAAGGTGTGAAGAGATTTAAATAAAGGAGAAAATTTAGGAGCTATCTGTTGGGAGCAGAGTTGGCTAAAATTCTATCACCTAGAGGAATAAAGAAATTGGTTTCTAATTGCCATAGGGGGTGCCGAATTTTCCCTTTTTATTTGCTTAATTCTTAGTTATCAGGAAGGGCACTTTCGATTTTTGTTAGGTAAGTGCCAAAATTTCTGTAAATAAGGGGGGATAGCTTATCAATTCTGGCATTTCAACCCTACTCTTTTCTTCATTCTTTGTGCCAAAAATCTGAAGGCCATCTTAGCTGTTTTTCTTTTCTCATCTTTTTTCTTCCAAAAGCCGAAAATCACCACCTCCATCACCCTTTTCTTTTTCTGTGAAACCTTCTTCTAGCCGAATCTTTTGATCCCCATTGTTATTCTTCTCCCATTCACTAAAAGTCAAAACTACGTTCTTGTAGCTAAAATCTCTAAGTCTCAACATCATTCTATTCGGTTCTTTTTCCCGAAGTATTCACCATAGTCCAACCCCTATACCATATTTCGGTAAGTTCTCATTTATTTCCTGTCTTCTTTTCTTTTCTCCTTCTGGTCGAATAGTCTCTTAAACTTTGTTAAGTGGTTTATTTTTCTTCTCTTAAAAGCCAAAATCCTAGATCTCATCTCCGTGATTTAGAATTCCTTCGTGGTGTCTGCCAGTCTTGAATCTTGAAGAAAACTAAAGGTAAGTGTCGACTCGCGAGATTTCAATCTTTTTCTGGCTTTTAGAGATCTTAGCCAAATGGCTATATGGTTAACTAATCGGGTGTTTTCTTTAATTTGAGGCATTCCGGGATTTGAAGGGGATTCAATCGCTTAGATTTCTAAGCCAGAGTTTAGTAGCACTCGAACCGTATTACTTTCAGGATTTCAAGGTAAGGAGATCTGTTAATTTAAACGTATAATTCAGGTAAAACACTAACCCTTGGCCGGATATAGGAGAGACCTTATCTTCGTGATCTTCTGGCTTTTGAGCAGAGTTGTAGACAAAGGGCAGTAGATCTGATTAGCGAGGGTATCGACTTAGAGGGTAGTCCTACGTATTTATCAGGTGTGTAACTTTCCACACCATCTAGATTGTTTGTTAATACATGTATATAAATCTGCTATATTCTATTAAAAGCTGAAATTCTAGCATAATGGTTGAAACCAGAGGAGGGTAAAAGCAAATACCAGGTTAGTGATCTCAGTCATTCCTAAAGTGAATGTTCCTGTTAAGATGACATATGTGATAAGTATGCCGATTTTTGTGGTTGCATGGGGTTGGGTTTGATGAAAGGGGAAGTGTTCTGTTGTAGCGGCTTTTGCCGTGACCTGTTGTAGTGGCTACGGCCATGATCTGACGATGAGCAGCATGACTGCCATCGATGGTGTGTAGTGGTGTGGGTTGATTGTAGAAATCCCCAATGGTGTGATTGGTAGGTAAGGGTGGTGTGTAGTGGATGGAAACCTAAGATTGGATTGGGCTTTGTATATTTTCTGATATATTATGCTCTGTTATCTGTTTTGTGGGCTAAGGCCTAATCTGATGGTGCATGAGGGTTGCACACTGAGTCTCGCGACTCACCCTATTATTTAACATCTTTTAGATAGCACCTAGTGCATCGGACCGGGCTGGAGAGAGGCGCCAGGTGGCCGTGCGAGAGATTTTATGTTACAGCAAAAAGACTTCATTTAATTTATTTATTTTTAATATTTTTTATTAATGGGTTTTATATTTTGTTGTAATAAGACCATGGGCCACTAGCTTCATATTTCGTCATGGTTTTATTTTGGGTTTCCATCGCTAATGGACATGTAAATTTTATGTTTTAAATTAAACTAAGACAGGTAATAAACTTTGGGGTTTTTTTTTATAAAGGCATCTTATAAAATTATATCTTTTATAAATTATCAAATCATTAAGTTTTCCCAGAATATATGTTTAAACTCGACAAGTGATTTCCAAAAATGCGACATGTTTTTACTAATTCTTCTTAGTGGCATGCCAGATCCGGTCATGGTATTTGGGCCGGGTTTGAGGTGTTACAGATTGGTATCAGAGCCCAGTTCAAAACTTAGCTTTGGGGTTTTTTGGCTCAAAACGTTTTCTAAAGATGGGTTTTTTAAACATGCATGTTGTTTTTTTAAATGATAACAGGTTTGTTAGCTCAGCATGACACCTGCGTCTCCAGCCCAAGTCCACTAGGTAAGTATTCTGAACCATTGTGTGGTATATATGTGGGCTTGATGAAATTTGTATTGACGAGATTAGTTTAAATAGACTTTGATGGACTATAGGCTTAGCCTAAACAACTTCTTAAATTTCATAAGACTTAATTTATCCAAACAAATCCTGTGAACCAATCACCGTGTTAGGGTGTGGCAATAGGCATACGCATGTCTAGAATTGGATTCAAGGAGAGCTTGGTATTTAAGCAGTCCTAGTGACTCACCTCCTCTTCGTTAGAATCCTACCTGGTGCGTAGTGACTGTTCACCTTAGCCATAAGGTCTTGTTGACGGGCCAAAATTTATAATTAAAACCCGAAAGGGACCAGCCACCCTATTTTGCAAAATTACTAAAATACCCCATAGTTTTGTAAAATTTCTAAAATACCCCTGATTTGTAAAAAAATTACCAAATTACCCTTGATTTGTAAAATGACCAAAATACCACTGGTTTACAAAATTACCGAAATACCCCTATCTTGAAAAATCACCAAGACACCTTATTTTAAAAAATTACGAAAATACCCCTGTAGGTAAAAATTACGAAAATACCCCTGGTAGTGAAATGACGCAAATACCCTTAGGTGATGAATGTAAGTTCGTGGATGCTGTTTGTATGATTGAATGTGAACTCTAGAACTAGGAAAGATTGATTTGAGAACTGAACTGGTAGATAGAATCCGAAATCGAATGAACCACTATAAACCTATTTTTTCATAAAATTATTCGTGGATAATCAATGGAAAGAGTTAATAATTCATAAAATTTTCTTAAATTATATAAAGGCTGTAATATCCCGGGTTAAGGGCTATTTTATTTTGGCATTGTTTGCATGTTATTGGCTTGCTATGTTGTTGTCTGTGTGGTTTCGAGGCTTAGTTGTAGGCTAGGAGTGAGCCTGAGTAGGTGGGAAAATTTTAGTTTTGGGCTTTAGGTGATAGGAGCTGAAGGAGCTGGGTCTTATGTAGTTTATTTAGTAAATTGTTGCACAAGTGAAGAGCTAGCAAAGTGGCAAAGCATGCGCCACTTAGAGCATCTGTTTGGCGTCAAGTGCAAGGGAGAAGAGGTCTTGAGTTCAAGCCACAGAGTACCCCTTTTTGTTTCATTTTGACGGCATGGGGAGGAGGAGTTTTAGGCAGTTCAAACTTTGCCTTGGACTTAGTCAACACATTCAAATGATGGGTGGAGAGCAAATAGTGGAGGAAGACTTGGTCATAGTCATTTGAATTAGTGGCTTGGGAGAGATTGGGGGGAGGTTGGCCGATTTTTAGGAGATTCTTTGGGGGAGTTTGGCCGGTTGGTGAGTGTTGTGAGGGAGTGAGGAGAGTGCCGAAATTTCCACTTAGGCCAAGGTGCATTTTCGGTCACAATTTTTTTTATGGTAAGCTAAATTTCGTTTAGTCAAAAGCTAGAAAAGCTCTTCACTTGCAAATAGCCTAAGCCGAAACCATTTTGTTTTTCTTCTCATGCTTGAAACCGAAACCCCAAGTGCTTCCATCTTTGCCGAATTTGCTTGTTGTTTCCATCATTCTTTTTTTTTTTTTTTGTAGAAGCCGAATGCCTCTCTCATTTTCCTTTCTTCTTCATTTGTGTTAAACCGAAACCAGCTTTGTGTTTTCTCTACAACTTGTGCTGAAACTTTATTTTCCAAGGAGACCTTCCTCCATTCCTTCTTCTTCTAAACCGAAAGCACCACCCTTTTCATCACCTTTTTACTTTCTTTCTCTTCTTAAACTTGGTAGCTGTTGTCACCATTTGTGTTACCCATTTCTCTCAAGCTGAAACTCATCCTCCAAAATCACCATCATCTATCTCTTTTTATTTAAACCGAAAGCACCTCTCCATATCTTCAATCTATTTCCTTCTTTTCCAAAACCTGTTAGCCGAACCTTACTACAACCCTTGCCGATTTCTTCTTTGTTTTTAAAGCTTTTCTTTTCTTGATCAAGGGTGTTAGCCGAACCTACTCCTCTTGATTGAAGTCTTGTACAATCGGTCTACTAAGAGGGTAAGTGTTGGCCGAATGGCCCTTTCTCCTTTCTCTGGTACTTTGCCAATTGTTAGTATGTTTAAGGGCCGATTTCGGCATCTGTTAAAAAGGAGTAACGTTCAATTTTGGTAATCGTTTCCATATAGGGCCTTTGGATTTCGAAGCGGCCGATTGGAGGAGCCAAGTGGTAAGTAGTGGTAAGAGATTATCTTGATAGCCTATTCTTTTAGAATTCTATAAGCCAAGTTTCAATGGATTAACGATTCTTTTTAGGGTGTGCCGATTGTTCAAAGAGGAACCAGTGTTGGTTCGGGTTGATTGGAAACCGAACCATTTGCAAAGGTAAGGCTTAACGCAACCCCTTGGGTTACCTATTTTTGGCCGAATGATATAATGACTAATCCATTGTTGGTCGATTGTAGGATCGGGGTTGTCGAGGTGATCAAGGGACTTAGATCGATTCTTAGGATTTAACCTTCGCTATCTCAGGTGTGTAAACCAACACACTTTCTTAACTAAGTAATGTGATAACCTGTTTGTGTAAATGAAACAGTGTGGTTGACTATTTTAGTACCCATTGAGGTATGGATACGGATTCGGGTAAGTCCGTTTCATTGTGAAATATGTGATGGTATGTGATATCATGGTTATTGGTGTATGTACTTTGAGATGCCATATTAAGCATGTGAGCATGATAGCATGATTGCACGATTTTGCATCTAGTATGATATGTGCTTGGGTGATATGAGAGGAGGGGGAGTATGATATCCGTGTCTTTGGGACACTGTGTCTTTGGGACACCAGAGGTTTAGCACCTCAGCGTCTCGTCCCAGTGGCTTAGTACCACAGTGGGTTGGCCCCACAGTTGATTATACGGGATTGACGCCAGTGATTTGGTATCACGCGATGGGTTGGCCCCATCATCGGAGTTGTGACTGCGGTCACCAGTGATTTGGTATCACATTGTGTCTTTGGGACACCAGAGGTTTGGCACCTCATTGCAACTCGTCCCTGTGGTTTGACACCACCGTGGGTTGGCCCCACTTATGAGATACGGGATTGTCGCCAGTGATTTGGTATCACGCGATGGGTTGGCCCCATCATCGGAGTTGTGACTGCGGTCACCAGTGATTTGGTATCACATTGTGTCTTTGGGACACCAGAGGTTTGGCACCTCATTGCGACTCGTCCCTGTGGTTTGACACCACCGTAGGTTGGCCCCACTTATGAGATACTTGGATTGTCGCTAGTGATTTGGTATCACACGATGGGTTGGCCCCATCATTGGATTATTTGTGACTTGGTCACGGTGGTTTGGCACCACATTATGGATATCGTGACTTTGGGTCACGGTGGTTTGGCACCACCAGTGGTTTGGTACCACACGGGTAGAAAAGGAGATATGGTTGGTTAGGATCGGTGCATTACTTGCATTATTTTGTTTTGATGTGTGTTGGCATGATATACAGGGAGAGGGATTTATACACTGAGTCTTGCGACTCACTCTCTCCTTTGACTTTTTTTCAGGTGACACTTAGACGCGGACATGGAGCCGGGATGGACTCGAGGTGCTCATGCCATGCTTAATAAAGGATTTGCTCAGACTTTATAAAATTTGGTACATTAGCTATTTATTTCTATGTGGTTTTATTTTGGGTTGTAAAAGGCCTTTTAAAAATTATGGTTTGCTTGTTTATGCTTTAAGTAAATGTTTAATATGCCTTAACAAATTAATTGGGTTAAGATGTGCTAAAATTTGGAAAGATAACGATTTCAAAACTACAAAAGCGACATTTTAAACTATACCATCGGGTATCACACTACGTTTTGGAATAAAAGAGAACTCAAATGTTTTTCTAACTTAAAAACTCGATTTTTCTACTAAATCAAAATGTTTAGTAACAATAATAAACAACTCAAACTTCCAAATGAGACAAACTTGTTTTACCTACACATCGGAGTAAGTTTTCAAAATTTTCGGGTTTCCAAAGTACACTATCGATTTGTTTAAAATCCTGCTCAGTTTTTTTCTACAAGATCAAAATATGGCAAAGTGATTCATCAAACTTTTAGACTTAAACCTAAACCTCTCAAAATTTTTTTTCCTTGTAACATACCAGATTCGGTCGTGGTGTGATGACCGGGTTTGGGGTGTTACAAAGGCGATATTAGGACGATGAGTACAAGGGGTCGAGGACGTCCACCGCGTGGTCGTGGTAAGGGTAGGATGATCGTGTTCGAACCAGCAGGGTTTTGCCACGGGTCAAGAAATGAGATGCTGGATTTGCCAGCTGTGGAGGGAGAATTTCAGGACCAAACAGGTGGAGACGATGCAGTATCTCAAGCGATGCTGTGGGTCCTTGAAAGAGTGGCTGGAGTAGGCACGGGTTCAGGAGCTCGAAGTCTATGTCTAAACGACTCCGAGCCAACGAAGCAGAGATGTTTAGGGGAGTTTCTGGCGTAACCCCTAACACAGCTGAGTATTGGTTGGAGGCAACTGAGCGCATAATGAATGACCTTGACTTCATTGTGGAGGAAAAGTTGAAGGGGGTCGTGTCTCTTCTTTGAGACGAGGCCTATTAGTGGTGGCTCACGGTGAAGGAGGGAACTTCCGCAGACCGTATTGATTGGGACTTCTTTAAAAAGTCGTTCCAGGGAAAGTATATCGGGGCCAGTTATGTGGATGCACAGAGAAAGGCATTCTTGAACTTGGTACAGGGAAGTAAGTCTGTATCTGAATACGAGGCGGAGTTTCTGCGGTTAAGCCGTTACGCACGAGGGATTGTGGCGACTGACTATAAGTGTTGCATACGGTTCGAGGATGGACTAAGGGATGATCTGAGGGTATTAGTAGCACCGCAGCGGGAAAGGGCTTTGCGGTTTTGGTTGAGAAAGCTAAGATATCTGAGGAGGTTAAGCAGACTGAGAAACAGAATAAGGATAAGGATAGGAATAGGAATAAGAGGAAATTTAGGCCGTCAGAATCATCTGGGAATTTTTAGAAAAGGCCTAGGTTTGATGGGCCAGCTCGTGCTCCGACGGGTCAGAATCGATCATGTCCTTTGTGTGGGAAGGTGCATTATGGGGAGTGCAGAAGGAGAACCGGTGGATGCTTTAGGTGTGGATCCATGGAGGACTGTCCATAGGTGGATAAGGTACAGCCAACGGGATGAGGTTTTGATCAAGTTAGGAGGGGTGGTCAGTAACCACCAAGGGGCCATGGACAAGCCAGGGGCGATGTTGGTAATGAACGCGGTCGTGGAGCATCAGGTAGAGGTGCAGGTTATGCTGAGGTAAGGCAGACAGCTTTGGCCTATGCAGCACATCGCCAAGGGGACGAAGACACTCCAAATGCAAATAATTGTGCGTACCCTACTGTAGTATATTGAGTGGTTATTTTTTTTTGAATTGGAGTGCGCAGCGAAAGCATAGTGGTAAGACTTGGGTAGTACAATTGATAGTTAGTTCAAAATTTCGAGGACGAAATTTCTTTAAGGGGGTAGAACTGTAACATCCTGAATTTGGGCCTAGTAGATTTGGGCCTATTGGGTTGTAACGCCCCAAAGATCCTGAAACTTTTAATTTCTGTGCATGAGAGTTAATATGTATGTGTAGCAGTTAGAATAATAATATTAAGGTATTATCGAGATTATTGGAAGCCTTAGAGTTAGGTGAGACCATAGGAAAACTTTATGTTCTTACTTAGTGGACCCTAGTCTCAGGCATGAGGCCTCATAAGCAAATTAAGAGAAGAGAGGACACAAAAATAGGGTCAGGTTTGGGTTGAGGCCCTAATTAAGTTTTCTGTTTGGGCCTTATAGGGTTAAAAGGGTAGCATTTGTGTTTAAAACACCAAAGTGGGCTAGTGGCCCAATATTAAGTGATGCTGCAAGGGAGCTAGAGGGTGGCGTCACTAGCAGTTGAAAGAGGCCCAAGTTTGGCCGCAAGGAGCCCATGTCTTTGGGCCAATTTCGGCACTTAAAAGAGCAAGGAGGAATGGACGACATTAAGGCTTATTTTTAGGAGGGATTTAATGATAATATTGTGCTGATAATAGATGAAAGAGGTGGTGTTATCTAGGAGTCTTTTGAAGGTGTGAAGAGATTTAGATAAAGGAAAAAAGTTAGGAGCTATCTGCTGAGATCAGAGTTGGCCGAAATTCCATCACCTAGAGGAGTAAAGAAATCGGTTTCTAATTGCCATAGGGGGTGCCAAATTTTCCCTTTTTATTTACTTAATTCTTAGTTATCAGGAAGGGCACTTTCGATTTGTGTTAGGTAAGTGCCGAAATTTCTATAAATAAGGGGGGATAGCTCATCAATTCTGACATTTGAACCCTACTCTTTTCTTCATTCTTTGTGCCGAAAATTTGAAGGCCATCTTAGCTGTTTTTCTTTTCTCATCTTTTTTCTTCCAAAAGCCAAAAATCACCACCTCCCTCACCCTTTTCTTTTTCTTTGAAACCTCTTTCTAGCCGAATCTTTTGATCCCCATTGTTATTCTTCTCCCATTCACTAAAATCCAAAACTACGTTCTTGTAGTCGAAATCTCTAAGTCTCAACATCATTCTTTTCGGTTCTTTTTCACGAAGTATTCACCATAGTTGAACCCCTATACCATATTTCGGTAAGTTCTCTCATTTCCTGTCTTCTTTTCTTTTCTCCTTCTGGCCGAATAGTCTCTTAAACTTTGTTAAGTGGTTTATTTTTCTTCTCTTAAAAGCCAAAATCCCTAGATCTCATCTCCTGTGATTGCCAAATTCCTTCTGTGGTGTCTGCTTGTGCCGAATCTTGAAGAAAACTAAAGATAAGTATCGATTCGTGAGATTTCAATCTTTTTCCAACTTTTAGAGATCTTAGCCGAATGGCTATATGGTTAACTAATCGGTGTTTTCTTTAATTTTCGAAGATTCGGGATTTGAAGGGATTCAATCGCTAGATTTCTAAGCCGAGTTCAAGATAACACTTCGACCAGTATTAATTTCGGGATTTCAAGGTAAGGAGATCAGTTAATTTAAACGTATAATTTGGGTAAAACACTAACCCTTGGCCGAATACATGAGAGGCCTTATCTTCGCGTTCTTCCGGCTTTTGAGCAGAGTTGTAGATAAAGGGCAGTAGATCCGATTAGCGAGGGTATCGACTTAGAGGGTAGTCCTACATATTTATCAGGTGTGTAACTTTCCACACCATCTAGTTTATTTGTTAATACATGTATATAAATCTGCTATATTCTGTTAAAAGCCAAAATCCCAGCATAATGGTTGAAACTCGAGGAGGGTAAAAGCGAATCACCAAGTTAGTGATCTCAGTCATTCCTAAAGTGAATGTTCCTATTAAGATGACATATGTGGTCAGTATGCCGATTTCTGTGGTTGCATGGGGTTGGGTTTGTTGAAAGGGGAAGTGTTCTGTTGTAGCAGCTTTTGCCGTGACCTGTTGTAGTGGCTACGGCCATGATCTGACGATGAGCAGCATGGCTACCATCGATAGTGTGTAGCGGTGTGGGTTGATTGTAGAAATCCCCAATGGTGTGATTGACAGGTAAGGGTGGTGTGTAGCGGATGGAAACCTAGGATTGGGTTGGGCTTTGCATATTTTTTGATATATTATGCTTTGTTATCTGTTCTGTGGGCTAAGGCCCAATTTGGTGGTGCATGAGGGTTGTACACTGTGTCTCGCGACTCACCCTATTATTTAACAACTTTCAGGTAGCACCTAGTGCATCGGACCGGGCTGGAGAGAGGCGCAAGGTGGCCATGCGAGAGATTTTATGTTACAGCAAAAATACTTCATTTAGTTTATTTATTTTTAATATTTTTAATTAATGGGTCTTATATTTTGTTGTAATAAGGCCATGGGCCACTAGCTTCATATTTCGTCACGGTTTTATTTTGGGCTTCCATCGCTAATGGACATGTAAATTTTACGTTTTAAATTAAACTAAGACAGGTACTAAACTTTGGGGTTTTTTTTTATAAAGGCATCTTATAAAATTATATATTTTATAAATTATCAAATCATTAAGTTTTCCCAGAATATATGTTTAAACTCGACAAATGCTTTCCAAAAATGCGACATGTTTTTACTAATTCTTCTTAGTGGCATGCCAGATCCGGTCATGGTGTTTAGGCCGGGTTTGGGGTGTTCCACATCATGACCATAAGACACTTCCAAGAACTCAAAATTAAAACATCCACAAGAGCATGCACTTCATGAATTTCATCATTATTGAATATATGAACTTGTCAAGTATTGGCGAATTTCTAATGACCATTTACAAAATGAATTGAACAACATTAATAGCCAACACTTTGGCTAACAAATATGACATAACAAAATGACCAAGTCCTATACATGCCATACTCAAAACAAATCTAACTTTACTATACCAAAGAGAAGTTGATAGTGTGATTCCTAACTCCGACGTCGTACGATCCCCGAGTTAGCTTGGTGATACTACAAGGAAAAGGGAAATGAGAGGCGTAAGCACAAAGCTTAGTAAGTTTGCATGAAATAAATAGCAACATAAAGGCTCATAATGCCATCCATCCATTGCATTGAATAAGAACACAAAGTCTCAAGCACATTGCTATAACTTACTCATGCTTACTCTTACCAATTACATGTCATGTCACATATCGTAAACATTTCTCGTGAATTACTCACATGTACCTATATCACTTCATCACATAGCTTTAGCACTAATTTCATCTCTATTACAAACTTAACTATTTTTCTCGATGACTCACTTGAATTACCCGATGATAAACAATCATCATCATACACATAACGCCATTGCCACATCCCAGATATAGTCTTACATGGGATCACATCTCGATGCTGATGCCATATCCCAGATATGGTCTTATACGGGATCTCATATTGATGCCATAACCCAGATATGGTCTCATACGATTTTCATATTCGATGCCAATGCCATATCCCAGATATGGTCTTACACGGGATCTCAATTCGGTGCCGAGGCCATGTCCCAGACATGGTCTTATACGGGACCTTACCAATCTCATGCCTCGATGATGATATCCTCTCACTTCTTAAAGTCCAACCAGGACTTCAACATCATAAAGTTTCATCATTTTCTCATTCAACATCATTACTCAATTTCATAGAAATAATTTACAACATCACTAATATCAAACATTTAAAAACTTAATAACATGATGTTGAATTTATTACACACAAACTTACCTCGGTACCAAAATATATGTGGAATCTTTCAAATTAGTCCACCACCTTATTATTGTCTGGATTTCAGTCCGGGCTTTGTGTTTCTTGATCTATAATAACAAATTCACTCATTTTAATTACCACATTAATCAATACATTTCAATAACCATACTTTGGCAAAATTACCATTTTGCCCTTAGACTTTTACAAAATGACTATTTTACCCCTAGGCTCGTAAATCAATTCTAATCAAATTTTTTCCTTTAATGAGCCTAAGTGAACATTTATGTAACAACCCGAATTTGGGCCTAGTAGAATTGGGCCCATTGGGGCCATGGGAGCGTTTTAAAATTTTTTGAGAACAAGAGAACGACCCTAATGCAAGTTGGACCTATTAGGTGAGTGATTTTGGAAGGTTAGGGGGCTTCTATGAAGTCCCGGGATCAAACTTGGGCTTTAGGAAAATTTTGAGTTTAGGTGAATAAAGCCCTAGGAGATAGTATGTAGGCCTTAAGAATAAAATGTGGGAAGAAATGACACAAGAGGAGCTTGTGGTGTAGTGGCTAAGTGATGCCACTTAGGGAGCAAGGGAGTGACGCCACAAGGAAGTAAGGGGTCCAAGGTTCAAGCCTTGGCGCTAGCATTTCATTTTGTTTTATTTTTAAGTGAACTTGGACTTTGGCCCATAGATTTATATTTAGTTGCGCATGATGTTAAACAAAAGAAAGTGAGTGGTCTAGTGGCAAGGCATTATTAAGGGTGCAAGGGAGCCTGGGTTCGAATCTCATGACAAGCAGGGGAGTATTTATTTTGTGGATTGGATGGCCAGAGTTTGAGTTGGATTTAAACTCTGCTGACGAAGGGATCCCACATCGAAAAGATAACAAGAGGGAAGGTGAGGAGCTAGCTATAAATGGATCTATCTATGAAGAGAGGAAGCATACCTTGGTGGGCGTTTGGGCATAGAAGCATTCGGAGCGTGGATTAGCTTCAGACTCCTATCAAGTGTGTATTCTCTCTACTCTAGCTGTAGAGCCGGTCATACGGCGATGGTAGCCACACGAGTGTACAAGCACACGTGTGGGAGCTTCGACGTGATAGTTGAGGCCAGCTTGAGTGTTCTTATGCGTTTAGGCTGTTTGGGCCATGATGGGCCGAAAGGGGCCAAGTGGGCCCATATGAATAAATTATATGATTGTGTAGTAGATAGTGAGCTGGACTATGAGAATCTCGTATCTGTGGCTAGATTTGGGCTAAGTGGGCCACACGAGCGTGTGGGCCTACGTGGGTCGAATAAGGGGACTCCGGCCCATTTACATCGTTATGACCATTTAGGTTATCTGAGTTGCTCGGGACGGCAACAAGCCTTTAGAGAGGCTATTAAATACAAAATTACCAAAGTACCCTCGATGGGTAAATTACCAAAATACCCTTGGTTTGTAAAATTACCTAAATACCCCTGGTTTGTAAAATTACCAAATATCCCTGGTTTGCTAAATTACTAAAATACCCCTAGTTTATAAAATTATCAAAATAACCCTGGTTTGTAAAATTATCGAAATACCCCTGGTTTGTAAAATTACTGAAGTACCCTTGGTTTGCAAAATTATCGAAGTACTCTTAGTTTGTGACATTACCGAAATACCTCTAGTTTGTAAAATTACCGAAATATACTCGATTTGTAAAATTACCAAAATACCTCTGGTTTACAAAATTACTGAAATACCCCTAGTTTGTAAAAATTATCGAAATACCCTCGATGGGTAAAACGATCGATATGCCCCTGAAGGGCAAGATGTCTAAAACGCCCCTACATGTTATATGGTTATTCTTGTATGCAATTTATGATTATTATGGTATGTTTATTATTGTATGATACATTCATGTGTTTTTATGTTGCATGGAAATGGGATTATTAATATGGAGGAAGTGTTAATAGGATCGCATGGTCGCTTGACGACTGTGGATCCACCGAAGGCTTTTTAGCCACCGAGCAGCCATGTTGCACCAATAAGTTAGTGCTACAACCGGTGCTACAAAAGGAGTGTACGGATGGGTGGGTTGATTAAATCCCCACAGGAGTGCACGGTTGGACAGGAGACAGAATGCAGGGTTGGTATGGGCATTAATGCATTGCATATATGGATTTTAATATTGAAATGGGCTTAGGCCCATATATTTATGATATGTGACATATGATATGGGTTAAGGCCCAACCGAGTATATTTTGGGCTAAGGCCCAATTGCCACCGTTATTGTAATGGGCTTCGGCCCAGATTGTTGTGATGCATGTTTTTACTGATGAAAGTTGTACACACTGAGCTTTCGCAAACTCACCCTCTCTTTTTAATTTTTCCAGGTAACCCTTAGTAGGTGGTTCGACGTATTGGAGGACTCAGAGGTGTCCACACTATGAGCAGTTTTGGATTTTAGAATTCTACTTTACTTTATTAAACCATTTTTATTGGGTTGTAATAAGACCTCTCTTAAATTCTGGTATAGTTTGGGATTTTTAGTTTATTATGTTTTAAATCTGCTCAACATTGAATTACGGTTTTTCCAAAAAATATCTGTTTTCAAAACACTACGTTTTCACAACCAAGTTGTAAATATCACATTTTATAAGTCAGTTGTTTTAAATTAAGCTTCCGCAACGAACAAGGTTTTGAAGGTAATGACTTCTTAATAAATGTTGATTAATAATAACAATCGCAAACTGAGACTTTAGTTTTTAAATATCAAGAGGGGTTTTCAATGAAAATGTGATTTTCAAAAAAATCTCAATGTGACACTCTAGATTCGGGCCTAACTTCTAGGCCGGGTTTGGGGTGTTACAATTTATTTCTCTTATAGCAACTCTCAATACTCATTATTTCACACATTTAACACCTATTTTACAACCTTTGCGAAAAAGTCCTTTTAGGTGTTTTCATGGAAACACCTTTCACAAAAGTTATTTATCTAACAACTAAGACTCATTTTCTTCCATAAAAATGCAACAAATAACATAAATGCTCACATGGAAAAGCCATAAACTTTCAACCATTTTGAAAAATAGTCCCTTCATTAGCTAGCTCAAGCTACAAAGGGTCCTAAAAGTACAAAAATTATCAAGGAATGATTGTCAAAACACTTACTTGTAATCTAACACCCCTTACCCATGTCCAACGTCGAGACAGGATACGAGGAATTACTGTACTTAACCTTGCTTGAACATGTATTATTGGGCTATAAAATTTCATTTCAACTTAAAACCTTTCATCCTTGATCATAACATGCATATTATAGGCCTACGAGGCCTTAAATATACATCTAGAAAGTTTTAGAGTTCCACCGAAAACTTTTACACTCTTAGAAAATTTTTACCTAAACAGGGGTCACGCGTCTGTGTGGTCTCACACGCCCATGTGTAACACCTCAAACCCAGCCCAGAAGTTAGGCCCGAATCTGGCATGTCACATTGAAGTGTTTTTCGAAAACCATGTTTTCATTGAAAACCCTCATTAATATTTAAAAACTAAAGTCTCAGTTTGTGTCCGTTCAATTTCGAAACGTGGTTCATTGAGAAGTTAATCGCTTTTAAAACGTTATTAACTTCATTAAAAATCTCTTTTAGTTGCGGAAGCTAATTTAAGGTAAAGAAGTTTAAAACGTATGTTTTTAAAAACAGTAATTGGGTTGAAAACTCGTCTACGTCTAACAGATATAAAGCGTAACAAAATCCCAAATTCAGAATTAAATCCAAGAGGCCTTATTACAGAAATTAAAACCCAAAATGAAATTTAAAAGATATATAAAGCCCAAAGCATAACAACTGCAGTCGTGTGGTCACCTCTGAGTCCCTTGCAGCACCGATCCTCCTAACGTTAGGGATTACATGCACAGTTAAAAACGGGGTGAGTTTACGAAAACTCAGTGTGTAATTCCTTTACTAGAGTAACAGTCAATATACAGAAATAGAAACCAAAATAGTCTGGGCCAAAGCCCTTTAATAGTAACAGTATAGTCCAGTTCAGAGCATACGTGGGCCAAAACCCACTACAATATCATTTGGGTCACAGCCCATAACAGAATCAATTGGGCCTAGCCCAAACCAATAACAGAACAAGTGGGCCTAAGCCAAGTACAGTGACAAATCTCATAAACAGATATGCAACAGTATGAGGATGCATCCCACCCCGATCCAGCCAACACACCACCCGTACCAACCCTACACTCCTATGGGGATAAATTTGACCCACCCAGCCAACACACCAAAGCTTAGCACCGATTGCGGCACTAAGTCAACAGAACGGCTTAGCACCGTGAACAGAACGGCTAAAAGCCATAAACACAATGGTTATAAACCATAATCAGGATGGCACAGAGCCATAATTAGGATGGCACAAAGCTATCGGTAACTGTAATAAGTTTGGCACATAGCCATCAGCGACGATAATATAATCGGCACACAGCCATGGGTAATTATGATCGACACAGAGTCATCAGTATATATGTTAGGCACATAGCCACGGGTAAATACGATTGGCACAAAGCCACAATCAAGATGGCACAGAGCCATATTTAGGTTGGCACAGAGCCATAATCAGATTACACGGCTTTAAGCCATCCGTCGGTCCACAGTTGTCTCATGCGACCTGTGCGACCCTATCAGAACTTCCTCCGTATCAATGTCCCAAACCCATGCAATATGTCGTGTATGTCATGCTCAATCATTACAAGTGTATGGAAAATGGCCATGCTCAGTAACAGTTAGTTAATCATATATTAAAAGCACATCAGTCACATGACCACAGTTAAGTCAGTTAGAACACAGTCATACGATCACAGCCAAATCAGTCAAATTCATAGTCTAAGTCAGTGATTTACCCACAAAGGCAAAATGGTCATTTTACCCTATAAGGGTATTTCAGTAATCCTACCCTTCAGGGGTATTTCGATAATTTCAAAAATCAAGGGTATTTCAGTAATTTCACAAATTGGGGGCATTTTGGTAATTTTACAAAGGTATTTTGGCAATTTTACAAATCGGGGTATTTCGGTAATTTTACAAATCGAGGGGTATTTCAATAATTTTAAAAATCGAGGGTATTTCGATAATTTCACAAATCGGGGCTTAACGACCCAACAGAAGGTCAACCATTGCCTCGAGCAACTTAAATAACCTAAACAGTCACAATGGTGTAAATGGGCCTAAGGCCCATTACTCAGCCCACACACTCGTGTGACCCATTTAGCCTAGAAAGAGCCACAGTTATGCAACCGTCACAATCCAAACAACACTTACCACATCACATATATTTTATCCGTGTGGGCCCACAAAGCCCATTTTGGCCCAACGAGGCCCAGAACAGCCCAAGACCATGAGAGCGCTCGCGGTGTCCTCTACAAACTAACATCTATGTTCGTGGGTTCGGTTCACCACACGCACGATCGCACGCTCGTGTGGCAACTATTGTTGTACTTTTGACTTTTCGGCATTCTGGCATTTGCTGATCTATGGTTTGGGTGGTATGTGTACACACCTGCTACGAAGCACACTACGAATCCCTAGCGCTGCACCTCAATCGAACTAACTTTGCTAAGTCCTCCCCAACTGTTACCTACTATTAAACCTCTTGTCAAATTCCGCGTTAAATAAACCTTATTAAAAGAGATTATAACTATATAGTTAAAACTACACATGACAGTTAACAGAGCCATCATGATTGTTTGGCTTCTAACCAAAACAAGGCAAGAACACTTACTTTGGTCAAGAACCAAAAGTAGTATGTCGATTGCTTCAAGTCACTTGCCCCTCTATCAAACCTCGAGCAACCCTAGGTACCAACCACCATCAGGCTAAGAGAAAAGAGGGGAGATTCAGCAGAAAGAAAAGGAATAATACCAGTAACGAAAACTAAATAAAAAGAATCACTATTACTTACTCTCGATCTCAACAAATAGAGAAAAAGAAACTGCAAATTTATGAAAGGAGAAAGAAATGAGAACAAATTCAAAAAAAGTTGATAGTGAGATAGAGTAAAGGTATTCGGCTTCTGCACACCTTATGACCAGAAGAAACTAGCGTTGGGGAAAAGGTAGTTTGACTCAGAAGAGAATAGTATTGAGAAAATAGAAAATTTGGCTATGAAGGATTAATAGGGAAAGTAGAAGATAGAAACAAAAAGGAGCCACAGTTTAGAAGAGAAGAGGAACACTATTCAGCAAGAAGAAAAGAGGGAGGAGAGTGAAATCGGCCAAAGATGAATGAAGCATCCCAACGCGTAAATGCCCGAATGGTCACAAAATATTCAGCTACCACTTGCCAAAAGGAGAAAAGAAACCCTTTCCAAGCACTTACAATTTCCAAAAATGCACAAAAGGACTCCCTAGCCGAATATGCACATACCAGCTACCCAATTCAGCTCAACTTCTCCCATTTTAAAACCTTAAAAATCTCCACAAATCCCTTCATCGAATTTTCTCCTTGATTTACTCCAACTCCCCATTCAAATTCAATTCAAATTCTTATGACCAATTCAACCACAAAGTTCCAGTCCAGTTCCAACACCTCCCCAGCTCAAGCAGCAAAATAAATATACAATTGCGCACGCCATGCCTCGAACCTTAGACTCCTTGCCACACATGTAGCGCCTCCTTGCCACTAGATCACCCACTCTCTTTGTGTCACATTTTACCTTCAATAACTTAAAAGGTCTAAAGGCCAAAGTCCAGGTTCCTTTAAAAGAAAAACCAAAACAAATTGCAAGAGCCAAGACTTGAACCCAAGCACCCTTGTAACCTTAATGACACTACAACCACTAGACCACATGCTTCCTTGTGTCATTTTTTAACACAATAATTTAAAAGGCCTACATCCAAGCATCCAGGGTTTTATCACTTAAAACCAAAATTTTTGCTAAAGCCCAGGTTTGAACCCAAAACTTCTCCAACACTTCTCAGGACCCTTAACCACTGAAGCAGACATTCAATTGCGTTATTCACTTCCACAACTAAATTCCAATCCCTTCGATATGCAAAACCCATTTCTTCTAGGCCTAAAATTCGGGGCATTACATATGTAACACCCCCAACCCAAAATCATCACCAAAATAGGGTTAAGAGACATTACTGAACAATCGAATCATTTCACATCCCATTTACGACACAAAGTGAATCATCATCATAACACATCAAGACATAATCAAATAGTCCCTTATTGAGGCCTACAAGACCTCAAACACATGCTTGAGAGGGGTCAGGACTAATTCGAACACTTACGAAAGATTTAAAAATTTTAAACACTTAACAAGTCTGTTGAGGCCACAAGCCCGTGCCACCAGGCCGTGTGCCTCATACGGTCACCAGACACCCCTATGTGTCCAGGCCGTGCCAAAATAGAGCAAGCATTCTGACTTCTCCACATGGCCACCAGGCACACCCGTGTGCCATGGTCGTGTGCTCTTAGGCTAGCTACTGACTTATGCCCACGGCTAGTTGCCACGCCCGTGTCTAGGTCGTGTACTATTAGGCTAGATTCTGTCATTCTCCCACTACCATTAGGCACGCCAGTGTGCCATAACCGTGTTGGCAAAACAGGCCATATGCAAGGCCAATTTTCCACCCACACAAAGGTCAAACCTACAAGCACATTTAAGCATAAATTCACACACAACTTGACAACCAATTTCATATCAAGTGATCATCAATTCATCTCATGCAATCTCATATCTAATCATGTCAACATATAAACTAAATTGCACCATTTTAACACATTCAATACCAACCATGATTCATCCTCAAATTCACTAGATCATACTAGCATCAATCTATCACTAAGATTACCATTTTTAAGACATCACCATTGCCATCAAAACATGCCAAAACTCACTTCACATACCAAATCCACACAAGCATATTTCAAATATTTATCTAGCCACCTCACATGGCTATTTACACATCTCATACATAATTTACATATGTAGCCTATACATGCCATATTTCAACTATGTACATCTTTGCAAAAGTATTAAAAAAGATTACCGATAGTGTGATTGAGATGTTGACGATCCCCAAATCCAAGCTAGCTTTACTGACACTGTAAAACAGAGAAATAATCACACAGTAAGCTTTCAAAAGCTTAGTAAGTTCGAAATACAATACATATTACTCAAATATTCCACATTAATACATAAGTAAACCATCACATAGATAAATGCACAATTAGGCTCATCATCAAACTCAACCATATGCTCAAGTATCTATTTATTCAACTTCTGAGATTATCATCAACCACATAGGTTCAATATACCTTGATCAACACATAGTTACTTACCATTCATGCTATTCTATAGCTCAATATTACATCTCATCCAACCTTTGCTATTCCTTTGAGTTATTTGCACACTTAGTGCCAAATTACATATCCAAAACATAGTCGTTTCCGCACACTTAGTGCCAAATTACATAACCAAAACATAGTCGTTTCCGCACATTTAGTGCCAATAAGTTAAACCGAACTTATATCCGTATCGCACTCCATCAATTTCATAAACTTTCACATCATAAAACTCATCATCATTAATGAATAAAACTTGACAAATATTGGCCAATTTCTATTGGCCATATACAAAAAGAGTGAGTAACCTTAATAGCCAACACTTTGGCTCCCAATATGACATAACTCATAATGATCAAGTTCCTATACATACCATACTCAAAATAAATAAACTTTGCTATACAAAAATAGTGATTGATAGTGTGATCTGAGCTCTGACGTTCTATGATCCCTGAGCTAGCTTGGCAATACTACAAGGAAAAAGGAAAAGAGAGGGGTAAACATATAGCTTAGTAAGTTTGCATGAAATTTATATAGCAACATCATTGCTCATAATAAACTCTTCCATCTCATGAAACAATAGCAACATAAGTCTCAAATGCTTAGGCATACTTACTCATACTTACTCTCACCCATCACATATCACATTATGATTTCATAACTTGTAATTTTACTCATGGTACCTGTATCACTTCTTTACATAATTTAGCACTTATGCTAACTTGGACATAAACTTGAATCATCATCATCCTTAACATAAATGGAACTCATTATCAACCTTGTATAATTTAACTCTATAGCATCTTTGCATACTTAGCTCTTTTATATTGGAGGATACTTAATCTCATGAATTACCCTAATATCGGAGGATACTTAATCTCATCATGCATGTATCTTGCGAAATTATACTTAGTTCAAATTGATGCCAATGCTACATCCTAGATATGGTCTTATGTCATGGGATCACCTCTTGATGCATACACAACATATAACATTTAATATGATGCCATATCGCCAGATATGGTCTTACATCAGGATCTCTTAGAACTAAGTATAATTTCGATGTCAATGCCATGTCCCAACGATTGGTAGGTTTGTTACATCCATATGGTCTTACACCTCTTGATGCGATGCCATATCTATCCTTTGCTCGATGCCAAAGCCATGTCCAAAGCCATGTCCCGGACATGGTCTTACATAGGACCTTCCTTGTATGGTGCCGTGACCATGTCCTTGTATAGTCTTATGCCTTTCTTATATGGTGTCGATGCCTTGTCCCAGACATGGTCTTACACGGGACCTTCCTTATTCGATGCTGATGCCATATCCCAGACATGGTCTTATACAAGATCTACGTTCGGTGCCGATGCAATATCCCAGATATGGTCTTATACGGGACCTTCCTTATCTCTTGGCATGATATAGGTATCCTCATTATTCCGAGTCTTCAACCGGGACTTCAACTTACATGTTCTCATTCATTTTCTCACCAAGACATTATTAATCGACTTCATGGAAATAATAAGCATTTCCCAAAATAATAAGTAATTTAAACACAGTAACACATGTAACCTTAATTTCAAACAAACTTACCTCAGTACTCAAAATGTATATAGATGTTTGATTTAGTCCGTAACCTTATTTTTGCCCCAGTTTCGGTCTGAGCTTCGCGTTTCTGGATCTATAATGACAATTTCACTTATTTAATACTCACATTGACTAAACCGACTCATGAATTACACTTTGGAAAAATTATGATTTTGCCCCTAAACTTTCTCATAATTATAATTTTGCCCCTAGGCTCGTAAAATAATTTTTATTCAACTTCCTTGTATTTTAAGCTTACCCAAATTATTCCCTTAACTACAACAGCTCTTAATTTCCACTATTTCACTCATGTATGGCCAATTTTATAACTTTTACAATTTGGTCCTTTTATGCATTTTTCATGAAAATCACTTAGAAAAAGATGTTTATCATACATCAAACTTTCATATTCTTCCTTAGAACATCCAAATACATGCATGTCATACATGGGTAAATTTTTGAACATAAACCCAAGCTCAAAATATAGTTAGAAATAGCTAAATCAAGCTACGAGGATCTAAAAAATACGAAGAACATTAAAAACAGGGCAAAGAGACACTTACAATCAAGCTTGAAAGATGAACAAACCCTAGCTATGTCTTCCTTAGGGAATTTCGGCCAAGGAGAAAAAGATGAACACAAATTTTGACTTCTTTTTCCCTTTTTAATCTTTTATTTACCAAATGACAAAAATGACCTTAATGATAATTTCTTGAGATTTTTCTTTCCCATGTCTATTTTTGTCTATCTTAACATATAATGGTATAATTGCTAAATAAGGACTTCTAATAAATTTTATGATGCTATTTCATACTTAAACCTTCTAGATTCTCATATTTTTTAATCCTTGCAATTTAGTCCTAATGGACAAATTGTTTACTAATTAATAAAATTCCTTCATGAAATTTTCACACAATCATGCAAATACCTCGTAAGCCTCATAAAAATCATTAACATACATATTTCTACTTCAGATTCGTGGTCTCGAACCACTATTCTGACTAGGACCTAAATCGGGCTGTTACATATAAGGAGAAAAGCTGGCTGAAATTTTTGAGCTCTCAAACCCCTATTTTGTTGCAAATTTTCAGTGGTGAAGAAAAGATGATATTTTTCTTTTCTTTATTTTATTATGAAACATCAATTTAGTCACCAAATTCCTACCAACTTTGACTTATTTTTCAACTCTTTGTCCCTTATGGCGCCACCCTATATCTAAGGGTCTAATTTCACATTAAGGGCCTCCAATTAATATTCTATGGCTTTTAGACACCTCTAGCTTGTAAAATAGAACTTTTGCACTTTATGTAATTTAGTCCTTTTTCGCAATTAAACATGCAATCGCTAAAATTAAAGCACTAAAATTTCTATGGACCTATATAATCATGCTATAATGCATAAAATAACATTAAAATAATTTTCTCCAACCTCAAATTAGTGGTTTCAAAACCACTATTCTGACTAGCCCCTAAATCGGGCTGTTATACCAAGCCATGTGAAAACAGGGCATACATACTGACTTGGGTCACACGGCTGACCACACGTCCATGTGTCTAGCCCATGTCCCCTTCGAGATGGCCACACACACCTGTGTACCAGGCCGTGTGCTAGGCCGTGCCAATCTTGTAGGGTATACTGACTTATGCAATACGGCCAAGTCACACGCCCGTGTGCTAGGCCGTGTGCCATTTAGGGGTTATACTGACTTGTGCCACATGGCCGGTCACATGCCCGTGTGTGAGGCCGCGTGGAGCATACTGACTTCATTTCAATTTCAACACTAGGGGACACATGGCCTTGTAACATGACCATGTGTCACACACGGCTGAGACACACACCTATGCCTCTGCTCGTGTGGACAAAAATAGGCCATTTGCAACGCCAATTTTTGACCTTTTCTTATGCTCACCTAAACAACCAAAATGGTACAATTTTATCATACAATAGGCATCCCAAAACCGTCAACCAAGTTCACCAATTATACCATATCCATTCCAATCAAATGCAATATCCAAATCAATGTCAATTACACATTTAACACTTATATTATTAAGCAATAATTGATAAGCAAATAACTTCTCAATTTATCAACTTCAATCACACCATATAGATTATTAACCAAACTCAAAATATAACCATTTGAGCAATTATGAAACCATAACCACATTCATACCAAAACATACTAAAATAAGCCATCACTCATGGCTATATATATACAAAACAAAACATATGCATTTACAAGCCAAATCATATGGCTATATTCACAACCAAAATACCACATCTAACCTATACATGCCATAGACCATATGTACAATTCAAAAGTACCAACTTAGATGTCCGATAGTGCAATGATATTCCCGACGACTCCCAGATCCCAGCTAGCTTTAATTCACTATAAAACATAGAAAAATAACACAAAGTAAGCTTCATAGCTTAGTAAACTCGTATATGAATAATTTAGTTCATCACATAAATACAAATAAACCAATTGTACATAACATCACCATATACACATTAACCAAAAACCTTTCTCATCTCTTAAAACATGATCAAATACCATTTCATGAACTTTCTCTATTTAATACTCGAATAGGTTCTATACGTACCTGTATCACTTCGTACTAACCTCTTTAT
The DNA here is from genome assembly GCA_025506655.1 of Gossypium rotundifolium. Classification (NCBI taxonomy): domain Eukaryota; kingdom Viridiplantae; phylum Streptophyta; class Magnoliopsida; order Malvales; family Malvaceae; genus Gossypium; species Gossypium rotundifolium. The sequence continues at coordinate 124,302,554 of CP106723.1, forward strand.
TCACCACATCATTCATTTACCCGTTGAACCATTCGAAATAGAGGTCGGATACTCAAGAATTTCAATAGATAAGTACCTATACCATGGCCCAAAGCCAAATCAAGGTAACTTATCCCGGAGTACCTATACCATGGCCCATAGTCAAATCAAGCTAACTCATTTTGAAATACCTATACCATGGCCCGTAGCCAAATCAAGGTATCACTTACACCAGTTGTAACACCCTAACCCGAAAACCGTCACCGAAATAGGGTTAAAGGTGTTACCAGACAGATAAAAAACATTTATAGAATTAATCATACATGCATTCAACAATATCAAACATGGTGTCCCTTAAGTAGATCATTAAAACCCTAAGCATGCTTATAAATCGAGTCGAACTAAACCGAAACACATAAGTAATTTCATAAAAATTTGAAACTTTTCTAACCTACAGGGGACACACGGCCTTGGGGGTAGGCCGTGCCTCACCCACAGCTACTTGACACTCCCGTGTGTCCTCCTCGTGGTAGTATACTGCCAAAATCAATATGGTCACCAAGCATGCCTGTGTGCTAAGGCCGTGTACTAATAGATCACATACTGTCATTTCTCACACGGCCACCAAGCACACCCGTGTCGAGGCCGTGTGTAATTTAAGCCACATTCTGCCAATTTACCCACGGTCTTAGGCACACCCGTGTGCCTCAATCGTGTGACATTATAGGCCATTTTACAAGGCCAATATGCCACCCACTTAGGGTCTTCCTACAAGCAATATATCTATCCACACATACCTTGCATATATGGCAACCAAAACATTCCAAATTGACCATTCAATTTATACACTCAATACCAATTCCAACCATGATGATTCCAAAGAAATAAACTCATATCATTACAAGCATAATTCATTCAATAGCTCACTCAAAACTTGGCCATTTTATAAGCTTCCTCCTTACCAAGATATGCATCATATATCACATTCATTCAAGCATATTACCAAATTAAACTTGCCAAAACACATGGCTAAGTTCGCTTCCAAAAACATATACACATATCTAGTCTATACATGCCATATTTAGCTATATACATTTACAAAAGGGTGCCAAAATAAGTTTTTGTAGTGTGATGACGATCCTTGACAATCCCGAGCGTTCAGTAGCTTCGATGACCTATAAAATAGAGAAAACACACACACAGAGTAAGCTTTCAAAAGCTTAGTAAGTCATATACAAATAAACTTGGTATGGAAAGCATATATCAATCTCTTGGCAAACTTTCACATATTTGTTTTGGTTCATACACTTTTAACCACATTAGCCATTTTCACCATTCAAGAATCATATGAACAAATAGCTCATCTAGGCAAAACAATTCTTATCATATCACAAATTCCATGTACTTATCACCATAGTAAGATCACTTAGATACTTACCTTACATACACAAATAGTGTATAAACAATGTACTTAAATCGAACTTAATATCACATAATTGTTCATAGCTCGGATTTGACATTCATATCATAGTCTTGCCCATTGAACCCATAGGAATCTAGTAGGATGATCAGAAAGCTCGGAATAGTCGTACAATGCCAACTCCCAGACGAGGTCTTACATGTACTCAGATATCGATGCCTCTATCCAGACAAGGTCTTATACGAATTAATACGATGCCGATGTCCCAGACATGGTCTTACTCGTGAAGCTCCTATCGATGCCTACGTCCTAGACAAGGTCTTACACAAATTTCAAATCAACGCCAACGTCCAAGACGTGGTCTTACATGATAAAACAAAACAGACACCTATGTCATGACATAGCTAATCCTATCTATTCCTAGGTTCGTACGGGACTTATCGGCTTTATCACTATATCAAACTTATTTCGGAATTCACACACTTAGCATATCATACTCATTCATTTTCATCGATAGACATATGAATACATATATTCAATTCAATACAGATAAGTTTATTTGCATAGTGACTTACCTCGGATTTGGTTTATCGAACGGAAACGGCTACTCGGTTATTTTCCCTTTCCCACGATCTAAGTCTGTTTTCCTCGGTTCTTGATCTAAACATATTCAGAATTTATCCTTTTATTCACTATTTCATTCAATTAAATCCAAACACATATATTTAGGGCTATTTGCAACTTAGCCCTCACATTTGCATATTTTATCAATCTAGTCCATTTTACTCAAAACATCAAATTTCACAAGATCAATGCATACACAAGCTTAGCCGAATACATATACATCACATACAAGCCCACATTTCTCATCAAACTTGCAATTTAGTCCTTCAATTTATCATTTTCTCAATTTAGCCCTATTTAGCTAAATTTATCAAAACTTCAAGAACATAACATGTTTATCTAGCTCAAATCTTTCATTTTTCATTCTCAAACATCACAAAGCTTGTAAAATCATCAATGGCATATTTCACATACATCATCAAAACACAAAATTGAAACATGGGTTGGATAGCACTCGAAGCAACGATTACAAAAACGTAGAAATTATCAAGAACCGAAGTAAAAACATACCTTAATCTTGCATAAATAAAGTTGAATGCCCTAGCACATTTCTCTTCTTTTTCTTTCTTCAATTTCGGCACCCAAATATAAGATGATAGCATTCATCTTTTCTTTTGTTTATTATTACAAATATATTATTATTCATTTTACTAAAATATCCATTCAATTAATAAATAAAACAAACATATAACAAGGGCATATTTGCCTTTCATTCACCCACTAATTAAATAGTGGTCTAATTGCTTCCTAAGGCCATCACTTTTATAAACATAGGCACTTTAACATATAGCATGCAAGTTTCTCATTTAATGTAATTCAATCCTTTATTCAAATTAAGCTCACAGATAGATAAATTAACTTATGAAAATTTAACACATGCTTAGTCACATATCAACGACACAAAAAATAATATTAAAATATTATACAAACTCGAATTTGTGGTCCTGAAACCACTATTTTGACTAGGGTATAAATCGGACTATTACACCAATAATGCATATATCGTGGTCCGAAGCCAACACATAACCTAATGACATGTCACTAGCGTCCTAAACTATTCTTAAGGTTCAACTGAGAAGTTTTACTTATCGATTTAATTGTCGAACACATCCGTAAAGTCGTATTCACAATTCAAACATTATTTGTAACATTATAATCATAGTTTATGCAATATCAAAGCATTTAACATTCATTTATAATGAAATTACCACATACGAACTTACCTCGGTATGAAAACGGCGAAATGAGTCAATTACTCGATAATCTTGCCTTTCCCCCGATCTAATTTCGGATTCCTCTTTTCTTGATCTATATGAATTCAAAATTTACTCATTTATTCATTGATTCATTCAATTCAGTCCATAAGCACATAATTAGGCATTTTCACACTTTAACCCTTAAAGTTCAATATTTTACAATTTAGTACTTATCATATAAAAACACAAATCACACAATTTCTTTCTAAATTCATGAGTGTCAAATTTTTATAGGGTTCTTAGCGGCCCTAAACTTTCATTTATTTCACATTTCAACCCCTCAATTTACATATTTCATAATTTAATCCCTTTTTGACATTTTTTGCAAAAATCCCTTTACAAAACATTTAAATCTATCAATAAATAGTCATTTTCCATTATCAAACATTCAAAAGCTCAAATATTCATCAATAGAACTTCACAAAATCATGAACAAATTTGAAAATTAAGACAAGGGCTTGCTAGATTACGAAGCAAAGATCTCAAAAACGTAAAAATATCAAAAAACGGATTAAAATCGTACCTTAATTGCTTGAATTTGTCTAGCCAAATGTAAAACCCTATTTTAGCTTTTTTTTCAAGCTTCATTCGACCAAAAATGATGATAATCCAAATGGTTTTATGTTTTGTTTTATTAATAATACTTTAATAACCAAATTACTATATTAACCTTTAATAAAAACCATTTAAATCGTCTAATATAAGGCCATCTATGTCAAATTCCACTATCAATGGTCTAATAACATCATAAAGACCTTTCATTTAATAAATCATAGCAATTAGACACCTTTAACAAGTAGAATGCAACTTTTGCATCTTACGCAATTTAGTACTTTTTCTCAAATTGAGATATTAAACGTTAAAATTAGCTCACGAAATTTTCACACATACATGGTGTCATGCTGTAAACACATAAAATAATATTAAAATAATTTTCTAACTTCAGATTTATGATTCTGAAACCACTATTCTGATTTAGCTAAAACCAGGCTGTTACAATGAATGTATATATGTACAATTATATTTATAAAATTTCAAAACAATCCTCCTGCTCTTGAATCTCATCACTTAATACCATGCCATTTTAGTTCTGAAATAAGCTACATCTGTAACAATTAATTTCACCTAAACCTTCATATAATTTATTCAAAATGACTAATGAAATAGATTTATAACTTATCATACTTTCTTAACAAATCATTCTATAAAATACCCATGTTCAAAGGTTCACCACTAGGTCTCAAAACCTTAAAACATCAACAATGGCATTGTCCACTACATCTAAATAATTTACACATTAGTTCATGAATTAGCTAAATTAAACCATTTCCAACACAAAAATAGGATTAGCATGAAAAATCAAATTCAGTAATACTTACATGCAAGACCTTCAAACGCTTTATCAATGGCTTTCTTTCCCCCTTTACTTTTCTTTATTTTCGGCAAGAAGAAAAAAAATTAATCCCAATGTCTTTTTCGAATAGAATTAGACTTGGGTTTGATAGGGACACGCCCGTGTGTGATAGCTTAGGCCATGTTTGATTCTACTTGTCACACACGACTGTGTTGTTTGCCCGTGTACGATATTCCAGGCCGTGTTGATTTCTGAGGTAGGCCCATTTTGTCCCTTTTTGGCCTGTTTCTCATTCTTTTCGACTCCCTAAGCTCTCCTAAGTGTAAAACATAAAATTAAAAGATTAGGAGCATCGAATTCATCAAATCTAATGAAAATTTATCCAAAAATAAGCCAAGCATGGGGTCAAAATATGTATAAATTATGGTTTATCAAATATCCCCACACTTAAGCGTTTGCTTGTCGTCAAGCAAAATCCTCAACTCACAATTAAAATTAACTTCCTCAATTCATAATTCTTATCAATAATGTCTTATCATAATTCGCAGATAATTCATACATTGATAATTTTACTAAAAGAATCTTAAAGATTCAAACAATTTAAGTTACAAATTTTTATAGCACAAAAACATTGGTGTTTCCCCTTACCTAAATAATCACCTTTAATTCAAAGTCGACAAGAATTGACATCCTCACTAAAGATTCACTCAAATCACTCAATCACTCAATGTGTTTAAAGTTCAAATTAAGCACTCAAAAGTCAAACATGAAAAGTTATTACTATAAGCTTGCATGAAAATCAAATCTTCACCACTATAAAATGAGATACACAAATCAAAAGGTCTTAAAAAGGGTTGTAATAGGGCTTGGGTTAAAGGTGTGGATAAAGGCTGAATTAGAGGGTTAGAATCGAGATGGAATTGACAATTTACCTAACTAGAAAAACAAACTAATACTGAATAATTACAATAATTGAAAACCTATTAATAGTAGCACAAGCTTCTTCTCAAAGTGTGAAATTAACATTTTAAGCTCATAGAACTAATAATGAATATATTTTCAACTTTTTTTCACGTACAATAATAAGAAAGAAGTTAACAACTGAAATAAAGAACATAGTTAGGCAACTACTCAAATCAAATCTCGACAAAAAGGAGCTAAAACAATAAGAAAAATTCTCAATGAATCAAAAAGAATGGGTCTTGGGTTAATATTAAGGGTAAATCAAGAAACAATTTATTAGGATCAAAGGGGTTCACTAGGAGTTAATTATGACGGTAGGCTTTTTGGGTAAGTGGGTTAAACCCTAGGTGCCTTTATCATCTCAGTATATCAAATCAAGGGTGTGGTCTCGACATGCATAATCGAAGCAAGTTCTAGAATAACAAATCAATATTGACACACTCATAACCAATAATGTGAGCAAGAAAAGTATATGCTCTAAAAGGCTCAAAATCTCAGAAAAATTATGGTTTTGATGTCAACCTTGCAAATTTCAAACTTCAAAGTAATATTTAAAATTAGGGAAACAACCTAACAAAATTTTTAATTCTGAAAATAGACTTATCATGCTTGATTCTCTACTGTCTTAAAGTATAAACGATCAATGCATAATTACCTATGAATTAATCCAAAACATATCAATAAAAATTATAAATCAATCCAAATTCAGTCTAATAGTAACATGAGTAGATTACTTGAGAACAAGATAAAATTCAGGAATTTTTTCTGATAATCAATTAAATAACCTCCCCACACTTAAGATGTACATTGTCCTCAATGTATAATGATAGATAATAGTAATGTAAGCAGAAAATCATAAGAGAGGGAAGGAGGTGAAACTTCCTGAATTATGGATGAAATCCTTAGAAAGTGAAAATTGTAGAATTAGGTCCAATGAGAAGCATGATGAACTAGGCAGAGATGAAGGTGGGGGAGAATACTTCATTAGTTTGTTCATTCCTTAGTAGCACCTTAAACCTTTTGAAACTGTGGAGTCATCAGTAAAGTTTTAGGGAGTTTTATTAATGGACTTCATTATGGTTACTCGATAATAAACAGCTAGAGATATAAAGAAATCAAAATTTACTAATATAAATCAAAGACAAGAAAGATAAAGAGAAAGAGTGTAAAAATTAAAATACAAAAAAAAAAAAAATAAATGGACTTAAAGGTCCTCATCAACAGATGGTTCGTGAAATGAGGGTGGTGGTGATATATGGAAGTGCTAACAAATCTGTTGTAGAGTCGCCTCGAGGTCGTCAAATTGTCGAGCGTTGTCATTGAATTCTTGAGTGCAGTACTGCTTGAAATGAGTGAGCCGCTCATATGTCAGTCAATGAAGCAACCGCATGAACTGGTCGATGAGGCGGTGGTGGCACAGAAGGTGGCTCCTCATGATGTAAAGGACATCATCAGTAATGCCCTTTGGGTCATTCTGATCGGTGGCGTGCAATAGACGATATTGAGGAGGACATGACAATGCTCAATCATCCTCATATGAAGCACTGTCGAGATGCCCTGTGGGGACATCTGCCCAATAAGCGTGAGCGAGGAGGACTGAGCTGCGGTGTTGAGGAGGCCAAAGTATCGAGCCACGCGCGTTACATATGGGCTAATAAAGAGGACCCCCTTCCTATGTTGCTCTGTATGATGCCGAATGGTGAGGTCGATGAAGTAAGCTAAATCGAACACCTACCCATACACCATGCTCCATAAAAAGTAGGCGTCGTGAGTGTTGACGACGCCAGTGCTCTCTCGCCTACCTGTCAAAGTGTGAGCCAAGATGGCAAGGATGGGGCTTCAGCTGATGCCTTGGAGCGACTGAGATCGTAGGTAGCCGAGGCAAGAGGAGTAGCGGATGTGGCGATGAAGGTTCTCGAGTCGTCGTCCTCTATGAATTTTTCGGTATAAAGTCCCAAGGCGACCCCAAACTCTGGGATACTCAACTCACGTACTAGGCCTCCAAGGCGAAACTGGACTGTGCCTGGGTCGTCGAAGTTTGTCATGACCGCCTGAAGGTGAAAGGTGGAACAGATTTCCAAAGTAAGCTCTAAGTAGGTCGACTCGACAATCTTGAAAAAATGCCCCCATGGGTCAGTAGTCAATAGGGCCCAAACTGCGTCAGCTAGTTGGACCTGCTCTAAGGCGGCCCAATCAATACATCTCCCCACGCCGAGGGGTCGTGCACGAAGTATCTAAAAAGTTCCTCCTAAGGTCCCAAAGGAAACTGTAGAAAAGGATGGCGCACTTCGGTAGATGCACTCGCAGAGGTAGCTTTGGGTCCCTTTTACTTTTTCGAAGCGGGGACAACAGTCTTTTTCCCACGTGGAGGAGTCATTATGTGCCTGCAAGATAAAGTATTCAACATTAGTAAAGTAAGGTAGAAAAATCATCGAATACGTTCCCAAATAAATAAAAATTCAGAATATAAACTAGTGAACCAAAGTGTCAAAATGGGATTACCTGTGATGAAGTTGTGGTTCCTAGATGCAAAGATTTATCAATGTAATATACTAACTAATAACGATTAAGTAGCAACGAGCCTAAAAGTGTTACAGTAATGAGACTAATTAACAAGACTAATGGGAATCTTAGGATGCATGGCATTATCAAAATCAATAAACTACCAAGAGCAAAATCATTGTCAAATATCAATTAGTATAGAGAATGAAAACGTGACAAATACAACCTAATAATTAATATGAGTATACTTAGCAACTCAACCTAAATATAAAAATGAGACTTATAAAATGGACTCACAGTAATAGAAATGAACAATGAACTAAAAAGTGAAGGGGGATGAGTAAACCGATGGAGGTATTAAGGCGGCGCACGGACGTGGAGGTGAAGCACGGGCATGGTGGTGGTGCACGGGCATGGACTGAGGGGGCTGGTGTGCGTGGAAAAGAAAAGGAGAAGAGGAAAGGAAAAGAAGGAGAGGATATGGGGGATAGTTCAGTCGCTGGTGGGTAGTCGAGGTGGTGGCAGGAGTAGGGAAAAAGAGAAGAGAGGGTGTTTGGGTGAGAGAGCAGCTAGGGTTTTGGGGGGAAATTTGGGGGAGAAGGTGAACAGTAGATGGGGGTTTAAATAGGGATTGGGGCACACGGTCAAGGCCCACACCCATGTGCCCTGTGTTTAGCCCATGTGTTTCATAAATGTTGGGTTAGTGCATGTCTGAGTCTTGGCCCACGCCCGTGTTCCCTGGGTGTGTTGACGGTCGAATTGCACAACTGTGTGATGCTTTATTCATTTCTACCATGCCCGTGTAAAGGTTCACACGCCCGTGTTAATTAATCAATATCGACCACGGCCTTTAGGCACAGGCGTCTCGCACGCCCGTTAGTTTCAACCACAGCTTCTGGGCACGGGCGTGTCGCACGCCCATGTCACTCAGTATCGCCCACGGTCTTAAGGCACGCCCATGTGGGTTTATCGTACCCAGCGTTGTTTATTCAGTTTTGACCACGGCCGCATCGCACGGTCGTGGTATTTTATCATAGCCCCTACTTTGGGGAAAATTTGTTTTATTTTCGCACAGTCTCTGCCACGCCGATGTACCTACTCATGGTGTCCACACGACCACGGCCATGCCCGTGTGCAAGGCCGTGTGGGTAGGGAAACCTGCAGCTATTAATTTGGTTAGTTTTTAGTTAGGTGCTAAAAATCGAAAATATGGACATTAATGAGGGTAGTGCTTGGGTTGCCTCCTGAGAAGCGCTTTTTTAGAGTCTAAGCTTGACTCACCTTTCATTCGCATAATCATGGTGGTTCGAGAAGTTGAAACTCCTCATTCCTGCTATCAATTTTGTTAAAATAAGGTTTTAGACGAGTACTGTTTACCTTGAATGTGCCAAATTTGGTATGAGTTATCTCGACTGTACCGTATGGGAAAATATTAAGTACCGTGAAAGAGGTTGTTCCATTAGGTTCAGAAGTGGCAACACGAGGATTTGCATTATCCATTAGAACTCAGTCTCCAACCTTAATTTGACTCCTTTTATTTTTAGGCTCGTCATGGATCTGCTTTGGTTCATCGTGTACTTTCAATTTCTCCTTAAACTGTGTTTGCCATTCATCTAGTTCCTCGATCTGGAGCCTTCGTTCCTCATGAACAGTTCTGTTCTCAATATGAAAGCTAGACCATGGCTCTGTCATCTTTTTCCGAGGAATTTCCTACGAAGAAGATTGAACATTAAGTTCACTTACATTACAGGACTTGTATCATCTTGATCACTAGATATTCTGACAGAATCACGTGCTTGGAGTTTAATCATGTCATCACCTACACGAAGTATTAATTCCCCTGTACCAACATCAATAATGGTCCTAGCAGTTGCTAAAAAGGGTCGTCCTAAAATTAAAGGAACGTCACTATCCTCATCCATGTCTAAAACAACAAAGTCTACTAGGAATATGAATTTATCAATTTTGATTAGCACATCTTCAATTATACCCCTAGGAAATCTAATGGTTTTATCAGCCAATTGAATGCTCATCCAAGTTTGTTTGGGTTTCCCAAGACCTAGCTATTTAAACATTTTATAAGGCATATCATTGATACTTGCCCCTAAATTAGCTAAAGCATTATTAATAGATAAACCACCAATTAAGCAAGGAATCGTAAAACTCCCTGTATCTTTTAATTTGAGGGGTAATTTATTCTGTAAAATTGCTGAGCAAACTGCATTTAGCTCCACATGCAACACATCGTCTAACTTCCGTTTGCTTGCCAAAAGTTCTTTTAAAAATTTTACTGAATTGGGCATCTGCGAAAGAGCTTCAATAAACGGTAAGTTAATATGTAATTTTTTTAAAAATTTAAGAAATTTACCGAATTGTTCATATGTGCGGTCTTTTTTCGTCGTATTGGGATATGGCATACGAGGTTTATACTCTGTACTTACCAGTTTTGGTTTATTATGGCTTACCACTCTGTACTTACAATAAAATAAAATAAAAATAAATTAAAATAAAATAAAAATAACTAAAGTATTAAAAATATAGTGTTCCTAGTATCTTAGTCCCCGAAAACGGTGCCAAAAATTTGATGCGCTCGAAACTAATTAATATTTCGACAAAGGCAAGCGCACCTATCGAACATTAGTATAGTTGTGGTAAGTCCGGAATATCGTATCCTCAAGGACTAAAATTACTAGTAATAACTATCTTTTTATTTTCTAGCCTAATAATTAAGAAATTTTTGTTTTTAATCTAAAATTAACTAACTAATTGACTATGAACGCGACAGAGAATGAAAGAAATAATCGAATAAACTAATAATAAAGACAATACCAAAGGAAGAATCCACCTAAACTTCACTTATTATTCCGACTATAAATTAAATGATTTATTCACTTGACTTGATCCTTAGAAATCCCTAAATTATGTTAATATATCTTTCAAGACAAAAAACAACTGACTCTAGGTTGACTAATTGAAATCTCTTTCTAATTAAAACCCCTATCGTCGCATTAACTCGATCTATGGATCCCCTTATTAGATTTGACTCTAATCCGATAGATTTATGTCGCCCTATTTTAGGGTTGCAATCAGCTTCGCTTAATTATGTTGGATCTTCTCTTAAACATGGACTTTTGCTCCACTGAATAAGCACATTAAACTTGAATTAATATTCCTGAAAACATTAAAACAAGGATTAGGAACACATAATTAAGAAAAAGATCAAATATTTATCACGTAATTCAGATTTATTGAATAATAAGATTCATCTAGGTTTCATCCTTTCTAGGTATTTAGGGAGTTTAGTTCATAATGATAGAGGGAAACATCTTAAAATAAGGAAAACTACAAAACATAAGAAAACCCAAAAACTTCAAGAGAAATTGATAGGAGATCTTCAGTCTTGATGGGGATCCTTCTTCCAAGCTGCTTCCAATGGCTGTCTTCAAGTATTTTCTGCTTTCTACCCTGTGTGTCCTTTTAGGTCCTCCCCTAAGGTGTTTATATAAGACTTGGATCACTTTTATTGGCCCACAAGTAGTCTTTTCTGAATATAATTAGACTTGGGTTCGGCAGGGACACGCCCGTGTGTGATAGCTTAGGCCGTGTTCGATTCTGCTTGTCACACTGCAGTAGTGTAGTGCCGCCTGTCACGATAGTCCGGTAGTGTTAATTTTTGAGGTAGGCCCATTTTGTCCCATTTTGGCTCGTTTCTCATTCTTTTTGACTCCCTAAGCTCTCTTGAGTGTAAAACATAAAATTAAAGGATTAGGATCATCGGATTAATCAAATCTAATGAAAATTCATCCAAAATTAAGCCAAGCGTGGGGTCAAAATATGTATAAATTATGGTTTATCAAGGTATTAGGGCAGTTGTTAGATACTACCATTTTGAAACTATTAATTTGTACTTGAAACATTATTTTGATTACTTTCAATTTTGATCAGCAGTCTTGATGGCTTAACATTATTTGTGATTTATAAATATTGTTTAAGAAGCAGCCAAAGGCTAACTTTTATATCTTTAATTATGGTGTGGTACCATTTAAAACATGCTTCAAAATTTAATTAGTTATAAACTAGTGGAATACCATGTTTGGAAAATAAAAAAAAGGGAGAGTACTCGCTAAAATTGAATAATCGTTTTAAGAGAAAGAGTGGCGCATTCTAACGGGTCAACCTATAGCACTCCATACTCGAATCCGACGATCAGGTCAGGTATGGGGTGTTACAAATTAAGTCTTTTTGTACACTCAATGAGCTTGTATTTAAGCATTTTATGGTTTTATTTTATGATTTTCAATAGTTATTAAATTTTTACCTTTGTATTCTGTTTCGTGTGTTTTTAGTGTATTTTGTGACCAAAATAGCAAAATCTTGCCTTTTGGAGTTTAACAATTAATTTTAGCTTATGCAAGAGATGATTATGACAATAACGTGAGGAAGCATTGATGTTGTCCTTGAGGTCGTAACACCAGACCATTGGTATCACAACATTGAAGTTGTTTGTCACCCTGGAAGTTTCGATTTCAAGAACTTACACACTGCAGGTGAACTGGTGGCAGAGTCGTGACACTGAAAGCATGGAGTCATGACATCAGGAGCTAAGGTCACAACATTATGTTGCTGAATTTGTAAGATCAAAGGTAGTCACTATTGCTGAAGGATCCTAGCTGTTCAAAGAGCTAAAGCTGTGACATTAGGACTGGAGTCTCAACACTGATGCTGCTAGGCAAATTTAGGAGGATATTGTTGGCAAGTTCGCAACACCAATGTCGGGGTGCCACGACATCGAGGCTTGACGGGCTAAAACTTGTAAAGGCATTCTTCAGTCAAAATAGGTCATTTTTTTAACATAAAATAACCACAAGGGCCACACATTTAGGGCACGTTTGGTTGGGGAGAATAGAATAAAGTTGTAAGGTAATAGAGCTGTAATGGAATAAAGCTGTAATAGAATAGAATTGTAATCAGTAATTTAGCTGTTTGGTTGAATGGAATGGAATAGAGTTGTAATAGTATCCTTGTGTTTGGTTGAATGGAATAGATGTTGTGATAGCATAAGGAAAAAGACTTAAATGACCAAAATACTCTTAGTAGAATTTTTTAGATAGATGGTTATTGTTTTAAATTTTAATAAGATTATTATTAAATATAATTTAATTAAAAAATAATTTAATCATATTTTAACATAATTATTAATAAATACAATTTAATAAAATAATATATAATTTAATAAAATTTTTAATAATAATATTAAAATATGAATTAATAAAATCATAATATATAATATTATAAAAATATATAACTACTTTATTATTTTTAAACACATATAAATATGTGCTAAATGTTCCATTATCCATTTACTTTTTCCTTGCACTCTTTTCTTCCTTTAATAAATTTTTTTATCTTTTACACAATAAAAATCAAGTTTATATAATCTTCAATTGAGTTAATTGGAAGATCCATCTACAACCATGGCTGAATCAACATATTATCATCTTTATAAACATATCATTTATATTTTTATAGAGTTAAATTAAAGCACTTGTTCCTTATCAAACAACTGTAACGAAAGTCACTCCAAGCTAAGGTGCTATACTGTAAACAAGCATAAAAAATATATATTTCAAAGTTCCATCTCAAATTGGATTATCCTCTACATTCATGCAACCAAGCATTGCAAATGACACACATATCTACATACAGTCTACATTTTGATCAACTACATGTTGCAAGAATACTCAGTAGCGGTACTGTCTATAACAACTCGATTTTGGGGCTAGCCAGAATAGTAGTTTCGGGACCACAAATCTGACATAGTACTCAGAATTTCGGCAAAGATAGCTTTTAAGAGTAGTTCTGGTTTCGGTTTTCTTTCTTTTGGGCATTTTAATTCTTTTATGTTTCCTTCTGGCTGAATGGTTGTTGTTTCTTGGTAACGTAAAATTATTTTGGTTAATTCCTGGTAAGTCAAGTGCCTCTCTGTACCTTTCGGGTTTCTTTCCTCTGCTAAAGTGTCAATTACCGAAACCTCTCCTTTTTTCTTTTTATTCCCATATTTTCCCCTTTTTTGAAACTATTATTCTCCTCTTAGTCTCCTTCTTCACTAATATTCTATTCTTCATTCGGTCTTCTCTGAGCCGACCATCCCTTCTTCTTTCCTTTCGGGTTCTTGTCTGCCACTCGGTGTTTGGTGGATTGTTTCGGTGCATTGGGGGTGGTGGTTCGGTCTTGCTGGAGTTTTAACAAATCGGTGGGGTGCGTTGGGGTAAGAGATCCTAAGGAGCGAAGTAGGGCAAAGATTATTCACATCATCAAACTCTGTCTCTCGTTAAGGGTAAGATCACTATGATACTCTTAGATTAGGCCGAATATTCCTGTGGTTGGTAAGTTAGCATTTGTGGATTAAGGCCACATATTTGATCACTGTTTTGGTAAATAAGATCTATTTTGATATAGATATTCGGCATAGGCGTGTGATCAATCCTGATCGGTGGTCTTAAGAGATCAAAGTCGGTCGTTAAGCAAGGTTGGTACTTAGGGATTTCTCGTTTGATTTCACAAATAGGTGTGTATCTGTACACCGTAAATCATTACTATCATAAAGCTGAAAGAGTGTGTGTAATCACACTATCGTTTCTGTGAGTCGGCAAAAGTCGAAAAGCTGAAACATCGACAATTGAGGCCTACAAGCGTGCGATCGCTCGTGTGGTAAACCGAGCCCACAATCATGGGCGATAGATTGTGGAGGCCACCACGAGCGTTCTTGTGCTCTTGGACCGTTATGGGCCTAATTTGGCTGGAATAGGCGCGTGGGCCCAATGGGCTCGTAGGCCCCACACAGATAAAATTTACAATAAGTGGAAAATACTGGACTAGGCTACATTGTTCGCATAACCGTGACTGAATTCGGGCTAAATGGGCCACACTAGCGTGCTGAATATTGAGCTTTGGGCCCAATTACACCATTTTGACCATATATGTTATCTGTGTCGCTCGATGCGACTGTAGAACTTTGGGAAGGTTGTTATATGACCATAATACCCCTGTAAGGTAAAATGATCGTAATGCATACCTTTGTAGGGTAAAATGACCATAATACCCCTATAGGGTAAAATGGCCGTAATGCCCTGTAGGTAAAATGACCATAATGCCTCCCGTAGTGTAAAATAACTGTAGTACCCTAATAGGGTAAAATGACCGTGATGCCTTTGTAGGCAAAATGACTGTAATACCTCTGTTAGGTGAATTGACCGATATAATCCCCAAGGGTAAAATGACTATTTTGCCCTTGAGGGTAAATGATTGATTTGTCGGTAACGTAAATGATTGATCTGTCTGTGTTTAAATGACTGATTTGTCTGTTATTTGTATGACTGATTCTGAGCATGGCATTTTGCATACATGACATACTGCATGGGGTTGGGATACAGTTATGGAGGAAGTACTGTACTGGTGGCTCTGCCACAATCACTGTTACTAGTGGCTTTGCTACATATCTTTATTCTCGCAACTTTGCTACGATATCGCATCGGCGACTTTGTCAGTAATACTCTCGATGGTTGTGTGCCGATCATATCACTGCTATTGATGGCTTTGTACCGATTGTATTACCATTACTGATGCCTGTGTGCCGATCACATTACCATTACTGATGCCTGTGTGCCGATCACATTACTACTACCGATGGCTTTGTGCTAATCATATTACTGTACTCATGGTGTTATAGCTATCCTGTTTACGGCTCTTAGCCATTATGATTATTGGCAGCTTGGTTGCGATACTGATTAGTGCCACAACCGGTATTGATATTGGTGTGTTGGCTGGGTGGGTTGATTTTATCCCTACATGGTGTGTTGGCTGGATTGGGATGGGTTGCATGATTGCATTGTTGCATTTCTGTTACTGATATTGTCACTGTATTGGGCTTAGGCCCACATGTATTCTATTTCTGATTCTGATACGGTAATGGGCTAAGGCCCACACTACACTGTTACTGAAAAAGGTTCGGGCCCAGACTGTTACTGCATTCTATTCATCTTACTGACTATTTTTATTTTAGTGTATTACACACTGAGTTTTCGTAAACTCACCCCGTTTTTAACTGTACAGGTAATCCCTAGCTTTAGGTGGACCGATTCTACGAGGGACTCGGAGATGGCCACACTACTGCTCCTATTTTCGTTTACTTGGCTTTTATTTACTATTAGTTTTCGTCTGGGTTTTTATATTTACAATAAGGCCTCTCCAATGGTATAACTTAGAGGTCTGAGATTTTAATCATTATGATTTGTACTTGTTAAAAGTAGAACGTGATTTTCCCCAAAACGATAACTATTTTCAAAACACTATGTTTCCACAACACAATTTTTAAGCTTCCGCAACAAACAAGGTTTTAGAAGTAATGACGATTTAAAATGATTAAAAAAATACTGGTATAATATGAGTTATAACAAAGAGGCTTCAACCTCCAAACGAGTTTTTTTTCTACAAGAAAAATGATTTCCAAAAAACACTCCAATGTGACACCGCCAGATTCGGCCATAACTTTTAGGCTGGGTTTGAGGTGTTACATTTAGTGGTATTAGAGACAAGTTGTAAAACTCGACTGTGGAATGGGTTTTTAAATTTTTGAATTTCAAAAAGTTGTTTCCGAATATATGAAGTGTTTTGAGATACTCCTTCTAAAAAATGTGGCACACAGAGTCTCCGGCCCCGAATCTGTAAGTTTTCTGGATATTTTTGTTTGTTTAGAAACTGAAATGCAGTAAGTTAGGAAATATTATGGCCACTTTAGAAATTAGACCATACCACTCTAGATAGAGAGAATTGAAACTATAGGAAACTGAAAACTGTAGTGAAACTTCGATCTGCATAAAATTGTTAGTCCTAATAAAACACGAATAGACAATGGGCACAAGAGATACACGCGAGCATGGTTCAAGAGGCTACAGTAATGTCTTGAAATCAGAGTGCGCAGTGGAAGCGTGGTGGTGAATTCCGTGTTGTGCGACTATTCTGACAGTCGTAAATTTCAAGGACGAAATTTCTTTAAGAAATGGTGAATTATAACGCCCCGAATTTGGGCCTAAAAGGAATGGGCCTTGAGTGTGGGAATAGCTAGGAGACTGCACATAAATATTTATGAGTGCAAGAAAATGACACAAATTGCTTGTTTGCTTTGATGGTTAAGTGATTTAGGAGTGTTTGGGAGTGTTTGAGAAGTCTTAGGTTCAAGCCCTAGCTTTTGCAAAAATTTTGGTTTTTCTCTTAAATGAACCTTGACTTTAGCATGTAGGTTCTAAGAATAATTGTGTTCAAAATATGACACACAAAAAGCCTATTAGTACAGTGGTTGTGGCGTTACAAGTGTGGCAAAAGAGGTTTGAGGTTTAAGTCTTGGGATGAGAAATGGTGTATTTTATCTTGTAGTATGGATCGGCCAGTGGTTGTGTTACAGTGAAATTCTGATGGAGGAGTTGTGGAGAGATATGAGGAGAGATTCAAGGAGTGATATGGGGAGTGATATAGGGAGAGGTTTATGGAGAAAAGTTAAGAATTTGAAGTGTGTGGGATGTGTAGTACCGAATTTGGAGTGCTAGTACTCAAAATTTCGGCAAAGGTAGCTTTTGAGAGTAGTTCTGGTTTCGATTTTCTTTCTTTTGGGCATTTTATTTCTTTTGTGTTTCCTTCTGGCCGAATGGCTATTGTTTCTTGGTAATGTAAAATCATTTTGGTTAACTCCTAGTAAGTCAAGTGCCTTTCTATACCTTTCGGGTTTCTTTCCTCTGTTATTCTCCTTTTGCCAAAAGTGTTAATTACTGAAACCTCTTCTTTTCTCTTTTTATTCCTACCCTTTTCTGAAACTATTATTCTCCTCTTAGTCTCCTTCCCTAATATTCTATTCTTCATTCGGTCTTTTCTGAGTCGACCATCCTTTTTTCTTCCCTTTCGGTTCTTGTCTGCCACTCGGTGTTTGACGGATGTTTTGGTGCGCTGGGGGTGGTGGTTCAGTCTTGCTAGAGTTTTAACAAATCGGTGAGTGCGTTGGGGTAAGAGATCCTGAGGAGCGAAGTAGGGCAAAGATTATTCAAATCATCAAAATCTATCTCTCGTTAAGGGTAAGATCACTACCATACTCTTAGATTAGGCCGAATATTCCTGTGGTTGGTAAGTTAGCATTTGTGGATTAAGGCCACATATTTGATCACTGTTTTGGTAAATAAGATTTGTTTTGATACAGATATTCGGCATAGGCGTATGATCAATCCTGATCAGTGGTCTTAAGAGATTAAAGTCAGTCGTTAAACAAGGTTGGTACTTGGGGATTTCTTGTGTGATTCCAAAAACAGGTGTATATTTGTACACCATAAATCATTACTGTCATAAAGCTAAAAGAGTGGGTGTAATCACACTATCGTTTCTGTAAGTCGGCAAAAGCTAAAAGTCGAAACTTCGGCTGTTGAGGCCTCACAAGTGTGCAATCGCTCGTGTGGTAAACCGAGCCCACAATCATAGGCGATAGACTGTGGAGGCCACCATGAGCATTCTCGTGCTCTTAGGCCATTATGGGCCTCGTTTAGCTAGAATGGGCCGCGTGGGCCCAATGGGCTCGTAGGCCCCACACGGATAAAATTTACAATAAGTGGCAAATACTGGACTAGGCTACATCATTCGCATAACCGTGACTGAATTTGGGCTAAATGGACCACACGAGCGTGTGGGCCTACTTGGGCCGAATATTGCGCTTTGGGCCCAATTACACCGTTTTGACCATATATGTTATCTGTGTCGCTCGAAGCGACTGTAGACCTTCGAAAAGGTTGTTTTATGACCGTAATGCCCCTGTAGGGTAAAATGACCGTAATGCTCCTGTAGGGTAAATTGACTGTAATGCCCCTGTATAGTAAAATGACCTTAATGCCCCTATAGCGTAAAATGACCGTAATGCCTCCATAGGGTAAAATGACCATAATGCCCTTGTAGGGTAAAATGACCGTAATGCCCCCGTAAGGTAAAATGACCTTAATGCCCCTACAAGGTAAAATGACCATAATACCCCGTAGGGTGAAATGACCGTAATACCCATGTAGGGTAAAATAACCGTAATACCCCTATAGGGTAAAATGATCGTGATGCCCTTATAGGTAACATGACTATAATACCTCTGTTAGGTGAATTGACCGATATATCCCCAAAGGGTAAAATGACTATTTTACCCTCGAGGGTAAATAATTGATTTGACTGCGATGTAAATAATTAATTTGTCGGTAACATAAATGACTGATTTGTCTATGATTTAAATGACTGATTTTTTGTGATTTGTATGACTAATTCTGATCATGACATTTTGCATACACGACATACTGCATGGGGTTGGGATATTGTTTTGGAGGAAATACTGTACTGGTGGCTCTGCCATAATCACTATTACTAGTGGCTTTGCCACATATCTTTATTATCGGCGACTTTCTTTGTGATATTATTATGGCGACTTTGCTACGATACCATTCTTTGGCGACTTTGTCGCGATGCTACTGATGGTTGTGTGCTGATCATCTCACTGCTACTGATGACTTTGTGCCGATCGTATTACCATTACTGATGGCTTTGTGTCGATCATATTGCCGTTACTGATGGCTGTGTGCCAATAAATTACTACTACCGATGGCTTTGTGCAAATCATATAACTATACTCATGGCGTTATAGCTATCATGTTTACGGCTCTTAGCCATTCTGATTACTGGCAACTTAGCTGCGATACTGATTAGTGTCACAACCGGTGCTGATATTGGTGTGTTGGCTGGGTGAGTCAATTTTATCCCTACAGGGTGTTTTGGTTGGTACAAGTGGTGTGTTGGCTGGATTGAGATGGGTTGCATGATTGCATTGTTGCATTTCTGTTACTGATACTGTCACTGTAGTGGGCTTAAGCCCACATATATTTTGTTTTTGATTCTAATACGATAATGAGCTAAAGCCCACACCACACTGTTACTGTTTTGGGCTAAAGCCCACATTGTTCTGTTACTGAAAAGGGCTCAGGCCTAGACTGTTACTGCATTCTGCTCATCTTACTGACTATTTTTATTTTAGGGGATTACACACTGAGTTTTTGTAAACTCACCCCATTTTTAACTGTACATGTAATCCCCAGTGTTAGGCGAATCGGTGTTGCGAGAGACTCGGAGATGGCCACACTACTGCTCCTGTTTTTGTTTACTTAGCTTTTATTTACTATTAGTTTTTGTCTGCATTTTTATATTTACAATAAGGCCTCTCTAGTGGTATAACTAAGAGGTCTAAGATTTTAATCATTATGATTTGTACTTGTTAAAAGTAGAACACAGTTTTCCCCAAAATGATAACTATTTTCAAAACACTATGTTTCCACAACATAATTTTTAAGCTTCCGCAACAAATAAGGTTTTAGAAGTAATGACGATTTAAAATAATTAACAAAATGCTGGTATAATATGAGTTCTAACAAAGAGGCTTCAAGCTCCAAACAAGTTTTTTTTTTCAACAAGAAAAATGGTTTCCAAAAAGCACTCCAATGTGACACCGCCAGATTCAGCCATAACTTCTAGGTGAGTTTAAGATGTCACAACCTGATTGATCAAGTATATCTGACCTTCTGGTCAATAATATTTTACCAGGAATACTATGACCCTTAAGCAACCTTAAAAAGGCATAAAAGAAAATTATTATTTGTTGATGAAGCAATAAATATAGAGTAAACAAGTGTATGAAGCAAATATTTTATTAACATGCAATCCTAGCATTTGCTTTTACACTTAATAAAAACCACCATAAATTTCCAAATCCACATAGGCAAGGTAATAAAGGTTATATAACATAGGGAACTTTACTGCAGAGGAATTTTTTTCAATTTGACTTCTTAACAGTGAAAGAGT
Organism: Gossypium rotundifolium; assembly: GCA_025506655.1. Lineage (NCBI taxonomy): Eukaryota > Viridiplantae > Streptophyta > Magnoliopsida > Malvales > Malvaceae > Gossypium > Gossypium rotundifolium. The sequence goes on from CP106723.1 coordinate 124,323,570, forward strand.
GATTTGAATAAAGAAAAACAACATTGCAAACCATGTTAGCATTGGTCTTTAGCCAATTTACATTAAGAAAAACAACTCCGCAACCCATGTTAGCATTTCAGCTAATTTACGTTAAGAAATCCAAGCTCAGCAATATTATCATTCATAAACATGGGCAACCAAATTGTAACATTTTTGTTCCATAACCTTTATGAACTCCCAACGTTTAGTAACTATCCTTTTAATTATCAGAAAAACCAAGCTAAAAGACAATGAGTAACCCTTTTTGAATCCCTGTGATGCCTATGATTCCCCAACAACAATGCCGTGATCAAATTACAACATAAACCAAAATATCGGACTTTTTAGGGGAAAATAGATAAATACTATGATTTAAGCACAAAGATGAAAGGATCATCTTCCAAAAGAAAGAGAAACCAGGTTATGCCATTAAGTAGAACTTGTGAGATCTGGCTTTAATTCCCAAAAGGCGCTTTCAATCTAAGTGCAAACTGCAACAAATTAAACCCAATAAACCTAATTGAAAATTTTTGCAAAATCAAAATTTCCACCTAAAGAGGAAAAATTATTCCATGGGAATTCAGAATCAAAACTAAAATTCAAAAGATCAGAAGGTATTTCTCTAAATCCAATGAAAAAGAACAATCCAAAATCAACATTGAGAAACCAGAAAAAAAATGGAGGAAGAAAAGTAATAGGAAATTGGAACAATTAGAAAGAGGTACCCTTGGACATTCTTGAGGGTTTGATTAAACCTGGAATCAAGGCTTTCTTTGTTAAGATGATCTTCTTCACCATGGTTGTTACTGTTGTTCTTTTAAACCCCTCTTCTTGCTCACTCTAAATGTTCTACACATGTATATTGGGAGAACGGTGAGGGTAAAGAGAAAGTAAGAAGAGAAAGTTTAAATAAAATAGATAAATTTCATACTCACATGATACTCTTTGAGATTTGTTGAAAAAATCTCAAATGGGAGTTGGGAGTTTGAAGAGGATGTGAGATGGGTAGAAAATGAAAGAAAAATAGTTTTTATATTACTGGAGGTGTTGAATAACCATTCATTAGAGATGGCATTGAATTGCTATTCAGTGGTTTTGAGGAATCAGGCTGTAATGGCTATTTAATGGAATAGGTTTTACAGCCAACCAAACCCCTGAATAGTTTTATTATGTTCAATAAGGGACGAATAGCTAAGCCATTCATGTGAACCAAACAAGGCCTTATTAAATCGCATAAAAAATTACAGCATCATGGATATATGAGGGATAGTCCATGTCAAAAAACCAAGTTCCAGCCTCTGCATACATTTTCTTACAAATTAAATCAGTGACTATATTACAAGAATGGTTAGTCTAAAATAAATTAGCTGACTTAAAGTTAAAAAAAGCTTTTTTGCACTCCTTGATCCACGCGCCATTGATCGTGATGTCAATACGATGGTTCTTCAATTTATTGACAATGCATGCATTGTCCGTCTCAAAGATCACATCACTTTTAATGTATAGCCTACACGCCAGCTTGATGCTTTCCTTAAATGTGTAACACTCGACTTCTTCCACCAACATCGATCTTTCATTGAGGCCCCCACCACCTTGCAACACAAACCCATCTTCTTCCCTATCAATAACACCATACCAACTTTATTATTACAGACCGAAGCATCAAAATTAATTTTTGCAAAACCCTTAGAAGGCTTTTCCCATTTCTTAACAGCAGGGTTAGTAGAAAGTAGTAGCTCATTAATAAAATTGCAAATGCGAAACTCATGACTAAGGGTTCTAGCCCTGTCCCGAATAACCTGCGCCTCATATTCCTTTCCTTTGAAAATGAAATTGTTTCTATTATTCCAGCTATTCCACAATGTAGTCATAAGGTTAGCCATAGCTTTTTTTATCAAGAAATCTCATCATATCTTTCAACTAGTCAATACAATACTTGTAATCCTTTGAAATGGTGCTATCGTCAAGACCACCAAATGAGAGGACCGCCCAAGATGTAGGGCAATCTTTAAGGGTATGAATAAAGGTCTCGTCTTCAGCCCCGCACCTAGGACATTCTTGCCCAAAACCATATCGAATGGATGCAATTTTAACGTTAGTAGGGAGGATCCCATGTCCAACATGAACACCCGAATCTTAGGGATAATACCGAGCTGCCATATAGCTTTCCAAAAGAACCTATGAAGACCAAACCCTATATGCTTCAACAATAGCCAAGAATAAGCTAACTTCGACGTGAAGGAGCCATAAGGGTTGTGAAACCACACAGCTCTATTGCATTGACTCTCACCCCCAATTGGTAAGTTACAAATTTTATCTCCCAAACCTTGCCTATATAGCTCACTGAAAAGATCTAATAAGGCAAGATTTACTTTTCTCAAATGTTTTCAATTTCTAAACTGTGTTACAATCTTTTTGCAAAATACTCTGCTTCTTTCACTTGATAACTAGAACTTATATACCCTTTACAACTGCTACTAACCTCTGTAACAAACTTACTGACTTCTTGAACTAACTAACTACTTCAATTACTAACCACTATTTCAAATACTAAATGTGATTCTTAACATTCATCCATCTTCATAACGGGCAAAACCCGAAGGAGAGATCGAAAACGAGCAAAAGATGTCAGTGATAATGGCTTGGTAAATATATCCGCGACTTGATCACAGGCCGGAACTTCGCCGACCATAATAGACCCATCTGCAACTTTCTCGCGAACAAAGAACAAATCGAGCTCAACATGTTTGAACTTAGAGTGCAAAACAGATTAGAATTTACTGACTCATCGCACCTAACTATCACACCAAACGTGGGAACATCATCGACTTCACTTGAAGTTCTTGAAGTAACGAAGCAACCAAACAACTTCACTTGTTGCTACTGAGAAGATCGCGATATTCAACTTTCAAACAGAGACCTAGCGACCACTTGTCGTTTCTTGGACCCCCAAGAAATAGGGTTAGGTCCAAAATAAACACAAAATCCAGAAGTTGACCGACGATCATCAAAATTGAGCCCCCAATTGGCATCAGCATAAGCACTCAAGGATAATTGATTAGAAGGCCGAAAAACAATCCCAAAATCCATAGTACCACTGAGATATCTTAAAACGCGTTTTAGAGATGCCATGTGAACACTGGTAGGACTATGCATAAATTGACATAGCCGATTCACAGAATAAGCAATATCAGGACGAGTAAGAACTACGTACTGAAGCGCACCTGCAAGACTTCTATACTCAGTGGAATCGACTAATAAATCACCATTATTTTTGGACAGAGTGGATGAGCTCACCATTGGTGTGTGAACACCTTTCGCAGTCAACATCGACGCCCGGTCAAGAATATCTCGAATGTACTTTGTTTGGTTCAAATCGACCACCCGACGAGTTTCGACGGACTTCGATCCCAAGAAAATAGTGTAGATCACCCATATCCTTAAGTGAGAACTCATCATTCAATAATCGAACAAAGCGATCAATCTCAACAACCAAGTTCCTAGTAATAATGATGTCATCAACATATACCAAGACATAAAGTGTTGATTTGGTGGATTCAAGAAACAACGAGGCATCGACTTAGATATAACAAAACCAATGAAATAAGAAATTGCTTGATTTTTCAAACCAGTTCGAGGCGCTGCGAAGACCATATAAAGCTTTCATCAACCGACACACAAGTAACTTGTCAGACGAGTCAGACTGAACATACCCCGGAGGTTGTTGCATGAACACCTCGGTATCCAGCTCTCCATTTAAAAAGGCATTATTTACATCAACTTGTCGAAGCGACCATCCTCTAGACACAACAATGGATAGAATAAGACGTATAGTAGCAGGTTTGACAACTGGACTAAACGTCTCCTTGAAATCACAACCAGGTACTTGAGAGCAGCCCTTGGCTACCAATCTAGCCTTGTGCCGAGCAATAGAACCATCCGGATTTCTCTTAACCTTAAATAACCACTTGCACCCAATAACCTTGCGATTTGACGGAAAAGGAACGAGTTCCCATGTAGAATTGCGAACAAGGGCATCATATTCAGCCTGAGCTGCAGCACGCCACTCAGCAGATAAGAATGCTTGCTCGATGGTGGACGGTTCTATTTCAACAGATAAAACTTTAGGTTTGAAAACTCCAGCCTTGGCTCGAGTGACCATCGGATGAGTGTTAGTGGTCACAGGAAGTCTAGGTAAACTATCAATATTAGTAGAAATAGAAGAACTTGACGCAACATTATCACCGGTAGGCGAAGAGCTGGATGCAAGTAGATTATTAGAGCCAGACGGAAGACCATCAGACGAGACGGGTACATTCCCACTATCACCGAGAGGCGAAGAACTGGACACATGCAGGTTATTAGAGCCAGACGGAAGACCATCAGACGAGACGGGTACATTTCCAGCAGAGGACGAATTATTAAAACTCAAACCACTTGAGACTTTATGAACTAGAGGAATGGTTGTGGGCACAGATTCTTCATATTGAACAGTTGAGCGCTTAGACATATCGGTATTCGATAAAAACTTCCCTTCATCAAAAACAACATGTCTTGACACAACAACCTTTCCTCCTGGAAGAAGACACTTATAACCTTTGTGTTGAGTGCTATATCCCAAAAAAATAGATGGCTCGGACCTAAACTCCAATTTATGTGTCTTATACAGACGCAAATAAGGGTAGCAGCAACAGCCAAAAACATGCAAATGGTCATAGGTTGTATCACATCCATATAAGGCCGTAAATGGAGTTTTACCTTGTAGGACGGAGGTGGGTAGTCGATTGATAAGATGGACAGCACAAGAAAATGCATGCCCCAAAGATGCCATGGATAACTTTGCTTGAGCGAGTAAAGTGAGTCCCATTTCCACAATATGTCGATGCTTACGTTCAAAGAATGCCGCTCATTTAGACGATATAGGACAAGTCGACGATGCACAATTCTTTGAGATGCCGAATAGATGTGAATGCCGATACTCTCCACCCTACCACTCTGGAATTGTTTTATAGACTTACCGAACTGATTCTTTACAAGCTGCAGGAACTGAACAAAACATTCCAATGCCTGAGACTTCTGACTTAAAAGGTAAAGCCATGTAAACCGAGTAGAAGCATCAATAAAGGACACGTAATACCATTTGTTTTCAGATGCCATAGCCCCGGGGCCCCAAAGATCAGAGACAATTAACTCAAGCGGTTGATAATTTGTCGAGAAATAGAAAATGGCAACTTATGAGATTTACCTTTTGACACGCAAACAAACATGACCAACCACAGATCTTTATTAATTTTGACATTACATTTTCTAGAACACTTTTAATAATAGAAAATGAAGGGTGACCGAGGCGATTATGCCACAGATCAAAAACAGAACTTTGAACATCTTTATTTTGAACTTCCATGTGAGCATTAAAGGGAATTTCAACAGGTATTGGAAAATGGTATAAACCATCACGTATGTGGCCCCTCAGCAGGATCTCCCCTGTCTTTATGTCCTTGATAACACACCAGGTAGGGTGAAACTCAAAAAATACGTGATTATCATTAGCAAATTGAGACTCCGACAAGAGATTCTTCCTTATACTTGGTACACACAAAACATTTGATAACCGCAATAAATGTGACGGAGTGGATAAAACACCATTACCAATTGCCAAAATTTTAGCTGGGTTGCCATTGCCCATTAAAAGAGGAGACGTACCTGAGTACGGTGTGCTATCACAAAGAGCCGTCGGATTTTGACATACGTGATGACTCGCACCAGAGTCAGGGTACCAAGATGTCGAGCCAACAAGAACAGGAATAAACAAGTCATTACCTCCGGTATTAGAACCAACTTGTGCAGTGTTAATATGAGACCCCGATGCGTCAGAGTAATTTGACGGATGCAAGTCACCGAGTCGAGGGAGCCCAATGCATGGATCGGATCCGGAATAGACATGAGCATGAGGTTTCGTGCACCATGGGATCGATTCACCACCACTTGGTCTTATATTATTTTGACCATCACCATACGGCCTTTGAACAAATTTAGCATCACAATCTGGATAATGTGCCGCAAAATCATGACCAAACCCAACATCATTGTCAAATTTATTTTGACCAAAACCATGCCCAAATTGTGATGGCCCATTCGGCCTGGGCAAAAAAATTGAAGCCACTTGTGGCCCACGCGTCATATGCCCATAATGGATGCCAGGTTGTCCCTCACCATAACAATTATTACCTGGAAAGAATTGATTTTGACCAAACCAATTTTGACCAAAATCATTAGAACTCACCTTAGGATATTTTAACTGTTGAAGATTCATATCAACACCCATTCGACGACCAGAAAAATCACCGTCTCCAGTCATATACGCCGGACAGAATGAAGATCGAGGGCCACGCGACACAATCGGTGCTTCTAGAGGAACCACTGGAGGCACTGAGGACGAAAGATCAGAATCTTTATAATAACGGTAATAACACCGTGAAGCAAGGTGGCCAAACCTACTGCATATTTGACACTGAATGTGAGGGCGAAAGGAATGGCCACGGCCACGAGAAGTCATTCGGCCGCCACGAAAAATGCCTTCAATCGCTGGCGACGGAGGAGATTCAACAAGGTTGGCGCTAAGTGAGAGTTCTTGAATGTCCCGATTATGCCGAGATTCACACTCCACAAGAGCATTGACAAGCCGAGAGAATGAGAAGAAACCAGGCGACAAACACGCCGATGAAACAACAGATTCAAACTCCGATGGCAGTCCGGCAAGCAAGATCTCCACCTTTTCTTCCTCCGAGATTTGAGATCCTGAAGTCTCCAATAAAGCACAAAGGTTTTTAATTCTAGAAACATAAGCTTTAATTGTCATATTACCTTTGCGCAAGGAGTGCAATTCATGTCGCAGACGCGACTGTTTCGCTCCGGTGTCGGCAGCGAAGAGATCCATAACAGTGAGCCAAACATCACACGCGGACTTTGCATCTGTAAAAGACGACAGAAGAGGAGCACTAATCATGGAAAGAAGCCACGATGTTAAGAAACGATCCTATTGTTTAAAGACTTGAGCCAAAGGATTCGCCATCAAAGATCCATCCGGACCGAAAATAAATCGGGAGGTGGAGCTAAAGTGCCGTCAAGCAATCCTAGAAGATCATAACCATCAAGAATAAGCTTGATCTGCTGTTGCCACTGCATGTAAGTCTCATTGGAAAGCTTCACGACATCATGTCGAGAAAATGAAGTTACAACTCTTTCACCGTTGAACGATGCAACCGAGGCAAGATCAGCGGAAGGTTCGGTGGCCATGCGTCGAAGAATCAGCTGGCGACAGATACCATGAAAAGATCTAATAAGGCAAGATTTACTTTTCTCAAACGTTTTCAATTTCTAAACTGTATTACAATCTTTTTGCAAAATACTTTGCTTCTTTCACTTGATAACTAGAACTTATATACCCTTTACAACTGCTACTAACCTCTGTAACAAACTTACTGACTTCTTGAACTAACTAACTACTTCAATTACTAACCACTATTTCAAATACTAAATGTGATTCTTAACACTCACGAACTCTGTCGATATTCCATCTTCTACAATCCTCAAGCCAAAGGTCTTTAATACTACACTCATTAGGGTTCAATAAATTTGAATTACGGCCCCACTGCTTAAACTTTCCAACCCCCAGTTATCGGTCCAAATGTTGATACGGTCACCATTCTCGACTTGCCACCCAAACCCTTCCTTGAGAGCTTCCGCCGCAGCCACAATGCTAGACCAAGTGAATGAAGCTTTATAAACTCTTTTGGGCTGAAAAACATCAACTTCGGGAAAATATTTTGAACTCAGCACTTTGTAACATAAGGTGTCTTTGTTGTTTACAAGCCTCCAAACTTGATGCCTAAGAATTGCCAAACCCTAAAGCCGGATATCCCTAATGCCGAGACCTTCCATGCCCTTAGGATGACACAAGTTCTTCCAAGGAAGCATCATCCAGAATCTTCCCCTCTCCTTGTTCGTCCACCATGTTCTACTAATCTTTTCTTGTATGTCTTCAACTACACCTTTGGGAGCTAGAAAAACCGATAATGAGTACGTTGGAATAGATTGGAGAACAACTTTGATGAGGATTTCTTTACCACCAAAGGATAGTAGCCTCTTAGTCCAACTGATTATCCTACAAGACAACCGGTTAGTGATCTCTTGGAAAGCCAATGTTTTTTTCTTACCAACCGGAAAAGGAAGGCCAATGTAGTTGTCAAATTTTTCCACCACCAATTTGTCTTTGCACCCTAGAATTGTTAGGACTAAAAAGAAAATTCAACTTATCAAAATTAATCTCTTGAAGAATTAGCAAAATCCTTTAGAATATTAGTAAGACCCTCAACATCACTTTTTTTTTATTTCTCAAAACAAGGAATGCATCGTTGGCGAAAAAAGGTGATTTATCCAAGGACCATTTATAATAGCCCGAATCCCTTTTAAAATTTTATTGCTTCGCACATGAATAAGCATCCTTGAAAATGCTTCCATGTAAAATAAGAACAAATAAGGGGAGAAGTGATCCCCTTGACAAAGCCCCTTATCGGGAATAATAACATCCGAAAAAATATTATTGCATTTAACCATATATCTTATAGAACGAATGCAACACATTATTTTATCAACCCACTTCTCAACGAAGCCCATTTTCTTCATAACATTCTCAATAAAATTCTATTCCACACGATTGTATGCTTTGCTCATATCGAGCTTGATAACTAATCCGTTATTAGGACTATTTTTAGAACTTTGAAGGTAGTGTAAAAGTTCGTGTGCGATCAAAAAAATTTCGTGTATCATTCTCTTCGGGACGAAAGTGCTTTGATTTTGACTGATGCAACTAGGGAGGGTGACTTTGAGCCGATTTGTAAGAACCTTTGAGATGATCTTGTAGATGAACCTGTATAAACTAATAGGATGAAAATTAGTAATATTACTTGGGTCCCAAATTTTAGGAATAAGAATGATCACAGTATCATTTAAGCAAGAGATATCTTTTTTTCCATTGAGAATGTCCAAGTAGAACAGAATAGTTTCATCGCCCACAATCTCCCAATTATCCTTGAAAAAGCTCCCCAAGAGGCTATCAACACCAGGGCCTTTTCTTGAATCCATTTGTTTGATAGCTTGATTAATTTCACTCTCTGTGTAGTCCATTACAAACCACTCGTTAGTTTCCTTCGTGACACACTCTTGGATATAGTCCAAATCATGGTTGTCAATGTCGAAACCATATTTTAATTTTTAAACAAAAACGGGGATCGACTTTACATTTTGAAAACAAAAATGGCGAGTCGCCACCAATCTTTTTTGATGAGGTGTGATCGGGTCATCTTGTAATTTGGTCATTTTTAATAAAATTTTAATTTACTAAAACGGTAATTTTTTTGGTCTACAAAATCCAAAAAATGGGTTCGGGAGTCGGTTACGGACGAGGAAGGGTTAGCACCCTCGTAACGCCCAAAATTGGTACCTAATTGATCATTTGATTTCTTAATGTCGAAAACTTGAAAAGATTCTAGATTACGATCCGTTTGCTTAAAAGAAACCCTTGAACAAATTGAATTGGATGTTAAGATTCTCTTATTTCGAAGAAATAAAATGTCATACTCAGTGAGTTAGGATACGACATTTCATATTCTCGAAATTGAACTTGTCTTTTGATTTTTAAAACTCATGTATTAAAGTTTGAAAAAGGGTATTCGGTTATTTAGGCTTTATGAAAAATTGGAACCCAATGAGTTAGGACACAATTTCTCAAAATCCACGATTACAGAATATTGCCTTCGTTTTTTAGAAATTCTTACCTCAGGATGATAAAATGTCACATCCAGTAAGTTAGGACTCAACATCTCAAATTCTCTCAACATCTCGAATTCTCGAGAATAAGCTTTTATTTTAAATTTTTATGCATTTTGATTTAAAAGAAAAAAAGGATACTCGGTCACCAGGATTTAAAGAGAAAAATCGAAACCCATTGAGTTAGGGCACGATTTTCTCGAAGTGTCCAAACGCAAGCATTGTCTTATTTTTAAAACTTTGAACAAAATAATTTTAAAACTTAAATGACATTAAAACACAAATTTTTTATGAAATGCAATGGAATAATAATATATAAAGCAAGATATTAATCTATACATCAAATGTTACAATAATACATCACGCAACCAACCAATAATTAAGAAATGCAAATCACATCATAGCAATAATATAAAATAATTCAAAAAGTTTACAAAACGATTTTAAAACAAGATAATATATAAAAAATAACTTAAACTAACACTTAATCTTGATTTACTAATATATAAAAGGAGTATGCCATGAATAATAAAATGTGAAACATTTTAATAAAATAGAATGCATGATCTTGGCATTTATAAAACAATTTTAAAATACATAATACGTAAAGAAGAATTTAAAATAATTTGTAGAAACAATTTAAACTAACTAATTTATATACGAATGTTCAAGGCCAATAATAAAGAATAATATACACAAAAGAAATTTGAATAAAATAATCGAAGTGAATAATATATATGGAAAGATTTAAAATAAATAATAAGAATAAAACACACCCTTTTTGAAAGTAAATAAATAAATAAATTAGGACAATAGACCAAATTGGAATTTAAAGTAAAATTCAAGTCTAAAAATGAAAATAATAACAGACCCTTAAGGACCAGATTTGCATATGCGCAAACAAGTGAGGATTCATTGTGAAATTAGCCCAAACACTCAAAACGGAGCCGTTCAAACACTGGTCATCTAACTGCTCGAGGACCAAATTAAAACAACAACAAAATAACAGGGATAAATTAAAACAAGTACGGGACTCCATTGCGAACTACCGCAAAAGCGGAGGGACTTGATGCGCAAATATGCCAATAATAAAAAAACACGATCCTCCCCGGGTCGGGCCACTCACGCGGGTATGGCCTCTAAACGACGTTGTTTTGGTCATTAACAGACCATACCAAAACGACGTCGCATTGAGGGGCTATAAATACTAAAAAAACATTACAAAAAAAATCATTTTAAACCGTTTCTAAAAAAAAAAAAGCCAAAGAGACACTCTGAATGGCTCTCGGAGCACTAACCAGACTTGGTCCGACTCTGTCATCGAGCCACCGAGTCTTTCCATCTCTTTCACCGTATACAGTGGTCAGAGAGACCAAAGAAGGCTACTTTAACCTCTTAAGACCCTTTAAATCTGAACCCAAACTTGCAATACCCGAAAACCCCTCCGAAATCAAATGGAAAACCAAGAAAAGGCTTCGGATTCGGCACTCCGATCATTACAATAAGGTAAAAAAAACTCTATCTTTTATTCCTTATCTATATATGTATGACGTATATTCGAAACAAGAAATATACTGAGAAAATGGACCTAAAAAGTATACCTTTTTTGCTATTTCTCTATTTGAAAACGTAACCTTTTTACAGTATTTTTGCTTAGGTTTTTATAACTGCATTCGAAAAAAGAATCCTCAAAAATGAATACAATCGTTTTTTCTATTTGATTTGCTATTGTCTGTCCTTTCTTTGTGCAGGTACGGACGTGCGTGGCGCTGTAAGGAGGCGGGCCGACGTGGAGTAGAGAATGGGTGGTGTGTGCGTGGTGACGTGCGTGGAGGCACGCGCTCGGCACAAAATTGCTCCTGGAACCCTTAGGGTTTCTGTTTGCTGAAACTATTTAGGCCATTCGGGCTGATTTTGGGATTGAGTTTTTGGGCCTGTTTCAGGGTTTGGGTTTAGTGCAATCGCAATCAAGAAGGAAATTTATTGTGGACATATTTTGAAAAGAATAATATAATCACAAATAACAAATTTAAAATGGGTAAAATGGAAACTAGGTGCCCCAGATATTGCAGCCTAAGTGTAACACCCCAAACCTGGCCTAAACGTTACTACCGAATCCGGTATGTTGCAGGGTTGAGTTAAAACGATTTTTCTTTGTCTTTGGAAAAAACCATAATTTTGAAAACTTTTCAGTTAAGGTGATGGCTTAAAAAAAAACTAAGGTTTATATTTTTAGTTTAGGAGAAATTCCAAATTTTAAATAAACAATTATTTGTTATACTAAGTGAAATTTAAAAAAAAAATATTGATGTTGCGAACTCATATTTCTAAAACCTCATCTTTAAATTCGTGACTAAGTAGTCATTAAATCGGTATAAATATAAAATAAAAACCAAATATTAATTCGTAAAGGCCTTATTACATCAAAAATCCCCAATTTAAAATTAAATTAAAGCAGTAAAAAGTTTACGAAAAGAAAAGACATTATGGCCTCTACGAGTCCGCGTCGGCTCCCTAATCCACAATCTACTGATTACCTAAAAAGTTAGAATAAGGGTGAGTCACAGAGACTCAGTGTGTAAAACCATCAAAACACACAAAACGGCCCATGGGCCACAATCTCATATACACTCATACAAGATATCATACAACTACATGAATGCATCAAGCCCGGCCCAACCTAGTATTTTCCATCCTCTACACGCCATCCTGTACCATCCATCACACCATGGGGATTTCAACAATCAACCCTCCATCCGCTACACGTCATTTTGACAGTCATGCTATCAGTTATAATGCTAATCACTATGTGACCTTAAAATCAAATGTGGTAGAGCCACAGATCACCATGTGACCTTATAATCAAATGTGGCAGAGCCACCGATCACTAAGTGACCTTAAGTCAAATGTGGCAGAGCCACCGATCACTAAGTAACCTTATAATCAAATGTGGCAGAGCCACCGATCACTAAGTGACCTTATAATCAACACTTCCCCTTTATCATCATATCCATATCCCATGCACAACATATATGTCATAATGAATGCAACATGCTATTATCTAGGCAATAGATTATCACGTACATCCAAACTCGCAATAAGTTATTACAGATACGTACCCGGCACTCATTGCCTTACCCACAAGGGTATTACGAGTGTATACATAGCCTTTTCCGACCTTTAAGCCCATACAATCAATATTACAGTTAAAATAAAGTGTGTGAGGGTTTATACACCTGGTAACATGGAAAATAATACTCTCTACGTCAACACTATCTATAGTAGAAACGACTGCAATCTGCCTACGACTCTGTTCTGAAGTCGGTCCACAACCTTGTGGCCAATCTCGGACTGCTGACACCACATGTTTCTTAAACTTAGGAGCTGGGTTTACGGGTCCAACCCCCTCCTTCGCTTTATTGGTATTGGATTCCATCAAAAGATCTTGCCAGAAGGTACTATAAGGGATCAACACAGGGATAAGGGCGAATAACGATAAGTGCACTTAAACAAATATCTAAAGAGAAAACCCCTTACCTTGAAATCTTGAAAAGAGAGATAGGGTTCAGAGATTAACGACTTTCGGCTTGAGATTCAGATGATTTGATTAGCTTAGATTCCCAGAATAGGTGCCCCCAAAGAAAGCAAGAAGATAAAAAAAAAACCATAAGTCCAAACGATGGCCTCCACCAAGTCAATTAGCCATTCGACTTTGGCTTTCAAAAATTGAAAGGGGAGATAAAGAAATAGAAGAAATCGCCTCTTACTTGAACACCGAGGATTCAATAGCACCTAAGAGGATTCGACACTGGCACAGCAGTAGAGGAGATTCGACAATGACTAATGGTAAAAGAGAACAAGTTAAAAGAACCGAAAATGAAGATAAAAGAACCTCAATGGAGGCTTCTGATTTTTGGCTTTTAGAAGAATCAAAAGAGAAAGAATGTAGGAAAGAATGGCTAGGGAGATTCGGCCTATAGATGAGATTTAGAGAAGAGAATAATAAACAAGGAATATTCGACTTTAGCAGAAAATAGAGAAGAGAGTGGGAGTTTAGGGGTTTCGGCTTTGAGATAGAACAAATAAAGAAGAGAGAAAAGATGAGAAACATATTTTAGCTTGGCAATAAAGGGTATAGGAGTTACCTTGGATGCGGTTATGGTGCTTTAAGAAAACACAAGGAAGGGGAAAAGAATTCGGCTAGCAAAGAAAGTAATAAGAAGAAAAGTGGAGAACACTCTGGTTGATAGATGAGAAAAGAAGTGAAAAAGAAGAAAAAAAAGAATGAAGCTAAATGATTTGGCAACTAATAAGAAGGCAAAAATTCGGCACCTACCACTCCCAAAGCCGAAAATGCACTTTTGAGAAAAGCAATGCCTATCACCAATGTTGAAATTCTGCACATCCTAAACAAGCCAAAATCGATTCCCCCTCTACATCCAATGTTTGAAATTCGGCCAACACCATGATCACATGCCCTTGTCTTTCTTTTCTCCTCAATTCACTCCTGAACACTCATTTGAATTAATTTGAATGCTTCAAACTCCACTTTTTCCTCTCAGCCACTCATTCGAAATTTTTAACTCACTCCACTCTCCCATCCTAAAGTGGCCCAGTTGAATTCTGCTTCTGTTCTCCTTGACGCAAAAAATAATCCCCAAAATGAACTTCTTGTGACTTGAACCTGCTCCCTCTCTGCTCCCTTGTGGCGTCACCTTCCAACCCTTATGTGGCGTCACCTTGCCACTTTACCAACACCTTGCTTGTGTCAACCAAACATAAACAATAACCCTTAGGTCCTATTCCAGCTAGCTCTTCGACTAAAGTGCCTGAAAAGAGAACTTTGGCCAGGGCTTCGGCTTATCCCCGAGCCCTTCTTAGACTCTCATACACCCTAAACTAGCACATTAAACAAAGCATACACAAAAAAATACATCAAATGCATAGTCCCCAATTCAGAATGTTACAGTTCTACCCCCTTTAAAAAAATTTCAGCCTCAAAATTACCTGGTCAAAAGAGATGAGGGTATTGCTGTCGCATCGCTTCTTTTGGTTCCCACGTAGCTTCCTCAAAACCGTGATTACGCCACAAAACCTTTACTAATGGAGCCATCTTTCTTCGTAATGCTTTGACATCACATCCAAAATCTGCACTAGTTCCTCTTCAAAGGATAGATCAGGCCTTACTTCGATTTCTTCCACTGGCACCACATGAGATGGATCCGAACGGTAGCGTCTTAGCATTGAAACGTGAAACACATCATGAATCTGACTTAACTCTGCAGGTAACTCGAGTTGATAAGCTACTGGTCCCACACGTTTCAACACACGATAAGGCCCAATGAACCTGGGGCTTAGCTTACCCTTCTGTCTAAACCTTAGCGCTTTCTTCTATGGTGAAACCTTTAAGAACACCTGGTCACCCACCTAAAATTCTATATCCTTACGCTTTAGATCAGCATAGGATTTCTGCCTGTCCGATACTTCCTTTAATCGAGCCCGAATTAACTTAACCTTATCTTCCGTTTTCAAAACCAATTCTGGACCCAACAACTGACGCTCGCCCAATTCTGTCCAACACATAGGAGTACGACACTTTCGACCATATAACTCTTCATACGGTGCCATCTGAATACTCGATTGGTAGCTATTGTTATATGCAAATTCTGCTAACGGTAGAAATTCTTCCTAACTCCCTCTGAAGTCTAAGACACAGCCCTCAACATTTCCTCTAGGATCTGAATTACCCTCTCTGACTGTCCATCAGACTGCGGATGAAATGCTTTATTGAAATCTAACTTTGTCCCCAATGCTTGATGCAATGCCTTCCAAAATCTTGACGTGAATCTCGGGTCTCTATCTGAGATGATAGACACTGGTATTCCATGCAACCTTACGATCTCTGCTACATACAACTTAGCCAATTTCTAAAGAGAGTAGTCAACATGAACTGGTATGAAATGAGCAGCCTTCGTCAATCGGTCAACAATTACCCATACCGAATCCTTTTTAGTAGGCGTAAGGGGTATCCCACTAACAAAATCCATCGTGATCCTCTCTCACTTCCACTGCGGAATCTCTAACGACTGCAATAAACACGAAGGCAACTAATGTTCTGCTTTTACTTACTGACATGTCAAACACTTACTTACAAATTTGGTTACTTCACGCTTCAGACCCAACCACCAAAACTGTACTCGTAATTCTCTACACATCTTACTTTCGCCAGGATGCATAGCATATGGGCTACTATGCACTTCCTTAAGTATCAACTGTCTTAACTCATCATCCTTCAGCATGCAAACCTTCTTATAGAAACACAGAGCCCCATCACTGTTCAAACTGAAATCCTCAACCCCATTATTCTGTACTTGAAGTAGTCGAGTACTCAAGGCATCATCCAACAACTGCTTCTCTTTAATCTGACTAACCCAGGAGGGTTTCACTTAAAGTTTAGCTAAAAGACTTCCATCATCGTACAAGCTGAGATGAGCAAACATCGCTCTCAAATCGGAGATCACCCTACCACTTAATGCATCTGCCACAACATTAGCTTTACCCGGATGATACTCAATCGAGCAATCCTTTAATAGCTCAATCCATCGCCGCTGTCTCAAATTCAATTCCTTCTGGGTAAGGAGATACTTTAGACTCTTATGATCCGTATAAATAACGGGCTTCTCACCATACAGATAATGCCTCCAACTTTTCAAAGTAAACACTACAGCTGCCAATTCCAAATCATGCGTGGGATAGTTTAACTCATGCAGTCTTAACTACCAAGACGCATACGCAACAACCTTTCCGTCTTGCATTAGCACACATTCTAAACCCGTGTGCGAAGCATCACAGTAAACCACGAACTCTTTTCCAGCCTCTGGCTGAATCAACACCGGAGCCTCGTCAAAATCCTCTTTAGCCTTTCAAAACTCTCTTATTGTTTATCAGACCAAACAATTGGAACCCCTTTCCGTAACAACTTGGTCAATGGTACCGCAATCAAAGAAGACCCTTTAACGAACCTTCGGTAATATTTCGCCAGACCAAGAAAACTTCTAATTTCTGCGATAGACTTAAGTGGCTTCCAATCCAAAATAGCTTTAATTTTTCGAGGATCAACTCTAATCCCCTCTGCCAACACAACATGGCCCAGAAAAGTAACTTCGCTTAGCCAAAATTAGCACTTACTGAATTTGGCGAACAATTGCTTCTCCCTCAGGATTTATAAAACCACTCGTAGATGTGAATCATGCTCCTCCTCTGACTTTGAATAAACCAATATATCGTCTATAAATACTACGATGAATCGATCCATATAGGGCTGAAAAACCCGGTTCATCATGTCCATAAACGCTGCTGGTGCATTGGTTAACCCAAATGGCATTACCAAAATTTGTAATGTCTATAGCGTGTACGAAACGCCGTCTTATGAATATCCGCTTCCTTCACCTTGAGTTGATGATACCCTGACCTCAAATCTATCTTTGAAAAGACTGAAGCCCCCTTCAACTGATCGAACAAGTCATCAATCCGTGGCTACGAGTATTTGTTCTTGATTGTGAACTTGTTCAACTGACAATAGTCAATGCACATACGCATTGTTCCATCCTTCTTCTTAACCAATAGCATCGGCGCTCCCTATGGTGATACACTCGGTCGGATAAAATCTCGATCTAAAAGTTATTGAATCTGGGCTTTTAGTTCCACTAACTCCTTTGGCGCTATTCTATAAGGAGCGATAGATACAGGCACTGTCCCCGGAAGAAGATCAATTTTGAATTCCACCTCGCGATCCGTGGTAGTCCTGGAAGCTCTTTTGAAAAAATATTAGAAAACTCCTTCACTGTCCTAACATCCCCACAGACAATTCCTTGACCTCCAAAGCACAAACCAAGGCTATGAATGCCTCACATCTTTTCCTCATCATCCTTTCAGCCTTTAAGGCGGACACTACGTTACACAAATAGTTCCTCTTTTCTCCTATTACCACCACCTCCTCGTCTTCAGGAGTCCGGACCACCATGCGCTTAGCAACACAATCCAGATTTGCTCGACACCTTACTAACCAGTCCATCCCTAAGATCAAATCGAACTCTTCGAATGGTAGTTCCATCAGATCAGCCAAAAAAACCACCCCTTGAACTTCTAAAGATACATCCTTATAAAGTCTGTTCACTACAACCGATTGTCCTAATGGGCTAATTACAGTCATCTCCCTAGAAGCAATCTCAGAGTCTATGCTTAAAGTTCCAGATACCACACTAGCAACATAAGAATGTGTCGATCTAATGTCAATCAATGCAGAAAAAGACAATCCCAAGATTAAGAACATATCGGTTATGACGTCCGGTGCATCACCCTCTTTTCTATGTGTAGCTGCATAGACCAACCCCGGCTGTCTTGCATCGGTGTTTCTTGTACCTCTGCCTAGCGTTCCACGACCCCGACCAAAACTATTACCTCCTCTGGTCGGACCACGACCTCTCTGCAGTTGCTGACCTTCTCTACCCGGCTGAGTATAACCCTGACTCCTTGGCCTTGCACCATCCCGCTCTTGTGGATAGTCCCTAATTTGATAATTAGCAGAACCACACCTGAAACATCTTCTGTTACTAGTCCAACACTCTCCCAAATGGAATTTACCACACCGAGTACACCTCTGAGGCTGCCTATCAACAACAAATCTCACAACTCGACTTGGCCCATCCATCCTAGGTCTTTTCTGAAAATGCCCAACTGACCTTGATGATCCAGAATACCTTTTATTGCCACCTCTATCTCTATCCTAATTCTACTTTTCTGACTGCTTCACTTCCTCGGCTATCATAGCCTTTTCTCCTAAAACAGCAAATTTCTTTTCTCGCTGTGGAGCTACCAACACACGCAGGTCATCCCTCAGACCATCTTCAAATCGAACACAACACTTATGGTTTGTGGCCACTATTCCCCGAGCATAACTACTAAGGCGTAAGAATTTTGCCTCATACTCAGCCACCAATTTACTATCCTGAACCAGATTCAAAAATGCCCTGCGCTGCGCATCCACATAACTCGATCCGATGTACTTACTCTAGAATGCCGACTTGAAGAGATCCCAAGTAATACGGTCAGCCACTGTACCATCCCTAACCGTAAGCCACCACTGATACGCTTCGTCCCGAAGAAGAGATACAACCCTTTCAACTTTTCCTCCCCTGTGAAGTCGAGATCATCAATTATACGTTCAATCGCCTCCAACCAATAGTCAGCTGCATTAGGGGCTACACCAGAAATTCCCTTAAACACTTTCGCTCCATTAGCTCGAAGTCGTTCCGACACAGATTTTTGAGTTTCTGTACCCACGCCTGCCCCAGCAACTCTCTTCAGGACCCGTAACATCGCCTGAGACACCGCATCATCTCCGCCCGTTTGATCCTGAAACTCTACTTCCGCAGCTGGTGGTACTGGCATCGCATTTCCTGACCCATGACCAGATCACACTGGTTCCGACACAGTAGTCATGCCTCTACCACGAACACGCACACCACGTCCATGCCCCATAATGCTCATGACTAAAGTTTGCGACTTAATCTGATTAAAATTTTTATGAGTTAGTATTTCTTTCACTGTTTAGTACCGAGTAGTTTTATGAGAAATAGTCTTAGAGAATAGTTTTCGCAAAACACATCAAAAGTTTTAGTCTCTAAAGTTTGGGTTTCTTCGAGCTAATAAATACTTATTCATGCTATCAATCATTTCAGGCATACATCACTGAATAGTTAAAGAAACACTTACCTGGTGGATCGGGTGCTAGTAGAAACAAATGCTATATTTCGATCAAAATAATTTCCTCCAATTCACATTGATTTTATAAAACATTGTTGAACTCATTTCACAGCCTGAGTGTTTGCAACCTAGGCTCTGATACCAAGATTGTAACACCCCAAACTCAGCCTTATAACAGACCGAATTTGGGGCTAGTCAGAATAGTGGTCCCAAGGTTGAGGAGAATTATTTTAATACTATTTTATGCATTGTGGTGTCACTATATGACTATATAGAAATTTTGGTGCCTTAATTTTTCTAATAGCATGACCAATTGAGAAAAAAGACTAAATCGCATGAGATGCAAAAGTTCTATTTTTAATGTAAGGGTACCAAATAGCCATAGATTGTTAAATTGAGGTATTTTCACTTTTTAATTGCTTGGCCGGTCATGGGCTATGTGGGAGACAAAGATGGACAAAATTAAGTCAAAGTTAGTAGGAGTTGGTGGCTAATTTGACTAGTTTAATATTAAAATGAAGAGAGAGAAAAATATCATCTTTCTCTTCATCTTTCTCCACCAATTTTTGCAAGCAAATAGAAGGTTGAAAGCTCAAAAATTTTCAGCAAGCTCTCCTACAATTTTAGTAAGTGATTTTGATGATTTTCTTAGTAATAGTTGTACTTTTGAAACCCCTAAAGCTTAAACTTTCAAATAAGGAGACTATTGTGCAATATTGTGTAAAGCTTAGAGTTTTCCCATGAGAGTAATCATTGTTATTTGGTGCATTTTTATGGTATAAAATGAAAGTTAGGGAGATGAGAAACAACTTTTGTGACAGATGTTTGCATGAAAACACCTAAGTAGGACTTAAATGCAAAGAGTAAGATTGTGTCATAAATGCATGAAATAGTTGGAACTTTGAGTAATTGTAAGAGAAATAAATGTTTAGCTAGGCTTGTTTAATGAGAAAATATGTTGAAAAATAAATTATAAGCCTAGGGGCAAAATCGTAATTTTGCCAATGTACAAGTGCAAAATGGTCATTTTTGCCCAAGTGTAGAAATTGATGTATTATGATCATAGGAAATCTAAATGAATGAATTTCATAATTATAGATCAAGAAAAATAAAGCCTCGATCGAAACCGAGGCAAGAACAAGGTCGAGGACTAAATTGCACATCTCCCTACATTTTGTATATTGAGGTAAGTTTGTATGATTTCTAAGCTTTATGATTACTATCATTGAATTGCTTAGTATAATATACATTGCTATTTTGTAATGCCTATCATTTTTTTTTTTGTGAACAAAGGGATTAAACATGAGCAAGCCCCGATTGAATATGAATTCCCCAGGATACCTGATATACCACACAAGATATCATGTAAGTCCAAGGCAAGCTTGGCATTGATCAAGATATCATGTAAGTTCAAGGCAAGCTTGGCATTGATCAAGATATCATGTAAGTCCAAGGCAAGCTTGGCATTGATCAAGATATCTTGTAAGTCCAAGGCAAGCTTGGCATTGATCAAGATATCATATAAGTCCAAGGCAAGCTTGGCATTGAGTAAGTTATCAAGGGCAAGACTTCATGTAAGTCCATTTCAAGACATGGCCTTGAAACCAAGATGAGAAATTCTATGTAAGACCATGCCTAAGATATGGCTTTAGTAGCATGTTAAGTGGGAAGAGATCTAGTATCCTCGGGTATTCATAGAAGTTCATCAGGCAAACAAGTAAGATTAATAATGAGGTAAAAAGAGGACTAAGAAAGCAAAGCTAGCATCAAAATAAATTCAATATTACTCATATTATGAATGAAGAATTGGAGATCATAATGATTATTATTTAAGTACGCTGATCAATGTGATCAAGTGACACAGGTATCATATTTACTATACAAAAATGAATACAGTGAGCATCATGGGACATGTAAGAACCAAGTATGAGTAAGTAAGCTTTAGAGCTGAAATTATGATACTATTGTTATGCTAAATGGTTTTTATTAAGCAAGCTTATTGACATGTGTTTTACATGCAAACTTACTAAGCTAAATGCTTACATATTTGATTGTTTCTTTCTATGTAGTCCCGCCAAGCTAATTTGTGGATCATCAGAGTCAGAGCTCGTAGAACACAATTAACTCTTGTTTTGGTATAGCCAAGTTACTTTACTAAGTATGGCATGTATAGGAAACATTTATCTTGTAGACATGTTTTTAGAAGGGCCTTTGTAAAGGCTATCAAGTTTATTATTCTTTTGCATATGGCTAGTGATTGGCCAAATTTGACTAAGTATTTCTATTTATTAAGATCAATGAAGCATGTAGTGTTATTCATAAAATTAGGTTGTTATTGCATCGTTGAATTATGTATGGATATGATCTTCATTTCAGGGTGGCTAATGGCTTGGTAAATAGCCTATAAGTACCTACACGGTTTGACACACGGGCGTGTGTCAAGGCCGTGTTAACCCTGCACCTTAGTATTATTAATCAGAATAGGCCACGGGTAAATTCCATGGCCATGTGTATAGGCCGTGTTATACACACGGGTTGGACATGGGCGTGTGCCCAGACCGTGCTGATTTAGCTAGTATATCAAGGATTAGCACACGGTCTAAGCCCACGGGTGTGTCATGACCGTGTGAAATTAGTCAGTAGCCTCCCACGATTGGAAGACACGGGTGTGTCTAAGCCGTGCAAAAATAGTTAGTAACTTCCCACGGTTTAAGGGTATGGGCGTGCTTAAGGGTACACGGGCGTGTTCCAAGTCACATGGGCGTGTGAACCCTGTTTCAAAAATGAATTATTTGATTTAGTCCTGAAAGTTTTCAGACACGAGTTTAAGGCCTCGTAGGCCCTTGTAATGTATGTGTTGACTAAGAAAGTGAATTTTTTTTTTAAATTTGAATGAAATTTTATAGCTCGTAAGTACATGTTGAAGTGAGTTCAGGCATAGTAATGTCTCGTATCCAGACCCAGTATCGATCTTGGGTGCGGGGTGTTACTTTTAGTGGTATCAAAGCCAGGTTTAGTCAGTTTTAGGACTAACGTAGCATGAGCATGAGTCTAGCTATACATGCCATACGTAAGAATGTTTTTATATTGATAGTGTGACGACACCTGATGATTTTAAATTATGTTTATACATATAGAAATGGATTCTGAAGGGAATGTGGCGGATGACGTAGCAAGTAATGTGCTTTCATTGAAGGGACGGTCTTAGAAAAATCGAATAGACCTACTACGGTGAGTCAAAGGGAGGAGAAGAGGCTAGAAGCCTTCCTCCACATGATGAACACATGGTATCTGAGTTCATTCGGGCGAACCGAATGCATAACCCCCTCCACCCCCACCTGTTCCATAAGCTACTCTAGTGGCCCCTCAAGTAGTAGAGGTGGTAAGAGGAGGTAAATCCCCAATTGATAGGATCAGGAAGCATGGGGCAGAAGAATTTTGGGCTAGAAAAGAGGATGATCCAAAAAGAGCTGAATTCTGGTTAGAATATACCATCAGGGTATTTAATGAGTTGTCATGTACCTCTGAAGAATGCATGAAGTGTGTAATCTCTCTCTTAAGAGATTTTGCTTACCAATGGTGGAACACCTTTGTGTCGGTTGTACCGAGGGAAAGGGTTAGATTGGAATTTTTCCAAAAAGAGTTTAAGAAAAAGTATATCAGCCAGATGTTTGTAGACCAGAAGAGAAAGGAATTCCTAGAACTGAAGCAAGGCAAGATGTCGGTGATAGATTATGAACGTGAGTTTATGCGACTCGTGAAATGCGCTCGTGAATGTATATCCACAGAGGCTATTATGAGTAAAAGGTTTGAAGACAAAGTTGAATGAGGACATCAAACCGGTTGTTCTTTGTTCTAGAATTAAAAGAATTTGTCGTGTTAGTGGAAAGAGCTTGTAAAGTCAAGAGCTAATAAAAGAGAAGAAGAAGTCTAAAATGGAGTCTCATGACTCTAGAAAGAGACCGTGGAATAAGTCATTCCAATCTTCACCCAAGAAGTCAAAAGATTTTCTTACCCGATTGGCTACTTCCACTGAGTTTTCCAAGAAGGAAAAAAGTAAATAGTATTCAGGGAACAAAGCACAGACGACTTCAGTTGCAAGTGTCGGAAATTTTAGACTCGACAAATCTGAATTCCCACAGTGTGGCAGACGCCATCTGGGAGAATGCCGGGCACATGAAAATGCATGTTTTAGATGTGGTTTGCAAGACTACTATATAAAAGATTATCCTGAGATGACGAAAGAAGGAAGAGCTCAGGACCCAAAATTTGGGAGTATGGTTAGGGGGAGACAGCAGAGAAACCTGGGAAGTGGGGCAAGTGGAAGCAGTAACCCGAGAGACCAGGCCGTGAGACCCGAGGGTAGAGTGCCTGCAAGGACATATGCCGTTCGCGCTCACGAAGAGGAATCTTCTCCTGATGTTATTACGGGTACCTTTTCTTTTTACAATACTAAAGTTATTACTTTAATAGATCCCGGATCCACGCACTCTTACATTTGCATGAAATTAGTATCCAGTTTGAGCGTGCCTATAGATACCATCAAATTTGTAATTAAGGTGTCTAATCCATTGGGCAAGAGTGTTTTAGTTAATAAAGTTTGTAAAGATTGTCCATTGATGATTAGAGGTCATTGCTTTAAAGCAAATCTTATGTTATTACCATTTGATGAATTCAACCTTATTCTTGGAATGGACTGGTTGACTACTCATAATGTAATTGTTAATTGTGGGAAGAAATGCATTGAGACAGGATGTGAGAATGGGGATACTCTTCATGTTGAATCAGATGAACAAGATAAATTGCCCGTGATAATTTCCCATATGATAGCACGGAGATGTTTAAGAAAAGGGTATGAATCATATTTGGCCTTCGTGTTGAATGATAAGAAGACAGAGTTAAAAATTGAGTCAGTACCGGTAGTATGCGAATACGTGGATGTATTTCTCGAAGAATTACCCGACTACCGCCAGAGTTAGAGATTGAGTTCACATTGAACTAGCTCCTGTCTTGTCTGATATCCATTACTCCTTGAGAATGGCTCTATGAGCGAAAGAGTTGAAGTTCTGATTGCAAGAATTGACAAACAAGGGCTTTGTAAGATCAAGTTGTTCACCATGGGGTGCCCGGTTTTATTTGTGAAAAAGAAAGATGGTACCATAAGATTGTGCATAGATTACAGTCAGCTTAATAAAGTAACAGTAAAGAATAAGTACCCATTGCCTAGGATCAATGATCTGTTCGATCAATTGAAAGGAGCGATTGTGTTCTCCAAAATAGACTTGAGATCAGGGTACTACCAGTTGAGAGTGAATGACTCAGATGTATCCAAGAAGGCCTTTCGAACAAGGTATGGGCATTATGAATTTTTAGTCATGCCCTTTGGGTTGACCAATGCTCCTGCGGTATTCATGGATTTAATGAACCGCATCTTTAGACCATACCTCGAGAAGTTTGTAGTCGTTTTTATTGACGACATACTGATTTATTCCCAAGATGAGAAAGAGCATACTGAACACCTACGGACAGTTTTACAGATCTTGCGAGAGAATCAGCTGTATGCCAAATTCATTAAAAGTGAATTTTGGCTCAAGGAAGTAGGATTCCTAGGACATATTGTCTCGAGGGATGGAGTCCGAGTTGATCCCAGTAAAATCTCGGTCATAATGGATTTGGAAGCCGCCTAAGAACATTCTTGAGATTAGAAGTTTTACAGGCCTAATGGCTACTACAGATGATTTTTCAAGGGTTTTCCATGATCGAAACCCCGATGACTAAACTATTGCAGAAAAATGTGAAGCTTGAGTGGACAGAACGATGCCAACAAAGTTTCAAGAAGTTGAAAGCAGTGTTGACAGAAGCTCCAATCTTAGTACAACCCGAATCAGGGAAAGAATTTATAATCTACAGCGATGTATCCTTAAATGGATTGGGCTGTGTACTCATGCAAGAAGGCAAGGTGATTGCTTATGCCTCAAGATAGTTGAAGCCTCATGAGAAGAATTATCCAATGCATGATCTAGAATTGGCCGCCATAGTCTTCGCTTTGAAGATTTGGAGACACCATTTATATGGTGAAAAATGTCAGATTTTTATCGATACAAAAGTCTGAAGTACTTGATGACGTAGAAAGAATTGAACTTAAGACAAAGAAGATGGTTAGAGTTGATAAAAGACTATGAGTTGGTCATCGACTACCATCTAGGAAAGGCAAATGTAGTCACCGATGCTTTGAGCAGGAAGTCTCTATTTACTTTAAGAGCATTGAATTCCAAGATATCCTTATCCGACAATGGCTCCCTTTTAGTTGAGTCGAGAGCTAGACCAATGTTTCTTCAAGAGATCTTTGAGGCTCAAAAAGAAGATAGTGAGTTGCAAGTCAAGAGAGCTTAATGTGTGTCAGATGCTGAATCCAACTTTCGAATTAATTCTGATGGATACTTAATGTTTAGATATAGAGTTTGTGTACCGAGGAAAGAGGGGCTTATTCAGAGAAATTTGTACGAAGCACTTAACGGATGTTTGTCTGTACATCCGGGAAGTATAAAGAATTATAGTGACTTGAAGCAACAGTATTGGTGGTCGAAAATGAAGAAAGATATTTCAGAGTTATTTTCAAGATGTCTTATTTGTCAGCAAGTAAAGGCTGAACACCAAGTGCCTTCGGGTTTACTTCAGCCTATCTTAGTCCCCGAATGGAAATGGGACCATATCACCATGGATTTCGTAACGGGTTGTCTCCGAGCAAGAAAGATGCTGTTTGGGTAGTGGTTGATAGACTCACGAAGTCAGCCCACTTTATACCTGTACGAGTGGATTACTCCCTAGACAAGTTGGCAAACTTATATGTTTCAGAAATAGTAAAACTTCACGGAGTTCCCTTATCGATCATATCGAATAGAGATCTGAGATTCATGTCCAGATTTTGGAAGAAGCTGCAAGAAGCTATGGGTACAAACTTGATTTTTATCACAGCTTTTCACCCTCAAACTGACGGTCAGTCAGAAAGGTTAATTCAAGTACTCGAGGACATGCTCAGATGTTGTGTTTTGGAATTCCAAGGCAGTTGGGAAAAGTTTCTCCCATTGGTAGAATTCACCTATAATAATAGCTTTTAGTCGAGCTTAAAAATGGCGCCTTATGAGGCCCTATATGGGCGTATGTGCCGAACTCCCTTGTTTTGGACTGAACTCAAGGAGAACCAAATTCACGGGGTTGATTTGGTTAAAGAAGCTAAAGAGAAAGTGGAAGTAATTCGAGAATGTTTAAAAGCTACCTCTGACAGACAGAAATCCTATTCGGATTTAAAAAGAAAAGAGATCAAGTACCAAGTTGAGAAACCAATAGAAGAAGCTACATGGGAACGAGAAGAGAGTATGAGAAACCAATATCCAAACCTTTTTACTGGTAAGATTTTCGAGGACGAAAAATCCCTAAGGGGGGAGAGTTGTAACAGCCCGAATTTGGGTCTAGTCAGAATAGTGGTCTCGGGACCACTAATCTGAGGTTGAGGAGAATTATTTTAGTACTACTTTATGTGTTGTGGTGTCACTATATGACTATATAGAAATTTTGGTGCCTTAATTTTTCTAATAGCATGACCAATTGAGAAAAAAAAGGACTAAATCGCATGAGATGCAAAAGTTCTATTTTTAAGGTAGGGGGACCAAATAGCCATAGATTGTTAAATTGAGGTATTTTAAAGGGAAATTTATCCCTTTTAATTGCTTGGCTGGTCATGGGCTATGTGAGAGACAAAGATGGACAAAATTAAGTCAAAGTTAATAGGAGTTGGTGGCTAATTTCACTAGTTTAATATTAGAATGAAGAAAGAGAAAAATATCATCTTTCTCTTCATATTTCTCCACTGAATTTTGCAAGCAAATAGAGGTTTGAAAGCTCAAAAATTTTTAGCAAGCTCTCCTCCAATTTTAGTAAGTGATTTTGATGATTTTCTTAGTAATAGTTGTACTTTTGAAACCCCTAAAGCTTAAACTTTCAAATGAGGGGACTATTGTGCAATATTGTGTAAAGCTTAGAGTTTTCCCATGAGAGCAATCATTGTTATTTGCTGCATTTTTATGGGAGAAAATGAAAGTTAGGGAGATGAGAAACAACTTTTGTGAAAGATGTTTGCATGAAAACACCTAAGTAGGACTTAAATGCAAAGAGTGAGATTGTGTCATAAATGCATGAAATAGTTGGAATTTTGAGTAATTGTAAGAGAAATAAATGTTTAGCTAGGCTTGTTTAATGAGAAAATGTGTTGAAAAATAAATTACCAGCCTAGGGGCAAAATCGTAAATTTTCCAATGTACAAGGCCAAAATGGTCATTTTTGCCCAAGTGTAGAAATTGATGTATTATGATCATAGGAAATCTAAATGAATGAATTTCATGATTATAGATCAAGAAAAATGAAGCCCCGATAGAAACCGAGGCAAGAACAAGGTCGAGGACTAAATTGCACATCTCCTAACATTTTGTATATTGAGGTAAGTTTGTATGATTTCTAAGATTTATGATTACTATCATTGAATTGCTTAGTATAATATACATTTTTATTTTGTAATGCCTATCATTTTTTTTTGTGAACAAAGAGATTAAACATGAGCAAGCCCCGATTGAATATGAATTCCCCAGGATACCCGAT
The DNA here is from genome assembly GCA_025506655.1 of Gossypium rotundifolium. Lineage (NCBI taxonomy): Eukaryota > Viridiplantae > Streptophyta > Magnoliopsida > Malvales > Malvaceae > Gossypium > Gossypium rotundifolium. The sequence goes on from CP106723.1 coordinate 124,351,815, forward strand.
ATACCACACAAGATTTCATGTAAGTCCAAGGCAAGCTTGGCATTGATCAAGATATCATGTAACTCCAAGGCAAGCATGAAATTGATCAAGATATCATGTAAGTCCAAGGCATGCTTGGCATTGATCAAGATATCATGTAAGTCCAAGGCAAGCTTGGCATTGATCAAGAGATCATATAAGTCCAAGGCAAGCTTGGAATTGAGTAAGTTATCAAGGGCAAGACTTCATGTAAGTCCATGTCAAGACATGACCTTGAAACCAAGATGAAAAATTCCATGTAAGACCATGCCTAAGATATGGCTTTGGTGGCATGTTAAGTGGGAAGAGATCTAGTATCCTCGGGTATTCGTAAAAGTTCATCAGGCAAACAAGTAAAATTAATAATGAGGTAAAAAGAGGACTAAGAAAGCAAAGCTAGCATCAAAATGAATTAAATATTACTTATGTTATGAATGAAGAATTAGAGATCATAATGATTATTGTGTAAAGTATACTGATTAATGTGATCAAGTGACACAGGTATCATGTTTACTATACAAAAATGAATACAGTGAGCATCATGAGACATGTAAGAACCAAGTATGAGTAATAAACTTTAGAGTTGAAATTATGATACTATTGTTATGCTAAATGGTTTTTATTAAGCAAGCTTATTGACATGTGTTTTACATGCAAACTTACTAAGCTAAATGCTTACGCATTTGATTGTTTCTTTCTATGTAGTCCCACCAAGCTAATTTGTGGATCATTGGAGTTAGAGCTCATAGCACACTATCAACTTTTGTTTTGGTATAGCCAAGTTACTTTACTAAGTATGGCATGTATAGGAAACATTTATTTTATGGACATGTTTTTAGAAGGGCATTTGTAAAGGCTATCAAGTTTTTATTCTTTTGTATATGGCTAGTGATTAGCCAAATTTGACTAAGTATTTCTGTTTATTGAGATCAATGAAGCATATAGTATTATTCATAAAATTGGGTTGTTATTGCATTGTTGAATTGTGTATGGATATGATCTTCATTTTAGGGTGGCTAACGGCTTGGTAAATAGCCTATAAGTGCCTACACGATTGGACACACGGGCGTGTGTCAAGGCCGTGTTAACCCTGCACCTTAGTATTATTAATCAGAATAGGCCACGGGTAAATTCCATAGCCATGTATATAGGCCGTGTTATACACACGGGTTGGACATGGGCGTGTGCCCAGACCGTGCTGATTTAGCCAGTATATCAAGGATTAGCACACGGTCTAAGCCCACGGGCGTGTCATGACCGTGTGAAATTAGTCAGTAGCCTCCCACGGTTGAAGACACGGGTGTGTCTAAGCCGTGCAAAAATAGTCAGTAGCTTCCCACGATTTGAGGGTATGGGCGTGCTTAAGGGTACACGGGCATGTTCCAAGTCACCGGGTTCAAAATTGAATTATTTGAATTTGTCCCAAAAGTTTTCAGACACGAGTTTAAGGCCTCGTAGGCCCTTGTAATGTATGTGTTGACTAAGAAAGTGAATTTTTTTAAATTGGAATGAAATTTTGTAGCTCGTAAGTACATGTTTGAATGAGTTCAAGCATAGTAATGTCTCGTATCCAGACCCAATATCGGTCTTGGGTGCAGGGTGTTACAGGCCAAGACGTTACGACCGAATCCGGTATGTTACAGGGTTGAGTTAAAATGATTTTTCTTTGTCTTTGGGAAAAAAACCATAATTTTGAAAACTTTTAGGTTAAGGCGATGACTTACAAAAAAACTAAGGTTTATATTTTTAGTTTAGGATAAATTCCAAATTTTAAATAAACAATTATTTGTTATACTAAGTGAAATTTAAAAAAAAATGTTGATGTTGCGAACTCATATTTCTAAAACCTCATCTTTAAATTCGTGACTAAGTAGTCATTGTATTGGGTATAAATATAAAATAAAAACCAAATATTAATTCAGAAAGGCCTTATTACATCAAAAATCCCTAATTTAAAATTAAATTAAAGCAGTAAAAAGTTTATGAAAAGAAAAGACTTTATGGCCTCCACGAGTCCGCCTTGGCTCCCAAATCCACAATCTACTAATTACCTGAAAAGTTAGAATAAGGGTGAGTCACAGAGACTCAATGTGTAAAACCATCAAAACACACAAAACGGCCCACGGCCCACAATCTCATATACAACTCATAAAAGATATCATACAACTACATGAATGCATCAAGCCTGGCCCAACCTAGTAATTTCTATCCTCTACACGCCATCTCGTACCAGCCATCACACCGTTGGGATTTCTACAATCAATCCTCCATCCGCTACACGCCGTCTTGACAGTCATGCTGTCAGTTATAATGCCGATCACTATGTTACCTTAAAATCAAATGTAGCAGAGCCACCGATCACCATGTGATCTTATAGTCAAATGTGGCAGAGCCATCGATCACTAAGTGACCTTATAGTCAAATGTGGCAGAGCCACCGATCACTAAGTGACCTTATAATCAAATGTGGCAGAGCCACCGATCACTAAGTGACCTTATAATCAACACTTCCCCTTTATCATCATATCCATATCCCATGCACAACATATATGTCATAATGAATGCAACACGCTATTATCTAGGCAATAGATTATCACATACATCCAAACTCGCAATAAGTTATTACAGATACGTACCCGGCACTCATTGCCTTACCCACAAGGGTATTTCGACTGCATACACAGCCTTTTCTGGCCTTTCAGTCCATACAATCAATATTACAGTTAAAATAAAGTGTGTGAGGGTTTACACACTTGGTAACACACAAAATAATGTTCTCTATGTCAACACTATCGATAGCAGAAACGACTGCAATCTGCCTACAACTCTGTTCTGAAGCTGGTCCACAACCCGGTGGCCAATCTTGGACTACTGACACCGCACGTTTCTTTAACTTAAGGCTGGGTTTACTGGTCCAACCCCCTCCTTGGCCTGATTGGTATTGGATTCCGTCAAAAGATCTTGTCAGAAGGTACTATAAGGGATCAACACAGGGATAAGGGCGAATAACGATAAGTGCACCTAAACAAATATCTAAAGAGAAAACCCTTTACCTTGAAATCTTGAAAAGAGAGATAGGGTTTAGAGATTAACGACTTTCGGCTTGAGATTCAGATGATTTGATTAGCTTAGATTTCTAGAATAGGCGCCCCCAAAGAAAACAAGAAGAAAAAAAAACCATAAGTCCAAACGATGGCCTCCACCAAGCCAATTAGCCATTCGGCTTTGGCTTCCAAAAACTGAAAGGGGAGATAAAGAAATAGAAGAAATCGCCTCTTACCTGAACACCAAGGATTCAATAGCACCTAAGAGGATTCTAAGACTGCACAAAGAAGAGAGAGATTAAGCAATGACTAATGGTAAAGAGAACAAGTTGAAAGAACCAAAAATGAAGATAAAAGAACCTCAATAGAGGCTTCAAAGTTTTGACTTTTAGAAGAATCAAAAGAGAAAGAATGTAGGAAAGAATGGCTAGGGAGATTCGGCCTATAGATGAGATTTAGAGAAGAGAATAATAGATAAGGAATATTCAGCTTTAGTAAAAAATAGAGAAGAGAGTGGGGGTTTAGGGGTTTCGGCTTTGAGATAGAACAAATAAAGAAGAGAGAGAAGATGAGAAACAGATTTCAATTTGGCAAGAAAGGGTATAGGAGTTACCTTGGATGCAGTTATGGTGCTTTAAGAAAACGCAAGGAAGGGGAAAGGAATTTGGCTAGCAAAGAAAGTAATAAGAAGAAAAGTGGAGAACACCCTGGTTGATAGATGAGAAAAGAAGTGAAAAAGAAGAAAAAAAAAAGAATGAAGCTAAATGATTTGGAAACTAACAAGAAAGCAAAAATTTGGCACTTACCACTCCCAAAGCCAAAAATGCACATCCTAAACAAGCCAAAACCGATTCCCCCTCTACACCCAGTGTTTGAAATTTGGCCAACACCATGATCACATGCCCTTCCCTTTCTTTTCTCCTCAATTCACTCCTGAACACTCATTTGAATTAATTTGAATGCTTCAAACTCCACTTTTTCCTCTCAGCCATTCATTCAAATATTTGACTCAGTCCACTCTCCCATCCTGAAGTGTCCCAGTCAAATTCTGCTTCTGTTCTCTTTAACGCCAAAAATAATCCCCAAAATAAACTTCTTGGGACTTGAACCTGCTCCCTCTCTGCTCCCTTGTGGCATCACCTTCCAACCCTTATGTGGCGTCACCTTGCCACTTTACCAACACCTTACTTGTGTCAACCAAACACAAATAATACCCCTTAGGTCCTATTCTAGCTAGCTCTTTCACTAAAATGCCTAAAAAGAGAATTTTGGCCAGGGCTTCGACTTATCCCCGAGCCCTTTCTAGACTCCCATACACCCTAAACTAGCACATTAAACAAAGCATACACAAAAAAAATACATCAAATGCATAACCCCCAATTCAGGATGTTACACTAAGCTTCTTTGTTCAAACTTTTGAGTACCATTTTAAGCTCGATATGCGTTTAGGGGATCCGGAGTACTTTATCGATGCCCCAAGACGTAGCATACTAATCGTGTCAAACAGTCGAGTTTTAATATTTATAAAGAATGATCGAACTTGTAGACTAACTATGATAACGAATGAGGCAAGTGCACCTATGGAGCATTAGTATAGTTAGGCAAGATTATTTATCGAACCCAAAGGAACCTAAAAGTATTATTACTCACTTTCTTTCTATTATTTAGCCTAAAATATGGAGTGATTGGTTTATTGATCTAAAAAACTAATGAAAAACTAAACTAGATGCAAAGACAAAAGAATGAAACTTTGGGAGAAGACTGTGGAAAAACTCAGTTGATTACAACGATACCCTCAGGAAGAATCCACCTATGACTTCTTGTTATCTAACTTTTAATTCATATGCCTTCTTTACTTAGCTTGTCCGTGTGACTCCCTAACCTATATTAAACCCTCTCTCAAGGCGAATAACGTCTAACCTTAGGTTAATTAGTGAAACTCTCGTTCTCTTATAATAACCCCCTAAGGAAGCAGTAAATTGATCAATGGACTCCCATATTAGGTTTCACCCTAATTCGGCAAAATCTCGTCACCCTTTCGCTAGGCGTGCGATCAACTTCGCTTAATTATGCTAGATCTACTCTTAGGCAGGGTCTATTCCTCCTCCACCTAAGCACATCAGATTAAATTAGGCAACATAATTAAGAACAAACTAAGTACTTATCATATAATTTAGAAATCAAATAACAAAATCCATCATAGGTTTCATCCCCTTCAGGTATCTGAAGGGTTTAGTTCATAACAAAATAAGAAAACATCTCAAGAGAAAAGATAAAACAAAACATGAGAAATCCCTAAAACCCCTTGAAGGAATTGAAGAGGAGATCCTCTGTATTGAGTAGAACTCCGGCTTCTTGAGATGGATCAACTGGCTATCTTCGAGTAATTCCCTGAATAAAAGCTCTGGCAGAAAACTCTACCTAAAACTTCCTTCTCTAGAACGGCTGCCTTGGGTTGTTTATATAGGCTTTGAGATGCTTTACTTGGCTCCTAAGTATCCTAATTCAAGTAGAATTCCTCCTAGGATGTTTAAGTAGACTTAGGAATGTGTTTCTTTGCCTCCAAGCATCCAAATCTGAGTGAAATTGCTCTTTCCCGTGGCAGGGGCACGACCATGGTGCACGGCCGTGTAAATCGTGACATGATCGTGTGAAGTAATTTGACGAGGCACGGCCGTGTGGCTTGAAGTCCAGGCCGTGTCGATTTCTTTTTTGGTCGAAATTGGCCCGTTTTAAGCCCGTTTCTCGTTCTTTTCATCCTCGGGTGCTTTCCTGAGCATAAACATGAAAAGAAAGGATTAAATGCACCTTTTTACATAAATCAAGGGCTAAATCATCCAAAAGCATACTAAATATAGGGTTAAAATATTTTACTTTTACAGTTTATCACATACTTCTTCAATGTTAATTCAGGCATAGCCAGACTACTGTATGTCATTTGATCAAAATTTGAGCCGCCCTTTTCGGGTTTTCAACTCAAATCCCTATTGGTCTCAAAGCGCTCTTTGTGGGTTTTTGCCTTGGCCTCTCCTTTTTCTTTCTTCTTTTTTGATGAGAATTTATCCTTTTTTTATTTTGATTTTTTAAGGTCTCAAAGTGCCCTTTGCGGGTTTTCTCCTTAACCTCTCCTTTCTGAATTCACCGGCTTGAAAATGTCCTTGCCATCTATCTTGGTCAAAATTAATGATCTTTTAGAACAAGCCTTCTTCATTACAAAATGTTTTTTTTTTCAAATTTTTCCATTTTTGATAAACCATAAAAGTAACATATTTTAGGCCCACATTTAGCATACTTTTGGATGATTTAAGCCTTGAATTATGCAATTTGGTGCTCTTAATCCTTTATTTTCATGTTTTATACTCAAGAGAGCACTGAAGGATGAAAAGAATGAGAAACCGGCCTAAAACGGGCCAAAAGTGGTCAAAATAGAAATTGACACGTCCTGGGCCCACACAATCATGCCTCATTAATTTACTCTAACACGACCTAGACCTCGAAACACACGGTTGTGTCTCTTCAGCAGAATCGACCACGACCTGAAATTGATTCACACTGGCGTGTGCCATGGGCGTGTCCCTGTCGTGACAAAGAGAAGTTTCACTTAGGTTAGGATATTTAAGGGCGAAGAAACATATCCCGAAGCCTATATAAACACCCTAAGTATAACATAAAAGGAAGGAACCCAGGGGCCTTAGTCAGGGGGCATCTAGCTAGGCCAAAGAGGGAAGATTTATGGAGATTTACTCGAAGATAGCCAGTTGATTCATCTCAAGAAGTCGAAATTATACTCAAGATTGAGGATCTCTCCTTCAATTCCTTCAGGGGGTTTTAGGGATTTCTTATGTTTTGTTTTATCTTTTCTTTTGAGATGTTTTCTTTTATTGTTATGAGCTAAACCTTCAGATACCTAAGGGGGATGAAACCTAAGATGAATCTTGTTATCGTTTGCTGAACTATATGATAAATATTTGACTTGTTCTTAATTATGTGCTCTTAATTCTTGTGTTGATATTTTTGGGATATTAATTAAATTATGATGTGCTTAGGTGGAGGAGCAAAAGTCCCTACCTAAGAGTACATCTAGCATAATTAAGCGAAGTTGATCGCACGCCTAGAGATAGGGTGATGAGATTTTGCTGGATTAGGGTGAAACCTAATATGGGAGTCCATAGATCGAGTTAATGCGATTCTAGGGGTTTTAATTAGAAAGAGATTTCAATTAATCAACTTCGGGTTAGACGTTAGTCACCTCAAAAGAGGGATTAATATACGTTAGGGAATCTTACGGATCAAGTCAAGTGAATAAATCGTCTGGTTCAGTGTTAGATAATAAGTGAAGTCTAGGTGGATTCTTCCTTGGGTGTCGTCTTAATCAATTGGTTTTTCCTCAAGTTATTTTCCAAATTTCATTCTTCTTTTTCTTAGAGTCTTTAGTTTAGTAGTTAGTTAATTTAGATTAAACAACAAGTTCCCTTAATTCTTAGGCTAGATAATAAAAAGAGAATTAGTATTAGTACTTCTGGTTCCTTTGGGATTTGACATTCTGGTCTTGCCTAAACTATACTACTGTTCGATAGGTGCGCTTGCCTCCATCGTTGTCTTAGTTAGTTTCCAGGTTAGATCATTCTTTATATAAATTTTAAGACTCGACAAAACAAGGATCAAGTTTTTGGCGCTGTTGCTGGGGAACTGAAATATTAAGAAAGCTTAATTTTTATTACTTTAACCATATTTTATTTTTGCAATTAGATTTTATTTTTGCTTTTCTAAATTTTCTTCTTTCACTCCTTTCAGGTATCTCTAGTTTATGACTAGAAGAAACCTGACTCGACCCCTACTTTACGACAGTGATATCAAAGGTACAATTCACAGAAATCGTAGAGAGATAAGGTGAAGCCTAAACTACATAGAAGGAGAGCAAGAAGGCGAAACTAATCCTACTGAAAGGATGGCTAAGAATAATCCGCTACATCCAGAGGCGGTAGAACATCATGCTCCATGTACTATGTATGACTATGCTAAACCTAGTTTAACAGGAATTGAGTCAAGTATTGTTAGGCCTACTATTGCTGCAAATAATTTTAAACTAAAACCTAACACTATACAGATGATACAATAGTTTGTTCAGTTTGATGGTTTGCAGGATGAGGATCCTAACACACACTTAACTAATTTTCTAGAATTTTGTGATACCTTCAAAATAAATGGCATTTCTGATGATGCCATCTGTATTCGGGTATTTCCCTTTTCTTTGAAGAATAAAGCCAAATAGTGGTTGCATTTTTTTTACGAGGATCAATCACTACATGGGATTAGATGACTAAAAAATTTGCATTAAAATATTTTTCGCCGGCCAAAATGGCCGAGTTAAGGAATGATATCTCTTCTTTTGTGCAGATGGATTTAGAGACACTTCACGACGCATGGGAGAGATACAAGGATTTGTTGAGAAGGTGTCCACATCATGGACTACCCTTGTGGCTACAGGTGCGGACTTTCTACAACGGTGTTGATCGTTGTTTTTGTCAAGTTTTAAAATTTATAAATCAAACCTGGAAACTAACTCTGACAATGACTTAAGGCAAGTGCACCTATCGAACAGTAGTATAGCTTAGGCAAGACCGGATTGTCGAACCCAAAGGAACTAAAAGTACTAATACTAACCTTCTTTCTATTATTTAGCCTAAATATTAAGTGATTGGTTGTTTAATCTAAAACTAACTGATTACTAAGCTAAGATTCAAAGACAAAAAGAATGAATTGAAGAAATAACTTTAGGAAAACTCAGTTGACTAAGACGATACCCTTTGGAAGAATCCACCTTGACTTTACTTGTTATCTAACACTGAACAAGATGATTTATTCACTTGACTTGATCCATAGGATTCCCTAATTTATATTAAACCCTCTCTCGGGGTGAATAACGTCTAACCCTAGGTTGATTAATTGAAATCTCTTTCTAATTAAAACCCCTAGAATCGCATTAACTCGATCTATGGACTCCCATATTAGGTTTCACCCTAATCCGACAAAATCTTGTCACCCTATCTCTAGGCGCGCAATCAACTTCGCTTAATTATGCTAGATCTACTCTTAGGCAGGGAATTTTGCTCCACCACCTAAGCACATCCAACTTGAATCAATATCTCAAAAATATTAATACAAGAATTAAGCTCACATAATTAAGAACAAATCAAGTATTTATCATATAGTTTAGAAAACAATAACAAGATCCATCTTAGGTTTCATCCCCTTCACGTATCCGAAGGGCTTAGTTCAACAATAAAAGAAAACATCTCAGAGGAAAAGATAAAACAAAACATAAGAAATCCCTAAAAATCCCTGAAGGAATTGAAGGAGAAATCCTCCGTCTTGAGTAGAATTCTAGCTTCTTGAGATGGATCAACTAGCTATCTTCGAGTGATTCCCACAAATATGGCCTTTCTGGCTTAGCTCCTTGGCCTAGCTAACCGCCCTCTTGAAGGTTATGCTTAAGGTGTTCATATAGGCTCTTGGAATGCTTTATTTGGCCCCTAAGTATCCTAATCTAAGTGGAATTCCTACTAGGGTGTTTGAATAGGCTTTGGAATGTGTTTCTTTGCCTTCAAGTATCCAAATCCGAGTAAAACTCCTCTTGGCCGTGGCAGGGACATGACCATGGCACACCCGTGTGAATCGATTTCAGGCCGTGGTCGAGTCTACTGAAGAGACATGCCCGTGTGTTTCAGGGTCCAGGCCGTGTTAAAGTAAATTAGGGAGGCACGGCCATGTGGTCTTGTACCCAGGGCATGTCGATTCCTTCTTTGGCCCAATTTGGTCCGTTTTAGGCCTATTTCTCGTTCTTTTCATCCCTAGGTGCTTTCTTGAGTATAAAACATGAAAAGAAAGGATTAAGAGCTCCTTTTTACACAATTCAGGGAATAAATAATCCAAAAGTATGCTAGATATATGATTAAAATATGTTACTTTTACGGTTTATCAAATACCCCCACACTTAAGCTTTTGCATGTCCTCAAGCAAAATTCTCAACTTACAATTAAAACGAACTTTCCACAATTCATAATTCTCATTAACAATGCCTCATCATAATTCATAGATAATTTATACATGGATAATTTAACTGAAAGACTCCTAAAGATTCAAACAATTCTAAGTCATATATTTGTAGCATGAAAACATAGGTGTCTCCCTTTATCTAAATAATTACCTTTGATTCAAAACTACCAAGGATTTACATCCTTACTAAAGATTCACACAAAGCACTCGAAGTGTTTAAGGTTCAAGAATAAGCACTCATAAGTCAAACCTAAAAAGTTAATCCCATAGGCTTGCCTGAAAATCAAATCTCCACCACTATTGTAACACCCCAAACCCAGCCTAGAAGTTAGGCCCGAACCTGGCGTGTCACATTAAGGTATTTTTTTAGAAAATCGCATTTTCATTGAAAACCCCTCTCGATATTTAAAAACTAAAGTCCCAGTTTGTGATTGTTATTATTAATCGACATTTATTAAGAAGTCATTACCTTCAAAACCTTGTTCGTTGCAGAAGCTTAATTTAAAACAATTGACTTATAAAACGTGATATTTACAACTTGGCTGCAAAAACATAGTGTTTTGAAAACAAAGATTGTTTTGGAAAAATCACGATTCAATGTTGAGCAGATTTAAAACATAATAAACTAAAAATCCCAAACTATACCAGAATTTAAGAGACGCCTTATTACAACCCAATAAAAATGGTTTAATAAAGTAAAGTAGAATACTAAAATCTGAAATTGCTCGTAGTTTGGCCACCTCTGAGTCCTCCAATACGTCGAACCGCCTACTGAGGGTTACCTAGAAAAATTAAAAAGAGGGGGTGAGTTCACGAAAACTCAGTGTGTTCAACCCTCGTCAGTAAAAACATGCATCACAACAATCTGGGCGGACACCCATTACAATAACGGTGGTAATTGGTCCTTAGTCCAAAATAGCCTCGGTTGGGCCTTAACCTATATCATATGTCACATATCATAAATATCAGGGCCTAAGCCCATCTTAATAATATAATCCATATATGCAATGCATTAATGCCCATACCAACCCTACACTCAAGTCTCACCCCAACAAGCACTCTTGTGGGGATTTAATCGACCTACCCATCCGTACACTCTTTATGTAGCACCGGTTGTGGCACTAACTTATTGGTGTAGCATGGCTACTTGGTGGCTAAAAAGCCTTCGGTGGATCCACAGTCGTCAAGCGACCATACGATCCTATTAGCACTTCCTCCATATTAATAATCCCATTCCCATGCAACATAATAACACATGAATGCATCATACAATAATAAACATACCATAATAATCATAAATCGCATACAAGAATAACCATATAACATGTAGGGGCATGTTTGTCATCTTGCCCTTCAGGGGCATATCGGTCATTTTACCCATTGAGGGTATTTCAGTAATTTTGTAAACCAAGAGTATTTTGGTAATTTTACAAACTAGGGGTATTTCAATAATTTTGAAAATCAGGGGTATTTTGGTAATTTTACAAATCAAGGGTATTTTAGTAATTTTGCAAACCAGGGGTATTTCGGTAATTTTGTAAACTAGGGGTATTTCGGTAATTTTGCAAACTAGGGGTATTTTTGTAATTTCACAAACCAAGGGTATTTCGGTAATTTTGTAAACCAGTGGTATTTCAGTAATTTTGCAAACTAAGGATATTTCGGTAATTTTACAAACCAGGGGTATTTCGATAATTTCGTCAACTAGGGATATTTTGGTAATTTACCCATCGAGGGTACTTTGCTAATTTCTCATTTAACAGCCTTTCCAAAGGCCTACTGCCGCCCCAAGTGACTCAGATAACCTAAATGGTCATAACGGTGTAAATGGGCCCAAGGACCCTTATTCGGCTCTCGTAGCCCAAATCTAGCCACAGATACGAGATTCCCATAGTCCAGTTCACTATCTACTGCACAATCATACAATTTATTCATATGGGCCCACGGGCCCATTGGGCCCATCGTGGCCCAAATAGCCTAAATGCACAAGAACACCCAAGTTGGCCTCAACTATCACGTCGAAGCTCCCACACGTGCGCTCGCACGCTCGTGTGGCTACCATCGCCGTGTGATCGGTATTTCTGCATTTGTCGCTCTATAGCTAGAGTAGAGAGAATACACACCTGATAGGAGTCTGAAGCTAATCCGCACTCCGAATGCTCCTATGCCCAAACGCCCACCAAGGTATGCTTCCTCTCCTCATAGACAGCTCTATATATAGCCAGCTTCTCACCTTCCCTCTTGCTATCTTTCCGATGTGGGATCCCTCCGTCAGTAGAGTTTAAATCCAACTCAAACTCTGGCTGACCAATCCACAAAATAAATACTCCCCTGCTTGTCATGAGATTCAAACCCAGGCTCCCTTGCATCCTTAATGACGCCTTGCCACTAGCCACTCACTTCCTTGTGTCTAACATCATGCACAACTAAATATAAACCTATGGCCAAAGTCTAAGTTCGCTTAAAAAATAAATCAAAATGAAATGCCAGCGCTAAGGCTTGAACCTTGGACCCCTTACTTCCTTATGGCGGCACTCCCTTGCTCCCTAAGTGGCATCACTTGGCCACTACACCACAAGCTCCTCTTCTGTCATTTCTTCCCACATTTTATTCATAAGGCCTACCTACTATCTTTCAGGGTTTTATTCACCTAAAATCAAAATTTTTCTAAAGCCCAAGTTTGATCCCGGGACTTCACAGAAGCCTCCTAACCTTCCAAAATCACCTTCCTAGCAGGTCCAACTTGAAATGATGTTGTTCTCATTTTCCCAAAAATTTTAAAACGCTCCCATGGCCAAGGTCCAATGGGCCCAATCCTACTAGGCCCAAATTCAGGGTGTTACAAATCTACCTCCTTAAAGAAATTTTGTCCTTAAAATTTCCAACTAATGGAATCGTTGCACACCCTAACCTAGCATACTACGCTCTCGCTGCGCACTCTCATTCCAGTAACACTAATACACTTCTTACCTAAGTAAATAGCACATTACAGATAAAGTACGTACTAGTATCTACCTATAGTATAACAGTTTAAAATAGATAGGAGAACTTACTTGGTCCGACGATGGAGGCTCAGTGTGCCACACAAAAAATCCTCCAGAACCACTTTAAAATTATTTGTAAACATATTTAAAATAGAAACTAAAGCCCATTTCATAGCCCGAGTTTTGCAACCGGGCTCTGAGACCACAAAATGTAACACCTCAAACTCGGCCTAAAAGTTAGGCCTGAATCTGGCGTGTCACATTGATGTGTTTTTTTTTTTGAAAATCGTGTTTTCTTTGAAAACCCCTCTTGATATTTAAAAACTAAAGTCCCAGTTTGTGATTGTTATTATTAATCGACATTTATTAAGAAGTCATTACCTTCAAAACCTTGTTCGTTGTGGAAGCTTAATTTAAAACAACTGACTTATAACATGATATTTACAACTTGGTTGCTAAAACATAGTGTTTTGAAAATAGATATTATTTTGGAAAATTGCAATTCAATGTTGAGCAGATTTAAAATATAATAAACTAAAAATCCCAAACTATACCAGAATTTAAGAGAGGCCTTATTACAACCCAATAAAAACGGTTTAATAAAGTAAAGTAGAATACTAAAATCCAAAATTGCTCATAGTTTGGCCACCTCTGAGTCCTCCAATACGTCAAACCGCCTACTGAGGGTTACTTGGAAAAACTAAAAAGAGGGGGTGAGTTTGCGAAAACTCAGTGTGTTCAACCCTCGTCAGTAAAAACATGCATCACAACAATCCAAGCGGACACCCATTACAATAAAAGTGGCAATTGGGCCTTAGCCCAAAATAGCCTCGGTTGGGCCTTAACCCATATCATATGTCACATATCATAAATATCTGGGCCTAAGCCCATCTTAATAATATAATCCATATATGCAATGCATTAATGCCCATACCAACCCTACACTCCGTCTCCTGTCCAACCGTGCACTTCTGTGGGGATTTAATCGACCCACCCATCCGTACACTCCTTATGTAGCACCTGTTGCGGTACTAACTTATCGGTGAAGTATGGCTGCTCGGTGGCTAAAAAGCCTTCGGTGGATCTACAGTCGTCAAGCGACCATGCGATCCTATTAGCACTTCCTCCATATTAATAATCCCATTCCCATACAACATAATAACACATGAATGCATCATACAATAATAAACATACCATAATAATCATAAATTGCATATAAGAATAACCATATAACATGTAGGGGCGTTTTCATCATCTTGCCCTTCAGGGGCATATCGGTCATTTTACCCATCGAGGGTATTTTAGTAATTTTGTAAACCAGGAGTATTTCTATAATTTTACAAACTAAAGGTATTTCGATAATTTTGCAAACTAGAGGTATTTCGATAATTTTGCAAACCAAGGGTATTTCAATAATTTTACAAACCAGGAGTATTTCAGTAATTTCACAAACCAGGGGTATTTTGGTAATTTCACAAAATAGGGGTATTTCAGTAATTTTGCAAACTTCAAGGTAATATTCAAATTCAAGTAGACAACCTAGAAATTTTTTTTATTCTTGAAAAATAGACTTATCATGCTTGATTCTCTAGTATTTTAAAGTGTAAAACATCAATGCACAATTAAATATGACTTAATCTAAGAAAAATCAATAAGAATCATAAACCATCAAAAATTTCATCCTAATTAGTAATATAAAAAAATTACTTAAGAACTAGATATAATTCAGGGATTTGAGAATAATGCAAAAAGTTAGTATTTTTCTCCCCCCACACTTAAGATGTACATTGCCCTCAATGTACAAAAATAGATAAATAATCATGTGATACTGAAATCAAAAGAGAAGGAGAGAAGTGACACTTCCTGAATTTTTTTTGGGATCACTATTCACGACCTGATTTAGAGGAGGAGGAGGTGGTGCTGTGGTGGATGCCAACAGTCACTGTGCTAGATGAAGAAATTGGGAAACTCGTAACGGATTAGCCAAGAATTATTAAGACACATTTAAAATAAACTAATTATGTATTTAAGGACAAGAAAACTAAACGAAAAGAAAACAAAAAGTAAGATAAAATTAACATAAAAGATGAATGGACAGAGGAGTCCTTATTGTTGGATGGTTCGCGAGGTGGGTGTGATTCCTAAGGCTGTGTTGAGCCGATGGTCGTGGTTCCAGTGTGATTCCCTAGCAGCCGGAAGAACCTAAAACCAAGAAAATAGAATAAAATAAACTAAATTAAGAATAAAAGAGTCAAAGAGAAGGAAATTGAAGCAAAAGAGAAAAGTAGAATAAAAGTTAAATGGTCTCAAAGACCCTTGGCTTGTAGAGTGGATGAAGCGACCGACATGAACTGATGTAGATCGATCTCCCTCTGGGAGATTATGCTTGGCTTTTTCCACTTCTTTGACATGGATATCTGTAGGCTCAAGAGTTTAGATACTTTTTATGGAGAAGAGAGAAATTTGAGAAAAAGAAGGAAGGAAGAAGATGGGGAGTAGGTGAGAAGGAAGGGAAGAGGGGTGGCTTTAAATATAGTTTCAAGTCTGGTACTTCTCCACGCCTGTGTATCGTGGGCATGTTGTTTCACACGACTACCCCGCCTAGGCATGTTGGTTCACCCACGCCCGTTTTACAGATTTCCACGCCCGTTGGTGATAAGTCAGTGTCGTCCATGGCCGTATCACACGACCGTGGCATTTTGTCGGTGCCCGTGTAGTGGTGGTTGGAGTTCGTGACTCAAAGATTTGATTATTTCTGACTCATTCCTCTTCTGCCATTATCAGTACGGAGATTTTGTACTTCTACACAGCCACAGCCACGGCCGTATGCAAGGCCGTGTGGTCTGGAAATCTGTACTTTTGGTTAGTTTAAAACTAAGTGTTTAAGACAAAGAGAAGAAAAAAAACTAAAATGAAAACAAATGTGTAAATAAATAGGGTTAGTGCTCGAGTTGCCTCTCGAGAAGCGCTCGTCTAAAGTCTTAAGCTAGACTTTCCTCGTATTTGAAAAAATCAGGGTGGTTTAAAAGTTTGAATATCTTCTCTCATGCTGTAAATTCTATTTTTATGATAAAGTTTAAGTCTAGAAGCATTTACCTTAAAAGTACTAAATATGGGATTGCTTACTTCGACTGTTCCGTATGGGAAGATATTGCATACCTCAAGAGGAATTTCTTCATTTATATTTAGGTTTGACGTGATAATTCGTGGATCTTCCTTCTTTAATAGTACCTGATCTCCTATTTTGAAGTGGTTCGACGTTCCTATGATCTTTTCTGAGGGCTCCTTTGGCTTTGCTTCATGCGGATCCGGTTCCTCTTTACAGTGTGTCTTCTATGCTTCTAATTCGTCGACCTTAAGGCTTCGTTCCTTATATAGTTCTTCTGTATTTGCATGAGGTCTATGATCCGGCTCAGGTCTGTGGCTTTGTGGTGGATCCTGTGGTGAAAGGTGAACAAATTGGTCATCAACTGAATTTACTTTCTCACCTTCATCAATTGATGTCTCGGTCAAGTCAAGAGCTTGTAGACTGATCGATTCGTCACCTATATGAAGAATGAGTTCTCCTGTGCCAACATCAATTTTAGTCATGGCAGTTGCTAAAAAGGGTCTTCCTAAAATTAAAGGAATCAAATTATCCTCATCCATGTCTAAGACAACAAAATCTACTGGGTAAACGAATTTATCAATTTTTACGAGAACATCTTCGATAATACCTCTAGGAATTGTAACAGTTTTATCAGCTAATTGAATACTCATCCTAGTTTATTTGGGTTTCCCTAGACCTAGCTGCTTAAACATTTTATAAGGCATGACATTTATACTTGCCCCTAAATTAGCCAAAGCATTATCAATTGTTAGTCTACCAATTCAACATGGAATTGTAAAACTCCCTGGGTTTTTTAGCTACTATGGTAGTCTATTTTGTAGAATTGCTGAGCACATTACGTTTAATTCCACATGTGGCTCCTCATCTAACTTACGCTTGTTCGTCTAGAGTTGTTTTAAAAATTTCCTCGAATCTGGCATCTGTGAAAGAGCTTCAAGAAGCTGTAAGTTAATATGTAATTTTTTTAAAAGTTTAAGAAACTTACCGAACTGTTCCTCTGCATCATCTCTCTTCATCGCTTCGGGATAAGGTATGCGAGGTTGGTACTATTTGATTACCAGTTTTGGCTTTTCTTGTATTACCTTAATTTCCTCGTTTTCTTGTACTGAATTGGGTTCATCAAACCCTATACTATCATGGGCTGTGATGGCTTGGATTTGCTCCTTTGGGTTAATCTTTGTGTTGCTTGGTAGACGCCCTTGCAGTCGTTCAGAAATTAGCTTTGTAAGTTGTCCAACTGACTTAGTAATTTCCTTAACTGACTTAGTAAGTTCCCCAACTTAGTTCTTGATCCCTTCAATCGATGTTTGTTGGTTTTTAAGTGTTGTCTCAGTGTCTTGGAAACAGTTTTCTTTGGCTGCCATGAATTTTGTCAGCATTTCTTCAAGGTTCGGCTTCTTTTCTTGTGGGTATGGCTGATTTTGGAAATTTTGAGGAGGTTGTTGTCTTTGATTTCATTGATTTCCTTGACCTCCCCATGAAAAATTTGGGTGGTTCCTCCAACTTGGATTATAAGTATTACTATAAGGGTTATTATTAGATCTAAAATTATTACCTATATAGTTCATCTGTTCACTTTCTGTGCCCGGTTGGTAGGGTGGGCACTCAGGATTTGCCACAGTTCCACTTGCGTCGCACTGCATTACTGGATGTACCTGCGAAGAACACAAAATATCAAGCTTTTTATTCATCATCTCTACCTGTGTTGATAGAATGGTTACTGTGTCGAGGTTGAAAAATCCAGCTGATTTTCTTGGTTTTGTCCTTGTAACCTGCCACTGATAGTTATTCAGTGACATCTCTTCAATAAACTCGTAGGTTGCCTCGGGAGTTACATTGTTCGTGGTTCCACCATGGCTAAATCAATTAGTTGCCTCGTTGAGGGGTTTGCACCGTTATAGAAAGTTTGGACTTGGAGCCATAAGGGTAAACCATGGTGCGGACACCTTCTCAAGAGATCCTTGTATCTCTCCCATGCGTCGTATAATGTCTCTAAATCCATCTGCACAAAAGAAGAGATATCATTCCGTAATTTGGCTGTTTTGGCCGGTGGAAAATATTTTAATAAAAATTTTTCGGTCATTTGATCCCATGTGGTGATTGACCCTCGTGGTAACGAGTTTAACCATTATTTGGCTTTATTCCTTAATGAAAAGGGAAATAACCGAAGACGTATGACATCATCAGAAATGCCATTTATTTTGAAGGTATGATAACAAACGATTTACAAACTATAATTGGTAACACTTTGAATTTTCTTAACATGGATAACACTTTTCAAGATATCGCATGTCTACAATATTTTAAATGTTGTTTTTCTGAAACTCATTGAGTTTGATTAATTACAAACAAGATCATCGGAAATAGCAACGAAAATGTTTTTGGAAAGAGAGCTATAAAACAAATTGGATTTTTCACAAGCAACAGAACTTGAAATTTTTAATGAACGCGTAGATTCTTTAAACAGCTCTTCCATGTGACATGCCAGATCCGGTCGTAAAGTCTAGGCTGGGTTTGGGATGTTACAACCTTCTTGTAGCTTTGAGTATTTACTATCAATTTTAATAATTTTTTCTTTAGTTTTTGCTTCCAAAGTTGCAATTGAATACTCAAAACCAAGGGATCTTGTGTTACGCTCTATTACAACAATCAAAATCAAGGACTTTAACAAAACATCTGAGCAATTTCTAAACTCTTTAATTTTTGTATTGTTTATTTTTTAAATGAACGTGAAAATTATTGGGCTTTGCTTGTTCAAGATGAGCATGAACTTTTTTTTTGGGTAGTTGGTTAATTTAATTGTTGAACAATTATTTTAAGGATTAAATACTAAATTGAATAATTCAACCAAAATTTAATAGTCATTGGAATTGACAACTCTAGGTGTAAACATAAATAAATGAGACCTTATCTTGTAAGAAATCAATTGGACCCATTTAGTTTAAGCTAGATCAAGAGACTAATTGGGCTAAATTGTAAATTAGGTAAATTATTGACCAAGAGGTATTAACTAATCTGATTATAAAATTATTCCTTCCAATCCCCTAACCCGAGTATTAATTATCAACACAGAAATTAATCAACTATCGCTATTTTCTTTGACTATTTCTATTATAAATTTTGGATTTTTACAATTAAGTCCTTTCGTTATCATTATAGATTAAAACCTTCAATTTGTGATATGTCATATTATAGTTTGTTAGATTTTAGCTATTTAGACTTTCTCTTTGCATGTTTGTTACTTTTGATTCAATCTTATCAATCTATCCCTTGTAAGTTTGATCCTTATAATACTCCATAAGTGTTCCATTGTACACTTTATAAATATTACAACTTGACCTATTACACTTGCAGTACACCATATGTTTTAATCATTATTTGCGATTTTCTTTGCTCGGTGCACATACATTGAGGCACGATCAACAACCTTCTCAGTTATTCTCATACCACGAACTATGTCAAGTGTGGGCTCGAGCAACACAAACCAAATCATAGAAAATAAATGATTTACTAGTAGGATAAGAATTTATGAATGTTGTGTGTAGTATGTTTTTAGGTTAACCAATGCTTTCTATTTATCTAGAGATGTACAAGAGTTTTAGTGAATAAGTAGTGAACTATAATTAAATGTTATGTAAAAATAAATAAACATAAGCCCTAAATCCCATGCCACCAATAAAATATTACAATCTACGAATAAATTTAAAACAAAATATTAAGATTTAATATGTTGGAATTAAAAAAATGATAATGCTGAGACCCTCCGAATGTCATACTCTCATCCTAACCTGATGGGTTATCTATAATGATGAAAATAAAATAGGAGTGAGCTATGAAGCTCAATGTGAGTTCCATCAAAAGACAAACAAAGAAATTGATAAGCATATTAAATCCACTTACATAACTTACATCACATTTAGTAAATTTGGTATATCAAAATAACATAAAAGTTTTCACAATGTATAAGCAAAAACAAATAAACCGTATCTCAAACAAATATCACTTTCAAATCTCTAAACAAAGCTATGATCCACCACATCATTTACCACAAACACTCAACTTATACACAAGCAAAAAATATACCACTTATAAAAAAAATACAAGTTACTCCTATTACATGCCATGAATCCCAAAATAAACGTTTTCAAAGTCTACCAAAAGATAGCTGGATAGTGTGACCTTCAACTTGATCCAATTGCCCTGTTCCGCAAAACGATTCTACAAAAAAAAAAAAAAAAAAATGACACGAGTAAGCTCCAATGAGCTTAATAAGTTCACAGGTTAAAACGATACAACTTACCTTGAAAACATAGTTTAATAATTAACAAACTCAATAAGTAACATTAACCCTGTCAACCACAAGCATTCAACAGGTGAGTTTCACATATATGAGTCATTTCATCATCTCATATGTATGATATTAAAAATTATAAAGTCACGATATAATATTGAAAATCATGAACACAAATACAAGTCATCCACAAGGCATCATAATCAAATATCAAATACATATCATCATCATGTCATTTAACCTTTGAAATTCAGCTCGATGAACTATATAAACAAATACGAATACGCGGTTATCCACCCAAAACACACAAGAATGCTCAACCGAGCTAGTCCAACCAAGAACACGCTTAGGCAGCAAGTGCCTAGGCTGTAGGCTAACATCCCTCCAAAAACATGCCTAGGCACCAAGTACCAAGCCCGTAGGCTTTATTTCTTCCCCCAAAAACACACCAGAATCCCTATAAATATAACTCGATAATCCGCAACAAATGTTGAACTCTAGTATATCCAGTGTATAATAACAAGCCAAGAATCATCATCTCATCACAAGTCAATCGCGTACAACGTGGAAAATAACCTATTGGCAAACCAATTGTATCCTATCCTATGTTAATCCAGGCTCGATACACAAAATCGTATAACACTTTACAATTCAATCACTTTCTCCCTTGTATTAATTTGTTACAATTTAATTATATACACATATTCAACAAACCATAATTCACAAGTCAATATAGTATTAGAAAATATACTAAATTAAACCGTATGAACTTACCAAGGCTAAATAGTAAAATTGCAATATTAGGGACTAATCAATAATTTTCTTTTCTACAATTATCTACTAGCTCTCGATCTAAACAAGAATTTATTTTAATTATTAGTCTCAAATACTTTATAATAATCCATTTAATTCATATGACTTCTTTATTGACATTATTCATAATTTTCCTAAACTTTTACATTTTATTTAATTTAGCCCTAAAATCTACACAAGCTTATTTTCACAATTAATTCCTATACCGTTATGTGGAATTCATTTCCATCCCAAATCAACCCTCTAATTTTTAAGTTTTACAAGAAAACCATGTCAAATTTAACATACGTTCAATTTAGTCCTTAAACCTAAAAGCTATACAAAAAACATTTTATAACATAGTCCTATTTCAACATCAAGCTTTAAATGCAAGCATAAACATCAAGAAAGCTTCATGAATATCAATGGAAAGTTTTAAAAACTTTGACAATTTCACGGCTAGCTAGATTAAGCTACAACGATCTTAAAAACACAAAATTCATGAAAAATGGGTGAAAATGGACTTACATGCAAAGAATTTAACTTGGTCGAACCTTGGAGGTTTAAAAATGGCTTCCCTAAGCTTTTGTTTTCTCAATTCGTGAAAACGGCTAAGTGGATGATGATGATATTCATTTTTTATGTTTTAAATACTTTATTTTATAAATTTACATTTTAATTAATAAACTTTAAAATAAACAACATCAACCATATGTAATATTTAACTATGGACTAATTGCAACATAAAACCTCCCACTTTCACTATATAAGCCATTTAATTAACAAAAATTAATATAAAGCAATTTTTGCAACTTTCACAATTTAGTATTTTTTTTCCTTAATTAGCTAAACAACCCTCAAATTTACTAGACCAATATTTACAGACTCATACGTTGGGATTGTGGTCTCAAAACCACTATTTTCGACACCACTGGTAAATGGGTTGTTACAAGCAGTACACAATTCAAAAGAAAAAGATGGTCCCAGTGATGCATTTTTTGCGCATATGGAGACACTATTTGTTGGGTTTTAGGTTCGTGGTATTTATGGATAATTTTGCAAATTGTTATTTTCTAACTCAAAAAAAGTTGTCTCCTAAGCAAGCTTGTGATCTACCATAATTTGATATGGAAAATTGGATTCTTTTTGCTACTTAAGGAACTCGTAATCAAGTATTTTCATGTTATTTTCATTAGTTTTAAGAATTACTTAGTATTTATCTTCAATTGAATAAAATGAGTTTTTATGATGTTTCGTGACCAAAAAGGCCAATTCAAGCCCAAGGAAGTCTAACAAGTTGATGAAGTGTGTAGGATACAACTGGAGTTAAAGAGTTAGTAGACTAGACCGAATGTCGCAACATTTAGACACCAAAGTCGTGACACTGAAGCTACTCTAACACTTAAACAAATGTTCGACCAACATCTACAAGGCAAGCATACTGATCCCCAAGTCACGACATAGGAAGCCTGAAGTCGCGACATTGGACCACAAAGTAATCGGTTAGAAAACGATTGTCTTACACAGCAAAAAAATGAAAATTTGAAAATCGAGTCGTTTTGTGATATTTATAGCAACAAACTTTTTATCGAACTAATACATGTGCTTTGAGCGAGATGGATCGTAGATGTTCTAAGCTTTCAACCGAACGACCTTCTCTATTATTCTCGTACCAAAAACTGCTTCGAGTATGGGCTGGAATAATTTTGAATCAAATGCAAAACTAGCAATACTTTTCTTTACTTTCGAAAGGAAAGTAAATATCTCTCTCTTATATAAACTGGTAGAATTTTTATTCTTGGAAAATAGAATTTATACTTAGAAATAAATTCTGACTATTTTCGGGCAGAATAACAATATCTCAAAGTTGTGTAAAACTATTATTATTTTTAGCCCTACCGGTGTCGAACTTCAATTATTTAATAATTCAAAAAAACCATAAATTAATTTTCAGGCCATTTCCTTACTCAGTGAGAAATCCACATTCATTTCCAAATGTTTCCTATTTATCTGACTTTATCATTTCTATAAATTTCTGTTCATTTGATTTAACATGCAATTCATTTCTAGTTTCAACAAGCTAGCAGAGGAACCGATTGGACATATGTGATTAGGGTTCAAATGATTTATAATTAAGTTCATCTTTTCATCTATCATGTAATGCTAATGAGAGGATATCATTTACCCATGTCTTGGGCTATGAATTATTGTGAGTGATCCTACATACTACAGAAGTCATTTACCTAACGCATCAGCTTTTAGTTCATTATCTATTTAAACTGAAGCTTTTACTTGCATCAAAGTATACGAGTCATACATACATAGTCCATCTTTCACTCAGGATTAAAGTATGCTACACTATGAACGTCACAAGTAAATAAATCCATAAATGGATTCAAGATCTATTCTACTTGGATCCAATCTGATGTATTGCTTGTCCAGACAATCACAACTATGTCTCTATCTTTTGGGACTCATCCACTCCGATGCCCAAGACAAAGCATCTCCCTAATTAGATTTTATAAATGATATATTAGTCTTTCAATTAGTTTGCTCATTTCTGATTAGACTAAGAATATATTTAGGTTCGTCTACTAATATAATTTGTCTTTCTGTGTTACGATCCGACTGCATTATACCGCTTAGTATTAGTTAAATGTTAGATAACTAGTGAGCTAATATTTGTTTCTAGTTTGCTTTACATGCAAAAACCACATGAAGATATTATACAAAGGATATTAATGTAATTCATGAATAATTTTTATTAACCACTATGTTAGAAAAATTTACAAGTATACAAATGAATATACAACACTTAAGGCATCATATCCAACAAAAGTTGCAACTTTCAAACTTGGAAATCGCAACATTCAACAAAATATCCCAAAGATGGAAGTCGATCCCAAAGTGTAGCAAAGTCGCGACATTCAACCCTACTCTAGAGATTCGAGCAAACTGCCTGCAAAGTCATGACATTGACGTTCGACGGGCCTAAAATCTGCAAGGGTGTTTCTATTCATTCAATCAACATTAACTTGTAATTAATGGCCGAGATGACCCAATTAGGTCAAAAACTAAGTTCTACATATGTAACTTGAAAACATTAGATTTGGGGGGCTCGTTTATGTTTTAGTTTCGTAGATTAGAAAGTTTTAGGGATTCAAATTTGTTCTTTTCAATTTTTCTAAGTTAAAGGGATTTTTTGTTTTTCATTCTTTATTTCTTTTCTTTTCTTTTCACACTTTGTTTATTATAGAGTTCCAATCACAAGTATTCATGGATCTACATTGTTGCCCTAATGATCTCAAGCTTTAGAGTCTTAGGATCTTTTGAACATATCTTACTATTTTCTTATTGTGTTTCATTATTTCAATGTTTTACAATTTGAATAGATTAATTGCATATAGAATGGGTAACAACAAAATCTGTAGGAAGATTGGTTAATTGAAGTGGGCGTAATTAATCTAAGTTAAGGTTAAAATTTATTAGTTGGATTATATCGAATGTGCTTAAACCCTAGAATTGATGACTCTAGGAAGTAATTTAGGTAGATGAGACCGAAAAAGTATTATACCTAGAACCAGTTCAATTTAGCCCGGTTTAGATCCATCAGGTCAAAATATAAATGGATTAAGACGATTAGTTAATTTGGTTCTTTTCCCTTCTTTCTGTTTCTATTTTTTTTTTCTCTGGTAAAGTCGAATCCCTCACTTTACCTCTTCTTGTCTAAGGCCGAATTTGAATACTCCTCTCCACCCTGAATCTTGTTTGTTCCTGTGTGGAAGCCGAAACTCTCTTTTTAACTTTTGTGGCTAGGCCGAATCTATTGGAGGGTTAGTATACCCTCTTGTCCTTCTTCTAATCTCTGGTTTCCAAGAGTTGGTTGGTAAGTAAGGTAATGGCCGAATGTTGGTGGTGGGGTTTTATTATTCTGTTGGTTCTTACTCAAGCCGAATGGCTGCTTGAATTCTTTTGATTAAGGGGTCGCTAACATCTGTTTTTCGTGCCAAACACTGCTAGGGTCTCGGCGTGCTTAATCAGAGGGCCAACTAAACATCTATCCCTTGTAGTGGATTTCTTGGATTATTGGTAAGTGATGTAGATTGTTTATCAATTTCAAGACTTGGAAGACGTTGTATTAAGGATTTAGACTAACTGTTAGTCAATATTGATCTCAGGTATTCTGAAAATAGTGCCGAGTATCGTAAATTGTGATCAGGTATGTAATCTCACACCCCTCCAAATGCATGCTTGCAATATTCTGTGATTCAGCTGAAAGCCGAAAAGTCGAAAAACTAGCATCTGTGACCACTCGAGCATGCGTACGCTCGTAGTGGTAAATCGAAATACGAATAATGACGGTAAGTCATTGAGAGTGTCATGAGCACTCTCGGGAAACTGAGGCTGTAACAAGCCTGATCGAGCCAAAATGGGCCAAATGGGCCCAATGGGCTATTCGGCCTACTGGGGCAAAATTGTTGAAAAACTATCAAACGATAGATTCAATTGCAAAATCTATAAATCTGAAATCGAAACCATACGTTTTGGGCCACACGAGCGTGTGGGCTCATTTGAGCCTGAAATGGATTTTAGGCCCAATAGTTTCGTAGTGACCTAAAAAGGGTCATGTGTCACTTAAGGCGATAGTAGGCCTTCGGAAAGGCCGTTAAATGTAAAATTACCAAAATACCCCTAGAGGGTAAAATTACCGAAATACCCTTAGAGGGTAAATGACCGTTATACCCGTGATTATGGATTGGTTATCATGTTTATACTTCATTTGCACTTTTGTACGTATGATGCATTGCATTTATAAAATGTTTCATGGGTTGGGTTTGATGATCGGAGGAAGTGTTATTCTGGTGGCTCTACCATATTCTGTCTGGTGGCTATGCCACATATATTCTGTTATTCTGGTGGCTCCTCCACAAATTCTGAGATTGGCAGCTTGTCTGCCATATTGGTGTGTTTGGCTGGGTGGGTTGACTTGGTCCCTACAGGTGTGTTGAGCTGGACTGGTACGGGGGTGTGTAGAGAATGGATTGTTAGGTTGGGCTGCATACTTTATTGCATTATCATGTTTATAGGGCTAAGGCCTAGATTATTACTAAGTAGGGCTTCGGCCCAGCTCGGGCCCAGTTAATGACTGATTAGGGGATTACACACTGAGTTCTCGTAACTCACCCCTTTATTTTAACCTCGTAGGTGATCCCCAACATTGAGGATTTGGAGCTGCAGAAGACTCTGTGGTGGCCATACATCGGTGTACTTCTCCCAAACCTTAGTAAATTTTTGTTTTACTTTATTTTGAAATTTATTTTAATTTGGGTTTAATATTTTGTAATAAGGCCATTGGACTTTAATTTTTCTTTTAACCTTTCATTTCAGTTATGTTCAAACTTTAAGCGATTAAACTCGTGATTTTCCTAAAATGACAATAATTGTTTTCAAAATATCACATTTTCGCAATTCAACGAGCCTAATTTCGATTTTAAACAAGTTTTTGGAAATAATAATAATAAAATCAATAACAACGCTTTTAAAAGAAAACCATAAAAGAAAATCTAAAATTTCACAAACAACAAAGCTCGGAGTTTCAAAAAGAATACAAAGTTTTTAATGAACGCACAGTTTTTAAACAACCCCTTTTATGTGACATGCCAAATCCAGTTGTAACGCCTAGGCCGAGTTTGAGGTGTTACAAATCGCCCTCAAGGACTCCTTCAGATGCACAATAGACATGTCTAATAACTGAACGATAACACTTATTTTCGTCAAAAAACCAGCGTTCAGTGATTCATAAATAGAAAAAGGCATGACATTTATGGAGGCCCCTAAATCAAACATAGATTTTTTTATTCCTAAGTGGCCTATTTTGCATTGTATAACAAACATGCCCCTATCTTTACATTTTATTGGCATCCTCCGCTGCAACACCGCAGATACATTTTCACCAACACTTACTCTTTCATTTTAGTCAATTTTCACTTGTTGGTGCAAAGCTCCTTAAGGAACTTGGCATATCGCGGAATTTGTTTGATGGCATCCAACAATGGTATGTTAATCTCGATGTTTTTGAATGTTTCAAGGATCTCTTTTTCCTCCTTACCCCTTCGATGTTGGTTCAATTGTCTTGGAAATAGAGGTTGAATTATGGGTAGTGGAGGTTTCTTTTGGACCTGTTCATCGTTCGTTTGCATTTTTGGGCAGAATCTTGATCAAGATTCCTGCTAGGATTTGGTTCCAATACTTTTCCACTTCGAAACGTTACTGCATTTGCGTGTTGTCTTAGATTAGATTCCATTTGTGATGACAACTTCCCTTGTGAGTTCATTTTCTCAATTGATGTGGTCAATTCTCTTATAGACGCCTCGATTTTCTGTTGAAAATCGTTTGCTTCCTTTTGGAAATCAAGAGTTTGTCATTGTATTTACTATTGGAAATCAATCATATTAGTTGATAATTTATTGACCATGGTTTCTAGAGAGGTACCTAAATCTCACAGCTATTGTGGAAACCAGTTTTGGTATGGCTGGTTATAATACAGCTTTGCCCCATAACTCAAGTTAGGATAAGCTTTCTACCCTAGGTTATATGTATTTGTATAAGGGTGATATCACCTTTAGGGCGGTCCAAGAAAGTTTCGCACAGCATCTAAATGGGCCATAGTATCATCACACAAACTAGGGTATGTATCAATTGTATGTTCGTGTGTTGCACAAATTTCGCAGAGTCAGGTTGGTCCTGTTTTGACTGCAAAAAGAGAATTCATGATATTAGTATGTCGATCAACTTTATCTTCTAATGTTGAATTACTTAGCTGGTGAACCCTTCTAGTGGGTTCAGGATTGGCTCAGAATTGCTAAGTATTTGCAGCCATTGTAACTCCCCAAAAATTTATTTTTTGGATTTTGTAAATTCTTGACACAACTGTCTGTCTGCTTCATTGGTTAAGTGTTCTGGGTGTGTGTGTGAGGTCCCAAGTTCAAGCATTTCATTTGGAAAATTTTGGTATTTTTCTGAATTAAGCCCTATCTCTGTTCAATGGGCTTATATTAAATGATTGGTAAGAACATATCAGAATGAGCCTGCTAGTTCAAGTGGTAAGGGAGTCTATGTGATGTGTGGAGGTCCTGTGTTCGAACCCCTAATTTAGCAAATGTGTGATATTTTTTCTCTGTTAGTGGATAAAGTTTTGGTTGAACTCAGAATCTGAGTAGTGGGTTTAGTGGAGTAAATTGAGGGATATGGGGATAATTATTGGTTAATTTTTATTTGTTACTTTTATTATGTTTTTTCGAAATCCCCAAAACTCTTCTAACTTCTATTTTCCCCTTTCCTGTGCCAATTTCTACTTCTTCCTTTCCTTATATTTTTCTTTCTCTTTGATTTACCAAAATTGTCTCTGTTTTATTCATCATTCGATTACGCTTATTTGGTAAGTAACCGTTTTGCCATTACCTTCTTGTTCGTGGTTGATTCTCTAAAAAGGGATTGTTTTGGTTCTTTCATTTAGGGGGAGGCCAAGATTTTGTTGGTGCTTCTATAGCAAGTTAAACGTTAAGGGTTTCGTTTCGTCATCGGTAAGTTTACGGATTACATTGTTGGATATAGTGAGATTCTGTTCGTAGTATAAGTTCTGATTAATTTTTGAAAGTGATCCTGAAATTGGGCCTGGCTATGTTGTTTTTAGGTTTCAATAGGTTTAGGAGTGTTTTCGCATCGAAAACGATACAGGTGTGCACCCGAAAATGTAGAAAATGAGGTTTTAGCGAAAGCTAAAATAATCACTGTCGACGCAACACAGGCGTGTGGTCGCCCATGTGGTAGGCCGTGTGCCATAACACAAAGATGCAGATCGACAAGGCAGCCATCAAGATAAGACACGGCCATGTGATGGCCAGGTAGGTCGTGTACGAGACATGGGCTAGACTGTTTTGGGCCGTATGGGATTTTGGGCCAGGCCGTGTGATCCACACGGCCAAGGCAAATTTGGGTCATGTGGGCCACACGGGCGTGTAGGCCCACTTGGGCAGGCCACATGGGCATGTGAGCCCATTTTACTGAAATGTTTTCTAAGGTTGCACGGGTCGCCCAAGTCGATTGTGAACCTACTGATAAACCGTAATATGTTCATATTTTAATCCCACATTTAGCATACTTTTGGATGATTTATTCCCTGAATTGTGGAATTTGGTGCTACTAATCCTTTATTTTCATGTTTTATACTTACGAGAGCACCGGAGGATTAAAAAAATGAGAAACGGGCTAAAAACGGAGAAAAAGAGCCAAAGTACGAAATCAACACGGCCTGGGCCCGAGATACACGGCCGTGCCTCTTTAGCAGATCCGACCTCGGGCTGGATTCGATTCACTCGATCGTGCCTGATAAACCGTAAAAGTAACATATTTTAGACCCGCAATTAGTATGCTTTTGGATGATTTAGCCCTTAATTTATGTAAAAAGGTGCTTTTAATCCTTTCTTTTCATGTTTATACTCAGGAAAGCACCCGAGAACGAAAAGAACAAGAAACGGGCTTAAAACGGGCCAATTTGGGCCAAATAGGAAATTGACACAGCCTGGACATCAAGCCACACGGCCGTGCATCGTCAAAATACTTCACACAGCCTGACCCCCGATTTACACGGCCGTGCCTCAAACAACAGAATCGAAACACGGCCCAACCACGAGTTACACGGTCGTACCTCAAACAACAGATTCAAAACACGATCCAACCACGATTTATAGGGGCGTGTGCCCTGGCCGTGCCTCTGCCGCGGGAGAGAGCAATTTCACTTGGATTTGGATACTTTGAGGCAAAGAAACACTTTCCAAAGCTTATTCAAACACTAAGTAGGAAGTATACTTAAATTAGGACACTTAGGGACCAAGTAAAGCATTCTAAAAGTCTATATAAACACCCTAAGTGTCCCCTAGAGGCATTAGGCGTTCAGCTAGGCCAAAAAGCCGAAGCCAGAGCAGTTCAATTCAGGGAATTACTCGAAGATAGCTACTTGATCCATCTCAAGTAGTCGGAATTCTACTCAAGACGGTGGATTTCTCCTTCAATTTCTTCAGGGGGTTTTAGGGATTTCTTATGTTTTGTTTTATCTTTTCTCTTGAGATGTTTTCTTTATTCATTATGAACTAAACCCTTCAGATACCTGAAGGGGATGAAATCTAGATGAATCTTGTTATTATTTTCTGAATTATATGATAAATACTTAGTTTGTTCTTAATTGTGCATGCTTAATCCAAATCTGATGTGCTTAGATGGAGGAGGAGTAGACCCTGCTTGAGAGTAGATCTAGTATAATTAAGTGGAGTTGATCGCACGCCTAGAGATAGGGTGACGAGATTTTGCTGGATTAGGGTGAAACCTAATATGGAAGTCCATATATCGATTTACTGCTATTCTAGGGGGTTGTTATAAGAGAACGAGAGTTCCGCTAATTAACTTAGGGTTAGACGTTATTCACCTCGAGAGAGGGTTTAATATATGTTAGGGAGTCTTACGGATCAAACTTAGTGAATAAATCGTATGGGTTAGTGTTAAATAACAAGTGAAGTCTAGGTGGATTCTTCCTGAGGGTATCGTCGTGATCAACTGAGTTTTTCTTCAAGTTATTTCCCAATTCGTTCTTTTTGTCTTTGTGTCTTTAGCTTAGTAGTCATTAAATTAGATTAAATCAACCAATCACTCCATATTTTAGGCTAAATAATAAAAAGAAAGTGAGTATTAGTACTTTTAGTTCCTTTGGGTTCGACAATCCGGTCTTGCCTAAGCTATACTACTGTTCGATAGGTACACTTGCCTTTAATCGTTGTCAGAGTTAGTTTCCAGGTTCGATCTCATTCATTATAAATTTTAAAACTCGACAAAACAACGATCAAGTTTTTGGCGCCGTTGCCGGGGAACTAAAATATTAAGAAAGCTCTATTTTTATTACTTTAGCCATTTTTTTATTTTCGTAATTTTTTTATTTTATTATTATTATTAATTTTTTACTTTGCTAATTTTTCCTCTATTTTTCTTTTGGCAGATAATTTTAGTTTATAGAGAAGATGGCACTAAATAATTATCAGTGGCAAGTTATGAGGGCAGCGCCAACAAAAGCCGCCAGTGTTTTCAACCTCGACGTGGTCACCAGGTTATCTAACCAGCTAGACATGATGAATAAAATGATTGATGGTTTGTATAATCTCTCGCAGGTACACCCAATAATGCAATATGATTTGAATTTAAGAGGCATGGCGAATCCTGAGTACCCACTCTATAGATATGGCATGGAAAACGAGCAAGCTCACTATACGGGTAACTATTTTAGACCATAAAATAATTTTTATAATGACACTTATAATGTAGGTTGGAGTCACCCTCCCAAATTCTCGTGGGATGATCAAAGTAGCCAAAGACAGGAACATCCTCCAAATTTTCAACAACCACCTCACCAATAGGAATAGGAGTTGAGTCTTGAGGAGATGCTGACAAAATTCATGGCAGCCACAGAAACCCGTCCCTAAAAAACTGAGACAACGTTTGATAGTCAACAAGCATCGATCAAAGAGATCAAGAACCAAGTTCAGAAATTTACTAAGTCAGTTGAACAACCTGCATAGTTAATGTCTGAACGACCGCAAGGGTATCTACCAAGCAACACAAAGATTAACCCAAACGAGCAAATTCAAACCATACCAGCTCATGACAGTGAAGGGTTAGACGAACCAAACCCAAGGGAAGAACTTGTGGTAAGTGAAGATAAGGTTGAGGTGTGCCATGATATACCAAAGCCGGCAATCACAGAGTACCAACCTCGTGTGTCATATCCCGATGCAATAAAGAAAGATCACGCAGAGGAAGAATTCGATGGACTCCACCAGAACATCCCAAACCCAAATTTCAAACACCACTACTAGGATCGACATGTCACTTGGAAAGAACTAAGAAAAACTTCGCGAACTTCAGATAAACTTTAAGTCCCTTTTTAAAACTCCAAATTAGTAGTTCATTTGAAACCTCATTATTCATTTAAGGAAGAATTTTAACTAGCCAAATCCCTGTGTTTAAGAGACATTTGAAAACACATGTTGTTACATTAGATTAAACAGGAAGTCTGCCGTAAAAATTCAGTTTACAAAATCGTTAAGCAAGTTGTGAGAAAACTTTTTATCGATTATTTCGTAGTCAAACATCTAAAGTTTAAATCAAAACTTATCCAAATTATTAGTGGGCTTATTACATAACAAAATCCCGAAAATTAAGGAAAGAAGAAAAAAAATAAAGTTCTATCTAAATAAATCGTGTAGGGCCACCCCGTAGTCCTCTCCGGCCTAAATCCACTGCACTATGTATCACCTGCAAAAATGTTAAGCAGAAAGGGTGAGTCAAATGACTCAGTGTGCAATTGCCAAGCACCATCACTGGGCCCAAGCCCATTCATATACCATTTGGGCCTTAGTCCCCTTGCATAATCACATTGGGCGAAGCCCACTCGAAATTGGATTGGACCTTAGCCCTATAGCACAGTTTAGCAGATAGCATATGCAAAGTGATGCAAAACCCAACCCAACCTAAATATCTAACCGCTACACACCACCCGTTCCTACCAATCACACCAGTGGGGATTTCTACAATCGACCCTCACCGCTACACACCATCGACGGCAGTCATGATGCAGTTAGCTGCTCATCGTTAGAATTGTGACAGGGTCACCAGATCATATGGCATGGCCACCAGAACAGAGTGTGGCAAAGCCACCAGATATTGTGACATAGTTACCAGGTACGCTTCCCCTTCCAATTAATAGCATATGCCCAATTCCATGCAACATAAAATCATAATGTATGAATGCAGCAGAAATCAACATATATAAGATGTTCAGAGTATACATAATATCATGTCAACATAATCGCTTACATAGCATAATCAAAAGTCACTAACCTGATGTCTCGTCTTTACCCTCAATGGGTAACCCAACAGTCAATACCGAGGTTTTGGCATTTAATAATGCATATACGAATTAACAAAAACAACAGGCAAAGGTGTGAGAATTACACACTTGTATACGAGGATGACTAAGCTCTTAATATTATCGACACTCTCAGAAGAGGGAACAACCGCAATCTGTCAGTTCAGATTCGGAGCTGGTCTACAACTCAGTGGAAAATCCCAAATGGCTGACACCGTGCATCGTTTGAACTTAGGGGCAAGGACTACGGGTTCAACCCCTTCCCTTACTTGGCTGGCATTCGAATCCATGAAAAGATCTTGGTCAGAAGACCGGGTTAAGGCATTGAAGAAAATGAAAAAGAGAATTGATGCCCTAAAATGAAGAAGTCTCTTACCTAGATCGACAGAATACTGAAAGCTAACAGACTTGGATTGAGAAATTGATAGAGTCCCTACACAATCACCATATTAGAATCGGTTCTCCAACCAAGATTAAAAGGAGTGGCCTTTCGGTCAAACGAGTTGGTAAGAACCCCCTTACCGTGATCAAAAAATCTGATTGCCCCCAAAGATTCTCCAAATGTTGGCCAGATGCAAAAAGAATACAAAGATGAGGGCCCCCTACACTCAGCCAATGCACCAAAAACACAAGGTTAACGCCGTCGGCTTAACAACCAGCAAGGGAAAAGAAAGAATTGAAAGAGAAGAAGAACACTTACCACCAAACAAGAAGAAACTGATTTCAAAAGGTTAGGAAAATGAGTGACGGCAATCCACTGAAATAAGAACGAATGAAGAGAAATGAATGCACAAGGGAGATCCGGCTAACAAGGGATAAATGGTACAAATTTCTTTGTCACAAGGGAGTTTCGGCTCAAGAGTCGAATAAGGGAGTGACGAAAAGAAAAGAAAAAAATAGTAGGAGAAAGATTCGGCCAAGGTTTAAGGGAGTCAGAGAAAATGAATGATTGAAGGTGATGATTCGGTCAAGAGAAGGGAGAAAATGGAAGGAGCAAATAGAATAAAAAGAAAGTAAGCTTGCAATTGTGAATGGAAAATGCCGAAAATGCAAAAGGAGAAATCGTACCAAAGAAAGACTCAACACTTAAAATGGTTCGGTTACTCTCACAACTCTCCAAATGCCAAATTACCTTGCTAAACTCCCCCTAAATCTGAAAATGCACCTCCCAACTCTCCAAAAATCGGCCAACTCTCCCTTTCACTCCACATCCCACGATTTCCTCCCCCAAACACTCACCATCCACTAATTCAAACTAATTGACTCATTCAAATTCCCCAAATGCCTCCCCACCACTCATTCAAATTATTTGAATGAGTCTTCAACTCCTCCACTAGAGTTCCAGCTGAACTCTCCCACCTCCACATTTTCAGCTCTAAAAAAATAAACAGATGGCGCTGCAGGTGGGATTCGAACTCCGCTCCCTTAGCTCTTGCAAATGATGGCACACCCAAGCATGCTAAGTGGCGTCTCCTTGCCACTAACCACTCTTTTTCTTATGTTAACAAACACAGACAACAATCCTTAAAACCTGCCCTAGCCAGCTCTCCCATAGAATGCCCAAAATTGAAATTTCCACCAAGGCTTCAGCTTAACCCCGAGCCTTTCCGGGGCCCCCAAACATAACAAATTAACAGATAGAGCACAACAAACATAGAAAACATAATAAATGCAAAGCCCCTAATTCCCGGATGTTATAGTTCTACCCCCTTAAAGAAATTTCGGCCTCGAAATTTACCTGATCAAAAGAGATGAGGGTACTGCTGTCGTATAACATCCTCTAGCTCCCACATCGCTTTTTCCAC
The DNA here is from genome assembly GCA_025506655.1 of Gossypium rotundifolium. Taxonomy (NCBI): domain Eukaryota; kingdom Viridiplantae; phylum Streptophyta; class Magnoliopsida; order Malvales; family Malvaceae; genus Gossypium; species Gossypium rotundifolium. Next base: position 124,386,884 of record CP106723.1, read on the forward strand.
ACTGTGATTTCACCACAAGACTTTGACCAAAGGGACTAATTTCTTTCTTAGTACCTTAACATCTCGGTCCAAGATCTGCACTGGCTCCTCCTCGAAGGATAAGTCTGGCCTTACTTCGATTTCCTGCACCGGCACAATGTGAGATGGATCAGAATGGTAACGTCTCAACATCGAGACATGGAACACATCATGTATCTGTTTCAATTCTGAAGGCAACTCAAGCTGATACACCACTGGTCCCACACGTTTCAATATCCGATAAGGCCCGATGAACCTGGGACTTAGCTTACCTTTTCGTCCAAACCTTAAAACTTTCTTCCAAGGTGAAACTTTCAGGAACACCTGCTCACCCACTGCAAACTCTATATCCTTACATTTCAGATCAACATAGGATTTTTACCGGTCAGAAGCCTCCTTCAACCGAGTTTGAATCAACTTAACTTTCTTTTCTGTCTCCGAAACCAATTCCGGACCCAACACCCGATGCTCACCCAACTTTGTCAAGCAAGTAGGAGTATGACACTTTCATCCATACAACGCTTCATAGGGCACCATCTGAATACTAGATTGATAACTGTTGTTGTATATGAATTCTGCCAACGGTAAGAACTCCTCCCAACTACCCCTGAAGTCAATGACACAGCCTCTCAACATATCTTCCAAGATCTAAATTACCCTCTCAGACTGACCATCGGACTATGGATGAAATGCTGTGCTGAAGTCTAGGCTTGTACCCAATGCCTGATGCAGCGCTTTCCAAAAACATGACGTAAACTTAGGGTCTCTATCCGATATGATCGATACTGGTACCCCATGTAACCTCACAACCTCTGCCACATACAGCTTAGCCAGCTTCTGCAGAGAATAGTCGACACGAACAGGTATGAAATGGGCAGACTTCATCAACCGATCAACAATCACCCATACCGAATCTTTCTTAGTAGGCGTAAGAGGTAGCCCACTAACAAAGTCCATCGTTATCCTCTCCCACTTCCACTGTGGAACCTTCACTGGCTGTAATAACCCCGAAGGCAACTAATGTTTCGCTTTCACCTGCTGACACGTCAAGCATTTTCCCACAAACTCGGTAATTTCTCTCTTTAATCCAGGCTACCAAAACTGTTCATGTAGATCCCGATACATCTTATTTCCACCAGGATGCATAGCGTAAGGGCTACTATGCGCCTCTTGGAGAATCATCTCTCTCAACTCAACATCCTTTGGCATGCAAACCCTCTCACGAAAACACAATACCCCATCACTGTTCAGACTATAATCTTCTACCCCACCATTCTGTACTTATAGAAGTCGAGCATTTAAGACATCATCCGATAACTGCTTCTCCTTAATCTGACTTACCCACGTCGGCTTCACTTGGAGCTCAGCTAGCAAACTTCCATCATCATACAAGCTGAGATGGGCAAACATCACCCTCAAATCCGATATCACTTTCCAACTTAACGCATCCGCCACCACGTTAGCTTTTCCCGGATAGTATTCGATCGAGCAGTCGTAGTCCGTCAGTAGTTCAATCCACCTCCGCTACCTTAAATTTAACTCCTTCTGAGTAAGAAGATATTTTAAGCTCTTGTGGTCCGTGTAGATAATGGACTTCTCCCCATATAGGTAATGTATCCAGATCTTCAGAGCGAACACTACCGCAGCCAACTCTAGATCATGTGTGGGATAGTTCATCTCATACGGTCTTAACTGCCGAGATGCATACATAACTACCTTCTTATTTTGCATTAACACACACCCAAACCCCGTGTGTGAAACATCACAATAGACAACGAACTCCTTCCCGGCCTCAACCTAAATCAAAACTAGAGCTTCTGTCAAGACCCTTTTCAGCTTCTCAAAGCTTTCCTGCTGCTTGTCAGTCCAAACAAATGGTACTCCCTTCTGCAACAACTTAGTTAAGGGTGCCGCCATTAAAGAGAATCCCACAACAAACCTCCTATATTACCCGACTAATCCCAAGAAACTTCGAATCTCTGCCACAGACTTAGGCCATTTCCAGTCCAACACAGCTTCAATCTTCTGGGGATCAACCCTAATCCCTTCTACTGATACAACATGACCTAAAAAGGTAACTTCTTTCAACCAAAATTCACACTTATTGAATTTGGCATACAACTATTTCTCCCTTAAAATCTGCAGAACCACCTGAATATGCGAATCATGCTCTTCCTCCGTCTTGGAATATACCAGGATGTCGTTTATGAACACCACAACAAACTGGTCTAGATAGGGTTGGAATACCCGATTCATCATATTCATAAACAGAGCTGGTACATTTGTCAACCCAAACAGCATCACTAAAAACTCATAGTGACCATAACGAGTTCGAAACGTCGTCTTATGAATATCTGCCTCCTTAACCTTAAGTTGATGATATCTTGACCTCAAATCTATCTTTGAAAAGACTGAAGCATCTTGCAACTGATCAAACAAATCGTTTATTCTAGGCAACGGGTACTTGTTCTTAATCATTAACTTGTCCAGTTACCTATAGTCAATACACATCTGCATCGACCCATCCTTCTTCTTAACGAATAGCACCGGCTCCCTAAGGTGACACACTTGGTCGGATAAAACCTTTATCCAACAGTTCTTGAATTTGCGCTTTTAATTGCACTAACTCTTTAGGCGCCATTCTATATGGGGTAATAGACACTGGCCCTGTTTCTGAAAAAAGATCAATATTGAATTCCACCTCGCGATCTGGAAGTAACCTTGGAAGCTCCTCTAGAAAAACATCAGAGAGCTCCTTCACTGTTCTGACATCCTTTACAGTCAACTCCTTAGCCTCTAAAGCATGAACAAAAGTTAAGAATGCCTCGCATCCTTTCCTCACCATTCTTTTCGCCTTTAAAGCAGACACTACATTGGACAAGTAGTTTCTCCTTTCGCCTATCACTAAAACTTCATTATCCTCAAGAGTCCTTAACACCATGCGCTTAGCAGCACAATCTAGGTTTGCTCGATATTTTACCAACCAGTCCATACCTAAGATTAAATCAAACTTTTTGAACGACAGATCCATCAAATTAGCTGGGAAAACCAACCCTTGTACTTCTAGAGGCACACTCTTAAAGAGTTTGTTTACCACTACAAATTGTCCTAAAGGGCTAAGTACAGGCATCTCCTTAGAAGCAATCTCAGAGTTCATGTTTAAAGTTCTAGACACCACATTAGCAACATAGGAATGCGTCGACCCAATATCACTCAATGCAGTAAAAGGGCAAACCAAAAATGAGGAACACACCCGTTATGACGTCCGGTGCATCACCCTCCTCTCGGAGTCTAGTTGCATAAACTAACTCGGGCTGTCTCGCCTATATATTTTTAGCACCTCTGCCCGGTGCTCCATGCCCCCGACTGAATCCATTTCCCCCTCTAGTTAGACTACGACCCCTCTGTGGTTGCTGACCACCCCTCTTAAACTGATCAAAACCCTGTCTAATTGGCCGCACCTGATCTACTTGTGGACAATCTTTAACCATATGATCCATAGATCCACACCTGAAACATCCACCGGTTCTCCTTCTACACTCACCAGAATGCATTTTCCCATACAGAGCACATGGTCGAAACTGACCCACCGCGGCAGGCGTTAGAACTCGAGTTGGCCCCTCGAACCTAGGCCTTTTTTGAAAACCCCCAGATGAACCCAACGACCCAAAACTTCTCTTATTTTTAACGTTCTAATTTAGCCTTTATCCACACCTTTTAACCCAAGCCCCGTTACAACCCTGATTAAAGACCTTTTGATTTGTGTATCATCTCATATCATAATGGTGGAGATTTGATTTTCAGGCAAGCCTATGGGATTAACTTTTCAGGTTCGACTGTGGAGTGCTTAATTATGAACCTTAAACACTTTGAGTGATTTGAGTGAATCTTTAGTGAGGATGTCAATCCTTGTCAGTTTCGAATCAAAGGTAATTATTTAGATAAGGAGAGACACCTATGTTTTTCTTGCTACAAATATATGACTTAGAATTATTTGAATCTTTATGAGTCATTGAGTTAAATTATCCATGTATAAATTATACATGAATTATGATGAGGCATTATTGATAGTGATTATAATTATGGAAAGTTTGTTTTAATTGTAAATTGAGAATTTTGTTTGAGGACAAGCAAAAGCTTAAGTGTGGGGGTATTTGATAAACCGTAAAAGTAACATATTTTAGACTCGCATTTAGTATGCTTTTGGATGATTTAGCCCTTAATTTATGTAAAAAGGTGCTTTTAATCCTTTCTTTTCATGTTTATACTCAGGAAAGCACCTGAGAATGAAAAGAACAAGAAATGGGCTTAAAACGAGCCAATTTGGGCCAAAGAGGAAATCAACACGGCCTGGACATCAAGCTACACGGCCGTGCATCGTCAAAATACTTCACACAACCTGACCCCTAATTTTCACGGTCGTGCCTCAAACAACAGAATCGAAACAAGGCCTAACCATGATTTACACGGCTGTGCTTCAAACAACAGAATTGAAACACGGCCCAACCACGGTTTATACAAGCGTGTGCCCTGGCCGTGCCTCGACTGCGAGAGAGAGCAATTTCACTCAGATTTGGATACTTTGAGGTAAAGAAACACTTTCCAAAGCTTATTCAAACACTGAGTAGGAAGTATACTTAAATTAGGACACTTAGGGACCAAATAAAGCATTCTAAAAGTCTATATAAAGACCCTAAGTGTACCTTGGAGGTGTTAGGCGTTCAACTAGGCCAAAGAGCTGAAGCTAGAGCAGTTCAATTGAAGGAATTACTCGAAGATAGCCAATTGATCCATCTCAAGGAGCCGAAATTCTACTCAAGACGGAAGATTTCTCCTTTAATTCCTTCAGGGGGTTTTAGGGATTTCTTATGTTTTGTTTTATCTTTTATCTTGAGATGGTTTCTTTATTCATTATGAACTAAACCCTTCAGATACCTGAAGGGGATGAAACCTAGATGAATCTTGTTATTGTTTTCTGAATTATATGATAAATACTTAGTTTGTTCTTAAGTGTGCATGCTTAATCCAAATCTGATGTGCTTAGGTGGAGGAGGAATAGACCCTGCTTGAGAGTAGATCTAGTATAATTAAGTGGAGTTGATCGTACGCCTAGAGATAGGGAGACGAGATTTTACCAGATTAGGGTGAAACCTAATATGGGAGTCCATATATCGATTTACTGCTATTCTAAGGGGTTATTATAAAAGAACGAGAGTTTCACTAATTAACCTAGGGTTAGACATTATTCACCTCGAGAGAGGGTTTAATATACGTTAGGGAGTCTTACGGATCAAACTAAGTGAATAAATCGTATGGTTCAGTTTTAAATAACAAGCGAAGTCTAGGTGGATTCTTCCTGAGGGTATCTTCGTGATCAACTGAGTTTTTCATCAAGTTATTTCCCAATTCATTCTTTTTGTCTTTGTGTCTTTAGCTTAGTAGTCATTAAATTAGATTAAATCAACCAATCACCCATATTTTAGGCTAAATAATAAAAAGAAAGTGAGTATTAGTACTTTTAGTTCCTTTGGGTTCGACAATCCGGTCTTGCCTAAGCTATACTATCTTGCTCGATAGGTACACTTGCCTTTAATCATTGTTAGAGTTAGTTTCTAGGTTCGATCTCATTCATTATAAATTTTAAAACTCGACAAAACAACGATTAGTGCCACATGGGCGTGTCCCTGCCACAACAAATAAGAGTTTCATTCGGATTAGGGTACTTAGAGGCAAAGAAAGACATTCCAAAAAGCCTATATAAACACCCTAGAGGCCAACCTTCAAGGGGGCGTTGAGCTAGGCCTAGGAGCCAAGCCAAAGGGGCCGAATTGTGGGATTCACTCGAAGAAAGCCAGTTGATTCATCCCAAAAGCCGGAGTCATACTCAAGACTGAGGATCTCTCCTTCAATTCCTTCAAGGGTTTTAGGGTTTTTCTTATTTTTTTAATATTTTCTTCTAAGATGTATTCTTTTATGATTATGAACTAATCCCCTAAAATACTTGAGGGGGATGAAACCTAAGACGGATCTTGTTATTGTTTTCTAAACTATATGATAAATACTTGATTTGTTCTTAATTATGTGTTCTTAATTATTGTTTTGATATTTTAGGATATTGATTCAAGTATTGATGTGCTTAGGCAGAGGAGGAATATTCCCTATTTAAGAGTAGATCTAGCATAGTTAAACGGAGTTGATCGCAACCCTAAAGATAGGATGACAAAATCATTTGATTAGGGTCAAACCTAATATGGGAGTCCATAGATCGAGTTAACGCAATTTGGGGTTTTAATTGAAAGAGATTTCAATTAATCAACCTAGGGTTAGATGTTAGTAGCCTCGAGAGAGTTATTAATATAAATTAGGGAATCCTATAGATCAAGTCAAGTGAATAAATCATCTGGTTCAGAGTTAAATAACAAGTGAAGTCTAGGTGGATTCTTCCTCGGGTATTGTCTTAATCAATTGGTTTTTCCCAAAAGTATTTTCCCCAATTCATTCTCTGTATCTTAGTATCTTTAGCTTAGTAGTTAGTTAATTTTAGATTAAATAACAATTCTCTCAATTCTTAGGCTAAATAATAAGAAGAAAGTTAGTATTAGTACTTTTGGTTCCCTTGGGTTCGACAATCCGATCTTGCCACTAAACTATACTACTGTTCGATAGGTGCGATTGCCTTAATCGTGGTGATAGTTAGTTTCTAAGCTCGATCATTTATTATATAAATTTTAATACTTTTTCCACCACCATCAAGTTTTTGGCGCCGTTGCCGGGGAACTGAAATATTAAGAACGCTCAATTTTTATTACCTTAGCCATATTTTATTTTTTCAATTAAATTTTATTTTTACTTTTCTAATTTTATTTTTTTATCTGTTCCTAGCATGTACCTCTAGTTTATGACTAGAAGGAACCCGACAGGACCGTTAATTTACGATAGTGATATTGAAGGTCCTGTTCGCAGAAATCGTAGAGAAATAAGGTGAAGCTTAAATTACATAGAAGAAGAGTAAGAGAACGAAATTAATACTACCAAGAGATGGTGAGAATAATCCGCTACTTCAGGAGGTGGCCGAAAATCATGCTCCTCGAACTATGTATGATTATGCTAAAACTAATTTAACAGGAACTGAGTCAAGTATTGTTAAACCTGCTATTGCTGCAAATAATTTTTAACTGAAGTCTAACAGAATTCAGATGATACAACCATTTGTCCAGTTTGATGGATTGCAGGATGAAGATCCAAATAATCACTTGGCAAATTTCCTAGAATTTTGAGACACTTTCAAAATTAATGGTGTTTCTGATGATGCCATCTGTCTTCTGTTATTTCCCTTTTTTTTTTTGAGGAATAAAGCTAAATAGTGGCTGAATTCTCTTCCACGAGGATCAATCACTACATGGGAACAAAAAAATGAAAAATTTTTGTTAAAATATTTTTCGCCAGCCAAAATGACCAAATTGAGGAATGATATCTCTTTTTTTGTGCAGATGGATCTAGAAACACTATATGATGCATGGGAGAGATACAAGGATTTGTTGAGAAGGTGCCCTCACCATGGGCTACCTTTGTGGCTTCAGGTTCAAACCTTCTACAATGGTGTGAACCCTCAACTAGGCAATTAATCGATTCACCACCAACAGAATCAATAACAAAACTCATGAGGTGGCCTATGAGTTTATAGAGAGATGTCACCGAACAACTATCGCTGGCAAGTTACAAGGACAAGGCCAACAAAAGCAGCCAGGGTTTTCAACCTCGACGCAAAGAACCATGCTATCAAACTAGGTAGAGATGTTAAATAAAAATATTGATAGTTTTTGTGGTTCTTCATAGGTACATCCAATTATACAGTGTGAGATGAATAGAGGGGGGATGAACAATACAGAATATCTGCATTACAACCCAAGCACTGAAAATAAGCAAGTTCACTATTTGGGTAACAATTTTAAACCTCAAAATAACCCTTATAGTAATACTTATAATCCAGTTTGGAGGAACCATCCCAATTTCTCATAGGGTGGTTAAGGAAATCAGAGATAACAACCCCCTCCAAACTTCCAACAACAATCCTACCCACAGGAAAAGAAGCCAAACCTTGAGGAGATGCTGACAAAATTCACAACGATGTCAGAAAGACGTTTCCAAGACATCAAAACAACACTTAAAAATCAACAAGCATCGATTCAAGGGATAGAGAACCAGTTAGGGCAACTCGCTAAGTTGATCTTTGAACAACCACAGGGTAGCTTGCCAAGCAACATTGAAACTAACCCAAAAGAGCAACTTCAAACCATAACAGCTCATGACAGTGAAGGGTTAGTGGAATCTGAATCTGAGCCAAGGCAAGAGCCTGTGGTAAGTGAAGGTAAGGTTAAGGTAAGCCAAGAAAAACCAAAACCGATAATTAAAGAATTCCAACCTCGAATACCATACCCCAATACGATGAAGAAAGACAATATAGATGAATAGTTCGGTAAGTTTCTTAAAATTTTAAAGAAATTACATATTAACTTTGTAACATCCTGAATTAATGGGCCTATGCGCCTAGTATGTGTATATGTTTAAGGTGTTAATTTAACTGTTAGGGGTCCAAGTTGGGCTCAGTATGTGGTCAAGGCTTTGGTGAAATTCTTGCTTAGACACTATAAGGTTTTAAAGGTGGTATCTGTGTTTAAAACATCAAAATGGGCTTGTGGCCCAATGGTCAGTGACGCCACTTAGGGAGCAAGGAGGTGACGCCACACAAGGGAGTAAGGGGCCCAAATTTAAGTTTCATAGAGCCCATCTCTTTTAATTTAAGTTAGCTAATTTCGGCATTAGGGTTAGGTGGAGTGGACGGCTGCAAGGCTCAAATGCAGGAGGATTTATGTGAATAGGATAATGTAGATATTATAGTTGATAATATGAAAGATAAAAGGGGAAATAGATAGGAGCTATCTGCAAGGCTAGGTGTTGGCCAAAATTCTATCACCTAGAGAAGTGAAGAAATCAGTTTCTTTAATGGCAGAGGGGTACCAAAATTTCCCCTACTATTTGATTAATTGTTGGTTATTAGGAAGGGCGTTTTCGATTTTAAGCAGTAGGTGTCGAAATCTTCTTTAAATAGAGGGGATATCTCTTCAATTTTGGCATTTGGAACCCTATTCTTTTCTTCCTTCCTTGTGCCAAAATTCTCAGTATTCCTCTGAAATTTCTTTTCTTTTGATTTCTTCAAAACCCGAAACCTCCCAATCTTCTCAACATCTTTTCTTTCAAAAGTCAAAATCTTGAACTCTCTTCTCATCTCCATAGCCGAATACTCCCTATTCTTTCTGCCGATTCTTTCAACTAAAAGTCAAAACTACTTAGATCTCTTCTTATTATCTTCTCTTCTCGATCTCCTCAAAAGCCAAAAATTCCTAGGAGTTACCGAATTTACTATAGATGTAAGTGTTTGCTAGTGCTATTATTTTTGTTACTTTTTGACTTTTAAGCCAAAACCGAATGGCTAGATGGTGGTTAGGGCCATCTTTAGATTGATGTTTTCTTTCTAATCTCGTGTTCTCTTTCTTTGGGCAGCATTCTGAGATTTGAAGGAAATCAAATCGCCTAGGGATCTAAGCCAGAAATCGGTAGCATTCGAATCACGTTTTTTGGGATTTAAGGTAAGGTGGTTTTCTCTAGATTTTTGTTAGATTCGTTTATCGTATGTGAGATCTTAAATTTATTATATGGAGTAACGACCATATGTTGTGATAGTGGTTCTGACAAGGACTTATAATGGAATTAAATATGGATCAGGCAGAGGAGAGAATCCCTAAGTTTAAGAAACGAGCGGTGTCTGTCATTCGAGATTGGCCACCTAGTTGTGGACCGGCTTCTGAACAACACCTTAGGCAGATAGCGGTGGTGTTGGCTACGGATAGCGTCGACTTAGAGGGTCTCGTTCTAACGGTAATAAGGTGTGTAGATCTCTAACACACACTTTCTAACTGTTCTATATGTGTTATGGGCTAAAAAAGCAAAAGTGGTCAGTAGACAATTAATAAAACCCTAAAAGAGTTAGGCAAGGATGCTAGGTACGCAATCATAGAAATCTCTATGTACATCGAAATATATGAAAGTCTGTATGATGTTTTCCTTATGTATGTATGCATGGGGGGAATATGATAATAAGGGGAAGTGCATGATGGGTCACATGGTGACCGATGGTAGAAATCCCACGAATATAAACATGGGTCACATGGTGACCGGTGGTAGAAATCCCACAAATAAAAAGGTTAGGTCACACAGTGACCGGTGGCTATGCCACGTTTAATGATTCCTGATTAACGGAAACAGGCAGTATGACTGTCGTTATGGTGTGTAGCGGATGGAGGGTTGATTGTAGAAATCCCCAAAGTGTGACGGTTGGTACGAGTTGGTGTGTAGGGGATGGAATTCTAGGATGGGTTGGGCCATTTATTATGTATTGTCTATCATGTATTATGATTGTTGCCTCTATGTGTGGGCCAAGGCCCATAATGTGTTCGTGGGCCTCAGGTCAAGTGTGTTCGATTTATACATCGAGTCTTGGTGACTCACGCTTTCATTTTTCTCTACTCTTTCAGATGAGCAGTAGATCGTGGACATGGGAGCCGAGACGGACTCGAGGGGCCATCAAGCATTTGTTTCTATAGATTAAATTTTGATTTTCTTTAAGTTTTTTTTTTGGGAATATTTATGTAATAAGGCCTCCATAACTTAGATTCGATCTATTATTTCTTGTTATGTCGATTTACAAACTTATGTTTTCTTTTAAAAAAATCTCCAAAATAAAACAAAATGACAAATGGGCTTTTCAACCCAATCAACGCAAGTATTAAAGTTATTTACAAAATCTCACATTTAATGGATTATTCGGCTGAAATAAACTAAGTTTTTCCAAAACCTTTTAGGGAAAAGTTTTCATTGTACAACCCATAGCATACCAGATCCGGTCGAAACGTATGGGTCGGGTTTGGGGTGTTACATTTTGGTATCAGAGCCCAGTTCAAAACTCGGGCTGTAAAATAGGTCTAGTGATGTTTTAATATGGATTTGAACAAAATTTTGGAAGAAGATATGGCCTTCGAGTCTACTGGCACCCGATCCACGTAGGTAAGTACTCTAACCCTTGTTGTGATATACTTGTCGGGTTGATGGGCTTTATGGACTCTAGGCCTAGCTAAACAACTCTTCAATTTCATAAGATTTAATCCAACCAAACAAACATGTGAACAAGTCGCGAGATTAGGGTGTGGCAACAAGCATACGCATGTCTAGGATTGGATTCAGGGAGAGCTTGGTATTTAAGCTGTCCTAGTGACTCACCTCCTCTTCACTAGAATCCTACATGGTGCATAGTAACTGTTCACCTTAGCCATGGGGACTTATTGATGGGCCAAAATTTATAATTAAAACCCAAGAGGGACTAGCCACCTTATTTTGTAAAATTACTAAAATAACCTCTAGTTTTGAAAATTTTTGAAATACCCCTAATTTGTAAAATAACCAAAAGACCCTTGATTTGTAAAATTACTAAAATTCCCCCAGACCCCCAAATTATCGAAATGCCCCCAAATTGGAAAAAAATTACCAAAATAACCTTATCTTGAAAAATCACTAAGAAACCCTACTTTGAAAAAAATTACGAAAATACCCTTGTAGGATAAAATTACGAAAATACCCTTAGGTAGTGAAATGACGAAATACCCCTAGGTGAGGAATGTGAGTTCATGAATGTTTGCTTGTGTGGTTGATGAATGTATGTGATGCTCTGATTGATGTGGAATGAATGAGAATTCTAGAATTAGGAAATACAGACTTAAGAACCAAACTTGTAGATAGAATTCAAATTCGAAAGAACTACTGTTAAAACTACTTTCCATAAGACTGTCCGTCATTAATCAGTGGAAGAAAACTAATAAACCATAACATTTTTAATCAGATAAATTGTGAACGGTAGAATGAGCACTAGAGGACGTGGTGTGTGTGGCCGAGGTAGAGGTAAGATTGCTGTGTTAGAACCCGTAGGGTCTGGTCACGAGTCCGGGAATGAGGTACCAGTGCTACCAGCTGTGGAGGAAAAATTCCAAGATCAGACGGTCAGAGATGATGCTGTATCGCAGGCTATGTTAAGGGTTTTGAAGAGAGTTGTTGGAGCAGGTATGGGCACAGGAGCCCGAAAATCTATGTCAGAGTGACTTAGGAGCAACGGGGCAGAAGTGTTTAGGGGAATCTCTAGTATAGCCCCGAGCTCAGCTGAGTATTGGTTAGAGGCAGTTGAACGCATAATGGACGATCTGGATCTCACGAAGGAAGAGAAATTAAAAGGAGTTATATCTCTCTTGAGGGATGAAGCTTACCAATGGTGGCTCACGGTTAAAGATGGTATGGTGGCTGACCGCATCACATGGGAGTTCTTCAAAACAACATTCCAGAGCAAGTACGTTGGATCGAGTTATGTCGATGCACAAAGATGTAGTATTCCCGAACTCGGTTCAAGGAAGTAGGTCTCAGAGCGACATACTGGCGTAATTCTTACGTCGAGCCATTATGCTCGAGGGATAGTGGCCACGGAGCATGAGTGGTGTGTTCAGTTTGAGGATGGCCTGAAGGACGAATTACGTGTGTTGATAGCTCCACAACGAGAGTGAGAATTTACGGTGCTTGTGGAGAAGGCTAAGATAGCAGAAGAGGTGAAACAGACGGTAAAGTTGAACCGGGATAGAGATAGGGGTGGAGGTAAGATAAACTTTGGATCATCAGGGACAAATAAAAGTAATCAAAAAAGACCCAGGCCAGATAGGCCGAGACAAGATAATAGACCTGCTGCTGCTAGTCAGACACCGAAGTGTGCTCAATGTGGTAAATCTCATGTAGGTGAGTGTAGGGCGGGCAGTGGAAAGTGCTTTAGGTATGGGTATTTTGACCATCAAGTTAGGAACTGTCTGCAGCAGAAAGGCAATGAAGGGCCCACGGGTCAAGGGAATGTTCAGCCTGGCAGAGGAGGTTGTGGGGCAGCCAGAGGAGGTAACGATTCTGGTCAGCATCATGGAGCAGTAGGCCGAGGGGCCGAAAATACTGAAGCGAGACAGCCGGGGTTAGTCTATGCTGTTAGACATCGAGAGGAGGCTGACGCCCCGGATGTTATAATCGATACGTTCTTAATTTTTGGCTTGCCCTATATTGCATTAATTGACATCGAATCGACATATTCGTATGTTGCTAGTAGGGTATCTAAAACTTTAAGTGTAGATGCTGAGATTTCCCTTAGGGAGATAACTGTAGTAAGCCCATTAGGACATTCTGTGATGGTAAATAAGCTTTATCAGGAAATACCTTTGAGGTTCACGGGATAGTTTTTTGAACAGATCTAATGGAATTATCGTTCAGGGAGTTTGATTTAATCCTAGGCATGGATTGGCTTGTGAAGTATCAAGCTAATCTAGATTGTGCTGCTAAGTGTATGGTGTTAAAAACTCTTGAGGGTGATGAAGTGTTGGTAATAGGAGAAAGAGGGAACTGTCTGTCGAACGTGGTAACCGCCCTAAGAGCAGAAAGGATGGTGAGAAGAGGATGTGAGGCAGTCTTAATGTTTGTTCGCGCTATGGAAGCTAAGGAACTAACAGTGGGAGATGTTAGGATGGTAAAGGAATTTCCTGATGTTTTCCCCGAAGAGCTTCTGGGATTACCTCCAGATCGTGAGGTGGAGTTTGGAATCAATCTTCTTTCGGGAACAGTGTCGGTATCGATAGCTCCATACCGAACGGCACGGAAAGAGTTGATGGAGTTGAAAGCGCAGATTCAAGAGTTGTTGGACAAAGGGTTTATTCGACCTAGTGTGTCACTGTGGGGAGCGCCGGTTCTATTCGTTAAGAAGAAGGATGGGTCAATGTGTATGTGTATTGACTATCGCCAGTTGAATAAGTTAACGATCAAGAACAAGTACCCGTTACCGAGGATCGATGACTTGTTCGATCAATTGAAGGGGGCCTCAGTCTTTTCGAAGATAGATCTGAGGTCAGGGTATCATCAGCTTAAGGTTAAGGAGGCTGATATTCATAAGACGGCCTTTAGGACTCGCTATGGTCACTATGAGTTCATGGTGATGCCATTTGGGTTGACCAACGCACCAGCAGTATTTATGGATATGATGAACCGAGTGTTCCAACCCTACCTAGATCGGTTTGTTGTGGTTTTTATTGATGACATCTTGGTTTATTCAAGATCAGGAGAGGAGCATGATACACATCTGTGAATGGTTCTGCAGATTCTAAGGGAAAAGTAGTTGTATGCCAAATTCAGTAAGTGTGAATTTTGGATGAAGAAGGTTACTTTTCTAGGGCACGTAGTGTCGTCTGAGGGGATTAGGGTTGACCCTCGAAAAATTGAAGCGGTGTTGGATTGGAAGCCACCCAAGTCTGTGGCAGAGATTCAGAGTTTCCTTGGTTTGGCCGGATACTATCGAAGGTTTTTTGAAGGATTCTCTTTAATTGCGGCACCATTGACTAAGTTGTTATGGAAAGGTGTTTCGTTTGTTTGGTCTGATAAGCAATAGGAGAGTTTCGAGAAGTTAAAAAGGATTTTGACGGAAGCTCCGGTGTTGATTCAGCCAAAGGCTGGGAAGGAATTTGTGATTTATTGTGATGCTTCACACACGGGATTAGGATGTATGTTGATGCAAGATGGAAAGGTTGTAGCGTACGCATATCGACAGTTAAGGCCGCACGAAGCAAATTATCCCACCCATGACCTGCAATTGGCGGCGGTGGTCTTTGCTTTGAAGATTTGGAGTCATTATCTTTATAGGGAGAAATCTGTCATTTTCACAGATCATAAGAGCTTGAAGTATCTTTTGACTCAGAAGGAGTTGAATTTAAGGCTGAGGAGGTGGATCGAGTTGTTAAAGGTTTATGACTGCTTGATCGAGTATCATCTGGGAAAGGCCAATGTGGTGGCAGATGCTGTAACAGACCAAATTTGACCCTAGTCGGAACGGTGGTTTCGAGACCACGAATCCGGGTTAGAATGATTTTTTTTATCTTTAAATTTATATTTATGTTGTGTGTTTGAGATGTCTTAAAATATGGTAGGTTAATTTAAATTGTTTGGATGTTTAATTTTAGATTTGGGATTAAATTGCATAAGTAGTAAAATAGTTAATCTTTGAATAGGAGATTGAATTAAATAATTTTCTTTTGCATGGGGATTTAAATTGCAAATTCACCCTTGTTGATGAAGTAGTGGACTAAGAATGATATAAAATAGTTAGTGGGGAAGGTTTAATTATTTTATTTGATAAGAAAGGTGTTATGAAATAATATTATAATAAAGTGATATCATTAAAATAAGAGAAACAAAAAAAGTAAACATCATCATCTTCATTTTCATATCACCAAAAATAAAAGGAGAAAGGAAGGATTCAAGCTCTCCACATTTCTAAGATTTTGCATGTTCTAATAAGGTTAGTGATTAAGCTTAATTTTGTAAATTTTAACATTTTGAAGTGGTTGACATGTATATTTGCTAGCCCATATTCGAATTTTTATTTTGGTCAGTATGCTTCAAGTGTTGCCATGGACGAAATTTGGGTGTTTGTATGATTAATGATAGTATATGTTATATATAAGTTAGATTAATAAGATTTCCTTTAGAACTTTTGATAGATTTTGGTATAAGGGTGATTTTGTAAAAGAAAAATTTTGGAGGACTAAATATCAACAAAATGGAAGAATTGAGTTGATGGGAGGGCTATAAATATTCGGCCCTTAATTGATATGGTCAAATTCTAGATATTTTGTGTTTTGAACTATAAGGACTTATTTGTAAACATTGTAAAAGTCAGGGGTAAATTTGTAACTTATTAAATTATGTGTTTAAGGATCAAATTGAGATGAAATGTACTTGAATGAGCTAAATTTTAATGTGTTTTAGATCAAGAACAAAGAAAAACGGATTTAGATCGGGGAAAGACGAAGGTTCTCGAATAGTCGATTTGCACATCTATCGACAACCGAGGTAAGTCCTGTGAAATATATCAAAGAATTATTTATGAAGATATTAAATGATAAAGTTTGATAAATTTGAGTACATACTTAGGTCTTAGCGAATGTATATAAGTGAATTAGATTGTTTGTATGCTCGATAATGTGATATGAATAAGCTTAGTGGAATTGGATGTGTAATGTAATTTTGAAATATATGTGGAATGATTGACCACATTGATATGTTTCGGCTAAATGCCTAGCGTGCCTCGTGCGATGATTTATTTCGGCTTTAATGCCTAGCGTGCTTTATGCTTGGTGATTTATTTCGGGCTTTAATGCTCAGCGTGCTTTATGCCTTGATTTATTTCGCTTTAATGCCTAGCGTGCTTCGTGCTTGTTTAAATCTCGGACCTTTGGTCTAGTTGGTTTTATACCGTTGATTGTTAATACGAGCTTATGCTTATGAATGAAATGGTCTAGTTATGATGATATTTGAATAAGCCAAGGTTTATTACTATAGTGTTCGACCAAAAGTTATGTATCGAATCAAGTTTATGATATATGTGATGCTTCTTGAATAATCAAGTTGATAGAAATGTGTTTATATATTCGGTACTTAAGATATGTGATTAGAAAAGACATTGAGTTGATATGTTTACTTGCTTACTTGAGTTTATTATATTGATATGAGAAATTATACCTATATAGGTTCGGCCATGAGCTATACATATAGATAAATGTATATATTCAATTATGTGCCCTCATTTTAAATGTACACGTAAAATATTATTCTATTGAAGTGAAAATATATATATATTTGATTAGCAATCTGGGTACCATTGATAAGTTTCATATTTTAAGTGTATGCTGAATATTATTTCACTAGGTATGAACATTGATAATCGGCCATGATAGTATATATGTGTTTTGTTAGTTCCTAAATGTTAATAATGTTATTATATTCAATTTAATTGAATACCTAGTTGAGTTGTAAAGTTGCTTAAGACTTACTAAGCCGTTGAGCTTACTCGCTTATGTTTGTGCTCTATTTTATAGATCGATAATTCAACTACGGCTCGGGGATCATCAAGACAATGACCACACTATCACTCTCTTTGGTATAGTTATGTTTTGTAAACTTTTGAATCAAAGGCATGTATAGGCTTTGTTTTGATAAATAATGAATGATGTCGGATTGTAAATATAAATATGGCCTTGCGAATAAGGCTGTTGCTTTTGGTTAAGTTTGGGTTCATATTTTGATATGGTAGCTTGCATTAAAATACCATTAAATATGTGACTTCGGTCATGCTTTAAATCATACACGGAAAATGATCATATGATATATATATATATATGGTGTAATATTGGGATATGCATTTAGATAATAAGGATAAATGTTGGATGCTAGATGATTTAAAGCATGTAATATGTTAGCAAGTTAATAGGTTGCTATATATATATATATATATATATATATATATATATATTTGAAAATGGTTTAGTAATGCTTGTTGATGTTGTTATTAATTTATCATGTTCGAATATATCAAGAAAGTTCATTTCATATTATGTTATGTGTGAAATATTAGTGATCAAATTATTGTATACTTACTTGTAATATTCGCCATGGCATTGGTTTAGTTTGGAGTTTATATTTTATTTGATATTCATATGCATTTGGACATGAAGTTATAGAATGGTTAAATTATTTTTGGTGAACATTTAGTGATAGGGCTTATGAGACTATGTAAATATAGTTATATGATTTGTATTAATAACATTATAGATATATTCTGACTTAAGTACATTTGAAAAGGATATGATTAAGTTTGTATGAGCTTGGTTTTATGAAATTGATCATGTCGTCTATAACTAATTAACTGATAATGTAGATGGATGATAATGGTAATTAACAAAGCTTTGTCATGTAGGTATATTTATCCTAAATAATAATGCATTTGATTGGTATATATTGAATAAGGGTGGATGTACATATTTGGCTAATGTATTCAAAAAATGACCAAAGGAATAGTCTTTTACTATTTGATTGAAACTTGTTTTTTTATAAGATAGTAAAGATATTATTTGTAATAAGCTTGTTAGCATTATAATTTTTAAAATGAAAGTACATGTTTGATTGTGATAGCATGGATTAATTACTATTAATTAATGTAATAGTATTTGTATGAATCGTTGATTGTGGTTTGACGAGTAATGCCTCGTAACCCTACTCCCATGATGATACGGGTTAGGGTGTTACATTTTATCGGTATCGAGCTACGGTTTAGTCAATTCTAGGACTACCGTAGTACGTAAGAGTCTAGCTATACATGCCTTTGAATTTTATATGTGATAGTGTGGTGACTTGACAATTTCAATTGTATTTTATATAGTAAATGGATTCCGATCCCGATAGAGCCAGAATGATGATGTGAGAGTGTTGCGCTGGTCTCGCACTTGGATCAGCGCCATGAGACTCTCAACCGCCATTACGGTAACCACGAGGGAGAAGCTAAACAAGCCTTCTACCAAATGATGAATGAATGGTTTACCCAGTTTGTTCAAAATAACCACCGTACAACAACCTCCACCTCGAATAATCCAACTCCTAGCACCTTCAAAGACTCCGATAATGGATCCAATGAGATCTAGTAGGCCTCCGCTGATAAAATCAGAAATTTGGGGCCGAGGAATTCAAGGCTAATGATGATGATGATGCGAGAGAGTGAAATGTGGCTTGATAACACTATTCGGTACTTAATGAGCTATCCGCACTCTGCATTTAATGTTTGAAATGTGCTATATCTTTACTTGGGACACCGCTTATCACCGTGGAATACACTAGTATCGATGGTTCCAAAAGAAAAGTGGCATGGGATTTCTTCCGAATGAATTCGCAAGAAATATATCACCAGAGATTTATCGACCGTAAACGTAAAAATTTCTTGAACTAAAACAGGGCAAATGACCGTGGATCAATATGAGCGAAAATTTGTCGATTGAGTCGATATGCTCGGAGTGTGTATCAACTAAGGCCATTATGTGCAAAAGGTTTGAAGATGGTTTGAATGAAGATTTAAAGTTGCTTGTTGGCATTCTTGAGATCAAAGAGTTTGTGACACTAGTCGAACGAGCTTGCAAAGTCAAGAGCTTGGGAAGGAGAAAAGAAAGGTCGAGATGTAAGCTAGAGACACTCATAAAAGACCTTCTGGTAAGAATTTCCATTCTACATCTAAGAAGTTTAGAGATGACTTCAGCCGACATAAAGCTACTTGGATTCACCTAGACATGATCGACCTCCGTGGAGCTCCCGAGCTACCTCGATGGCTAGTGTTGATAACGCTCCCGTAATCGAGTTGAATGCAAACATTGTGGAAAATGGCATTCGGGAGTTGTAGAGTTCGTGATCGGTCCTACTTTAAATGTGGATCCTCGCACCATTTTATTCGAGAGTGCCCGATGTTAGCTGAAAGCGATATCACGACATGTAACTCTAGACCGAGCAAAGGCATCGACGACGGGCGCACCACCTGTGCATTCGGTAATGTAGGTGGTAGTCGAGAGGGACGAAGAACACAATATTCGATCCGAGGCTAGAGCTCCACTAGAGCTTATGTTACTCGAGCTAGAGAGGATGCTTCTTCTCTAGATGTCATTACCTATTTTCACCCTTTATGATACTATTGTAATTGCATTGATTGATCCCGGTTCACCCATTCATATGTATGTGAAACTACGGTATTCAAGAAGACTCGCCATTGAGTCTCATCGAGTTTGTGATTCAGCGATCCAACCCTTTGGGTAGATGTGTGTTTGTTAATAAAGTGTGTAAAGGTTGCCCATTGATGATTCGGGATTTTTGTTTCCAATGATTTAATATCGTTGCCTTCGATGAGTTTGATATAATTTTGGGAATGGATCGGTTAACTTCGCATGACGCAGGGTGAATTGCAAAAGAAAGCTTATTGATTTGAGACATCGAATCGGTGAGATCATTAGAATTGAATCCAAAGATTTAAGTGGGTTTCCTACGCTTATATCCTCGATGCTAGCCCTAAGTATGTGAGAAAAGGGTGCAAGCTTATTTGGCTTATGTAATCGGATAATAAATTATTTGAGAAATGATTGAATCTGTACCGATTGTATGTGAATACCCAGATGTGTTCCTGAAGAACTACCGGTTTACCCCCAGTACGAGAGATTGAGTTTGGCATTGAATTAGCACCGGGAACGACTCCGATCTCAATAGCTCCATATCGGATGGCACCTACTGAGCTAAAAGAGTTGAAAGCACAGTTGCAAGAGTTAACAGATAGGGGCTTTGCACGACCAAGTTTCTCTCCTTGGGTGCACCAGTTCTTTTTGTGAGAAAGAAAGATGGAACGATGCGAATGTGTATTGATTATCGGAATCAATAAGGTAACTATAAAGAATAAATACCGCTTACCTCGAATTGATGATTTGTTTGATCGGTTGAAAGGGCTTCAGATTTTCAAGATAGATTTGAGATCGGGTTATTATCGCCAAGTAGTCGAGATACAGATGTGCTAAAGATCGCATTCAACGAGGTACGGACATTTTGAGTTTTGGTTATGCCTTTTGGGCTTACTAATGCACCGCTATTTTTATGGATTTGATAATCGGGTTTTAGACGCTTTTGGATCGATTTGTGGTAGTGTTTATTGATGATATATTGATCTACTCCAAAGATGAAATCGAGCATGCCGATCATTTGAGGTTAGTGCCACAAACTTTACGAAATCAGTAGTTGTATGCAAAGTTTAGTAAGTGTGAGTTCGGATGAAAGAGGTCACTTTTTGGGACATGTTATTTCAAAGATCGTGCATTCGAGTTGATCCAACAAAATCTCTGCTATACTTGATTGGAAGCCACCAAAAATGTTTCCAAGATTCAAGCTTTCGACTTGCGGGTTATTATCGACGATTTGTGAAAGGTTTTCTATGATAGCTACCCGCTGACCAAGTTATTGCGTAAAGATGTCGAGTTCAAGTGGTCGTAAAAGTGTCGAAAAGTTTTGATCACCGAAAGCCCTTTTGATGAAGCTCCAGGTGTTAGTTCAAATTGAATCGGGTAAAGAATTTGTTGTTTATTCGATGCTTCTTTAAATGGTTTGGGCTGCGTTTGATGCAGAAGGCAAAGTTGTAGCCTACGCTTCAAGACAATTGAAACCGCATGAAAGAAATTACCCGACGATGACTTAGAACTTGCAGCCATTGTTTTCTTATTGAAAATTTGGCGTCACTATTTATTTGGCGAGAAATGTCACATTTATTCAGATCATAAAAGTCTAAAGTATTTAATGACTCAGAAAGATCTAAATTTGAGACAACGCAGATGGTTAGAATTGTTGAAAGACTATGAGTTGGTGATTGACTACCATCCGGGAAAAGCTAACATTGTTGCGGATGCGTTAAGTAGAAAATCATTGTTTGCTCTTCGTGCAATGAACGCACAAATAGCTATGTCTGGTGATGGTTCGATCATAGCCGAGTTACAAACAAGACCAATGTTTATCCAAAGAAATTTGTGATGCATGTAAAGTTGACAAGGATTTGATTGCTAGTCGAATTCGATTAATGAAAAGGTGCGAATCGATTTTCGATTGATGCAAATGACTGCTTGAATTTTAAAAGCCGAATATGCGTTCAAGAACTCGATTTGATATGATGATTCTAAGTGAGGCCCATAGTGGTCGATTATCGATACATCCGGGTAGCACAAAGATGTATAATGATTTGAAACAGTTCTATTGGTGGCCGGGCATGAAACGAGATATATTTGAATTTGTTTCGAAATGCTTAATTTGTCAGCAAGTAAAAGCTGAACATCAAGTGCCATCTGGGCTACTTCAGCCAATCAGGATACCTAAATGGAAATGGGATAGAATTACAATGGATTTTGTATCCGGTCTTCCTATGACACCGAGTAAGAAAGATGCCGTCTGGGTTATAGTTGATAGACCGACTAAATCACTCATTTTGTGCTTGTTCAGATGCACTTTTCACTCGATAAACTTGTGAATTGTATGTATCATAGATTGTGAGATTGCATGGTGTACCGAGTTCCATTGTTTCGCATGTAAACCCGAAATTTACATTGCGATTTTGGAAGAAGTTGCAAGATGCCTTAGGTACTAAACTACATTTTAGTATGCCTTTTCATCCGCAGATGCATTTGGCCACCGAGCGAACTATTCAGATACTTGAGGACATGTTGAGATGTTATGTTCTTGAGTTTGAAGGTGCGTGGAAAGATATTTACCGATTGAATTTGCCTATAACAACAGCTTTTCAATCTAGTATCAAAATGGCGCCCTATGAAGCCTTGTACGGGTGAAAGTGTCGAACACCATTATATCGGATCGAGCTCAATGAGAATAAGATACACGGGGTTGATTTGATTAAAGAAACTGAACAAAAAGTAGCTATTATTAGAGACAATTTGAAAGTCGCCGGATCGTCAAAAGTCTTATGCTGATTTGAAACGTAAAGACATTGAGTTTCGTGTCGATATCGTATTTCTTAAAAGTTTCTCCGTGGAAGAAAGTAATCGATTTGGTCGAAAGGCAAGTTGAGCCTGAGATTTATCGGACCGTATGAAATCGTTGAACGTATTGGACCTGTTGCTTAGAGATTGAAGTTGCCTTCTGAGTTAGAAAAGATACATAACGTATTTCACGTTTCGATGCTTCGCAAATATAGATCAGATCCGTCGCAAGTGATCACCTCGTCTGAGATTGAAATCTGACCAGATATGACGTACAAGGAAGAACCGATCTTTATTTTAGCTCGAGAAATGAAAGAGTTTAGAAACAAAAGGATTCCTTTAGTGAAAGTATTATGGAGTCGGCACGGAGTTGAAGAGGCTACATGGGAGCCTCGAGGATTCAATGAGGCAACAATATCGACTTTATTTAATCTGTAAGATTTTCGGGACGAAAATCCTAAAAGGGAGAGTTGTAATGTAATCGAATTTGACCCTAGTCGAACAAAGGGTTTTGGGACCACGAATCCAAGTTAGAATGATTTTTTATCTTTAAATTAATATTTATGTTGTATGTTTGAGATGTCTTAAAATATGGTAGGTTAATTTAAATTGTTTGGATGTTTAATTTTAGATTTGGGATTAAATTGCATAAGTAGTAAAATAGTTAATCTTTGAATAGGAGATTGAATTAAATAATTTTCTTTTGCATGGGGATTTAAATTGCAAATTCACCCTTGTTGATGAAGTAGTGGACTGCAATGATATAAAATAGTTAGTGGGAAGGTTTAATTATTTTATTTGATAAGAAAGGTATTATGAAATAATATTATAATAAAGTGATATCATTAAAATAAGAGAAACAAAAGAAAGTAAACATCATCATCTTCATTTTCATATCACCGAAAATAAAAGGAGAAAGAAAGGATTCAAGCTCTCCACATTTCAGATTTTGCATGTTCTAATAAGGTTAGTGATTAAGCTTAATTTTTGTAAATTTTAACATTTTTGAAGTGGTTGACATGTATATTTGCTAGCCCATATTCGAATTATTATTTTGGTTGTATGTTTCAAGTGTTGCCATGGACGAAATTTGGGTGTTTGTATGATTAATGATAGTATATGTTATATATAAGTTAGATTAATAAGATTTCCTTTAGAACTTTTGATAGATTTTGGTATAAGGGTGATTTTGTAAAAGAAAAATTTTGAGGGACTAAATATCAACAAAATGGAAGAATTGAGTTGATGGGAGGCTATAAATATTCTACCTTAATTGATATGGTCAAATTCTAGATATTTTGTGTTTTGAACTATAAGGACTTATTTGTAAACATTATAAAAGTCGTGGGTAAATTTGTAACTTATTAAATTATGTGTTTAAGGATCAAATTGAGATGAAATGTACTTGAATGAGCTAAATTTTAATGTGTTTTAGATCAAGAACAAAGAAAACTGGATTTAGATCGGGAAAGACGAAGGTTCTCGAATAGCCGATTTGCACGGCCTATCGACAACCGAGGTAAGTCCTGTCGAAATATATCAAAGAATTATTTATGAAGATATTAAATGATAAAGTTTGATAAATTTGAGTACATACTTAGGTCTTAGCGAATGTATATAAGTGAATTAGATTGTTTGTATGCTTTGATAATGTGATATGAATAAGCTTAGTGGAATTGGATGTGTAATGTAATTTTGAAATATATGTGGAATGATTGACCACATTGATATGTTTCGAGCTAAATGCCTAGCAGGCCTCGTGCGATGATTTATTTCGGCTTTAATGCTCAGCGTGCTTTATGCCTATGATTTATTTCGGCTTTAATACCTAGCGTGCTTTATGCTTGATTTATTTCGCTTTAATGCTAGGTGCTTCGTGCTTGTGTTTAAATCTCGCACCTTTGGTCTAGCGTGTTTTATACCGTTGATTGTTAATACGAGCTTATGCTTATGAATGAAATGGTCTAGTTATGATGGTATTTGAATAAGCCAAGGTTTATTACTATAGTGTTCGACCAAAAGTTATGTATCGAATCAAGTTTATGATATATGTGATGCTTCTTGAATAATCAAGTTGATAGAAATGTGTTTATATATTCTAGACTTAAGATATGTGATTAGAAAAGACATTGAGTTGATATGTTTACTTGCTTACTTAAGTTTATTATATTGATATGAGAAATTATACCTATATAGGTTCTACCATGAGCTATACATATAGATAAATGTATATATTCAATTATGTGCCCTCATTTTAAATGTACACGTAAAATATTATTCGGTTGAAGTGAAAATATATATATATATTTGATTAGCAACTGGGTACCATTGATAAGTTTCATATTTTAAGTGTACGTTGAATATTATTTCACTAGGTATGAACATTGATAATCACCATGATAGTATATATGTGTTTTGTTAGTTCATAAATGTTAATAATGTTATTCTATTCAATTTAATTCAATACCTAGTTGAGTTGTAAAGTTGTTTTGCACTTACTAAGCCGTTGAGCTTACTCGCTTATGTTTGTGCTCTATTTTATAGATCGATAATTCAACTACTTGCTCGGGGATCATCAAGACAATGACCACACTATCACTCTCTTTGGTATAGTTATGTTTTGTAAACTTTTGAATCAAAGGCATGTATAGGCTTTGTTTTGATAAATAATGAATGATGTCTGATTGTAAATATAAATATGGCCTTGCGAATAAGGTCGTTGCTTTTGGTTAAGTTTGGGTTTCATATTTTGATATGGTAGCTTGCATT
Source organism: Gossypium rotundifolium (assembly GCA_025506655.1). Taxonomy (NCBI): domain Eukaryota; kingdom Viridiplantae; phylum Streptophyta; class Magnoliopsida; order Malvales; family Malvaceae; genus Gossypium; species Gossypium rotundifolium. Next base: position 124,412,173 of record CP106723.1, read on the forward strand.
AAAATACCATTAAATATGTGACTTCACCATGCTTTAAATCATACACGAAAAATAATCATATGATATATATATATGGTGTAATATTGGGATATGCATTTAGATAATAAGGATAAATGTTGGAAGCTAGATGATTTAAAGCATGTAATATGTTAGCAAGTTAATAGGTTGCTATATATATATATATTTGAAAATGGATTAGTAATGCTTGTTGATGTTGTTATTAATTTATCATGTTCGAATATATCAAGAAAGTTCATTTCATATTATGTTATGAGTGAAATATTAGTGATCAAATTATTGTATACTTACTTGTAATATTCGCCATGGCATTGGTTTAGTTTGGAGTTTATATTTTTATTTGATATTCATATGCATTTGGACATGAAGTTAGAATGGTTAAATTATTTTTGGTGAACATTTAGTGATAGGGCTTATGAGACTATGTAAATATAATTATATGATTTGTATTAATAACATTATAGATATATTCTGACTTAAGTACATTTGAAAAGGATATGATTATGTTTGTATGAGCTTGGTTTTATTTAAATTCGATCATGTCGCCTATAACTAATTAACTGATAATGTAGATGGATGATAATGGTAATTAGCAAAGCTTTGTCATGTAGGTATATTTATCCTAAATAATAATGCATTTGATTGGTATATATTGAATAAGGGTGGATGTACATATTCGCTAATGTATTCAAAAAATGACCTAAGGAATAGTCTTTTACTATTTGATTGAAACTTGTTTTTTTTTTTTATAAGAGAGTAAAGATATTATTTGTAATAAGCTTGTTAGCATTATAATTTTTAAAATGAAAGTACATGTTTGATTGTGATAGCATGGATTAATTACTATTAATTAATGTAATAGTATTTGTATGAATGTGTTGATCTGTGGTTTGACGAGTATGCCTCGAACCCTACTCCTGATTTGGACACGGTTAGGGTGTTACATGCTCTAAGTCGTAAGGTGATATCTGACTTGAGAGCGATGTTTGCTCACCTTAGTCTGCATTTACGATGGGAGTTTATTGGCAGAACTTCAAGTGAAACCCTCATGGGTCAGTCGGGTTAAGGAAAAGTAGCGAACTGATGAGTTGCTGAAGGAGAAGGTTCCGGTTGGAGCAAATGATAAACCAACGGAGTTTGGTGTGAATGAGGAAGGGCTGTTATGTTTTCGAGGGAGAGTGTGCATGCCAAAAGACCCCGAGTTAAGGCTAAGGATTTTGCAAGAAGCGCATGGTAGTCCATACGCTATGCATCTCGGAGGGAGTAAGATGTATCAAGATTTACGGGAACAGTTTTGGTGGCCGGGCTTAAAACGAGAGGTGACCGAAGTAGTGGCAAAGTGTTTAACCTGTCAGCAAGTAAAGGCGAGCATCGCTACCATCGTGGTTGTTACAACCGTGAAGATTCCTCGAAATGGGAAGGATCACAATTGACTTTGTTAGTGGGCTACCTCTCACGCCTACTAAGAAAGATTCAATTTGGGTGATCGTTGATCGCTAACAAAGTCCGCTCATTTTTACCAGCTTGGTTGACTATTCCTTACAAATGTTGGCTAAGTCAGATATAGCGGAGATTGTGAGGTTGCATGGAGTACCGTGTCGATTATCTCGCATCGAGATCCTAGGTTTACGCTAAGGTTTTGAAGGCGTTGCATCAAGCATTGGGTACGAACTTGATTTCAAGATTATGCTTTCTTCCTCGCACCAATGGACAAAGCGGTGACGGGTGATTCAGATCTTGGAGGACATGTTAAGGGTTGTGTCATACATTTCAGAGGAAGTTGGGAGGACTTCCGCCATTGGCGGAGTTTATGTAACAACAACTACTACCAATCCGATTCGATGGCACCCTACTGAAGCTTTGTATGGAAGTGTCGCACTCTACTTGTTGGACTAATTAGGGAAAATCAAATTTTGGGTCTAGACTTGGTCGCTAAAATGGAGGAGAAGGTGAAACTGATTCAGGCTAGACTAAAGGAGGCGGTGGATAGACATAAGTCCTATGTCGACTTAAAGCGTAAGGACATAGAGTTTGTGGTAGGTGACAAGGTATTCTTAAAGGTGACGCCGTGGAAAAAGGTGCAAAGATTTGGACGAAAGGGGAAATTGAGTCCCCGCTTCATCGGACCTTACCGGGTGTTGAAACGAGTAGGACTAGTGGCATATCAGCTTGAGTTACCCCTGGAGTTAAGTCAAATTCACGATGTATTTCACATCTCTATGTTAAGACGTTACCGTTCGAATCCATCCCATGTAGTGCTTGTGGAGGAAATCGAGGTAAGACCTGATCTATCATTCGAAGAGGAACCGGTGGAAATTCTAGATCGTGATATCAATGTGTTGCGAAGGAAAACGGTTCCATTGGTTAAGGTGCTGTGGCAGAATCATGGTTCTGAAGAGGCAACTTGGGAACCAGAGGAAGCGATGCGACAGCAACAGGTAATTTCGAGGTCGAAATTTCTTTAAGGGGGTAGAACTATAACATCCTAAATTAATGGGCCTATGCGCCTAGTGTGTGTATATGTTTAAGGTGTTAATTTAACTGTTAGGGGTCCAAGTTGGGCTCAGAATGTGGTCAAGGCCTTGGTGAAATTCTTGCTTAGGCACTATAAGGTTTAAAAGGTGGTATTTGTGTTTAAAACATCAAAATGGGCTTGTGGCCTAGTGGTCAGTGATGCTACTTAGGGAGCAAGGAGGTGACGCCACACAAGGGAGTAAGGGGCCCAAATTTAAGTTTCATGGAGCCCAATCTCTTTTAATTTATGTGAGCTAATTTTCGACATTAGGGTTAGGTGGAGTGGACGGCTACAAGGCTCAAATGTAGGAGGATTTATGTGAATAGGATAATATAGATATTATAGTTGATAATATGAAAAATAAAAGGGGAAAAAGGTAGGAGCTATCTGCAAGGCTAGGTGTTGGCCGAAATTTCATCACCTAGAGGAGTGAAGAAATCAGTTTCTTTAATGGCAGAGGGGTACCGAAATTTCCCCTACTATTTGATTAATTGTTGGTTATTAGGAAGAGCGTTTTCAGTTTTAAGCAGTAAGTGCCGAAATCTTTTTTAAATAAAGGGGATATCTTTTCAATTCTGGCATTTGGAACCCTATTCTTTTCTTCTTTCCTTGTGCCAAAATTCTCAGTATTCCTCTGAAATTTCTTTTCTTTTGATTTCTTCAAAAGCCGAAACCTCCCAATCTTCTCAACATCTTTTTTTTCAAAAGCCAAAACCTCCCAATCTTCTCAACATCTTTTCTTTCAAAAGTCAAAATCTTGAACTCTTCTCATCTCCATAGCCAAATACTCCCTATTCTTTCCGCCGATTCCTTCAACTAAAAGTCGAAACTACTTAGATCTCTTCTTATTATCTTCTCTTCTTGATCTCCTCAAAAAGCCGAAAATTTTTAGGAGTTGCTGAATTTCCTATAGAGGTAAGTGTTGGCTAGTGCTATTATTTTTGTTACTTTTCGGCTTTTAAGCCAAAACCGAATGGCTAGATGGTGGTTAGGGCCATCTTTAGATTGACATTTTCTTTTTGATCTCGTGTTCTCTTTCTTTAGGCGGCATTCTGGGATTTGAAGGAAATCAAATCGCCTAGGGTTCTAAGCCAAAAATTGGTAGCATTTGAATCACATTTTTCGGGATTTAAGGTAAGGTGGTTTTCTCTAGATTTTCGTTAGATTCATTTATCGTATGTGAGATCTTAACTTTATGATGTGGAGTAACGACCATGTGTTGTGATAGTGGTTCTGACAAGGACTTATGATGGAATTAAATATGGATCAGGCGGAGGAGAGAATCCCTAAGTTTAAGAAACGAGCGGTGTCTGCCGTTCGAGATTGGCCACCTGGTTGTGGACCGGCTTCTGAACAACACCTTAGGCAGATAGCAATGTTGCAAAATAAACTACCACGAAAATTAAAAGATCCAGGGAGTTTTACAATTATATGTTTAATTGGTAGTTTATCTATTGATAATGCTTTAGCTGATTTAGAGGCAAGCATCAATGTTATGCCTTATAAAATGTTTAAACAGCTAGGTCTAGGGAAACCCAAACAAACTAGGATTAGTATTCAATTAGCTGATAAGACTATTCGAATTCATAGGGGTATAATTGAAGATGTACTAGTTAAAATTGACAGATTCATATTCCCAGTAGGCTTTTTTGTTTTAAAAATGGATGAGGACAATATTGTTCCTTTAATTTTAGGAAGGCCCTTTTTAGCAACTGATAGAACTAAAATTGATGTTGGTACAAGAGAACTCACACTTTGTGTAGGTGGCAAATCAATTAGTCTTCAAGCCCTCGACTCAGCTAGGACATCGAGTGATAAAGGTGAGAACGTAAACTCTATTGATAATCATTTGGTTCAACTTTCTTTACAGGAAGTACCACGAAATCACATAACTGAGCCAGATCTTAAACCTCGTACCGATAAAGAAGTAATTCAGAAGGAACGAAGGCTTCAGGTAGACGAGCTAGATGAGTGGAAAGCGCATTTCAAGGAAAAATCAAAACCACACGAAGCAAAATCGAGGGAACCACCAGATGAGTTTAAAGGTCGAACAAAACACTTCAAGGTCGGAGACCAAGTACTGTTGGATACAACTGACCCTCGAATAACCACTTTAGAGCAAAATACAAATGGTACGACTCCTTGGACGATACTTAAGGTCTTTCCACACAGAACGGTTGAGGTAGCTCACTCTAAATTTGGCACTTTTAAGGTAAATGCCACTCGACTCAAACTATATAATGATAGCATGAGAAAAGATTATCAACTCCTCAAACCACCATGATCGTGAGAATGAGAGGTAAGTCTAGCTTAAGACTTTAAACGAGCGCTTCTAGGGAGGCAACCCGAGCACTAACCTTACTAATTAGTTTAGTTTATTTCTTTTCATGTTTAGGCGTAGGTTTTCCATACCCACACAGCCTTACACACGGCCGTGGACGTGGCCGTATGGGCACCACAAGTAGGAACACAGGCGTGGGATGCATCTCTATTTAAACCCCCTTCTTCCTTTCCTTTTCCCATTATCTTTCTTCTTTCATTTCCCATTATTTACTTTTATTCTTATTTTATTTTTATTATTATCTTCTTATTCTTTATGCCATTTAGATTTAGCTTAGGATACAATAAAATCAGACCAGCTGCTTTGAGGATTCAATTTCAAAATGCTCGAGGCGCTCCCACACGTTCATCTCTACTCAATCCTATACGGTTTCTCTTCATTAACTCTATTCAAAAATCAAGAAGTTTCACTTCTCTCCCTCTCTTTTGATTTTCTTACTATATGATTTTTATCTATCTTTGTACATTGAGGGAAATGTACATCTTAAGTGTGGGGGGTGAATTTCATTTTGAAAAGTTCCTAACTTTTTGCATTATTCTCAAATCCTTGAATGATATCTTGTCTTAAGTAATTTTCTTATATTATGAATTAGAATGAAACTTCTATTGATTTATGATTTTTATTGATATGTTTTGAATTAAGTCATAGTTAATTGTGTATTGATGATTTAAACTCTAAGATACTAGAGAATCAAGCAAGATAAGTCTATTTTTCAGAATTAAAAATTTGCTAGGTTGTTGACCTAAATTTGAATATTACCTTGAAGTTTGAAATTCGCAAGGTTGTCATCAAAAACCCATAATTTTTATGAGATTTTGAGCCTTTTAGAGCATATATTTTTTCGTGCTCACTTTATTGATTATGAGTGGTCAACATTGGTTTGTTATTTTAGAACTTGCTTCGATTGTACATGTCAAGACTACACCTTTGATTTGATATACAGAGATGATAAAGGCACTTAGGATTTAACCCACTCACTCCACTAAAAGCCTACCCTCACAATCAACCCCTGGTGAACCCCTTTTATCCTAACAACCATTTTATTGATTCACCCACTAATATTAACCCAAAACCCATCTTTTATTTGTATCACAGTTTCTCTTGACAACCCTTTTTGTCGAGATTTGATTTTGAGCAGTTACCTAACTATGTCTATATTTCGCTTGTTAAAGTTCTTTCTTATTATTTTGATTTGTTCTTAAAAAATCAAGTATATTCATTATTAGTTCGTGATTAAGTGAGCTTATACATTTAAATTCAACATCTTAAAGAAGAAGCTCAGTATTAATAGTGTTTCAAATTTTAATTGATGTAATTATTCGTGATTAGTTTCATTTTTCTAGTTAGGTAAATTGTCAATTCAATATCGATTCTAACACTTTAATTTAGCCTTTATCCACACCTTTAACCCAAGCCCTATTACAACCTTTTTTTAAAGACTTTTTGATCTGTGTATCATTTCATTTTATAGTGGCGGAGATTTGATTTTCAGGCAAGCCTATGGGATTAACTTTTCATGTTCGACTTTTGAGAGCTTAATTTTGAACCTTAAACACTTTGAGTGATTTGAATGAATCTTTAGTGAGGATGTCAACTCTTGTCGATTTTGAATTAAAGGTAATTATTTAGATAAATGGAAACACCTATATTTTTCGTGCTACAAACTTGTGTCTTTGTTTGAATCTTCAGGACTCCGTGAGTTAAATTATCCATGTATAAATTATCCATGAATTGTGATGAAACACTATTGATGAATATTATGAATTAGGGAAGTTAGTTTTAATTGTGAGTTGAGAATTTTGCTTGTGGACAAGCAAATGCTTATGTGTGGGGGTATAAGTTAGTTTTAATTGTGAGTTGAGAATTTTGCTTTAGGACAAGCAAATGCTTATGTGTGGGGGTATTTGATAAACCGTAATATGTTCATATTTTAATCCCACATTTAGCATACTTTTGGATGATTTATTCCCTAAATTGTGGAATTTGGTGCTCCTAATCCTTTAATTTCATGTTTTATACTTAGGAGAGCACCGAAGGATGAAAGGAACGAGAAACAGGCCAAAAACAGAAAAAATGGGCCAAAGTACGAAATCAACACGGCCTGGGCCCAGGATACACAGTCGTGCATCTTTAGCAGATCCGACCATGGGCTGGATTCAATTCACATGGCCGTGCCACACGAGCGTGTCCCTACCACAGCAAAGAAGAGTTTCATTCAGATTAGGGTACTTAGAGGCAAAGAAAGACATTCCAAAAGCCTATATAAACACCCTAGAGGCCAACCTTCAAGAGGGTGTTCAGTTAGGCCTAGGAGCCAAGCCAGAGAGGCCGAATTGTGGGATTCACTCGAAGAAAGCCAATTGATTCATCCCAGAAGCCGGAGTCATACTCAAGACTGGAGATCTCTCCTTCAATTCCTTCAGGGGGTTTTATGGTTTTTCTTATGTTTTGTTTATATTTTCTTCTGAGATGTATTCTTTTATGATTATGAACTAATCCCCTCAAATACCTGAGGGGGATGAAACCTAAGACGGATCTTGTTATTATTTTTTGAACTATATGATAAATACTTGATTTGTTCTTAATTATGTGTTCTTAATTCTTGTTTTGATATTTCAAGATATTGATTCAAGTATTGATGTGCTTAGGCAGAGGAGGAATATTCCCTGTTTAAGAGTAGATCTAGCATAGCTAAGCGGAGTTGATCGCAACCCTAGAGATAGGATGACGAAAATCTGTCGGATTAGGGTTAAACCTAATATGGGAGTCCATAGATCGAGTTAATGCAATTCTAGTGGTTTTAATTAGAAAGAGATTTCAACTAATCAACCAAGGGTTAGACGTTAGTAGCCTCGACAGAGGTATTAATATAAATTAGGGAACCTTATAGATCAAGTCAAGTGAATAAATCGTCTAGTTCAGAGTTAAATAACAAGTGAAGTCTAGGTGGATTCTTCCTCGGGTATTATCTTAATCAATTGGTTTTTCCCAAAAGTATTTTCCCCAATTCATTCTCTGTATCTTAGCATCTTTAGCTTAGTAGTTAGTTAAGTTTAGATTAAATAACAATTCTCTTAATTCTTAGGCTAAATAATAAGAAGAAAGTTAGTATTAGTACTTTTGGTTCCCTAGGGTTCGACAATCTGGTCTTGTCACTAAACTATACTACTGTTCGATAGGTGCACTTGCCTTAATCGTGGTGATAGTTAGTTTCTAGGCTCGATCATTCATTATATAAATTTTAAGACTTTTTCTGCTACCATCACCTACTGTAGGGTTGGTAAGCACTACTTAGACCCCTAAATGTGTGAACTGATTATATGATGTATGGACTGAGTATGATATATTTATGCCTGAATATTGAACTGTAGGTGTAACTGGGAATACTATGTCATTCATTGTATATTGCATTGCATTGGGTTGGGATGATATTGTTGGAGGAAGTGTACTAAAAGGCTCTTAAGCCTAATATACCGGTAGCTCAGCTGCAAACTACAGTTCTGTGCCGCATTTAGTACTACCTGGAGTGTAGGGATGGGTGGGTTGATTTAATCCCCACATGGAGTGTAGGGTTGGAAGGAGATGGTGTGTAAAAGCTGGTTGGGTAGGACTCTGTTACTGAATTCTACATGATTGTTACTGATACTATGATGGGCTAAGGCCCAAATGCATACTAATACTGTGATGGGTTAAGGCCCTATTGCATTGTTGATACTGTACTGAGATGGGCTAAGGCCCAAACTATTACTGTAACACCCCTAACCTGAGACCGTTGCCAGAATAGGGTTTAAAGGCATTACCGAACAATAGGATAATTTTGCATTGCATTCACGAGACAAAGTCAATCATCATCAAACACATTCATATACAATCATAGTGTCCCTTAAACGAGTCATCAAGACCCTAAGCATACTTATAAACCGAAGTCTGACTAAACCGAAACACATAAAATTTCATGAAAAATTTAAACTTTTCTAGAATACAAGGGAGACACGCCTGGGTAGTCCGTGCCTCTCCCATCTACACATGACACACCCAGTGACCTCCCGTGGCTACTTATCGCCAAAATAAACACGGCTAACAAGCACGCGTGTGCTAAGGCCATGTCCTATACTGGTCATATACTACCATTTCTCAGACAACTCGTAGGCACGCTTTGTGCCATGGCCTTGTGCGCTTTAAATACATTCGCTTAATTTACCCACTACCGAGACATTGCAGTGTTCCCTAACCGTGCGACATTGTAGGCCATCTTTGCAAGGCCAACACGCCACCCACTTAGGGTCAACCCTACAAGCCAATCAACCAAACATCTCATGCATATAATGCCATCTAAAAGCATACCATTTTAACAATTTAAAACATACAATCAATACCAACTCTAATCATACCCAATTCAATACCAATACTTGTTCTATCACAAGCATAATTCATTCCCAAATCTCACTACTCCTACTAGCATTTATCAATACAAAGTTACCACTCAATAGCAAATTTATCAATCTACAATTCATGCCAAAAGATGCATCATTTTTATACCAGATTCATTCATGCCAAACCTATCACATATCTAGCCACATCTCATAGCTACTTACAAATCTCAAACTTGATTCAATTTACTAGCCTATACATGCCATATTCTAGCTATATACATCTTTCCAAAAGTACCAAAATAGAATGCCGATAGTGTGATTTAGAAGTTGACGGTCCCGCATCCGAGCTAGCTTTTACCGACATCGCAAAGCGAGAAACAAATCACACAAGAAGCTTTCCAAAGCTTAGTAAGTTCGATATACAATACAATTATCATATCAAATTAAATCGATGCAAAAATAAACAATCACTTAGATCTATTATCTCATGTTCTTGCCTTCTCATCCATAGCCACAATGCTCATTTCCTCAATCAAAGCTTAATTTCACTCATCAACCACAAAGGTTCAATACGTACCTTAACCACACAAAGCTATTAAATATCCAAGCTATTCAATGCTCGATATTATTTGTCGTTCATTCTTTAATTTAATTGCACACTCAGTGCCACATACTTATCCGACTCATAATTGTTATCGCACACTTAGTGCCTATTCTTTTAACCAACTCATCTCGATATCACACATACAGTGCCACAGTAATAATCCAAAGCTTTCATAAGATCGCACACACAGTCCACAGCAATAAATTGAAGCTTTCATCACATCGCACACACAGTGCCATTCATATAATCATTCCAACATAAGGCCCATTATAAAAATTATTACAATCTAGCCCATATCACATTTTAGCCCATCTCACAATTTGGCCTATTTCATCTCATATTCCACTTGGCCAATTTATCAAATATCACATATGGCTCATTTATCAAATATCACATATAGCCCAAAATATCACATATGTCCCAAAATATCACATATGGCCCAAAATATCACATATGGCACAAAAATCACTTATGGCCCGAAATATCACTTATTATCGTTTTAGCCCATTAAGGGCGATTTTGAAATTTTTACGATCTTAATACTGATTTCATGATCTTAACACTAAAGTGTTAATAATACCATATTTTCCGGTTTCACCACGGTATAGTCATCTAACCCATGAGATACAGTGTGAGATTACACACTTGATTACAGTGAGCACTACACTTTCCTGATCGTCGACACCTAGAAATGTTATAACGCTCGATTAGAACACTTAACACTTAAAATAAATCTATTCTAAGATAAGCGGTCTAGATTTTTACCCTCAAAATCTCGAACAACTACTATTTGTCAGTTCTCCCTGGTTGATGGTTTAGAACCGGTGGAAAATCTCGGATCGTCGGTGCCTCACGACTACGAACAACCTCGAATAACTAATTTTCACCGAATGAGGGTCCACAGCCCAGTGAAAAATATCAGATTGTCGAAATAGCCCTTCGCTTGGATCTAGAGGGAATAGCGAATCCGCTCCTCTTCCGATCACTATTCTTTGACCCTATCTTGTTTGCCTCCAATGACACGAGAATATTAGTCCAACTATTATTTCAGAAATTAAGACGATTGGTTTAAAGTAGCGAAATCAGCTTACCACGAAACCCCTACGTTCAAAGGATGAAAATCAAGCGCTAGCATCCCTAAAGTAACATCAATTAGTAAACCCCATCATTAACAAAATAGTGAGTAATACGGAATCCTTGATAAAAAACCTTACCTTAAAACTTTGGACCGAATCCTAACTATTCATGATGATTTCGTACACTCCAAATTTTGGCCTTCCACTAAGTTTCTAAGATAGAGAAAAGATTTGAGTGAGTCCTGGTATGATGATGATATCGATCCAAAAAGACCATCCCACATTAACATGAAATTTCGGTACAAAGGAAAAGGGGAAAATAAAAATACTAAAGTATTATACTAGCCACTTACCGAGTGATCAAAGTGTGAGAAGAAAAGAATGAAATGATTTGAGAATAAGATAAGTGTGGTGAAAAATTCGGCTATGAAATAAAAGTATAAGGCAATTAAGTGTTTTGGTTTTAGTTCATTTCAAGAATAGAAGATGAACAAAAAAGATAGATTTGAGGTTAGAGAGCATTCGGCAATGGAAGAAGAAAAGAAAAGAGAAAATGGCCCTCAAGGTTTTGGAGTTTTCGGCACTAGGGGAAATGACTTGAGAGAATAGGCAAATTAAGACCAAAATGGTCAAAATGGAATGACCAAAAGAAAAACAAAAGATGCTTACCTAATGCTCAATGTGCATTCGGCTAGGGAGAGGAAAGATGGAGAGAAAATGCTTTTGAGAAAAACTCAAAATGATCAAATGCCAATAGCTACCAACCTTACCAAAGCCTTTAACAAAATTCGGTCACCCTTAGCCCCCAAAACCGTCCAAATACTTGGAAACCAAGGTCAATGTTTGGCCATTCCAAACTTTCCAAAGCACATTCCTTATAATGTGCCTTGTGTTCCCCCAACATGCCTTATTCCTATTATTCCCTACCTTAAGTTTGCACTTGCCTTTTCTCTTAGCCACCTTACCATATAGAAATAAAGTCCAACCTACCATAATTGCTAGCTTGACCGACACTATGAAGATGGAAAGCAAGAAAAATAAAATTCTCATGTATAACAAGGGATTCGAACCTCTTCCCTCAAGCAACACTCATGGCGCCATATCCCCTTTACTATTTGCTCATCTTATGTTAACTTTTGGCACTTAATTTCCTTAAACATCAAGGTTACTTGCTCCACTTCAATAAAGTACTATTTACAAAAATTTATTCCAAAATCCAATTAAATCCTGAGCCTTCTCGAGACTATTAAAACTCACACATTGAATCATTTGATTAGCTAAGCACCAAAATTTTGTAACATATCGATTCTCAATTTTTTTAGGATGTTACAACGACAAGTCTGGCTGAATCTCAACCTCAGAAGGAGCAATCACATGAGACGGATCTGATCTGCATCATCGAAGCATTGACACATGGAACACATTATGGATCTTTTCTAATTAAGATGGCAATTTCAATCTATAAGCAACCAGTCCAACTCGTTCAGCGATCTCATAAGGTCCAATGAATCTCGGACTCATCTTGCCTTTTCGACTAAATCAAAGTATTTTCTTCCACAGAGACACTTTCAAAAACACTTTATCGCCAACCTCGAATTCAATATCCTTTTGTTTCAAATCTGCATAAGACATTTGACTATCTAAGGCTGCTTTCAAACTGTCATGAATTACTTTCACTTTCTGCTCAGTCTCTTTTATAAGATCAACCCCGTGAATTTTGTTCTTACTTAGTTCAGTCCAATACAATGGAGTTCGACACTTTCGACCGTACAGAGCCTCATATGGTGCCATTTTGATACTAGACTGAAAACTATTGTTATACGCAAACTCAATCAATGATAGATGCCTTTCCCATGTGCTTTCAAATTCGAGTATACAACATCTTAGCATATCCTCAAGAATCTAAATAATTCGTTCAGATTGACCATCCATTTGTGGATGAAAAGCAGTACTGAAATGCAATTTTGTGCCCAAAGCATCTTGCAATTTCTTCCAAAATCACGAGGTAAATCTCAGATTTCTATCAGACACAATAGATAACGGTACTCCGTGTAATCTCACAATCTCATCGATATACAATTCAGCCAACTTATCTAAAGAATAATCGGCTCTGACCAGAATGAAATGAGCTGATTTCGTCAATCTATCAACTATCACCCAGATCACATCTTTCTTGCTCGGAGATAAGGGTAAACCCGACACAAAGTCCATCGTGATCCTCTCCTATTTCCACTTAGGAATCATAATCGATTGCATAAATCGGATGGAACTTGATGTTCAGCTTTAACTTGATGACAAACTAAACATTTCGACACAAAGTCAGAAATATCTCTCTTCATACCATGCCACCAATAGAACTATTTCAAATCATTATACATTTTTGTACTCCCCGGATGTACAGTCAAATGACCATTGTGAGCTTCAGCCAAAATCATTTGAATCAGCTCTGAATTTCTAGGAACACAAATTCGATCTCTAAATCTCAAACAATCATTATTATCAACTCAAAATTCGATCGGATCGTAATCACAATCAACTCTTTTGCTAACAACTCATCATCAATCTTCTGAGCATCACAAATCTGTTGAACAAATATCGGCTTAACTTTCAATTCAGTTATCATCCCATTAGCATAACACAGATCTTTCTGATTACTCAAAGCTCACAAAGCGTATAATGATTTCCGACTCAAAGCATCAGCTACAACATTAGCTTTACCCGGGTGGTAATCTATCACAAGTTTGTAGTCTTTCAACAATTCTAACCATCTTCTTTGTCGCAAGTTCAAATCTTTCTAAGTCATCAAATACTTTAAACTCTTATGATCAGTATAAATATGACATTTTTCACAGAATAAATAGTGACGCCAAATCTTCAATGCGAATACAATCACAACCAACTCAAGATCATGCGTTGGATAATTCTTTTCATGCGGTTTTAACTGTCTCGAAGCATAAGCGATGACTTTTCCTTCTTGCATCAGTGCACAGCCTAAACCATTTAACGATGCATCACTATAGACTATAAACTCTTTGCCCGATTCAGGTTGAATTAACACCGGTGCTTCTGTCAACAACATTTTCAACTGCTCAAAACTCTAATGACATTTTTCCGACCACTTGAATTTAACATCTTTCTGTAACAACTTTGTCAATGGATTCGCAATCATCGAGAAGCCTTTCATAAATCGTCTATAAAATCCCGCTAGTCCCAGAAAACTACGAACTACGGACACATTTCTCGGAGGCTTCCAATCTAAAATAGTAGAGATTTTATGCGGATCGACTCATATCCCAGCAGCAGATACAATATGCCCCAAAAAAACTGACCTCAGGCAACCAAAATTCACACTTGCTAAACTTTGCATACAATTTTTTCTCACGCAGAGTTTGTAGCACGATTCTCAAATGCTCGGCATGCTGCGTTTCATCACACGAATAGATCAAAATATCATCAATGAACACCACCACGAAGCGATCCAAATACGGTCTGAATATCCAATTTATCAAGTCCATAAATACTGTAAGGGCATTTGTTAGTCCAAAGGGCATCACTAAGAATTCATAATGTCCATACCTCATTCTGAAAGCAGTTTTAAGCACATCAGACTTTTTAACTCTCAACTGATAGTAGCCCGATCTCAAATCTATTTTAGAAAATATTGTAGCTCCTCTCAACTGATCAAACAAATCATCGATCCAAGGTAATGGATATTTGTTCTTTATCGTCACTTTATTCAATTGTCGATAATCAATACATATTCTCATGGTTCCATCTTTCTTTTTCACAAATAATATAGGAGCTCCCCAGGGTGAAAAACTCGGTCGTGCAAATCCTCTGTCAATCAATTCTTGCAACTGAGATTTCAACTCTTTCAATTCTGTTGGTGCCATTTTGTATGGAGCTATCGAAATAGGAGCAGTTCCCGACACTAACTCAATACCAAATTCGACTTCTCTAATCGGAGGTAACCCCAGAACTCTTCCGAAACACATCCGAAACTCACTTATCACAGTACGTGATTCAACTTTCCTTTCCGACACTTGTGTATCAATCACGTACATCAAATAAGCTTCACAGCCCTTTTTCACATAGTTCATAGCTTTCATTACAGATACAACAGCTGGTAATCCTTTCATATCACTAGACTCAATTTGAACTATCTCACCATTCTGACTCTTCAATTCAACATTCTTTCTCTTACAATTCACAATGGCATTATGCTAAGTGAGCCAGTCCATTCCTAGAATTATGTTAAATTTATCAAATGGTAGCAACATCAAATTAACTGGGAAACATAAATCACGAAACATCAACGGGCAATTCTTGCACACCTTATTCACCAAAACACACTTACCTATGGGGTTCGATACTCTAATCACAAATTCAGTAGACTCAACAGGTAGAGTCTTATTCAATACTAAATTCAACAGGTAGAGTCTTATTCAATACTAAATTCATACACACATAAGAATGAGTCGATCCTGGATCTATCAATGCAATGACATCAATATCAAATAAAGTGAAAGTACCAGTGATCACGTCTAGAGATGATGCTTCCTCTCGTGCACGTATAGCATAGGCTCGGGCTGGTGCTCTTGCTTCTGATCTCACAGCTATATCAGTTGTTCCTCTCTGGCTTTTGCTCATATTTCTGATTTTTCTGGGCGGTCTACCCTTGTTGTCACATTACTCGGTCTTTCATTCTGAACATTTTCTTCTTCGACCATCTTTAGGCAATTTCGGATAAAATGATCTCGGGATCCACACTTATAGCATGTTCTATTGTTATACTTGCCCCAGCACTCTCCCACATGTCTTCTCCCACATTGTCTACATTCGGGCTTGTTACTCTTAACACTGCCAACACTTGTTTCATTCAGAGCTTGAATTCGTAAACTAGTACTCTGTCTCGAACGATCTTTATTTAGATGTCCAAACGAGGCATTTGAACGATTGCTTGCATCTTTATATCTCTTTGCTAAAGATTGTGAGACTTATTCATCAATCTCTTTCTTTCATCACGAGCCTCAGAATCAGCTTTCTTCTTTTCTTTACTAAGCTCCTCAGTTTTGCATGCTCTTTCGACTAATACTACAAATTCATTTATATCTAGTTTTCTAACCAACAACTTAATGTCTTCATTCAATCCCTCTATAAAACATTTACACATAGTAGCTTCAGTCGAAACACATCCCCTTGCATATTGACTCAATCTTACAAATTCCCGCTCGTACTTAGTAACAGACAAATGACCCTGTTTTAGCTCTAAAAATTCCTTACATTTCTGATCAATAAAGCGTTGACTGATATACTTCTTTCTAAACTAGGATTGAAAGAAATCCCAAGTTATTCTCTCTCTCAGAGCTATAGATATCAACGTTTTCCACCAATTGTAAGTCGTATCTCTCAACAAGGAAACTGCACACTTAATGCACTCTTCATGGTTCAACGACATCTCATCAAATACTCGATTGTATTTTCAAGCCAAAACTCACTCACTCAAGATCGTCATCACCAAGGGCCCTAAAGTCTTCGACCCATACTTCATGTAATCTTATCTACGGTGGTTTATAAAACTGCTCGGATCTACAACTCAGAGCACAATGTGTACTTGCGGGGTGGAGGTTGTGGGGCGATTCGATTTGTTCTAAAAAATTTCGAAAACCATTCACTCATTATATGGAAGAAGGCTTGCTTAGCCTCACCTCCCTCACCACTATCATTCGGCCTAAATGTGGTCGGCGCTATCCCTTGAGCGGGAGCAAGCGTATTACTTCACCTCACAAGAATCGCCGATCGGAATCCATTACTATATTAAACACATTTCAACCGCCGATTTCATCACACTATCATAATTTCACAATATGGCATGTATAGCTAGACTCACACACGCTACGTTAGTCTGAGAATCGACTAAACCGTAGCTCTGATACCAATAAAATGTAACACCCTAACCTGAGACCGTCGACAAAATAGGGTTTAGAGGCATTACTGAACAATAAGATCATTTTACATTACATTCACGAGACAAAGTCAATCATCATCAAACACATTCATATACAATCATAGTGTCCCTTAAACGAGTCATCAAGACCCTAAGCATACTTATAAACCGAGTCGGGACTAAACCGAAACACATATAAAATTTCATGAAAAATTTAAACTTTTCTAGAATACAGGGGAGACACGCCCGTGGGGGTAGGCCATGCCTCTCCCACGGCTACATGACACACCAGTGTGACCTCTCCGTGGCTACTTACTACCAAAATCAACACGGCTAACAAGCACGCACGCAAAGCTAAGGCCGTGTCCTATAAGGTCATATATCGCCATTTCTCGACGCACCGTAGGCACGCCGCCATGGCCGTGTGCAGTTTAAGCCACATTCTGCCAATTTACCTACGGTCCGAGACACGCCTGTGTGCCCCAACCGTGTGACCTTGTAGGCCATCTTTGCAAGGCCAACATGCCACCCACTTAGGGTCAACCCTACAAGCCAATCAACCAAACATCTCATGCACATAATTCCATCTAAAAGCATACCATTTTAACAATTTAAAATATACAATCAATATCAACTCTAATCATACCCAATTCAATACCAATACTTATTCTATCACAAGCATAATTCATTCCCAAATCTCACTACTCCTACTAGCATTTATCAACACAAAGTTACCACTCAATAGCAAATTTATCAATCTACAATTCATGCCAAAAGATGCATCATTTTTATACTACATTCGTTCATGCCAAACCTATCACATATCTAGCCACATCTCATGGCTAATTACAAATCTCAAACTTGAATCAATTTACTAGCCTATACATGCCATATTCTAGCTATATACATGTAACACCCCAAATCCAGCCCATACGTCATGATCGGATCTAGTATGCTACGGGTTGAACGTTGCAAACCTTGCCTTAAGGGTTTTGAAAATCTTAGTTTATTATAACTGATTAATCATTAATTGTGTAATTCTTGAATGAAACTTTAAGATTTGCGTGAATGTGTTTGAAAAGCCCATTTTCCTCTCGCTTTATAAATAAAGTTTTGAAAACACAAGTTTATAAAAATGTGACATGATAATAATAAAGAAAAATATCCTAAAATTAAAACTTAAAAGATAACCGAAAATAGTTTATGAAAATAATAGTCTTGGTGGCCCCTCGAGTCCTACTCGGCTCCCATGTCCACGATCTACTGCTCATCCGAAAAGTTGGGAAAAATAAAAGAGTGAGTCACCAAGACTCAGTGTGTAAATCCTAAAAACACATGAAAGCCTTGGGCCCACAAACACATTATGGGCCTTGGGCCATAACAATGGCAACAAAATATATTTTCATGCAACATGGCCCATCCCAAACCTAAGAGTCCATCCTCTACACACCCCCGTACCAACCATCACACCGTGGGGATTTCTACAATCAACCCTCCATCTGCTACACACCATATCGATCACAATGTGACCTATGTGGCAAAGCCACCGATCGCTATGCGACCTTAATAATGTATCGACAGCTGCGCTGCCTGTCATAAAGACCGATCACTATGTGACCTATGTGGAAAAGCCAACGATCGCCTCGCGACCTGCTCCCCTTCATCATATTAATCCCATCCCATGCATACATATATGCAAGAATCAGAACATAACTATCTAAACAGATCACATACTTTCACATACTTCGATACACATAGAGAAGTTTCTATGATTACGTACCTGGCATCCCTTGCCTACCCTTTTTGGGTATTACGACTGTTCATACAACCTCTTTATCCTGCTTTTAGCCCATAACATACATATAATACAGATTAACTAGGGTGATAGAGATACACACACCTAATTACCGACAGGATAGTACTTTCTATGTCGACACTATCAAGAGCTACTATGACCGCTAATGCCTAAGATTTTGTTCAAGTCGGTCCATAACTCGGTGGCCAATCCCGAATCGCTAACACCGCCGCTTTTAAATCCAGGGTTGGATTTACGGATCCAATTCCTTTTTCGTTTGACTAGCGTTTGTATCCATGGAATAGATCTTAGTCAACAAACTGGATTAAAACATTGTATCGAATACTAACACGAATGTATATTCATAGAATAGAGATCCCTTACCTAAAAATCTCAAAAGAAGAGATATGGTTCGAAAGTTAACGGTTCTTGGCTTAAGAACCAAAATGATCAAGTCTCCTACAAATCCCGGAAGGCCGCCCAAAACGTTAAAAGGTAGGGAATATTAGCCCTATCGATAGCCTTAACAAACTAAGTGGCCATTCGGCCTTGGCCTCTAAAAAATGAAAGACATCGTAAGGAATAACAAGGGTCGACACTTACCTCAATATGGGAGATTCGGCTTTTAATGAAGAAATCGGCAGGAAGGTTTCAGCTTTTAATGAAGAAATCGACAGGAAGAAAAAGAATAAATGGATACTAGGGCATTCGACTATAGCAGAAGAGAGTAAAGAGAAGGAATACTTAAGGTTTCAGCTTATGGAAGAAATTGGGAAAAAGTGTAGAGAAAGGCTAAGAGGTTTCGGCTTTAGCAGAAGAGAAGAAAAAGATGAAACTTTTAGGAGTTTTTGGCTTTTTGAGAAAAGAAACAACTAAGAGAAGAGAATGAGAATAAATGTTGAAATTAAGAAGTGCCCTATTTTTTAATCCAATTTTCGGCAGACACACTAACCAAAAGCGGGAATTGCCCTCTTTTGAAAATTAAAACTAATTAATAAATAAGGGAAATTTCGACACCCCTTTAGCCTCATCAAAACTGATTTCGTCCTTCCTCTAGAGTTGGAAGTTCAACCACTACTATAACCAGCAGATCAAATCCTAAATTTCTTCCCTTTATCTGCCATATTATCTGTATTATCCACTTGGATAAATTCTCTTATTTTTAAGCCTTGTTGCCGTCCAACTCCACCTAATTAATTTCTAAAATTTAGCTAACTTTAATTAAAATAATTGGGCTTCATGTAACTTGAATGTGGGCCTCCTCAGTTGACGCCACCTCCTTGCTCTCTAAGTGGCGCCACTTTGCCACTGGGCCACAAGCCCACTTTGTATTTAAAACACAGATAACATCTTTTAAGCCCTATCTTATCAGGCTTTCCACTAGAGTGTCTAATCGAGAATTTAATTAAGGTCTAGGCTCAATTTTGAGCCCATTCTCGACCCCTAACACTCTCATTAAACATAACCACACATTAAACGATTGGCCCATTAATTCGTGATGTTACGCCTACCCCTAAAGAAAATTTGGCCTCGAAATTACTCGATCGTAATAGATGCGGTACTATCGCCGATCGCCTCTCCTCCGTTCCCAAGTAGCCTCCTCGTAACTATGATTCCGCCATAGAACCTTAACTAACGGAACTGTCTTCCTTCGCAATACTTTGACATCCCGATCTAGGATTTCCACTGGCTCCTCTTCAAAGGATAGGTCAAGTCTCACCTCGATTTCTTCCACAGGCACCACATGAGACGGATCTAAACGATATCGTCTCAACATAGAAATGTGGAATACATTGTGAATCTGGCTTAGCTCAGAAGGTAGCTCTAGCTGATAGGCTACTGGTCCTACTCGTTTCAACACCCAATAAGGTCCGATAAACCTGGGACTTAATTCACCCTTCCATCCAAACCTTAGTACTTTCTTCCACAGTGACACCTTCAAGAACACCTTATCACCCACTGTAAACTCCATGTCCTTACGCTTCAAATCAGCATAGGACTTTTGTCTGTCTGAGGCTTCCTTTAGTCGAGCCTAAACTAACTCAACCTTCTTCTCTGTTTCAAGAACTATTTCGGCCTCAAAATCGACGGCCTCCTAACTCCTTCCAATGTAGAGTATCGACACTTCGTCAGACAATGCTTAATAGTATCCATCCTAATACTAGACCGGTAGTCGTTGTTGTAAGCAAATTCGTTAATGGTAAAACTCCTCCCAACTACCTCTCAAATCAATGACACAACCCCTTAACATGTCCTCCAAGATCTCAATTACTCGCTAAGATCGCCCAACGGTTCAAGATGAAACGTTAGATCAAATCCAACTTCATACCCAATGCTTGATGCAAAGCCTTCCAGAACCGTGACGTGAACCTCAGGTCCCTATCTGATATGATTGATACTGGTACCCTATGCAATCTCACTACCTCCGTTATATATAGCTTAGCCAATTTCTGTAAAGAGTAATCGACCCGTACTAGTATGAAATGAGCAGACTTCGTCAAGCGAACAATAATCACCCAGACTGAATCTTTCTTAGTAGGCGTGAGGGGTAGCCCACTAACAAAGTCCATTGTGATCCTTTCCCACTTCCATCATGGAATCTTCATTGGCTGCAACAACCCTGATGGTAATCGATGCTCGCTTTACCTGCCGACAGGTCAAACACTTACTCACCAATTCAGTTACCTCACGCTTCAAGCCCGGCCACCAGAACTGATCCCACAAATCTTGATACATTTTACTCCCTCTGGGGTGCATAGTGTATGAACTTTCATGCGCTTCTTGCAAAATCCTATGCCTCAATTTCGGATCTTTTGGCATGCAAACTCTCCCTTGAAAACATAACAGTCCTTCCTCATTCATACTGAAGTCCGTCGATCCACCACTTGATCCTACATGAAACTTCTCCTTTAGCAACTCATGAGTCTGCTGCTTCTCCTTAACCTGACTGACCCAAGAGGGTTTCACTTGAAGTTCTGCCAATAAGCTCCCATCATCGTACAAACTAAGGTGAGCAAACAGTGCCCTCAAGTCAGAGATTACTTTATGACTTAAGGCATCCGCCACCACATTAGCTTTACCCGGATGGTCCTCGATCGAGCAATCATAATCCTTTAACAACTCGATCCACCTCCTCTACCTTAGATTCAACTTCTTCTGGGTCAAAAGGTATTTTAGGCTTTTATGATCTGTATAAATAACAGATTTCTCCCCGTACAGATAATGTCTCCAAATCTTTATAGTAAAAACCACCGCCGCCAACTCAAAATCATGGGTGGGATAATTTGCTTCGTGCGTTCTTAACTACCGATATGCATATGCAACAACCTTTCCATCTTGCATCAAGACGCATCCTAGTCCCGTGTGACACATCACAAGAATCACTAATTTCTTCCCAACCTTCGGTTGAATCAATACCGAGCCTCCGTCAAAATCCTTTTCAACTTCTCAAACTCTCTTGTTGCTTACTAGACCAAATAAACTGAACTCCTTTTCGTAATAACTTAGTCAATGGTGCCGCAATTGAAGAGAATCCTTCAACAAACCTTCTGTAATATCCGGCTAGACCAAGAAAACTCCAAATTTTTGCCACAGACCTAGGCGGATTCCATTCCAACACCGCTTCAATTTTTCGAGGTCAACCCTAATCCCCTCTACCGACACAACGTGGCCTAAAAATGTAACTTCACTTAGCCAAAATTTGCACTTACTAAATTTGGCATACAATTGCTTCTCCCGCAGAATCTGCAAAACCACTCGCAGCTGTGAATCATGCTCCTCTTTCGATCTTGAGTAAACCAGGATATCATCTATAAATACCACGACAAACCGATCTAAGTAGGGTTGAAACACTCAGTTCATCATATCCATAAATGATGTTGGCGTGTTGGTCAATCCAAATGGCATCATCATGAATTCGTAGTGACCGTAGCGAGTCCTGAATGCCGTCTTATGAATATCTGCCTCCTTGACCTTAAGTTGATGATATCCTGACCTCAGATCTATCTTTGAGAACATTGGCGCCCCTTTCAGTTGATCGAACAAGTCATTAATCCTTGGCAACGGATACTTGTTCTTGATAGCCAACTTGTTCAGCTGACGGTAGTCAATGCACATACGCATTGATCCATCCTTCTTCTTAACAAATAACACCGGCGCTCCTTAAGGCGACACACTTGGTCGAATAAATCCTTTATCTAGCAACTCTTGAATCTGCACTTTCAATTCCACCAACTCCTTTGGCGACATTCTATACGGAGCAATAGATACTGGTGCTGTTCTTGGAAGAAGATCAATTCCAAACTCCACTTCACGATCCGGGGGTAATCTCGAAAACTCTTCTGGAAAGACATTAGGAAACTCCTTCACCGTTCTAATGTCCCCAACCGTTAGGTCCTTGGCTTCTAAAGCCCGAACAAACATTAATACTGCCTCACATGCTTTTCTCACCATCCTCTCTGCTCTTAGGGCAGTCACCACATTCGACAAACAGTTCCCTCTTTCTCCTATCACTAATACTTCACCACCCTTGGGGGTTCTTAACACCATACGCTAGGCTGCACAATCTAAATTAGCTTGGTACTTCACCAACCAGTCCATGCCTAATATTAAGTCAAACTCCCCGAACGATAATTCCATCAGATCAGTCAGGAAAACTATTCCCTGAACTTCTAAGGGTACCTCCCGATAAAGTTTATATACTACCACAGATTGTCCTAATGGGCTAATTACAGTCATTGCCCTAGGGGTAATCTCAGAATCTAAACTTAAAGTTCCAGACACACTACTAGTAACATATGAATGTGTCGACTCAATGTCAATCAAAGCAGTGTAAGGTAAACCAAATACTAAAAACGTCATTCTTTATAACATCCGGCGTCGAACTCCTCTCGACGCCTAGCAAAGATAGACCAACCCCGACCGCCTTGCCTCGGTGTTTCGTGCCCCTTGGCCTAGTGCTCCACGGCCCCGACTGAAACCGTTACCACCTCTGCTAAACCACCCTCTCATGGGTCAGCGACCTCCTCTCGCCTGCCGAAGCATTATCCTACCCAACGGGTCCTACATCACTTCGTGGCTGTGGACAGTCTCTACTCTGATGATCCAAAAATCCACACCTAAAGCACTTCCCATTGCCTGCCCAACACTCACCTTCATGGAATTTACCATATCGAGCACACTTCCGTGTTTGGCTAGCAGCAGGCCTCTCAGCCCGTCTCGGTCCATCCGACCTAGGTCTTTTCTGAGTACTCCCAATTGTCCCTGATGATCTAAAATTTCTCTTACCTCCACCCCTATCTCTATCCCGGTTCAGTTTTTTCGTCCGTCTCACCTCCTCAGCTATTTTAGCTTTCTCCACAAGCACAGAAAATTTCCTCTCTCGCTGTGGAGCTATCAAAACACATAAATCATCCTTCAGGCCATCTTCAAATCGAACACACCATTCATGTTTTGTGGCCACCATCCCTCGAGCATAACGGCTCAAGTGTAAGAATTTCATTTCATACGCCGCCATCAACTTACTTCTCTGAACCATATTCAGGAACGCTCTACGCTGCGCATCCACATAACTCGTTCCAATGTACTTACTCTGGAACGCAGCTTTGAAGTAATCTCAGGTGATACGATCAGCCATGGTACCATCATTAACCGTAAGCCACCATTGATACACTTCGTCCCGGAGAAGGGACACTACTCCTTTCAGCTTCTCTTCTCCTATGAAATCAAGATCATCCATTATGCGCTCGACTGCCTCCAACCAATACTCAGCTATACTAGGGGCTACATCGAAAATTCCCTTAAACACTTTTGCCCCATTGGCTCTAAGTCACTCCAACACAGGTTTTCGGGCTCCTGTGCCCATGCCTGCCCTAGCTACCCTCTCTAAAACCCTCAACATCGCCTGAGATACTGCATCATTTCTGGCCGTCTGATCTTGAAATTTTGCCTCCACAGCTAGTGGCACTGGTACATCATTTTTTGACTCGTGACCAAACCCTACGGGTTCTGACACAGCAATCCTGCCTCTACCTCGGCCACGCACACCACGTCCTCTAGTGCCCTTTCTATCGATTCGCGTTTATCTGATTAGGAATTTTTATGAATTATTAATTTCTTCCACTGATTAATAACAAACAATCTTATGGAAAGTAGTTTTAACAATAATTCTTTCGAATTCAAACTCTATCTACAAGGTTCAGTTCCCAGGTCTGTATTTCCTAGCTCTAGAATCCACATACATTCAACCATCC
Organism: Gossypium rotundifolium; assembly: GCA_025506655.1. NCBI lineage: Eukaryota > Viridiplantae > Streptophyta > Magnoliopsida > Malvales > Malvaceae > Gossypium > Gossypium rotundifolium. Next base: position 124,437,093 of record CP106723.1, read on the forward strand.
ATTTACATTCCAAACAAAGCACCACATAAATGCATCAAGCACACAAGTAACATCCATGAAATCACCTTCGTCACATAGGGGTATTTTCATCATTTCACTACCTAAGGGTATTTTTGTAATTCTACCCTACATGGGTATTTTCGTAAATTTCCAAAATAGGGTATCTTGGTGATTTTAGAAAATAGGGGTATTTTGGTAATTTTACAACTTGGGGTATTTCGGTAATTTTTGTAAACCAAGGGTATCTCGGTAATTTTGCAAACCAAGGGTCTCTTGAGAAATTTTCCATAAATCAAGGTTATTTCAAAAATTTTACATAACTAGAAGTATTTTAGAAAATTTGCAAAATAAGGTGGCTAGTCCCTTTCGGATTTTAGTTATAAATTTTGGCCCGTCAACAAGTCCTCGTGTCTAAGGTGAACAGTCACTACACACCAGGTAGGATTCCAGTAAAGAGGAGGTGATCCGCTAGGGCCGCTTAAATACCAAGCTCCCCCTAGATCCAATCCTAGACATGCGTATGCCTGTTACTACACCCTAACCACAGAACTTGTTTACGTACATGTTTAATTAAAATTAAAGTCTTATGGAATTTGAAAATTGTTTAACCTAAGCCTAGAGTCCATCAAGCTCTAATCATACTAGCCTCACGTCCCTATAGAGCCCTCAAGCCCAACATGCACATCACATAATGAGTTTAGAATACTTACAAGTGGATCGGGTGTGGGTGGACTCAAGGCCATATCTCAATCGAACTTTTCTCAAACTTACATCAATTTTACAAATCTCTCTCGACCCATTTCACGCCTCGAAGTTTTAAACGGCTCGATACCAAAAATGTAACACCCCAAACCCGACCCATACGTCATGACCGAATTTGGTATGCTACAGGTTGAACGTTGCAAACCTTGCCTTGAAGGGTTTTGAAAATCTTAGTTTATTATAACCGATTAATCATTAATTGTGTAATTATTGAATGAAACTTTAAGATTTGCGTGAATGTGTTTGAAAAGCCCATTTTCCTCTTGCTTTATAATTAGAGTTTTGAAAACACAAGTTTATAAAAATGTGACATGATAATAATAAATAAAAATATCCTAAAATTAAAACTTAAAAGATAACCGAAAGTAGTTTATAGAAATAATAGTCTTGGTGGCCCCTCGAGTCCAACTCAGCTCCCATGTCCACATTCTACTGCTTATCTGAAAAGTTGGGAAAAATAAAAGGGTGAGTCACCAAGACTCAGTGTGTAAATCCCAAAAACACATGAAAGCCTTGGGGCCACAAACATATTATGGGCCTTGGGCCATAACTATGGCAACATAATATATTTTAATGCAACCTGGCCCATCCCAAACCTAAGAGTCCATCCTCTATACACCCCCGTACCAACCATCACACCGTGGGGATTTCTACAATCAACCCTCCATCCGCTACACACCATATCGATCACTATGTGACCTATGTGGCAAAGCCACCGTCGCTATGCAACCTTAATAATGCATCGATAGCTACGCTGCCTGCCATAAAGACCGATCACTATGTGACCTATGTGACAAAGCCACCGATCGTCTCGCGACCTGCTCCCCTTCATCATATCAATCCCATCCCATGCATACATACAAGCAAGAATCGGAACATTAAACTATCTAAACAGATCACATACTTTCACATACTTCGATACACATAGAGAAGTTTCTATGATTACGTACCTGGCATCCGTTTCCTACCCTTTTTGGGTATTACGACTATTCATCCAACCTCTTTATCTGTCTTTTAGCCCATAACATACATATAATATAGCTTAACTAGGGTGATAGAGATCCACACACCGATTACCGATAGGGCGGTATTTTCTTTGTCGACACTATCAAGAGTCTTCACGATCGCTAACGACCTAAGATTTTATTCGCGGGTCCACAACCCGGTGGCCAATCCCAAACCATCGACGCTACTTTAAATCTAGGGGTTAGATTTATGGATCCAATTCCCTCTTTCGTTTGACTAGCGTTTGTATCCATGGAACAGATCTTAATCAACAAACTGGATTAAAACATTGTATCGAATACTAACACGAATGTATATTCATAGAGTAGAGATCCCTTACCTAAAAATCCCAAAAGAAGAGATATGGTTCGAAAGTTAATGGTTCCTGGCTTAAGAACCAAAACGATTAGGTCTCTTACAAATCCCGGAAGGCTACCCAAAACGCAAAAGGATAGGGAATATTAGCCCTATCGACAGCCTTAACAAACCAAGTGGCCATTTGACCTTGGCCCCTAAAAATTGAAATAGATCATAAGGAATAACAAGAGTATACACTTACTTCAATATGGGAGATTCAGCTTTTAATGAAGAAATCGGCAGGAAGGTTTCGGCTTTTAATGAAGAAATCGACAGGAAGAAAAAGAAAGAATGGATACTAGGGCATTCGGCTATAGCAGAAGAGAGTAAAGAGAAGGAATACTTAGGGTTTCGGCTTATGGAAAAAATCGAGAAAAAGTGTAGAGAAAGGCTATGAGGGTTCGACTTTAGCAGAAGAGAAGAAGAAGATGAAACTTTTAGGAGTTTTCGGCTTTTTGAGAAAAGAAACAACTAAGAGAAGAGAATGAGAATAAATGTCGAAATTAAAAAGTGCCCTATTTTCTAATCCAATTTTCGGCACACACACTAACCAAAAGCCGGAATTGCCCTCCTTTGAAAACTAAAACTAATTAATAAAAAAGGGAAATTTCGGCACCCCTTTAGCCTCATCAAAATTGATTTCCTCCTTCCCCTAGAGTTGGAAATTTGGCCACTACTGTGACCAGCAGATCAGATCCTAAATTTCCTCCCTTTATCTGCCATATTATCTGCATTATCCACTTGGATAAATTCTCCTATTTGTAAGCCTTGTTGCCGTCCAACTCCACCTAATTAATTGCCAAAATTTAGCTAACTTTAATTAAAAGAATTGGGCTTCATGTAACTTGAATGTGGGCCTCCTCGGTTGACGCTACCTCCTTGCTCTCTAAGTGGCGCCACTTTGCCACTGGGCCACAAGCCCACTTTGTATTTAAAACACAGATAACATCTTTTAAGCCCTATCTTATCAGGCTTTCTACTAGAGTGTCTAACCAGAGAATTCAATTAAGGCCTCGGCCCAATTCCTGAGCCCATTCTGGACCCCTAACACTCTCATTAAACATAACCACACATTAAACGCATTGGCCCATTAATTCAGGATATTACAATACATCTTTCCAAAAGTACCAAAATAGAATGTCGATAGTGTGATTTAGAAGCTGACAATCCCAGATCCGAGCTAGCTTTACTGATACTGCAAGGTAGAGAAACAAATCACACAGTAAGCTTTCCAAATCTTAGTAAGTTCGATATACAATACAATTATCATATCAAATTAAATCGATGCAAAAATAAACAATCACTTAGATCTATTATCTCATATTCGTGCCTTCTCATCCATAGCCACAATGCTCATTTCCTCAATCAAAGCTTAATTTCACTCATCAACCAAAAAGGCTCAATACGTACCTTAACCACACAAAGCTATTAAATCTCCAATCTATTCAATGCTCGATATTCTTTGTTGTTTCATTCTTTAATTTAATCGCACACTCAGTGCCACATACTTATCCGACTCATAACTGTTATCGCACACTTAGTGCCTATTCTTTTAACCAACTCATCTTGGTATCGCACACATAGTGCCACAGCAATAAACCGAAGCTTTCATCACTTCGCACACACATTGCCATTCATTTCTATCTCGATTTCTCTTTCGCACAATTAGTGCCATCAAATTAAAATCATGCACATAGTAACTCACTTTCATATACATAAACATATTCATTTCATATCAATAAAACGTATCTCAAATACATGTATTATAACCAAACTTACCTCGGACGTCGAACTATCTATACGGCCGATTAATCGAGCACTTTATCTTTGCCTTGATCGATTTGAACCTCTCCTCTCTTGGTCTATACACATTCAAATTCAATCCATTCAATCATAAATTCATTCATTTTAATCCAAACACACACATTTAGGGCATTCTAAATAATAGCCCTTACATTTTCACATTTTGACACTTTAGTCCCTATCTCACAAAATCATCAAATACTAAAAAATTCATTACACTATGCTTAGGCCGAATTCTCCTTAGTCTCATAGGAGTCCACACATTTCACTTATTTCACATTTTAATCCTCCAATTTCCTATTTTCATAATTTAGCTCAAATTACTCAATTTCACCAAAATTTCAAATACAAACTATGTTAACCCAACATTAAACTTTTATATTTCACTAACTATCATCACAAAGCTCAAATATTCAAAAATGGCGTACCTCAAAATCATCATCATTTTCTAAAATTTAAACATGGGTTAGCTAGATCACAAAGCAACGATCACAAAAACATAGAAATTATCAAAAATTGAACACAAAACATATAACATCCTGAATTATTGGGCCTATGCGTTTAGTGGGTGGATATGTTTAATGTGTTAATTTGAGTGTTAGGGGTTTAAATTGGGCCAGGATTGGGCCGAAGCCTTGGTTAAAATTCCTGTTTGGGTACCATGGAGTTTAAAAGATGGTATCAGTGCTTTAGATTGCAAAATAGGCTTGTGGCTCAGTGGTATGTGGTGTTGTAGAGGAGTTATAGGGTGGCGCCAATAGCAGGAGGTGAGGCCCAAGTTTTGGCTGTAAGGGGCCCATGTCTTTGGGCCATTTTCGGCACTTAAAAGGAACAAGGAGGGGGACGACAATGAGGCTTAATTTTAGGAGGGATTTAATGATTGGGATAATGTGGATATTGTGTTGATAATAGAAGGAGAGGTGGTATTATTTAGGCCTCTTCTAAAGGTATGAATAGATTAAGATAAAGGAGAAAAGATAGGAGCTATCTGCTGAGTGCAATGTTGGCCGAAATTCTATCTCCTAGAGGGGGAAAGAAATCGGTTCCTTTATGGCAAAGGGGTGTCAAAATTTCCCCTACTATTTGATTAATTGTTAGTTATCAGGAAGGGCACTTTCGGGTTTTGATAAGTAAGTGTCGAAATTCTCTATAAATAGGGGTGGTATCTCTTCAATTTTGGCATTTGAACCCTATTCTTTTCCTCATTCCCCGTACAAAACTCTACCATTCTCTAAAATTTCTTTTCTTTTGATTTCTTTAAAAGCCGAAACCTCTCACTTCACTTTCTTTTTCCATTGTTTTCCTCTTGTGCCGATTTCTCCATAAAATCGAGATCTTCTTGGAGTTTCCAATTTCCCTGTAAGGGTAAGAACTGATTTCCTCAGATCTATTCCTTTCTCTTTCAATTTTTGAGAATCAAAACCAGGTGGCTATTAAGGTTCGGTCTAACGTTTCCACTCTTTTCATGTTCTTATTTTGGGCAACGGCAGGAATTGAAGTAGATCTTTTAGATCTAAAAATCTAAAACACTAGTCCCTGAATCTCATATCACTTTTTGGGAATTTCAAGGTAAGAGATTCTCTTTAGATTCTCGTTAGATTCTATATTGAAATCATAATCTTAACCATATGTTATGATTAATAGGGCCTTTTTGATGGAATCAAATGTCGACCAGGCAAAGGAGGGGACTAGATCTGAAAACCCAATCCCTAAGTTTAAGAAACGAGCGGTGTCTACTATTTGAGATTGGCCACCAGGTTGTGGACCGGCTTTTGAATAGCATCTTAGGCAGATAGCAGTCGTATTGGCTTCTGATAGTGTCAACATAGAGAGTGTCGTCTTAACCGTAACAAGGTGTGTAGATTCTTAACACATAAGTTTTGTTGTATTAAATGTATGCTATGGGCTAAAAGCAGGAAAGAAAGGCTGTATGAGCAGTCGTATTACCCAGAAAGGGTAGGCAAGGGATGCCAGGTACGTAATCATAGAAACTTCTCTATGCGTATCGAAATATGTGAAAGCCTGAGATCTGTTTAGATGGCTTAATTTTTTGATTTTTACATGTATGTATACATGGGATGGGATTGATTGATTTACGAAAGGGGAGCAGGTCGCAAGGCGATCGATGGCTTTGCCACATAGGTCACATAGTGATCAGTCTTTATGACAGGCAGCATAACTGTCGAATACTATAATGTATTACTGAGGACGCATAGCAATTGGTTGCTTTGCCACATAGGTCACATAGTGATCGATATGATGTGTAGCGGATGGAGGGTTGATTGTAGAAATCCCCACGGTGTTATGGTTGGTACGAGGGTGTGTAGAGGATGGACTCTTAAGTTTGGGGATGGGCCATGTTGCATGAAACATTCTGTTGCCATTGTGTATGGGCCAATGCCCATAATATTTTTGTGGGCCCAAGGCTTTTATGTGTTTTCGGGATTTGCACACTAAGTCTTGGTGACTCACCCTTTTATTTTCCCCACTTTACAGATGAGCAGTAGATCGTAGACATGGGAGCCGAGGTAGACTCAAGGGGCCATCAATATTATTATCTACATAGACTATTTATGGATTTTCATTTGAGTTTTAATTTTTGGGAATATTTTTGTAATAAGGTTTCCATAACTTAGGTTTTCGATGTATTTTTTATGTTAAGTCTTTATAAACTTATGTTTTTCTCTTTCAAAGTCTTAATTATAAATGAAATGATAAATGGGCTTTTCAAACACAATCAACGCAAATGCTTAAAGTTGTTTCACAAATTTCACAATTATTTGATTAAATAGCCATAATAAACTAAGATTTTCAAAACCCTCTGAGCTAAGTTTTCAAGTTTCAAGCTGGCATCTTGTTGGAATCCAGCACCCCATGGTGCAAATGAAATAAAATTAATCCGTGATCCAAACCATGGATCCATGTGTGAGAACGAATCGAGGTGAAATAAAGATTTCAAAATTGCGAAATTTCAATCGAGTGAGCAATGACGCCTCGGCAACAAGAGTTACGATCTACTATCTAAACAAGCGCAACCTTTACGATGTCGGCCTCTACGTAATCCAACGGTTTCACTATGAGCAATGAAATCTCCAAAAGCTGTTTTAGAGTTTTTTTTTTTGTTTATTTGCTTGACGGTTGCTAGACTTTTCAAGCAAATTCTTAGGTTTCCTTAATAAGTTTTTATCACTTATTCCCTTTTGTAATCGGTATATCTTTTATGAATTATAAAATTAAATAAATATAATAATGTTTTAACCGAAAATTATAATTACATTAATTATACCCAAAAGTTATAATTACATTAATTATAACATGGATTTGATAAACTATATTTATTTAAATTTATATCTGAACAAATTCATATATTAATTCTCATTATGTGTACAACATCCTTGTATATATAATATATTCAATATTTGATTACCCAATTAAATTAATTCTTTAATTAAGTTAATTCATGTGGCAATCAAACACAATACCAACTATGTTTTATTAGTTTATTTCAACCATAGGTGTGACCACAGAGGTTCTTGTAACGTTAGCGATAATACTAGAATGATTCTAATGTCACAAACAATGAGTGGCATCTAGCAATGCATCATTGCTACCTAAGTTACAAGAAGTCATGATTCGACATAACTTTTTGTGATTAACCTTTCATGCATTAATCCTTAAGTCCTTTATCTACGGAAGAGATACAAGTCATGGAATAGTCACACTTGTATGGTCCATCCCATGTTTCTTGATATCTTGAGTAGACTATGATATACAAATTAGTATGACATCTCATGTCAACTTATTTGAGCATGGCCATGCATTTCTAGCCTCACTCAATCAAGTGGCCTAAGATATTACTCCCATTATGTGGGAGGACTTATCCTATATTGATCAATAATATCCTCTACATAGATTGTGGTATATCCAACATCGGCCTTTATAGAACAACCGATTCTTGTACATTTGATCGTATCAAAATATCGACTCACGATGTTAGGATAATGATTATCTCAAGTCTAAGGATCATATACATGTTAATCACAATGAGTAATGTTGTGACAATTACATAATAATCCAAGAAACATACTCATACGGGGTCATTAATATGTTGTTCTCTAACACATATTCATGCATTGATTTTGACACTCCATATCAATGACAACTCTTTATCACCAATCAACTACATGTTAGTCTTAATGCATTATTGTTGTCCTAGTCAATAATAATACTTGACTAAGGATCTTTTAAGAATAATCATATTATTCTCGGGACATTATTATCAAATGCAGTTTATTTGTACACACGAAGGAAAAAGCTGAAATAATAATGACAACGCTTTATATTAATAAACATGGTAAATCAAGTATGTTATTACAACCATCTCATGATTGATCTTTGGGCATACTCTTACACATACCAGATCCGATAATGACGTATGGGCTGGGTTTGGGGTGTTACATTTTGGTATCAGAGCCCAGTTCAAAACTCGGGCTGTGAAATGGGTCCAGTAGTGATTTATAAAAGTGATGCAAGTTAAGAAAAGTTCAGTTGAGATATGGCCTTCGAGTCTACCGGCACCCGATCCATACAGGTAAGTATTCTAACTCTTGATGTGGTTTGTATTGTCGGACTTGATGGGCTTTATGGGACGTAGACAGGTGTGCTAGAGTTTATGGAGTTTAGGTTTAGTATAAACAATTCTTCAAATCTCATAAGACTTAACTTCTAATTAAACCTGTCTGTGAACAAGTCATAGGGTTAGGGTGTGGTAACAGGCATACGCATGTCTAGGATTAGATCCAGGGAGAGCTTGGTATTTAAGCGGCCCTAGTGGCTCACCTCCTCTTTTCTAGAATTCTACTTGGTGCATAGTGTCTGTTTACTTTAGCCGCGAAGACTTGTTGATGGGCCAAAGTTCATAGCTAAAACCCGAAAGGGACCAGCCACCTTATTTTTGTAAAATTATCCCTAGATTTGTAAAAATTTCTGAAATACCCTTGATTTGTGAAAACCTAGATTTGTAAAAATTTCTAAAATACCCTTGATTTGTGAAAACTTCTCAAAAATACCCTAGATTTGTAAAAAAATTACCAAAATTTGTAAAATTACCTAAATACCCTCGGTTGACAAAATTACCGAAATCCCTGAGTTGCAAAATTACTAAAATACCCCTATTTTGTAAAATCACCAAGAAATCTTATTTTGGAAAATTATGAAAATACCCCTAGGTGACGAATGTAAGTTCATGGATGCTGTTTGTATATTGATGTGTGATGGATGTTGTATGTATGTATATTCTAAAACTAGGAAATATAGACTTGAGAACTGAACTTTTTAGATAGAATTTGAATTCGAAAGAACTACTGTTAAAACCACTTTTCATAAGGCTGTCTGTTATTAATCAGTGGAAGAAAGTACTAATTCATAAAATTTTTAATCAGATAAATCGCGAACGGTAGAATGAGCACGAGGGGACTGGTGTGCTTGGCCAAGGTAGAGGTAGGATTGTTGTGTCAAAACCCATAGGGTCTAGTCACGAGTCAAGAAATGAGGTACCAGTGCCACCAGCTGTGGAGGTAGAATTTCAATATCAGACGGTTGGGGATGATGCTGTATCTTAGGCTATGTTAAGGGTTTTGGAGAGAGTTGCTGGGGCAGGCATGGGCACAGGAGCCCAGAAGTCTGTGCCGGAGCGACTTAGAGCCAATGGGCGGAGGTGTTTAAGGAATTTCGGGTGTAGCTCCTAGCACGTGAGTATTGGTTGGAAGCAATGGAGCGTATAATGGATGATCTTGACTTCACGAAAGAGGAGAAGCTGAAAGGAGTGGTGTCTCTCCTCCAGGACGAAGCGTATCAATGGTGGCTTACGGTTAAGGATGGTACCGTAGCTGACCGTATCACCTGGGATTACTTCAAAACGACGTTCCAAAGTAAATACATTGGGACAAGCTATGTGGATGCCCAGCACAAAGCATTCCTGAATCTGGTTTAGGGAAGTAGGTCGGTAGCGGCGTATGAAGCGTAATTCTTACGCCTTAGTCATTATGCTCGAGGGATTAGGGTTGACCCTCGAAAAATTGAAGCAGTGTTGGATTGGAAGCCGCCTAAGTCGGTGGCAGAGATTCAAAGTTCCTTGGTCTGGCGGGGTACTACAGAAGACTTGTTGAAGGATTTTCTCTGATTGCAGCACCGTTAACTAAGATGCTACGGAAAGGAGTTCCATTCTTTTGGTCTGATAAGCAGCAGGGGAGTTTTGAGAAGTTAAAGCAGATTTTGACGGAGGCTCCGGTGTTGATTCAGCCAGAGGCTGAGAAAGAGTTCGTAATTTACTATGATGCTTCACACACGTGATTAGGATGTGTGTTGATGCAAGATGAAAAGGTTGTTGTGTACGCATCTCGACAATTAAGGCCGCACGAAGCAAATTATCCCACCCATGATTTGGAGTTAGCGGTGGTGATTTTTGCCTTGAAGATTTGGAGACACTACCTGTACGGGGAGAAATCTATTATTTATACCAACCATAAAAGTCTAAAATACCTTTTGACCTAGAAGGAGTTGAATCTAAGGCAGAGAAGGTGGATCGAGTTCTTAAAGAATTATGATTGCTCAATCGAGTATCATCCGGGTAAGGCTAATATGGTGGCAGATGCCTTAAGTCATAAGGTAATCACTGACTTGAGAGCAATGTTTGCTCACCTTAGTTTATACGATGGTGGGAGTTTATTGGCTGAACTTCTGGTGAAACCCGCATGGGTCAGTCAGGTTAAGGAGAAGCAGTAGACTGATGAGTTGCTAAATGAGAAGTTTCTGGTAGGAGCAATGGATAAATCGACGAAATTTAGTGTGAATGAGGAAGGGCTATTATGTTTTCAAGGGAGAGTGTGCATGCCGAAAGATCCTGAATTAAGGCATAGAATCCTGCAAGAAGCGCATGGTAGTCCATACGCTATGTACCCTGGAGGGAGTAAGATGTATCAAGATTTACGAGAATAGTTTTTGTGGCCAGGCTTAAAACGGGAGGTGATCGAGTTAGTGGGAAAGTGTTTGACCTATCAGCAGGTAAAGGCAGAACATCAGTTACCATCGGAGATGTTGCAGCCGGTAAAGATTCCATAATGGAAGTGGGAAAGGATCACCAAAGACTTTGTTAGTGGGCTACCTCTCACGCCTACTAAGAAAGATTTGGTCTGGGTGATTGTAGATCGCTTGACGAAGTCTGCTCACTTTATACCCGTACGTGTCGATTACTCTCTGCATAAATTGGCTAAGCTATACATAGCGGAGGTAGTAAGGTTACATGGAGTACCAGTATCGATCATATCAAACAGGGACCCTAGGTTCACGTCGCGATTTTGGAAGGCGTTACATCAAGAGCTGGGTATGAAGTTGGATTTCATCTGACGTTCCATCCTCGAATCGATAAACGGTATGAGTGGTAATTGGTCTTAGAGGACATGTTTAGGGGATGTGTTATTGATTTCAGGGATAGTTGGGAGGAGTTTTTACTGTTGGCGGAGTTTATGTACAACAAGCTGTTACCGATCCTAGTATTCGATGGCACCCTATGAAGCATTGTATGGCGAAGTGTCGTACTCCTACCATTGGAAGGAATTGAGGAACGCCGATTTTGGGTCGGACTTGGTCAAGAGACGGAGGAGAAGGTTGAGATAATTCGGCTCGACTAAAGGCGTCGGCGGATAGAAGTCCTATCTTGATTTAAAGCGTAAGGACATAGAGTTTGCAGTGGGAGATAAGGTATTTCTAAAGGTTTCACCATAGAAAAAGGTGCTAAGATTTGGACGGAAGGTAAATTAAGTCCTAGATTCATCGGACCTTATCGGGTGTTGAAATGAGTGGGACCGGTAGCCTATCAGCTTGAGCTACCTGCTGAGTTGAATCAGATCCATGATGTATTTCTCGTCTCTATGTTAAGATGTTATCATTCGGATCCGTCCCATGTGGTGTCAGTAGAGGAAATCGAAGTAAGACCTGATCTATCCTTTGAAGAGGAACCGATGGAGATCTTGGATCGTGATGTGAAGGTGTTGCGTAGGAAGACGGTACCATTGGTTAAAGTTCTATGGCAAAATCACGGTTCTGAGGAGGCTACTTGGGAACCGGAGGAAGCAATACAGAAGCAGTATCCTCATCTTTTACGATCGAGTAATTTCGAGGCCAAAATTTTTCTTTAGGGGGGTAGAACTGTAACATCCTAAATTATTGGGCCTATCGTTTAGTGGTGGATATGTTTAATGTGTTAATTTTAGTGTTAGGGGTTTAAATTGGGCCCGAGTTGGGCGAAGCCTTAGTTAAAATTCATGTTTGGGTACCATGGGGTTTAAAAGATGGTATCGGTGCTTTAGGTTGCAAAATGGGCTTGTGGCAATCAGTAGTATGTGGTGTTGCAGAGGTTATAGGTGTCGCCAATAGCAGGAGGTGAGGCCCAAGTTTTGGCATGAAGGAGCCCATGTCTTTAGGCCATTTTGGCACTTAAAAGGAGCAAGGAGGGGACTAGAATGAGGCTTAATTTTAGGAGGATTTAATGATTGGGATAATGTGGATATTGTCTTGATAATAGAAGGAGAGGTGGTGTTATTTAGGCCTCTTCTAAAGGTATGAATAGATTAAGATAAAGGAGAAAAGATAGGAGCTATCTGCTGAGTACAGTGTTGGCCAAAATTCCATCTCCTAGAGGGGGAAAGAAATCGGTTTATTTATGGCAAAGGGGTGCCAAAATTTCCTCTACTATTTGATTAATTGTTAGTTATCAGGAAGGGAACTTTTGGGTTTTGATAAGTAAGTGCCGAAATTCTCTATAAATAGGGGTGGTATCTCTTCAAATCCGGCATTTGAACCCTATTCTTTTCCTCATTCTCTGTGCCAAAACTCTCAGTCATTCTCTGCAATTTCTTTTCTTTTGATTTCTTCAAAAGCCAAAACCTCTCACTTCACTTTCTTTTTCCATTCTTTTCCTCTTGTGCCGATTTCTCCATAAAATGGGGATCTTCTTGGAGTTGTTGATTTCCCTGTGAAGGTAAGAACCGATTTTCTCAGATCTATTCCTTTCTCTTTCGATTTTTGAGAATTAAAGGCAGGTGGCTATTAAGGTTCGGTCTAACGTTTCCACTCTTTTCATGTTCTTATTTTGGGCGACGGCGAGAATTGAAGTAGATCTCTTAGATCTAAAAGCCGAAAGCACTAGTCCCTGAATCTCATATCACTTTTCAAGAATTTCAAGGTAAGAGATTCTCTTTAGATTCTCGTTAGGTTCAATATCGAAATCACAATCTTAATCATATGTTATGATTAATAAGGCCTTTGATGGAATCAAATGTCGATCAAGCAAAGGAGGGACTAGATCCGAAAACCCAATCCCTAAGTTTAAGAAAGCAGCGGTGTCTGCTTTGTTCAAGATTGGCCACAGGTTGTGGGTGACTTGAAAACATCTTAGGCGAATAGCGGTTGTATCGACTTCGATAGTGTTGACATAGAGATTAGTCGTCTTAACTTGTAACGTGTGTGTAGATCTTAACACATAAGTTTTGTTGTATTAAATGTATGCTATGGGCTAAAAGCGAAAAGAGAGGTCAGATGAATAGTCGTATTACCCAGAAAGGGTAGGCAAGGGATGTCAGGTACGTAATCATAGAAACTTCTCTATGTGTATCGATGTATGTGAAAGTCTGAGATCTGTTTAGATGGCTTAATGTTTTGATTTTTACATGTATGTATGCATGTGATGGGATTGATTGATTTACGGAAGGGGAGCAGGTCGCGAGGCGATCGGTGGCTTTGCCACGTAAGTCACATAGTGATCTATCTTTATGACAGGTAGCATAGCTGTCGAATACTATAATGTATTACTGAGGTCGCATAGTGATTGGTGGCTTTACCACGTAGGTCACATAGTGATCGATATGGTGTGTAGCGGATGGAGGGTTGATTGTAGAAATCCCCACAGTGTGATGGTTGGTACAGGGGTGTGTAGAGGATGGACTTTTAGGTTTGGGATGGGCCATGTTGCATGAAACATTCTGTTGCCATTGTGTATGGGCCAAGGCCCATAATATGTTTGTGGGCCCAAGGCTTTTATGTGTTTTCGAGATTTGCACACTGAGTCTTGGTGACTCACCCTTTTATTTTCCCCACTTTACAGATGAGAAGTAGATCGTGGACATGGGAGCCGAGGCGGACTCGAGGGCCCGTCAATATTATTATCTACATTGACTATTTACGGATTTTCATTTGAGTTTTAATTTTTGGGAATATTTTTGTAATAAGGTTTCCATAACCTAGGTTTTCGATTTATTTTTTTTATGTTAAGTCTTTATAAACTTATGTTTTTCTCTTTCAAAGTCTTAATTATAAAATGAAATGATAAATGGGCTTTTCAAACACAATCAACACAAATGCTTAATGTTGTTTCACAAATTTCACAATTATTTGATTAAACGGCCATAATAAACTAAGATTTTCAAAACCCTACAGAGCTAAGTTTTCAAGTTTCAAACCGTGGCATACCAGATCCGGTAATGACGTATGGGCCGGGTTTGGGGTGTTACAAAACACTTACTGATTGAAGCTTGAAGTTGCCGAAACCATGAAAGCTTCAAGCCCTCTTTTCTTTCTCAAATTTTCAGTGGAAAATACATGTTAAAGATGAGCATTTTAGTTTTATTTGTTTATTATAACATTTATAATTGATTTCCAACTATACCCTTAATGAAATAAACATTAAAGCTTATTATGGATGGTTATAAATGTCCATCAACCTTTCTTTATCATTAAATATGGTCTAATTGCACCATAATACCTCCTTATTTAAAAGACAACAACACTTAGGTGCTTATAAATCAGTACATAACTTTTACTATTTACGTAATTAAGTCCTTTCTTTTAATCCGACACTAAAACGATCAATCATCACACAAAATTTTCGCACAGACTATGTCACATATCATTCACACAGAAAATATCATTATAATATTTTTACGACCTCGGATTTGTGGTCTCAAACCACTGTTTCGACTAGGGTCTAACCCGTGTCATTCATTCATCGATCTTGAAAGGGCTTAGGCCCAAATCAGATTTAGCGTGAGCTGCGTTCTTTTTTTTTGTGGGATTACACACTGAGTTTACATAAACTCACCCTTTTGTTTAATGTGCACAGGTAATCACCATACTTGACGGTTCGGTTCGGCAGAGGACTCGGCGGTGGCCACACGTATTTAAACTACTTTATTCTTGTTTATGGTTTTATTGATTATGGGTATTTTTATGTAGTTGGACTGTTTTGCTTTAACTTTGGTAATTTTAATTGCTTTTGCGGACCTACAACTTCAAACTTAACAAAATACGAATTTTCCTAATAACCCAGGGTTTTCCATACAATGAACTATTTTACTTAAAACAAATGATTTCTAAAGCTTCTGTAATGAATTATGTTTTCAAACAATCGACTAGATGAGTAAGCGATTTCTGAAACCAATAATAGTAATAAATGAACACAGTTTTATCGTAATAAATTAGTTTTCAAAATTCCATTCCATGTGACATTGCCAGATTCGGCCATAACATTTAGGCTGGGTTTAGGGTGTTACAGCCATCGTAGATATCAAGTCCCTTGCTTGATGGGAGTCATGTTGACCAACACTCCTCCACCAGCAGCTTCTACCATATTCATTTCTATGGGCTTTAAGTCCTCATAAAAGTATTTTAGTAGAGACTGTTCCATTATACCATGTTGTGGACAGCTTGCACACAACTTCTTAAATCGCTCCCAATAGTCGTAAAGAGACTCTAGTTCTTTTTGTCTTATCCCAACGATCTCTCTTCTTAATTCAACTGCACGTGATGTTGGAAAAAGCTTGTTGAGAAACAATTGATAAAGGTCAACCCAAGTTGTAATAGATCTAGGGGGTAGATAAAATAACCATTCCCTAGTAGAATCTACTAGGGAAAAATGGAAAGCACGTAATTTGATTTGATCCTCAGTTACGCCCTGAGGTTTCATGCTAAGACAAATCATATGAAACTATTTCAGATGTTTGTGTGGATTTTCATTTTATAATCGGTGGAAAGTTGGCAGTAACTGGATTAATCTTGAATTCAATTCAATATTAGTATCCATAGCAGGATATGCAATGCATTATGGCGGTTGTTCTGCAGGAGCTTCAGCCAATTACCAAATCGTTTGAGCTATAGGTTGATGTGCTAGATTTAGGTTTTCATTAACCCTAGCGTTAAGCACTTCTTCTACTGGTCGAATCCTATTCTTTCGTTCTCTAGTGTTTGAGTAGTGTAACAGCCCGATTTAGGGCTAGTCGTAATAGTGGTGCGAGACCACAAATCCGAGTAGAAATATGTGTTTTATGATTTTTATGAGGCTTATGATGTGTTTGCATGATTATGAAAATTTCTTAAGGAAATTTTATTTATTAGTGATCAATTTGTCCATTAGGACTAAATTGCAAAGATTAGAAATTATGAGATTTTAGAAGATTTAAGAATGAAATAGCATCATAAAAATTATTAGAAGTTCTTATTTAGCAATTAGACCATTAAATGTCAAAATGGACAAAAATGGACATGGGAAGGAAAAATCTCAAGAAAGGGACTTAAGGAAATTTTAGTCATTTGGTTAATAAAATATTAAAAAGGGAAAAATGAAGCAAAAATTTGGTCATCTTCTTCAAGCTAGGGCCGAAAATTTCAAGTTCTCCATAGTTAGGGTTCCTTCAACTTCCAAGCTTGATAGTAAGTGCACCCTAGCCTCGTTTTTAATGTTCTTCACATTTTTGAGATACTCGTAACTTTATTTAGATATTTCTAGCTATATTTTGAGCTACGGTTCATATTCAAAAAATTTCCCATGTATGACATGCATGTATTTTGATGTTTTATGGAAGAATATGAAAGTTTGATGTATGATAAACATCTTTTTCTAAGTGATTTTCATGAAAAATGCATAAAATGACAAAATTGTAAAAGTTATAAAGATGGTCATACATGAGTGAAATAGTGGATATTGAAGGTTGTTGTAGTTAAGAAAATAATTCAGCTAGGCTTGAAATACAAGAAAGTTGCATAAAAATAATTTTTCGAGCATAGGGGCAAATTAGTAATATTTCCAAAGTGTGATTCATGAGTAAATTTAGTCAATGTGAATATTAAACAAGTGAAATTGTTATTATAGATCAAGAAACATGAAGCCCAGACTGAAATCAAGGCAAGAACAAAGTGTTGGACTAAATCGAACATCTACATACATTTTGAGTACTGAGGCAAGTTTGTGTGAAATTAAGGCTACATATGTTATCGTATTTAAATTTATTTTTATTATGAGAAATGCATATTATTGTTTCCATGAAACTGATTAATGATACCTCGATGAGAAAGTGAAGAAAATATGACAAGTTGAAGTCCCGGTTGAAGATTTAGAATAACGAGGATACCTATGTCATGACATGTAATAAGGATGGTCCCGTATAAGACCATGCCTGGGAGATGGCATCGGCACCGAATGTAAGTCCCGTATAAGACCATGCCTGGGACATGGCATCGGCACCGAATGTATGTCCCGTATAAGACCATGTCTAGGACATGGCATCGGCACCAAATGTAGATCCCGTATAAGACCATGTTTGGGACATGGCATCGGCATCGAATAAGGAAGGTCTTGTGTAAGACCATGTCTAGGACATGGCTTCGGCACCAAAGGAAGATCTCGTGTAAGACCATATTTGCGATATGGCATCGACATCTATGTATGATCTCGTGTAAGACCATGTCTGGGACATGGCATTGCCATCGAGCTAAGAGATCCCGAGTAAGACCATATCTATGATATGGCATCGGCATCAAGAGGTGATTCTATGTAAGGCCATATCTGGGATATGGCATTGGCATCGTGATACGTGTATGATGAGATTGAGTATCCTCTGATATTTCAAGTAGTTCAACGGGCAAAAGAGCTAAGTATGCAAAGATGCTATAGAGTTAAACTATACAAGGATGATAATGAGTTCCATTTATGTTAATGATGATGATGATTTAAGTTTATGTTCAAGTTTGCATAAGTGCTAAATTATGTGACTAAGTCATACAGGTACCATGAGCAAAATACTAGTTATGAACCTCTAATGTGATGTGTGATGGGTAAGAGTAAGTATGAGTAAGTATGCCTAAGCACTTTAGAACTTTTGTTTTTATTGTTCTATAAGATTAATGGATTTTTACCATTAATACTTATGTTGCTATATTAATTTATGTAAACTTACAAAGCTATATGCTTACCCCTCTCTTTTCCTTTTTTTTTTTTTTGTAGTATCGTCAAGCTAGCTCAGGAATCGTAGAACGTCAGAGCTCAGATCACACTATCAATCATTCTTTTGGTATAGTAAAGTTGATTTATTTTGAGTATGGCATGTATAGGAACTTGGTCATATTGTGTTATGTCATATTTGAAAGCTAAAGTGTTGGCTACTAAGGTTATATACTCATTTTGTAAACAGCCACTGTGAATTGGCCAGTATTTGTCAAGTTTCATATTTAATGATGATGAATTTTATAAAGTGAAGGTTTATGCAATTGATGGAGTTAAATGTAAAGTGTATGAATGATGATTTAGGGGATTCTTCATAGTGCATTATTGCCATGTTATGTGTTGCTTGTAGTGGTATAAGTGTGATTATATTTCAGGGTGGCAATTGGCTTGGAAAATAGCCTTATAATTGTCTACACGGGTAGACACATGGGCGTGTGTCTAGGCTGTGTGTGACACACGGTCAGCCCTATGGGTGTGTTGATAGGCCGTGTGTCCCCTATGTAAAATTATGAGAAGTTGATTCGCCACACGGGCGTGTGTCTAAGCCGTGTGCCCCTTAAGAGGTTGTTGATGTCATAAGCAGAATACTCAGGTTTTCACACACAGGTGAGGACACGGGCATGTCTAGGCCATGTGAGAGACATGGGCTAAAGACACAAGCGTGTGCCTGGCCGTGTGAAAACCCCTGTAGATTCGAAATGAAAATTAAATCCTACACGGACCAGGAACATAGGTGTGTGTGGCCACACGGCCTGCCCACACTGGCGTGTGGCCCCTGTTTAGGCAAAAAAATCTAAGTGCATAACAGTTTCTAGTTTAACTCTGAAACCTTCCGGATGTATGTTTAAGGCCTCGTAGGTCCATATAAGGATGTTATGAATATGAATGAAAAATTTTAAGTTTGAAATGTAATTTTATAGCCCGATATTGTATCTTCAAGCAAGTTAAGTCTGGTAATGCCTCGTATTCTGTCCTAGCGTCGGACATGGGTAAAGGGCGTTACATTTAGTGGTATCAAAATTACAGTTTAGTTGATTCTCGGACTAACGTAGCATATGCATGAGTCTAGCTATACATGCCATACTTATGAGTATTTATATAATGATAGTGTGACGACTCCTGACAATTTAAATTGTGTTTTCATATAGTAAATGGATCCCGATAGAGCTGTGGCTGATGATGTAGAAAGTAACGCGCTAGCTCCCGCTGAATGGACGATGCCGTATGAAAATGAGAATACACCTATGACTGTGAGTCAGAGAGGAGAACAAAAGGCTAGGGAAGCCTTTCTCTACATGATGAATGCATTGTATATGGAGTTCATTCGTATGAACCGAATGCACAACCCCCTCCACCCTCGCCTATTCCTCAACCTACCCCTATAACTCCCCAAGTGGTAGAATTGGTAAGAAGAGAAAAGCCTCCGGTTGACATAATCTAAAAACAACAGGCTGAGGAATTCTGAGCCAGTAAAGATGATGATCCTAAAAGAGCAGAATTTTGGCTTAAAAATGCCATTCGGGTATCTGATGAGTTATCTTGCACACCTGAAGAGTGCATGAAATGTGTAGTTTCTCTTCTGAAAGATTTCGCTTATCAGTGGTGGCATACCCTTGTGTCGGTTGTACCAAAGGAAAGGATCACATGGGAGTTTTTTCAAGAAGAATTCTGGAAGAAATACATAAGCCAGAGATTTATTGATCAGAAAATAAATGAATTTCTTGAATTGAAATAAGGTAAGATGACAGTAACTGAGTATGAGCGTGAATTTGTAAGGCTTAGCAAAGATGCTCGAGAGTTTGTATCCACTGAAGCTATTATGTGTAAACGATTTGAGGACGAATTAAACGAAGATATCAGATTGTTTGTTGGTGTCCTTGAGTTGAAGGAATTTGTTCTGCTTGTGGATTAGGCTTGTAAAGTTGAGGAATTGGTGAAAGAGAAAAGAAAAGCTGAGACGGAGTCTCGTGACTCAAGAAATAGACAATTGAACAAGTCATTTTAGTCCTCACCCAAGAAATTAAGAGACTTCCTTACCCGGTCAGCTACTTCAGTAAGTTTCCAAACAGAAGTAAGAGTAAATAGTAATCGGGAATAAGGCTCAAAGAGGTTGGATTTTTGGGGCACATTGTCTCAAGAGATGGAATCCGAGTCGACCCAAGTAAGATTTTAGCTATTGTTGATTGGAAACCGTCGAGGAATGTATCCGAGGTTAGAACTTTTCTGGGCCTAGCTGACTATTACAAATGGTTTGTCAAGGGATTCTCCATGATAGCTACACCTATGAAGAGATTGGTACAAAAAGACGTAAAGTTTGAATGGACAGTAAAGTGCCAACAGAGTTTCGAGAAACTAAAAGCATTATTGACTGAGGCCTAGTTTTAGTGCAACCTGTGCCAGGAAAAGAATTTGTGATCTATAGCGATGCATCCTTGAATTGATTAGGCTGTGTGCTTATACAAGAGGGCAAGGTGATAGCATATGCTTCTAGACAGTTAAAGCCATACGAGAAGAATTACTCGACACATGATTTAGAGTTGGCTGCCATTGTGTTTTCATTGAAGATATGGAGACACCATCTGTATGGTGAAAGATGTTGGATATTTACGAATCATAAAAGCCTGAAGTACTTGATGACTCAAAAGGAATTGAACTTAAGGCATCGAAGATGGTTAGAGCTGATAAATGATTATGAGCTAGTCATTGACTACCACCCGGGAAAGGCGAATGTAGTCGCCGATGCTTTGAGTAGAAAATCCCTATTTTCTTTGAGGGCTATGAACACACGAGTGAATTTGACAGATGATGGTTCCATTCTAGCTGAGTTGAAGGCTAGACTGATGTTCCTTCAAGAGATTTATGAGGCTCAGAAAGATGGCAGTGACTTGCAAGCCAAAAGAGTTTAGTGCGAGTTGGGTGTTGAGTCTGACTTTCGAATAAATTTTTAATGGACGTTTGATGTTCAGAGACAGATTCTGTGTACTGAGGAATGATGAGCTTATTCAAAAGATATTACTCGAGGCATATAGCGGATGTCTATCTGTACATTCGGGTAGCACAAAAATGTATAACGATTTGAAGAAATGGTATTGGTGGCTGAATATGAAGAAAGATATTTCTGAGTTTGTATCAAGAGTCTTGATTTGTCAACAAGTGAAAGCTGAACACCAAGTACTTTCAGGTTTGCTTCAACATATTATGGTTCCCGAGTGGAAATGGGACCGTGTTACTATAGACTTTGTAACGGGTTTGCTATTGGCATCGAGCAAGAAAGATGCCTTATGGGTTGTGGTAGATAGACTTACGAAGTCGGCCCATTTTATACCTGTACGTGTAGATTA
The DNA here is from genome assembly GCA_025506655.1 of Gossypium rotundifolium. Lineage (NCBI taxonomy): Eukaryota > Viridiplantae > Streptophyta > Magnoliopsida > Malvales > Malvaceae > Gossypium > Gossypium rotundifolium. Next base: position 124,458,690 of record CP106723.1, read on the forward strand.
TTCATTAGATAATTTGGCAGACTTGTATGTTTCAGAGATTGTAAGACTACATGGAGTGCCTTTATCGATTATATCATATAGAGATCCGAGATTCATATCCCGATTTTGGAAAAAGTTGCAAGATGCTTTGGGCACAAAGTTGAATTTTAGTACGGCTTTTCACCCTCAAACCGATGGATAGTCGGAGAGATTAATATAGATACTTGACGATATGCTTTGGTGTTGTTTCTTTAGTTTCAGGGCAACTGGGAAAAGTACCTACCGTTGGTAGAGTTTGCCTATAATACTAGTTTTCAGTCGAGTTTGAAAATGGCACCTTATGAGGCTTGGTATGGGCGTAAGTGTCGAACGCCTTTATATTGGACTGAACTCAAGGAAAATCAGATTCATGGGCTCGACCTGGCTAGAGAAATTGAAGAGAAAGTAAGGGTGATTCGAGATTGTTTAAAAGCTGCTTCTGATAGACAAAAAATCCTACTCGGATTTGAAACGAAAAGAGATCGAGTTTCAAGTCAGTGATAAAGTATTCTTGAAAGTTTCACCATGGAAGAAAGTTCTCAAATTTGGCTGGAAAGGCAAATTGAGTCTGTGTTTTATCGGACCATATGAGATCACCGAGAGCATAGGGCTGGTAGCCTATCGATAGGCTTTGCCGTCTGAATTGGAAAAGATTCATGATGTGTTCCACGTGTCTATGTTACGCCATTACCGATCAGACCCTTCGCATGTGATTACACCGATAGAAGTTGAAATTCAACTTGACATGACTTATGGCGAAGAACTGGTAAAGATTTTGGCACGAGAAGTCAAACAGTTAAGAAATAAAAGTATAGCCTTCGTGAAAGTATTGTGGAAAAGACATGGGGTAGAAGAGGCTACATGGGAGCCCGAGGAGGCTATGAGGAATCGGTACCCAAACCTTTTTGCTGGTAAGATTTTCGTGGACGAAAATCCCTAAGGGGGGAGAATTGTAACAGCCCGATTTAGGACATAGTTGGAATAGTGGAGAGAGACCACAAATCCAAAGTAGAAATATGTGTTTTATGATTTTTATGAGGCTTATGATGTGTTTGCATGATTGTGTGAAAACCTCATGAGGAAATTTTATTTATTAGTGATCAATTTGTCCATTAAGACTAAATTGCAAAAATTAGAAAATATGATATTTTAGAAGATTTAAGTATAAAATAGCATCATAAAAATTATTCGAAGTCCTTATTTAGAAATTAGACCATTAAATGTCAAGATGGACAAAAATGGACATGGGAAGGAAAAATCTCAAGAAAGGTACTTAAGGGCATTTTAGTCATTTGGTTAATAAAAGATTAAAAAGGGAAAAATGAAGCAAAAATTTGCTCATCTTCTTCAAGCTAGGGCCGAAAATTTCAAGTTATCCATAGCTAGGGTTTCTTCAACTTTCAAGCTTGATAGTAAGTGCACCCTAGCCTCGTTTTTAATGTTCTTTTTAATTTTTAGATCCTTGTAACTTTATTTAGCTATTTCTAGCTATATTTTGAGCTAGGTTCATGTTCAAAAAATTTCCCATGTATGACATATAACAGTTTGGTTTATACCCTAGTCAGAACAGTGGTTTCGGGACCACAAATTTGAGTCTGTATAATATTTTAATATTATTTTTTGTGCCGTTGATATGTGACTAAGCATGTGCTTAAATTTCGTAAGCTAATTAGTTCGTTTGAGTGTTTAATTTGAGCAAAGGATTAAATTACATTGAATGTGAAAGTTGATTGTTAGTTATCTATTTGATGTGGCTTTTTAAAGGAATGGCCTTAAGTGACAAAATAGCCATTATTTTAGTAAGTGGGTGGCAAAAGTCATAAATGACCTTGTACCTATGTATAATATATGTATTATTATGAAAGGTTATAATGGTAACTTAGTTTATATCATAAAAATTAGTAATCAAAAGCTTAAAATAAGCTTAAATTTCATGTTCTTCAACCGAATGCATGAAAGAAAGAAGTAAGAATGGCTTTTTACATTCGACTAGTTTGAGATACAAATTCAAGGTATGTTTTTAATCGGTTTTTGATAATTTCTATGTTTTTATAATCGTTGCTTTGAGAGCTACAAAACCCATGCCTTAATTTTGTGTTTTGAGTATATAAAATATGCCATTGATGATTTTACAAGCTTTGTGATGTTTGAGAATGATATATGAAAGATTTGAGCTAGATGAACATGTTATGTTCTTAAGTTTTTGATGAATTTAGCTAAATAGGGCTAAATTGAGAAAATGGTAAATGGAAGGACTAAATTGCAAATTTGATGAAATATTTGGGCTTATATAGTCCCTAGAGAGGTTCGGCCAAGCATGTGTGAGTGTGAATTTTGTGATGTGAAAAAAGGACTAAATTGTTAAAGTGTGCAAATACGAGGGTTAATTTGCAAATAGCCCTAAATGTGTGTCTATGGATTGAATTGAATGAAATAGTGAATTAAAAGGGTTAATTCTGAATATGTTTAGATCAAGAACCGAGGAAAACGAACTTAGATCGTGGGAAAGTGAAAGTTAACGAGTAGCCGTTTCCCATTCCGATAGATCGAATCCGAGGTAAGTCAGTATACAAATAAATGTATACGTATGTAATTGAAGTTGTTCATGTGATTAATGAATGTTTTTGTTATGAGGAGTTATGCACTTGAATTCCGAGATAAGTTCGATATTATGATTAAGTTCAAGAAACCTCAGATGCAAATATGAATAGATAGAATTGACTAAGTCACAACATAGACATCTGTTCTGTTGATAACATGTAAGACCACATCTGGGACGTTGGCGTTGATTTGAGATTCGTGTAAGACCGTGTCTGGGACAGTGGCATCGATATCTGAATACGATATAAGACCACGTCTGGGACGTTGGCACCAATATGATCTTTACGTTTAAGACCACGTCTGGGACGTTGGCATCGTTATGAACCTTACGTGTAAGACCATGTCTGGGACAGTGGCATCGATATCTGAATACGAGTAAGACCCTATCTGGGATAGTGGCATCGATATCTAAATATGAGTAAGACCCTTTCTGGGACAGTGGCATCGATATCTAAATACGAGTAAGACCTTATTTGGGATAGTGGCATCGATATCTGAATACGAGTAAGACCCTATCTGGGACAGTGGCATCGATATCTGAATACGAGTAAGACCCTGTCAGGGACAGTGGCATCGATATCTGAATACGAGTAAGACCCTATCTGGGACAGTGGCATCGACATCCGATAAGACCACGTTTGGGGCATTGACATTGTACAATTATTCTGAGTTTTCGGGTATCATATTAGATTCTGAACTGCTCAATGAGCAAATTCAAGCTATGAACAATTATGTGAATGCATATTTATTTCAGATATGTTAGGTATGTACAATAAAGGTGTATAAAAGGCAAGAACCTATATGACTTTGAATTAAAGAAAAGTATGATTGAATATCAGCACTAGAATAAGATGCAAGAGTGTTTAAGAAGGAGTTGTATATATAAACATATGATTCTAGTATGGATGAATGTGGCAATTGGGTCCAAGTATATGAACCAAAACAATATGTGATAGTTGCTAAGTAAATTTTATGTATCAATGTACTTTATGCATATATGCCTTTATGCTAGGTTTATTTGTATTATGACTTACTAAGCTTTTGGAAAGCTTACTCATGCGTGTTTTCTCTATTTTATAGGTCGTCAAAGCTCTTGAAGGCTCTGGACCATCACGGATCGTCATCACACTACTAAAATCATTTTGGTACCCTTTTAAAATGTATATAGCTAATTATGGCATGTATAAATTTGGATAAGTGTATGTGATTATAAGATGATTCTAGCCATATGTCTTGGTTAGTCTTGAGTTAATAAAATGCTTGAATGAATGAGTTATATGAAGCATATGTTTTGGTATGCTTTGATGCATATGAAATGGTTAAGTTTTGGTTAAGCAAATGGATGATATATGCTTGAAATGATGTAGGATTTAGTTTGTAAGTTAGTATGAATGGAATTGGTATTGAATGTATATATGAAGTGAGCAATCTGGTAAGTTTTGGTTGCCATATATGCATATTATGATTTGGTATGTACTGCTTGTAGGTGAGACCCAAAATGGGTGGCATGTTGGTCTTGCAAGTGACTTATTGTGTCACACGGCCATGGCACAAGGGTGTGCCTAGTAACCGTGAGGTAAAAGTCAGTAGCTAGCATTAAGAGTACACGGTCATGGCACGGGCGTGCCTACAGGTCGTGTGAGAAATGGCAGTATATGACCTTAAAGGACACGGCCTTAACACACGGGCGTGCTTGGTAGCTGTGTTGGTTTTGGCAGTATATAGCCACGGGGAAGACACACGGGTGTGTCGAGTAGCCATGGGAGAAGCACGGCCTACTCCCACAGGCGTGTATCCTGTAACACCCCAAACCCAACCCATACGTCATGACTGGATCTGGTATGCTACGGGTTGACTGTTGAAAACTTTGCTTTAAAGGGGTTTTAAAAATCTCAGTTTATTTTAACCGACTAATCATTAATTGTGACATTTTTAAAGGAACCTTAACATTCATGTTGAATGTGCTTGAAAAGCCCATTTTCATTGCACTTATAATTAAGACTTTGAAAACATAAGCTTATAAATTGTAACATAAAAAAAATATAGATCGATAACCTAAGTTATGGAGGCCTTATTACAAAAATAATCCCAAAATTGAAACATAAAGAAAAATCGAAAATAGCCTATGAAGATAAAAGACTTGATAGCCCCTCGAGTCCGCCTCAGCTCCCATGTCCATGATCTACTCCTTAACTAAAAAGTTGGGAAAAACAAAAGGTGAGTCACCAAGACTCAGTGTGCAGATCCTGAAAACACATAAAAGCCTTGAGGCCCACAAACACATTATGATCCTTGGCCCATACACAATGGCAACAGATTATTTTCATGCAACATGGCCCATCCCAAACCTAAAAGTCCATCCTCTACACACCCCCGTACCAACCATCACACCGTGGGGATTTCTACAATCAACCTCCACCCGCTACACACCATATCGACAGTTGTGCTGCCTATCATAAAGACCGATCACTATGTAACCTATGTGGCAAAGCCACCGATTGCCATGCGACCTTAATAATACGTTATAGTATTTCGATAGCTGTACTGCCTGTCATAAAGACCGATCACTATGTGGCCTATGTGGCAAAGCCACCGATCGCTATGCGACCTTCCCCTTCATCATATCAATCCCATCCCATGCATGCATACATACAAGAATCAAATCATTATACTATCTAAAAAGATCACATGCTTTCACATACTTCGATACACATAGAGAAGTTTCTATGATCACATACCTGGCATCCCTTGCCTACCCTTTTTCGGTAACACGATTATTCATCTGACCTATTTAAGCTTTTATCCCATAACATATACATAGTACAATTTAACTAGTGTGATAGAGATCTACACACCGATTCGAACAAGACGATCTTTATCTGTCGACACTATCGATGAGCGCTATTATCGCTAATAGTCTAAGGTTTTGTTGTGAAGCCGGTCCACAACCCGGGGGCCAATCCCAAACTGCTGACACCGCTCACTTCTTAAACTTAGGGATTGGTTTAACAGATCGAATCCCCTCCTTCGCCTGATCGATATTTGATTCCATCAAAAGACCTTATCAGTTGCTACCATCATAACATATGGTTAAGATCACAATTACGATAGCGAATCTAATGGAAATCTAAAGAGAACCCCTTACCTTGAAATCCCAAAAAGAGAGATATGAGGTTCAGAGACTAATGGTTCTGGCTTTTAGATTTACGCGATCTACTTCACTTCTCGAATGTCGCCCAACATGTAGACACAAGAAATCAACAATCCATTAGCCTTTCGGCTTTGTCTTTTAAAAATTAAAAGAGATAGAAAAAAGAAAAAAATAAGTCAGAAGAAATAGGCACCTACCTTTACAGAGAATTCGGCAACCCCTTGAAGATTTCGGATTAATAGAGAAATCGACACAAGAGGAAACAGAATGAAGAAAAAAGTGAAATAAGAGGTTTCGGCTTCTGAAGAAATCAAAAAAAAAAGATTGCAGAGATTGACTAGGGTTTCGGCTTGTAGAAGAGAACAGAGAAAGAGAGAAAAGATTAAGAGAATAGGGTTCAAATGCCGGAATTGAAGAGATATCCCCCCTAATTAAAGAGAATTTCGGCACCTACCTCTCAAAAGTCGAAAATGCCCCTTCCTCGAACTAAAAACTAATCAATTAATGAGGGAAATTTCAGCACCCCTTTGGCATATTGAAACCGATTTCTTCCCCTCTCCAAGAGATGGAAATTCAGCCACCACTGGCTGTTCAGTAGATAACTCCCATTCTTTGTCCCTTATATTTATCCATTCACACCTCCAAAAGAGGCCTAAATAATACCACCTATTCCTTCCATTATCAGCACATTATCCACATTATCCAAGTCATTTAATCCCTCCTAATTTTAAGCCTTATTGCTATCACACTTGTTCCTCTTTTAAGTGCCGAAAATGGCCCAAATACGTGGGCTCCAAGCAGCCATAACTTGGGCCTCTTCACCTGCTAATGACGCCACCTTATAGTTCCTTTGCAGCGCCCCTTGCTACTAGGCCACAAGCCCATTTTGTAATTTAAACCACAGATACCATCTTTTAAACCCTATAGTGTCCAAACAGAAAATTTAACTAAGGCCTCGGCCCTATCCTGAGCCCAATCTGGACCCCTAACACTCTAATTAACACATTACACATAACCACACATTAAACGCATAGGCCCATTAATTCAGGATGTTACATATCCCCTGTATTTAAAAAAATTTTCATTCTTCCATGAAATTTTATATGTGTTTCGAATTAGTCCCGACCCGGTTAATAAGCATGTCTAAGGTTTCGATGACCTACTTAAGGGACACTATGATTGATATTGATGAATGACTATATGATAATTTCGTAAATGTTTTTGATCTGTCAGGTAACGCTTCTACCCCTAATCTGGCGATAGACTTAGGATAGGGGTGTTACATTTGGTTGGTATCAGAGCTACGATTTAGTCGATTCTCAGACTAACGTAGTGTGTCAGAGTCTAGCAATATATGCCATAATATTTAAAATGTGATAGTGTGATGAATCCTGACGTATAAATGTGATTTTTGTATAGCAATGGATCTCGAAAGAGCCGTAGCCGACGACATAGAAAGTAATGTGCCTGCTCCCGCGCAAGGGACAGAGCTTTCTGATTCAAGACTGGCTACGAGCGGTTAGAAGAGAGAAGCTAAGCAAGCTTTCTTCTAGATGATGAGTGAGTGGTTCACTCAATTCATGAAAAATAACTCGACTATTTCGTAAACCCGCCCGGTTAATCCCCTCGGACTACAGTTGTGCCACGATTATGTATCCGAATCTATTAAATAAGCCACGGTTGACAAGATTCGTAAGTATAAAATGAAGAATTACGAGCTACTAATCTTGATAATCTTGAAAAAGTGAGTTCGGTTAAAAACACGATCCAGGTATTTGATGGAATGTCTCTGACTCCGAAAGAAAGTATTAAGTGTGTGGTATCATTGCTCCGAGATGTAGCTTATCAATGGTGGAAAACCTTAATTTTCGTTGTTCCGAGAGAACGAGTCACATGAGATTTCTTTCAGACTGAGTTTAGGAAGAAACATATCAGTGAGAGATTCGTTGGTCAGAAACGAAAAGAATTTCTGGAGCTTAAACAGGGACGAATGACTGTAACTGAATATGAACGAGAGTTCATGCGACTAAGTTAATATGCCCAAAAGTGTATATCTTCTGAAGCTATAATGTGCAAAAGATTCGAAGATGGTCTTAATGAAGATTTTTGTTTCCTAGTCGAGATATTAGAAATAAAAGAGTTCGTTCTACTCGTTGATCGAGCATGCAAAGCTGAAGTACTGGTGAAAGATAAAAGAAAAAGATGAAACTGAAGCCTGAGATATGAGAAAAAGATTTCAGAACAAATCATTTCAATCTACTCCGAAGAGATTTAGAGATGATCAAAGTCGTTCCAAGGATAAAGCGAGACATTTGAACAGGACCCGAGATAGATTGCAAATGAGTTCCAAAATCCCAGCATCTTCTGTGGCCAGTGTTGGTAATGTTCAATCTGAGAGACCTGAATGTAAACATTACGAAAAGAGGCATCCGAAAAGTTGCAGATTAAATGATAAAGCTTGCTTCAGATGAGTTCGATTTATACCCTAGTCAAAATAGTGGTTTCAGGACCACAAATCTGAGTTTATATAATATTTTAATATTATTTTCTGTGCCATTGATATGTGACTAAGCATCTGTTTAAATTCTGTAAGCTAATTAGTCTGTTTGAGTGTTTAATTTGAGCAAAGGATTAAATTGCATTGAATGTAAAAGTTGATTGTTATTTGTTAAGGTATCTATTTGATGTGGCTTTTTAAAGTAATGGCCTTAAGTGACAAAATAGCCATTATTTTAGTAAGTGGGTGGCAAAAGTCATAAATGAACTTGTACCTATGTATAATATATGTATTATTATGAAAGGTTATAATGTTAACTTAGTTTATATCATAAAAATTAGTAATCAAAAACTTAATATAAGCTTAAACCTCATGTTCTTCCATCGAATGCATGAAAGAAAGAAGTAAGAATGGCTTTTTACATTCAGCTAGTTTGAGATACAAATTCAAGGTATGTTTTTAATCGGTTTTTGATAATTTCTATGTTTTTGTAATCGTTGCTTTGAGAGCTACAAAACCCATGCCTTAATTTTGTGTTTTGATGATGTATGTGAAATATGCCATTGATGATTTTACAAGCTTTGTGATGTTTGAGAATGATATATGAAAGATTTGAGCTAGATGAACATGTTATGTTCTTGAATTTTTGATGAATTTAGCTAAATAGGGCTAAATTGAGAAAATGGTAAATGGAAGGACTAAATTGCAAATTTGATGAAATATTTGGGCTTATATAGTCCCTAGAGAGGTTCGGCCAAGCATGTGTGTGTGTGAATTTTGTAAAATTGATGTTTTGTAAAAAATGGACTAAATTGTTAAAGTGTGCAAATATGAGGGTTAATTTGAAAATAGTGTCTCTATGGATTGAATTGAATGACATAGTGAATAAAAAGGGTTAATTCTGAATATGTTTAGATCAAGAATCGAGGAAAACGGACTTAGGTCGCGGGAAAGCGAAAGTTAACGAGTAGCCGTTTCCCATTCCGATAGATCGAATACGAGGTAAGTCAATATACAAATAAATGTATACGTATGTAATTGAAGTTGTTCATGTGATTAATGAATGTTTTTGTTATGAGGAGTTATGCACTTGAATTCCAAGATAAGTTTGATATTGTGATTAAGTTCAAGAAACCTCGTATGCAAATATGAATAGATATAATTGACTAAGTCACGACATAGACATCTGTTCTATTGATAACATGTAAGACCATGTCTGGGACGTTGGCGTTGATTTGAGATTCGTGCAAGACCCTGTCTGGGACAGTGGCATCGATATCCGATTTGTATAAGACCACGTCTGGGATGTTGGCACCAATATGAGCTTTACGTTTAAGACCACGTCTAGGACGTTGGCATCGTTATGAACCTTACGTGTAAGACCATGTGTGGGACAGTGGCATCGATATCTGAATATGAGTAAGACCCTGTCTAGGACAGTGGCATTGATATCTGAATATGAGTAAGACCCTGTCTGGGAAAGTGGCATCGATATCTAAATACGAGTAAGACGCCATGCGGGATAGTGGCATCGATATCGAATCGAGTAAGACCACATGCGGGACAAAGCATCGATATTTGAATACGAGTAACACCCTTTCGGGACAATGGCATCGATATCGAATATGAGTAAGACCACATGCGGGACGGTGGCATCGATATCTCGAATACGAGTAAGACCACATCGTGACAAGGGCATCGATATCCGATTACGAGTAAGACCACATGCGGGACGATGGCATCGACATCCGATAAGACCACGTCTAGGACGTTGACATTGTACAATTATTCTGAGTTTTCAGGTATCATATTAGATTCTGAACTGTTCAATGAGCAAATCCAAGCTACGAACAATTACGTGAATGTTTTTTTTATTTCAGATATGTTAGGTATGTATAATAAAGGTGTATAAAAGGTAAGTACCTATATGACTTTGAATTAAAGAAAGTATGATTGAATATGAGCACTAGAATAAGATGCAAGAGTGTTTACGAAGGAGTTGTATATATAAACATATGATTCTGGTATGGATGAATGTGGCAATTGGGTCCAAGTATATGAACCAAAACAATATGTGATAGTTGCTAAATAAATGTTATGTGCCAATGTACTTTATGCATATATGCCTTTATGCTAGGTTTATTTGTATTATGACTTACTAAGCTTTTGGAAAGCTTACTCTGTGTGTGTTTTCTCTATTTTATAGGTCGTCAAAGCTACTAAAGGCTCGAGACCATCACGGATCGTCATCACACTACTAAAATCATTTTGGTACCCTTTTTAAAATGTATATAGCTAATTATGGCATGTATAGGCTAGATAAGTGTATGTGATTATAAGATGATTCTAGCCATATGTTTTGGTTAGTCTTGAGTTGATAAAATGCTTGAATGAATGAGTTATATGAAGCATATATTTTGGTATGCTTTGATGCATATGAAATGGTTAAGTTTTGGTTAAGCAAATAAATGATATATGCTTGAAATGATGTAGGATTTAGTTTGTAAGTTAGTTTGAATGGAATTGGTATTGAATGTATAGATGAAGTGAGCAATTTGGTATGTTTTGATTGCCATATATGCATATTATGATTTGGTATGTATTGCTTGTAGGTGAGACCCAAAATGGGTGGCATGTTGGTCTTGCAAGTGACCTATTGTGTCACACGGCCATGGCACACGGGCGTGCCTAGTAACCGTGGGGTAAAAGTCAGTAGCTAGCATTAAGAGTACACAATCATGGCACGGGCGTGCCTACAGGTCGTGTGAGAAATGGCAGTATATGACCTTAAAGGACACGGCCTTAGCACACGGGCGTGCTTGCTAGCCGTGTTGGTTTTGGCAGTATATAGCCACGGGGAAGACACACGGGTGTGTCGAGTAGCCGTGGGAGAAGCACGGCCTACTCCTACGGACGTGTAGCCTCTGTATTTAGAAAAATTTTCATTCTTCCATGAAACTTTGTATGTGTTTCGAATTAGTCCCGACCCGATTAATAAGCATGTCTAAGGTCTCGATGACCTACTTAAGGGACACTATGATTGATATTGATGAATGACTATATGATAATTTCGTAAAAGTTTTCGATCTGTCAGGTAACACTTCTAACCCTAATTCAATGACGGACTCGAGATAGGGGTGTTACATGACATGCATGTATTTTGATGTTTTATGGAATAATATGAAACTTTGATGTATGATAAACATCTTTTTCTAAGTGATTTTCATGAAAAATGCATAAAATAACCAAATTGTAAAAGTTATAAAGATGGTCATACATGAGTGAAATAGTGGAGATTGAAGGTTGTTGTAGTTAAGAAAATAATTCAGCTAGGCTTGAAATACAAGAAAGTTGCATAAAAGTCATTTTATGAGGCTAAGGGCAAAAGTGTAATTATGTAAAAATTTAGGGGCAAAATAGTAATTTTTCCAAAGTGTGATTCATGAGTCAATTTAGTCAATGAGAGTAATAAACAAGTGAAATTGTTATTATAGATCAAGAAACACGAAGCCCGGACCGAAACTAAGGCCAGAACAAAGTGTTGGACTAAATCGAACATCTACACACATTTTGAGTACCAAGATAAGTTTGTGTGAAATTAAGGCTACATATGTTATCGTATTTAAATTTATTTTTATTATGAGAAATGTATATTATTGTTTCCATGAAATTGATTAATGGTACCTCGATGAGAAAGTGAAGAGAGTATGACAAGTTGAAATCCCGGTTGAAGATTCAGAATAACGAGGATACCTATGTCATGACATGAGATAAGGACGGTCCCGTATAAGACCATGTCTGGAACATGGCATTGGCACCGAATGTAGGTTTCGTATAAGACCATGCCTGGGACACGGCATCGACACCGAATGTAGGTCTCGTATAAGACCATGTTTGGGGCATGGCGTCGGCACCGAATGTAGATCCCGTATAAGACCATGTCTGGGACATGGAAATGGCATAGAATAAGGAAGGTCCCGTGTAAGACCATGTATGGGACATGGCTTTGGCACCAAAGGAAGATCTCGTGTAAGACCATATCTGGGATATGGCATCAACATCTATGTACGATCTCGTGTAAGACCATGTCTGGGACATGGCATTGACATCGAGCTAAGATATCCCGAGTAAGACCATATCTGGAATATGGCATCGGCATCAAGAGGTGATCCTATGTAAGACCATATATGGGATATGGCATTGGCATCGTGATACATGTATGATGAGATTGAGTATCCTCTAATATTTCGAGTAGTTTAACGGGAAAAAGAGCTAAGTATGCAAAGATGCTATAGAGTTAAACTATACAAGGATGATAATGAGTTCCATTTATGTTAAGGATGATGATGATTTAAGTTTATGATCAAGTTAGCATAAGTGCTAAATTATGTGACTAAGTCATATAGGTACCATGAGAAAATACAAGTTATGAAACTATAATGTGATATGTGATGGGTAAGGCTAAGTATGAGTAAGTATGCCTAAGCACTTTAGAACTTTTGTTGTTATTGTTCTATGAGATGAATGGATTTTTACCATTAATACTTATGTTGCTATATTAATTAATGCAAACTTACTAAGCTATATGCTTACCCCTCTCTTTTCATTTTCTTGTAGTATCGCCAAGCTAGCTCGGGAACCGTAGAACGTCAGAGCTCGGATCACACTATCAATCATTCTTTTGGTATAGTAAAGCTGATATATTTTGAGTATGGCATGTATAGGAACTTGGTCATCTTGTGTTATGTCATATTTGAAAGCCAAAGTGTTGGCTACTAAGGTTATATACTCATTTTGTAAACGGCCATTGTGAATTGGCCAGTATTTGTCAAGTTTCATATTTTAATGATGATGAGTTTTATAAAGTGAAGGTTTACGAAATTGATGGAGTTAAATGTGAAGTGTATGAATGATGATTTAGGGGATTCTTCATAGTTCATTATTGCCATGTTATGTATTGCTTGTGGTGGTATAAGTGTGATTATGTTTCAAGGTGGCAATTGGCTTCGAAAATAGCCTTATAATTGTGCACATGGGTAGACACAGGCATGTGTCTAGGCCATGTGTGACACACGGTTAGCCCTATGGGTGTGTTGATAGGCCATGTGTCCCCTGTGTCAAATTACGAGAATTTGATTCGTCACACGGGAGTGTGTCTAAGTTGTGTGCCCCTTAAAAGGTTGTTGACGTCATAAATAGAATATCCAGGTTTTCACACACAGGTGAGGACACGGGCGTGTCTAGGTCGTGTGAGGGACACGGCTAAAGACACGGGCGTGTGTCCGACCGTGTTGAAACCCCTGTAGGTTCGAAATGAAAAATAAATCCTACACGGACTAGGAACATGGGCGTGTGTGACCACATGGCCTGCCCACACGGGCGTGATCCATTTCACACGGGTGTGTGGCCTCTGTTTATTTAAAAGTTTTCTAAGTGTATAAAAGTTTTCAGTTTAACTCCAAAACCTTCCTGATGTATGTTTAAGGCCTCGTAGGTCCATAATAAGGATGTTATGAATATGAATGAAAATTTTAAGTTTGAAATGTAATTTTATAGCCCGATAATGTATGTTCAAGCAAGTTAAGTTTGGTAATGCCTCATATTCTGTCCCAGCGTCAGAAATGAGTAAGGGGTGTTACAAGTAGGGTTTTCATTAACCCTAGACTCAACTTCGCCGCCTACTTCTATTTCTGGCGGTGGGTTACTCTATGTCCCTACCACCTCTAACTACTTTTTACGTAGCTTTGTTTCCTTGTGATTATCTCTCGCAATCTTTTCTATCTCTGAATCGAGCGCAAGAATACCTGTAGCAGACCTGGTCATAAGAAACAAAAGAAACAAGATTAGTACGTTACCAATCCCCGGCAACGGTGCCAAAATTTGATGTGTCATTAAGAGCACCAAAAATATCCTATCCCTATAAAATAATGTAAAGGATAATATAAGGGAAGTAAGGTCAAACCCTCATGGACTAGATTTGCACGAGTCCCTGTTCCTTGAGATCCCGGACAGAGTCGTGCCTAAGAAAACCTGTGTACCTAAAAAAATAAAAAAAGAATTAAAAGTTTGATTGAATTGAAATTGTATAAATTGAAATTAAAATTGTAATGATAAACAGTGTTGAAGAAAAAGAGTTTTTTTTTATGGAGAGATTCTAACCTCCGGTTGTCTCGATCCGCCTTAGGTTCAATCCTAGGCTTTTAGGTGATCCTTCTCGAACAGAACAGGCCAGTTATAGTGGAAGAGGATGCCTACGGCCACGAGCTCCACTTAGATTTTAGACTTACGATTTAGAGGAACCTGACTCTAGCCAACCGTCGCTTTTGTGGGCCGTCTTACACTTGATCATCGCTTCTAAATGGCGAATGCCACATCATTTTGTCTATTGGGCTTGACAACTACTGACGAAGTAAGCTAATGAACCGATTGTGCAACCTTCCCAAAACATACAAAGCTGTCGTTCTTTACACAAGTTGAAAAGATCACCTTTGAAGGGACATGGTGGAACGACGAAAATGTGCAAGTGTACACAATCGCAACAAGTAATAAAGTGAAAAGCAAATTTCGAGTTATTGTATCCACAGGGATTATGAAAAGAATTATTTATGAATGCTATTTAAAACACTTTGGTGAAGAAAAATATTTTGTTTGAAGAGGGTGATTAAAAACTAAGCTTTTAAACTAATTAAACTAAATAAATAAATCTCAAATGCATGATTCAAAATACAATTTTAATCAATATGACATAATTGTGTTAGATTAATTACATTTCTTAACTTAGAATTATTAAACTCATGTTTATATTGTTACGAATAAATTCACGGCAACTCTGTAATTTGCTAACTTATGAACATACTCACCTACCAAAATCCATTCATTTCTTGACTATATCCCTATTTCAATTCAACCGATTAAACAAATCTTATTAGGCAAATATGTTATTGCACATACATACTGGTTAAATTGCAATAATCTCTTAAACATATCCCTATGTCAATTCAAACAATTAACTCGATTTAATAAGCACATAAAAGACTATGTGAGGTAACAAGGTATCCTTACCTTGAAACAGTTTAATCACAATAATCTTGCAAGTTATGCAAGGCAAATGTATCGTGAGATACCATTGCTAATTCAACCCTCAGCTACCTTAGATGATTAAACATGCACTAATTAAGTATTGTGTCCATTAATTACAATTTCAATTCGTTTAAATAATTAATTCATTAGCTACCTTACAATTGTAATCCAAGAATAACTTAGTCATGATTTTACTTAATCAAGCATCTTACTGAGGCCTATAACAACATAAACACAATTTTAACAATTTTAGCAAACGAAATGCAATCAACCTAATATAACATCCTGGTTTTGGGCCTAGTCGGAACAGTGGTTGCGGGACCACAAATTCGACATCAAAAAATTTATTTTATTATTATTTTGATGTCTACAGTATGATACTAAATTTGTGTGAAATTTTCATAAAGAAATTTCCTCGTTTGAGTGCTCAATTTGACAAAAAGCACTAAATCGCATAAGGTGCAAAACTTGAGGTCTAATTGATAAAGGCACTAAATAGCAATAGAATTGAAAAGTATCAGCACTTGCATGGTAATTATACTAATAGAAAAGTGAAGAGACAAAGATGGACATGTAGTAGGTGGATTTGGTGAAGTTATTAAAAGGTTAAATTGGAAAATAAGTTAATAGGTATAATAAGACAAAATAGCAAAAGCTACCATCTTTTATTTCTCTTTCTTCTCCATCGATTCTTACCCAAGGAAATGGCCATGGAAGCTTGAAAATTTCAGCAACTTCTAACCCTCACAAGTAAGTGATTTTGATGGTCATTTTTGATGATTTTTATATTTTTAGAACCCTTGTAGCTTAATCTAGCTAATGATGGGACTATTTTGTAAAATGGTTGAAAGTATAGGGTTTTGCCATGAGAATATTCATGTTGTTTGCTGCATTTTTATGGAAGAAAATGAACCTTGGTTGTTAAATAAACAACTTTTGTTAATGATTTTCATGAAAACACCTAAAATGGACCATTTTGTAAAAGTTGTAAAATGGGTGGTAGAGGTGTGAAATAATGGAAAATGTGGATTGCTATAAGCATGAAAAAGGTTCGGCTATGCATGGGTAGTAAGGAAATTGAACACATTTCAATTAACGAGCCTAGTGGAAAAAGTGTAAATATGACAAAGTTTAGGGGTAAAAATGTAATTTTACCAAAAATGTGGAATTGGGCTAATTTGATTAGCATGATGAATAAATAAATTAAATGTGTTGTTATATATCAAGGAAGATGATATTCGGAATTAGATCGGGGGAAAAGCAAGATAATCGAGTAATTGACTTATTCTGTCGTTTCATACCAAGGTAAGTTCGTATGTTAATAAGCATTAAATTTGATATGTTTAAATGCTTAACCGATACCATATGTTATTTTGTATGTTACTATTGGATCATGAATAATATAAAAATTGCGAGATTGTATTGAAAGATCAAATTAAGAGAAATACAGGGCGGAGTATGATCGAATTTCAACATGTGATGAATTGATGGTAAAGACCATGGTTGGACCATGGCAATATGTGTGCTAGTGCAAAACCATGTCTAGGACATGGCATCGGCCACAATATGAGAGCCAGTGTAAGACCATGTTTAAGACATGGCATCGGCATTGATATGTGTGCTAGTGTAAGACCATGTCTGGGACATGGCATCGGCCACAATATGAGAGCCAGTGTAAGACCATGTTTGGGACATGGCATCGACATTGATATGTGTGCTAGTGTAAGACCATGTCTGGAACATGGCATCGACCGTAATATGAGAGCCAGTGTAAGACCATGTCTAGGACATGGCATCGGCATTGATATGTGTGCTAGTGTAAGACCATGTCTGGAACATGGCATCGGCCACAATATGAGAGCCAGTGTAAGACCATGTCTATAACAACCCGGTTTAGACCCTAGTTAGAATAGTGGTTTCGAGACCACAAATTTGAGGTCGAAAAAATATTTTAAAATTATTTTTAGTGTTTACAGTATGTGACTAAGTATGTGTGAAAATTTTATCGTTTGTGTGTTGATTTACGAAAAATGACTTAATCGCATAAAATGCAAAAGCTGAGTGCTAGTTGTTAAAGGTGCTTAATTGGCATGGCTTCTTAAATGAAAGGTCCTTATATTGATAATAGACCATTGATAGTGGGAATGGACATAAATGGTCTAATATTTTATGGTTAAATGGTTTATTAATTAAGGGTAAAATGGCAAACTATGTATTAATCAATAATAAATAAAAATATATGAAAAACAAGCCATTATCATCCTTGTTTTGCCGAAAATTGAAGAAAGAATAAGGGTTAGAAGCTTTCTCACATTCGGCCATTGTTGTTCTTAATCAAGGTATGTTTTGAGCTCGATTTTTGATGATTTTTATGTTTTTGAGATCGTTGCTTCGCGTTTAGCTAGCCCATGTCCTAATTTTTGAGTTTTTGGTGATTTTAACATTCCATTGATGAATGTTTGAGCTTTGTGATAGTTGGTAATGAATAATGAATAATTGTTGATAGATTTTAATGTTTTGTAAGTGATTTTTGACAAAAATGTCAAAAATGAGCTAAATTGTGAAAATGAGAAATTTGAGGACTAAAATGTAAAATAAATGAAATATGTGGGCTTGTATGAACATGAGGAAGATTCAACCTAAGCATGGTATAATGAAATTATGTGTATTTTGTGATTTTATGAAATAGGGACTAAAATGTCAAAATGTACAAATGTGAGGGCTATTTTGTAAAATGCTCAAAATATGTGTTTTTGGATTAAATTGAATGGTTTGGTGAATGAATGAGTTAAATTTGAATATTTATAGATCAAGAAAATAGAAATCCAGACTTAGATCAAGGTAAGAATAAAGTGCTCGATTGATCGACTTGAATCGTTGTTTCTACGTCCGAGGTAAGTTCGTGTATAATATGAATTGTTTAAATTATGTTTACATATTATGTAATGAATGGAAATGTGGTAGTTGAGTGAGCAATGTGAATTGTGAGTTTGAAGAGATGTGGCACTATGTGTGCGTAAATAGAATCGATACAATGATGATCGGCACTAAGTGTGCGAGATAAAGAAAGCATCAGCTATATTAGTTGGCACTGTGTGTGCGATATATAAAGAAAGCATCGACTATATTAGTTGGCACTCTGTGTGCAATATTGAGACATTTTTTGTTTAATGTGATGGCACTAAGTGTGGGATAATATTGTGGTTTCGGCTAATTATATGGCACTGAGGATCGAATGAGTAAGGGTTTGGAGCATTGAATAGAAAACATGGTTGTTAAATACAAGATGGTACAGGTACGTATAAAACCTATGTGGTTGATGAAGTTGTGTATGAGATATATGGATAGTTATGTGAATGAATGATGGAAAGAGTTAGATTGAGTAGCTTGGTAAATGCTTGTACATGAACATATAGTTATTTATGAAAGTGACGGATTGGTATGGATGAAAATTGAGTATTGAAGTGAATTGAACTAGGTGTTGGTAATTTTGCATATTGAATTTGAAATGTTTTAATTGTATTATATTACGAACTTACTAAGCTTTAAAGCTTACTGTGTGAAGTTTTCCCTATTTTACAGTGTCAATAAAGCTAGCTCGGATCCGAGGACCGTTAGCGACTCAATCACACTATCGGCCATCTATTTTAGTACTTTTGGAAGTTTTATATTTGGTATATGGCATGTATAGGCTGGTAATTATGGAAGGTTTTGAGATCTATAGATCTTGCCATGTGATATGGCTTGATAGTTTAATGATTTTGGTATATGCTTTGGATATGTGAAAAGAATGATTAATATGTGTATGTGTGTTTTATGTGAATGATCACTATGGTATAAATTAGTGAAATGGAAATGGTATGTTTCATGTTTAAATGTGGTAAGGATTAAATGACGTATAGATTACATGTTTTTTATGTGAATTTGATATTTTGTTTTAGTATGTTTTGGATGTATTTGGAGTATGAATTTGGAATGATTTGATGCTTGTAGGTGTGACCTAAAATTTGGGTGGCAAATTGGCCTTGCAAAT
This sequence comes from Gossypium rotundifolium, assembly GCA_025506655.1. Lineage (NCBI taxonomy): Eukaryota > Viridiplantae > Streptophyta > Magnoliopsida > Malvales > Malvaceae > Gossypium > Gossypium rotundifolium. The sequence goes on from CP106723.1 coordinate 124,478,070, forward strand.
GGCCTATATTTGCCCACACAGTTGAGCTCACAGGCGTGTGGCTCGACCGTGTCCCTTAACATTGTTGTTCGAAACAAGTCAGACTCGTACATGGGTCAGACACACGGGTGTGTGATAAGCCATGTGATTTAAGTCAGTGTTGCCCACGGGTCAAGTACACGGGCATGTCTTTGGCCGTGTGGATAAGTCAGTATGTATGCCTGTTTTGCTACAGCTTGGACACACAGGTGTGTCTAATGCTGTGTGAGGCACACGGCCTTCCCACACGGGCGTGTGACCTTTATAACTTTGAAAAATTTTGAGTTTTCGAAAAAAATTTGTATGTGCCTGGTTTAGTCCCAACCCCTTCCCAATACATATTTAAGGTATCGTAGACCTTTTAAAGGGACTCTATGTATATGTATTGTTATGATATTATGATGATGTATCTTGTGTTGTGAAATGAATGTAAAAGTTTCGATATGTCTGGTAATGCCTCTTAACCCTATCCCAGGGATGGTGATGGGTTAGAGGTGTTACAATGTTTGGGACATGGCATCGGCCACGATATGAGAGCCAGCATAAGACCATGTTTGGGACATGGCATCGGTACGATACATCATGCACGAGTATCCTTAGTATCCCAAGAGGTTTAACGGGTAAATCCAAAGATGATGTTAAAGAAATGACAAAGTATGACCATGTTGAAAGGGTACAGATATGTATACATGATCCTCTGAATTATTGAGTTTTAAAATTTATAATGGAGAATGATCGAACCTGGAAACTATGATAATGAGTTAAGGCAAGTACACCTATCGAACAGTAGTATAGTTTAGGCAAGACCGAATTATCAAACCCAAGGGAATTAAAAGTACTAATACTCACTTTCTTTCTATTATTTAGCCTAAATATGAATTGATTGATTGATTAAACTAAAAAAACAACTAATTACTAAACTAAGACACAAAGAAAAAAAGAAAAAATTGAAGAAATAACTTTTAGAAAAACTCAGTTGATTACGACGATACCCTAGAAGGAATCCACCTAGGCTTCACTTGTTATTTAACACTGAACCAGACGATTTATTCACTTAGCTTGATCTGTAAGACTCCCTAATTTATATTAAACCCTCTCTCGAGGCAAATAACATCTAACCCTAGGTTGATTATTTGAAATCGCTTTCTAATTAAAACCCCTAGAATCGCATTAACTCGATATATGAACTCCCATATTAGGTTTCACCCTAATCTGACAAAATCTCGTCACCCTATCTCTAGGCACGCGATCAACTCCGCTTAATTATGCTAGATCTACTCTTAAGCAGGGATTTTTGCTCCACCACATAAGCACATCATATTTGAATTAATATCCCGAAAATATCAACACAAAAATTAAGCACACATAATTAAGAACAAACTAAGTATTTATCATATGGTTCAGAAAACAATAACAAGATTCATCTAGGTTTCATCCCCATCAATATCCAAGGGTTTAGTTCATAATGATAAAAGAAAACATCTCAAGAGAAAAGATAAAACAAAACATAAGAAATCCTAAAACCCTCAAGGAATTGAAGAAGAGATCCGCCTTCTTGAGTAGAACTCCAGCTTCTTAAGATGGATCAACTGGCTATCTTCGAGTGATTTCCACAAATTTGGCCTTCTGGTTTGGCTCCTTGGCCTAGCTGACTGCCTAACTGACCACGACAAAAGCCCTGGCAGAAGGCTTCTGCCGAACTCCCTACTTAAGTTGCCCCCTAGGGTGTTTATATAGACTTGGATATGCTTTACTTGGCCCATACATATCCTAATTCAAGTATAATTCCTACTCAGGTGTTTGAATAAGCTTTGGAATGTGTTTCTTTACCTTCAAGTATCCAAATCCGAGTGAAATTCCTCTTGGCCGTGGTAGGGACACGCCCATGGCACACACCCGTATGAATCGACTTCAGGCCGTGTTTGGGTCTGTTGATGGAGGCACGGTTGTGTGAATCGTGGTTAGGCCGTGTTCTAGTTAATTGTCGAGGCACGGTCGTATGGCTTGAAGTCCAGGCCGTGTCGATTTCTACTTTGGCCCAAATTGGCCCATTTTAAGCCCGTTTCTCGTTCTTTTCATCCCTAGGTGCTTTCTTGAGTATAAATCATGAAAAGAAAGGATTAAGAGCACCTTTTTACATAACTCAAGGGCTAAATCATCCGAAAACATGCTAAATGTGGGATTAAAATATGTTACTTTTACGGTTTATCAAATACCCCCACACTTAAGCTTTTGATTGTCCTCAAGCAAAATTCTCAACTTACAATTAAAACGAACTTTACATAATTCAGAATTCTCATCAACAATGTCCCATCATAATTCATAGGTAATTTATACATGGATAATTTAACTCAAAGACTCCTAAAGATTCAAACAATTCTAAGTCATGTATTTTGTAGCTCGAAAACATAGGTGTCTCCCCTTATCTAAATGATTACCTTTAATTAAAAACCGACAAGGATTGACATCCTCACAAAAGATTCACTCAAAGCACTCGAAGTGTTTAAGGTTCAAGAAAAAGCACTCATAAGTCAAACCTAAAAAGTTAATCCCATAGGCTTGCCTGAAAATCAAATCTCCACCACTATACTATGAGATGATACATAAATCAAAAGGTCTTTAACAGGGTTGTAACGGGGCTTAGGTTAAAGGTGTGGATAAAGGCTAAATTAGAAGGGTTAAAATCGAGATTGAATTGAAAAGTTACCTAACTTTAGAAAAAATGAACTAATAACCTGAATAATTACATCACATGAAAATTCAAAATACTAATAATAAGAGCTTCTTATTCAAGATGTTGAATTTAAACGTACAAGCTCTTAGAACATAGAACGATAATGAATATACTTCATTTCTCCCTCTTTTTTTTCCTTTTTATTCTTTTTTTTAAGAAGAAATCAACTTACATAGGAAAGAACTTTTATAACTGAAATAATATAATTGAGCAACTTATCAAATTAAGTCTCGATAGAAGGGTAGTCAAAAGGAATGGTGATAACAAATACGAACGGGGTTTTGGGTTAATATTAGTGGGTAAATCAATAAAAAAGGGTTGTTAGGATCAAAGAGGTTCACTAGGGGTTAATTATGTAGGTAGGCTTTTTAGTTGAGTAAGTGGGTTAAAACCTAGGTGCCTTTATCATCTCAGTATATCAAATCAAAAATGTGGTCTTGACATGTATAATCGACGCAAGTTATAGAATAACAAATCAGTGTTGACACACTCATAATCAATAAAGTGAGCATGGAAAAGAATATATGCTCTGTAAGGCTCAAATTCTCACAAAAATTATGGGTGATTGACATCAATCCCTGTAAATTTCAAACTTTAAGGTAATATTCAAATTCAGTTCAACAACCTAGAATTTTTTTTATTCTTGAAAAATAGACTTATCATGCTTGATTCTCTAGTATCTTAAAGTTTAAATCATCAATGTACAATTAACTATGAATTAATCTAAGACATATCAATAAAATCATAAATCGGAAATTTCATCCTAATTATAATATGAGAAACTTACTTTAGAACAAGGCATAATTCAAGGATTTTCAAATAATACTATAGTTAACCCCCCCACACTTAAGATGCACATTGCCCTCAATTTACAAAGATAGATAATATCAAAATAATCGTAAAATCATAAGATGGGGAGAAAAGTGAAACTTCTTGAATTTTGGATGAAGTCAATGAAAAGAAACCGGATAAGATTGGAGGTGAACGTGGAGGTGAACGCGGGGAAGCGTCTCGAACTGTTTGAAATTGAATCAAGTAGCCAGGCTTGGTTTTATTGTATCCTAAGCTAAATCTAAATGGCATGAATAATAAGAAGAAAATAATAAATAAAATAAAATAAAATAAAATAGATAACGGAAAATGAAAGAAGAAAGACAACTAGAAAAAGGAAGAATGAGGTTTAAATAGAGATGTAGCCCGTGTTTTGAGATTTCTTTTGTTGCCAAACGGCCACAGCCACGGCCATGTGTAAGGCTGTGTGGTCTGGATATCTGCTCTCTTGGTTAGTTTGGTGCTAAAGAAGAAGAAGAAAATGAAAGAAGAAAAAATAAAAATGTAAAAATAAATAGGGTTAGTTCTCGGGTTGCCTCCCGAGAAGCGCTCGTTTAAAGTTTTAAGCTAGACTTTACCTGTTATTCGTATGGTCATGGTGGCTTGAGGAGGTGAAAATCCTTTCGCATGTGATCAATTCGGTTATGGATATATAGTTTAAGTCGAGTAGTGTTTACCTCAAAAGTGTTGAATTTAGGATTGCTTACCTCGGCTGTGCCGTATAGGAAGATATTATGTACCTCAAAAGTGATTTCTTCGTTTGTCTTGAGGTCTGGATTGGCAATTCGAGGGTCTTTCTTATTTAACAATACCTGATCCCCTATTTTGACGTGAATTGTTGTTCCTATCAGCTCGTCTGGGGTTTCATTCAGTTTCATTTCGTGTATTCCTAGTTTCTCTTTAAAGTGTGTTTTCCACTCGTGTAGTTCATCGACCTGAAGCCTTAGTTCTTCATGAATTATTTCTTTATGGGTACGAGGTCTAAGATCTAGCTTAGCTAGGTTATTTCGTGATGCTTCCTGTAAAGAAGGATGAACCAAATGGTTATCAATAGAATTAACGTTCGTACCTTTATTACTCGATGTCCTAGCTGAGTCAAGAGCTTGAAGAGTGATTGTTTCGTCGTCTACACGAAGTGTGAGTTCACCGAATTCTTCCTTTATGTGGTCTTTCTTTATTGCATCGGGATATGCCACACGTGGTTGGTAATCTGTAATTGCCGATTTTGGTATATCATGGTGTAACATCCTAAAAATTTAGAATCGATATGTTGCATAAATTTTGGTGCTTAGCTAGTGAATGATTCAATTCGTGTGTTTAATATAGTCTTGAGAAGGCTTGAGATTTATTCAGAATTAGAATAAATTTTAGTAATGAGTACTTTATTGAAGTGGAATCGGTAACCTTGATGTTTAAGGAAATTAAGTGACAAAAGTTAGCATAATATGAGCTAGTAGTAAAGTGGAGTTGGCGCCATGAGTGTTGCTTGAGGGAAGAGGTTAGAATCCCATGGTATGCATTTTGTGACTTTAATTTTGCACTCTTCTAGCATGTGTCGCCAAGCTCTATTTTTGGTAGGTTGGACTTTATTTTTTTATGGCAAGGTGGCTAATGGTGAAGGTAAGAATTGAAGATAGGAAAGGAATCATGAACTTATGGTATGTAGGGGAACACAAGGCACTTTTTAAGGGGTTTGTTTTGGAAAGTTTGAATGGCCAAACTTTGTCCATGAACTTGGACGGTTTTGGGGACTAGGGGGTTGGCCGAATTTTTTGAAGGCTTTTGGGTAAGGATAGGTGTTGTTGTGCACTTTTCATTTTGGTCATATTTGTTTCTCCCAAAACACTTTTTCTTTTCATCTTTTCTCTCATAGCCGAATGCACTTTAGGGCATTGGTGAACATCTTTGTTTTTCTTCTTTTGGTCACTTCATTTTGACCATTTGGTTTTATTTCACCTAAACGTCTCAAGTCTTTTTCCTATAGTGCCGAAAACACCAAAACTTGAAGGCCATTTCATCTTTTTCTTCTTATAAAATCCATTCAACATTTTCTCCCTTCCCTTTTTCCCCCATGGCCGAATGGTGCTAACACCATTTTCTTTAATTTTTCTTCATAGCTGAATCTCCCTTTTTACATATATTTTCTTATCAATCATTCTTTCTACTTTCATTTTAATCAATCGGTAAGAACCCTATTCGATTATTTATTCTCTCATTTTTCTTTAGCCGAATATACACTTTGGTTTGGGATGGTCTTCTGACTGAAGATAGCATACTCTATCTCTTTCTCTTAGACAATTATTTTTTGTCTTTATAGTGTTAAAGAGAAGGCCGAAACTTGGAAGTGCTCGTAATCATCGTGAATCGCTAGGATTCGATCCAAAGTGTTAATGTAAGGGTTTCTATCAAGGACTTCCATACTACTCGTTATGTCATTAAAGATGGAGTTACTAATCGATTTTATCTTAGGGATGTTATCACTCGATTTTCATCCCTTAAACGTAAAGGTTTCGTGGTAAGCCGATTTTGCCCTTAAAACCAATAGTCTTAATTTCTGAAATATTAGTTGGACTAATATTCTTTTGTCAATGGAGGCAAACAAGATAAGGTCAAAAAGGGTGGTGAATAGTGTTCGAAAGAGGGGCGGATTCGCTATTCCCTCTAGATTCAAGTGAATGGCTGTTTCGGCAATCCAAGACTTTCCACCGGGTTGTGGACCCTCGTCCAGGGAGAACCAATTATTTGAAGTTGTTCGTAGTTCGGAGCCTTTAACTGTCCAAGATTTTCCACCGGGTTGTGAACCGTCAACTGGGGAGAACCGTCAAATAGTAGTTGTTCAAGATTCCAAGGGTAAAGATCTAGATCACTTATCTTTAGCATAGATTTATTTTAAGTATTAGTGTTCTAATCGAACGTGATACGTATTTAGGTATCGACGATCGGGAAAGTATAGTTCTCATCGTAATCAGGTGTGTAATCTCACACTGTATCTCATGGGTTAGATGACTATACCGTTATTAAGCATTGGATTAAAAATCACAAAGTTGGTGAAATTGGAAAAATATGGTATAATAAATACTTTAGTGTTAAGAACATGAAATCGGTATTAAAATCGTGAAAATTTCAAAATCGCCCTTAATGGGCTAAAATGATGAAAAGTGATATTTTGGGCCACATGTGATAAATGGGACATATGAGTTATTTGATAAAATTTGCCAAGTGTGATATGAGATGTGAAATGGGCCAAATTGTGAAATGGGCCAATTTGTAATATGGGTCAGATTGTAATAATTCTTGTATGGGCCTTATGTTGAAATTATTATATGTATGAATTATTATGCATGTTGTTTACATGATTGCATGGGTTGGGATATTTGATTAAGAGAAGTTACGGTAGCTTTGCTACAAAATTTTGATGGCCTCGTGCCCGATTTGATATATGGCCTCGTGCCCGTTTGATATATGGCTTGTGCTCAATTTGATATATGGCTAAATGCTGCGATTATAAATGGCCATTGGCCTGCAATTATTGTTATAAATGGCTTAATGCTGCGATTGGTGTGTTGGCGGGGTAGGTTGATGATGATCCCCAGTGTGTGTTGGTTGAATGCGGGTGGTGCGTGGTGATGGATTACTAGGTTTGGTTTGGGAATTGCATATCACATGCATGCTATACATGTTAAATTGTTATATTTGTATATGGGCTCGCCCAAATACATGCTTAAATGGTTTTGGCCCAAAGGACTATAGTAAGTGGGTTACATCTTGAGTTCTAAGTAACTCACCCGTTTTCTTTACCCTTCTCGGTAATAATCATTAATAGGGCTTGGGCGGGGATGACTTTGTGGAAGCCATACTACGAATGATGGTTTATATGAACTTTGAACTTCTTTTAAGTATTTTTATTTAATTTCTATTTCAATGGTGTTGTAATAAGGCTTTTGGTATTATTTTTATGGATGTTTTACTCGTGGATGTATTTTAATTATGTTTAGGTACTTAAGTGGGTTTATTTAATTTTAAAATAAAATCAAATGTTTTCCTCAAATTTAAGTGCAAAAGAAAAAGGGTTTTTCTTAAAATCATTATTTCATAATTTTTATTGTAAGAATTCCTTTAAGAATCTTGTTTTCAAATTTCTTTTGAGCTCTTTTAGATCTTCGTAAAATTTAAACCAATTATTTTCTAAGTTTCAATTTATAAATTCTTATATCTTAAATCATATATTTTTAATTAACCTCGGTTTTTAATAAACTCCATTTCCAAAATAGTTTTGAGGATCTATTTTCTTAAATCATTAGATGACTGGATGCATGTTCGTTTTGTGTGACATACCAAATCTGGTCTTAAATGCATAGACCGGGTTTGAGTTGTTACATTTTATGGTATCAGAGCTCAATTTTAAAACTCGGCAGTAGTTTGGGTTCAACAACAATTTTTGTTTAAAACTGTTCTGAATTTATAGAATTTATATTTTAAAGGTAGTATGACACCACGAGCTTCCGACACCAAGCCAAGTAAGTATTCATATATTGAATGATTATTATTGTAGAGATTGAGACTATAGGATGTGATTGCGAAAAGAACTCTATCTCTTCTATCTCATAAAATATCGTTAATAAACACTGAAATAGTATTCTGATTCATAAAACTTTCAATATGAGCGCTAGAGGACGTGGACGTGGTAGACGTGGCAGTGGTAGAGGCCAAGGTACTAGAGCCGTGCCTCAGGCATCGGGACATATGCCGGAAATGGATGCACTGGCATCACCTGTGTCGAAAAATGGATCCCATGACCATATGAGAGAGGACATTGCTTTGACTCAAGCAATGTTGCGAGTCCTAGAAAGGGTTGCTGGGGCTATAACTGGGCCAGCATGTAACACCCCAAACCCAGCCCAAACACCACGACCGGATCTGGTATGTCACTAAGGAAATTTTTGTAAAACAAATCGTGTTGTCAGAAAGCCCAAATGTAATCTATATAAAATATGCCTTTTTGAATAAAACCCAAACTTAATTACATGCCTTAGTTTAATTAAAATAAATGTTTGAATAACTAAAAATAATTTATCCCATAATAAAACAAGATATAAACCAGTGGCCCATGGCCTTATTACAATGAGGTTTAAAATCCATTAAATAAAACATAATATAAAAATAATTAACTTGAGTCTTTTTGCCGGATCTACATATTCTTTTGCATGGCCACCTTGCGCTCCTCTCCAGCCCGGTCCGATGCACTAAGTGTTACCTGAAATGTTAATTAATTGGTTGAGTCACGAGACTCAGTGTGCAACCTTCATGCACCATTAGATTTGGGCCTTAACCCATAAAAATAGAATAATAAATTCATGTACATATATAACAAATAATATGCAAGGCCCAACCTATTTGCCTAGGTTTTCATCCGCTACACGCCCCCGTACCAACCGCTCACACCATTGGGGATTTATACAATCAACCTACACCGCTACACGCCAAGATGGCAGTCATGCTGCTCATCAACATATCATGGCCGAAGCCCTTATAACAGATCACGGCAAAAGCCGCTACAACATATAACAGATCACGGTAAAAACCGCTACACATATAACGTATAACTTCCTCCTTTCATCAAACCCACCCCATGCAATCACAAAAATCAATACACTTATAACATATAATCAGAATATTCACTGACCTGGTGATTCACTTTTACCCTCTTTGGGCTTCTATCTTTGTGTCGGGATTTCGGCATTTATCACAACATATAATACTTATAAACAGGTATTTAACAGACAGATCTAAATGGTGGGGAAGTATTACACACCTGATATCGCAAAATCCAATATTCTTAGTCGATGTCCTTGATATCCGGATCTATTATCCTCAATCTATAACTTTGCTTAAAAGCCGAAAAACTGTGAAAATATGCCCTCTCCTATATTCGGCCATGGTTAGTATTCTACCCGATTTTATATATATAAATAAACAAACCCTCTTACCTTGAAATCTCGAAAGTAACATGATTCTATAACTTAGAGATCTATGCGATTGGCCTCCTTCTTCAAATCCCGGAATGCCGAAAAGAAGTGTGAAATAAGAGATTAGTTTCTAATAGCCATTCGGCTAAGGACTTTGAAAAGCTGAAAGAACATTGAAATCCCGAAATCAACACTTACCTATTGTTTCCTTTAGATTCTGGCACAAGCAGACTCCATTATAGAGGAGTCGGCAACCACAGGAGATAAGATCTAATGATTTCAGCTTTTATGAAAATCCCGAAAAAGATGAACTGACGCATTTTCGCTTTTAGAAAAATTGAGTGAAGTGTTTGACTTAGAAGGAAAGTGAAAAGAAAGTGGAGGAAAGAATACTTAGGGTTTCGCTTTCAGAAGAAATCAAAAGAAAAGAGATTACCAAGAAGAACTGAGAATTTCGGCACAGAAGATGAGAGAAGAGAATGGGGTTCAAAATGCCGGAATTGAAGAGGCACCCCCTATTTATAGGGAATTTTGGCACCCCCTCTCGGAGATGGAATTTTGGCCAACTCTGTACTCAGAAGATAACTCCTATCTTTTCTCCTCTATCCTTCTATCCATTATCCCTATCAAAACACTCATCCATAAGAGGCCACATTTGCACCAACTCTCCCTTTATTTTACCAGCTTGTTATCCTCATTAATTAAACAAAAATAATCCATAAATTATAGCCTTGTGCCGTCCCCTTCCCTAATCCCTAATGCCAAATTTATCTAACTTAAATTAGAGGATTTGGGCTCCTTAAAACTTAAAATTTTGGGCCCCTAACACTTAAATTAACTCATTCCACATATTCACCCATTAAACGCATAGGCCCAAAAATTTAGGATGTTACAGTTCTACCCTCCTTAAAGAAATTTCGTCCTCGAAATTTCCAACAAACTAGAAATCATACTACCTAAGTCTCACCACTATGCTTTCGCTGCGCACTCTAATTCTAAAGCCAAAATAAATACTTAGTATACTATGGTAGGGTACACACCATTATTCGCATCTGAAGCGTCTTCGTCCCCTTGTACTCATTCTTTCAATCGATGTTTATCTGATTAAGAATTTTATGAATAATTAATTCTTCCCACTTATTAACCGCGAACAATCTTATGTAAAATTATTTCGATAGTAGTTCTTTTGAATTCGAATTCTATCTACATGTTTAGTTCTCAAGTCTATATTTCCTAATTCTAGAATTCTCATTCAATCATCATCAATCAGAACATCACATACACGCATCAACCACACAAGCAACATCCATGAACTCATATTCTTCTCCTAGGGGTATTTTCGTCATTTCACTACCCAGAGGTATTTTCGTAATTTTAACCTACAGGGGTATTTTCGTAATTTTCCAAAATAAAGTTTCGGGTGATTTGGTGAAATAAGGGTATTTTGGTAATTTTCCAACTCGGGGGTGTTTCAGTAATTTCACAAATCTAGTGGTATTTCGATAATTTTGTAAATCTGGGGTATTTCAATAATTTTGAAATTTGGGGGTATTTCAGTAATTTTGAAATCTAGGGGTATTTCAGTAATTTTGAAATCTGGGGATATTTCAGTAATTTTGTCAATCAGGGGTATTTTGGTCATTTACAAATCAACGGTAATTTGGTAATTTTACAAATCAGGGATATTTTGTTGTTGTTGTTGTTGTTGTTGTTGTTTTTTCTATGGAAAAATTCTGTTGACTTTGTAAATCGGGGTATATTTGCAAATCATGGGTATTTTTTTTCAAAATAAGAATATTTTAGCAATTTTGTGAGAAAAACAGGTGGCTGGTCCCTTTCGGGTTTTAATTATAAATTTTGGCCCGTTAACAAGTCCTCATGGCTAGGATGAACAGTCACCACGCACCAGGTAGGATTCCAGAGAATAGGAGGTAAGTCACTAGGACCGCTTAAATACCAAGCTCTCCTCAGATCCACTCCTAGACATGCGTATGCTGTTGCCACACCCTAACTCTCGTGACTAGTTCACGGATTTGTTTCATGAAATTAAGTCTTCGGAATCTAAAAGTTGTTTAAGTTAAGCTATAGTCCATCAAAGTCTAACTAATCTAACCTACATCCCATAAAACCCATCAAGCCCATATTCATATATATTATCACACAAGGAGTTCTGAATACTTACCTGATGGACTTGGGCCGGAGACGCAGGTGCCATGCCGAGAAAACAAACCTTGTACCATTTTTAAACATGCATGTTTCAAAAAAAAAACCATTTTTAGAAAACGTTTTGAGCCCAAAACCCAAAGCCGAGTTTTGAATCGGGCTCTGATACTAATTTGTAACACCCCAAACTCGGCCCAAACACCACGACCGAATCTGGTATGTCACTAAGGAAATTTTTGTAAAACAAATCGTGTTGTCAGAAAGCCCAAATGTAATCTATATAAAATATGCCTTTATGAATAAAACCCACACTTAATTACACGCCTTAGTTTAATTAAAATAAATGTTTGAATAACTAAAATAATTTATCCCATAATAAAACAAGATATAAACTAGTGGCCCATGGCCTTATAACAACGAGGTTTAAAATCCATTAAATAAAACATAATATAAAAATAATTAACTTGAGTCTTTTTGCCGGATCCACATATTCTTTTGCATGGCCACCTTGCGCTCCTCTCCAGCCCGGTCCGATGCACTAAGTGTTACCGAAATGTTAATTAATTGGTTGAGTCGCAAGACTCGGTCATAACCTTCATGCACCATTAGATTTGGGCCTTAACCCATAAAATAGAATAATAAATTCATGTACATATATAACAAATAATATGCAAGGCCCAACCCATTTGCCTAGGTTTCCATTCACTACACGTCCCGCACCAACCGTTCACACCATTGGGGATTTCTACAATCAACCCACACTTGCTACACGCCAAGATGGCGATCATCTTTGCTCATCAACATATCATGGTCAAGCCCTTATAATGATCACAAAAAAAGCCGCTACAACATATAACGAGATCACGGTAAAACCGCTACACATATAACGATAACTTCCTCCTTTCATCAAACCCACCCCATCCAATCACAAAAATCAATACACTTATAACATATAATCAGAATATTCACTGACCTGGTGATTCGCTTTTACCCTCTTTGGGCTTCCATCTTTATGTCGAGATTTTAGCATTTATCACAACATATAATACTTATAAACAGGTATTTAACAGATAGATCTAAATGGTGGGGAAGTATTACACACCTGATATCGCGAAATCCAATATTCTTAGTCGATGTCCTTGATATTCGAATTTATTATCCTCAATCTATAACTTTGCTTAAAAGCCAAAAAACTGTGAAAATATGCCCTCTCCTATATTCGGCCATGGTTAGTATTCTACCCGATTTTATATATATAAATAAACAAATCCTCTTACCTTGAAATCTCGAAAGTAACACAATTCTATAACTTAGAGATCTATGCGATTGGCCTCCTTCTTCAAATCTCGGAATGCCAAAAAGAAGTGTGAAATAAGAGATTAGTTTCTAATAGCCATTCGGCTAAGGACTTTGAAAAGCCGAAAGAATATTGAAATCCTAAAATCAACACTTACCTATTGTTTCCTTTAGATTCCAGCACAAGCAGACTCCATTAAAGAGGATTCAGCAACCACAGGAGATGAGATCTAACGATTTCGGCTTTTATGAAAATCCCAAAAGATTAATCGATGCATTTTAGGCTTTTAGAAAAAGCGAGTGAAGTGTTTGACTTAGAAGGAAAGTGAAAAGAAAGTGGAGAGAAAGAATACTTAGGGTTTCACTTTCGAAGAAATCAAAAGAAAATAGATTACCAAGAAGAACTGAGAATTTCAGCACAGAAGATGAGAGAAGAGAATAGGGTTTAAAATGTCGGAATTGAAGAGGTACCCACTATTTATAGGGAATTTCGACACCCCCTCTCGGAGATGGAATTTCGGTCAACTCTGTACTCAGAAGATAACTCCTATCTTTTCTCCTCTATCCTTCTATCCCTTATCCCTATCAAAACACTCATCCATAAGAGGCCACATTTGCACCAACTCTCCCTTTATTTTATCAGCTTGTTATCCTCATTAATTAAACAAAAATAATCCCTAAATTATAGCCTTGTGTCGTCCCCTTCCTTAATCCCTAATGCCAAATTTAACTAACTTAAATTAGAGGATTTGGGCTCCTTAAAACTTAAAATTTTGGGCCTCTAACACTTAAATTAACTCATTCCACATATTCACCCATTAAACACATAGGCCCAAAAATTTAGGATGTTACACAGCAACTTGTGGATCAATATCGGAACGACTTAAATCAAGTGGTGCCGAGGTTTTTAGGGGTGTCTTCGGTGTAGCTCCGAATGTAACGGAGTATTGGCTCGAGGTAGTGGAGTGAATCATGGATGATTTGGAGTGCACCACCGAGCAGAAACTGAGAGGAGCAGTGTCCTTGTTGGGGGACGAGGCATATCAATGGTGGCTTACTGTTCGAGAAGGCACCTAAGCTGAACGTGTTACTTGGGATTTCTTCAAAGCCGCTTTTCAAGGAAAGTATGTCGGGGCAAGCTACGTGTGTAACATCCTTAAAGTGGGCCTACGCATTTATATGATAGTCTAATATATTAAATTGAGATTGTAAAGGTTAAATGACTTTTTGATTAAATATTTGGATTAGGGTTAAAGTTAGTGCTCGGTAATTTAAAGTGAAATATTGGGCTTTAAAATTTGGGTTAGGTGGCTAATAAATAGTGTTAGCTTATAATTTAAGTAAATGGTTAATTAAGTGACAAGCTGGGCTTGTGGCCCAAAGAATTAAAGTGCATTAAGTGGGCATAAGGTGGCGCCATAAGGGGGGAGGAATTTGGGCCCTTGTGTGGCCGATTGGGCCTTAGGAAATGGGTCAAATTCGGTACTTAAATGGGAAGGGCGTGGACAGCATTAGGCTACTAATTAAGAGCTTTATTTCTTTTATTTAAGTGATAAAAGATGATAAACAATGAGGGAGGAGTTGGCTTTAATAAGGGCTCTTCAAAAGGGTAAAATAAGGATTGAGGTTATCAGGTGAGATGAAGGCTATTAGGAGGGAAAGAGTTGGCAGAAACTCCAACTCTATGTGTTGGTGTGTGTGTGCCGAATTTAATAGGGGGAAAATCATCTTTTTCTTCCATTTGCTTCACTTTCTCTCACACTTTTCCCTCTCTAGCCGAAACCTTTCTCACTCACTTGCCTCGATTTTTCTTTTCTAGCCGAAACTCCTTAGAATTTCTTTTCTCCTAGATCCCTTCTGAAAGTCGAATGCTCTTAGTGCCTATCTTCTTCCGCTATAGCCGAATCTACAAGGGAGATCTCTGTTTTTCTGAAGGTGCACTGTAAGCCGTATACTCCTTGGTGATCCAGTGAGTTTCGAGATTTTTCCTTTCCTATGATTCTTTATTTTTATCAAACTCCTAATCTAAATCATTGTTTCCAAGGCCCTTTCGATTATACTCTTTACTCCTAGAAGTCAAAACTATCCCATTAAAGCCGATTTGGTGGAAAAATCGAAGGTAAGAAGTGGTAAGTGTGGCCGAATGTCCTTCCATGATTCCTTTGCTTTGGCCGAATACTATGTGGGCTTAGGTTAATTGTGTGTATCGGTTGGTTTGATATTTGGTTGATGGCCGAATGTAGGAAGGTTGGTGGTGACAATTTTTAAAGGATATTCGGGATTCGGCTAACTAGGCAAGTGTTCATTTTAAAGGTTACACTTAACTAATGAGTTAGATCTCATCGTTATTTGGTTTAGTGATTAAGGGATTGTTATGGACTCAACTAATAGTCAAGCAGAGAAGGTTGGATCTGTAAAACCTTCGCCCAAACTCAAGAAGCGATCTATTTCAATAGTGCGAGATTGGCCAACGGGGTGTGGGCCAAAATCAAAGTTAGATCGTGGGCCAATAGTAGTTGTTTCAAGTGATAGTAGCGTGGAAATAGCAAAAGCCTTAGTACGCAAATCAGGTGTGTAACACTTCCCTACCGTCTAGATCTGATTAATAATAAATGTATATATATGTATATGTGTTCATAAGATTTATATGTTACATTAAAAGCCGAAATCTCGGATTTAAATGACGGACCCTCAGGTTAGTAAATAATCTGACTATATGTTACAAGTAAACTGTTGTACATGTTTTAAATTATTGTGCATGTTGAATGGGTTGGGTGATGAAAGGAGGAAGTTATATGTACATGTATATGAGAAACGATTTTTACCGTGAATTCTTGTGGCGGCTAATGCTGTGAATCGTTATAATGAGCTTCACCATTATATGTTATAAGGGCTTGACCAATATATGTTGATGAGCAGCATGACTACCATCTTAGAGAGTAGTGGTGTGGGTTGATTGTAGAAATCCCCAATGGTGTGTTGGTTGGTACGGAGGCATGTAGCGGATGGAAACCTAGGCAATTGGGTTGGGCTTTGCATATTACTTGTTATCCATGTAAATGAAATTGATGCTATGTTGTATGAGGCCCAAATCTAGTGGTGCATGAGGGTTGCACACTGAGTCTCGCGACTCACCCCCTTTGAACTAACCTTTTAGGTGACGATTAGTGTATCGGACCGGTAGGAGTGAAGCGCAAGGTGGCCATGCAAAGAAGGTGGATCCGTGACAAGTTTCTCATATTAGTTTTTTAAAGTATTTTATGTTATGGATTTAAACTACATTGTAATAAGGCCATGGGCCATCGGTTACATTTTAGTTTTATTATGGGCCTTTATCATTTATTCTCGTTTTAATTTTTTTTCAAGGACATGTAATCTAGTTTTAGGCTTTTGCTTATTAAGGCACATTTTATGTAATTCTTGTTTGGGCTTTTTGTCAACACGATTTGCTTTACGAAAATTTTCTTAGTGACATATCAGATCTGGTAGTAGTGTTTGGGCTGGGTTTGGGATGTTACAAAATTGGTATCAGAGCCTGGTTCAAAACTCAGCTTTGGGATTTTAGGCCCAAAAGATTTTCTAAAAATGGGTTTTAAAACATGGATTTTTATTAGCAAAGTTTTATTAGTTCAGCATAGCACCTGCGTCTCCGGCCAAGTTCGCCAAGTAAGTATACTAAACTCCTGATTGTGATATAAATGTGGGCTTAATGGGCTTATGGGTTGTAGACTATTTAGGTTAGAACTTGATGGACTCTAGGCTTAAACAAACAAATTCTTAAAAATCCACAAGACTTAACTTCATTAAACAAAACCTGTAAACAAGTCACAAGACTAAAGTGTGGTAACAAGCATATGCATGTCTAGGAGTAGATCTAGAAGAGCTTGATATTTAAGCAGCCCGAGTGACTCACCTCCTCTTCGCAGGAATCTCACCTGGTGCATAGTGATTGTTCACTTTAGCCATGACAGGTGTGGTAATAGGCATATGCATGTCAGGAGTGGATTCAGGAAAGCTTGGTACTTAAGCAATCCTAGTGACTCACCTCCTTTCCACTAAAATCCTACCTCAGTGCGTAGTGACTATTCACCCTAGTTACGAGTGCGTGTTGACAGCCAAAACTACAATTAAAACCCGAAAGGGACCGAAACCTATTTTTCTCACAAAAATTTTAGAATATCCTTACTTTGAAAAAAATTACCTATGATTTACTTAATATACCCCGATTTATAATGTCAACAGAATCTTTCCATAGAAAACAAAAACAACAACAACAACAACAACATCAAAATATCCTTGAATTGTAAAATTACCAAATTACCCCTGAGTTGTAAATGACCAAAACACCCTTAATTTGCAAACGACCAAAATACCCCTGATTGACAAAATTACTGAAACACCCACAGATTTTTTTAAAATTTCTAAAATAACCCCAGATTTGTAAAATTATCGACATACCCCTCAAATTTGTGAAATTACCAAAATACCCCCAAGTTGGAAAATTACCAAAATACCCTTATTTCACCAAATCACCCGAAACCTTATTTTGGAAAATTACAAAAATACCCCTATAGGATAAAATTATGAAAATACCCCTGGGTAGCAAAATGACAAAAATACCCTTAGGTAATGAACGTTACTTGTATGAACGTTGTGTGTGTATAATTCCTAGAATAGGATGAATGAAAACTGTAGATAGGTTCGAATTCGAAAGAATCACTTTTAAACTATGTTTCATAAGGCTGTTCGGGGATAATTAGTGGAAACAATTAATGACTCATAAAATTTTTAAATTAGATAAACGCGAACTAGAAGAATGAGTACAAGAGGTCGAGGACGTTCGCCACATGGACGCGGTAGAGGTAGGATGACCGTGTTGGAACCCGTAGGATCGGGTCATGGGTTAGGAAGTGAGATATCGGTTCCACCAGCTGCTGAGGTGGAATTTGAGGACCAGACAGGTGGAGAGGACGTGGTGTCTCAGGCCGTACTAAGGGTTTTGGAAAGAGTGGCTGAGACTGGTATGGGTAGAGGAGCCCGAAAGTCTGTGCCTGAAAGGTTGAGGAGTAATGGGGCCGAAGTATTTAGGGGAGTCTCTGGTGTATCCCCGAGTTCTGCTGAATATTGGTTAGAGGCGGTGGAACGTATAATGGATGACCTAGACTTCACGGTGGAGGAGAAGCTGAAGGGGGTCGTGTCTCTTCTTCGAGACGAGGCCTACCAATGGTGGCTCACGGTGAAAGAGGGTACGGCCGCAGACCTAATTGACTGGGATTTCTTTAAGGAGTCATTCCAGGGAAAGTACGTTGGGGCTAGTTATATGGATGCTCAAAGGAAAGTATTCCTGAATTTGGTGCAGGGGAGTAAGTCTGTTGCTGAGTACGAGGCTGAGTTTCTACACCTGAGCCGTTACGCTCAGGGAATGGTGTCAACGGAGTATGAACGATGCGTTCGATTTGAGGATGGGCTAAGAAATGAGCTAAGGGTTTTGATCGCGCCACAACGAGAGAGAATTTTTGCGGTTCTAGTGGATAAAGTTAAAATAGCTGAGGAAGTGAAACGAGTGGAGAGACAAGAGAAGGATAAGGATCGGGGCAGGAGTAAGAGGAGTTTTGGACCCTCTAGAGCAACTGAAAATTTTCAAAAGAGGCCTAAGACTGATGGGCCAGCTCGTACTCCATCGGGCCAGAGTCAAGCATGTTCTATATGTGGGAGAACCCATTATGGGGAGTGCAGAGTGAAAATCGGTGGATGCTTTAGGTGTGGGTCCACAAAACATTTGATGAGGGACTGTCCTTAGGTGGATCGTAGGCAGCCAACGAGTCGAGGTTCTGATCAGACTAGGAGAGGTGATCAGCCTGGACCAAGGGGTAGAGGTACAGCTAGAGGAAGAAATGGACCCGATCGAGGTCGTGGAGCATCTTGCAGAAGTACAGGTAGTACGGATGCAAGGCAATCGGGTTTAGTTTATGCGGCTCACCGAAGGGAAGACAATGACGCACCGGATGTTATAATCGATACATTTCTTATCACTGATAACCCTTTTTCTTGCTTTAATTGATATTGGATCAACCCACTCCTATGTTGCATGCTCAGTATCTGAGACTCTAAGTATAGATTATGAGATAGCCACTAGGAAGATGACCGTGGTTAGTCCTCTAGGACAATCTAGGATAGTGGACAAGCTGTTTAGGGAAGTACCTTTAGAGACTCAAGGGGTAGTGTTCCCGGCAGACTTGATGGAATTGCCATTTGGAGAGTTTGACCTCATCTTGGGAACAGATTGGTTAACTAAGTATCGTGCCAAATTGGACTGTGAGAACAAGCGTATGATGTTGGGTACCCCGAAAGGCAGGGAAGTGGTTGTGTTAGGAGAAAGAAGGAATTACTTGCCCAACGTGATATCCTCCTTAAAAGCAATTAAGATGATTCGGAAGGGATGTAGTGCATATCTAGCTTTTATTAGTGCGTTGGATGCTAAGGAAGTGACTATTAATGAGGTCCGAACAGTCAAGGAGTTCGCGGATCTTTTTTCAGAGGAATTACCAGGATTACCCCCAGATCGCGAGGTACAATTTGGAATAGACCTACTTACGGGTACAGCTCCAGTATCTATCGCTCCTTATAGAATGGCGCCAAAGGAATTGGTGGAGCTCAAGGCTCAGATTCAGGAACTATTGGATTGTGGGTTCATTTGACCGAATATGTCTCTATGGGGTGCGCCGGTCTTGTTCGTGAAGAAGAAGGACGGATCCATGCGTATGTGCGTGGACTATCGTCAATTGAACAAGTTGACGATAAAAAATAAGTATCCGTTACCAAGGATCGACGACCTATTCGATCAGCTCAAAGGAGCATCGGTCTTTTCTAAGATTGACTTAATGTCTGGATACCATCAATTAAAAGTTAAAGAAGGGGATATTCATAAGACGGTGTTTCAGACTCGGTACGGGCATTATGAGTTCTTGGTAATACTGTTCGGGTTGACAATACACCAGCGGCCTTTATGGATACGATGAACCGGGTGTTTCAGCAATATCTTGATCGGTTCGTTGTGGTGTTCATCGACGATATCCTGGTTTACTCTAAGTCAGAGGAGGAGTATGACAAACATCTTCGCGTGATGTTGGAAACTCTAAGGGAGAAACAGCTGTTTCCAAAGTTCAGTAGGTGTGAGTTCTGGCTGAAGGAAGTGACTTTCTTAGGACATGTGGTTTCGGTCGAGGGAATCAGGGTGGACCCTCGAAAGATAGAGGCTGTATTGGATTGGAAACCACCAAAGTCTGTGACGGAGGTTTGGAGTTTCTTAGGTTTGGTAGGGTATTACCGAAGGTTCGTTGAAGGATTTTCTCTAATAGCGGCTCCTCTAACTAAGTTGTTGAGGAAGAGTATTATTTGTATGGACCGACAAACAGCAAGAGAGCTTTGAGAAGCTAAAGAGAATCTTGACGGAAGCACCAGTATTAATTCAGCCAGAGGCAGGAAAGGAATTTACCGTCTACTTTGATGCGTCACACACGGGTTTAGGGTGTGTGTTGATGCAAGAAGGAAAGGTGGTGGCGTATGCGTCTCGACAGTTGAGACTGCATAAGTTGAACTACCCTACGCATGACTTGGAGTTGGTAGTGGTAGTGTTTGCCTTAAAGATTTGGAGGCACTACTTATACAGGGAGAAGTCGTTAATTTACACCGACCATAAAAGTCTGAAGTACCTCCTTACCCAGAAAGAGTTAAATTTGAAACAACGTAGGTGGATCGAGCTCCTGAAGGATTATGATTGTTCGATAGAATATCACCATGGTAAGGTAAATGTGGTAGCAGATACGCTTAGCCGCAAGGTAGTATCGGAGTTAAGAGCCATGTTTGCTCATTTGAGTTTATTCGATGATGGGAGTTTGCTGGCTGAGTTGAAAGTAAATCCAACATGGGTAAGTCAGGTTAAGGACAAACAGTTAGTGGATGATGTTCTGAGTGCTCGACTTTTGCAAGTGAGGATGGTGAAATGGAGGACTACATCGAACAAGGATGGAGTTACGTGTTATCGTGGGAAGATTTGCATGCCTAAGGATGATGAGCTAAGACAGAAGATTCTTGGAATCGCATAGTAGCCCCTATGCTATGCATCTGGAGGAGTCAAGATGTATCGTGATTTACGAGAGCAATTTTGGTGGCAGTGCGAAGAAAGAGGTACGTAAGTCGAGGAAAATGTTTGACGTGTCGAGAGGTCAAAGTCAACACCAAGTGCCATCGGGATTGTTGCGGTGGTGAAGATTCCCCAATAGAAATGGGAGAGAATCACGATGGATTTTGTTAGTGGGTTACCCCTTACACCCCTTAAGAAGGATTCAATTTGGGTGATTGTTGACCGACTGACAAAGTCTACTCACTTTATACCGGTTCGAGTGGACTTTTCTTTACAAAAGCTGGCTAAATTGTATGTGGCTGAGGTTGTAAGATTGCATGGTGCACTAGTGTCGATCATATCAGATAGGGACCCTAGGTTCACGTCACTATTTTGGAAGGCTCTTCATCAAGCAATGGGAACAAGGTTAGACTTTAGTACTGCCTTTCACCCACAGACTGATGGTCAGTCCGAGAGGGTAATTCAAATTTTGGAAGATATGCTAAGGGGTTGCATCATCGACTTTAGGGCGCTTAGGAAGAGTATTTGCCTTGGCGTAATTTGTATATAATAATAGTTATCAAGCTAGCATTCGGATGGCGCCTTATGAAGCGTTATATGGAAAGAGATGTCGTACTCCAACATGTTAGGCGGAGTTGGGTGAATGTAAGGTGTTAGGTCCAAAATTAGTTTCAAAAACTGAGGAGAAAGTAAAGTTAATACGGGCTCAGGTAAAGGAAGCATCAGATCGACAGAAGTCTTACACGGATCTAAAGCGGAAGGAGGTGGAATTCGTAGTAGGTGATCAGGTCTTCTTGAAGGTATCTCTGTGGAAGAAGGTAATGAGGTTTGGTCGAAATGGGAAGTTAAGTCCACGGTTTATTGGGCCTTACCGGGTACTAGAATGTGTGGGCCCAGTGGCTTATCGGTTGGAGTTGCCTTCAGAGTTGGAGCAAATACATGACATGTTCCATGTCTCGATGCTGATACGTTATCGATCTGACCCATTGCACGTAGTGCCGGTAGAAGAGATAGAAGTAAGGCTGGACTTGTCCTTTGAGGAGGAACCAGTACAAATTCTGGATCGAGATGTGAAAGTATTGATAAGGAAGTCTGTTCCGTTGGTTAAAGTTTTGTGGCAGAATCACGGCGCAGATGAGGCGACGTGGGAGCCAGAGGATGTTATATGACAGTAGTATCCCCATCTTTTCTGACCAGGTAAATTTTGAGGCCGAAATTTATTTTAAGGGGGTAGAACTGTAACATCCTTAAAGTGGGCCTACATATTTATATGATAGTCTAATATGTTAAATTGAGATTGTAAAGGTTGGGGCTGACTTTTTGATTATATATTTGGATTAGGGTTAAAGTTAGTGCTCTGGGTAATTTAAAGTGAAATATTGGACTTTAAAAATTTGGGTTAGGTGGCTAATAAATGGTGTTAGCTTATAATTTAAGTAGATGGTTAATTAAGTGACAAGCTGGGCTTGTGGCCTAAAGAATTAAAGTGCATTAAGTGGGCATAAGGTGGCGCCATAAGGGGGAGGAATTTGGGCCCTTGTGTGGCCGATTGGGCCTTAGGAAATAGGTCAAATTTGACACTTAAATGGGAAGGGGGTGGATGGCATTAGGCTACTAATTAAGGAGCTTCATTTCTTTTATTTAAGTGATAAAAGATGATAAACAATGAGGGAGGAGTTGGCTTTAGTGAGGGCTCTTCAAAAGGGTAACATAAAGATTGAGGTTATCAGGTGAGATGAAGGCTATCAGGAGGGAAAGAGTTGGCAGAAACTCCAACTCTATGTGTTGGTGTGTGTGTGCCGAATTTAATAGGGGGAAAATCATCTTTTTCTTCCATTTGCTTCACTTTCTCTTATACTTTTCCCTCTCTAGCCGAAACCCTTCTCACTCACTTGCCTCGATTTTTCTTTTCTAGCTGAAACTCCTTAGTATTTCTTTTCTCCTAGATCCCTTCTGAAAACTGAATGCTCTTAGTGCCTATCTTCTTCCTCTATAGCCGAATCTACAAGGGAGATCTCTGTTTTCCCGAAGGTGCACTGTAAGTTGTATACTCCTTAGTGATCCGGTGAGTTTCGAGATTTTTCCTTTCCTATGATTCCTTTATTTTTATCAAACTCCTAATCTAAATCATTATTTCCAAGGCCCTGTCACTTATACTCTTTACTCTTAGAAGTCGAAACTATCCCATTAAAGCCGATTTGGTGGAAAAATCGAAGGTAAGAAGTGGTAAGTGTGGCCAAATGGCCTTCCGTGATTCTTTTGCTTTGGCTGAATACTATGTGGGGTTAGGTTAATTGTGTGTATCAGTTGGTTTGATATTTGGTTGATGGCCAAATGTAGGAAGGTTGGTGGTGACAATTTTTAAAGGATATTCGGGATTCGGCTAACTAGGTAAGTGTTCATTTTAAAGGTTACACTTAACTAATGAGTTAGATCTCATCGTTATTTGGTTTAGTGATTAAGGGATTGTTATGGACTCAACTAACAGTCAAGTAGAGAAGGTTGGATCTGTAAAACTGTCGCCCAAATTCAAGAAGCGATCTATTTCGGTAGTGCAAGATTGGTCGACGGGGTGTGGGCCAAAATCAAAGTCAGATCGTGGGCCAATAGTAGTTGTTTCAAGTGATAGTAGCATAGACATAGCAAAAGCCTTAGTACGCAAATCAGGTGTGTAACACTTCCCCACCGTCTAGATCTAATTAATAATAAATGCATATATCTGTATATGTGTTCATAAGATTTATATGTTACATTAAAAGCCGAAATCTCAGATTTAAATGACGGACCCTCAGGTTAGTAAATAATCTAACTATATGTTACAAGTAAACTGTTGTACATGTTTTAAATTATTGTGCATGTTGCATGGGTTGGGTGATGAAAGGAGAAAGTTATATGTACATGTATATGAGTAATGGTTTTTACCGTGAATTACTGTAGCGGCTAATACCGTGAACTGTTATACGGGCTTTGGCCATTATATGTTATAAGGGCTTCGGCCAATATATGTTGATGAGCAGCATGACTGCCATCTTGGAGAGTAGCGGTGTGGGTTGATTGTAGAAATCTCCAATGGTGTGTTGGTTGGTCCGGGGGTGTGTAGCAGATGGAAACCTGGGCAATTGGGTTGGGCTTTGCATATTACTTGTTATCCATGTAAATGAAATTGATGCTATGTTGTATGAGGCCCAAATCTAGTGGTGCATGAGGGTTGCACACTGAGTCTCGCGACTCACCCCCTTGATCTAACTTTTAGGTGACGATTAGTGTATCGGACCGGGCCAGAGTGAAGTGCAAGGTGGCCATGCAAAAGAAGGTGGATCCGGTGACAAGTTTCCCATATTAGTTTTTTTTAAAGTATTTTATGTTATGGATTTAAACTACATTGTAATAAGGCCATGGGCCATTAGTTTACATTTTAGTTTTATTATGGGCCTTTATCATTTATTCTCGTTTTAATTTTTTTTCAAGGACATGTAATCTAGTTTTGGGCTTTTTCTTATTAAGGCACTTTTTATGTAATTCTTTTTTGGGCTTTTTGTCAACACGATTTGCTTTACGAAAATTTTCTTAGTGACATACTAGATTCGGTAATAGTGTTTGGGCCTGGTTTGGGGTGTTACAATATGGATGCCCGGAGGAAGGAATTCCTAAATCTAGCTCAAGGAAATAACGGTGGCAGCTTACGAAGCAGAATTTCTACGCTTAAGTCGTTATGCTCGGACAATAGTGCTAACTGACCATGAGCGCTGTGTACGCTTTGAGGATGGGCTGAATGATGAGTTATGGGTTTTGATAGCCCCGAACAGGAAAGGACTTTTGCCACATATGTGGAGAAAGCCAAAATCATTGAAGAGGCTAAGAACTCGTAACGCTAGAACTGGGAAAGTGTCGAGGCAAGAGGGACTTTAAGTACTAGGGTTCCACTAAAAAGTTCCAAAAAAGGCCTCGGAATGATGAGCCAGCTCAAGCTAGAGCACATGTGGCTACCAATCAGATTCAAGAATGTGCTGACTGTGGGAAACGACACCCCGAGGAATGCTGGAAGAGAACCGGTGGTTATTTTAAATGTGGTTCTAAGGACCACCAGTTTAGGAATTACCCTCGACAGACTGCTCCGACTCAAGAAGCTCGTAACCCTGATGCACAACTAGCCAGAGGTGCTCAGCAGCCACCGAGAGGCCGTGGACCAGGTCGTGGTGGTAATGGTGCTGGACGTGGTCAAGGTGCACTGGGTCGAGGTAATGGCTTCAGAGGTAATGGGGAGGCGAGACAGTCGGGGTTGGTCTATGCGGCCAGGCGTTGGGAGGATGGCGATGCACCTGATGTGATAACTGGTACGTTCTTCATCTTTGATGTACCTGTTACTGCTTTGATAGATATCGGGTCTACCCACTCGTATGTTGCTAGTGCCATATCTGGAAATCTTAATATTAGATCTGAGATTACCGATAGAGAGATGATGGTAATTAGTCCCTTAGGATAGTCTGTGATCGTGAATAAATTGTATAGAGATGTGCCTTTAGAAATTCAAAGAGAAATATTTTTGGCGGATTTGATGGAACTGCCTTTCGACGAGTTCGATCTTATTTTGGGCATGGATTGGTTGGTGAAGCACCAGGTGCAATTGGATTGTGCTGCAAAACGAATGCTGATAAGGACTTTGGAAGATAAAGAAGTGGTGATGATAGGCGAACGGAGAAACTATTTAACAAATGTGGTATCTACTTTTAAGGCAGAAAAGTTGGTGCGAAAAGGGTATGGAGCGTTCCTAGCCTTCATTAGTACGTTGGACGCCAAGGAATTATCGGTGGAAGGTGTGAGAACGGTGAAAGAATTTTTAGATGTCTTTCCCGAAGAACTTCTGAGTCTACCTCTAGATCGGGAAGTAGAATTTGGCATTGAGCTTATGCCCGGAACGGCTCCAGTGTCCATTGCTCCTTATAGAATGGCGCCGAAGGAGTTAGCGGAGCTTAAAGCTCAAATTCAAGAATTGTTGGATCGAGGATTTATTCGACTGAGTGTGTCTCCGTGGGGAGCACTGGTTTTGTTCGTCAAGAAGAAGGATGGGTCAATGCGTATGTGCATCGATTATAGGCAGTTGAATAAATTGACGATCAAGAATAGGTATCCATTACCGAGAATAGACAATCTGTTTGATCAGTTGAGAGGAGCTTCAGTTTTCTCCAAGATAGATTTGAGATCGGGTTATCACCAACTCAAGGTTAAGGAGGCAGATATTCATAAGATGGCATTCGGAACTCGTTATGGACATTATGAGTTTTTCGTGATGTCATTTGGTTTGACCAATGCACCAGCTGCATTTATGGACATGATGAACCGAGTCTTTCAACCCTATCTAAATCGGTTCGTGGTAGTGTTCATAGATGATATCTTGGCATATTCGAGGAATGAAGAAGAGCATGACTCACATTTGCGCATAGCATTACAAATACTGCGAGACAAGAAACTTTATGCCAAATTCAATAAGTGTGAATTTTGGCTGAAAGAAGTGACTTTCTTGGGGCATGTTGTGTCAGCCGAAAGAATCATAGTTGATCCTCGCAAGGTAGAGGTAGTGTTGGATTGGAAACCACCAAAGTCAGTGGCTGAGATTCGGAGTTTCTTAGGTTTGGCTGGCTATTATAGACGCTTTGTTGAGGGGTTTTCGTTGATTGTTGTATCCCTAACTAAGCTGTTGCGAAACAGAGCACCGTTTGTATGGGCAGATAAACAGCAAGAGAGTTTCGAGAAACTAAAGAAGATTTTGACAGAAGCGCCAGTACTGATTCAACCTGAGGCTGGAAAAGAGTTTATTGTTTACTGTGATGCTTCACATACAGGTTTAGGATGTGTGTTGATGTAAGGAGGTAAAGTGGTGGCTTATGCTTCTTGTCAGTTAAGGCCGCACGAAGTCAACTATCTTACTCATGACTTAGAATTGGCTGCGGTGGTGTTTGCTTTAAAGATTTGGAGGCACTATCTCTACGGTGAGAAGTCTATCATTTATATGGATCATAAGAGTCTTAAGTACCTCCTTACCCAAAAAGGAGTTGAACTTGAGACAACGGAGGTGGGTGGAGCTATTAAAGGATTATGACTTCTCAATCCAGTATCATCCTGGAAAGGCTAACGTGGTGGCAGACGCATTGAGTCGTAAGGTAGTATCGGAGTTAAGAGAAATGTTTGCTCATCTCAGTTTATATGAAGATGGTAGTCTACTAGCGAAACTTCAGGTGAAGCCTCTGTGGTTAGAACAGATCAAGGAGAAGTAGTTAATAGATGAAAAATTGGGTCCGTTAATACAACAAGTTTAAAGTGGTGTAATAAGGGATTTTGGAATGAATAAGAATGGAGTGTTGTACTTTCGCGGAAGAGTTTGTATGCCCATGGATTCGAAATTGAGACAAATGATTCTGCGAGAGGCGTATAGTAGCCCTTATGCTATGCATCCCGGAGGAAATAAGATGTATCGAGACCTCCATGAATAGTATTGGTGGCCAAGGTTAAAGCGGGAGGTTACTGATTTCGTGGGTAAGTGTTTGACTTGTCAACAAGTGAAGGCAGAACATCAATTACTGTCGGGTTTATTGCAACCGGTAAAGATTCCTTTATGGAAATGGGAGCGGATAACGATGGACTTTGTTAATGGGCTACCCTTAACACCTACTGAGAAAGATTCTGCCTGGGTGATAGTGGATCGATTGATGAAGATCGCCCATTTTCTACCAACCAAATGCAGATTACTCAACGCAAAGTTGGCTAAGTTGTATGTATTAGAGATTGTGAGGTTGCATGGGGTACCCGTGTCTATTATATCAGACAGGGACCCTAGGTTTACATCACGGTTTTGGAAAGCTTTGCACGAGGCTTTGGGAACAAAGTTAAATTTCAGTACGGCTTTTCATCCTCAATCAGATGGTCAGTCGGAAAGAGTAATCCAAATTTTGGAAGACATGTTAAGAGGTTGTGTGATTGACTTCAGAGGTAGTTGGGAAGATTTTCTACTATTGGCAGAGTTCGCGTATAATAACAGTTACCAATCCAGTATCCAAATGGCACCCTATGAAGCGTTATACGTGCGTAGGGGTCGTACCCCTACTTGTTGGATTGAATTGGGGGAACGTCAGTTATTGGATCCTGAATTGATATCTGAGACGGAGGAAAAGGTAAAGGTGATCCGAGCGGGGTTAAAGGAAGCTTCGGATAGACAAAAGTCGTATGCAGATCTGAAGGATAAGGATATTGAATTTGCGGAGGGAGATCAGGTCTTTCTGAAAGTCTCACCTTGAAAGAAGATTTTCAGATTTGGAAGGAAGGAAAAGTTGAGCCCTAGGTTCATTGGACCGTACCGTGTGTTGAAGCGTGTAGGACCAGTGGCCTATCAGCTTGAATTACCTCCGGAGTTGAGTCAGATTCATAGTGTCTTCCATGTTTCTGTACTGAGGCGTTATAGATCAGATCCATCTCACATAGTACAAGTAGAAGAAGTTGAGATAAGGCCAGACTTGTCTTTCGAGGAGGAGCCGGTGAAAATTTTTGATCGAGATGTTAAGGTGTTAAGGAAGAAGTCTGTGCCATTGGTTAAGGTTCTATGGCATAATCACGGAGCGGAGGAAGCTACGTGGGCGCCTGAGGACGCAATTCGGCAACAATATCCTCACCTCTTTTAACCAGGTAAATTTCGAGGACGAAATTTTCTTTAAGGGGGTAGAATTGTAACATCCTAAAAATTTAGAATCGATATGTTGCATAAATTTTGGTGCTTAGCTAGTGAATGATTCAATTCGTGTGTTTAATATAGTCTTGAGAAGGCTTGGGATTTATTCAGAATTAGAAAAAATTTTAGTAATGAGTACTTTATTGAAGTGGAACTGGTAACCTTGATGTTTAAGGAAATTAAGTGACAAAAGTTAGCATAATATGAGCTAGCAGTAAAGTGGAGTTGGCACCATGAGTGTTGCTTGAGGGAAGAGGTTCGAATCCCATGGTATGCATTTTGTGACTTTAATTTTTGCACTCTTCTAGCATGTGTCGGCCAAGCTCTACTTTTGGTAGGTTGGACTTTATTTTTTTTTATGGCAAGGTGGCTAATGGCTTAAGGTAAGAATTGAAGATAGGGAAAGAAATCATGAACTTATGGTATGTAGGGGGAACACAAGGCACTTTTTAAGGGGTGTGTTTTGGAAAGTTTGGAATGGCCAAACTTTGTCCATGAACTTGGACGGTTTTGGGGACTAGGGGGTGGCCGAATTTTTTGAAGGCTTTTGGGTAAGGATAGGTGTTGTTGTGCACTTTTCATTTTGGTCATTTTTGTTTCTCCAAAAACACTTTTTCTTTTCATCTTTTCTCCCATAGCCGAATGCACTTTGGGGCATTGGTGAACATCTTTCTTTTTCTTCTTTTGGTCACTTTATTTTGACCATTTGATTTTATTTCTCCTAAACCTCTCAAGTCTTTTTCCCATAGTGCCGAAAACACCAAAACTTGAAGGCCATTTCATCTTTTTCTTCTTACAAAATCCATTCAACATTTTCTCCCTTCCCTTTTTCCCCCATGGCCGAATGGTGCTAACACCATTTTCTTCAATTTTTCTTCATAGCCGAATCTCCCTTTTTACATATATTTTCTTATCAATCATTCTTTCTACTTTCATTTTAATCAATCGGTAAGAACCCTATTCGATTATTTATTCTCTTCTTTTTCTTTAGCTGAATATACATTTTTGTTTGAGAGGGTCTTTTGACCTAAAATAGCATTCTCTATCTCTTTCTCTTAGACAATTATTTTTCGTCTTTATAGTGTTATAGAGAAGGCCAAAACTTGGAAGTGCTCGTAATCATCGTGAATCGCTAGGATTCGATCCAAAGTGTTAAGGTAAGGGTTTCTATCAAGGACTTCCATACTACTTGTTATGTCGTTAAAGATGGAGTTACTAATTGATTTTATCTTAGGGACGTTATCGCTCTATTTTCATCCCTTGAACGTAAAGGTTTCGTGGTAAGATGATTTCGCCCTTAAAACCAATAGTCTTAATTTCTGAAATATTAGTTGGACTAATATTCTTTTGTCAATGAAGGCAAACAAGATAGGGTCAAAAAGGGTGGTGAATAGTGTTTGGAAGAGGGGCGAATTCGCTATTCCCTCTAGATTCAAGCGAAGGGCTGTTTCGATAATTCGGGACTTTCCACCAGGTTGTGGACCCTTATCCGGAGAGAACCAATTATTTGAAGTTGTTCGTAGTTCGGAGCCTTTAACTGTCTGAGATTTTCCATCAGGTTGTGAACCGTCAACCGGGGAGAATCGTCAAATAGTAGTTGTTCGAGATTCCGAGGGTAAAGATCTAGATCGCTTATCTTTAGCATAGATTTATTTTAAGTATTAGTGTTCTAATCGAACGTGATACGTATTTAGGTATCGACGATCGGGAAAGTATAGTTCTCACCGTAATCAGGTGTGTAATCTCACACTGTATCTCATGGGTTAGATGACTATACCGTTATTAAGCATTGGATTAAAAATCGCAAAGTTGGTGAAATTGGAAAAATATGGTATAATAAATACTTTAGTGTTAAGAACATGAAATCGGTATTAAAATTGTGAAAATTTCGAAATCGCCCTTAATGGGCTAAAATGATGAAAAGTGATATTTTGGGCCACATGTGATAAATGGGCCATATGAGTTATTTGATAAAATTTGCCAAGTGTGATATGAGATGTGAAATGGGCCAATTTGTAATATAGGCCAGATTGTAATAATTCTTGTATAGGCCTTATGTTGAAATTATTATATGTATGAATTATTATGCATGTTGTTTACATGATTGCATGGGTTGGGATATTTGACGAAGAGAAGTTCTGGTAGCTTTGCTACAAAATTTTGATGGCCTCGTGCCCAGTTTGATGTATGGCCTCACGCCCAATTTGATATATGGCTTCGTGCCCAATTTGATATATGGCTAAATGCCTGTGATTATAAATGGCCACTGGCCTGCGAATTATTGTTATAATTGGCTTAATGCCTGCGATTGGTGTGTTGGCGGGGTGGGTTGACTGATGATCCCCATAGGTGTGTTGGTTGGTACGGGTGGTGTGTAGCAGATGGATTACTAGGTTTGGTTTGGGAATTGCATATCACATGCATGCTATACATGTTAAATTGTTATATTTGTATATGGGCTCCGGCCCAAATACATGCTTAAATGGTTTTGGCCCAGTGGACTATAGTAAGTGGGTTACATACTGAGTTCTAAGTAACTCACCCCATTTTCTTTACCCTTCTCAGGTAATAATTAGTAATGGAGGCTTGGGCCGGGGATCACTTTGTGGAAGCCATACTATGAATGATGGTTTATATGAACTTTGAACTTCTTTTAAGTATTTTTATTTAATTTCTATTTCAATGGTGTTGTAATAAGGCCTTTGGTATTATTTTATGGATGTTTTACTCATGGATGGATTTTAATTATGTTTAGGTACTTAAGTGGGTTTATTTAATTTTAAAATAAAATCAAATGTTTTCCTCAAATTTAAGTGCAAAAGAAAAAGGGTTTTTCTTAAAAGTCATTATTTAAGTAATTTTTTTGTAAGAATTCCTTTAAGAATCTTGTTTTCAAATTTCTTTTGAGCTCTTTTAGACTCGTAAAATTTAAACCAATTATTTTCTAAGTTTCAATTTATAAATTCATATATCTTAAATCATATATTTTAATTAACCTCGGTTTTAATAAACTCCATTTCCAAAATAGTTTTGAGGATTTGTTTTCTTAAATCATTAGATGACTAGATGCATGTTCGTTTTGTGTGACATACCAAATCTGGTCTTAAATGCATAGACAGGGTTTGGGGTGTTACACATGGCACACCTCAACCTTACCTTCACTTACCACAAGTTCTTCTCTTGGGTTTGGTACGTCTAACCCTTCAATATCATGAATGGCTTGATTTTGCACTCTCGGGTTAGTTTCAGTATTGCTTGGCAAGCTTTCTTGTGGTAGTTCTGAGATTAGCTTAGCAAGTTGTCCAACTGACTTAGTAATTTCCCGAACTGACTTAGTAAGTTCACCAACTTGGTTCTTGATCCCTTCAATCGATGTTTGTTAATTCTTAGGGGTGGTCTCAGTGTCTTGAGATGGTATCTATGGTCGCCATGAATTTTGTCATCCCACGAGAAATTGGGATGGTACCTCCAACCTGCATTATAAGTGTCATTATAAAAATTATTTTGTGGTCTAGAATAGTTACCCGTATAGTGAGCTTGCTCGTTTTCCATTCCATATCCGTAGGGTGGGTACTCAGCATTCGCCACGCCTCTAAATTCAAATCATATTGTATTTCGGGTGTACCAAATGAGAGACTATACAAACCATTAGTCTTTTTATTTATCATCTCTAACTAATTAGATAACCTGGTGACCATGTCGAGGTTGAAGACACTTGCTGCTTTAGTAGGAATTGTCCTCACTACTTGCCACTGATAATTATTCAGTGCCATCTTTTCTAAAGACTAAAATTATCTGGCAAAAGCAAAATAGAGGGAAAATTAGCAAAGCAAAAATAATAATAACAATAAAAATAAAAAAATTGCAGAAAATAAAAAAAATGGCTAAAGTAATAAAAATAGAGCTTTTTTAATATTTTAATTCCCCGGCAATGGCGCCAAAAAGTTGATCATCTAAATTGTTGAGTTTTAAAATTTATAATAGAGAATGATCGAAGCTGGAAACTAACTCTGATAACAACTTAAGGCAAGTGCACCTATCGAACAGTAGTATAGTTTAGGCAAGACCGGATTATCGAACCCAAGGAAATTAAAAGTACTAATACTCACTTTCTTTCTATTATTTAGCCTAAATATGAAGTGATTGATTGATTAAACTAAAAAACAACTAATTACTAAACTAAGACAAAAAGAAAAAAAGAACAAATTGAAGAAATAACTTTTAGAAAAACTCAATTGATTACGACGATACCCTAGAAGGAATCCACCTAGACTTCACTTGTTATCTAACACTGAACCAGATGATTTATTAACTTAGCTTGATCCGTAAGACTCCCTAATTTATATTAAACCCTCTCTCGAGGCAAATAACATTTAACCCTAGGTTGATTAATTGAAATCTCTTTCTAATTAAAACCCCTAGAATTGCATTAACTCGATCTATGGACTCCCATATTAGGATTCACCCTAATCTGGCAAAATCTCGTCACCCTATCTCTAGGCACGCGATAAACTCCGCTTAATTATGCTAGATCTACTCTTAAGCAGGGACTTTTGCTCCACTACCTAAGCACATCATACTTGAGTTAATATCCCGAAAATATCAACACAAGAATTAAGCACACATAATTAAGAACAAACTAAGTATTTACCATATAGTTCAGAAAACAATAACAAGATTCATCTAGGTTTCATCCCCTTCAGGTATCTGAAGGGTTTAGTTCATAATGATAAAAGAAAACATCTCAAGAGAAAAGATAAAACAAAACATAAGAAATCCCTAAAACCCCCTGAAGGAATTGAAGAAGAGATTCGCCGTCTTACGTAGAACTTCGGCTTCTTGAGATGGATCAACTAGCTATCTTCGAGTGATTCCCACAAATCTGGCCTTTTGGCTTGGCTCCTTGGCCTAGCTGACTGCCAACTGACCGTAACAAAAGCCCTGGCAGAAGGCTTCTACCGAACTCCCCGCTTAAGTTGCCCCCTAAGGTGTTTATATAGACTTTGAGATGTTTTACTTGGCCCCTACATATCCTACTTCAAGTATAATTCCTACTCGGGTGTTTGAATAGGCTTTGGAATATGTTTCTTTGCCTTCAAATATCCAAATCCGAGTGAAATTCCTCTTGGCAGCGGCAGGGACACGCCCATGGTACACGCCCGTGTGAATCGACTTCAGGACGTGTTCGGGCCTATTGATGGAGGCACGGCCGTGTGAATCGTGATTAGGCCATGTTCTAGTTAATTTTTGAGGCACGGCCGTGTGGCTTAAAGTCTAGGTCATGTCGATATCCACTTTGGCCAAAATTGGCCCGTTTTAAGCCCGTTTCTCGTTCTTTTTGTCCCTAGGTTCTTTCTTGAGTATAAAACAAAGGATTAAGAGCACCTTTTTACATAACTCAAGGGCTAAATCATCCGGAAACATGATAAATGTGGGATTAAAATATGTTACTTTTACGGTTTATCAATACAAAATTCAAGAGAACTGAAATCGATGTATATAGGATATTTGGTAAAATGTAAATGAGTAAGTCATACCTATGAAAATGATCTTGTGATGACCTTGTGATGATAGGTCTATACTTATGATGTATAAATAGGCGGTAAATTTGATTGATGGCCATGTGTGAGGCTTTTAGGCCAAATTAAATTGAGACATGATAAGTTTAAGTTTTGTTGTTGATGTATAGGTTAAAGGGGCAAATGAACGACATGTAAATATTTGATAATGGCTAGCTTTTGGAATGACTAGTTAAGGATATGCTTTGGTGTTATGTATGATTAAATGGATATTAATACAAAGCAATCATGAAAGTGTAAAATTAGCAATAAAATAGTTTTGGACAGCAGCAATTGTATAACTTTGAAAAAATCACCAAAAATTGTGTAAATTGAATTAGAGGTTTAATGAGATTCAAAATTAAAGCTTATGGAGTCTATTTCTACATAAAAGAAACATAATAAGCAAAATAATTTCATATGGTGAGATATTTGGATTTTACTGAGATAGGATCGAATGATTTTGGAATCCCTATTCTGACCTGGGAAAATCATTAAACATTGTAAAAAAAATAATCAAGGGATAAAATTTATATGCTTGAATTTATTAATGAGTCTATTTTTAATAAAAAAACAAACAAGAACATCATTCGAGTTCTTTACAATGAGAAAATAAATTTTTAGTGAAGAAGGGTCGGAACTGTCAAACGGCAAAACAGGGGAGACTTTAAAGAATAAACTGTATTGATTGGCTAAACCAAAAATTTTGGAAATCTTATGGTAATAATATATGTGAGTCTAGTTTCAGGGAAAATTAGCGGATCTTAATTTGGAGTTCCGTAGCTCCAGATAAAAATAATTTAGTGACTATAACTCAAGTAGACAGCTCAAGATGAACATAAATGAATTGTGAAATTTTAGGCAATAATGATGGTATTATCTTGAGAGCTTATAATAAGAATTGTTAAAAGCATGGTAATCATTTGGTCATTATTTACATACGTACTTACTAAGCTTTATAGCTTACTCTATCTATTTTCTATGTTTATGATGTCCTCAGGCTAGCTCAGGTTGGAGAACATCGGAGATACCATCACACTATCAAGCTATCACTTCAGGTATTGTTGAACTCAAGTAGTTGAGTTGTGGCATGTATAGGAGATTTAATTATGTTGTTAAGTGTCATAGCTGAATTTGCTAAATGTGTGCCTATGCTATTTGATAGATCAATTATTATAAGGCCATGGATGATGGCTAATATTTGTCATTGTTATATGCATATGGTGATGTTTTTCATGAATGTAAAAATTCGCATGGTTGAGCATATGGTATGCTAATGCATGATTGAGCAAGTTGTATGATTGAATTGATAAAGAATATGATAAGTGTTGCATGTGAATGAAGTGAAGTGGCCATGTTGTGTAAATGTCTTAGTTGCGGTGAATTGGTCATGTATTATGTGTGGATGGGTGTTACTTGATGTTGTGTAAGTTGGTGCAAGTAAGGATGAAAAAAGGCTTGGTAATTAGCCTTGTTTCTGTCCACATGGGTAGACACACAGTCGTGTGTTTGGGCCGTGTGTGACACACGGTCTACCCCATGGGCATGTAGTTCGGCCGTGTGTCCCCTGCACCTTAATTGTGAAATTAAATTCACCACACGGCCTAGCACACAGGTGTGTGCCTTGGCCGTGTGACCTTAAAGGGTTGATGACATCAGAAACAGAATGTCAAGGTTTTTGAACATGAACTGAAACACGGGTGTGCCACGACCGTGTGAAGGACACGGGCCATGGACACTGGCGTGTGCTAGGCCATGTGAAAATCTTGTAGGTTCGAAAAGAGAAATAAATCCACATGCCTAGGGACACGGGCGTGTCCCAATATGCTCAGGCCTAGGAGCTACACGGTCCTTCATCATGGCCTTGTTAAGAGGTCACACGGACGTGACACTCTTCCACACGGGCATGTGCCCCTAATTTCAATGATATTTTCTAAAGTTTTTCTAAAGTGCTCGGTTTAGTCCCGAACCGTTTTCAAAGTGCATCTTAGGCCTCGTAGGCCCATATTAAGGACTTTAAGGCAAAGTTTGAAAAGTTTTAAAATTGACTAAACTTTTATGACTCGGAAATGTATGTTTGCATGTGTTTAAGATAGCTAGCACCTCATACCCTGTCCCTATGTCAGATACGGGTAAGGGGTGTTACACCTAACACGAATTAAATTCAATCTAAAATGATTAAATTAACCATTCCAACAACATAAATATTCATAGATATGTTCATCATAACAACAAAAATTAAAGAGATAGGGAACAAGAATCAAATCCGGTGTTTTCCTTGGCTTGACTAGTTTGCTCCGTTATTCCTTCTCCGTTGTCCTCGTCAACCAAGGCTGCTATGAACACTTAATTTCTACTCCAAATGGCTAATGAATGCCTCTTTTCCAAGAGGAGAAATCGGCAAGAGAGCAAGGGAATTTGGAATGGAAAAGAAGAGAGAAAGTGGAGAGAAGAGAGAAAAGATATGAATGCTTGAGGTGTGTTGAATGATCAGCCAGGGGGGTTTATAGCTGAATATGGCTGCTAAAATTAGCTAAAAATAGCAGCCAAAGAGCCATCCCTTGGCCGGCCACACTTGTGGCAAGGTTGATGGTTTCAACTTTGCTAAATTTGGCTTGGGGCATATCTACAAAGCCACCAATTGTGGAGGGGTTTGAATGCAACTTGAACAAGTCTTCAGGGCCTCTTTGCAAGCTTAAATAATCAGCTAATAAGCTGATTTGGGTCAGCTCTTGGGACGGTTTTTGGGTTGTCTATTTCTTGGTCGGTTCGGTTCACTCGGTTCAGTTCAACTGGACCACTTTTTCATAATTAATTAATAATAACTTATTAACCCAAATTAAATTGGATATAAATTAAAATTAATTATATTATGAATTAATACATATAATTTTGGACCGTCTTAGGGTGAAATTTAGTTCACCTCGATACTTCAAATTGCTTCTTAGTTTCGTGCTTCTAGTAGTGTCTGTCAATCCATTTTTCGCCTTTGTGCAAATCATTTAAAATAACCAAAATTCATCAAAATTAATTATAAAATTAACTCAAATTCAACATGTTCATATTTTAAGTGCACTTTAATTATTTTATAAAAATTAATTATTTTTTGACAAGAATTTTATTGAAACTGTATGATTTTAAGTTAAAAAGGGTATGTAAAAATGTGTAAATTTTTGCGTTTCCACACCCCCAAACTTAATTTTTTGCTCGTCCCAAGTAATGCAAAAATTGAAAAGAATTACTCGAAAAACACGTTTGAAAAATTCCTTCAAAACAACATTCTTCCCAGAATTATGAATTTAATATACTTATGCCCAAAAACAAGAAATTTGATAGTTATGCTACTTAAGTATACATATCGTTCAAATTAATCTAAACAACTATTATGATAGCAAAATTAGACTAAATGCTTCCTTAACAAAGACATGTTAACCTTTACCAATCTGATTGTATTTCCTTATTCAAGATTAAGCTACAATCATTAAGTTTAACTTATTCCTTCATATGTTGAACATAGCAATTTCTCTTGATGATGGTGGAAAAAGTCTTAAAATTTATATA
This sequence comes from Gossypium rotundifolium, assembly GCA_025506655.1. Lineage (NCBI taxonomy): Eukaryota > Viridiplantae > Streptophyta > Magnoliopsida > Malvales > Malvaceae > Gossypium > Gossypium rotundifolium. The sequence goes on from CP106723.1 coordinate 124,516,057, forward strand.
ATGAATGATCGAGCCTAGAAACTAACTATCACCACGATTAAGGTAAGCACACCTATCGAACAGTAGTATAGTTTAGTGGCAAGACCGGATTGTCGAACCCAAGAGAACCAAAAGTACTAATACTAACTTTCTTCTTATTATTTAGCCTAAGAATTAAGAGAATTGTTATTTAATCTAAAATTAACTAGCTACTAAGCTAAATATGTTAAGAAACAGAGAAGGAATTGGGGAAATACTTGTGGAAAACCAATTAATTAAGACAATACCCAAGGAAGAATCCACCTAGACTTCACTTGTTATCTAACTCTGAACTAGACAATTTATTCACTTGACTTGATCCGTAGGATTCCCTAATTTATATTAATACCTCTCTCGAGGCTACTAACGTCTAACCCTAGGTTGATTAGTTGAAATCTCTTTCTAATTAAAACCCCTAGAATTGCATTAACTCGATCTATGGACTCTCGTATTAGGTTTGAACCTAGTCCGACAGATTTTCGTCATCCTATCTCTAGGGTTACGATCAACTCCGCTTAACTATGCTAGATCTACTCTTAAATAGGGAATATTCTTCCTCTGCCTAAGCACATCAATACTTGAATCAATATCCTGAAATATCAAAACAAGAATTAAGAACACATAATTAAGAACAAATCAAGTATTTATCATATATTTCAGAAAACAATAACAAGATCCGTCTTAGGTTTCATCCCTCTCAGGTATTTGAGGGGATTAGTTCATAATCATGAAAGAATACATCTCAGAAGAAAAATAACAAAACATAAAGAAAACCCTAAAACCCCCTGAAGGAGTTGAAGGAGAGATCCCCAGTTTTATGTATGATTCCGGCTTCTGGGATGGATCAACTGGCTTTCTTCGAGTGAATCCCACAATTCGGCCTCTCTGGCTTGGCTCCTTCGCCTAGCTGAACCGCCCCCTTTGTAACAGCCCAATTTAGGGCCTAGTCAAAATAGTGGTGTGAGATCACAAATCTTAGTTAGTAAAATGAGTTTTTAAGGTATTTGAGATGTTTGCATGATATTATGAAAGTTTTATGTAAAGATTTTATGAAATTGGCATTAAAGGGGTCCATTAGGACTAAATTGAAAAAGTTACAAAATATGAGATTCTAGAAGCTTTTTGTATGAAATAGCTTTGGATTATTAATTAGAAGTCCTTAAATAGCAATTTTCCCAAATTATAATTTTTGGACAAAATTGGACATGAGTTAGAATTTTATGAAGAATTAGTGGGAAGGGCATTTTGGTCATTTACCAGTTAAATGATTAAAAAGGGAAAAAGATGATAAAAATCTTATTCATCTTCATCCCCAAGTGCTGAAAATTAGAGAGACTACATAGCTAGGTTTCTTCAATTTTTAAAGCTTGCAAGTAAGTGTATACTAACTCCGTTTTTAATATTATTCGTATTTTTGGAGACCATGTATTATGAATTAGCTATTTATAGCTATAAGTTGAGCTAGAATTCATGTCCATAAAAATACCCATGTATGACATGCTTGTAAAATGATGTTTTATGGAAGATTATGAGAGTTTGATGTTAGATAAACATCTTTTCCTAAGTGAATTTGATGAAAAATGTTAGTATGCACTAATTTTTAATAGTTATGAAATTGGTCATACATAATAGAAAGTTGAATGAAAATCACTTTACGAGCCTAGGGGCAAAAGTGTAATTATGAGAAAGTTTAGGGGTAAAATGGAAATTTTGCCAAAGTATGAGTTATGAGTCAATTTAGTCAATATGAGTATTAAATGAGCTAAATTATTATTATAGATCAAAAGAAACGAAGCCCAGACCGAAACCAAGGCAAAAACAAAGTCGAGGACTAAATTGCAATATCTACATACATTTTGTACATTGAGGTAAGTTTGTATGATTTCTAAGCTTTATGATAAATATCATTGAATTGCTTAGTATGATGTTAAATATATTTTAATTCCATGAGATTGTTTAATGCTATGTTAAACAAAGAAATTAATGAGATTAAGCATGAGAAAGTCTCGATTGAAGTTGAATTACTCAGGATACTCGATCTACCACACGAGATGAGAAAGCCCGTATAAGACCAAGCCAAGGCATGACATCGGCGATCAAGAAAGTTATCATGTAAGTCCAAGAAAAGTCTTGGCATTGAAGATTTATTATGAGATGAAGACCTATATAAGCCCAAGCCAAGGCATGGCATTGGTGAGTCTCCAAGCAAAGATGCCATGTAAGTCCAAGACAAGTCTTGGCATTGTAAAGTTATCATGAGATAAAGATTCCATGTAAGTCCAAGCCAAGGCTCGGCATTTACAAAGTAAAGATACCAAGTAAGACTATGTCAAGACATAGCAATGGTAAGTTCCCAAGGGAACCCACAAGGAAGACCTCATGTAAGTCCATGTCAAGACATGGCATCGATATCAAGTAAGAGATCCCATTGTAAGACTATATCGAGGATATAGCATTGGCATCCAGATACATGTGGTGTAACACCCCAAACCCGGCCCATGCGTTATGACTGGATCTGACATGTCACATGAGAAAAACATGTTAAATCCTTTTTATTCGTACTAAAATAGGTATTGATTTGTTAAAATCAAGAAAACAAGTTTGATTTGAAATATTTGATTAGATACTATTAACCTCGAAGATTGATTGATAAATCAAAAATTGAAATAGTGAACCTTAAAACCGCGACTTTTGAAAATAGTGTTGATAATTCGAAAGAAAATTTTCGAGTTAAAAATATTTGTAGAAGTTTGTTATGAAAACCATTTTTAGTCTATTTTAGAAAACATTTATTTAAGTTTTTATAAAAATTCCATTTAAAACAATTTAAACAAAATAATAAGTACGTCAAACATAAAACAAAAGTTAAAATATTTTAGAGGCCTAATTACAACATAAAACCCAAATAGTAAAAATAACAAAATAGAGCAGAAAAGTAATTTACTAAAGATCGAAACATTTAATTTCGAAGTATGGCCTCCACTGAGTCATCCATGGGCCCAAGTCCTCGTCACTGAGATTTACCCACAATGATTAAGAAAGAAAGGACGATGAGTTACAAGAACTCAGTGCATAATCCCTTACCGTCATCCATTGGGTCTGAACCAGTTTAGCAATATCCTGGGCTGGAGCCCATGTAGCATAATCTTGAGCCGAAGCCCATTTACAAAACAAACTGGGCCTTAGGCCTATAAACATGATAATACAAATAATGTAATGCAACCCAACCCATCCTAGTAATCCATCCGCTACACACCACCTGTACTATCCCATCACACCTGTGGGGATCAAGTCAACCCACCTCGCCAAACACACCAATCGCATTTTCCCATTTATAATATAGTTTGGTTGTGGCCAAGCAACCAAAATCATAATAAATCAGATTAACAAACAATTTTGTGGCAGTGCCACCAAAATCACTTCTCTTCAACTTTTTTCCCAATCCCAATGCAATATATGAATATGTAACATGCATAATAAGATGTTCCCATTTAATTAACAGCCATTAGTCAAATAATTTAATACAAAAGCTCGACCCATTTAAGCAACAATAAATTGGCTCGTTAAGGCATTCTAACAAATCGACCCATAGGGGCATTTCAGTAAATCTGCCCATAGGGGTATTTTCATAATTTCACAACCCAAAGGTATTTCTATAATTTTACCCTTCGAGGGTATTTTGGTAATTTTACCCACTAAGGGTAATTTGGTAATTTCACAACCTAAGACTTAACTACTAATTTGGGGGGCATAAAAATTGAAACTGTCCATCTGCATCATACTGACTAAACTGACTATAACTTGAGTTAGGAAACTCAAAATTTAGATCTGTAAATTTTCCTTGAAACTAGACCCATAAATCGTCTTACCACAATTTTTCCAGAATTTTTGGCTTATCCATTTAGTACAGTTTATGCATTAATAATTCCCTTGTTTCAATCGACTAACGATTCTGACCTCTCTTAACCTAAATTAAAATATTTCACTTTACGATTTTCAAATATTGCTCCCACTTGTTTCTATTGAAAATAGGCTCACTAAGTAATCTATAAATATGAACTATAACTCATAATTCACTTTGTACAATTTTGAATGATTTTTCCACGACAGAACAGGGAACCACGAAGTCATTCAGAACTAGTCTCACTAAAATTAAAATATCACAGAATATAAAATTCCTCTTCCTCCTCTGTTTCTTCTATATAAAACTAGACACAGTAAGCTTTAATTTGATATCTTATTCACTTTCTAATTCCCTTTCTCCTATTTTAATGATTTTTCTAAATCACGTCACTGCTGCTAACCAAAAACTATTTCATTGCAAAATATGGTTACCACTACGAACATACGCACGCCCGAGTGATCACATATGCCGATTTCTGATTTTTTGATCTTTCGACCGAATCACAAAACATTTCATGCAAATATTCAAAGAAGTGTGGGATTACACACCATTTCAAACATGTATTCGGATGGGTACGGGATTACACACCATTTCAAACATGTATTCAGAATAGTACGGGATTACACACCATTTCAAACATGTATTCGGCATAGTACGGGATTACACACCTTATTCGGAATTCATAATACGATACTCTCTGTAGCACCTAAAGGTACAATCGGTCAACAATTAGTCCAAAGCCCAATTTACAACTTCAACCAAGTATTGCGATTGATTAACAATCTATATCACTTACCGATTGATCAAAGGATTGAGTGTCAACACAAATGAGAAGAAATGATAAAGAAGAGATGAAGGGTTCAGCTATTGGAGAAAAAGAACAAGAATGATTCGGCCTCTATGTAAAATCGATTAAAGATAATGAGAGAAGGGTTGGAGAATTTTGTAAAAAGGAAAAGAAAGATGGAAAAGGAGTGCTTAACTAAATTCGGTTTTTCAAAAGGAAAATGAGTGAAATAATTTGGTCTCAATGGTTAGGTACTTTCAGCAAAAAAGAAAGAAATGAAGAAAAATGCTCACTAATGGCTTGAAGTTTCGGCAAAGAGAAAAAAAATTGAAGAAAGAAAATGACACCAAAAAGCTAAGGAGAAAACAACCTCTCAAGCACCAAAAATTGCCAATTGCCTCACGAAAAATTCGGCTATCCCTTTTTCTCCCTACCAAAACCTTGTATCATCTTTATCAAAAAGATGAGTGTTGGCCCCAAAATATACTTTCCAAAACATCCTCCACATAATAGGCCAACATGTCTCCTTCTCTTGCCTTTTCCTTTTGATTCTTTCCTTCCTTTTCCCTTATCTTCCTCCTTACCATAATCCTTAGCCATCTTTCCATTAAAATAAAAGTCTTCCTTGCCATATTAAAGCCATGGCCGACATATTGAAAATAAAGCACGAAAATTAATAAAAAATGTGATAGATGGGATTCGAACCTCTTCCCCTAAAGCCCTTCATGTGAAGCCACATCCTCCTTACTATATGCTCATTTATGCTTGCAATTTACTTGCTTATTTCCATAAGCCTTGATGCTACTTACCTTCTCTCCTTAAAGTACTCAAACACTAAAATTTTTCTTTAGCCTAACTTGAACCCAAAACTTCCTAGAAACCCCATAACTTTCCAAAATCACCTTCCTAATAAGTTCAACTTGAAATAAAAGCCATTCTCTTATTCTCTAAAAATTTTAAATGCTTCCGTGCTCAAGGCCCAGTGGGCCCAATCCTACTATGCCCATTTTTGGGATGTTACAAGTGGTATGAGATTCATTATCCTCAGTTATTCATAGTAATTCATTGGGCATAAGAGTAAAGATTGAATGAGAAAGCAAGAAGTTAAGTAAGTAAAGCTATCATCAAGTCAAGCTAGTTAAAGTTAACTAAGAGTATTATATATGTGGTGAATGATGAAGTTGAGATTATGCTTATCATAGCAAAGTATGCTGATCTATGAAATCAAGTGATACAGGTACCTTGTTTACCTCACAAGCATGAGACTAGTAAGTATCATGAGTTATGTAAGAATCTTTAAGAGTAAGTAAGCTCAAACACATGAGTTAGGCAATGCCTTTATTTATGATGAATGAGTTTTGATTAAGCAATTATATTGCTATGTGCATTACATGCAAACTTACTAAGCTAAATGCTTTCATCTTTAATTCTTTCTTTCTATGTAGTCCCACCAAGCTAACTTGTGGATCATTGAAGTCGGAGCTCGAAGCACACTATCAATCGTTATTTTGGTATAGCCATGTTATTTATATTAAGTATGGCATGTATAGGAAGCATTTCATTTGAAATATGTCTTAAGAAGGGCCAACGTGTGGGTTATCAAGTTTATTATTCTTTTGTATACGGCTAAAGAGATTGGCCAAGTTTGACTAAGTATGTATGTATATATATATCAATGAAGTATGAATCTATGTTAATATTAGACGAATTATTTGAATTGTTGAATTTGGCTTGAGATCGATCTTGATTTTAGGGTGGTAATTGGCTTGGTAAATAGCCTCTAAGTGCCCACATGGATAGACACGCGGGCGTGTGTCTAGGCCGTGTGTTCCCTGCATGTTAGTGTCTTAAGTCAGAATAGACCACGGGCTAACCCCATGGCCGTTTGTATAGGCCATGTGTGACACATGGTTAGCACATGGGCGTGTGCTCCAAGCCGTGTGAATAAGTCAGTATGTCAAGGTATGGCACACGGGCGTGTCAAGGTCGTGTGTAATTAGTTAGTGCCGACCACGGGTCAAGGACACAGGCATGTCTTAGGGGTACACAGGCGTGTCCCAAACCACACGGGTGTGTGACCCCTGTTTTGAGAGAAAAGTTTCCAGTTGAGTTTTGAAAGTTTCCAGACATAAGTTTAAAGCCTCGTAGGCTCATGAAATGTATGTTTGACTAAGAAAGAGAAGTTTTTAATTTGGAATGAAATTTTATAGCCCATAAATATATGTTTAGGAAAGTTCAAGTATAGTAATGTCTCGTATCCGGTTCCAGCCCCAGACATGGGTATGGGGTGTTACACCCTTAAAGGTTGGCCTCTAGGGTGTTTATACAGTGCTTTTGGAATGTCTTTCTTTGCCTCTAAGTACCCTAATTCGAATGAAACTCTTCTTTGTTGTGGCAGGGACACGCCCATGTGGCACGACCGTGTAATTCGCATCCAGGCCATGGTCGGGTCTACTAAGGAAGCACGGCCGTGTGTCTCAGGGCCAGGCCGTGTTGATTTCATACTTTGGCCCATTTTCTTCGTTTTTTAGCCTGTTTCTCATTCTTTTCATCCTCCAGTGCTCTCCTAAGTATAAAACATGAAATTAAAGGATTAGGAGCACCAAATTCCACAATTCAGGGAATAAATCATCCAAAAGTATGCTAAATGTGGGATTAAAATATGAACATATTACGGCTTATCAAATACCCCCACACGTAAACATTTTCTTTTCCTCAAGCAAAATTCTCAACTCACGATTAAAACTAAATTCCCTCGATTAATGATTCTTATCAATGATGCCTCATCATGATTCATAGATATTTTATACATGGATAATTTAACTAAAAGATTCCTGAAGATTCAAACAATCAAAGTCACAAGTTTGTAGCACGAAAAATGTAGGTGTTTCCCTTTATCCAAATAATTACCTTTAATTCAAAATTGACAAGAGTTGACATCCTCACTAAAGATTCACTCAAATCACTCAAAGTGTTTAAGGTTCAAAATTAAGCTCTCAAAAGTCGAATATGAAAAGTTAATCCCATAGGCTTGCCTAAAAATAAAATCTCCACAACTATAAAATGAAATGATACATAGATCAAAAGGTCTTTAAAAAAAGGTTGTAACGGGGCTTAGGTTAAAGGTGTAGATAAAGGCTAAATTAAAGGGTTGGAATCGAGATTGAATTGACAATTTACCTAACTAGAAAAATGAAACTAATCCTGCATAATTACATCAATTGAAAATTTAAAACACTAATAATACGAGCTTCTTCTTCAAGGTGTTGAATTTAAATGTATAAGCTCACTTAATCACAGAACTAATAATGAATATACTTGATTTTTTTAAGAACAAATAACAACAATAAGAAATAACTTTAACAACTGAAATATAGACATAGTTAGGTAATCGCTCAAAATCAAATCTCGACAAAAAGGGTAGTCAAGAGAAACAGTGATAACAAATACAAGATGAGTTTTGGGTTAATATTAGTGGGTGAATCAATAAAATGGTTGTTAGGATAAAAGGGGTTCACTAGGGATTGATTGTGAGGGTACTCTTTTAGTGGAGTGAGTGGGTTAAATCCTAAGTGCCTTTATTGATTGTGAGGGTAGGCTTTTAGTGGAGTGAGTGGGTTAAATCCTAAGTGCCTTTATCATCTCTGTATATCAAATCAAAGGTGTAGTCTTGACATGTATAATCGAAGAAAGTTCTAGAATAACAAATCAATATTGACACACTCATAATCAATAAAGTGAGCACGAAAAAATATATTCTCTAAAAGGCTCAAAATCTTACAAAAATTATGGGTTTTTGATGACAACCTTGCAATTTTCAAACTTCAAGGTAATATTCAAATTTAGGTCAACAACCTAGCTAATTTTTAATTCTGAAAAATAGACTTATCATGCTTGATTCTCTAGTCTCCTAAGGTTTAATTCATCAATGCACAATTAACTATGACTTAATCTAAAACATATCAATAAAAATCATAAATCAATAGAAGTTTCATTCTAATTAGTGATATGAGAAAATTACTTAAGACAAGATATCATTCAAGGATTTGAGAATAATGCAAAAGTTAGAACTTTTCAAATTAAATTCAATTCATTATTTAAGATGTACATTGCCCTCAATGTACAGAGATAGATAATAATCATATAGTAAGAAAATCAAAGAGAGGAGAGAAGTGAAACTTCCTAAATTTTGAATTGAGTTAATGAAAAGAAACTGGATAGGATTGAGTAGAGGTGAACGTGGGGAAGTGCCTCAAGCCGTTTGAAATTAAATCCTCAAAGTAGCCGGTCTGATTTTATTGTATCCTAAACTAAATCTAAATGGCATGAAAAATAAGAAGAAAATAATAAAAATAAAATAAGAATAAAATTAAATAATGGGAAATGAAAGAAGAAAGAAAGATAACGGGAAAAGGAAAGGAAGGAGGGGGTTTAAATAGAGATGCAGCCCACGCCTGTGTTCCTACTTGTGGTGCCCACACTGCCATGGCCACGGCCGTGTGTAAGGCCGTGTGGGTATGGAAAACCTGTGCCTAAACATGAAAAGAAATAAACTAAACTAATTAGTAAGGTTAGTGCTCGGGTTGCCTCCTGAAAAGCGCTTGTTTAAAGTCTTAAGCTAGACTTACCTCTCATTCTCATGATCATGGTGGTTTGAGGAGTCGATAATCTTTTCTCATGCTATCATTATATAGTTTGAGTTGAGTGGCATTTACCTTAAAAGTGCTGAATTTAGATTGAGTTACCTCGACTGTTCCATATGGAAAGACCTTAAGTATCGTCAAAGAGTCGCACCGTTTGTATTTTGCTCTGAAGTGGTTATTCGAGGGTCGGTTGTATCCAATAGTACCTGGTCTCCGACCTTGAAGTGTTTTATTCCACCTTTAACTCGTCTGGTGGCTTCCTCAATTTTTCTTCATGTGTTCTTAGTTTCTCTTTGAAATGTGTCTTCCACTCATCTAGTTCATCAACCTAGAGCCTTCATTCCTCATGAATTACTTCTTTATTGGCACGAGGTTTAGGATCTGGTTCAGTTGTGTAGCTTCGTGGTGTTTCCTATAAGGAAGGTTGAACCATTTGGTTATCAATAGAATTTATGTTCTCACCTTTATCACTCGATGTCCTAGCCGAGTCAATAGCTTGAAGATTGATCGTTTTGTCACCTACACGAAGTGTGAGTTCTCCTGTACCAACATCAATTTTTGATTGGCAGTTGCTAAAAAGGGCCTTCCTAAAATTAAAGGAATGGTGTTGTCCTCATGAATATCTAAAGCAACAAAGTCTACTGGGAATATGAATTTGTCAATTTTTACTAGCACATATTCAATTATACCCCTAGGAATTCGAATAGTTTTATTAGCTAATTGAATGCTCATCCTAGTTTGTTTGGGTTTCCCTAGACCTAGCTGCTTAAACATTTTATAAGGCATAACATTGATGCTTGTCCCTAAATCAGCTAAAGCATTATCAACAGATAAACTACCAATTAAGCATGGAATTGTAAAACTCCCTGGTTCTTTTAATTTTTGTGGTATTTTATTTTGCAACATTGCTGAGCACTGCGTTTAATTTCACATGCGACTCCTCGTCTAACTTCTACTTATTTTTCAAAAGCTCTTTTAAAAATTTCCTTGAATCTGGCATCTGGGAAAGAGCTTCAAGAAATGGTAAGTTAATATGTAATTTCATCAGAAGTTTAAGAAACTTACTGAATTGTTCATCTGTGTTGTCTTTCTTCATCGCATTAGGGTATGGTATTCGAGGCTGGTACTCTTTAATTACCAGTTTTGGTTTTTCTTGGCTTTCCTCAACTTTACCTTCACTTACCACAGGTTCTTGCTATAACACCCCAAACCCGGTCAAAACGCTACAATCGGATCTAGCGTGCCACGGGAAAGAAAACATTTTGGAAACTGATTTGTTGATTTGTTCAAAGAGAGAGTTGTTGTAAAATTTTAAAGAAAACGTCGTTGTATTTCGATATTGTATAGAACATGTTGAAACACGATTTAGAAAAACTTAATTGCCTTATTGTTCCTTCGAATCTATTACATAGGCGATGATCACTTTGAAAAAACAAGTATTTTATTAGGTTTTGAAAACAACCAATTCATAATGTTTAAATATGCTTAACAAAAGTTAAAGAACCAACTAAATAAAACATCCCAAATATAAAACTTAAGCGGCTTTATTACAGTACTAAAAACCAAAATTTAATAAAATAACTCAGTCCAAATGGGAAACTTTAGAATAAACCAAATGCTATGCATGGCCACCTCGAGTCCACTCCGGCTCCATATCCATGATCTAGGTCTGATCTGCAAAATGTAACTGAAGGGGTGAGTCACCTAGACTCAGTGTGTAAGTCCCCATCCCAAAAGAAAATATGCTCTTACACAGATTCAAATACAAATATGCAAGTCATGCAACCCATCAACCTAGGTATCCATCCAAGTCTCCCAAATCTACCCTTGTGGTACCAAACGACCGGTGGTGCCAAACCACTGTAACCGTAGTTACAAAAATAACATTTGTGGTACCAAACCACCGGTGGTGCCAAACCATCGAGACTTAGTCACAATTTTTATAATATGTGGGCCAACCCAATCGTGTGATACCAAATCACCGTGACACCGATAGATCATACTTCCTCCTCTCATCACCCATAACACATATTTATGCCAACAACATCAAGATGATCATGCTTAATATACCAAAATTACGCATACGTAATAACATGCTTTCATAGATCACAATCACCGCGAGAAATAATAACAACTTACCCAAGATCCTCGCTTTTACCCACAAGGGTAATTTGGTAATCATAGTCACACTCGCTTTTATCAACACATAACGCTTAACATATTATGTAAAGAAAGCGTAAGAGTTACACACCGGTTTTCGTACTAACGCTTTTATCGCTTCTACGCCATCGCCACTCGAGACTACCACTATTGGCCTATATCTAACTCCGATGTTGGCCCACACCAATGGCCAATCGCGACTCGACACGCATCGCTTCTTGTATTTTGGCATTGGGTTTACAGATCCAACCCCTCCTACTGCTTGACTGCTATTCGAGTCCATAATAATCCTTGGTTACTAAACCAATCAAACCGATGAGATCTAATCAATAATCATAGTGTTTAACGAAACTCTTACCTAGTTTTCGGATCCCAAAAGCCTTTAAGAAAGTCCACCTTCCTACCTACATTCACCAAGCCCAAAATATTCAACCAAATCGCTAATTACAACCAACCAAACACCTTATGATATTCGCCAAAAGAAAGGGACAAGAAAGGCCATTCGCCAACCTACCACCTACTTTCTGCTTTTCCACAAATCCAAGACTCACCGATCACCAGAAGATGATTCACTTCCGAATAGAGAGGGAAATCGACAGCCTTAGAACAAATGGTTCAAAGTTAGCAACTTAATAAAATAGAGAAATTGCAGAGAAACAAAATGCCAAACTCACCAGATTAAAGAGGAGTACTCTTATGGTGCACCTTCTGAAAAATCCACCCTTGTAGATTCGGCTATTGGAAGAAGATGATATGCATAAGGAGTATTCGGCTTTTAGAAGTGTAATGGAGAGGAGAAAAGTGATAAGGAGTTTTGGCTAGAAGAAAGAAAAGTATGAGAAGAGGAATGAAAGGAATTGTAGCCAGAGAGAAGAGATGAGAAATAAAAAGAAAAATGAAAGAAAAGCTGGATACTTTGCTAATAATTTCGGCTACATACTCACACACACAGAGTTGGAGTTTCAGCCAACTCTCTCCCTCCTGATAGCTCCCATCCTACATGATAACCCAACCCTTATCTTACCTTTAAAAGAGGCCACCTTAAAACCAACTCGGCCCTCTTAATTATCAACATTTTATCACTTAAATAAAAAGAAATAAAGCTCCTAAATTTTAGCCATTGTGCCGCCCATCCCTCCCCTTGAGTGCCAAAATTTGACCCATCAATTTGGGCCCCAAGCGCCACACTAGGCCCAATTCACCTCCTAAGTGACGCCACCTAAATGCCCCATTATAGCATTCTCCAACTTTGGGCCACCACCCAACATACTACTAACATAACTATTTAAATTAAATTATAGACTAACACTATTTTTAATCAATTTAGCCCAGATTTAAGCCCAAACCTGAGCCCACCACACACCTCAAAGTCTCAACTACCAACTTAACCAAGCAACATACCAGACCCACAAAATCAGGATATTACACTTGCCTTGGCTCAAATTCAGATTCCACTAACCCTTCACTGTCATGAGTTGTTATGGCTTGAAGTTGCTCTTTTGGGTTAGTCTCAGTGTTACTTGGCAAGCTTCCTTGTGGTCGTTCGGAGATCAGCTTATGAAGTTGCCCTAACTGGTTCTCGATCCCTTGAATTGATGCTTGTTGATTTTTAAATGTTGTTTCGGTGTTTTGGAAATGTGTTTCTGACACCGCTATCAATTTTGTCAGCATCTCCTCAAGGTTTAGCTTCTTTTCCTATGGGTAGGGCCGTTGTTGGAAGTTTGGAGGGGGTTGTTGTCTCTGATTTCCTTGACCACCCCATGAGAAATTGGGGTGGTTCCTCCAACCTAGATTATAAGTATTACTATAAGGGTTATTTTGAGATTTAAAATTGTTACCCATATAGTGAACTTGCTTGTTTTTAGCGCTTGGGTTGTAAGGTGGATATTCTGTATTGCTCATCCCTCCTCCATTCATATCGTATCAGATAGCTGGATGTACTGCCAAGAACCACATAAGCCATCAATTTTCTTAGTTAAAAGTTCTACCGGTTTAATAGCATGGATATCGTGATCGAGGTTGAAAACACCGATGGCTTTTGTTGGCCTTGTCCTCGTGACTTGCCACTGATAGTTATTCAGTGACATCTCTTCAATGAATTTGTAGGCCACCTCGTGTGTTTTGTTATTCAGGTTCCGTCGGTGGTGACTCAATCAATCGCTCGTTGAGGCGCTCACACCGTTGTAAAAAGTTTGGACCAGAGCCACAAGGGTAATCCATGGTGTGGGCACCTTTTCAATAGATCTTTGTATCCCTCCCATGCATCGTATAGTGTTTCTAGATCCATCTACACAAAAGAAGAGATATCATTCCTTAATTTGGCCGACAAAAAATATTTTAATAAAAAATTTTTGATCATTTGTTCCTATGTAGTGATTGATCCTCGTGGAAGAGAATTCAGCCACTGTTTAGCTTTATTCCTCAAAGAAAAGGGAAATAATTGAAGATGGATGGAATCATCAGAAATGCCATTTATTTTGAAAGTATCGCAAAACTCTAGGAAATTCACCAAGTGATTATTTGGATCTTCATCCTGCAAACTATCAAACTGAACAAATTGTTGTATCATTTGAATTGTGTTAGGTTTCAGTTCAAAATTATTTGCAGCAATAGCAGGTCTAACAATACTTGACTCAGTTCTTGTTAAATTAGGTTTAGCATAATCACACATAGTAGGAGGAGCATGATTTTCGGCCACCTCTTAAGGTAGTGGATTGTTATCAGCCATTTCCTCGGTAGTATTGGTTTCGTCTTCTTGCTCTTCCTCTATGTAATTTAGGCTTCGCCTTATTTCTCTACGATTTTTGCAAACAATACCTTCAATATCACCGTCAGAACTAAGGGTCCTCACAGTGTTCCTTCTAGTCATAAACTAGAGGTACCGCTAGAAATGTATAAAAAGAAAAGAAAATTAGAAAAGTAAAAATAAAGTTTAATTGCAAAATAAAATATGCTAAAGTAATAAAAATTGAGTGTTCTTAATATTTTTGTTCCTCGGCAACGACGCTAAAAACTTGATGATGGTGGAAAAAGTCTTTAAATTTATATAATGAATGATCGAGCCTAGAAACTAACTATCACCATGATTAAGGCAAGTGCACCTATCGAACAGTAGTATAGTTCAGTGGCAAGACCAGATTGTCGAACCCAAGGAAACCAAAAGTACTAATACTAACTTTCTTCTTATTATTTAGCCTAAGAATTAAGAGAATTGTTATTTAATCTAAAATTAACTAACTACTAAGCTAAAGATCCTAAGACACGTAGAAGGAATTAGGAAATACTTGTGGAAAAGCAATTGATTAAGACAATACCGAGGAAGAATCCACCTAGACTACACTTGTTATCTAACTCAACTGCATTTATTTATTCACTTGACTTGATCCGTAGGATTCCCTAATTTATATTAATACCTCTCTCGAGGCTACTAACGCTCAACCCTAGGTTGATTAATTGAAATCTCTTTCTAATTAAAACCTCTAGAATTGCATTAACTCGATCTATGGACTCCTATATTAGGTTTGACCTTAATCCGTAGATTTTTGTCATCCTATCTCTAGGGTTGCGATCAACTCCGCTTAACTATGCTAGATCTACTCTTAAATAGGAATATTCCTCCTCTTGCATAAGCACATCAATACTTGAATCAATATCCTGAAATATCAAAACAAGAATTAAGAACACATAATTAAGAACAAATCAAGTATTTATCATATAGTTCAGAAAATAGTAACAAGATCCGTCTTAGGTTTCATCCCCCTCAAGTATTTGAGGGGATTAGTTCATAATCATGAAAGAATACATCTCTGAAGAAAAATAACAAAACATAAAGAAAACCCTAAAACCCCCTAAAGGCATTGAAGGTGTAACACCCCAAACCTGGCCCATGCGCCATGACCGGATATGGTATGCTACGGGTTGAATCTTGAAAACTTTACTCGAGTGTTTTGGAAAACATAGTTTATTATTACCGAATAATCAGTTGAATGTGAAATTTTGAAAATAACTTTAACATTTGCGTTGATTGAGTTTGAAAAGCCCATTTATCATTTCATTTTGTATTTAAGACTTTGAAAAAAAAAACATAAGTTTGTGAAAACCCAACATAACAAATGATAATAATAAATCGAAATCTAAGTTATGGAGGTCTTATTACAAAAATATTCCCAAAAAGTAAAACTTAAATGAAAACAAAACCGAAAATAGTCTATGTAGATAATAGTCTTAATAGCCCTCGAGTCCGCCTCGGCTCCCTTGTCCACTTAACTCACGCTCATCCGAAAAGTGGAAAAATAAAAGGGTGAGTCACGAGACTCAGCAGCAAACCTTGAAATCACATAAAAGCCTTGGGCCCACAAACACATTACGGGCCTTGGCCCATACACAATGGTAACAAAATATTTCATGCAACATGGCCCATCCCAAACCTAAGAATCTATCCTCTACACACCCCCATACCAACCATCACACCGTGGGGATTTCTACAATCAACCCTTCATTCGCTACACACCACGTCAATAGTCAGGTCGTCATCATAAAGACCAATCACCATGTGACCTATGTGGCAAAGCCACCGATCGCTTATGCGAACCTCAGAAAATACATTATAGTATTTCGACAACTATGTCAGTCATTATAAAGACCGATCACTATGTGACCTATGTGGCAAAGCCATCGATCGCCTCACGACCGCCTCCCTTCCATAAATCAATCAATCAATCCCATCCCATGCATACACACATGCAAGAATCAAAACATCAAGCCATTTAAATAGATCTCGACTTTCACATACATCGATACACATAGAGAAGTTTCTATGATTACGCACTGCATCCCTTGCCTACCCTTTTGGGTATTACGAATGCTCATACACCTCTCTTTCGCTTTTAGCCCATATCATACACATATATTACAACAATACTTATGTGTTAAGGACCTACACACCGATTACTATGATGACACCCTCAATGTCGACACTATCGTAAGTCGATACGATCGCTATCCGCCTAAGATGTCGCTCGTAAGTCGATCCACAACTCGACGACTAATCTCGAATAGCAGACACTACTCGTTTCTTAAACTTAGGGATTGGGTTTACGGGCCCAATCCTCTCCATTTCCTGATCCATAGTTGATTCCATCAAAAGTCCTTATCAGAACTACTATAATGAAATAGGGTTGTTAAACCATATCGTATGATTTAAGATCTCAACTATGATAGCGAATCTAACAGGAATCTAAAGAAAACCCCTTACCTTGAAATCTCGAAATAGATAGGATACTTAGAGATTAACAGTTTTTGACTTTTTGAGATCTGGATGAATCGATCTACTTTGAGAAGATCAAAAAGAAAGGATGATCTCAATAGATCTATGAAGATTCAGCTTTGATGAAGAAATCAATAGAAGAGAATAAGAGGTATTCGGCTATGGAGGTGAGAAGAAAGTTCAGAGTTTTGGCTTTTGAATGAAAATGAAGATTTAAAGATTTCGGCTTTTGAAGTAATCAAAAGAAAATAAATTGCAGAAAATGACTGAGAGTTTCAAGACGAGGATGAGAAAAGAATAGGTTCAAATGCCTAATTGAAGAGATACCACCCTTATTTATAGAGAATTTTCGGCACTTACTTATCAAAACCCGAAAGTGCCCTTCCTGATAACTAACAATTAATCAAATAGTAGGGGAAATTTCGGCATCCCTTTGCCATAAAGAAATTGATTTCTTTCCCCTCCTAGGAGATGGAATTTTGGCCAACACTGCACTCAGCAGATAACTCCTATCTTTTCTTCTTTATCTTAATGTATTCATACCTTTAGAAGAGGCCTAAATAACACCACCTCTCCCTACTATTATCAAAGACAATATCCACATTATCCAAACAGATAAATCTTCCTATTTTAAAGCATCCTAGCCACTCCACTCTCCTCTCCTTTGATGCCAAAACAATTAAAATAAGTGGGTAATGCGACTCAACCTTGGATCCCCTTCATCGCTTTCATGCCATCGCCCACCGGGCCACTAGCCCATTTTTGTGTTTTAATTCATGGATAATATCTTTTAAGCCTGCACTATCTAGCTTTCCACTAAAGTGCCCAAACGCAAATTTGATTAAGGCCTCACCAAACCCGAGCCCAATCAACCCCTTAAACACTTTAATTATCACATTGAATGTAACACACATCAAATACAAAAGCCCATTAATTGAGGATGTTACAGTTCTACCCCCTTAAAGAAATTTCGTCCTCGAAATTACCTGATCTGAATAGATATGAGTATTATTGTCGCATCGCTTCCTTCGATTCCCACGTAGCCTCCTCAGAGTCGTGATTCTACCATAGAACCTTAACCAACGGAACTTTCTTCCTTCGTAATACTTTGACATCAGGATCCAAGATTTCCACTGGTTCCTCTTCAAAAGATAGGTCAGGTCTTACTTCGATTTCCTCTATTGACACCACATGGGACAGATCCGAACGATATCGTCTCAGCATAGAGGCATGAAACACATTGTGAATCTGGCTTAGCTCAGAAGGTAGCTCTAGCTGATACGCTACTAGTCCAACTCGTTTCAATGCCTGATAAGGTCCGATGAATTTGGGACTTAACTTACCCTTCCGTCCAAACCTTAACACTTTCTTCCATGGTGACACTTTTAAGAACACCTTGTCACCGACTGCAAACTCTATGTCATTGCGCTTCAAATCAGCAGAGGACTTCTGTCTGTCCGACGCTTCCTTTAGTCGAGCCCAAATTAATTCAACCTTCTCCTCTATCTCAGTAACCAATTTTGGACCCAAAATCTGACGTTTCCCTAATTTCGTCCAACAGGTAGGAGTACGACACTTCCACCCGTACAATGCTTCATAGGGCACCATCTGAATACTAGACTGGTAGCTGTTGTTGTACGCAAACTCCGCCAATGGTAAAAACTCTTCCCAACTACCCTTGAAATCAATGGCACAACCTCTTAACATGTCCTCCAAGATCTGAATCACCCGCCAGATCGTTCATCGGCTCGAGGATGAAACGTCAGATCAAATCCAACTGCACTCCAATGCTTGATGTAACGCCTTCCAAAACCTTGACGTAAACCTAGGATCTCGGTCCGAAATAATCGACACAGGTGCTTTATGCAACCTTACAATCTCCGCTATATACATCTTAGTCAACTTTTGTAAAGAATAATCGACTCGAACCGGTACAAAATAAGCAGACTTTGTCAACCGATCAACGATCACCCAAACTGAATCTTTCCTAGCAGGCGTGAGAGGTAGCCCACTAACAAAGTCCATTGTGATCCTTTCCCACTTCCATTAGGGAATCTTCACCGATCGCAATAACCCCGATGGTAATCGATGTTCGCTTTACCTGCCGACAAAGTTAAACACTTCCCCACTAATTCACTCACCTCTCACTTTAAGCCTGGCCACCAAAACTGTTCTCGTAAATCTTGATACATCTTACTCCCTCTAGGGTGCATAGCGTATGGACTACAATGCGCTTCTTACAAAATCCTATGCCTTAATTCTGGATCTTTTGGCATACAAACTCTCCCTTGGAAGCACAATAGTCCTTCCTCATTCACACTGAATTCCGTCGATCCATCACTTGATCCCACATGAAACTTCTCCTTTAGCAACTCATCAGTCTGCTGCTTGTCCTTAACCTGACTGACCCAAGAGGGTTTCACTTGAAGTTCCGCCAAGAACTCCCATCATCGATAGACTAAGGTGAGTAAAAATTGCTCTCAAGTCAGAGATTACTTTATGACTCAGGCATCCGCCACCACATTAGCCTTACCTAGATGATACTCGATTGAGTAATCACAATCTTTTAACAACTCGTATCCACCTTCTCTGCCTCAGATTCAACTTCTTCTGGGTCAAAAGGTATTTTAGGCTTTTATGTTCTATATAAATAACAGATTTCTCCCCATACAGATAATGCCTCCAAATCATTAAAGAAAAAACCACCGCCGCCAATTCCAAATCATGGGTGGGATAATTTGCTTCGTACGGCCTTAACTACCGAGATGCGTATGTAACAACCTTCCCATCTTGCATCAACATGCATCCTAGTCCCATGTGTGAAGCATCACCAGAAAGCACGAATCCTTCCCACCTCCGATCAATCAATACCGAGCCTCCGTCAAAATCCTTTTAACTTCTCAAACTATCTTGCCGCTTATCACCCATACAAATGTAACTCCTTTTCAGAATAACTTAGTCAATCGGTCGCAATCAGAGAAAATCCTTCAACAAATCTTCCGCAGACTTCGCCGCACTAAGGAAATCAATCTCGCCACCGACTTAGGTGGCTTCCATTCCAACATCGCTTCAATTTTCTGAGGGTCAACCCTAATCCCCTCTGCCGACACCACGTGACCTAGAAAAGTAACTTCCTTTAGCCAAAATTCGCACTTGTCAATTTGGCATAAAGCTGCTTCTCCCTCAGAATCTGCAGAACCACTTGCAGATGTGAATCATGCTCCTCCTCCGACCTTGAGTAAACCAAAATGTCATCAATAAATACCATGACAAATAGATCCAAGTAGAGTTGGAACACACGGTTCATCATATCCATAAATGCTACTGGTGCATTAGTCAATCCAAATGGCATCACCATGAACTCGTAGTGACCATAGCGCGTCCTAAAAGCCGTCTTATGAATATCCGCCTCCTTGACCTTAAGCTGATGATACCTAGACCTCAGATCTATCTTTGAAAAGACTGAGGCCCCCTTCAACTGATCGAACAAGTCATCGATCCTCGGTAATGGGTATTTGTTCTTGATAGTTAACTTATTCAGCTGACAATAGTTAATGCACATACGCATTGAACCATCCTTCTTCTTAACAAAAAACACCAGTGCTCCCCAATGCGACACACTTGGTCGAATAAACCCTCTATCCAACAACTCCTGGATTTGCGCTTTTAATTCTACGAACACCTTCGGCACCATTCTGTATGGAGCAATAGATACCGGCGCTGTTTCTGGAAGAAGATCGATTCCAAACTCTACTTCTCGATCCAGAGGTAATCCCGAAAGCTCCTCTAGGAAAACATCAAGAAATTCCTTCACCGTCCTAACGTCCCCAACAGTTAGGTCCTTGGCTTCTAAAGCCTGTACAAACATTAAAACTGCCTCGCATCCTTGTCTCACCATTCTTTCGCTTAGGGCGGTCACCACGCTCGACGCATAGCCCCCTTTCTCCTATCACCAACACTTCACCTCCCTGGGGTTCTTAACACCACACGCCATGGCTACACAATCTAAATTGGCCTAATACTTCACTAGCCACCCATGCCTAAGATTAAGTCAATTCTCCGAACAGTAACTCCATCAGATCCATCAGAAAACTATTCCCTAACATCTAAGGATACCTCCAGATAGAGTTTATCTACTACCACAGATTGTCCTAATGGGCTAATTACTGTCATCACAATAGGGGTAACTTCGAAATCTAAACTTAAAGTTCTAGACACATTGCTAGTGACATATGAATGTGTCGACCCAATGTCAATCAATGCAATATAAGGCAATCCAAAAATTAAAAATGTACCCAGTATAACATCCGGTACGTCGGCCTCCTCTCGATGTCTGGCAGCGTAGACCAACCCTGGATGCCTCACCTCAAGTGTTTCGCCTCTACTTAACGCCTATGACCTCGACTGAAACCATTACCACCTCTGGTCGGACCACTACCTCTCTGTGGTTGCTGACCTCCTCTACCCGGCTTAACATTTCCCTGTCCTGCGGGTCCTACCTCATCCAGTGGTTGAGGACAGTCTCTTATCTGATGGTCCAAAGATCCACACCTAAAGGACTTCCCACTGCCTGCCCAACACTCACCTACATGGAATTTGTCACATTGGGCACACCTTCGTGTTTGGTTAGCGTGAGGTCTTTCAAATTTCGCCCTTGCCTATCCGACCTAGGTCTTTTCTGAGTACGCACGGCTATCCCTGATGATCCAAAGTTTCTCTTACATCTGCCCCTATCTCTATCCCTGCTCAATTTTTCTGTCTGCTTCACCTCCTCACTATCTTAGCCTTCTCCACAAGCACCGTAAATTCCGCCTCGCTTGTGGAGCTATCAACACACGAGATCATCCTTCGTGCCATCCTCAAACGAACACATCACTCATGTTCCGTGGCCACTATCCCTTGAGCATAACGGCTAATGCGTAAGAATTTTGCTTCATACGCCGCTAACGACCTACTTCCCGAACCGATTCAGAATGCTCACAACAAGATCCACATAGCTCGTCCCAATGTACTTACTTTGGAATGCCGTTCTGAAGTGATCCCAAGTGATATGGTCAGCTACAGTACCTTCCTTAACCGTAAGTCACCATTGATACGCTTTGTCCCGAAGAAGAGACACCACTCCCTTCAGCTTCTCTTCTTTCGTGAAGTCAAGATCATCCATTATATGTTCCATTACTTTAACCAAGATCAAATTGCACTAGGAGCTACACCAGATATTCCCTTAAACACCTCTGCCCCATTAGCTCTAAGTCACTCTGGTACAGACTTCCAGGCTCATGTGCCCATGCCTGCCCCAACAACCCTTTCTAAAACTCGTAACATTTCCTGAGATACATCATCATCTCCGCCCGTCTGATCTTGAAATTTCGCCTCTACAGCTGGTGGCACTAGTACCTTATTCCCTAACTCGCGACCAGACCCTACGGGTTCTGACACAGCAATCCTGCCTCTACCTCGGCCACGCACACCACGTCCCCTAGTGCTCATTCTACCATTCACGATTTATTTGATTAGAAATTTTATGAATTAATAATTCTTTCTTCCATTGATTAATAACAGATAGTCTTATGGAAAGTAGTTTTAACAGTAGTTCTTTCGAATTCGAATTCTATCTACAAAGTTTAGTTCTCAAGTCTATATTTCTTAGTTTTAGAATACACATACATACAACATCCATCACATATCAACATACAAGCAGCATCCATGAACACATATTCATCACCTAGGGGTATTTTCGTCATTTCACTACCCAAGGGTATTTTTTTAATTTTATCCTATAGGGGTAGTTTTGGTAATTTTACAAATTTGGGTAATTTTTACAAATCCAGGGTATTTTGGGAAGTTTTCACAAATTAAGGGGATTTCAAAAATTTTACAAAACTGGGGACATAAGTAATTTTACAAAAATAGAGTGGCTGGTCCCTTTCGGGTTTTAGTTATAAGTTTTGGCCCATCAACAAGCCCTCTTGGTTAGAGTGAACATCCACTACGCACCAGGTAAGATTCCAAAAAAGAGAAGGTGAGCCGCTAGGGCCGCTTAAATACCAAGCTCTTCCTAGATCCAATCCTAGACATGTGTATGCCTGTTACCAGGCCCTAACCTTGTGACTTCTCCACAGACATGTTTGATTAGAAATCAAGTTTTATGGAATTTGGAGAATTGTTTATACTAAACCTAAAGTCCATCAATTCTAACATACTAGCCTATTCCCTTTAAAGACCAACAATACACACCACATCAAGAGTTAGAATACTTACCTGCGTGGATTGGGTGCCGGTAGACTCGAAGGCCATATCTCAACTGCATTTTCCTCAAACTTACATCATTTTTACAAACTGATTATTGGGCCCATTTCACAACTCGGGTTTTGAACTGGGCTCTGATACCAAAAATGTAACACTCCAAACCTGGCCCATGCGTCATGACCGGATCTAGTATGCTACGGGTTGAATCTTGAAAATTTTACTCTAGAGGGTTTTGGAAAAACTTAGTTTATTATTGTCGAATAATCAGTTGAATGTGAAATTTTGAAAATAACTTTAACATTTGCGTTGATTGAGTTTGAAAAGCCCATTTATCATTTCATTTTGTATTTAAGACTTTGAAAAAAAAACATAAGTTTGTGAAAACCCAACATAACAAAATAATAATAATAATAAATCGAAACCTAAGTTATGGAGGCCTTCTTACAAAAATATTCCCAAAAATTAATACTTAAATGAAAATAAAACCAAAAATAGTCTATGTAGATAATAGTCTTAATGGCCCCTCGAGTCTGCCTCGGCTCCCGTGTCCACGAACTACTGCTAATCTGAAAAGTGGGAAAAATAAAAAGGTGAGTCACAGAGACTCAATGTGCAAACCTCGAAATCACATAAAAGCCTTGGGCCCACAAACACATTATGGGCCTTGGCCCATACACAATGGTAACAAAATATTTCATGCAACATGGCCTATCCCAAACCTAAGAGTCCATCCTCCACACACCCCCGTACCAACCATCACACCGTGGGGATTTCTACAATCAACTCTCCATCCGCTACACACCACGTCGACAGCTTTGCTGCCTGTCATAAAGACCGATCACCATGTGACCTATGTGGCAAAGCCACCGATCACTTTTGTGAACCTCAGAAAATACATTATAGTATTTCGACAACTATGTCATCATTATAAAGACCGATCACTATAGACCTATGTGGCAAAGCCACCGATTGCCTCACACCGCTCCCCTTCCATAAATCAATCAATCAATCCCATCCCATGCATGCACACATGAAAGAATCAAAACATCAAGCCATTTAAATGTATCTCGACTTTCACATACATCGATACATATAGAGAAGTTTCTATGATTACGCACTGCATCCCTTGCCTACCTTTTTGGGTATTACGAATCGCTCATACAACCTCTCTTTCTAGCTTTCACCCATATCATATACATATATTACAACAATACTTATGTGTTATGGATCTACACACCGATTATGGTTATGACGACACCTCAATGTTGACACTATCGGGTCCGATACGACTACTATCCGCCTAATATGCTATTCAAGCCGATCCACAACCCGGCCAATCTCAACAAAGAGACATCGCTTTTTAAACTTAGGGATTGGGTTTACGCCCAATCCTCTCCTTTGCTCGATTCATATTTGATTCCATCAAAAGTCTTTGTCAGAACTATTATAACGAAATAGGGTTGTTAAACCATATCATATGATTTAAGATCTCAACTATGATAGCGAATCTAATAGGAATCTAAAGAAAACCCCTTACCTTGAAATCTCAAAATAGATAGGATACTTAGAGATTAATGATTTTCGACTTTTTGAGATCTGAATGATTCGATCTACTCTAATTTCCTGAAGTGCCGCCCAAAAGAACATAAGATTAGTGGAAAATTCAAACCAAAGATGGCCTATCAACCAACTAGCGATTCGGCTATGGTCTAAAAAAAACTAAAAGAGAAGAAAAAAAGAACAGAAAAATCGGCATTCACCTTAACACAGAGAATTCGGCAACTCCTAGAGAATTTTGGCTTTTGAGAATATCAGAAAGAAAGGATGATCTCAAGAGATATATGAAGATTCAGCTTTGATGAAGAAATCAACAGAAGAGAATAAGAGGTATTCGGCTATGGAGGTGAGAAGAAAGTTCAAAGTTTCGTCTTTTGAATGAAAGTGAAGATTTAGAGATTTTGGCTTTTGAAGTAATCAAAAGAAAAGAAATTACAGAGAATGACTGAGAGTTTCGGCACAGAGGATGAGAAAAAGAATAGGGTTCAAATGCTGGAATTGAAGAGATACCACCCCTATTTATAGAGAATTTTCGGCACTTACTTATCAAAACCCGAAAGTGCCCTTCCTAATAACTAACAATTAATCAAATAGTAGGGGAAATTTTGGCACCCCTTTGCCATAAAGAAACCAATTTCTTTCCACCTCTAGGAGATGGAATTTCGGCCAACACTGCACTCAGCAGATAACTCCTATCTTTTCTTTTTTATCTTAATCTATTCATACCTTTAGAAGAGGCCTAAATAACACCACCTCTCCCTACTATTATTAGCACAATATCCACATTATCCAAACAGATAAATCTTCCTATTTTAAAGCATTCTAGCCACCTACACTCTCCTCTCCTTTGACGTCAAAAATAATTAAAAATAAGTGGGTAATGCGACTCGAACCTTTGATCCCCTTACTGCTTTTCACGCCACTGTCCACTAGGCCACTAGCCCATTTTTGTGTTTTAATTCGCGGATAATATCTTTTAAGCCCAGACCTATCTAGCTTTCTACTAAAGTGCCCAAACTGCAAATTTGATTAAGGCCTCAACCAAAACTTGAGCCCAATCTGAACCCCTTAAACACTCTAATTATCACATTGAACGTAACACACATCAAATGCAAAGGCCCATTAATTCAGGATGTTACAGAAGGAGAGATCCTCAGTCTTGAGTATGATTTCGGTTCTGAGATGGATCAACTGGCTTTCTTCAAGTGAATCCCACAATTCAGCCTCTCTAGCTTGGCTCCTTAGCCTAGCTGAACCATAAAGGTTGGCCTCTAGGGTGTTTATATAGGCTTTTGGAATGTCTTTCTTTGCCTCTAGGTACCCTAATCCGAATGAAACTCTTCTTTGTCGTAAGGTGGACACTTATCGTATGGCACGGCCGTGTAATTGCGTCAGCCGTGGTCGAGTCTGCTAAGGAGGCATGCTCGTGTGTCTCAGGCCCAGGCCGTGTTGATTTTGTAATTTGGCCCATTTTCTCCATTTTGGCCCATTTCTCATTCTTTTCATCCTCCGATTCTCTCTTAAATTAAAACATGAAATTAAAGGATTAGGAGCACCAAATTCCACAATTCAGGGAATAAATCATCGAAAGTATGCTAAATGTGGGATTAAAAAAAACATATTACGATTTATCATCTCTCCACTAATATGCTAAATGTGGGATTAAAAAAAACATATTACGATTTATCATCTCTCCACTAATGTAGGTAGCATAGAAAACTTGAATCAATAGGTCTTTAAAAAGGTTGTAATGTGGCTAGGCTAGAGGTAGGTAAAACATAGATAAATTTAGGCTTAAAACCTTAAACTCAGATTCAATCGAACCTTTGGAATAATTTCCCTCAATACACTAACTTACTTTGCTTTCACATGCTCTTTTGTACATCTATTTCCTTTCAAGTACATGTGCTCTTTTTTTAATTAACACGAGCATTTTACTGAATGTACTACAATTTTTAGAGCATTTGATACTTCTTTTCAACTCCCTCAAACTTATTTTCAAAGAATATTCTGAATAGTGCTGAGTCTAGTGTTTGGGACAATTTAAAGATAATTAAGAGAGAAATGATGGCTAAATATTGCAAGGGTTCAAATAAAATTAGGCCATATAGTCTCAAAGTTGGGTTTCAAAGGATAAAATTTCATCGTGGTTGGCTGGAAAGGCTCAAACGGTCCAAACAACAGTTGCCTGAATCATTTTCAACGTTCCATGCTTCCTAGGATTTTGCCTCAAGAAACTATTAAGTCAATTCTAAAGACTTAAACTTTCATGCATGCCTAACTTTCCTAAGGAACTAAAATTTTATGGTATGATTTGTATGCTTTATTAAAAATACATTTATGTCATTATTAAGCTAACATAACAATTTATTGAAATAATAGAACTTTATTTATACTGAAGTTTAGCATACTTAACAAAATTTCAAATTATTGAACAAAGTATATCCTAATCATAACTGAAAGAAAAATTTATTCTGAGTGAAAATAATTTCAATTTTCCGGTCCCCCTACTTAAGATGAACAATGCCCTCATTGCTTAAAGTGAATAGATCCTATACACCAGGTAGGATTCTAGAAAAGAAGAGGTGAGTCAA
This sequence comes from Gossypium rotundifolium, assembly GCA_025506655.1. Lineage (NCBI taxonomy): Eukaryota > Viridiplantae > Streptophyta > Magnoliopsida > Malvales > Malvaceae > Gossypium > Gossypium rotundifolium. The sequence continues at coordinate 124,543,235 of CP106723.1, forward strand.
ATTAACTGCTTAAGTACCAAGCTCTCTCTAGATCCAATCTTAGACATGTATATACCTATTACCACACTTTATACTTTGTGACTTGTTTATTTTTATTCATGATTTCCATCTCTTTCTTTATTATGCAAAAATAAAATTTCCTAATTAAACTTAATCCTAAAATGACCTAAGAATAGAAATAAAATAAACTCAAGATCCCCCCTTTATTTATTTCAGATCCTTCTGAATTTGACTCATCTTTTGCTCCAAAATTATTTCCTTTGCATGAATCGCTTCGCTCCTTCTTCTATAGTGGACTCCATGGTTCAACTATGAAATCTGGAAACTCAGGCACAAAAATAAATGGGTCATTATATATTTTCATAAAAACGCTTCTCATTGAGTCATCCCTTATTTTTGAGTATCTCCAGTAAACTTGTTGCTGCCATTGCATATGTTGCATTATGTCCATCAACTTTGACAGCTCATTTCAGATATCGGGGCGAGGTGATTGAGCTCTGAACATTGAAGTTTCGACATTAGGTTCAGCTTCTGGTTCCATTGGTTCCGCCATATCTAGGACTTCAGCTGATTGCATTATGTGATCTTCTTCTTCGGGGTCCTCACTTTCTTCAACTTGTTGCTGTAGAACAAGGCCTCCAACTATTCGATAAAGGTCCCAATCAGGATTGTGCCTCTGCTATAGCCCGCCTTCTTTACGCTTGCAAGAATTTTAGCTTTCAAGCATAGAATTATTATCATAAAGAGAAAGTAAGAACATGAACGTCTAACGGTACAATTCCGTATTTCCCTCAGGATGATTTTTCCCACATCAATGGTCTTCCCAATTAAAATTGAGTATAATAAGACCATTCAATCTAATGAGATTGTAGTCCCATGTGAGCTAGGCATAAGGTTAAAATGAATGAAACAGAACCATACCTTTGCGAGTGGTGTCAAATATTCTCTTCGACAAGTGTGGATTCCTTGCTTTGAAACAGTCCACTTAAACCTAAAACTGTAAGTTCCTCGAGAATTTATTGCAAATTTTCAAGCTTTATATTGCTCATCAAGGAACAATATTCGTCGTTTTTGAAATCAGGCAATTCAAAGAACTCATTAATAGCGTTTGAAGTTATTGGTACCTTGATTCCGTGAACTAGAACTTCCATCAGCTTGCTTGAGGTTTAAATTCGCATAGAATTTGCGCACTAACTCCTCATCCACATTAGGTCTCTTCTCACAAAACAACTCCCAATTGAGAGTTTCATCAACCTAACAAATACGCGTCATAAAATCAATATAGTCGCTTTCTTTCAATGTGAAACCTTTCTCTAGATGCATTTGTTGATTCTTGAAGATACTCTCGTATCTCGCTTTGGCTTCTTCACAGTGGAACTTGTTTTGTGATACGTCAATTTGGGTGGATGCACGAGTTCGCTTGTGAGGCATAACTAACCTGATCATGATATGGTAACAATTATTTTCTCAAAAATTTAATTAATATAAAATATTAATAATTCAATAAATTGAAAAATTAGATAATAAAATTAAAATTTAGGAGAACAATTGGTCTTACCACCTTTTTTTTGTAAAAATTAAGAGCTATTATGAAAAACAATTTTGAATCAAAAGATAGAAAATTAAAAGAGGTTGGGGGTTTTTGGCTAAGGATGGGTGAAAAAGTGGTGTGCTACCCGGGTGTGCAAGGCAACAACATAGCAATGGGGGTGGATGTGAGCAAAGCGTATGGATCATTGAGCAGGCTCGTGTGGGGTGCGCTAAGTCAAGCATTGTGCGGGACACACTGGCAATGGGGGGCTAGAGCAGCAGGCATGCCAAGGAGCAACTAGGTACTAAGCAAGACCAATCACAAGAATGCAGCCCGATGGAGCAAAGGCGACACGAGGTTGACGTATGCGGTCACCGACCGATCACTAGGCGATCTTTGGCAAGGGAATTGCTAGGAGGTTTCAAGACTTAAGGGTTTTGGTGTTTTTGGAGGAATGGTGTATGAATGAAAAAATAAGAATAGATTTGTGGAATTTATAGTGAAAGGATTAGGAACTAGAGTAAAATTCTTAGTATAATTTAATAATTAAAAATCTAAGTTCTAATTTACTAAAGTAAATAACAATTAATAATTAATATAATGCATATTAAATTATTATTTGCTATTAATTTATTAAGATAAAACTTATTGAATAAAATATGATTAAATTAAAACTAATCCTAACTATGTATAAAGTTGATAATAATTCATATATATTATAATGGATATAATTATATATTAATAATTATCATCTCTTTTTATTGAACTAAAACATTTATTCTAGATGCCTTTTGAAAATATTTATAAAAAGAGGCACCTAATTTTTATTATTTACAAAAAGAGAAACCAAATTTTAAAAATAGTTTAATTAAGTCCCTAGACTTAATGAAAATTTGAAATTTAGTTGCAATTTTAAACCTTGAATCAAGATTAACCCTTTTATTGGAAAATTTAAAAATTTATTTTGCCATTTAGGGAATAATTTCTCGAAAAATTATATCAAAATCAATTCCCAAGAAAGATTGGAGGGGTCACAAGCGGTCCCGCTTAAGTTCCAATCTCCTAGACAGAATTTATTTAGACATACTAATCCTTAAAATATACCCTAAATCATTTATTCAAAAAGAAGAACGAGAAAAATTAAATATATGATAAAATGAACGAGATTTGATTCCGTTCAATTTTATCTCCCCGGTAATGTTTCAAGCATTGAGCATTAACTCGAAAATTACCCCCTTACCTTGAAGTTCAACAACTCCGTACGGATAGACTTGATGAATCGTAAATGGATCGGACCAACGTTATTTTAACTTACCTGGAAAGAACTTTCATCTGGAATTCAATAACAAAACTTGCTGACCTACTTCAAATTCACAAACTCGAATGTGCTTTTCCTGCCATTTTTTAAGTCTCTCCTTGAGCAATGATCATCTAGAATTGTCGAGTTTTAAAATTTATAAAGAGAATGATCGAACTTGGAAACTAACTCTGACAACGACTTAAGGCAAGTGCACCTATCGAACACTAGTATAGCTTAGGCAAGACCGGATTGTCAACCCAAAGAAACTAAAAGTACTAATACTCACTTTCTTTCTATTATTTAGCCTAAATATTAAATGATTTGGTTGATTAAATCTAAATTAACTAATTAATTACTAAACTAAGACGCAAAGACGTAAAGAATGAATGTGGGAATTTAACTTTAGGAAAAACTCAGTTGATTAAGATGATACCCTTAGGAAGAATCCACCTAAACTTCACTTGTTATCTAACACTGAACTAGACGATTTATTCACTTAGCTTGATCCTTAAGACTCCTTAATTTATATTAAGCCCTCTCTCGAGGTGAATAACGTCTAATCCTAGGTTGATTAACCGAAATCTCTTTCAAATTAAAACCCCTAGAACCGCATTAACTCGATCTATGGACTCTCATATTAAGTTTCACCCTAATCCGGCAAAATCTCGTTACCCTATCTCTAGGCGTGTGATCAACTCTGCTTAATTATGCTATATCTACTCTTAAGTAGGGACTTTTTCTCCACCACCTAAGCACATTCAACTTGAATCAATATTCCGTAAATATTAACACAAGAATTAAGCACACATAATTAAGAACAAACTAAGTATTTATCATATAGTTCAATAAAGAATAACAAGATTCATTTAGGATTCATCCCCTTCAGGTATTTGAAGGGTTTAGTTCATAATGATAAAATAAAACATCTCAAGAGAAAAGATAAAACAAAACATAAGAAAACGCTAAAACCTCCTGATGGAATTGAAGAAGAGATCCGTCGTCTTGAGTAGAACTCCAGCTTCTTGAGATGGAACAACTGCTATCTCCGAGTGATTCCCACAAATTTGGCCTTCTAGCTCGGCTTCTTGGCCTAGCTGACTGCCTAACTAATCGCCAAAAGCCCTAGCAGAAGGCTTCTGCCCAACTCCCCCGATTAAGTTGCCCACTTGGGTGTTTATATATACTTTGAGATGCCTTACTTGGCCCCTAAGTATCCTAATTCAAGTGTAATTCCTACTTGGGTGTTTGAATAGGCTTTGGAATGTGTTTCTTTGCCTTCAAGTATCCAAATCTGAGTGAAATTTCTCTTAGCCGCAACAGGGGCACGGCCATAGCACACGCCCGTGTAAATCGACTTCAGGCTGTGTTTCGGGTCTATTGATGAAGGCACGATCGTGTAAATTTTTGTTAGCCCGTGTTCTAGTTAATTGATGAGGCACGACCGTGTGGCTTGAAGTCCAAGCCATGTCGATTTCCACTTCAGCCCAAATTGGCCCATTTTAAGCCCGTTTCTTATTCTTTTCGTCCTCGGGTGCTTACCTGAGTATAAAACATGAAAAGAAAGGATTAAGAGCACCTTTTTACATAAATCAAGGGCTAAATCATCCAAAAGAATGCTAAATATGGGGTTAAAATATGTTACTTTTACGGTTTATCAAATACCCCCACACTTAAGCTTTTGCTTGTCCTCAAGAAAAATTCTCATCTTACAATTAAAACGAACTTTCCATAATTCATAACTCCTATCAATAACGCCTCATCATAATTCATAGATAATTCATACATGGATAGTTTAACTCAAAGACTCCTAAAGATTCAAACAATTCTAAGTCATACGTTTGTAGCGTGAAAACATAGGTGTCTCCCCTTATCTAAATGATTACTTTTAATTCAAAATCGATAAGGATTGACATCCTCACAAAAGATTCACTCAAATCACTCGAAGTGTTTAAGGTTCAGGAAAAAGCACTCATAAGTCAAACCTGAAAAGTTAATCCCATAGGCTTGCCTGAAAATGAAATCTTCACCACTGTAATATGAGATGGTACACAAATCAAAAGGTCTTTAATAGGGTTGTAACGGGGCTTGGGTTAAAGATGTGGATAAAGGCTGAATTAGAAGGTTTTAGAATCGAGATTGAATTGAAAAATTATCTAACTTTAAAAAAAATGAACTAATAACCTGAATAATCACACGAAAATTTAAAATACTAATAATACGAGCTTCTTCTTCAAGATGTTGAATTTAAAAATGTAAGCTCTTAGAATATAGAACTAATAATGAATATACTTCATTTTTTTCTTTTTATACTATTAATACTGAATATACTTTGATCGATTTGATTTTTTTAAGAACAAACTAAGTAAATACATAATAAAGAAAGAACTTTATCAACTGAAATAAACTAATTAGGCAACTAATCAAATCAATTCTCGATAGAAGGGTAGTCAAAGGAATGGTGATAACAAATACGAGCGGGGTTTTGGGTTAATATTAGTGGGTAAATCAATAAAAAGGGTTGTTAGGATCAAAGAGGTTCACTTGGGGTTAGTTATGTAGGTAGTTCTTTTAGTGGAATGAGTGGGTTAAAGCCTAAGTGCCTTTATCATCTTAGTATATCAAATCAATAATGTGGTCTTGACATGTATAATCGAAGCAAGTTCTGGAATAGCAATTCAGTGTTGACACACTCATAATCAATAAAGTGAGCACAAAAAAGAATATATGCTCTATAAGGCTCAAAATCTCACAAAAATTATGGGTTATTTGACATCAATCCCTATAAATTTCAAACTTCAAGGTGATATTCAAATTCAGTTCAACAACCTAGAAAATTTTTAATTTTTGATAAAATAGACTTATCATGCTTGATTCTCTAGTATTCTTCAATTTAATTATCAATGCACAATTATCAATGACTTAATCTAAAACATATCAATAAAAATCATAAATCAAAGAAATATCATCGTAATTATAATATGAGAAACTTTACTTTCGAACAAGGCATAATTCAGGGATCTTCAAATAATACTATAGTTAACCCCCCCACACTTAAGTTGTACATTGCCCTCATTGTACAAAGATAGATAATAGTAATTTAGTAATCATAAGATAGGGAGAGAAGTGAAACTTCCTGAATTTTAGATGAAGTCAATGAAAAGAAACCGAATAGGATTAGAGGTGAATGTGGGGAAGCGTCTCGAACCGTTTGAAATTGAATCTTCGAAGCAGCCGGCTTGGTTTTATTGTATCCTAAGCTAAATCTAAATGGCATGAAGAATAAGAAGAAAATAATAAAGAAAATAAAAATAAAGATAAAAATAAAAGTAAAAGTAAATAATGGAAAATGAAAGAAGAAAGACAACTAGAAAAGAAAAAGGAAAAAAGGGGTTTGAAATAGAGATACATTTACGCTTTGGGGAAAAATTTTGTCTTGTTGCCACACGCCTACTACCATGCCCTTTTACTCACTGTGATGCCCACACGGCCACGTACCACGGCCGTGTGCAAGGCCCGTGGTCTAGAAATCTACATTTTGGTTTATTTGAATGCAAAAAGGAAAATAAAAATAAAAATAAAATGGGTTAATGCTCTGTTACCTCCAGAAGCGCCATTTAAAGTCTTGAGCTAGACTTACCTGTTATTTGTATGGTCATGGTGGTTTGAGGAGGTGGAAATCCTTTCTCATGCAATCAATTCGGTTATGGATATAAAGTTTAAGTCGAGTAGTGTTTACCTTAAAGGGGTTGAATTTAGGATTGCTTACCTCAACTGTGCAGATAGAAGACTTTAAGTACCTCAAAAGTGATTTTTCGCTTGTCTCGAGGTCCTAATTACGATTCGAGGGTCTCCCTTATTCAACAATACCGATCCCCTATTTTGAAGTGATTTGTTGTTCCTATCACTGCCTAGGGTTTCATTTGGTTTCATTTCGTATTCCCGCTTTCTTTAAAGTGTATTTTCCACTCTTCTAGTTTGTCGACCTTAAGGCTTCGCTCTCATGTAATTCTTCTTTATCGCACGAGGTCTACGATTCGCCCAGTTTGTGGCTTCGTGGTGTTTCGTGGTGAAGGTTGAACAACTTTGTTATCAATCAATTTACTTTCTCACCTTCATCACCGATGTTCGCCGAGTCAAGAGCTTGTAGAATGATTGATTCATCACCTATAATGAAGAATGAGTTCTCCTGCATCAACATCAATTTTAGTCCCGATAGCTTGCTAGAAAGGGTCTTCCTAAAATTAAAGGAATCGAATTGTCCTCATCCATGTCTAAAACAACAAAGTCTCATCGGGAATACGAATTTATCAATTTTGATTAGAACATTTTCTATTATACCCCAAGAATTCGATAGTTTTATCGCTTAATTGAATGCTCATCCTAGTTTTTCCGGGTTTCTAGACCTAGTTGTTTAAACATTTTATAAGGCATAGCATTAATGCTTGCCCCTAAATCACCTAAAGCATTATCAATAGATAAACTACCAATTAAACATGGAATTGTAAAACTCCTGGATCTTTTAATTTCCGCTAAAGGTATTTTGTAGAATTGTCGAGCACATTGCTTAGCTCCACATGCGATGCCTCGCCTAGCTTCCGCTTGTTTGTCAATAGCTCTTTAAAATTTTTCTATAATCGGTATCTCGCGAAAGAGCTTCGAGAAACAGTAACTTAATATGTAATTTCTTTAAAAGTTTAAGAAACTTACCAAACTGCTTCCTCTATGTTGTACTTCTTTATTGCTTCTAATATAGTATACGAGGTTGGTACTGTAGTTGCCGCTTTGGTATATCATGGCACACCTCAACCTTACCTTCACTTACCATGTGGTCTTCCTTGGTTTGGTACGCCTAACCCTTCACTATCATAAATGGCTTGATTTTGCTCTCTCAAGTTAGTTTCAGATTGCTTGGCAAGCTTCCCCGTGGTAGTTCTCGAGATCGCCTTAGCAAGTTGTCCAACTGACTTATTAATTTCCCCAACTAACTTAGTAAGTTCACCAACTCGGTTCTTGATCCCTTCAATCGATGTTTGTCGATTCTTAAGGGTGGTCTCGGTGTCTTGGAGACGAGTATCTATGGCTGCCATGAATTTTGTCAACATCTCTTCAATGTTCGACTCCTCTTTCTGCTGGTGAGGTGGTTGTTGAAAAAATAAAAAATAAAAAAATGGCTAAACTAATAAAAATAGAGTTTTCTTAATATCTTAATTCCCTGACAACGGCGCTAAAAACTTGATCGTCTAGAATTTCCAAGTTTTAAAATTTATAAAGAGAATGATCGAACCTGGAAACTAACTCTGACAATGACTTAAGGCAAGTGCACCTATCGAATAGTAGTATAGCTTAGGCAAGACCGGATTGTCGAACCCAAAGGAACTAAAAGTACTAATACTCACTTTCTTTCTATTATTTAGCCTAAATATTAAATGATTTGGTTGGTTAAATCTAAATTAACTAATTAATTACTAAACTAAGATGCAAAGACAGAAAGAATGAATTTGGGAATTTAACTTTAGGAAAAACTTAGTTGATTAAGACAATACCCTTAGGAAGAATCCACCTAAACTTCACTTGTTATCTAACACTGAACCAAACGATTTATTCACTTAGCTTGATCCGTAAAACTCCCTAATTTATATTAAACCCTCTCTCGAGGTGAATAACGTCTAACCCTATGTTGATTAACCGAAATCTCTTTCAAATTAAAACCCCTAGAACTGCATTAACTCGATATATGGACTCCCATATTAGGTTTCACCCTAATCCGGCAAAATCTCGTCACCCTATCTCTAGGCGTGCGATCAACTCCGCTTAATTATGCTAGATCTACTCTTAAGCAAGGACTTTTGCTCCACCACCTAAGCATATTCAACTTGAATCAATATTCCAGAAATATTAACACAAGAATTAAGCACACATAATTAAGAACAAACTAAGTATTTATCATATAGTTCAATAAATAATAACAAGATTCATCTAGGCTTCATCCCCTTCAGGTATCTAAAGGGTTTAGTTCATAATGATAAAATAAAACATCTCAAGAGAAAAGATAAAACAAAATATAAGAAATCCCTAAAACCCCCTGAAGGAATTGAAGGAGAGATTCGTCATCTTGAGTAGAACTCCGGCTTCTTGAGATTGATCAACTGGCTATCTCTGAGTGATTCCTACAAATCTAGCCTTCTGGCTCGGTTTCTTAGACTAGTCGATCGCTTAATCGACCGCCAAAAGCCCCAAGCGAAGGCTTTTGACCAACTCCCCCAGTTAAGTTGCCCACTTGGGTGTTTATATAGACTTTGAGATGCCTTACTTGGCCCCTAAGTATCCTAGTACAAGTATAATTCCTACTCGGGTGTTTGAATAGGCTTTGGAATGTGTTTCTTTGCCTTCAAGTATCCAAATCCGAGTGAAATTCCTCTTGGCCGCGACAAGGGCACGACCATAGCACACACCCGTGTAGATCGACTTTAGGCCGTGTTTCGGGTCTGTTGATGGAGGTACGGCCGTGTAAATCGTGGTTTGGTCGTGTTCTAGTTAATTGATGAGGCACGGCCGTGTGGCTTGAAGTCCAGGCCATGTCAATTTCCAAATTGGCCCAAATTGGCCCATTTTAAGCCCATTTCTTGTTTTTTTTCATCCTCAGGTGCTTTACTGAGTATAAAACATGAAAAGAAAGGATTAAGAGCACCTTTTTTCATAAATCAAGGGCTAAATCATCCAAAATTATGCTCAATATGGGGTTAAAATATGCTACTTTTACAGTTTATCAAGCAATTTGGCATTTTCATATGAAAACATTCAGAATTCTTCTATCTCGTTTAGCTAGAGCATCCATTTCTCTTTAGCAAGCTTAAGATCCAAGTTGACTTGTTAAATAGCCCAATAAGCTTTGTGTTCTGACTCCATCGGTAGATGGTAGGCTTTCCCAAAGACTAACCTATAGGGTAAGATCCCTAAAGGAGTCTTGTATGCTGTCCATAAAGCATAATCCAGTCTTTTGGAACAATCTCATCGGTTTGGGCAAACTACCTTCTCAAGTATGCCTTTGATCTCCTAGTTTGCCAATTTAGCTTGCCCATTAGTCTACGGATGGTAAGCTGTAGCGACCTTGTGTCTCACTTCATGTTTATCTAATAACCATTTCAACCACTTGTGAACAAAATGGGACCCTTCATCACTGATGATGGCTCCTGGGGTTCCAAACCTTGTGAACACATGTTTCTGAAAAAACTTCATTACAACCTTCGCATCGTTTGTTGGATATGCCTCTGCCTCAACCCACTTAGACATCTAGTCTACTGCTCCTAATATGTACTTGTGACCAAAAGGCGGAAGGAAAGGACTGAGAAAGTCAATACCCTAAACATCAAATAATTCTACCTCAATGAGGTTTGTTTGAGGCATCTCATTTCTGTTGGTGACATTTTTGACCCTTTGACATCGATCACAACTCTTTAAGTAAGCATGTGCGTCTTTGAATAGTGATGGCCAAAAGAATCTGGCCTGCAATACCTTGGCTGTAGTACGTGTACCTCCGAAGTGTCCCCACTCAAAGTTGAGTGACAATGGTATAAAATCTTATGTACTTCATCTTCTGCCACACATCTCTTGATCATTTGATCTGTACACTTTTTAAACAAATACTTCCCAGAAATAGTACTTCACATCCTGAAGACACTTTTTCTTTTGATGATACGTCTTATCAATCGGCATGAAACCACAAGCTAAAAAGTTAGCAATATCAGCAAACCAAGGGGTATTATGGAAATGATTTACCTTTAGTAAGTGTTCATTTGGAAACGTCTCTCAAATTGGTATAAGAGGAGAGTTCCCTTCTTGCGGCTCCAATCTGGACAAGTGGTATGCTACTTGGTTTTCCACTCCCTTTCGATCTTGAATTTCTAAATCGAACTCTTAAAGTAGAAGTACCAATCAGATCAGTCTCAGCTTAGCGTCATTGTAACACCCCAAACGCGGCCCATACGTCATTACCGGATTAGGTTAAATCTTAAAAACTTTACTCTGAAGGGTTTTGGAAAAACTTAGCTTATTTTAGCCGAATAGTCCATTAAATGTGAGGTTTTGTAAATAACTTTAATACTTGCGTTGATTGGGTTTGAAAAGCCCATTTATCATTTCATTTTATAATTAAGACTAAAAAACATAAGTTTGTAAAACCCAACATAACAAAATAATAAATCTAATCTAAGTTATGGAGGCCTTATTACACAAAGATGCTCCCAAAATTAAAACTTAAATGAAAACTAAAACCAAAAATAGTCTATAAAATAGTAATAGTCTTGATGGCCCTCGAGTCCGCTTCTGCCCCATGTCCACGATCTACCGCTCATCCGAAAGAGTAGAGAAAATGAAAGCGTGAGTCACCAAGACTCAAAGTATAACACAACACACCGACCTAAGGCCCACAAACACATTATGGGCCTAGGCCCGTACATAGAGGCATCAATCATATTACATGATAAACAATACGTAATGAATGGCCCAACCCATCCTAGATTTCCATCCTCTACACACCAACCCGTACCAACCGTCACTCCTCGGGGATTTCTACAATTAACCCTCCATCCGCTACACACCATAACGATAGTGAATCGCCTATTTCGTTATTCAGAATCATTAAACGTAGATAGCCACCGGTCACCGTGGTGACCTAACATTTTATTTGTGGATTTTACCACCGGTCACCATGTGACCCATGTTTATATTCGTGGATTTCTACCATCGGTCATTATGTGACCCATCATGCACTTCCCTCTTTATAATATTTCCCCATGCATACATACATAAGGAAAACATCATACGACTTTCATATATTTCACATACATAGAGATTTCTATGATTGCGCACTGCATCCTTGCCTAACCCTTTTAGGGCTTTATTCGACTGCTCACACAGCTATATTTCGCTTTTTAGCCCATAACACATAAAGAACAATTAGAAAGTGTGTGAGGGATCTACACACTTATTACTGCTAGAACGAGACCTCTAAGTCGACGCTTATCTCGTAGCCAACACCACCACTATCCGCCTAAGGTGTTGTTCGTAGCCGGTCCACAACCAGTGGCTAATCTCGAACAAGCAGATACCGCTGCTTTCTTAAACTTAGGGATTCTCTCCTTCGCCTGATCCATATTTAAATCCGTCACAAGTCCTTGTCAGAACCACAATCACAACACATGGTTGTTACTCCACATCATGAAGTTAAGATCTCACATACGATAAACGAATCTAATGAAAATCTAGAGAAACCCATCTTACCTTAAATCCCAAAAACGTGACTCGAATGCTTACCAACTTTTGACTTAGAATCCTAGGCGATTTGATTCCCTACAAATCTCGAAATGCCGCCCAAAGAAAGTGATCAGGAGATTAGAAAGAAAACGTCAATCTAAGGATGGCCCTAAACACCATCTAGCCATTCGGCTTTGGCTTAAAAGCTGAAAAATAACAAGAATAATAGCACTCGCCAACACTTACCTTTACGTGAAATTTGACAACTCTTAAGAATTCTCGCTTTTGAGGAGATCAAGAAGAAAAAAATAAGAATAGATCTAAGTATTTTAGCTTTTAGTTGAGGGAATCTGAGAAGGAATAGGTATATTCGACTTTGGAGATGAGAAAAGAATTGTGATTTCGCTTTTGAAAGGGAAGATGTTGAGAAGATTGGGAGGTTTCGCTTTTGAAGAAATCAAAAGAAAAGAATTTCAGAGGAATACTGAGAATTTCAGTGTAAGAAAAGAAGAAAAGAATAGGGTTCCAAATACCGGAATTGAAGAGATATCCCCTCTATTTATAGAAGATTTCAACACCTACTGCTTAAAATCGAAAACACCATTCCTAATAACCAATCAATTAATCAGATAGCATGGGAAATTTTGGCACCCCTCTGCCATTAAAGATGCCGATTTCTTCACTCCTCTAGGTGATGGAATTTTGGCCAACACCTAGCCTTGCAAATAGCTGCTATCTTTTTCCCCTTTTATCTTTCATATTATCAATTATAATATCTACATTATCCTATACATATATCCTCCTACATTTGAGCCTTGTAGCCGTCCACTCCACCTAACCCTAATGTCAAAAATTAGCTAACTTAAATTAAAAGAGATTGGCCTCCATGAAACTTAAATTTGGGCCCTTACTCCCCTTGTATGGCGCCACCTCCTTGCTCCCTAAGTGGCATCATCGACCACCGGCCACAAGCCCATTTTGATATTTTAAACACATATACCACCTTTTAAACCTTATAGTACCCAAGCAAGAATTCACCAAGGCTTTGACCACATTCTGAGCCCAACCTGGACCCCTAATAGTTAAATTAACACCTTAAACATATACACACACTAGCGCATAGGCCCATTATTCAGGATGTTATAGTTCTACCCCCTTAAAGAAATTTCAGCCTCAAAATTACTTGATCAGAAAAGATGAGGGTATTCCTATCGCATCACTTCCTCTAGTTCCCGAGTTACCTCTTCATAACCATGGTTCCGCCACAGCACCTTAACCAATGGAACCGTTTTCCTTCGCAACACCTTGATATCACGATCCGCACTTCCACCGTTCCTCTCCCAAGGATAGATCGGTCTTACCTCGATTTCCTCCATGTGCACTACATGAGATGGATCTCGAATCGGTAACATCTTAACATAGAGACGTAAAATACATTGTGAATTTGACTTAGCTCCGGGGTAACTCAAGTTGATATGCTACTGGTCCTACTGCTTTCAAAGACCCGATAAGGTCTAATGAAACGGGGACTTAATTTCCCCTTTCGCCCAAATCTTAGCACCTTTTTCCATGGCGACACCTTTAAGAATGCCTTGTCACCCATCGCAAACTCTATGTCCTTACACTTTAAGTTAGCATAGACTTCGCTCATCCGCCTCCTTTAGTCTAGCCCAAATCAAGATCACCTTCTCCTCCGCCTCAATGACCAAGTCCGACCCAAAATTTGATTTTCCCTAATTCCGCCTAACAAGTAGGGTATCGACACTTCCGCCCATACAAAGCTTCAGAGGCGCCATCCGAATACTTGATCGGTAACTTGTTGTACGCAACTCCGCCAATGGCAAGAAGTCCTCCCAACTACCTCAAATCTATGACACAACCCTTAACATGTCCTCCAAGATCTCGAATCACCCGCCCGACCGTCCATCACCGAGGATGAAACGTCAGACTAAAATCCAACTGCACTCCAACGCTGATGCAACGCCTCCAAAACCTAGAGGTAAACCTAGGATCTCTGCTTAAGATAATCGACACAGTACTCCATGCAACCTCACAATCTTCGCTATATACAGCTTAGCCAACCTTAGTAAGGAATAGTCAATTTAACTAGTATAAAATGAGTCGACTTCACAACCGATCAACAATCACCCAAATTGAATCTTTCTTAGTAGGCGGAGAGGTAGCCCACTAACAAAGTCCATTGTGATTCCTTTGCATTTCCACTGAGGGATCTTCACCGATTGTAACAACCTGGATGGTAACTGATGCTATGTCTTTACTTGCTGACAGGTTAAACACTTTGCCACTACTTCGGTCACTTCCCATTTTAAGCCCGGCCACCAAAATTGTTCCCATAAATCTTGATACATCTTACTCCCTCCGAGATGCATAGCGTATGGACTACTATGCACTTCTTGCAAAATCCTACGCCTCAACTCAGGATCCCTCGGCATGCACACTCTCCCTTGGAAACATAAAGCCCTTCCTCATTCATACTAAACTCCGTTGGTCTTTCACTTAATCCATCCGGAACCTTCCCCTTCAGTAACTCATCTATTCGCTATTTTTCCTTAACCAGACTGACCCATGAGGGTTTCACTTGAAGTTTCGCCAATAAACTCCCATCGTTGTACAGACTAAGGTGAGCAAACATCGCTCTCAAGTCAGAGATCACCTTACAGCTTAGAGCATCTGCCACCACATTGGCCTTACCCAGATGATACTTGATCGAGCACTCATAATCCTTTAACAACTCGATCCACCTCCTCTGCCTTAAATTCAACTCCTTCTGAGTCAAAAGATACTTCAAACTCTTATGATCAGTAAAAATGACAGATTTCTCCCCGTAAAGATAATGCCTCAAAATCTTCAAAGCAATGACCACTGCCGCAATTCCAGGTCATGGGTGGGATAATTTGCTTCATGCGGTCTTAACTGTCGAGATGCGATGCTACAACCTTTCCATCTTGCATCAACACACATCCTAATCCTCGTGTGAAGCATCACAATAAATCACAATTCCTTCCCAGCCTCCTACCGAATCAACATCAAGCTTCACAAAATCCTTTTAACTTCTCAAACTCTCCTATTGCTTATCGACCAAACAAACTAACTCCTTTCCATAACAACTTGGTCAACTGCATCAAGAACTAAAGAGAATCCTTCAACAAACCTTCGATAGTATCCACCATACCCGTAAAACTCAATCTCTACCACGACTCGTGGTTTCCACTCTAACACCACTTCAATCTTTCGAGGGTCTACCCTAATCCTCAAATTACACAACGTGCTCCTAAAAAGTAACCTCCTTTAGCAAAAATTCACACTTACTGAATTTGGCATACAACTGCTTTTCCCTTAGAATCTGCAGAACTATTCGCAGATGTGAGTCATGCTTCTCCCCCGATCTTGAATAAACCAAGATGTCATCAATAAAAACCACGACAAACTGATCTAGGCAGGGTTGGAACACTCGGTTCATCATATCCATAAATGCTGCTGGCGCATTGGTCAACCCAAATGGCATCACCATGAACTCGTAGTGACCATAGTGAGTGCTAAAGGCCGTCTTATGAATATTAGCCTCCTTAACCTTAAGCTGATGGTAGCCTGACCTCAGATCTATCTTCGAAAAGATTGAGGCCCCCCTCAACTGATTGAACAAGTCATCAATCCTCGGCAACGGATACTTTTCTTGATCGTTAACTTATTCAACTGGCGATAGTCAATACACATACACATTGACCTATCATTCTTCTTAACGAATTAAATCGGTGCTCCCCACAGCGACACACTAGGTCGAATAAACCCTTTGTCCAACAACTCTTGAATCTGTGCTTTCAACTCCACCAACTCCTTTGGTGCCATTCAGTATAGAGCTATCAATACCGACATTATTCCCGAAAAAAGATTGATTCCAAACTCCACTTCACGATCCGGAGGTAATCCCGGAAGCTCTTCAAGGAAAACATCAAGAAATTCCTTCACCGTCCTAACGTCTCCCACTATTAGTTCCTTAGCTCCCATAGCACGAACAAACATTAAGACTGCCTCACTCCCTTTTCTCACCATCCTTTCTACTCTTAGGGCGGTTACAATGTTCAACATACAATTCCCCCTTTCTCCTATTACCAACACTTCATCACCCTCTGGGTTTTTTAACACCATACACTTAGCTGCACAATCTAGATTAGCTTGATACTTCACAAGCCAATCCATGCCTAGGATTAAATCAAACTTCCCGAACGGTAATTCCATTAGATCCATTCGAAAAACTATCCCTTGAACCTCTAAAGGTATTTCTCGATAAAGCTTATTTACCACCATAGAATGTCTTAATGGGCTTACTACAGTCATTTCCCTAGAGGAAACCTCAGCATCTACACTTAAAGTTTCAGATACCCTACTAGCAACATACGAATGTGTCGATCCGATGTCAATTAATACAATATAGGGCAAACAAAAATTAAGAACGCATTCTGGTTATAACATCCAAAGGCCTCCTCTCGATGTTCAATGTAATAGACTAACCCCGATCGTCTTCGCTTCAATTTTTTTGGCCCTCACTATTACTCCACGGCTCGACCAAAACCGCTACTACTTCGTCGCCTCTACCACCTCCTCCGCCAAAGCTAAACATTCCCTTAACCCAGTAGGCTTCTCATTGCCTTTCTACCGTGGATAGTTCCTAACTTGATGGTCAAAAGACCCACACCTAAAGCACTTTCCATTGCCCGCTCTACACTCACCTATATGGGATTTACCACATTGAGCACACTTCGGTGTCTGATTAGCAACAGCAGGTCTATTATCATGTCTCGGCCCATCTGGACTAGATCTTTTCTGATTACTTTTATTTAACCCCGATGATCCAAAGTTTCTCTTACCTCCACCCCTATCTCTATCCCGGTTCAACTTTTCCATCCGTTTCACCTCCTCCGCTATCTTAGCCTTCTCCACAAGTACCATAAATTCCCGCTCTCGTTGCAGAGCATCAACACACGTAATTCATTCTTCAGGCGATCCTCAAATCGGACACACCGCTCATGCTTCGTGGCCACTATCCCTCGAGCATAACGGCTCAGGCGTAAGAATTTTGCTTCGTACGCCGCAGACATGCTTCCTTGAACCAGGTTTAGGAATGCTCTGCGCTGCGCATCCACATAGCTCAATCCAAAATACTTGTTCTGGAACGCTGTTTTGAAGAACTCCCATGTGATGCGGTCAGCCACCGTACCATCCTTAACCGTGAGCCACCATTGGTAGGCTTCATCCCTCAAGAGAGATATAACTCCTTTCAATTTTTCTTCCTCCGTGAGATCCAGATCGTCCATTATGCGTTCAACCGCCTCTAACCAATACTCAGCTGAGCTCGGGGCTATATGATAAACTGTAAAAGTAACACATTTTAACCCCATATTTAGTATGCTTTTGGATGATTTAGCCTCAATTTATGTAAAAGATGTTTTAATCCTTTCTTTTCATGCCTTATATTCGTGAGAACACCTAAGGATAAAAAGAATTGTAAACGGGCTTAACACGAACCAAATTGGGCTAACCTAAGAAGCAGACTACTGGACTTCATGCCACACCTGCCGTGCCCCAATATTTAGATTGCACACACCACACCCTAATTTACACGACCGCCTCGCCGACAAAAAGCCCAACACTACCGACTCTAATGTACATGGTCGTGCCCTCAATTGGCGAATTCAAGCACGACCTCTACCCATATATTACACGCGCGTGTCATAGTCGTGCTTAAATCGACAGATAGAGACACGGTCGGGCCACGACTTACACGGCGTGCCTTTTAGCCGTGCCCTCGCCGAAAAGAGTAGTTTCACTTTAATTGGATGCTTGGAGCCCAAAAAACTCAATCCTAAGTCCACTCAAACACTTAGGATGAATTTCACTTGAATTACGAGTACTTAGGAGCCAAGTAAAGCATTCCAAATGTCGATATAAACAATCGAAGGTAGCAATTCAAGCGCATCATGTTTTAGCCGAAGTTTTCGCGAGCTTTACTCGCTTAGGGAATTACTCAAGATAGCCAATTGATCCACCTCAAGAGTCGAAATTCTACTTAAGACAGAGGATCCGCTTCTTCAATTCCTTCTGTGGTTTTAAGGATTTCCTATGTTTTGTTTTATCTTTTCTCTTGAGATAATTTCTTGTTTAATTATGAACTAAACCCCTCGACATACCAAGGGATGAAACCTATGATGGATTTTGTTATTTAATTCTTTTAATTTATATGATATATACTTAGTTTGTTCTTAATTATGTTTCTTAAATTTATCTCGATGTGCTTAGGTGGAGGAGGAATAGACCTCGCCAAGAGTAGATCTAGCATAATTGCGGAGTTGATCTAAGCGCCTAGAGATAGGTTATTTAGATTTTGCCGATTAGGGTAAAACCTAATATGGGAGTCCATTGATCGATTTATCGCTTCCTTAGGGTTTTTATAAGAAAACGAGAGTTCCACTAATTAACCTAAGGTTAGACGTTATTCGCTTCAAGGGAAGGTTTAATATAGGTTAGGGAGTCTCACGGATCAAGCTAAGTAAAGAAATTATATGAATTGAAAAGGTAGATAATAAGTGAAGTCATAGGTGGATTCTTCCCGAAGGTATCATCTTTATCAATTGAGTTTTCTTCAACGTCTTTTCCCAGAGTTTTGTTTCTTTTGTCTTTCCATTTAGTTTAAATATTTCATTTGTTTTAGTTTAGTAAACCAATCACTCCATATTTAGGCTAAATAATAGAAAGAAAGTGAGTAATAGTACTTTTAGGTTCCTTGGGTTCGATAAGATATTCTTGCCTGAGCTATACTACTTTTCGATAGTGCACTTGCCTCTATCGTTGTCGCAGTAAGTCTACAGGTTCGATCACTCTTTTATAAATATTAAAACTAGACTATTTTGCACCGATCAAGTTTTTGGCGCCGTTGTCGGGGAATTCTAAAATATTACGAAAGCTCTATTTTTATTACTCTAGCCATTATTACTATTTTTACTCTGCTAACTTTTCTTTTATTTAAATTTCAATAGATAATTCTAAGGAATGGCAATCAATAATTAGCAAGTGGCAAGGCATGGGGACAATTTTCTTTGAAGCAACCAAGATTTTCAACATCGACGTGGTCACCAAAGTTATCTAATCGCTCAAAATAATAAATAAAAGATTGATGGTTTGAGTAATCTCGTAGGTACACCTAGTAATGCATTATAACTCGAATCTGAGAGGCGTGGCAAATCTCGAGTACCCACCCTACGGATATGGCATGAAAATGAACAAGTCCACTATATAGGTAACTACTCTAGATGTCAAAATAATTTTATAATGACACTTATACTACGTGATGGAGGTACCATCTTGACTTCTCCCGAATGATCAAAGATGTGATTTTCCTCCAAATTTTCAACAACCTTATCCACGGAAGGGAATCAAACCTCAAAGAGATTCGACAAAATTGGTGATGACTACAAACTCTTGTCTTCAAAAGGTCAAGAAACACTCGATGAACAACAAAGATCGATCAAGGGAATCAAAATTTAGGTAAGAGAAATCATCACGCTTGTTGGACTACTTATCGAGATATTATGTGAAATACTTGATAGAGATTTTTTCCAAAGGCACACAACAGGTGAAAGCAGTTACACTAAGGAGTGGCAAAGAGTTAATTGAACCACAAAGAAAGACACCACATGAAATTATCAAGAAAAAGAGTGTAGAAGGTGAAAACGATAATCCATTGCCTATAGAAAATAAAACAAAAATTCCATATCCAGTAAAATTGAAGAAAGAACAATTGGATGCTCAATACGGTAAGTTCCTTGAACTCTTTAAACAAATACATATTAACTTACCTTTCGTTGAAGCTATTTCACAGATGCCGAAGTATGAAAAATTCTTAAAGGAACTTCTTACAAACAAAAGGAAGCTTGAGGAGGTATCCAAGGTGGAGCTTAACGAAGAATGTTCAGCCTTTCTCCAAAATAGACTACCACGAAAATTAAAAGATCCAGGGAGTTTCACTATTCCTTGCTTAATTGGTAGTTTAAACATTAAGAAAGCATTAGTAGAATTAGGCACTAGTATTAATCCAATGCCTTACAAATTATTTAAACGGCTAAATCTTGGGGAACCAAACCCCACTAGGATGAGTATTCAATTAGCCGATATATCTATTAAATATCTTAGGGGAATTATTGAAGATGTCTTGGTTAAAATTGATCAATTTATTTTTTCCTGTTGATTTCGTTGTGTTAGACATGGATGAAGATATTAATGTTCCTTTAATCTTAGGCGTCCTTTTTAGCCATCGCTAGAGCTATTATTGATTTAGGTAATGGTAAACTAGCTCGAGAATAGGTGATGAAGAAATTATCTTTCAACTCGTGATGCCATGCGATATTCTAGAGAGCAAGATGATTCCCGTTATTTCAATCGACAAGATCGATCATATTATAAAGAATTCATTACAGAAATTATACAAGGTGACACATTGGAATTGTGTCCATTTCAAGAAGAGGGGAAGAAGATGAAGACAATGAGTCGAATCAAAATGTCATCATTCAACAACGGAGAGAAGAAAGCATCAAGAATGATAATGAAATAAAATAAAAACCCTCCATCGTAGAGCCACCCAAATTGGAACTCAAACAGTTACCAAAACATCTAGAATACGCATTTCTTAGGGACAATTCTACACTACCAGTAATCATATCCTCAGAATTAAAATCCAAAGAAAAGGAGGAACTGATAAAAGTACTAAAAGAACACAAGAAAGACATAGCTTGGAAAATTTCCGATATCAAGGGAATAAGCCCGACATTCTGCACCCACAAAATTTTGATGGAAGAAGAATATAAACCATGTGTGCAACCTCGTAGACGCTTAAACCCAACATGAAAGAAGTGGTCAAAGTCGAGGTAATTAAACTTCTAGATGCGTGAATAATTTATCCTATTTCGACAAGATTGGGTAAGTCCTGCGGTGTAGTCCCAAAGAAATGAGGAATAACGGTAGTACCCAATGAAAAATGAGTTAATTCCCACAAGAACGATTATGGGATGGAGAGTCTCGTGATAGACTATAGAAAGTTGAATGATGCCACCGTAAAAGATCATTTTCCTTTGCCTTTCATAGATCAAATGCTAGAAAGATTATCCCGCATAAGTACTCATCGCTTCTGGATGGACTCTTCTGATACTTTCAAATCCCCATAGCTCCTAAAGACCGAGAAAAACAACATTTACATGCCCATACGATACGCTTGCTTATCATAGAATGCTTTTGGATTATGTAATGCTCCTACTTTTCAAATACAGCATGTTGGCAATCTTCATTTAACTCGTAGAGGACATCATGGAGGTATTTATGGATGA
The DNA here is from genome assembly GCA_025506655.1 of Gossypium rotundifolium. Taxonomy (NCBI): domain Eukaryota; kingdom Viridiplantae; phylum Streptophyta; class Magnoliopsida; order Malvales; family Malvaceae; genus Gossypium; species Gossypium rotundifolium. Next base: position 124,564,710 of record CP106723.1, read on the forward strand.
TTTCGATATTTGGTAATTCTTTCCATCTTTTCCTTAAAAATTTAAAACGAGTTTCTAACGAGATATGAAGAAACAAACCTTGTTTTAAATTGGGAGAAATGCCATTTTATGGTTAGAGAAGGAATTGTATTAGACATAAGATTTCTAGTAAAGGAATTGAGGTAGATAAAGCAAAAGTTAAAACCATAGAAAAATTACCTCCCCTAGCTCACCAAGGCTATTAGAAGTTTTTAGGACACATGTGTTTTTATAGAAGATTTATTAAGGATTTTCTAAAGTAGCTAAGCCTTTGACAAAATTACTAGAAAAGATGTTTCTTTTAATTTCAATCAGAATGTTTAGATGCATTCAATGTCCTTAAGGATAAATTAGTAAATGCTCTGATTATAATTGCACCTGATTGGAACTTACCCTTCGAATTAATATGTGATGTAAGTGACTTTGCAGTAGGTGTAGTTTTGGGACAACGAAGAGACAAGCATTTTCAGCCAATCTACTACGCTAGCAGAATTACACCACGACTGAGAAAGAATTACTAGCTGTAGTTTTTGCTTTTGACAAATTTAGACAATATCTAATATTATCTAAAGTTGTTGTTTACACTAATCATTCAGCTCTTCGTTATCTTTTAAATAAACCTGATGCAAAACCTAGAATAATACGATGAATTTTAATATTACAGGAATTTGACTTGGAAATACAGGATAAGAGGGGAGCTGAGAATCTTGTAGCAGATCATCTTTCAAGACTCAAAAATCCACACACCAATGAGCTTGATGAACATGAAATAAATGATTCGCTTCCAAGAACAACTCTTTTCTATAACACATTCTAAGTACCTGGTTTGCAAAAGTTGCAAACTATCTAGCAGCCTAACATCCTACCAAGAATTGACACATCACCAAAAGAAGCGATTCTTTCTCGATGTGAAAATTTATTTTGGGAGGATCCTTTTTTTCGTGATATGTGCGATCGGTAATTCAAGATGTGCTACAAGGGCGAGAGGCAAGCAAAATCTCGAACATTGTCATTCAGACCATCGAGAGGACACTACAGATGGTATTAAAATAGCACACAAAATACTCGAATCGTTTTTTCCGCCCACTCTATTTAAAGATGCTAATAGGTATGTTACCTCGTGTGACAAATGCCAAAGAACAGGTAACATCTCTAAACGTGATGAAATGCCTCAAACATATATGCTATCATATGAAACATTTGACGTATGGGGTATTGATTTTATTGACCATTCCCGAGTTCATTTGGAAATAAATACATCCTAGTAGCAGTTGATTACACGTCAAAATGGGTAGAAGCGGAAGCCTTACCTACCAATGATGCTAGGGTTGTAGTTAAATTTCACAAGAGACTATTTTTCCCGATTCGGTACACTTAAAACCATCATCAGTGATAGGGGTAGTCATTTCTGTAATACACAATTTGAAAAAGTCTTAAAGAAATTTAGAGTATGCCATAGAACAGCCACCCCTTATCATCCCCAAACTAGTGGGCAAGTTGAGGTAGCAAACTGAGAGCTTAAGCGCATTCTAGAAAAAATAATTGAATCAAATAGAAAAGATTGGGAAGTTAAAGTAGATGATGCTTTATGGGCTTATAGAACAGCATTCAAAACACCTCTAGGGACATCCCCATACAAGCTCGTATACAGAAAAAGTTGTCATCTACCATTTGAGTTAGAACACAAAGCTTTCTGGGCAATAAAATTTTAACATCGACCTTGACCTTGCAGGAAAAAGAAGAATGATGCAAATAAACGAGTTAGATGAATGGAGAACGGAAGCCTATGAGAACTCAAGGTTGTACAAAGAAGCAACAAAGCGACGTCATAATGCCCGCCACAAGCGATCAAGACATTTCGAAGTAGGAGACCTAGTCCTATTATATATTCAAGGCTTAAATTATTCCCTGGGAAGCTAAAATCCAGATGGTCAGGCCCATTGATGATCAAAACAATATTTCCATATGGCACCATTGAGGTAACTCATCCCACTAAAGGTACATTCAAAGTAAATGGTTACCGACTTAAGATTTATAATAGTGCAGATCTTGGAGATACAAAAGAGGAGTTTATGCTCCATGAGCCTTCCTTTAGAACTAAAAACAGGGAGAGTCTAGCTTAAGACTATAAATGAGCACTTCTCGGGAGGCAACCCGAGCACTAAACACATTAACTTTGGTTTGCAAAATCTAACAAAAATGCAAGATCATTAACACGGCCTTTAACACGGGCGTGCCCATAACCTTGCATAAACAGGGAAAACATCTCTTTTCCAACACGGGCTGCGATAAAATCACACGGGCATGCCTCATAACCATGTGAGGCTACTAACATATCGAACACAGCTGGCACACGGGCATGGACCGTGACCGTGTGAACATACTGACTTATCGAGAACGGGCGTGTCAAATTATAACACGGGCGTGCTAAAGACCCTAAATTGTGCCCAATTCCAAGCAATCGCGAAAAGCACGGACAGTTCAAATTTAACACGGCCGTGTCAGGTGGCCATGTTCCCCTCCTTATATAAGAAAATTAACCGGAAACCTTCCCCATTTTAAACCCTAGACACAATTCTCACCTCCTTCCCCAAAATTTCCACCATACCCACACCCTCCACCACCAAACTACCTCCCTACCTTTTCCTCAAAGACGCTCAAGAACACAACCATGCTACCACATGCCACGCCGCTGCCACCACCGTGCTTCACCAGTGCTCATCGCAAACAACCACCCCTGGTTCCTTTTTCTTCATCTTTTAATTATTTTCTTTTATTTAAAAGTTATAGTTGATTTTAGACTCAAAAGACTGATTCACTTTTAGTTTTTCAAGATTTTTACTTTCATCCTCTTCTTGCTTGATTTATTAATTGTTTCATTCTATTTTGATTTCAATTCTTTTTAATATATATTCTGCTTTAGCATTTTATTTTTTCCCTTCATTGCGTAATTGACACTTTATTGATAAATTTAGTTAAATATTAAATTATAATTCTCATATACCATGACCGATTCCAATGAAATTTTTGCTTACCTTTTGTTATTGTATTTAGAACTAAATAATGATTTTAGTTAAGAATTGTTCATAAGATTACGATTTTAGTATTTGTTCTTCAAAGAAGCATCTATCTTGGCTATTGACTGTGATTATTATTAAATACATGGCTGTATAAAGGAGGTGTATCTCTCGTTGATTACGTTGTAGGAATTATGTCGTCATCACGTCTTAAAAGGGTCGTTCCAAGAAAGAAAAGAAAAACACCAGGACCATCTTCAGCTAGCGGCTCATCAGAAATTCGACACTGCTTCCTCCAATTTAATCAAAACACTCAAGAAGAACGATATAAGGCACTCCGGGAATGTCCTTTAGGCACCGGAAGATATATGGACTGGAACGTAATAGAACAAACTGGACTGACAATCGATATCCGAGCCCTCATAGCAATAGAGCCATGGGAGCAGTTCTTCTCTATAATTGAGCCTACTTACTTGGAACTCACACTCGAATTTTGTTCCACCTTCACACTGCAAACAGTGATGGCTCAGTATGACGACCCCGGCACTATCTAATTTCGTCTTGGGGGCACAATATGACGATTAAGCGTACCAAAATTTGGTATGGCCCTTGGTCTCTACACTCCAGAATTTATTGAAGAAAAACCTCTGGACGATTTAGACAGCGACCTGCACATCACTCAAATCGCCTGCTGGCAAAGCTTACACCCTACTACAAGAAGCTATAACCCCAGTCATTCAAAGGTGACTGCCCTTTCCCCAGCTCTCAGGTATATTTATGCTATCTTTGCTCATACAATTACAGGTCGCAAAGAGAGCACAGGCGTCATTAATAAACAAGACGTCTACTTCTTGTCATGCATGTCTGAGGAACATGTTTTTGATGTGGCGTACTTTATCGCATGTGCAATGCAGCATCAAACAGAGGCACACAGAAAGGGCATCATTTCAATGGGTCCATACATAATGCAATTAGCTCGGCACTTTAATCTCCTCGAGACCGATCAGCAGAGGTCCTCACTCACACTGATCGGATACATGACACCCCAAGGGATACAAACAATGTTACATATGAATATGATCAAACGACGTCGTGGAACGGACCCTCCTCAATACAGACTAGCTACAGAGGAGGAGGTGCCCGAGGACATTCCTGATGATGTGCCACCAGTCCCGAGCCAGCAGCCATCATCTTCAACGACTTCATTGGCTGATATCTCAACACGCCTCACACAATTCGAAAGCGATCTGCACCTTTAAGTTTATCGACACTATTCGACGCTTTGATGGGATCGAGGCTACCCTGCAGCAAATCTGCCAACACTTTCATATATCACCACCAACACCTCCGCAGGATCCAATTGACGATGAGAACCTCTGAGTGAAACACCCTAAACCCGGCCCACGAGCCTTGACCGGATCTGTATGTTCCCTGTAAACTGCTTCAAATTCTTTTGTTACTTAGGAAAACTTGTATGTTTTGAAAGAAAGATTGTTTTGGGTTGGGCTTGAGTTGAAAACAAGTTTATTTCATTATTAAAAATCATTTACTTTAAGTGAAAAATGTTTGGGATTTTTTTAAAATAGATTTACTTAATCTTTTAATAAGTAAAAGTTTGTAAGCTTAATAAATAAAAATAGAATAAAATAATTCTACTAAGGCCTTATTACATCAAATAATTCTCAAAATTTAAATTCAAAATACTTAAATTAAAATAGTCCAAATAAAAGAAATTTGAACTTCACATGGCCTCCACTAAGCATCTCACGCCCGGTCCATCACCGGTCGTCACCGAAAAGTAATCCCACAACGGGTGAGTCAATAGACTCAATATGTAACCAACACTAAAATTTAATATTTCGGTATATAATATCATACATGTTCATAAAGCATTTAAACAATATGATGCAACCCGAACCCAAACCTATATGCCATCCGCTACACACCACCCGTACCATCCTGCACACCGTGGGGACTACTAAGTCAACCCTCCATCCGCTACACACCATCGAAGGCAGTCGCTGCAGTCGACGTGCTCATCGCCCTTATAAAAATTTGTGGTCTTAGGTCACCACATTTAGAATTCGTGGTCTTAGGTCACCACATTCAGTTATCGTGGTCTTAGGTCACCACATTCGGATTTCGTGGTCTTAGGTCACCACATTTAGATTTCGTGGTCTTAGGTCACCACATTAACTTCCCCTTTTCATATAACCCATATGCCCCCATTTTTCATACACAATATGCAAAATCATGCCTTAATTCACATTCTTATCACTTTTCACATGTTAAAAATAACATATATTCATATTCCTAGTAGGAGTAGGAAACGCATTTTAGTACTTTGTACCATAGTATGGTACCTTAGCCATATTCACATTCTTATAAACATGCACATTTAATTTAAAACATAGCCATGAACATATTAAAACTTAGGGTAGGGTACACACAGACCTTAGCCATATTCATACACTTTCATATTAACACATATAATAAATTAAAACCAGAATCTATTGAGATTTAGTGTGGGTACACACCGATTCGCTTAACAATTTCACCGAAATCCGAAATCGATCTCATCGCCTTAGATCTCCTACATTCGACCCATATTAAAGTTTTAATGAAAACCCATTCGCCACAAAATCAAATCCTAGTGGGATTTGTACACTAAAGCTTACCTTGATGACGATTTGCTTATCACTCAAATCCCAAAACTTTGCTATTCTCCTCCTTGTATTCTACCAAACACTAGATCTCTACATAGGTTAGTTTCGCTTTTTAACATGTAAGAAATAGATCTTAGTATCAATACAGCCTTGGCCGATTGTATTTAGGCACATACCTTGTGATTTTCGAATCCCAAACGCACCGAATAACTAGGAACACGCAATTTATGGTGTACCTTCGAAAAGAACTTCTCCTTCTTGTAGTTGACTTAAACAAATCCTGAAAAGATCTCTTCAAAGTTTCGCAACAAGATATTAATAGGTTAGTCCTAGATTTTGGCAAATCTTAAAAGAAAAGGATGAAAATCGAATGATAACTAGTTCTTACACTTAATATGTAAGTCGACAACCCCTTGTTTGAAGTCTCAAAACTATTCGGCTATGGCCTTGATTTTAGCAAACTTTCGCTTTTGGAAGATTATGAAAGAAGAAGAGAAAGAGTTTGAGCAATTTGGTAATGAAGTTTCCACACAAGGTGTATTTTCGACAGGCAAAACAATGAAGAAAGGAGATATTTACTAGAGAGAATTTAGCGAGAGAGAGTTACAAGAAAGAATGAAGGGCCCTCTTTTCCTTTTATAGCCGAAATTACTAACTTAGAATCCCTTACTTGGCCATCACTCTTCTATTTTGATAGATTTATCTCTTTAATTAAAAATTAAAGAATAATCCCTCAATTATCTCTTTGAAAATAATCTAAAATAAATCATCATTTATCCACCTATTTAGTCGAAGTTTTAAGGAGAATTAAACTCTTCCTTAAGAGTCCCTATTGCCGTCCATTACTTCCTCTTTAAGTAATTAAATAAAAATTACTTAAAGTCTTAGCTAGATGCCGTCCACCCCCTTCCCTTGATGAGCCAAATTTAAACTTATTCTATTAGACTCCTTGTGGCCATACGAGGCCCAAATTATCCACCTAAGTGGCGCCTCCCTATGATTAGTTTAGCTTTAATAATGAATTGGGCCGCAAGCCCAATTCAGACGCAAAAACACTCTCAGAAATGCTCTCCTTGCTGCTCGAACCTAAGCTTGCACACATGCTGGTGGCGCTCATTCTTGGGCTTTAAGTGGTGCCTCCTTGTCACTTTTCCAAGCCCTTTTTGTGTCAAATTTCTTCTATTAATTTTCTTAAGGCCACCTTGCCTTAAAACTTATCATTTCTAAGACATTTCCTTATATTTCCAAGTTTCCAAAACGTTCGCTTCCTCCTTTAAACTTATCATTTCTAAAGCATTTCCTTACATTTCAGGACATTTCCTACATTTCCTTACATTTCCATACATTTCCTTACATTTCCATACATTTCTTACATTTCCATACATTTCTTACATTTTCATACATTTCCATACATTTCCTTACATTTCCAAGGTTCTAAAATGCACACCACATATCACAAGAACATGCTATTTCATAAAATTAAGCAAAATGCACACAATGGGATTCAACCTCTTCCTCAAAGTACTTCACTTGATGCCATAACCCTTGCACCTTAGGTGGCGTCCTTGCCACTTTTCCACATCACTTCTTGTTTTTAACTTAAAACCAATAATTGTCCAAAGCTTTCTTCCATCCTAGGATTTTAAAACCCTTAATTCACTTCCAAACATTGCGTAACCTACTACTCATGAATTATGCACAAACGCATAACCCCTAATCTAGGATGTTACGCTTCTACGCTCCTTAAAAATAATTTCGTCCTCAAAATTACTTACTAACATTCGTACAATCCTTCTCACCGCACTATGCTTACTGTTGCACTCGATCATAATAGAACCATCATACTTTCCGGCATAATCTCTAAGTTCACGCCCCTTAGAACTCATTTCTAACGTCGCGATTTAATCGATTAAGAAGTTTTATGTATTAAAAATTTTGTTTCACCGATTAACCGCGAAGAAGTTTTATGGAAAGAATTTTTAGAAGTGGTTCTTTCGTATTCATACATGCACACAGTCTTTACATTCATACATCCATCAATCAATTATGAACTTTCGTTCATTCAGAGAAATGTTGTAGTTTTCATTGTTGTTGTTTTTCCACTACCCAGGGGTATTTTTGTAATTTGCCCTACAGAGGTATTTTCGTAATTTGTCAAAATAAGGTTCCTTGGTGATTTTGTCAATAAGGGTATTTTGGTAATTTTTGAAATCCCGGGGGTATTTCAAAAATTTTGTAGGTTAAGGGTAATTTCGTAAATTTTTTTCTTCCCATAATCAAGGTATTTTGATATTTTGTAAATTTGGGCTTCCTTTAAGCAAAGTAGTGAAATTTTGATAAGAACTGTGGGTATTTTGAAAATTTTCATAAACTAGGGGCATTTTCATAATTTTACCACTAGGGGTATTTTAGTAAATTGGTAAATTAGAAAAATTTTAGAAAAATTTATAAAAATAATCTTTTCAAATCAAGAGGGTAATTTAGAAATTTTAAAACTAGGGTTTCCATAAAAATACAGCTAGTCCCTTTCGGGTTTTAGTTAGGGGTTTAGCCCGTGTATAAGTCCTCTTGGTTAGGGTGAACCGAGGCTACGCACCAGATAGGATTCGAGTGTAGAGGAGTGAGTCACTAGGACTACTTAAATACCAAGATCCCACCGAAACCAATCCTAGACATGTGCACCATGGTTACCACACCCTAACTCAGCGACTTAACCACAGGTTTGTTTAGTTAGGCATTTAAGTCTTATGTTTTTGTTGGGGTACACTAGCCCTAGGGTTCAAGTACTAAAATCTCTATTCTACGTTCCATTTCTACCCTTCTACAAATCATAATATAGATCACCCAAGAGATCGGAGTACTTATCTGGTGGACTTCGGGTCGGAGACTTAGTGGGCCATGCCAGAAAAACCTTCTTAATTCACAAAATTTCTTTTGGGATTAACTTTGAAAATGTTTTGGGCCTTAAACCCAAGGCCGAGAGTTTAAAACTGGCTCGATACCAAATTGAAACACTCCAAACTGGCCCACGAGCCTTGACCGGATCTGGTATGTTCCCTGTAAACTGCTTCAAATTCTTTTGTTACTTAGGAAAAACTTGTGTGTTTTGAAAGAAAGATTGTTTTGGGTTGGGCTTGAGTTGAAAACAACTTTATGTCATTATTAAAATCCTTTACTTTAAGTGACAAAACGTTTGGGCTTTGTTTTAAAATAGATTTACTTAATCTTTAATAAGTAAAAGTTTGTAAGCTTAATAAATAAAAATGTAATAAAATAATTCTACTAAGGCCTTATTACATCAAATAATTCCCAAAATTTAAAATCAAAATATTTAAAGTAAAATAGTCCAAATAAAAGAAATTTGAACTTCACATGGCCTCTACTAAGCATCTCACGTCTTGGTCCATCACCGGTCGTCACCGAAAAGTAATCCCACAACGGTGAGTCAATGACTCAATGTGTAACCAACACTAAAATTTAATCTTTCGGCATACAATATCATAAATGTTCATAAAGCATTTAAACAATATGATGCAACCTGAACCCAAACCTATATGCCATCCGCTACACACCACCTGCACCATCCCGCACATCGTGGGACTACTAAGTCAACCCTCCATCCGCTACACACCATTGAAGGCAATCATTGCAATGACGTGCTTCATCGCCTCTTATAAAATTCATGGTCTTAGGTCACCACATTTAGAATTGTGGTCTTAGGTCACCACATTTAGTTATCGTGGTCTTAGGTCACCACATTCGATTTCGTGGTCTTAGGTCACCACATTCGCATTTCGTGGTCTTAGGTCACCACATTAACTTGCCCTTTTCATATAACCCATATGCCCCCATTTTCATACACAATATGTAAAATCATGCCTTAATTCACATTCTTATCACTTTTCACATGTTAAAATAACATATATTCATATTCCTAGTAGGAGTAGGAAACGTACCTTAGTACTTTGTACCATAGTATGGTACCTTAGCCATATTCACATTCTTATAAACATGCACATTTAATTTAAAACATAGCCATGAACATATTAAAACTTAAGGTAGGGTACACACAGTACCTTAGCCATATTCTTACACTTTCATATTAACACATATAATGAATTAAAATCGTAAATCTATTGAGATTTAGTGTGGGGTACACACCTGATTCGCTTAACAATTTCAGTGAAATCCCAAAATTCGATCGACTGCCTTAGATCTCCCTACATTCGGCCCATATTAAAGTTTTTAATGAAAACCCATTCGGCCACAAAATCAAATCCTAGTGGGATTTGTACACTAAAGCTTACCTTGATGCCGATTTGCTTATCACCAAATCCGAAAACTTTGCTATTCTCCTCCTTGTATTCTACCAAACACCGGATCTCTACATAGGTTAGTTTTGGCTTTTTAACATGTAAGAAATAGATCTTAGTATCAATACAGGCCTTGGCCGATTGTATTTAGGCACATACCTTGTGATTTTCGAATCCCAAAACTCACCGAATAACTAGGGAACACGCGGCCTATGGTGTACCTTCGGGAAAAGAACTTCTCCTTCTTGTAGTTGACTTAAACAAATCCTGAAAAGATCTCTTCAAAGTTTCGACAACAAGATATTAATGGGGTTAGTCCTAGATTTTGGCAAATCTTAAAAGAAAAGGATGAAAATCAAATGATAACTAGTTCTTACCCTTAATATCAAGTCGACAACCCTTGTTTGAAGTCTCAAAACTATTCGGCTATGGCCTTGATTTTAGCAAACTTTCGACTTTTGGAAGACTATGAAAGAAGAAGAGAAAAGAGTTTGAGCAATTTGGTAATGAAGTTTGGCTACACAAGGTGTATTTTCTTGGCAAAACAATGAAGAAAGGAGATATTTGCTAGAGAGAATTCAGAGAGAGAGAGTTAGAAGAAAGAATGAATGGCCCTCTTTTCCTTTTATAAATAAAATTACTAACTTAGAATCCCTTACTTGGCCATCACTCTTCTATTTTGATAGCTTTATCTCTTTAATTAAAATTAAAGAATAATCCTTAATTATCACTTTGAAAACAATCTAAAATAAATCATCATTTATCCACCTATTTAGCCGAGTTTTAAGGAGAATTAAACTCTTCCTTAAGAGTCCCTATTGCCGTCATTGCTTCCTCTTTAAGTAATTAAATAAAAATTACTTAAAGTCTTAGCTAGATGCCGTCCACCCCCTTCCCTTGATAGCCGAATTTAAACTTATTCTATTGGACTCCTTGTGGCCATACTGAGGCCCAAATTATCCACCTAAGTGGCGCCTCCCTATGATTAGTTTAGCTTTAATAACGAATTGGGCATAAGCCCAATTCAGACATAAAAACACTCTCGAAATGCTCTCCTTCGCTCGAACCTAAGCTTGCACACATCTTGGTGGCGTCATTTACTAGGCTTTAAGTGGTGCCTCCTTGTCACTTTTCCAAGCTTTTTTTGTGTCAAATTTCTTCTATTAATTTTCTTAAGGCCACCTTGCCTTAAAACTTATCATTTCTAAGACATTTCCTATATTTCCAAGTTTCTAAAATGTTTGTTTCCTCCTTTAAACTTATCATTTCTAAAGCATTTCCTTACATTTCCAGGACATTTCCCTACATTTCCTTACATTTCCCTACATTTCCTTACATTTCCATACATTTCTTTACATTTCCATACATTTCCATACATTTCCATACATTTCCATACATTTCCATACATTTCCTTACATTTCCATACATTTCCTTACATTTCCATACATTTCCATACATTTCCTTACATTTCAAGGTTCTAAAATGCACACCACATATCACAAGAAACATGCTATTTCATAAAATTAAGCAAAATGCACACAATAGGATTCAACCTCTTCCCTCAAAGTACTTCACTTGATGCCATAACCCTTGCACCTTAGGTGGCGTCCCTTGCCACTTTTCCACATCACTTCTTGTTTTTAACTTCAAAACCAATAATTGTCCAAAGCTTTCTCTTCCATCCTAGGATTTTAAAAACCCTTAATTCACTTCCAAACACTACCAAAACCTACTACTCATGAATTATGCACAAATGCATAACCCCTAATCTAGGATGTTACAGTTCTACCCTCCGTAAAAATAATTTCGTCCTCGAAATTACTTACTAACAACAGTACAATCCTTCTCACAAGACTATGCTTACAGCACAGACTCGATCATAATAGAACCATCATACTTTCCGGGCACAATCTCTAAGTTCACGTCCCTTAGAACTCATTTCTAACGTCGCGATTTAATCCGATTAAGTTTTATGTATTAAAAATTTTGTTTCACCGATTAACCGCGAAGAAGTTTTATGGAAAGAATTTTAGAAGTGGTTCTTTCAGTATTCATACATGCACACGCCTTTTACATTCATACATCCATCAATCAATTATGAACTTTCGTTCATTCGAGAAATGTTGTAGTTTTCATTGTTGTTATTTTTCCACTACCCAAGGGTATTTTCGTAATTTTCCCTCTGGGTATTTTCGTAATTTGTCAAAATATGGTTCCTTGGTGATTTTGTCAATAAGGGTATTTTGGTAATTTTTGAAATCCTGGGGTATTTCAGAAATTTTGCAAGTTAGGGGTAATTTCGTAAATTTTTTTTTCTTCCCATAATCAAGGTATTTTGATATTTTGTAAATTTGGGATTCCTTTAAGCAAAATAGTGAAATTTTGATAAGAACTGTGGGTATTTTGAAAATTTTCATAAATCAGGGGCATTTTCGTAATTTTACCACTAGGGGTATTTTAGTAAATTGGTAAATCAGAAATATTTTAGAAAAATTTATAAAAATAATATTTTCAAATCAAGAGGGTAATTTAGAAATTTTAAAACTAGAGTTTCCATAAAAATACGGCTAGTCCCTTTCGGGTTTTAGTTAGGGGTTTAGCCAGTGTATAAGTCCTCTTGGTTAGGGTGAACCGAGGCTACGCACCAGGTAGGATTCGAGTCTAGAGGAGATGAGTCACTAGGACTGCTTAAATACCAAGCTCCCACCGAAACCAATCCTAGACATGTGCACCATGGTTACCACACCCTAACTCAGCGACTTAACCACAGGTTTGTTTAGTTAGGCATTTAAGTCTTATGTTTTTGTTGGGGTACACTAGCCCTAGGGTTCAAGTACTAAAATCTCTATTCTACGTTCCATTTCTACCCTTCTACAAATCATAATATAGATCACCCAAGAGATCGGAGTACTTACCAGTGGACTTGAATGCCTGAGACTTAGTGGGCCATGCCGAAAAACTCGCTTAATTCACAAAATTTCTTTTAGGCTTAACTTTGAAAATGTTTTGGGCCTTAAACCCAAGGCCGAGAGTTTAAAACTGGCTCGATACCAAACTGAACACCCCAAACCCGCCCACGAGCCTTGATCGGATCTGGTATGTTCCCTGTAAACTGTTTCAAATTCTTTTGTTACTTAGGAAAAACTTGTGTGTTTTGAAAGAAAGATTGTTTTGGGTTGGGCTTGAGTTGAAAACAAGTTTATTTCATTATTAAAATCCTTTACTTTAAGTGACAAAACGTTTGGGCTTTGTTTTAAAAATAGATTTACTTAATCTTTTAATAAGTAAAAGTTTGTAAGCTTAATAAATAAAAACATAATAAAATAATTCTACTACTGACCTTATTACATCAAATAATTCCCAAAATTTAAATTCAAAATACTTAAAGTAAAATAGTCCAAATAAAAGAAATTTTAACTTCACATGGCCTCTACTAAGCATCTGTGGCTCGGTCCATCACCGGTCGTCACCAAAAGTAATCCCACAACGGGTGAGTCAATGACTCAATGTGTAACCAACACTAAAATTTAATATTTCAGGCATACAATATCATACATGTTCATAAAGCATTTAAACAATATGATGCAACCCGAACCCAAACCTATATGCCATCCGCTACACACCACCGTACCATCATCACTTTGCACACCGTGGGGACTACTAAGTCAACCCTCCATCTGCTACACACCATCGAAGGCGTCATTTGCAATCGACGTGCTCATCGCCTTATAAAAATTTGTGGTCTTAGGTCACCACATTTAGAATTCGTGGTCTTAGGTCACCACATTCAATTATCGTGGTCTTAGGTCACCACATTCGATTTCGTTGTCTTAGGTCACCACATTCGATTTCGTGGTCTTAGTCACCACATTAACTTCCCTTTTCATATAACCCATATGCCCCATTTTTCATACACAATATGCAAAATCATGCCTTAATTCACATTCTTATCACTTTTCACATGTTAAAATAACATATATTCATATTCCTAGTAGGAGTAGGAAGCGTACCTTAGTACTTTGTACCATAGTATGGTACCTTAGCCATATTCGCATTCTTATAAACATGCACATTTAATTTAAAACATAGCCATGAACATATTAAAACTTAGGGTAGGGTACACACATTACCTTAGCCATATTCTTACACTTTCATAGTAACACATATAATGAATTAAAATCGTAAATCTATTGAGATTTAGTGTGGGTACACACGATTAAACAACAATTTCACTGAAATCCCGAAATCCGATCTCTTTTAGATCTCCTACATTCGCCCATATTAAAGTTTTTAATGAAAACCCATTCGCCACAAAATCAAATCCTAGTGGGATTTGTACACTAAAGCTTACCTTGATGCCGATTTGCTTATCACTCAAATCCCAAAACTTTGCTATTCTCCTCCTTGTATTCGCCAAACCTTTGGATCTCTACATAGGTTAGTTTCGCTTTTTAACATGTAAGAAATAGATCTTAGTATCAACACAAGCCTTGGCCGATTGTATTTAGGCACATACCTTGTGATTTTCGAATCCCAAAACTCACCGAATAACTAGGAAACACGCGACCTATGGTGTACCTTCGGGAAAAGAACTTCTCCTTCTTGTAGTTGACTTAAACAAATCCTGAAAAGATCTCTTCAAAGTTTTGATAACAAGATATTAATGGGGTTAGTCCTAGATTTGAAAATCTTAAAAGAAAAGGATAAAATCCAATGATAACTAGTTCTTACCCTTAATCTGAAGTTGACAACCCTTGTTTGAAGTCTCAAAACTATTCGGCTATAGCCTTGATTTTAGCAAACTTTTGGCTTTTGGAAGATTATGAAAGAAGAAGAAAAGAGTTTGAGCAATTTGGTAATGAAGTTTCGACTACACAAGGTGTATTTTCGGCTTGGCAAAACAATGAAGAAAGGAGATATTTGCTAGAGAGAATTCGGCAGAGAGAGTTAGAAGAAAGAATGAATGGCCCTCTTTTCCTTTTATAGCCGAAATTACTAACTTAGAATCCCTTACTTGGCCATCACTCTTCTATTTTGATAGCTTTATCTCTTTAATTAAAAATTAAAGAATAATCCCTCAATTATCTCTTTGAAAATAATCTAAAATAAATCATCATTTATCCACCTATTTAGCCGAAGTTTTAAGGAGAATTAAACTCTTTCCTTAAGAGTCCCTATTTCCGTCCATTGCTTCCTCTTTAAGTAATTAAATAAAATTACTTAAAGTCTTAGCTAGATGTCAGCCCACCCCTTCCCTTGATGAGCCAATTTAAACTTATTCTATTGGACTCCTTGTGGCCATACGAGGCCCAAATTATCCACCTAAGTGGCACCTCCCTATGATTAGTTTAGCGTTAATAACGAATTGGGCATAAGCCCAATTCAGATGCAAAACACTCTTAAATGCTCTCCTTGCTCGAACCTAAGCTTGCACACATGTTGGTGGCGTCATTTCTGGCTTTAAGTGGTGCCTCCTTGTCACTTTTCCAAGCCCGCTTTTGTGTCAAATTTCTTCTATTAATTTTCTTAAGGCCACCTTGCCTTAAAACTTATCATTTCTAAGACATTTCCTTATATTTCCAAGTTTCCAAAAGCGTTTGTTTCCCTCCTTTAAACTTATCATTTCTAAATCATTTCCTTACATTTCCGTGACATTTCCTACATTTCCTTACATTTCCTATATTTCCTTATATTTCCATACATTTCCTTACATTTCCTTACATTTCCATACATTTCCATACATTTCCTTACATTTCCATGCATTTCCTTACATTTCCATACTTTTCCATACATTTCCTTACATTTCCAAGGTTCTAAAAATGCACACCACATATCACAAAGAAACATGCTATTTCATAAAATTAAGCAAAAATGCACACAATGGGATTGAACCTCTTCCTCAAAGTACTTCACTTGATGCCATAACCCTTGCACCTTAGGTGGCGTCCCTTGCCACTTTTCCACATCACTTCTTGTTTTAACTTAAAACCAATAATTGTCCAAAGCTTTCTCTTCCATCCTAGGATTTTAAAACCCTTAATTCACTTCCAAACACCGCCAAAACCTACTACTCATGAATTATGCACAAAAGCATAGCCCTAATCTAGGATGTTACATTGAGTCCTCATAAATTGCTATTTGGCATCAACTTTTATGAATTTTAAATTTATTACTTTTATCATCAAACGTTGCTTTCAATTTAAACTCTCATTAGTATATCATTTTTTATATTATTATTTCTTATTATTATTATTTTCTTTCCTATCATTGGCTATCTAACCTCATAAGCAATCCCTTATTTTTTTTAAAAAAAATTATTAACTCGATGACTTTGCGTAATCAATTACACACCGCATAAACACACATTCACATAAAAGTCACCCGAGGATCAGTATTTTGGACTTCATCCATAAATTCGGAAGTATCACTTTCCCTTCTCTTTGATTTATCTCATAACTGCATTATCTATCTCTCGAACATTGAGGGCAATGTACATATTAAGTGTGGGGGTTAACTATAGTACTATTTGAAAATCCACAAATTAGTCTTGATCTTAAGTATTTTCTCATATTATTAAATTTCTAATGATTTATGATCTTTATTGATATGTCTCTAATTAAATCTTAGTTAATTATACATTGATGATTAAATTTGAAGGATACTAGAGAATCGAGCATGATAAGTCTACTTTCTAAAAAAAATTTTGACAAGTTGTTGAACCTAATTTGAGTATCACCTTGAAGTTCAAAATCTATAAGGATTAATGTCAAAACACCCATAATTTTTTGTGAGATTTTGAGCCTTATAGAGCATATACCTTTTTTTTATGCTCACTTTAATTGATTATGAGTATGTCAACTTTGAACTGTTATTCTAGAACTTGCCTCATTTATACATGTCGAGACCACATTAATGATTTGATACACTGAGATGATAAAGGCACCTAGGTTTAACCCATTCACTCCACTAAAAAGCCTACCTTCACAAATTAACCCCTAGTGAACCCCGTTGAAACCTAATAATCTTTTTATTGACTTACCCACTAATATCAACCCAAAATCCCTTTATATTTGTTATCACCATTCTTTTGACTACCCTTCAATCGAGGATTGATTTGATTAAATTACCAAATTATATTAGTTCAGAGTTACATTTATCATTTATGATATAATATACTTAGTTTGTTCTTAAAAAATCAATCAAAGTGTAGAGCTCATGTATCTAAATTCCAATTGATTAAAGAAGAGCTCGTATTGAAGTATTATAGTATTTTATTAGCCTTTAATTAATGCAAGTACTTATATTAGTTCATTGTTTCTAGTTAGGTAATTGGTTAATTCAATCTCGATTCTAACCTTCTAATTCAGCCTTTATCCACACCTTTAACCCTAGCCCCGTTACAACCCTAATAAAGACCTTTTGATCTGCTTTATCATCTCATATCAAATGGTGGAGATTTGATTTTCGAGCAAGCTTATGGGATTAACTTTTCAAGTTCGACTTAGAGTGCTTATTCTTGAACCTTAAACACTTTTGAGTGATTTGAGTGAATATTTAGTGAGGATGTCGGTCCTTGTCGGTTTTGAATCAAAGGTAATTACTTAGATAAGGGAGACACCTACGGTTTGAGCTATAAAGGAATAACTTATCGTAATTGAATCTTTAGGGCACTTGAGTTAAATCATCCATGTAAAATTATCTATGAATTATGATGAGGCAATCACAATGGGGATTATGAATTTTGGAAAGTTCGTTTTAATTGTAATTGAGAATTTTGCTTGAGGACAAGCAAAAGCTTAAGTGTGGGGTATTTGATAAACTGTAAAAGTAACACATTTTAACCCCATATTTAGTATGCTTTTGGATGATTTAGCCCTCAATTTATGTAAAAAGATGCTCTTAATCCTTTCTTTTCATGTCTTATACTCAGGAGAACACCTAAGGATAAAAAGAACATAAAACGAGCTTAATACGGACCAAATTGGGCCAACCCAAGAAGCCGGCACGGCCTCTACCCATATATTACACGTGCGTGTCATAGCCGTGCCTAAATCGACAAGATAGAGACACGGGCTGGACCACGACTTACACGGGCGTGCCTTAGCCGTGCCCTCGCCATGAAAGAGCAGCTTCACTCACTCGAATTGGATGCTTGGAGCCCAAGAAACGCAATCCTAAGTCCACTCAAACACTTAGGATGAATTTCACTTGAATTATGAGTACTTAGGAGCCAAGTAAAGCATTCCAAACGTCGATATAAACAATCGAATGCAGTAACTCAAGGGCGTCAGGTTTTAGCAGAGTTTTCTGCCAGAGCTTTACTAGTTTAGGGAAATACTCAAAGATAGCCAATTGATCCATCTCAAGAGTCGTAATTCTACTCAAGACGGAGGATCTCTCTTCAATTCCTTCGAGGGTTTTAAAGATTTCCTATGTTTTGTTTTATCTTTTCTCTTGAGATGATTTCTTGTTTAATTATGAACTAAACCCCTCGGATACATGAAGGAGATGAAACTTATAATGGATTTTGTTAATTAATTCTTTCGATTTATATGATATATATACTTAGTTTGTTCTTAATTATGTTGCTTAAATTTACGATATGCTTAGGTGGAGGAGGAATAGACCACGCCAAGAGTAGATCTAGCATAATTAAGCGGAGTTGATCGAGCGCCTAGAGATAGGGTTACTAGATTTTGTTTGGATTAGGGTGAAACCTAATATGAGAGTCCATTGATCGATTTACTACTTCCTTAGGGGGTTATTATAAGAGAACGAGAGTTCCACTAATTAACCTGAGGTTAGACGTTATTCGATTTGAGAGAAGGTTTAATATAGGTTAGGGAGTCTCTCGAATCAAGCTAAGTAAAGAAATCATATGAATTGAAAAGGTAGATAATAAGTAAAGTCATAGGTGGATTCTTCCGAAGGTATCATCTTTATCAATTGAGTTTTCTTCAACGTCGTTTCCGTAGTTTCATTTCTTTTGTCTTTGCATTTAGTTTAAATATTTCATTTGTTTTAGTTTAATAAACCAATCACTCCATATTTAGGCTAAATAATAGAAAAAAGCGAGTAATAGTACTCTTAGGTTCCTTGGGTTCGATAAGATATTCTTGCCTGAGCTATACTACTGTTTGATAGGTGTACTTGCCTCTATCGTTGTCGCAGTGAGTCTACAGGTTCGGTCACTCTTTTATAAATATTAAAACTAGGCATTTTGCAAAGTGATCACTATACGTAGATTCCCTAAACACTTCTGCCTCGTTGCTCCTAAGTTGCTCCGGCACAGATTTTCGAGCTTCTGTGCCCACACCTGCTCCAGCAACTCTCTCCAAAACCCTTAACATAGCCTGAGATACAGTATCATCTCTGGCTGTCTGATCTTGAAATTTTGCCTCCACAGCTAGTGGCACTGGTACCTTATTCTCGGACTCATGACTAGACCCTACGGGTTCTGACACGGTAATCCTACCTCTACCTCGGCCATACACACCACGTCTTCTAGTGCTCATTCTACCGTTCGCGATTTATCTGATTAAAAATTTTATGCTTTATTAGTTTTCTTCCACTAATTAATGACGGATAGTCTTATGGAAAGTAGTTTTAATAAAGGGTTCTTTCAAATTAAGATTCTATCTACAAGTTTGGTCCTTGAGTGCAGATTCCTAATTCTAGAATTCCCATTCACTTCACATCAATCGAGCATCACATACATTCATCAACCACACAAGCAAACATTCATGAACTCACATTCCTCACTTAGGGGTATTTCGTCATTTCACTACCCAGAGGTATTTTTCTAAGTTTATCCTACAGGGGTATTTTCGTAATAATTTTTTTCCAAAATAGGGTTTCTTGGTGACTTTCCAGGATAAGGGTTTTTTGGTAATTTAGGGGTCCGGAGGTATTTCGGTAAGTTTACAAATTAGGGGTATTTTGGTTATTTTACACATTAGGGGTATTTTAGTAAATTTACAAATCGTGGGTATTTTAAATTTTCAAAACTAGAGGTTATTTTAGTAATTTTAAAAAATAGGGTGGCTGGTCCCTCTCGAGTTTTAATTATAAATTTTGGCCGTCAACAAGTCCCCATGGCTAAGGTGAGCGATCCATTGCGACTAGGTAGGATTCTAGCGAAGAGGAGGTGAGTCACTAGGACTGCTTAAATACCAAGCTCTTCCCGAATCCAATCCTAGACATGCGTATGCCTGTTGCCACACCCTAATCTCGCGACTTGTTCACAGGTTTGTTTGGTTGGATTTAAATCTTATGAAATTGAAGAGTCGTTTAACTAGGCCTAGAGTCCATCACTATTATTATCCTAGTCTACGTCCATAAAGCCCATCAACCCAACAAGTATATCACAACAAGGGTTAGAGTACTTACCTGCGTGGATCGGGTGCCGGTAGACTTGAAGGCCATATCTTCAAGAATTTTTTTCAAATCCATGTTAAAACATCACTAGACCCATTTCACAGCTCGAGTTTTGAACTGGGCTCTGATACCAAAATGTAACACCCCAAACCCGGCACATACGTCATTACCAGATCTGGTATGCTACAGGTTAAATCTTAAAAACTTTACTCTGAAGGGTTTTGGAAAAACTTAGCTTATTTTAGCCGAATAGTCCATTAAATGTGAGGTTTTGTAAATATTTAATACTTGCGTTGATTGGGTTTGAAAAGCCCATTTATCATTTCATTTTATAATTAAGACTAAAAAAAACATAAGTTTGTAAAAACCCAACATAACAAAATAATAAATCGGAATCTAAGTTATGGAGGCCTTATTACACAAAGATGCTCCCAAAAATTAAAACATAAATAAAACTAAAACCAAAAATAGTCTATGAAAATAGTAATAGTCTTGATGGCCCCTCGAGTCCGTCTCGGCTCCCATGTCCACGATCTACTGCTCATCTGAAAGAGTAGAGAAAAATGAAAGCGTGAGTCACCAAGACTCAGTGTATAAATACCGAACACACTGACTTGAGGCCCACAAACACATTATGGGCCTAGGCCCGTACATAGAGGCATCAATCATATTACATGATAAACAATACATAATGAATGGCCCAACCCATCCTAGAATTCCATCCTCTACACACTAACCCGTACCAACCGTCACTCCTTGGGGATTTCTACAATCAACCCTCTATCCGCTACACACCATAACGATAGTCGAACTGCCTGTTTCTATTATTGAGAAATCATTAAACGTGGCATAGCCACCGATCACTGTGTGACCTAACATTTTTATTTGTGGGATTTCTACCACCGGTCACCATGTGACCCATGTTTATATTCGTGGGATTTCTACCACCGGTCATCATGTGACCGATCATGCACTTCCCCTCTTTATCATATTCCCCCCATGCATACATACATAAGGAAAACATCATACAGACTTTCATATATTTCGTCATACATAGAGATTTCTATGATTTCGTACCTGGCATCCTTGCCTAACCCTTTTAGGGCTTTATTCGGCTGTCTACACAGCCATTTTCTGGTTTTTTAGCCCATAACACATAAAGAACAATTAGAAAGTGTGTGTGTGAGGGATCTACACACCTTATTACTATTAGAACGAGACCCTCCGAGTCGACGCTATCCGTAGCCAACACCACCGCTTATCTCGCCTAAGGTGTTGTTCGAGCTTCATCCCACAACCGTGGCCAATCTCGAATGGCGAATCTTCGCTCGTTTCTTAAACTTAGGATTCTCTCCTTCACTTTGATCCATATTTAAATCATCATAAGTCCTTCTCGTAACCACTATCACAACACATGGTCGTTACTCCACATCATGAAGTTAAGATCTCACATACGATAAACGAATCTAATGAAAATCTAGAGAAAACCATCTTACCTTAAATCCCGAAAACATGATTTGAATGCTTACCAACTTCTGACTTAGAATCTTAGGTGATTTGATTCCCTACAAATCTTGGAATGCCGCCCAAAGAAAGAGAACACGATATTAGAAAGAAAACGTCAATCTAAGGATCGCCCTAAACACCATCTAGCCATTCGGCTTTGACTTAAAAGCCAAAAAATAACAAGAATAATAGCACTGGCCAACACTTACCTTTACAGGAAATTTGGCAAATCTTAGGAATTCTCAGCTTTTGAGGAGATCAAGAAGAGAAGAAAATAAGAAGAGATCTAAGTAGTTTTGGCTTTTAGTTGAGGGAATTGGTAGAAGGAATAAGGTATATTCGGCTATGGAGATGAGAAAAGAATTCAGGATTTTGACTTTTAAAAGGGAAGATGTTGAAAAGATTGGGAGGTTTCAGCTTTTGAAGAAATCAAAAGAAAAAAATTTCAGAGGAATACTGAGAATTTTGGCACAAGAAAAGAAGAAAAGAATAGGGTTCCAAATGCTGGAATTGAAGAGATATCCCCTCTATTTATAGAAGATTTCGGCACCTACTGCTTAAAATTGAAAACACCCTTCCTAATAACCAATCAATTAATCAAATAGCATGGGAATTTTGGCACCTCTCTGCCATTAAAGAAGTCGATTTCTTCACTCCTCTAGGTGATGGAATTTCGGCCAACACCTAGCCTTACAGATAGCTCCTATCTTTTTCCCCTTTTATCTTTCATATTATCAATTATAATATCTACATTATCCTATACATATATCCTCCTACATTTGAGCCTTGTAGCCGTCCACTCCACCTAACCCTAATGCTGAAAATTAGCTAACTTAAATTAAAAGAGATTGGGCTCCATGAAACTTAAATTTGGGCCCCTTACTCCCCTTGTATGGCGTCACCTCCTTGCTCCCTAAATGGCATCACTGACCACTAGGCCACAAGCCCATTTTAATACTTTAAACACAGATACCACCTTTTAAACCTTATAGCACCCAAGCAAGAATTCACCAAGGCCTTGACCACATTCTGAGCCCAACTTGGACCCATAACAGTTAAATTAACACCTTAAACATATACACACACTAGCCGCATAGACCCATTAATTCAGGATGTTACAGTCTTTCTTGGCAAGTGAATACTTAATTGTCGAGTGGTCCGTATAGACAATCACTTTGGTACCTACAAGATAAGATCGAAACTTGTCAAAAGCAAACATAATAGCAAGTAACTCTTTCTCTGTTACCGTGTAATTCAGTTGAGCTCCTGTATGAGTCTGACTCGCATAGTAGATAGGATAAAAAAACTTTGTTCCTTCGCTAACCCATGATAGCTCCGATCGTAAAGTCACTTGCGTCATACATCAATTCAAATGGAAAATCCCAGTTTGGTGTGACGATTATGGGTGCCGAAACTAGTCGACTCTTCAAATTGTTGAAAGCTCTTAAGCACTCTTCATCAAATTTGTACGTCATGTCCTTCTCCAATACTTTCCATAAAGGTTTAGCAATTTTGGAGAAGTCCTTGATGTATCTTTGATAGAAACCAGCGTGGCCCAAATAGCTCCTAACACCCTTTACAGATGTCGGAGGTGGGAGTTTCTCAATAACATCTACCTTTGCTTTATCTACCTCGATTCCATGTCTTGTTATCTGATGCCCTAGAATAATACCTTCTCGTACCATGAAATGGCACTTTTCCTAGTAAGTACAATGTTTGTTTCTTCGTATCACCTCAGTACCTTGGCTAGATTGGCTAGGTAATCATCATATGTATCTTCGAATACTGAAAAATCATCCATAAAGACTTCCAAATAATTATCAACCATGTCAATAAAAATAGACATCATACATCTTTGAAATGTAGCTAGTGCATTACATAAACCAAATGGCATGCGCCTAAATGCAAATGTACCTTACGGGCAGGTGAATGTTGTCTTGTGCTAATCTTCTGGTGCTATTGTAATCTGATTATACCTCGACTATCCATCGAGAAAACAGTAATAGTCTTGCCCTGTGAGTCTATCCAGCATCTAGTCCAAAAACAGTAAAGGAAAGTGATCTTTCCTAGTTGCCTTGTTCATCTTCCAATAATCGATGGGAATTCTCCATCCCATAATCGTTCTAGTCAGTATCAACTCGTTATTCTCATTTTCAATGATCGTGATACCTCCTTTCTTTGGCACCACTGGACCGGACTTACCCATGAACTATTTGAAATGAGGTAAATTATACCCACATCTAACCATTTGATGATTTTTTTTCTTGACTACGTCCTTCATGATGGGGTTCAGTCTTTATTGTCCATCAATTGTCCCTTTTTTTCCATCTTCCAGGATAATCTTATGCATGCATACAGATGGACTATCTCCACGAATGCCAGCTATGGTCCATCCGATAACCTTCTTGAATTATTTCAACACCAATATGAGTTTCTCTTCTTGCTCAGTAGTTATTTCTGCTGAAACAATCACAGGCAGAGTAGAAGAGTTACCTAAATAAACAAATTTCAAATGTGAGGGAAGTATGATAAACCGTAATATTTTCATATTTCAAATGTGGATTTTGGTGCTCCTAATCCTTTAATTTCATGTTTTATACTTAGGAGAGCACTGGAGGATGAAAAAAAATGAAAACGGGCCAAAACGAAGAAAATGGGCCAAAGTACGAATTGCACACAGCTTGGGCCCGAAACACACGGCCGTGCCTCCTTAGCAGATCCGACCACTGCTTAGCCCCGAATCACACGGGCGTGCCATAGGGGCGTGTCCCTACCGTAGCAAAGAAGAGTTTCATTCATACTAGGGTACTTAGAGGCAAAGAAAGACATTCTAAAAGCCTATATAAACACCCTAGAGGGCAACCTTCAAGGGGGCATCCAGCTACGCCAATGAGCTGAGCCAGAGAGGCCGAATTGTGGGATTCACTCGAAGAAAGCAAGTTGATCCATCCCAGAAGTCGGAATTACACTCAAGACTGAGGATCTCTCCTTCAATTCCTTCAGGGGGTTTTAGGGTTTTCTTTATGTTTTTTATTTTTCTTCTGAGATGTATTCTTTTATGATTATGAACTAATCCCCTCAAATACCTGAGGGGGATGAAACCTAAGATGGATCTTGTTATTATTTTCTGAACTATAAGATAAATACTTGATTTGTTCTTAATTATGTGTTCTTAATTCTTGTTTTGATATTTCAGGATATTGATTCAAGTATTGATGTGCTAAGGCAGAGGAGGACTATTCCCTATTTAAGAGTAGATCTAGCATAGTTAAGCAGAGTTGATCGCAACCCTAGAGATAGGATGACGAAAATCTGCTGGATTAGGGTCAAACCTAATATGAGAGCCCATAGATCAAGTTAATACAATTCTAAGGGTTTTAATTAGAAAGAGATTTCAATTAATCAACCTAGCGTTAGGCGTTAGTAGCCAGAGAGAGGTATTAATATAAATTAAGGAATCCTCTGAGATCAAGTCAAGTGAATAAATCGTGCAGTTCGAGTTAGATAACAAGTGAAGTCTAGGTGGATTCTTCCTTGGGTATTGTCTTAATCAATTGGTTTTCCACAAGTATTTCCCCAATTCCTTCTACTCGCTTCTTAGCATCTTTAGCTTAGTAGTTAGTTAATTTTAGATTAAATAACAATTCTCTTAATTCTTAGGCTAAATAATAAGAAGAAAGTTAGTATTAGTACTATTGGTTCCCTTGGGTTCGACAATTCGATCTTGCCACTAAACTATACTACTGTTCAATAGGTGCGCTTGCCTCAATCATGGTGATAGTTAGTTTCTAGGCTTGATTATTCATTTTATAATTTTTTAAGACTTTTTCCACCACCATCAAAGTACCTTCAGCTTTAATTTAGGTTGCTCCTTGATTGACGCTTTTGGTTGGGCATAATCTCTTTTGTCTAACTCCAAAAATTCAAAGGGGGATTGTGGATTAAATCCCCTTTGATTAGCTTCTAAAAAAGCTATGTATTCATCCTCATCTTCATTATTTGGAGGATCTGATGTCAAAATTTATTCCAACATAGTTGAGTTCCGTTTCCATGATTAACTCCTCTAAATTAGACAACTTTGATAACACTCATCAATTGTGTTAGGAAATCGAATAGACTTGAAAACGTTAAATGTTACCTGATCATCCTGAACACGCATAATAAGCTCGCCCTTCTGCACATCAATAAGGGTCCTTTCGATTGCTAAGAAAGGCCTTCCCAGAATGATTGGCACCTCTTTGTCTGCTTCAAAGTCTAGAATCAAAGTCAGTAGGAAAGATAAATTTGTCTACACGTACCAATATGTCCTCGATTTTTCCTTCTGGATGTGCTAAGGATCGATCTGCAAATTGAAGTATAATCGTAGTCGGTCTAACTTCACCTATCCCTAACTTCTTAAATATTGACATGGGCATCAAGTTGATACTTGCATCCAAATCACATAGTGCCTTACTGCAATATGTTGCTCCAATGTTGCAAGGTATGGTAAAACATCCAAGATCCTTTGATCGTGTGTCGAGTCTTAAAATTTATAAACATAATGATCAAACCTAGAAACTAACTAAGACAACGATGGAGGCAAGCACACCTATCAAACAAGAGTATAGTTTAGTGGCAAGACCTGGATAGTCGAACCCAAAGGAACTAAAAGTACTAATATTAACTTTATTTTTATTATTTAACCTAAAATTTAAGGAATTGTTATCTAATCTAAAATTAACTAACTACTGAAGCTAAAGATGCTAAGACACAAAGAAGAAATTAGGGAAATACTTGAGGGAAAACCAATTGATTAAGACAATACCGAGGAAGAATCCACCTAGACTTCACTTGTTATCTAACTCGAACTGCATTTATTTATTCACTTGACTTGATCTCAGAGGACTCTATAATTTATATTAATACCTCTTTCGAGGCTACTAACATTTAATCCTTAGTTGATTAAAATTTCTTTCTAATTAAAACCCCTAGAATTACATTAACTCAATTTATGGACTCCTATATTAGGTTTGACCCTAATCTGACAAATTTACGTCATCCTATTTCTAGGGTTGCGTTCAACTCCGCTTAACTATGCTAGATCTACTCTTAGGCAAGGACTTTTGCTCCACCACCTAAGCACATCAACACTTGAATCAATATCTCAGAAATACCAAAACAAGAATTAAGAACACATAGTTAAGAACAAATCAAGTATTTATCATACAGCTTAGATAACAATAACAAGATCCGTCTTAGGTATCATCCCCCTCAAGTATCTGAGAGGTTTAGTTCATAATCGTAAAAGAATACATCTTAGAAGAAAATATAAAACAAAACATAAGAAAAACCCTAAAACCCCCTGAAGGAATTAAAGGAGAGATCCTCAGTCTTGAGTATGATTCCGGCTTCTTGAGGTGAATCAACTAGCTTTCTTCGAGTGAATCCTTGTATTCAGCTTCTCTGGCTCGGCTCTTTGGCCTAGCTGAACGCCCCCTAAAGGTTGGCCTCTAGGGTCTTTATATAGGCTTTTGGAATATGTTTTTTGCCTCAAGTACCCTCATCCGAATAGAATTCTTCTTATCTATGGCAGAAGCATGCCCATGGCACACTCTTGTGTAAATCGTGGCCAGGTCGTGTTTGGGTTTGTTGATGAGGCACGGCCATGTATTTTGGGGTTCAGGCTGTGGTCAGCTCTTTTTACGGGTCACAGCCGTGTGGTCTTGGGCCCAGGTGGTGTCGATTCTGTGATATGGCCCATTTTCTCCGTTTTTGGCCCGTTTCTTGTTCTTTTCATCCTCCGGTGCTCTCCTGAGTATAAAACATGAAAACAAAGGATTATGAGCACCTATTTCCATAATTAAAGGGATAAATCATCCAAAAGTATGCTAAATGTGGGTTTAAAATATGTTCATTTTACGGTTTATCAAATACCCCCACACTTAAGCTTTTTCTTGTCCTCAAACAAAATTCTCAACTCATAATTAAAACGAACTTTCCCAATTCATAATATTCATCAATAATGTTTCATCATAATTCATAAATAATTTATACATGGATAATTTAACTAAAGGAGTCCTGAAGATTCAAACAATCAAAGTCATAGTTTGTAATATGAAAAAGATAGGTTTTTCCCCTTACCTAAGTAATCTCCTTTAATTCAAAATCGACAAAAGTTGACATCCTCACTAAAGATTCACTCAATCACTCAAGGTGTTTAAGGTTCAAAAATTAAGTGCTCAAAAGTCGAACATGAAAAGTTAATCCCATAGGCTTGCTTGAAAAGCAAATCTCCACCACTGTAAAATGAGATGATATACAAATCAAAAGGTCTTTTAAGGGTTGTAACGGGGCTCGGTTGAATGTGTGGATAAAGGCTGAATTAGGAGGGTTAGAATCGAGATTGAATTTACAATTACCTAACTAGAAAAAAATGGCTAATAACCTACATAATTACATCAATTTGAAAACTTGTAATACTAATAATACGAGCTTCTTCTTTAAGATGTTGAAATTAAACGTATAGGCTCGCTTAATCATAAAACTAATAGTGAATATACTTCGATTTTTTTTAAGAACAAATCAATATGAGATAAAAATTTTAACAACTGAAATAATATAATTAGGCAACTGATCAAATCAATTCTCGATAGAAAGGTAGTCAAAAGGAATGGTGATAACAAATACAATATGGGTTTTGGGTTAATATTAGTGGGTGAGTCAATAAAAAGGTTATTTGAATCAACGGGTTCACTAGGGGTTAATTGTGAAGGTAGGCTTTTAGTGGAGTAAGTGGGTTAAATCCTAAGTGTCTTTATCATCTCAGTATATCAACTCAAAGGTGTGGTCTTGACATGTATAATCGAAGCAAATTCTAGAATAACAAATCAATGTTAACACACTCATAATCAATAAAGTGAGCACGAAAAGAATGTATGCTCTAAAAGGCTCAAAATCTCACGAAAATTATGGGTTTTTATGACAACCTCGTAAATTTCAAACTTCAAGGTAACAATTAGATTCAGGTAGACAACCTAACAACATTTTAATTTTTGAAAATAGACTCATCACGCTTGATTCTCTAGTATCTTAAAGTTTAACTCATCATTGCACAATTATCAATGACTTAATCTGAAATATATCAATGAAAACCATAAATCATTAGGAATTTCATTCTAATTAGTGATATGAGAAAAT
Source organism: Gossypium rotundifolium (assembly GCA_025506655.1). Taxonomy (NCBI): domain Eukaryota; kingdom Viridiplantae; phylum Streptophyta; class Magnoliopsida; order Malvales; family Malvaceae; genus Gossypium; species Gossypium rotundifolium. The sequence goes on from CP106723.1 coordinate 124,593,783, forward strand.
TACTTAAGAATAAGACATAATTCAAGGATTTTAAAATAATACTATAGTTAACCCCCCACACTTAAGATGTACATTGTCCTCAATGTACAAAGATAGATAAACTGATAATATAGCGATAAAATCAAAAGATAGGAAGAGAAGTAAAACTTCCTGAATTTTGGATGGAGTTAATGAAGAGAAACCGGATAGGATTGAGTAGAGGTGAATGTGAGGAGCGCCTCGTGCCGTTTTGAAATTGAATCCTCAAAGCAACCGGTCTAATTTTATTGTATCCTAAGCTAAATCTAAATGCCATGAAGAATAAGAAGAAAATAATAAGAAGAACAATAAAATTAAATAATGGAAATTGAAAGAAGAAAGATAACGGGAAAAGGAAAGGAAAAAAGGGGTTTAAATAGAGATGCATCCCACACCCATTTTCCTACCTATGGTGCCTACACGACCACGGCCACAGTCGTGTGTAAGGCCGTGTGGGTATGGAAAACCTGCGCCTAAATATGAAAAGAAATAAACTAAATGAATTAGTAGGGTTAGTGCTTGGGTTGCCTCCCAAGAAGCGCTCGTTTAAAGTTTTAAGCTAGACTTACCTCTCATTCGCACAATCATGGTGGTTTGAAGAGGTGGAAATCCTTTCTCATGCGATCAATTCTCTTATTGATATATAGTTCGAGTCGAGTAATGTTTACCTTAAAAGTGCTGAATATAGGATTAGTTACCTCAACTGTTCTATCTAGGAAGATTTTGAGTACCTGATCTCCTATGTTAAGCTGGGTTGTCCCATCGTTAAGTTTGTAGTGGAGTTGCCTCATTTTGCTTCATGTATTTTTAGTTTCTCATTGAAGTGTATCTTCCACTTGTCTCGTTCATTGATTCGAAGCCTTCGTTCTTCATGAATTTCTTTTTTATCGACACGAGGTCTAGGATCTTGCTCGGTTGCGTAGTTTCATGGTGTTTCCTGTACAAAAGGTTGAGTAAAATGATTATTAATAGAATTTATGTTTTCACCTTAATTACTTGATGTCCTAACGGAGTTAGGAGCCGAAAGAGTGATCGTTTCGTTGCCTACACAAAGTGTGAGTTCACCAAATTATTCCTTTGTGTGGTCTTTCTTAATTGTATCGGGATATGGCACACGAGGATGGTACTCTGTAATTGCCGATTTTGGTATATCATAGCTCACTTCAACCTTACCTTCTTCTACCATATTCTCTTGCGTCAATGTTGGTTCATCTAACCCTTCACTATCGTGAGAAGTTATTGCTTGAGGTTGCTCTCTTGGGTTAGTTTCGGTGTTGCTAGGCAAGATACCTTGTGGTTTTTCTGAGATTAGTTTAGCAAGCTGACCTAACTGGTTCTTGATCCCTTGAATTGATGCTTCTTGATTCTTGAGTTCTGTTTCGGTGTTCTGAAAACGTGTTTCTGACACTGCTATGAATTTTGTCAGCATCTCCTTAAGGTTCGGCTTCTTTTCCTGTAGGTAAGGTTGTTGTCGGAAGTTTGGGAAGGGTTGTTGTCTCTGATTACCTTGACCACCCCCACGAGAAATTGGGATGGTACCTCCAATCTGCATTATAAGTGTTACTGTAAAGATTATTTTGGGGTCTAGAATAGTTACCCATATAGTTGACTTGTTCGTTCTCTGCGCTAGGGTTGTAGGATAAATATTCTGTATTGCTCATCCCCCCTCCATTCATATTGTACTGTATAGTTGGATGTACCTGCAAAGAATCACACACGCCATCAATCTTTTTTATTTATCTGTTCTACATGGTTTGATAATATGGTGACCACGTTAAGGTTGAAAACATTGGCTGCTTTAGTAGGCGTTGTCCTCCTAACTTGCCACTGATAATTATTCAGTGACATCTCTTCAGTTTCTGCGAGCGGTATGTTCTTTTTCACTTAAAAAAAATCAAGGGTCCTGATCGTCTTGAATTGTTGAGTTTTAAAATTTATAAAAAGAATGATCGAACACGAAACTAACTCGACAACAACTTAAGGCAAGTGCACCTATCGAACAAGAGTATAGTTTAGGCAAGACTGGATTGTCGAACCCAAGGGAATTAAAAATACTAATACTCACTTTCTTTCTATTATTTACCCTAAATATGAAGTGGTTTATTGATTAAACTAAAATCTAATTACTAAACTAAGACGCAAAGACAAAAAGAACAAATTGAAGAAATAACTTTTAGAAGAACTCAGTTGATTACGACGATACCCCAGAAGGAATCCACCTAGACTTCACTTGTTATCTAACACTGAACTAGACGATTGATTCACTTAGCTTGATCCGTAAGACTCCCTAATTTATATTAAACCCTCTCTCGAGGCGAATAACGTCTAACCCTAGGTTGATTAATTGAAATCTCTTTCTAATTAAAACCCCTAGAATCGCATTAACTCGATCTATGGACTCCCATATTAGGTTTCACCCTAATTCGAAAAAATCTCGTCACCCTATCACTAGACATACGATCAACTCCGCTTAATTATGCTAGATCTACTCTTAAGTAGGGACTTTTGCTCCACCACCATAGCACATTCAACTTGAATCAATATTCTGGAAATATCAACACATGAATTAAGCACACATAATTAAGAACAAACTAAGTATTTATCATATAGTTCAGAAAACAATAACAAAATTCATTTAGGTTTCATCCCTTGTGTATCTCAAGGGTTTAGTTCATAATGATAAAATAAAACATCTCAAGAGAAAAGATAAAACAAAACATAAGAAATTCCTAAAACCCCTTGAAGGAATTGAAGGAGAGATCCACCGTCTTGAGTAGAATTTTGGCTTCTTAAGATGGATCAATTGGCTATCTTCGAGTGATTCCCACTAATCGCCTTCCGCTCGACTTCTTGGCCTAGTATTGCTTAATCGACCCCCTTTCAAAGTTACACTGTGGTCTTTATATAGGCTCTTGGAATGCGTTTCTTTCTCCCTAAGTATCCTTTTCCGAGTGAAATTCCTCTTTTCCACGACAGGGCCATGGCCATGGTACACGCCCTTATAAATTAGGCTGTGTTTCGGTTCTGTTGATTGAGGCACGGCCATGTGGCTTGAAGTCTAGGCCGTGTCGATTTCCATTTTGGCCCAAATTGGCCCGTTTTAAGCCCGTTTCTCGTTCTTTTCGTCCCTAGGTGCTTTCCTGAGTATAAAACATGAAAAGAAAGGATTAAGAGCACCTTTTTACATAAATCAAGGAATAAATCATCCAATAGTATGCTAAATGTGGGATTAAATATGTTACTTTTACGGTTTATCAAATACCCCCACTTAAGCTTTTGCTTGTCCTTAAGCAAAATTCTCAACTTACAATTAAAACGAACTTTCCACAATTCATAATTCTCATCAACAATGTTTCATCATAATTCATAGATAATTCATACATTGATAATTTAACTCAAAAACGCCTAAAGATTCAAATAATTCTAAGTCATATATTTTGTAGCATGAAAACATAGGTGTCTCCCGTTATCTAAATGATTACTTTTGATTCAAAACTGACAAGGATTGACATCCTCACTAAAGATTCACTCAAAGCACTCATAAGTCGAAGCTGAAAAGTTAATCCCATAGGCTTGCCTGAAAATCAAATCTCCACCACTGGAATATGAGATGATACACAAATCAAAAGGTCTTTAACAAGGTTGAGGGCTTGGGTTAAAGGTGTAGATAAAGGATGAATTAGAAGGTTTTAGAATCGAGATTGAATTGATAAATTACCTAACTTTAAAAAATAAACTAATAACCCTAATAATCACACGAAAATTTAAAATACTAATAATACGAGCTTCTTCTTTAAGATGTTGAATTTAAACATGTAAGCTCTTAGAACATAGAACTAATAATGAATATACTTCATTTTTTCTTTTTATACTATTAATACTGGATATACTTTGATCGATTCAATTTTTTAAGAACAAACTAAGTAAATACATAATAAAGAATGAACTTTATCAACCTAAATAAACAAATTAGGCAATTGATCAAATCAATTCTCGATAGAAGGGTAATCAAAGGAATGGTGATAACAAATACAAAGGGTTTTTGGTTTAATATTAATGGGTAAGTTAATAAAAAGGGTTGTTAGGATGAAAGGGGTTTACTAAGGGTTAATTATGTAGGTAGGATTTTTAGTGGAGTGAGTGGGTAAAAACCTAAGTGTCTTTATCATCTCAGTATATCAAATCAAAAATGTGGTCTTGACATGTATAATCGAGGCAAGTTCTAGAATAACAATTCAGTGTTGACACACTCATAATCAATAAAGTGAGCATGGAAAAGAATATATGCTCTATAAGGCTCAAATCTCACAAAATTATGGGTATTTTGACATCAACCCTCAGAATTTCAAACTTCAAAGTAATATTCAAATTCACCAACAACCTAAAAAATATTTTAATTCGAAAAATAGACTTATCATGCTTGATTCTCTAGTATTCTTCAAATTTAATCATCAATGCAAAATTATCAATGACTTAATCCAAAACATATTAATAAAAATCATAAATCATCAGAAATTTCACCTTAATTAGTAATATGAGAAAAATACTTAAAAACTAGATAAAATTCAGGGTTTTGAGAATAATGCAAAAGTTAGGTACTTTTACTCCCCACACCTAAGATGTACATTGCCCTCAATGTACAAAGATAGATAAATAACCATGTAATAATAAAATCAAAAGAGAATGGGAGGAGAATGACACTTCCTAAATTTTTTTTTTGGATGAATTCTTGTTCCCTTATCGAATTGTAGGAGGGGCGGTGGTGGCATTTTCTATGGTCCTGGTGGGGTGGCTACCGACAATCTCTGTACTAGATGAAGAAATTGGGGAGCCTGTAAAGATATAGCCAGAAAATCTAAAGAAACATTAAAAATATATTAATAATATAATTATAGACAAGGAAAATAAAGAGAATGAGACTAAGAAGAAAACTGAAATTAAAAGAGAAGACTAATGGACTGAAGAGTCCTTATTGATAGATGGTTCATGAGGTGGGGTGATTTTTAAAGTCAGGTAAGCGTGATTCCCTAGCGCCTTTAGAACCTAACACAAATAAACTAGAATAAAATGAACTAAATTAAGCATAAGATAGTCAAAGGGAAGGAAAATATAAGAGATGAGAAAAGAAAAATAAAATCGAAAAGGTTTCGAAGACCCTTGGCGTGTTGAGTAGCTGAAGCTGCTGGCATCAACTCATGTGAATCAGTCTCCTTTGAGGAGATTTTGGTTGGCCTCTTATGCTTCTTTGACATGATATAGCTTAAGGGTCTAGAGAATTTGTAAGGAGAGGAGAGAAATCTGGTAGTAGGAAGTGAGATGAGAGGTGGAAAGTAGAAGAATGGGGAGGGTGGGGTTGGTGTTTAAATAGGGGCTCAATTCTGGTACGTTACCACGCCTGTGGCCCTAGGGCGTGTCATTTCACATGACCGCCTCGCACGTCCATATGTCTAAGCGTGTTGATTCTTCATGCCCGTTGGTGAAAAGTCAGTATGTTGGCACGATTGGGTAGCACGGGCATGGCAAGTCAGTGTCATCCACGGCCACGTGACACGGCCGTGGTGTGGGGCATATCGTTTTGCCCAAGCTCATGTGTAGTTTGCCACGGTGCGTATGAACTTTCAGTGTCGGCCACGACTGCATGCACGGCCGTGGCGCGGTGGTTGGGTCCATGACTTTGAAAAATTGATTCTTTCTGACTCGTACCATCCCTACCATGTCAGTACGATGATTCAGAGTACCCACACGGCCATGGCCACGGCCGTGTGCTAAGCCGTGTTGTCTGGGAATCTGCACTTTTGATTCATTAAAATTTTGAAGAAGGAGAAAAATAAAAATAGAAAAGAAATAACCAAAAATAGAAATAAAGAGATAGTGTTAGTGCTCGAGTTGCCTCCTGAGAAGCGCTTGTTTAAAGTCTTAAGCTAGACTTTCCCTTCGTTTGTATAATCATGGTGGTTTGAAGGTTTGAACATCTTCTCTCATGCTATCAGTTTTATTTTCATGATAAATTTTAAGTCGGGAAGCATTTACCTTAAGAGTGCCGAATATGGGATTACTCACCTCAACTGTTCCGTATGGGAAGATATTTCGTACCTCGAGAGGGATGTCTGCGTTTGAATTTGGGTTTGGTGTGGTGATGCAAGGATCTGCTTTATCTAACCATACCTGATCTCTTATTTTGAAGTGGTTCGATGTCCCTACGAGTTCTTCTGGGGTTCCTTCTATTTTACTTCGTGTGGTTCTGGTTCTTCTTTAAAGTGGGTCTTCCACTCCCTTTGTAACACCCCAAACCCGGTCAATACACCACGACTAGATCTAGTATGTCACGGAGTGAAAACGTTTGAGTAAACCAGTTACAGGTTAAATTTTATTGAGAATCTGTTGGTTGTTTTTAGAAACCATTTGCATCTTTGTTTGAAACTTTAGGTTTGGAATCATCTTTGTTAACTTCGTTATTACCTTGTGAATAATGTTACCCGATGGTAACGTTTGAAAAAAAAACAATATCGAGTATAGTTTTGAAAACATCGATTTAATCCCTGTTGATAAAGCAAATCAGGTTATAAAACATATGCATAAGATAATTGAAATATAATCTAGAAATAAAAAAACCCAAATTAATACTTAGCAGCCTTATTACAAAACCAAAACCGAACTGAAGTAGATAAATAAAACTGAAATAGTAATTTAAAGTCAAAACCCAAATCTAGCATGAATGGTCACCTCGAGTCCTCCCCGGCTCCATATCCACAATCTACGCCTTATCTGCAAAATATAAGGGAAGGGGTGAGTCACCAAGACTCAGTGTATAAATCCCCTATCCTATAGAGCAAGCACTTACGCAAACCATCAGTATAACATGCAAATCATGCAAACCCCATAACCTAACCAACCAATCTCATTTATCTACCCCGTGTGGTCAAAACCACTAGTGGTCAAAACCACTGGTGACCGTAGTCACAAATATATATCGGTGTGGTCAAAACCACTGGTGACCGTAGTCACAAATATATATATCGGTATGGTCAAAACCACGATGACCGTAGTCACAAATCAAGTGATGGGGCCAACCCATCGCGTGGTCAAACCACTAATGACAATCCGTAATTAATCATGTGGGCCAACCCACCGTGGTACCAAACCACCGGGACGAGTCACAATATCCATATGTGGTCAAAACCACCGTGGTCAAAACCACTCGACTTAGTCACAAATTATATTATCAAAGACGGGCCAACCCGTCGTGTGTCAAAACCACCGTGATAGTCCAAATAATTCTTCCCTCCACTCAACAATCCCACCATCATGACCATAACACTCGTGGCATAATAATACATGATGATGCAAATAACACATAGCATAACATTAAACAATGACATGATAGCCTATAACGAAATCCATAATCAGGGGACTTATCCGGAGTCCATGCTCATGCCCACAAGGCATAACTACCAGTTTTAATGGCTTTAACAGAAACACAATAACCATATTATACTAACAAAGTGTGTAAGCGTTACACACCTGACTATTTGCGAATCTAGCAAAATCCCAAAACTACGATCTATTCCCAAACCAATAGAACCCGAAGATCCCAAAATGTTTGCCTCCTCCCTTCCTGTTGTTCGGCCAATAGCTTGTTAATGAACAAAGCCCATTCGGCTTATCTAGAAATTCCGAAGGATGAAATAACGCACAATAAAACCCTTACAAAGTTCGATTACACCTGAGCCTTTAGGCTTAAATCGCAAGCCAACAAATCCCGGAGATCTACTGAACACAGCTACCCTCCTTCCTACAATCGGTCAAGTACCACTATCAATGGATTAAAGCTTTCAGTATTAGTCATAACAGGAGATATCGAAATCGCAAAACACTTACCCCCTTACCTTACTGACAGATTTGGCCACCAATCACCAAAGTTGGGCACACCCTAGTGATATTTTGGGATTTCGGCTACCTTACTAACATAGAACAAGAGAAGAGTTTAAGATCCCGATTTATAACGAATGGAGAAATAGGAGAAGAGAATGGCAAGTGAGATCCGGTATTAACCAAATCAATTGAGAAAAGAATAATAAGAAGTTATACTTACTAGGAGATTCGACTATGACCCAAAAGGAAGAGATAGATTCGGCAAAGAGAAAGTGAGAGCTTTTGGCACAAGAGACTTGAAAGAAGAAAAAGATATCGTCAGAAGAATGGGGGTTGGTTTCGGCTTTGAACAAAATAGGAAGAAGAGAAGTGAACAAAAGAGGATTAGTCAAAGGGAGTGTTTCGGCCAACAATGAATGCACAAAATGTTTAAAAGAAGAGGAGTGAATGGCTAATAAGTTTCGGCTCTTCTCAACAAAATGGCAAGGTTTGGTTTGACCAAATACCAAGCTTGCCGAATGAGAAAAGAAAGAGAATGCACCTTGAGGTTCTGTTTGACACCAACTAAGAAAAGAGAAAAACTCCCAAAGCTAGCCGATTTAGCTTTTCCCCAAAGCACATTAGGCCACCCTCCAAAGAACCTAAAACCGATTGCACTCCTCCTTCCCACAGTCCAACTTTCAGCCAACACTTTCAAATGAGTTTGATAAGATTCAAGCTCCTAAATTTCCTCACCTTCATTCATTTAACTCCTTCTATCCTTATCCTCCAGAGTCCACCCTAAGCACACCACTTCCTCATCTTGGCGTCAAAATAATAAGCAGAAAATGAGATTTCTGCTTCAAATCGAGCTCCCCTTCCTCGCATGTGGCGTCACCAACTAAGCACCTTAGTGGCGCCTCCCTTGCCACTTTGCCACTAGGTTGTTCGTGTCACAACCCTCCAATAAATTCTTTTAACCCCTAACTCTTTTAGCTCATTATTCCTAAGTGCCAAAACAAAGATTTTAGCCATGACTCAGGCCTAACCCGAGGTCATACCTAGGCCCCAAAACATGCTAAACTAGCACGGTATGCATATCGTCACATGTATTCATACAAAATACAGAGACCCCGATTTAAGGATGTTACACCCTTAGTTTGTCGAACTCAAGGCTTCATTCTTCATATATTTCTTCTTTTTTTGGGATAAGGTTTATGATCCAGCTCAGGTTTGTAGCTTTGTGCTTTTTCCTGTGGTGAAATTTGAATAGAATTTTTATCAACTAAATTTACTTTCTCAACTTCATCATCCGATGTCCTGGCCGCGTCAAGAGCTTGTAATCTGATTGATTCATCACCTATACTGAGTATAAGTTCTCCTGCACCAACATCAATTTTAGTTTTGGCAGTTGCTAAAAAGGGTCTTCCTAAAATTAAAGGGATCGAATTGTCCTCATCCATGTCTAAGACAACAAAATCTACTGGGAAAATGAATTTATCAATTTTTATGAGAACATCTTCAATAATACCCCTAGGAATTCTAACAGTTTTATCAGCTAATTGTATACTCATCCTAGTTTGTTTGGGTTTCCCTAGACCTAGCTATTTAAACATTTTATAAGGCATGACATTTATGCTTGCCCCTAAATCAGCTAATACATTATCAAAGGTTATTCTACCAATTAAACATGAAATTGTAAAACTCCCTGGATCTTTTAGCTTTCATGGTAGTTTATTTTGAAACATTGCTGACCATACTACGTTCAGTTCCACATTTGGTTCCTCGTCTAACTTACACTTGTTCGTCAAGAGTTGTTTTAAAAATTTTCTCGAATCTGGCATCTGTGACAGAGCTTCAAGAAGTGGTAAGTTAATATGTAATTTTTTTAAGAGTTTAAGAAACTTACCAAACTGTTCCTCTGTATCGTCTCTCTTTAACACTTCGGGATAAGGTATGCGAGGTTGGTACTCTTTAATTTCCGGTTTCGGCTTTTCTTGTGTTACCTTGACTTTACCTTCTTCTACCTCACTTTCTTGAATTGAATTGGGTTCATCTAACCCTACATTTTCTTGAGCTGTTATGGCTTGGATTTGCTCCTTTGGGTTAATTTCAGTGTTGCTTGGTAGACGCCCTTGCGGTCACTCGGACATTAACTTCGCAAGTTGTCCAACTGACTTTGTAACTTCCCCGACTGACTTAGTAAGTTCCCCAACTTGGTTGTTGAACCCTTCATCGATGTTTGTTGGTTTTTAAGTGTTGCCTCAGTGTCTTGGAGATGGTTTTCTGTGGTTGCCATGAATTTGGTCAACATCTCTTCGAGTTTTGGCTTGTTTTCCTGTGGATAGAGCTAATTTTGGAAATTTGAAGGAGGTCGTTGTCTTTGATTTCCTTGATTTCCTTGACCTCCGCACGAAAAATTTGGGTGGTTCCTCCAACCTGGATTATAAGTATTACTATAAGGATTATTGTTAGATCTGAAATTATTACCTATATAGTTCATCTGCTCGCTTTCGTATCGGTTGGTAGGGTGGGTACTCAGATTTGCCACAGCTTCCACTTGCGCTGTAATCGCATTCTTCGGATGTTCTGCGAAGAACACAAACTATCAAGCTTTTTATTCATCATCTCTACCTGTGTTGATGGCATGGTTACTGCGTCTAGGTTGAAAACTCCGGCTGATTTTGTTGGTTTTGTCCTTGTAACCTGCCACTGATAGTTGTTCAGCGACATTTCTTCAATGAACTTGTAAGCTGCTTCAGGAGTTCTATTGTTCAGGGTCCCACCCCATGATCGAATCTATTAGTTGTCTCGTTGAGGATTTACACCATTGTAAAAAGTTTGGACTTGTAGCCACAAAGGTAATCAGAATACCCCAAACCCTACCCAAACACCACGACTGGATCTTGGCATGTCACTAGGAAGAATTAATAAAACACATTGCGTTCTTAAGGGAAAATTTCGCCATCCTTTGGTTGCGTTTTAAAAAATTTATCGAATGTTTAAAAACTTAATAGTTATATGTTAACCCAATTTAATTTGTCTAGTTTCAAAATCAAGTGACTTTTGAAAACCCATGTTATTCGTTTATGTTACGGAAGTTTTATCGCAAAAGATAATAAGTTACTTAATAATTTAGTCGCATGAAAATTGCGTTGTGTTTTTTTTTTTTAAACATGTTATTATTTCAATTATTCATATAACTTGAGTGTCTAAAACTTAAAATCCAAAACGTAAAACCCGAACTATAGTGGCCTTATTGCAGTGCAAAAATAAAACCAATCATAGGAAATAAGTGAAGTCCTTTACTGAAACGAATTAAAATCATGCATGGCCACCTCATGGTCCTCTCCAGCCCGGTCCGTCGCACTATGTATTACCTGAAAGAAAATGTTAAACAATAGGGTGAGTCACAAGACTCAGTGTGCAACACTCAAGCACCACTGAATTGGGACTTAGCCCTACAGAACAGAATAACAGAACAACATATGCCAGAATGATGCAGACCCCATCCCAGTCCTAGGTTTCCATCCGCTACACACCACTCGTACCTCCAATCACCAATAGGGATTTCTACAATCAACCCTCACCGCTACACACCATCGATGGTAGTCATGCTGCAGTTAGCTACTCATCGTCAGAATCCTGACATAGGCAGAGCCACTACAATAGATCGTGGCAGGGCCACTACAACAGATCGTGGCAGAACCACTACAATAGAACGCTTCCCTTTTAATCACATAATCCCAAACCCGTGCACACATAATAACTTTAATGCACAGATGCAGTAGATTCAGTATGCATGTATAGAATGCTCATCACCTATATAACATATCACCTCATCATAGCCGTTATTTAATACCATAGAGATCACTAACCTGATATCGCCTTTACCCTCCAAGGGTAACTCACTAGCCATACTGAAATTCGGCATTTAACAGAATATAATTTGACAATAACACAACATTATATATGGTGTGAGAAGTTACACACTTGTTTACGCTCAACACTAAACTATCTGAGTCAACACTATCACTTTCGGAGACTACCGCTATCTGCCTCTTATTTAGCTCAGAAGTTGGCCCACAACTTGGCAGCCAAACCCAAACTGCTGACACCACTCGCTTCTTAAACTTAGGGGCTGGATTTATGGATCCAATCCCCTCCTTTGCCTGATCGGTTTTGGATTCCATCAAAAGACCTTGTCAGATGCTACTATAATGAAATATGGTTATTAACCCACGGTATAAGGTTAAGGCAATGAATACGATAACACACCTAAAAATAGATCTAAAGAGGATACCCTTACCTTGAGATCTCGGAAGGATAGAGTTTAAAAACTAACGGTTCCCGGCTTGGAGATCTTAGATACTCTGATCCACTTTGCTTCCTGAAATATCACCCTACAGAGAATACAAGGAAGTAGTCAGTACTCCAAATGATAGCCCTACCAAGCCGACTAGCCTTTCGACTTTGGCCTCTAAAACCCGAAAGAGAAGGGTGAAGGAATAGAAGAAATTGTCACTTACCTAACACAGGAGATTCGACTTCTAACCACAAGAATCCAGCACTTATCCCGACAGAGAAAAAAAGTCGACACCACTAGGAGAGAAAACAGAAGATCCAAAAATAAGCAAAAGAATTCCAAGTGGGTCTTAAAAGTTTTTGGCTTTAAGAAAAATCAAAAGAAAAGACGTAAAGAAGAGATTTATGAAGATTCAGTTTGTAGAAAACAAATAGAGAAGAGAATAGAGAGTATAAGACATTCGGCTATGGCTTAGATGTGGAGACGAAATTGGTGTTGTGGATTTCGGCTTTTGAGAAAGGGAACGATTGAGAGAAAAAGAGAAAATAAGATGGAATAAAACAAAAAAGAATGGTAAAAAGTGGTAAAGATGAAGGAGACTTTCGGCTCACACTTAGAAAAAGAAAGAATGGATGAAGACCCTAAATGTCACAGTTGAAAAAAAGATATTCACATGACCACATGGAATTTCGGCACTCCCTCACCAAAACCAAAAATACACACCTTAACCATCCTAAAACTGATTCCCCCTCTCCCTTGTGTTTGAATTTCAGCCAACACTAAGCTCACATGACCATCCCCTACTTTTTCTCCTTGGATCACTCTTGATCACTTATCCAGATGTGATGACCAAATCCTTCTCCTTGAGATGCTCTTAGCCAACTATCCATCCAGAGTCTAATGTGAGTGAAACTCCTCCCCTCCCTGGCGTCAAAATAAACCTCCAAAAGGGATTCACGAGCTCGAACCTCCTCCCCGCCAGCTTCCCTAAGGCCACCTCCCTAGGCTCAAAGTAACGCCTTGCCACTCTACCAACACCTTGCTTGTGTCTAAACACACAACCAACCTCCCTTAAGTCCTATCCCCTTTAGCTTCCCCTTTAAGTGCCTAAAACAAAATTTTACCCAAAGCTCCAACTTACTCATAGGTCATCCCTGGATCCTAAAATACCTTAAACTAGCATAACAACCACATCATGCACACACAAACACACAGAATGCAAAGGCCCTAACTTCAGGATGTTACATAATCCGTGGTGTGGACATCTTCTCAAGAGATCCTTGTATCTCTCCTATGTGTCGTATAATGTCTCTAAACCCATCTGTACAAAAGAAGAGATATCATTCCATAATTTGGCTGTTTTGGCTGGTAGGAAATATTTTAACAAAAACTTTTCGGTCAATTGATCCCATGTCAATTGACCCTAGTGGTAACGAGTTCAACCATATTTAGCTTTATTCCTTAATAAAAAGGGAAATAACTGAAGTCGTATGGCATCGTCAGAAATGCCATTTATTTTGAAGGTGTCACAGAACTCTTGAAAATTAGCTATATGAGTATTAGGGCCTTCGTCCTGCAAACCATCAAATTGAACAAATTATTGAATCATTTGTATAGTGTTAGGCTTTAATTCAAAATTATTAGCAGCTATAGAAGGCCTAACAATACTAGATTATGCTCCTGTTAAATGAGGTTTAGCATAATCATACATAGTACGCGGAGCATGTTCTCTGCCACATCTCGTGGTGGATTATTTTCATCCATCCCTTCAGTAGGATTGGATTTGCCTTCTTGGTAATTTAAGGCTCGCCTAATTTCTCTGCGATTCCTACGAGCGGTAGCTTCGATATCACTATCGTATATTAGAGGTCCTATCGGGTCCCTTCTAGTCATAAACTAGAGGTACCTACTAGGAAAAGAAAGAAATAAAATTAGAAAAAACTATAAAATAAAATAAATTGTGAAAATAAAAATAAAAATAATGGCTAAATTAATAAAAATAGACTTTTCTTAATATTTTAATTCCCCGGTAATGGTGCCAAAAACTTGATCGTCTTGGGATCGTTGTTTTGTCGAGTTTTAAAATTTATAAAGAATATGATCAAACTTGGAAACTAACTCTAACAATGATTATAGGCAAGTGTACCTATCGAACAGTAGTATAGCTTAGGCAAGACCGGATTGTCGAACCTAAAGGAACTAAAAGTATTAATACTCACTTCTTTTTATTATTTAGCCTAAAATATGGAGTGATTGGTTGATTTAATCTAATTTAATGACTACTAAGCTAAAGACACAAAGAAAAAAGAACGAATTGGGAAATAAATTGATGAAAAACTCAGTTGATCACGACGATACCCTCAGGAAGAATCCACCTAGACTTCACTTGTTATTTAACACTGAACCATACGATTTATTCACTTAGTTTGATTCGTAAGACTCCCTAGCGTATATTAAAACCTCTCTCGAGGCGAATAATGTCTAACCCTAGGTTAATTAGTGGAACTCTTGTTCTCTTATAATAACCCCCTAAAATAGCAGTAAATCGATCTATGGACTCCCATATTAGGTTTCATTCTAATCCAGAAAAATCTCATCACCCTATCTCTAGGCGTACGATCAACTCCGCTTAATTATGCTAGATCTACTCTCAAGCAGGGTCTATTCCTCCTCCACCTAAGCACATGAGATTTGGATTAAGCATGCACAATTAAGAACAAACTAAGTATTTAACATATAATTCAGAAAATAATAACAAGATTCATCTAGGTTTCATCCCCTTCAGGTATCTCAAGGGTTTAGTTCATAATGAATAAAGAAAACATCTCAAGAGAAAAGATAAAAAGAAACATAAGAAAAACCTAAAACCCCCTAAAGGAATTGAAGGAGAATCCGCCATCTTGAGTAGAATTTCAGCTCCTTGAGATGGATCAACTAGCTATCTTCGAGTAATTCCCTGAATTGAACTGCTCTGGCTTCGGCTCTTTGGCTTCGCCCCATGCTCCCGACAAAAGCCCTGGCAGAAGGCTTCTACTGAACTCCCCCTTAAGTTGCACCTTTGGGTGTTTATATAGACTTTGAGATGCCTAACTTGGCCCCTAAGTATTCTAATTCAAGTATAATTCCTACTTGGGTGTTTGAGTAGGCTTTGGAATGTGTTTCTTTTCCTCAAAGTATCCTATTCCGAGTAGAATTGCTCTTTTCTACGGCAGGGACATGGCCATGGTACACACCCGTGTAAATCATCTTCAAGTCGTGTTTCGATTCTGTCGATTGGGGCACGGCCGTGTAAATCATGGCATGGCTGTGTCTTAGTTAATTGTTGAGGCACGGCCGTATGGCTTGAAGTCCAGGCCGTGTCAATTTCCTCTTTGGCCCAAATTAGCCCGCTTTAAGCCTGCTTTCTTGTTCTTTTCATCCTCGAGTGCTTTCCGAGTAAAACATGAAAAGAAAGGATTAAGAGCACCTTTTACATAAATCAAGGCTAAATCATCCAAAAGCATACTAAATGTAGGCCTAAAATATGTTACTTTTACAGTTTATCAAATACCCCCACACTTAACCTTTTGCTTGTCCTCAAGCAAAATTCTCAACTTATTATTAAAATGAACTTTCATATTTCACAATTCCTATCAACAATGCCTCATCATAATTCACAGATAATTTATACATGGATAATTTAACTCAAAGACTCTTAAAGGCTCAAACAATTCTAAGTCATAAATTTGTAGCATAAAAACATAAGCATCTCCCCTTATCTAAATAATTACCTTTAATTCAAAACTAACAAGGATTGACATCCTCACTAAAGATTCACTTAAAGCACTCAAAGTGTTTAAGGTTCAAGAAAAAGCACTCATAAGTCGAACCTGAAAAGTTAATCCCACAGGCTTGCCTGAAAATCAAATCTCTACCACTGAAATATGAGATGATACACAAATCAAAAGGTCTTTATCAGGGTTGTAACGGGGCTTAGGTTAAAGATGTGGATAAAGGCTGAACTAGAAGGTTTAGAATCGAGATTGACCTGACAAGTTACCTAACTTTTAGAAAAATAATTAAACTAATAATCACATGAAACTTTGGAACTAATAATACTACAAGTTTTTTCTTTGATAATTGAAATTTAAATGTACAAGCTCACTTTTTATACTTCTAATACTGAATATACTTTGATTTTTTGATCGATTTTTTTATATCAAATAGAAACATAATAAAAAACTTTATCAATTGAAATAAACTAATTCAAGAATCGATCAAATCAATTCTCGATGTAAGGGTAGTCAAAAGAATGGAGATAACAAATATAAAGGGTTTTGGGTTAATATTAGCGGTAAATCAATAAAAAGGGTTGTTAGGATCAAATGGGTTCACTAAGGGTTAATTTGTGAAGGTAGGCTTTTTAGTGGAGTGAATGGGTTAAAACCTATGTAACATCCCAAAATTGGGCCTAATAGGATTGGGCCCAATGGGCCTTGGGCGTAGGAATGTTTAAATTTTTTAGAAGAGAATGACATTATTGCAAATTGGACTTATTAGTTAAATGAATTTGGAAGGTTACAAGGTTTCTATGAAGTCTCGGGTTTAATTGGGCCTTAGGAAAAATTGGGTATTTTAGCACTTTAAGGAGAGATGGTAAGTAGCTTCAAAGCTTATAGAAATAAATAAGTAATGTGCTTGCATAAATGAGCTATTGGTAAAGAGGTTATGGCATCAAGTGAAGTACCTTGAGGGAAGAGGTTCAAATCCCTTTGTGTGCAATTTTTGACTAATATTTTTGCACTCTTTCCTTAAGTGTCGGCCAAGAGGTATTTATGGCAAGTTTGACTTCTTTATTTTTGGTATGGTGGCTAAAGAATTAAGGAAAGGTTGAGGTTGGGGAAAGGAATCAAAAGGAAAAGGCAAGTAAGGGGAACAAGTGGCTTATTTCATGGAGAATGCTATGGAAAGTAAGGTTGGCAAAATTTTGACCATTATGACTATGCATGTGGACGGTTTTAGAGGTAGATAGGTAGCTAAAATTTTGCTTTGGCATTTGGTAGGGTCTTGGTATTGTTTTGGCCAAAAATCACATTTGCAACTTTAGTGTCATCTTCTCCCAATTTGCTATTCTCTTTGCCGAAATCTTCTAGCACAATAGTGCATTTTTTCTTCTCTTTGGATTGGTTTCATATTCACCTTTTGTCTATTTCCTTGATGGCCGAATATCAACATACAATTTCCTCCATAACCGAACTTTCATCTTTTCTCTATTTCTTCTTCTCATCCATATTAACATCCATTTCTTGATCAATCCGTAAGTATTTTTCTCAATATTTTATTTTCTTTGGTTTTGGATGGTCATTTTGACCTAGACCATCACCTTACTTTCCCTCTTTCGAAATCATTTTTCTTCCTTGTAGAGATATAGTGGAAGGCTGAAACTTGGATTTTTTCCTAAGTCATCGCATAATCGCTAGAAATCAGATCCAATATTAATAAGGTAAGGAGTTCTTATGGATTATTGATATTATTCAATATTTGATTGGTTGCTAACAGAGTAATAATGTGAAATAATCGACTACATGTTTTAGGGACAAATCACTCGATATATTCTACCTTCGGACATAGTGGTAAGTGATTCAAGTGTAAGTGATACGAAATCTTTTGGAAATCCGAGGCTAACTTTTGGTTGGTATTGTTCTAGGTCAACGATGAGTGGTTCGTTAGGAAATCGAAATCAAGTGTGTAATCCCGTACCTTTCGTATACATATCTGAAATGGTGTGTAATCTCACACTTCTTGGAAAGTTTGTATGAAATATTTCGTGAATCGGTCAAAATACCGAAGAAAACTAAAAACTGACATCCGTGATCACTCGGGCGTGCGTATGATCGTAGTGGTAAAACGTATTTTGTAATAAAACAGTTTCTATTAGAAGCAGTTACGTATTTTTGAAAAATCACAAAAAATAGAAGAAAGGGAATTAGAAAGTGAATGAGATATCGAATAAAATATCATTGCGTCTATTTTTATAAGGAAGAAACGGAGAAGGAAAATGAATTTTAAATTCTAAGATATGTTAATTTTAGTGAGACTGGTTCTGAATGATTTCGTATTTCCCTAATCTGTCTTGGAAAATTCGTATAAAATTGTAAAAAGTGACTTAAGAGTTATATTTTATATTTAAAGATTTCTTAGTGAGTCTATTTTCAATAGAAATAAGTGGGAACAACATATGAAAACTGTAAAGTGAGATATTTGAATTTTGGATAAGAGAGGTCAGAATCGTTGGACAGTGAAACAAGGGAAACTTTAAGGAATAAACTGTGCTAAATGTTTAAGACAAAAATTCTGGAAAAATTTTAGTAAAAAGATATATGAGTTTGGTTTCAAGGAAAATTTACGGATTTAGATTTCAAGATTCCTAACCCAAGTTATAGTCAATTTAGTTAGTACGACGCAGATGGACAGTTTAAATTGTTATGCCCAAATTAGTAGTTAAGTCTGGATTGCGAAATTACCGAATTACCCTTAGTAGGTAAATTGCCGAATTATGAAAATGCCTCTAAAGGGCCGAAATATGAAAATTCCCCTAATGGGCCAATTTGCAAAAGTGTTAATGGGCCAATCTGTTATTTTGATAAATGGGCCAATCTGTTATTTTGATAAATGGGCCAATCTGTTATTTTGATAAATGGGTCAATCTGATATTTTGCTATAATGAGCCGTACTTTTGTAATAAATATTCGAATAAATTATTGTGATTTGTTATGCATTATATACATGATTTGCATGGGATGGGATAATGATGAAGAGAAGTTCTGGTAGCTATGCTATATAAATCTGGTGGCTCTACCACAAATCTGAAAAATGGCAATGCCATGTAAATTTTGTTAATCTGGTGGCTTATCCACAAATTTGATATAAATGGCTTAATGCCTACATTTGGTGTGTTGGCGGGGTGGGTTGACTAAAGATCACCCACAGATGTGTTGGTTGGTACGGGTGGTGTGTAGCGGATGGAAAACTAGAATTTGGTTTGGAAATTTCATATCATATGCATATTATATATGATACATTTATATTATTGTAAGCGGGCTTTGGACCAATTAATTGCTTAATGGGATTTTGGCCTAGTGAACAATGGCAATTGGATTATACACTGAGTTCTTGTAACTCACCCCTTCTCTTAACCCTTGTAGGTAATGCTCATGATTTGAGGACTTGGAGCCATGGATGACTCGGTGGAGGCCATGCTTCTAAATAACATTTTCAATATTAGTAAACTACCTTTCCATTTTATTTGATTACTTTTATTGTTTTGGGTTTTAAAGTTGTAATAAGGCCTCTCGACTATTTTTATTTTGCTTTATGTTTGGGATGTTTTATTATTCTTCTTAAATTATTTTAAAAGGAATTTTCTAAAATATAAATAATGGTTTTCAAAATTGATTAGTAAATGGATTTTATAGCAAATTTTTACAAATAATTTAACTCGGATTCTCTTTCAAAATTTCAACATCATTTTCAAAAGTCTTGATTTTAAAGTCCACTACTTAGATTTTCGACTCATCAACCAACCTTTCAAAAAGACTTGTATTTTATCTACGTTTCCGTAATATTTTCAAAATGCTTCTACAACTCTATTTCCAAACGTCATATTTTCGTAAATTGTTATTTCAAATATGTTTTCACAACCAAAAAGATTTTTAAAGATAATTACGTTTTCAAGTAGATAACAATTGCTTAAGTGTTTTGGGTTTTAACAAAGAGGCTGTAATTCTCAAACAAGTTTTTAACAATCGCAAAGATGGTTTTGAAAAAAAAAACACTTCCATGTGACACGCCAGATTCAGATCTAACTTCTAGGCCGGGTTTGGGGTGTTACAACCTAGGTGCCTTTATCATCTCATTATATCAAATCATTAATGTGGTCTCGATATGTATAATCTAGGCAAGTTCTAGAATAACAATTCAGTGTTGACACACTCATAATCAATAAACTGAGCATGAAAAATAATATATGCTCTATAATGCTCAAATCTCACAAAAATTGTAGGTATTTGACATCAATCCTATAAATTTCAAACTTTAAGATAATATTCAAATTCAGTTCAACAATCTAGAAAATTTTTCATTCTTGAAAATAGACTTATCATGCTTGATTCTCTAGTATTCTTCAAGTATAAATCATCAATGCACAATTATCAATGACTTACTCAAAACATATCAATAAGAATCATAAATCATCAGAAATTTCATCCTAATTGATAATATGAGAAAATTACTTAGGAACAAGACTAAAACTCAGAATTTTGGAATAATACAAAAAGTTAGGTACTTTTACCCCCCTCCACACTTAAGATGTACATTTCCCTCAATGTACAAAGATAGATAAAAATTATGTAATAATAAAATCAAAAGAGAAGGGAGAAGTAACACTTCCTAAATTTTTGGATGAAGTCAATGAAAAGAAATCGGATAAGATTGAGGTGAACATGGGGAAGCGTCTTGAACCGCTTGAAATTGAATCAAGTAGCCGCTTGGTTTTTTTGTATCCTAAGCTAAATCTAAATGCCATTGAGAAAAGGAGAAAATAATAAAGGAAGTAAAAATAAAATAAAAATAAAATAAAAATATGAATAAAAGTAAATAATTAAATAGAGATAAGGTCCACACCCATGTGCCTAGCCGTGGTGTCCACATGGCCACGGCCACAGCTGTGTGCAAGGCCGTATGGGTATGGAAAACTATGCCTAAATACGAAAAGAAATAAAACCAAACTATTTAGTACAGTTAGTACTCGAGTTAACTCTCGAGTAGTGCTCGTTTAAAGTCTTGAGCTAGACTTACCTGTTGTACGCACAATCATGGTGGTTTGAGGAGGTGGAAATCCTTTCTCATGCGATCAACTCAGTTATGGATATAAAGTGTAAGTCGAGTAATGTTTACCTCAAAAGTGTTGAATTTAGGATTGCTTACCTCGACTGTGCCATATAGGAAGACATTAAGTACCTCAAAAGTGATTTCTTTGTTTGCCTTGAGGTCTGAATTGTGATTCGAGGGTCTTCCTTATTCAACAATACCTGATCCTCCATTTTGATGTGATTTGTTGTTCCTATCAGCTCGTCTGGGGTTTCTTTCGGTTTCACTTCGTGTGGTTCCAGTTCTTTTTTAAATTGTGTTTTCCACTCTTCTAGTTTGTTGACCCTAAGGCTTCGTTCCTCATATAATTCTTCTTTGTTGGCACGAGGTCTAAGATCTAGCTCAGTTAGGTGATTTCGTGATACTTGCTGTAAAGAAGGTTGAACCAAATGGTTATCAATAAAATTAACGTTCGTATCTTTATTACTCGATGTCCTAGTTGAGTCAAGAGCTTGAAGAGTGATTGTTTCGTCTTCTACACGATGTGTGAGTTCACCGAATTCTTCCTCTGTGTGGTCTTTCTTTATTGCATTGGGATATGGCACACGAGGTTGGTACTCTGTACTTGCTGGTTTTGGTATATCATGGCACACCTCAACCTTACCTTCACTTACCACAAGTTCTTCCCTTGGGCTTGGTTCGTTAGCCCTTCACTGTCATAAACTGTTACGGTTTGAATTTGCTCATTTGAGTTAATCCCTGTGTTGCTTGGTAGATGCCCTTGCGGTCGTTTGGGCATTAACTTTGCAAGTTGTTCAACTGACTTAGTAATTTTTTGAACTTGGTTCTTGATCTCTTTGATCGATGCTTGTTGATTATCGAACGTTGTCTCAATTTTTTGGGGATGGGTTTTTGTGGCTGCCATGAATTTTGTCAGTATCTCCTCAAGACCTGACTCCTCTTCCTATTGGTGAGGTGGTTGTTGAAAATTTGGAGGAAGTTCCTGTCTTTGGCTACTTTGATAATCCCACGAGAAATTGGGATGGTAACTGCAACCTGCATTATAAGTGTCATTATAAAAATTATTTTTTGGTCTAGAATAGTTACCCGTATAGTGAGCTTGCTCATTTTCCATGCCATATATGTAGGATGGATACTCAGAATTCGCCACGCCTCCTAAATTTGAATCATATTGCATTACTGGGTGTACATGCGAGAGATTATACAAACCATCAATCTTTTTATCCATCATCTCTAGCTAGTTAGATAACTCGGTGACCATGTCGAGGTTGAAAACATCAAGCGACTTTTGTTGGCTATTTGTCTCATAACTTGCCACCGATAATTATTCAAAGGCCATCTTCTCTATAGACTAATATTATCTACCAAAATCAAAATAAAGGAAAAATTAGCAAAGTAAAAAATAATAATAATAATAATAATAATAATAATAATAATAAATTGCAGAAAATAAAAAAATGGCTAAAGTAATAAAAATAGAGCTTTCTTAATATTTTAGTTCCCGGGCAACGGCGCCAAAAACTTGATCGTTGTTTTGTCAAGTTTTAAAATTTATAAAGAATATGACCAAACCTGGAAACTAACTCTGACAATGATTATAGGCAAGTGTACCTATCAAACAGTAGTATAGCTTAGACAAGACCAGATTGTCGAAGTCAAAGGAACAAAAAGTACTAAAGCCTAAAATATGGAGTGATTGGTTGATTTAATCTAATTTAACGACTATTAAGCTAAAGACACAAAGACAAAAAGAACGAATTGGGAAATAACTTGATGAAAAACTTAGTTGATCACGACGATACCCTCAGGAAGAATCCACCTAGACTTCACTTGTTATTTAACACTGAACCATACGATTTATCTCACTTGTTATTTAACACTGAACCATACGATTTATTCACTTAGTTTGATCCGTAAGACTCCCTAACGTATATTAAACCCTCTCTCGAGGCGAATAACGTTTAACCCTAAGTTAATTAGTGGAACTCTCGTTCTCTTATAATAACCCCCTAAAATAGCAGTAAATCGATCTATGAATTCCCATATTAGGTTTCACCCTAATCTGGCAAAATCTCGTCACCTTATCTCTAAGTGTGCTATCAACTCCGCTTAATTATGCTAGATCTACTCTCAAGCAGGGTCTATTCCTCCTCCACCTAAGCACATCAGATTTGGATTAAGCATACACAATTAAGAACAAACTAAGTATTTATCATATAATTCAGAAAATAATAACAAGATTCATCTAGGTTTCATCCCCTTCAGGTATCTGAAGGGTTTAGTTCATAATGAATAAAGAAAACATCTCAAGAGAAAAGATAAAACAAAATATAAGAAATCCCTAAAACCCCCTGAAGGAATTAAAGGAGAAATCCGCCATCTTGAGTAGAATTCTGGCTCCTTGAGATAGATCAACTGGCTATCTTTGAGTAATTCCCTGAATTGAACTACTCTGGCTTAGGCTCTTTGGCCTCGCCCCATGCCCCCGACAAAAACCCTAGCAGAAGGCTTCTACCGAACTCCCCCTTAAGTTGCACCGTTAGGTGTTTATATAGACTTTGAGATGCCTTACTTGGCCCCTAAGTATCCTAATTCAAGTATAATTCCTACTCGGGTATTTGAGTAGGCTTTGGAATGTGTTTCTTTACCTCAAAGTATCCTATTCCGAGTAGAATTGCTCTTTTCTGCGGAAGGGACACGGCCATGGTACACGCCCATGTAAATCATCTTCAGGCCGTGTTTCGATTCTATTGATTGGGGCACGGCCGTGTAAATCGTGGCATGGTCGTGTCTTAGTTAATTAGAGGCACTACCATGTGGCTTGAAGTCCGTGTCGTGTCGATTTCCTCTTTGGCCCAAATTGGCCTATTTTAGGCCCGTTTCTTATTCTTTTCATCCTCGGGTGCTTTCCTGAGTAAAAACATGAAAAGAAAGTATTAAGAGCACCTTTTTACATAAATCAAGGGCTAAATCATCCAAAACCATACTAAATGTGGGCCTAAAATATGTTACTTTTATGGTTTATCATCTTGAATTGTTGTGTTTTAAAATTTATAAAGAGAATGATCGAACCTGGAAACTAACTCTGACAACGACTTAAAGCGAGTGCACCTATTAAACAATAGTATAGTTTAGGCAAGACCGGATTGTCGAACCCAAGGGAATTAAAAGTACTAATACTCACTTTCTTTCTATTATTTAGCCTAAATATGAAGTGATTGATTGATTAAACTAAAATCTAATTACTAAACTAAGACGCAAAGATAAAAAGAACAAATTGAAGAAATAACTTTTAGAAGAACTCAGTTGATTACGACAATACCCTAGAAGGAATCCACCTAGGCTTCACTTGTTATCAAACACTGAACCAGACGATTTATTCACTTAGCTTGATCCGTAAGACTCCCTAATTTATATTAAACCCTCTCTCGAGGCGAATAATGTCTAACCCTAGGTTGATTAATTGAAATCTCTTTCCAATTAAAACCCCTAGAATCGTATTAACTCGATCTATGGACTCTCATATTAGGTTTCACCCTAATCCGGCAAAATCTCGTGACCCTATCTCTAAGCGCGCGATCAACTCTGCTTAATTATGCTAGATCTACTCTTAAGTAGGGACTTTTGCTCCACCACCTAAGCACATTCAACTTGAATCAATATTCTGGAAATATCAACACAAGAATTAAGCACACATAATTAAAAACAAATTAAGTATTTATCATACAGTTCAGAAAACAATAACAAGATTCATTTAGGTTTCATCCCCTTCAGGTATCTGAAGGGTTTAGTTCATAACGATAAAATAAAACATCTCAAGAGAAAAGATAAATCAAAACATAAGAAATTCCTAAAACCCCCTGAAGGAATTCAAGGAGAGTGTAACATCCTAAATTTTTGGGCCTATGCGTTTAAGGGTGAATATGTGAAATGAGTTAATTTAAGTGTTAGGGGCCCAAATTTTAAGTTTTAAGGAGCCCAAATCTTCTAATTTAAGTTAGTAAAATTTGGCATTAGGGATTAGGGAAATGGACGGCACAAGACTACTTTTTTGGGAATTTTTATTCTATGTGGATAATAAGCAGATAAAGGCTATTATTTAGGGTTTTAGTCTTTAAGGATAATAAGCAGATAAAGACTATTTTTGAGGAGATAATAGATTAAGATAAGGGAAATGGGATAGGAGCTATCATGTGTGGCAATGTTGGCTGAAAATTAATTTCTGCTAAAGGGAGGAATTGGTTTTCTATATAAATAGGGGGTGTCCCAAAATTTTGGAAGCCTTTCTTTTATTTTCTTTTCTCATCTTCTTCCTCTCAAAAGCCGAAAACCACCATTTTCTTCACCCTTTCTTTCTCTCTAAAATTTCCTAGTTGGCCGAATCTTTTAACCTCTATTGTTGTTTTTCTTCTAACCCCTAAAAGCTTAAATCACATCTCTATTATTCTATTCTTCTCCTTAATATTCATTGGCCAAATCTCTCTTAGCCATCTCTTCAATTCTTAAATCTTTTAAAAACCGAAATTCTTAGATCTCACCTCCTGAAGTTGCCGAATTTTTTTCAGTAAAGTCTACTTGTACCGAATCTGAAGAAAACAATAGAGGAGTCCAACGCTTAGATCTCTAAGTCAAAGATCAGTAACACTCAAGTAGTGTTATTTTCGGGATTTCATGGAGAGGCCCTATTTTCACAGTTTTTCAGCTTTTAAGCAAAGTTATAGATTGAGAATAATAGATCCGGATATCAAGGACATCGACTAAGAATATTGGATTTCATGATATCAGGTGTGTAACACTTCCCCATCGTCTAGATCTGATTAATAATAAATGTATATATATGTATATGTGTTCATAAGATTTATATGTTACATTAAAAAGCCGAAATCTCAGATTTAAACTACGGACCCTCAAGTTAGTAAATAATCTGACTATATGTTACAAGTAAACTGTTGTACATGTTTTAAATTATTGTGCATGTTGCATGGGTTGGGTGATGAAACGAGAAAGTTATATGTACATGTATATGAGTAACGGTTTTACCATGAATTATCAGAATGCTAATGTCAGAATCGTTATATCTGGCTTCACCATTATATGTTATAAGGGCTTGCCAACATATGTTGATGAGCGACTTGACCGCCATCTTAGAGAGTAGCAGTGTGTAGTTGATTGTAGAAATCCCCAATGGTGTGTTGGTTGGTGCAGGCGTGTAGCAGATGGAAACCTAGGCAAATGGGTTGGGCTTTGCATATTATATGTTTCCATGTAAATGAATTTATTATTATGTTTAATGAGGCCCAAATCTAGTGGTGCATGAGGGTTGCACACTAAGTCTCGTGACTCACCCCCTTTAAACTAACCTTTCAGTGACGATTAGTGCATCGATCGGCCGAGAGTGGAGCGCAAGGTGGCCATGCAAAAGAAGGTGGATCCCATGACAAAGTTTCCCCATAATAGTTTTTTTTTTAAAAGTACTTTATATGATGGATTTTAAATACATTGTAATAAGGCCATAGGCCATTTGTTTACATTTTAGATTTAAAATGGGCCTTTAGCATTTGTTCTCATTTTAATTTCTTTCAAGGACATGTAATTAAGTTTTGGGCTTTTGATTATTAAGGCACACTTTATGTAATTTTCTATTTGGGCTTTTTGTCAACACGATTTGTTTTACTAAAAATTTTCTTAGTGACAAACCAGATCCGGTAGTAGTGTTTGGGCCGGGTTTGGGGTGTTACAGAGAGATCCACCGTCTTGAGTAGAATTCCAGCTTCTTGGCCTAGCTGACTACCTAACTGACCGCCCCCTTTCAGGTTACACTCAGGGTCTTTATATAGGCTCTTGGAATGCGTTTCTTTCTCCCTAAGTATCCTTTTCCAAGTGAAATTCATCTTTTCCACGACAGGGCCATGGCCATGTCACACGCCCATGTAAATCAACTTCAGGCCGTGTTTTAGTTCTATTGACTGAGGCACGACCATGTCGCTTGAAGTCCAGGCCGTGTCGATTTCCATTTTGGCCCAAATTGGTCCGTTTAAGCCCGTTTCTCGTTCTTTTCATCCCTAGGTGCTTTCCTGAGTATAAAACATGAAAAGAAAGGATTAAGAGCACCTTTTTACATAAATCAAGTAATAAATCATGCAAAAGTATGCTAAATGTGAGATTAAAATATGTTACTTTTACGGTTTATCAGGTCCTGACGGGTTCCTCCTAGTCTTAAACTAGAGGTACCTACTAGGAATAAAAAGAAAAAGAAACTTAGAAAAGTAAAAATAAAATTTAATTGCAAAAAAAAAAAATATGGCCAAAGTAATAAAAATTGAGCGTTTTAATATTTCAGTTCAAGAATTCGGCGCCAAAAACTTGATCGCGTGCCAGAGTCTTAAAAATTTATAAAAAGAATGATTGAACCTGGAAACTAACTAAGACAACGATGGAGACAAGCGCATCTATCAAACAGTAGTATAGTTTAGTGGCAAGACCGGATAGTCGAACCCAAAGGAACCAAAAGTACTAATACTAATTTTATTTTTATTATTTAACCTAAAAGTTAAGGGAAGTGTTATCTAATCTAAAATTAACTAACTACTAAGCTAAAGATGTTAATACACAAAGAAGAAATTGGGGAAATACTTGAGGGAAAAACCAATTGATTAAGACAATACCCGAGGAAGAATCCACCTAGACTTCACTTGTTATCTAACTCTGAACTAGACGATTTATTCACTTGACTTGATCCGTAGAATTCCTTAATTTATATTAATACCTCTTTCGAGGCTACTAACGTCTAATCCTAAGTTGATTAATTGAAATTTCTTTCTAATTAAAACCCCTAGAATTGCATTAACTCAATCTATGGACTCCCATATTAGTTTGACCCTAATCTGGCAAATTTACGTCATCCTATTTTTAGGGTTGCATTCAACTCCGCTTAACTATGCTAGATCTACTCTTAGGCAGGGACTTTTGCTCCACCACCTAAGCATATCAACACTTGAATCAATATCCTGAAAATACCAAAACAAGAATTAAGAACACATAGTTAAGAACAAATCAAGTATTTATCATACAGCTCAGATAACAATAACAAGATCCGTCTTAGGTATCATCCCCCTCAGGTATCTGGGAGGTTTTGTTCATAATCATAAAAGAATACATCTCAAAAGACAATATAATACAAAACATAAGAAAAACCCTAAAACCCCCTAAAGGAATTGAAGGAGAGATCCTCAGTCTTGAGTATGATTCCAGCTTCTTGAGATGAATCAACTGGCTTTCTTCAAGTTAATCCCTGTATTCAGCTTCTCTGGCTCGGCTCTTTGGCCTAGCTGGATGCCCCCTAAAGGTTGCCCTCTAGCGTCATTATATAGGCTTTTGGAATATGTTTCTTTGCCTCTAAGCACCCTCATCTGAATAGAATTTTTCTTATCTGTGGCAAAGGCACGCCCATGGCACACACCCGTGTAAATCGTGGCCAGGCCTTGTTCGGGTCTGTTGATGAGGCACAGCCGTGTATTTCGGGGTCCAGGCCGTGGTCGGCTCTTTTTATGGGGCACGACCATGTGGTCTTGGGCCTCGACCGTGTCGATTCTATGATATGGCCCATTTTCTCTGTTTTCGGCCCATTTTTTATTCTTTTCATCCTCTAGTGCTCTCTTGAGTATAAAACATGAAAACAAAGGATTAGGAGCACCCATTTCCATAATTAAATGGATAAATCATCCAAAAGTATACTAAATATGGGTTTAAAATATGTTCATTTTACGGTTTATGATCCTTCAACTTTGGAGGTAGTTTGTCTTGAAGATATGCATTGTATTCCTTTGTTAGGGCCACCATCTCAAATTCTCCAATCCTTTATTTTTTTGACAGGATATCATTCATAAATTTGATGTAGTTTGGCATTTGTTCAAGTGCTTCAACCAATGGGATGTTGATATGAAGTAGCTTGAGTACGTCTAGGAACTTATTGAATTGAATTTCCTGCTTCTACTTCTGATGTATTTGAGGGTAGGGTGGTGGAAATTTCTTTACTGGAACTGGTTGATTCATCTTCTGTGGTAATTCTGCATCTAACGAAGTTGTTAGTTTATCAAAATTAGCTGGTTCAAAAGTTACCTTGTCAGATTTTACAGATTCAAGTTTCGGTGAAACTGGAATTTTAACACTCGGTTGAACTTCCTCTGAGTCTTGAGCGTCAGCTGGCTCCTTCTCAACTTTGACGGAATTGGGCTCTAAAGTATTTGCACTCCTCAATGTCAATGCTTTACAATGCTCATTCCCTAGATTCTTCAGATTCTCCGTATCACTAAGTAAAGCACCTTGTGGTCAGTTTTTGAGTTCAGTTGTAAGCTGGCCCACTTGATTCTCCAAATTCCTTAGAGTGGCATAATTTTTCACCATGTATGCCTTCAATAGATTCTCTAGGCTATTGGATGGTTCAGCTTGGGTTGATTTACGAGCTTGCTAGGAAAATCTAGGTGGCTGGGTCAATCTAGGTTGGACATAATTGTTACTGGTTCCTGCCCCTTAGTTACTCCAAGAAAAATTCATGTGGTTTCACGATGATAGGTTATAGAAATTAGATTGCAGCCCTTACCTTCGTCGATTTTGGTTCTGGTTACCCATGTAATATACAGACTCTGGGTTCGATGGACATTCTTCGAACAAATGTCCTCCCTCACAATAAACACAGGCTATATTTTCAAATTGATTTGTTGGCTATGCTGCAAAACTATTACACCCATTAGTGGTAAAATCTTTAAGCATTGATGATATTGAGGATACCTAAGATGCGAGTGAGGTGAGAGCATCTACTTCATGTATTCCAGTTACTCGTCTTCCTAACACTGCTCGATTGGTTGGCCATTGATGATTATTGCTAGCAATCCTCTTAATGATTTCATAAGCCTCATTATAAGACTTAAAAAGGAGAGCACCATTAGAAAAATCATCCGCTACCATCCTCGTGTGAGTATTGAGACATTATAAAATGTCTCAAGTTGGATGCAATGTGGGATTTCGTGATGAGGGCAGTTCTATAATAATTCTTTGTACCTTTCGCATGCCTCATATAAGGACTCATCATCCATTTGTTGGAAAGCAGTGATCTCGTTCCTCAACTTAGCATTCTTGCTAGGCGGGAAATACTTCATAAGGAATCTTTCTGCTAACTCTTGCCATATGGAAATTGAGTTTGGTGGCAATGAGTTCAACCAGGCTCGAGCTCTGTCCCTTAGTGAATACGGGAATAGCTTCAATCGTAATGTATCTTCGGGGACTCCGGCTAACTTGAAAGAATCACTCACCTCCATAAACAGTCTTAAGTATTGGTGAGGATATTCGGTAGGCATTCCACTGAGTTGGACCACTGTCTGAAGCATTTGGAACATGACTGGCTTTAAATCGAACTGTTGTGCCTCAATTTCGAGTCTCTTAATACCCGAATTAAGATCATGAAATACTGGCACGTCATACTGTCTTAAAACTCTATCCCTATCATCAGTAATAAGGGCAGGATTTTGAGCAGGGTTTGCTCTATTTCCTTGATTCAGATTTTCAAAGTTTATCTCTTCGGTCCTTTTCTGACTTGCTTGTCTTCTTTACTATCAAAAAGTTTGTTCAATCTCAGGATCTACATGGAGTAAATCAATAATTTGGTCAATACACATAAACACCTGAAATAATCACAGAAAAATTAAGTTAAAATTTTAACAGGAAATTAAACAAAAATGCAAAACTAACAAATTCACAAATAATGACTTTTTTAAAACACAATGTAACATCCTAGAATTAGGGGTTCTGCATTTTGCAGTATTTCTTGTGTTTGGCTCATTAAGCATGTTATTTTGGTATGTTTGGAGGTCCTGAGGAGGCTCCGGGTCAAGCTAGAGCCTTGGTAAAATTTTGATTTTTAGGCACTTTAGGGGGGAGAGCTGGTTGAAGCAGGCCTTAAGAATACTTTCTTGTGTTTGTTGACACAAGATGGAGTGTGGTAGAGTGGCAAGTGACGCCACTTACGGAGCAAGGGAGTGGCGTCAGAAGGGAGCAGAAGGGGAGGAGTTCGAATCCCATAAGCCTCATTATGAAGCTTTATTTTTGGTACCAGGATGGAGGGAAGATGGATTCAGCAGGGACTCTTCAAGGGTGATGGTTGAATGGGTCAATGCATTCAAATGAGTGGACATGAGGAGCTGGTGGAGTTTGAATTGGTCAAACTGATTCAAATAGGTGTTGGAGAGTGAAATAAGAAGAAAATCAAGGGATTTGGTGTTCGTAGAGCTATTGGCTAAAAGTTGGAAGTGTGTGGGGGGAGGTGAATTCGGTCAAGAGAAGTAAAAGAGAGGGTCCTTTTTGAGCATTTTCGGCTTTTGTTAGTAGGAGGGTGTGCCATTTTCTTCTAAGTTAGCTAGTGTGCATTTTCGAACTCAGCGTTTTGGGGAAGACTCTTCTTTTCTTTTTCTTTACCGAAACCTTTAGTGGTTACTCTATTTGTTCTCTTCATTTCTCTCTTGAGCATTTAAGCCGAAAGCCCTTCCTGGTTCTGAAGTATTCCTTATATTCATCTCATTCACCCTTCTCTTCTCAACGCCGAAACTCCCTACTTCTTCTACTACTCCTTTTTCTTCTTTCTCTAACTGAAACCTCTCCTAACCTTTTCTTTTCTTTAGCCGAAATCCCCTTCTAGTTCATCTTCTATCTTTTTTGCTTTTTCATTTTTGTTCCCATAGACCGAACCTCAGTTGCTCGTTCCCTTTTTATTTCATTTCTTCTTGTTCTAGAGAATGAGCCGAAACCTTCTTGACATTGACTGCTTGTGCCGAATCTCCTAGGACTTCATTTGGTTTCACTCTGTCTAAGGTAAAGAACTTTTCATTCTCTTTATCTCGTTACTTCTCCTAAGGAAGCCGGCCACTAATTCTTTTATCATAAATCAATTTTGGGGTTCTCTTCCATAGCAGATTATTTCATCTTTGTAACCCGTTTCTCTCATCTTTTATTGCTAGTAGCCGAATATCAGGAAGCAAGGTGCTAGGAATCTTTGGCTGCAGGAAGTCTCTTCAATCGAGTTCTGTTGGTTAAAGTAAAGTGAGACTCTTTCATCCCTTTCTTTTCTTTTCTCTTGGTTTTATGTGGCCATAGCCGAATGGCTATTTGTCTTGGTGTTTAGATTTTGGCTGACCCCCTTTTCCTTTTCTTTTTCTCTCGTTTGGAACGTTTACTCCGGGAAACCCCAAAAGCCGAACAGTGGTAGTCTGAAGCCTGAAGGTCTAGTGATTACCGAACCTTACCATTCCATTCAGGTTCTTAAGGTAAGGAGATTTTCTTGATTTAAGGTTGTCTATTTCGCTTTTCCCTTTCATTACCTTAACCAAATTTCTTTGTTAGACAACCAAACATTTTCTCTAAGTGCTGATCAAGACTCTTATCATGGATGTGAGTGCTAGCCGACCCAAGGAGGGTATATCTAAGGAGCCTGAGGGGAGCGGACCCGTAGTCTCTGCTCCTAAGTTTAAAAGATGTGTTGTGTCAGCAGTTTAAGACTTTTCGCCAGGCTGTGGTAGGGAACCGACATCTGCCTGGGATAGACAAATAGCGGTTGTTTCTCCTAGTGAGAGCGTCGACAATCTAGAGAGTCTAGTGTAACAGTCCAAATTTGACCCTAATCGGAACAAAGGGTTTCTAACCACAAATTTGATTTTTTTATGATTATTTTATTTTATTTATTTACTATTATTATTATTATTCGTGTTTGATATTTATGCTTGGTCATATATAAAAAAAATTCATATAGTTAAATTTTTGTTAATGTGAATAATTTTAGTAAAAGACTAAATTGAACAAGAAAGAAAATAAGTGATATTGTGAAATTTAGGATTCAATTGAACATGCTTTATTTGAGTGGCCCTTAAAGAGACAAATTGTCCATGAAGAAAAAGAGATGGACGGCAACATGGCTAAAGAGCCATTAAGGAATATTTTATAGTTTTTATTATATAGTAGTGGAGAAATTGTAATAATGAAAGGATATTATTAAAATAAAGAAGACATAATTTTTGTTTCATCTCTCTCCTTCTTCATCTTCTTCACCGAATTTTCAAGGAGAAAGAAGCTTAAAACTTTCATCTTCATTCTGTTATGCATGTCCCTTTTGGTGAGTAATTGAGCTTAATTGTATGAAATTTTGCATTTTGGGTAAGTTACTTCAAATCATACACATTATATGTGAAAAAATTGAGTTTGAGACAAGCCATATATTCGACCATGTATGATTATTGTTGCTTTGTTAGGTTTAATGTTTAAATGTAAATTTAGGCTTGAAATCAATCATATTGGAATAGGAAATCTAGTTGGATGGATATTGAGGGCTTAGATTAGGAGATTTTAAAATTTAAGGTACAAAATGTAAAATAAATGGTTGGTTTAGACTTGCATAAAAGTGGGGAAAATTCTACCTTAAGAGAAAATTTCAAATTGTATGTATTTTTGTATTTTATGCTTTGGGGATCAAATTGTAAAATATGAAAATTTTTGGGTAAAAGAGTGAATTTCATGATTTGTCGTTATGATTAAATTGAATAGCAATTTGGTTTTATAATGAGCTTGAAGGACATTTGGCTTTAGCTCAAACATGTATAAAGTGTCTTAGTTCAATGATTGGGAAATAGTACTAAATTGTATAAATTGTAAATGTTAGGGGTAAAATTGTAAATTGTTAAATTATATAATTTTGGATCAAATTGAAAGGAAAAGTACTTGAATGAGTTAAATTTTATTGTGTTTAGATCAAGAACAAAGAAAATCACTTTGGATTGGGGAAAACGCAAGTTCACTTGATAACCTGGCCTTCGTCGTCCGACCTAAATCGAGGTAAGTCCTTAAGCTAGATTATATTAAAGAATGATTTATGAATGTGTTAAATGACAATGTTTGATAAATTTGGGCATATTTTTATGTGATAGCCGAATGTAAAGGTATTACATTGAATTGGATATGTTTTGTTAATACCACGTAAAGGTGTATAATCGATATGATATGCGAGTATACAATGATGTAATGATTTTATTTAGAAAATGTGAATAAGCTTAGTTGAATTTGAAATGTGATAGAATTATGAAATTTAAGTGATTTAGTTGGTTATGATATTATTGAAATGTGCATTGAAATGTTGAAAATGTTGATATCTCGAGCTATTAGCCTAGCAGGCTTTGTGCCGGTGTTACTTATCAGGCTTTAATGCCTAGCAGGCTTTGTGCCGATGTTACTTATCAGGCTTTAATGCCTAGCAGGCTTTGTGCCGGTGTTACTTATCAGGCTTTGATGCCTAGCAGGCTTAGTGCCGGTGACATACTCGGGCTTAGTGCCTAGCAGGCCTTGTGTCGGTGAATCATTTCGGGCTTATTGCCTAGCAGGCCTTGTGCCGGTGTATTATTTCGGGCTTATTGCCCAGCAGGCTAAATGCCGGTGTTCAAATTTCAGACTTCAGGTCTAGCAGGCTTAAGGCCAGTGAAATGCTATAAATGGAGAAATCAAAAATTTAACTAATGTGACACATATATGCAGTGCTATGTGCTGAAAGCTTTGGTAAGAGTTGGCCTATTATATTAGCAAAGAATAAAGTAAGTTAATTTATTATCGCTTTAGTTAAGTACGATGTGATCGCTTTATTTAAGTACGATGTGATGAAGTGGATGACTCTATAAGTATGTTTCTTTGTAATGATGATGCTCATCATTAATGTGAATGTATATTATATGCGTATGGAATTGATATATATATATATATATACACATATACATATATGCTTATTACATTAAAGACTTGGTTACAAATGGAAAGATCAATGGTAAAAGAGTTTAAAAGGGTTTGCATATATGTATAAGTAGATATATGAGATTGATTTTTGAGATGTGTTCATGTGACTCAAATATACTGTTAAATACAATAATTATGAGTTTTGATATTATATGTTCAAGATGATATAGTTATAATATTTAAATTATGGGAATAACTAGTATTCGGCTATGTACATTGTTTTTACTTATTGAAGAATTTATGTTCAATATTATAAGCATGAAGACTTAATATGTTTGAGAGTATGATCCATGTAATTATATTTGCTTGAGACTTACTAAGCTAGTGAGCTTACTTTGTGTGTGTTCATTGTTCGCTTTATAGATTTTAGTCATGCTACGGGCTCAAGGATCGTTGGTGAAGTCAACCACACTATCATCCCATTTTGGTACTTTTAAGCTAGTTATTTTTGAATCAAAGGCATGTATAGGCTAGCTAAATGTTGAATAATGTTATGTTTATATGTATATAAAATAGCCATGTAAAATGGCTTAAACATACATTATAAGTTTGGTTTTTATTTGTTTTTGACAATGTGGTTACAAAGTGTTCGGTTTCAACAGTTTGGTCATGGTTGTTTCTTTACTTTAATCTTATGCATTCTATATGATTACTTGCGTGTAGAACCAACGCTTGTGTTAAATTAGTCGGTGGATTGGCATTTAGGTAAATCTTCGCATGCCTAAGTCAAGGTAGATATATGCTAGTTGAGTATTATTCGGAATTGTATAAGCGTGACAACTTCAATCAATTTGTTAAGTAGGAATTATGTGAGTAATGCATGTATGTGTATTCGCCAAACCTAGGTGATAGTTGCAAATGTAGTTAACATGTATAATGAATTAATTGTTCGTGCTCATAGTCGAATATAGAAGATGTTTATAACTATGATATATAAATATTTTGCTTGTGAAGTCACTTAATAAATTTGAGTACATGAAATTACCAAACTTGGTTTGTGTTAGGAATCAACATGAAATGTTGTAAATGAGGTCATGTATATTCGGCCAAATTATAAGCATGTATGTGTTGTGTAATAAGTTGCATATTTTCGGTTATGTGGAAATAGGTTTATGCCTTATGAAATAGGTATTAATAGGAAGTATATTGCATGAAATTTGTATTCTTAAGTGACAATGTTGTCGATACATTGTTTAGTCTTTTTAAGTTCATCGATGATTATAACGTACATGACTTAGATTGATGTATCAAGTATATGTTACATATGTGAAATTGTTTGTTTATTATTATTAAAACATTGATAAAGATGAACGATTAAGTTTCAATAGAGTGAACTGAAGTTTTTAACTTACGTGATAACACCCGTAACCCTAATTCGGCAACAAACATGGGTTAAGGGTGTTACTTCTAGTCTTACGCGTAATCAGGTGTGTAATGCTCACACTTTCTCTTTATTATTTTTTTGTAAATAACAATGATGGTTGAAAGTCGAAACGACTGTGCAATCGGTCGAGATACCCTTGTGGGTAAGGTTGAGACACCAGGTAAGTATCGTTGTAATTGGTTTGCATATAATATGATTATGTATGAAATGATTAACTGCTGTACATGGATAATATGTTTGCATCGGGTTTTGGAATGTGAACAAAAGGGGAAGTGTGATTCAGTGACTATTGTCACAGTGGTCTGGGACCATAGTGGTTTAGAACCACGTATACATATGTTTATCAGTGACTTGTCTCAGTGGTCTGGGACCACAGTGGGTTGGCCCCATGTATACTTATCAAAGATTGTCACAGTGGTCTGGGACCACAGTGGGTTGGCCCCACGTTTATATATTCTGTGACTTTGTCACAAGTAGTTTGGAGCCACAGTGGCTTGATGCCACGGGTGTTTGGTTGATTTAGGTGACCTAGAGGATGGAAAACTAGGTTGGGCTGGGGCTGCATTGCATACATTTTAATATGCTATATTATGTGGGCTGAGGCCCAATATGCATCTGTGGGCTTAAGGCCGATAGCGTTATAAAGGGAATTACACACTGAGTCTCGGTGACTCACCCCTCTGCTTAATTTTACAGGTAAGCACTAGATCGCGGATTTGGAGCCAAGGCGGACTTGAGGTGGCCATGCAATGTTTTTCTCGTAAACTCGTTTCTTTTATTTAAACTTATTTTAATTTAAGATTTTATTATGTAATAAGGTCGCCATAAGTTTAATTTGGGTTTTGATTCAATACTGATATTATATATTTTATAAACTGTCAAATATGGGGTTTTTCTAAAGTTAAAAACATAAACAAATAGTTTTCAAAGTGTTAACAAAAGATGGCTTGCGAATAACTAATTAATTCGAAGATTTTATTAAAACCGCAACATTGATTTCAAATGTCACGATTATGGAATCCCTTGATTTTTGCTTTTGTAAAAATAAATTTGTTTACAACCTCTTAGATCAATTTAATAAGAAGTCGGTACGAAACCTTCAAGTAGAATTTTTAAATCAACTTTAAGATGGAGACACTAAACGAAATGTTTTCTAAGTTACGATGTTTCGTTAAAATTTCAAACTACCCTTCATGTAACATGCCAGATTTGGTCATAGCGTATAGACCAGGTTTGGGGTGTTACAATTATGGTATCAGAGTCTAGGTTTACAAAACTCGGCTGTGAGTTTGGGGTTCAAAATGTTTTCAAAAGTTGGCGTGGAAAATGGTTTAGAAAATTATATGTTTTCTGGAAATATGGCACCCGAGTCTCTGGCACCAATCTGCACTGTAAGTTTTCTGATTGCTACTTGAATTCTTATGAAATATTGTGATAGATAGTTTTGAGAAATACAACTCTAAGAATATAGAGCTTTAGAAATATTTCTTGCGAAAACCTACTTCTAATGCTATTTTTATAAGACTGTTCGGTAATAAACAGTGGAAGAAATACTACTTCATAAAAATTTTAATTGGATTAAGTCGAATCCGTAGTCATGAGCGCTAGAGGATGTGAACATGGTATGCGTGGCCGTGATAGAGGCTGGGGTATTGGGGCTGAACCCTCGGAATCAGGGCATGGGCCAGAAGGTGAAGTGCCAGCATCACCAATTGCAGAAGCAGGATTTCAGGACCAAACTGGTGGGGACGATGCTGTGTCTCAAGCTATGTTGCGTGTTTTGGAGTAGGTTGCTGGAGCAAGCACAGGATTAGTAGCTCGAAAATCTATTTGTGAGCGACTCCGAGCTAATATGGCTGAGATATTTAGGGGTATTTTTGGTGTGGCTCCTAACGTAGCTGAGTACTGGCTAGAAGTGGTGGAATGAATCATGGATGATCTTGACTATACTGCGGAAGAGAAGTTGAAAGGGGTAGTGTCTCTCCTTCGAGATGAGGCATACCAATGGTGGCTCACGGTAAGGGATGGTATAGCAGCTGACCGCATTACCTGGGACTTCTTTAAGGCAGCGTTCCAGGGAAAGTATATTGGGGCGAGCTATATGGATGCTCAGAGGAAGGCATTTCTAAACTTGGTCCAGGGGAGTAGGTCGGTGGCTAAATAAGAGGCAGAATTCCTATGTTTAAGCCGTTATGCCCGGGGTATCGTTGCAACAGATCACGAGCATTGTGTCTGATTTGAGGATGGTCTAAGGGACGAGGGTTTCAATAGGACTCCTTACTGAGCGTTGTTTCTATCTACTATTATCTAAAAATAATCAAGTTATTAATGACCTGATTTAAACCAAGAAATAACCCTCACGTATGAAATTATAGAAGATCCCTTTAAGATCAAACAATTCCATCGAATTGAGTATGATTGTATGTATGATAGCATCTACTATACCAGGAATATCAAGATCCACATCTATGAATTGAAAGGTCCGAGTGATCAACTTTGCAATCAGTTGTTAGAATCAATAGGTCTTCAAATCATTCATTTGAAAAAATTGAAACCTTTCTTATTGGATGATCATAATACTTCTCAAAAACCAAAATTATTGATCAATGGAGGAACAATATCACCATGAGTACTGATAGCTCCGCAGCGGGAGAGAGAATTTGCTATTCTAGTTGAGAAGGCTAAGATAGCCGAAGAGGTGAAGTGATCTGAAAGACAGAATCAGGATAAGGATAGGGGTAGGAATAAAAGGAATTTTGGGTCGTAAGGATCCGCTGGGAATTTCCAAAAGAGGCCTAGGTTTGATGGGCCAAGTCGTGTTCAAGCTCACATCGCTTGGTCGGTCTCAACCATGTGCTAGATGTGGAAATTTTCATTCAGGGGAGTGTTGGACAAGAAGTAAAGGATGTTATAGGTGTGGATCTGTGATCATTTGGTGAGAGACTGTCCAGAGGAGCCAAACAGAGAACGGCCAGTTGGTCAGGGTTATGCTCAGGCCAGAAGAGGTGGTCAGCAGCCACTGAGAGGTCGTGGTCCGGCTAGAGGAGGAAATAGTTTTGGCCAAGGGCGAGGAGCACCGGGCAGAGGTACTGGGAATACAGATGCGAGACAGCCTGGGTTGGTTTATGCAGCTAGACGCTGAGAGGAGGGCGATGCACCGGACGTCATAATCGGTATGTTCCTTATTTTTGGTTTGCCCTTTATAGCACTGATAGATATTGGGTTTACACATTCGTATGTTTCTATTACCTTGTCTAGAACTTTGAACATAGGATCTGAGGTTGCTTCTTGAAAGATGACTATGATTAGCAGTTTAGGACAATCTATAGTGGTAAATAGACTTTTTAGGAGTGTGCCTTTGGAAGTTCAAGGGATAGTTTTTTCGGCTGACTTGATGGAACTACCATTCGGTGATTTTGATTTGATTTTAGGCATGGACTGTAACACCCCTTGCTCGAGGCCATTGCCGGAGTCGAGCATGAGGCCTTACTAGACTTAACTACTAATTCGGGGCATAAAAATTGAAACTGTCCATCTGCATCATTTTGACTAAATTGACCATAACTCGAGTTAAGAAACTTGAAATTTAGATCCATAAATTTTCCTTGAAACTAGACTCATGTATCTTGTTAGCATAATTTCCAGAATTTTTAATATAGCCAATTAGTACATTTTATTCATTAAAGTTTCCCAGGTTTCATTGTTTGATGGTTCTGACCTATCTTTAAAAAACTCAGTTATCTCATTTTACAGAATTCCAATAATGCTCTTGTTTATTCCAATAAAAAAATATACTCATTAAGGATTCTAAGCATATAAACTATGCTCCATGATTATTTTTGTATAATTTTAACAATTTTCCAAGATGTAATAGGAATCACGAAGTCATTCGTAACCAGTCTCACTAAAATTTAAATATCTCATAATATAAAATTCCTTTGCCTACTCTGTTTCTTTCATATAAAAATAGACATAATAATATTTAATTCTATATCTTATTCACTTTCTAATTCCATTTATCCTATTTTTGATGATTTTAAAAATCATGTTACTCTGTTAACCAAAAACTATTTCATTGCAAAATATGGTTAACTAGTTTATAACATCCTTACTCCATTTCATTTAAACACATTAACCATACTTATATACATACTAAAACTAAATCAACCAAAACCACAACCAAACATAATCATCAAGACAAAATATAAATTTCCAAGATTTACAAGATGGACAAGCCATTTTCGCATGGCTTATACAAATATATACATCATATTCAAAATAAACTCAAAAGAGTAATATAGCCTATACATGCCATAGTTCCAAAAGTTCAACTTATAAAAAAAGGTACCAAAGATATTTGATAGTGTGATTGACTTTGACTATGATCCCCGAGCTCGTGCGTAAACTTCAAAATCTATAAAGTAGTCAATTAAACACAAATGGTAAGCTATCTTAGCTTAGTAAGTAATAAGCAATGGGAACATAAATAAATTGAATCATTATACTAATTCAATTAATTCAACTTAATCACTCACAAGTCCGTATCAACATTTCATATAGTATAATACCTATATCAATATCACATTCATTAGATTTACCAAAATCGAATATACAAATATTCCATATCCTTTTAATTGAATTTAATGAACTAATGAGTACATCGCATATCTATAAATTAGGACATGATAACTACTTACCTCTTTCACATCAATTTATTTAGTTCTCATGCTTAACATACTTACTTGTCTCTTATGAGTGTTTCCATTCATCGATTCATATCTTTGAAAAATTCGATTATACTCACCCATAGTGCATTACATGTAACGTATCACACACTTAGTGCCGTTACTTGATAACTAGCACACGTAGTGCCGTCTTCTGGTAATGTATTGCACACATAGTGCCATTACCTGTTTCTCACACACATAGTGCCATCTACCAGTAATGTATCGCACACATAGTGCCATCTATCGGTAATATATCGCACACATAGTGCCATTACCCATTTCTCACACACATAGTGCCATCTATCGATAATTTATAGCACACATAGTGCCATTACCCATTTCACAATTTCCACCTTATTCTCATTGACATAAATTATCACATCTAAAAGAAAATATTAAACATCATAGATATACATGATCGATTCCATCTATCTTTCCAATGAAGTTATACCATATTCGATTTAGAAAACAACCATGTACTTTCATCAATTCAATACCATAATCATACATTACCAATCTATAATTAACCACATCTCAACCATACTTTATTATTTAACTCAATTTATTCAAAACTAATAAGAAATACTAAGCTCATATTCACTAACACATGAATATATACATATATATATTTGTTACCATTTCACATTCGGCAACTTACCAGTAAATATATTTATCTTTACTTAACAATTGTACCTCCATATAATAAAATTTCAACTTAACCCAATTGCTTAAAACTTACCTCTAAGTCGATGAATTTGAGTGTCCCGCTATTCGCTTACTTTAGCTTTTCCCGATCTAACTCCTTTTCTTTTGTTCTTGATCTAAATAGTTACAAATTAAACCCATTCAAATACATTTCTATTCAATTTAATCCACAATACAAAATTACACAAATTGCCATTTTACCCCAATATTTACGAAGTTTACAATTTAGTCCATATAGTCCAAAACACAAAAATATTAAAAATTTAACAATATCCAACAAGGGCTGAATATTCATTACTCTTCTATCAACTCATTTCTTCCATTATTTTTCTATTTAATCCTTTCAAAAATTTTCTTTTTACAAAATCATCCCTATACCAAAATCCATCAAAAGTTCTACAGAAAACCTTACTAATCTAGCTTAATAATAATATGTACTACCATTATTCACACAACCATCCAATTTTCCATCCATGGCAACATTTGAAATATACAACCAAAACAAGAATTCAAATATGGGCTAGTTAATGTACATGACAACAACCTCAAAAATGTTAAAATTAACAAAAACTAAGTCTAATTACTAACCTTATTAGAACATGCAAGTGCCGAAAATGAAGAAAGCTTAAGTTCTTCTTCTTCTTTCTTATTTCGTGAAGATAAGAAATAAAATGGGAAAAAGAAACATGTTTTCTCTTTTAATAATATTAGTATATTAGATGACATTCCACTATCTTATAATAATAATATATAAAATGTATTTTAATAATAGGCT
Source organism: Gossypium rotundifolium (assembly GCA_025506655.1). Lineage (NCBI taxonomy): Eukaryota > Viridiplantae > Streptophyta > Magnoliopsida > Malvales > Malvaceae > Gossypium > Gossypium rotundifolium. The sequence continues at coordinate 124,636,232 of CP106723.1, forward strand.
ATAGTCATTGTCATTCACTACTCTCAAAATAAAGGCTAAATTACAACTTAAATTTCATGAAATAAGAAAACCACTCAATTTGGTCACTTAATCACACAATAACTATTTTTTAACACTTACTCAATTTAGTCCTTTCACTTAAATTAATCACCCAAACATGCAAATTAATCAACAATATTTTAACACATGCTTAACCACATAACATAGATATCAAAATAATAATTAAAAATATTTTTCTATCCCAGATTCGTGGTCCCGAAACCACCGTTCTGATTAGGGTCGTAATTGGGCTGTTACATGGACTGGTTAGCTAAGTATCGAGCAAACTTGGACTGTACTGCTAAGCACATGTTACTTAGGACTCACGAGGGTAGAGAGGTACTGGTGATAGGTGAGAGAAGGAATTACATGTCCAATGTGGTGTCTGCTCTTAAGGCCAAAAGGATGATGCGAAAAGGGTGTGAGGCGTTCTTAGCTTTCATCAGTGCTCTGGAGACCAAAGAGTTGGAAGTAAAGGATGTTAGAACGGTGAAGGAGTTCACAGACGTCTTTCTAGAAGAGATTCCAGGGTTACCTCTGGATCGCAAAGTAGAGTTTGGCATTGATCTTATTCTGGGAACAGGTTCGGTGTCCATTGCCCCGTATAGGATGGCCTGAAGGAACTGGTGGAACTTAAAGCACAGATTCAGGAGTTGTTGGACCGTGGTTTTATCCGACCAAGTGTGTCACCATGGGGAGCTCCAGTGTTATTTGTCAAGAAAAAGGATGGGTCAATGTGGATGTGCATTGACTATAGGCAGCTGAACAAGTTGACGATTAAGAACAAGTACCCATTGCCAAGGATTGACGACCTGTTTGATCAGCTGCGAGGCGCTTCGGTCTTCTCGAAGATAGACTTAAGGTCAAGTTATCATCAGCTTAAGGCCAAGGAGGTGGATATTCATAAGACAGCTTTTCGAACTCGTTATGGTCACTATGAGTTCTTAGTGATGTCGTCCGGGTTGTCGAATGCACCAGCTGCATTTATGGATATGATGAACTGAGTATTCCAACCCTACCTGGATCAGTTTGTCGTAGTGTTTATAGATGATATCTTGGTATATTCAAGGATGAAAGAGGAGCATGATTCGCATCTTCGGATTGTTCTGCAGATTTTAAGAGAAAAGCAACTGTATGTCAAATTCAGCAAGTGTGAATTTTGGTTGAGGGAAGTTACTTTTCTAGGGCATGTTGTGTCTGCTGAGGGAATTAAGGTCGATCCCTGAAAGATTGAAGCTATTTTGGATTGGAAACCACCGAAGTCAGTGGCAGAAATTTAAAGTTTTCTAGGATTAGCTGGGTACTACAGAAGGTTCGTTGAGGGATTCTCGTTGACAGCTGCACCTTTAACCAAGTTGTTACGGAAAAGGGTACCATTTGTTTGGGCTGATAAGCAGCAGGAAAGCTTTGAGAAGCTAAAGAAAATTTTGACTAAGGCACCAGTGTTGATTCAGCCTGAGGCTAGAAAAGAGTTCGTCATTTACTGTGATGCATCACACATAAGGTTAGGATGTGTGTTGATGCAAGAGGGGAAAGTGGTAGCGTATGTTTCTCGATAATTAAGACCACATTAAGTAAACTATCCCACTCATGATTTGGAGTTGGCTGCGGTGGTGTTCGCCTTAAAGATTTGGAGACACTACTTGTATGGAGAGAATTCGATTATCTACACCGACCATAAGAGCCTGAAATATCTCTTTACCCAAAAGGAGTTGAATTTAAGGCAGCAGAGGTGGATTGAATTGTTGAAAGATTATGATTGCTCGATTGAATATCACCCAGATAAAGCTAACGTAGTGGCAAATGCGTTGAGCCGTAAAGTGGTATCTGATTGGAGGGCAATGTTAGCTCATCTTAGTTTGTATGATGATGGAAGCTTGTTAGCTGAACTTCAAGTGAAGGCTTCATGGGTAATTTAGATTAAAGATAAATAGTTGTCACATGAATCATTATGTTCTCGATTTCAGCAAGTGGAAGGTGGTGAGACGGAAGATTTTAGTTTGAATAGTGATGGGGTATTGTGCTTTCAGGGAAAGGCTTGTATGCCGAGGGATTCCAAGTTGAGGCAGAGGATTCTGCAGGAAGCGCACAATAGTCCATACGCAATGCATCCTAGTGGGAGTAAAATGTATCGAGATTTTCGTGAGCAATTTTGGTGGCCAGGTCTAAAGCAAGAAGTTACTGAGTTTGTAAGTAAGTGCTTGATGTGTCAGCAGGTGAAGTCGGAACATCAGTTTCCTTTGGGGTTGCTACAGCCAGTGAAGATTCCACTTTGGAAGTGGGAGAGGATAACAAGGGACTTTGTTAGTGGGCTACCTCTTACGCCTACTAGGAAAGATTCGGTGTGGGTGGTTGTCGACCTATTGATGAAGTCTGCTCACTTCATACCTGTTCGTGTTGATTACTCGTTGCAAAAGCTAGCTAAGCTGTAGATAACAGAGATTGTCAGGTTACATGGGGTACCAGTGTCGATTATATTAGACAGAGACCCTAGGTTTACGTCACGATTCTGGAAGGCATTACATCAAGCGTTGGGTACAAGATTGGATTTCAGCACGGCGTTTCATCCACAGACTGACGGTCAGTCAGAAAAGGTAATTTAGATTTTGGAAGACATGCTAAAGGGCTGTGTGATTAACTTCAGGGTAGTTTGGAAGATTTTCGACCATTGGCAGAGTTTAAATAAAACAATAGCTATCAATCCAACATTAAGATGGCACCGTACGAAGCGTTGTATGGTCGTAAATGTTGTACTCCTACATGTTGGATAGAGTTAGGTGAGCGACAGTTGTTGGGTCCAAAATTGGTTTCAAAAATAGAGGAAAAGGTTAAGTTGATTCGGACTCAGTTGAAGGAAGCTTTTGACAGGCAGAAATTGTATGCAGATCTGAAGCGTAAGGAAAGAGAATTTTCAGTGGGTGATCGAGTTTTTCTGAATATTTCACCTTGGAAGAAGGTCTTAAGATTTAGACAGAAAGGCAAGTTGAGCCCCAGATTCATCGGGCCTTATCGAGTGTTGAAACGTGTCGGACTGGTAGCTTATCAGATGGAGTTACCTCCAGAATTGAGGCAGATAGATGATGTATTCCATGTCTCGATGTTAAGGCACTATCATTCAGATTCATCTCACATAGTGTCAGCGAAAGAAATTGAAGTAAGACCTGATTTATCTTTTAAAGAAGAACCAGTTCAGATCTTAGATCGAGATGTTAAAGTATTGAGAAGGAAGACAGTTCTATTGGTTAAAGTTTTGTGGCAGAATCACAGTTCAGAGGAAGCCACGTGGGAGCCAAAGGATGTGATGCGATAGCAATACCATCACCTCTTTTGATCAGGTAAATTTTGAGGCTGAAATTTCTTTAAGGGGGTAGAACTGTAACATCCTAGAATTAGGGGTTCTGCATTTTGCGCTATTTCTTGTGTTTGGCTTATTAAGCATGTTATTTTGGTATGTTTGGGGGTCCTGAGGAGGATCGGGGTCAAGCTAGAGCCTTGGTAAAATTTTGCTTTTTGGGCACTTTAGGGGGGAGAGCTGGTTGAAGTAGGCCTTAAGAATATTTTCCTGTGTTTGTTGACACAAGATAGAGTGTGGTAGAGTGGCAAGTGGCGCCACTTAAGGAGCAAGGGAGTGGGGTCACAAGAGAGCAGAAGGGGAGGAGTTCGAATCCCATAAGCCTCATTATGAAGCTTTATTTTTGGCACCAAGATAGAGGGAAGATGGATTTAGCAGAGACTCTTCAAGGGTGATGGTTGAATGGGTTAATGCATTCAAATGACTAGACATGAGGAGCTGGTGGAGTTTGAATTGGTCAAACCGATTCAAATGGGTGTTGGAGAGTGAAACAAGAAGCAAATCAAGGGATTTAGTGTTCGTAGAGGTGTTGGCTGAAAGTTGGAAGTGTGTGGGGGGAGGTGAATTCGGTCAAGAGAGGTAAAAGAGAGAGTGTCTTTTTTGAGCATTTTCGACTTTTGCTAGTAGGAGTGTGTGCCGTTTTCTTTCAAGTTAGCCAGTGTGAATTTTTGGACTCAGTGTTTTAGGGAAGACTTTTCTTTTCTTTTTCTTTACCGAAACCTTTAGTGGTTACTCTGTTTGTTCTCTTTATTTCTCTCTTGAGCATTCAAGCTGAAAGCCCTTCCTGGTTCTGAAGTATTCCTTCTATTCATCTCATTCACCATTCTCTTCTCAAAGTCGAAACTCCCTACTTCTTCTACTACTTCTTTTTCTTCTTTCTCTAACCAAAACCTCTCCTAACATTTTCTCTTCTTTAGCCGAAATCCCCTTCTAGTTCATCTTCTATCTTCTTTGTTTTTTCATTTTTGTTCCCACAGATCGAACCTCAGTTGCTCGTTCCCTTTTTGTTTCATTTCTTCGTGTTCTAGGGAATGAGCCGAAACCTTTTGACATTGACTGCTTGTGCCGAATCTCCTAGGACTTCATTTGGTTTCACTCTGTCTAAGGTAAAGAACTTTTCATTCTCTTCATCTCGTTACTTCTCCTAAGGAAGCCAACCACTAATTCTTTTATCATAAATTGGTTTTGGGGTTCTTTTCCATAGCAGATTATTTCATCTTTGTAGCCCATTTCTATCATCTTTCATTGCTAGTAGCCGAATATCAGAAAGCAAGGTGCTAGGAATCTTTGGCCGCAGGAAGTCTCTTTAATCGGGTTCTGTTGGTTAAGGTAAGGAGAGACTCTTTCGTCCCTTTCTTTTTTTTGTCCTCGGTTTTATGTGGCCATAGCCGAATGGCTATTTGTCTTGGTGTTTAGATTTTGACTGACCCCCTTTTTTTTCTTTTTCTCTCATTGGAACGTTTACTCCAGGAAACCCCAGAAGCCGAACAGTGGTAGTCCGAAGCCTGAAGGTCTAGTGATTGCCAAACCTTACTATTCCATTCGGGTTCTTGAGGTAAGGAGATTCTCTTGATTTCGGGTTGTCTATTTCCCTTTTTCCCTTTTGTTGTCTTAACTAAATTTCTTTGTTAGACAACCAAACATTTTCTCTAAGTACTGATCAAGACTCTTATCATGGATATGAGTGCTAGCCGATCCAAGGAGGGTGCATTTAAGGAGCCTAAGGGGAGCGGACCCGTGGTATCTGCTCCTAAGTTTAAAAGACGTGCTGTGTCGGTGGTTTGAGACTTTTCGCCAGGCTGTGGTAGGGAGCCGACATCTGCCTGGGATAGACAAATAGCGGTTGTTTCTCTTAGTGAGAGCGTTGACAATCTAGAGAGTCTAGACTTACGCATAATCAGGTGTGTAATGCTCACACTTTCTCTTTTTTATTTTGTGTAAATAACTGTGATGGGTGAAAGCCAAAACGACCATGCAATCGGTCGAGATACCCTTGTGGGTAAGGTTGAGACACTAGGTAAGTACCGTTGTAATTGGTTTGCATATAATATGATTATGTATGACATGATTAACTTCTGTACATGGATAATATGTTTGCATTGGGTTTTGGGATGTGAATGAAAGGGGAAGTGTGATTCAGTGACTATTGTCATAGTGGTCTGGGACCACATTCGTATGGAACCACATATACATATGTTTATCAGTGACTTGTCTCAGTGGTCTGGGACCACAGTGGGTTGGCCCCACGTATACTTATCAGAGATTGACACAATAGTCTAGGACCACAGTGGGTTGCCCCCACGTTTATATATTCTGTGACTCTGTCACAAGTGGTTTGGGACCACAGTGGTCTGGGACCACAGTAGCTTGATGCCACGGGTGTTTGGTTGATTCAGGTGACCTAGAGGATGGAAAACTAGGTTTGGCTGGGGTTGCATTGCATACATTTTAATATGCTATATTATGTGGGCTGAGGCCCAATGTGCATTTGTGGGCTTAAGGCCGATAGCATTATAAGGGGAATTACACACTGAGTCTCGGTGACTCACCCTGTAATATCCTGACTTTGTGGGTCTGTGCATTTGATGTGTTGCATGGCTAAATTAGTAGGAGAAGGCTTTAAGGTGAGGATTGGGCTCAGGTTTGTGCTTAAAACCTGGGTTAAATTGCTTATAAATAATGTTAGTGTATAAATTAAAAGTTAAGTGGGTATGTTTAGTAGCAAGTTGGGCTCGTGGCCCAAAGTTGGAGGTGCCATAAGTGGGTATGTAGGTGGCGTCACAAGGGGAGAAGTTTGGGCCTAGTATGGCTGCTTGGGGCACAGGTTAGTGGGTCAAATATTCGGCACTTCAAGGAGGAGGGGATGGACGGCACATGAGCCCCATTTTAGGAGCTTTATTTCTTTTAATATTTAGTAATTAAAAGCTGATAATTAAGAGGGAGGAGTTAGCTCTAGGTTGGCCTCTTCTAAAGATGAGATAGGGATTGGGTTATCATGCAAGATAAGAGCTATTAGGAGGGGAAGAGTTGGCCGAAACTCCAACTCTGAGTGTGTGCCTGTGTATAGCTAAAATTTGGAAGGGGATTATCATCCTTTCCATTTGTTTTTCCCACTTTCTCATCTTTTCTCTCAAGCCAAAATTCTTTTCTCTCTTTTTTCTCTTTTAGCCGAAATTCCCTAGTCTTCTTCTCCTCTCCAATATCTTCCTGAAAGCTGAATTTTTCTTACTCATATTCCTCCTCCATAACCGAATCTACAAGGGAGGTTTCTGGTTCCCGAAGGTGCACCATTAGCCGCATACTCCTTAGTAATCGGGTGAGTTTGGATTTCATTCTATACTGAATTCACTCTTATTCTTTACTTTCTTTCTTTCTTCATTAAGATCTAACCCAAAACACTTGCTTAAGGTCCACGATTTTCCTCTCTCAGAAATGAATCTGCCTCATTAAAAGTCTCCCCGTCTGATTTGGTGGAAAAGCCAAGGTAGGTAGTGGTAGGTTCTAGTAGAATGGCCTCTCTTGATTCTCTTTATTTGGCGAATACCATATGGGCTGGAATCAATATGGTTTTCATTGGTTTGATGTTTTGGAGGATGGCCAATGTAGGTAGAATTGTTGGTGATGATTTCAAGATTTTGGGATTCGTAATCGCGTTAGTAATCGTGTGTGTAACCCTACACTAAACTCCCGATAGTTTAATAATAATAATGTTAAGCATGTGTTAATGAAGTAGCGAATAAACATGGCTAAGGGTACCATTCAATGGTACAAAGTATTCAGTATCGCTTACCCTTAATACTTGTTAATAATGTTTAAATAACATGGATGTGAAAATATGTAGAATTAGCTTATGATTTTGGGGTAAGGTGAATTGCATGATAAATTGTATGTTGCATGGGCATATGGGTGATTATGTTAAAGGGAAGTGATCCGGTGGTTTCTACCACATTATCGAATGAGTTATGTCACATATTATGAATCGGTGACTCTGTCACATTATCCGTGGCTATGCCACAATTATAAGGGCGATGTGCGGTTGATCGCAGTGGATCGCCGATGGTGTCTGCATGGATGGAGGTCGATTTAGTAATCCCACGGTGTGATCGGTAGAGTACGGTGATGTGTAGAGGTTGGATCTAGGTGGTTTGGGTTGCATCATTGTTTACAATTGTTTTATGTGATTTAATATGCCTTGATTGTTTTGGGAGTCGTGTTGGTAGTTACACACTGAGTCTGCTGACTCACCCTCGTGGGCTAACATTTTGTAGATGGCACTTTCGATAAATGGACCGGCCTGCAGGAACTTAGTGGTGGCCATGCACACTCAATTTTTTCTTGCTATTCTTATTAAGTTATTTTGATTTATTTTGGGTCATGTTTTGATGTAATAAGGCCATTATCACTTAACGATTTTATTTATGCGTTATAAATTTTTATTATGATACGAACAACATCGAACAAGACGATTAAACATTTTTCATAAAACAACATCAACTATTTTGAAACCCAAACACCTACGATTTTCAGGTTAATAATAATAAACTCTAAAATCCAGCATTTCTTTTAACTTGTAACTTTTGAAATATGAAAATATCGTTTTAACACAAATTCAAATTACAACACAATTTTTAACTTGAGAACAATCCGAAGTTATTTTCTTCAAAACCACCAAGATTTCCAAAATGTCATTTCGAGACTTAACTACATTTTACTCAAGGAGCATGCCAGATCCGGTCAGGGGTTGTGGGTCAGGTTTGGGGTGTTTCAATTTGGTATCAGAGCCCGATTCTAAACTCGACCTTAAGGGCCTTTGGGCCAAAATGTTTTTCTTATTTTGAAGTTGGGTTTTACTAAAGAATGAGCAGGTTCTCTGGCATAGCACCTGAGTCTCTGGCCCGACGTCCACCAGGTAAGTACCCATAACCATTGTGTGATTTGTATGTGGGTATTATGGGGACGTAGACTAGTAGACTAGGAGATAATGAACCCTAGGATTAGCTTACTCCAACATAGAATTGCATAAAATTTAAAGTCTAAACCAGACAAACCTGTGGTGAGTCAACGAGTTAATGGTGTGGCAACCGCAGCGATGTCTAGGATTGGATTGGGGAGCTTGGTATTTAAGCGGTCCTAGTGACTCACCTCCTCTCTGCTCAATCTTACACAAAAGTGAGTGATTGGCTCACTCTAACTAAGAGGACTTAATCACAAAGCTAAATTCAATAATTAAAACCCGAAGGGACTCACACCTTGTTTTGTACAACCTTAAAATTAAACCTTAGTTTCAAAATTACCAAAGTACCATTAATTCAAAAATGACCAAAATACCCACGATTTGCAAGTTGACCAAATTACCCCTAACTTGAAAAAAATTTTCCAAAATACCCACTAGATGGAAAGTTCTTGAAGTACCCAAATTAAAAATTTCCAAAATACCCTTATTTCATAAAACCACCTGGAACTGTATTTTGCAAAATTATCGAAATACCCCTGGTTTGTAAAATTACAAAAATACCCTCAGTTTATAAAATTACCATATTACCCTTGAATCTTCCTATCAAAATATTCCTATTTTGCAAAAATACCCAGAAACCTCTATTTTATGAAATTTTAAAATACCCTGACTTGGAAAATTACGAAAATACCCCTGTAGGATAAAATTACGAAAATACCCCTAGGTAGTGGAAAACAACAACAAAGACAACCACAACACTTTTCTATAATGAACACGAGTTCATGAATGTTGATGATAGAATGAATGAACTTGAGACTGTAGTGTGTGTATGAACTCGAAAGAACTACTTTTTAGAACTATTAATCATAAGACTGTTCGCGATAAATCAGTGGAAAGAAATAATAATTCATAAAATTCTTAATCAGATAAACGCAACTCAGAAGAATGAGTTCTAGAGGACGTGGTAGTAATGTGCGTGGCCGTGGTAGAGGCCGAATGATCGTATCAAAACCCGTTAGGTTTGGTCAAGGGTCCGAGAATAAAATGCCACCACCACCATTTCTTTGTGTTGAATATCGAGGATCGACGGGGATGATGCGATATCGCAGTGATGCTACGAGTTCTTGAGAGGTGGCTAGAGAAGGTGGAGGTATGGGAGCTCGAAGTCATGCACAGGTGACTCGAGCCAATGGAGCCGAGGTATTTGAGGTATATCGGTGTGGCACCCAATACGGTTGAGTATTGGTTGGAGGCGATTTGAGCGAATTATGGATGATTTGGACTTGATAGCGATGAGAAACCGAAAGGGGTGGTGTCGCTTCTCGCGATGAGTCATACCGATGGTGGCTTATGATTCGGGATGGTGCTTTCGTGAGATGATCTCACTTGGGAGTATTTTAAGGTGGCGTACGTAAGAAGTATATTGGGACTAGCTATATTGATCTGCAGAGGAAGGCATTTTTTGAGGCTGGTTCAGGGAAATAAGACCGTAGCGGAGTACGAGGCAAAATTCTTAAGGTTGAGCCGATATGCTCGAGGTATCGTGGCTACGGAGCATGAACGATGTGCCTGGTTTGAGGACAGACTGAAGGATGACCTGAGATTATTGATTGCTCCACAGCAAGAGTGAGAGTTTGCCGTGTTGGTAGAAAAGCTAAGGTAGCCGAAGGGGTTAAGGAATCTGTGAGGCAAAATGCGAACAAAAATAGACAAAAGAGAGGTTTTGGATCATCAAGGTCATCTGGGAATGTTCAAAAGAGACCTAGAGTTGATGGGTCACGAGGTCAGCAGGTTGTTACGGGAGGACAGTACCGTACGTGTGCTCAGTGTGGAAAAATGCACCTAGGAGAGTGTTGGAAGAAGACGGGAGGATGTTTTAAGTGTGGTCTAAGGATCACATGATTAGGGATCATCCCTATGAAAATAGAGCGAGAGCCACCAGCAAGTCGATCTTAATCGGTGAAAGAGGTGGGCAAGCGACCACTGCGGGTCGTAGTCCACCGGCGAGGTAATGGTTACGGAAGAGGTCGGGGAACACCGAAAGAGGTGTTGGTAACACGGGCGGCGCGACCGAACCTAGTGTATGCGCTTCATCGGAAGGAGGATAGTGGCCTTTTGATGTCATAATGGGTATGTTCCTTATCTCGGATTACCTTTATTGCGTTGATAGATATTGGGTCAACTCATTCATACATTGCTAGTAAGGTGTCTGGAACTCTGCATGTGAACTCTGAGACTATACCTAGGAAGATGATTGTAACTCTGCATGTGAACTCTGAGACTGTACCTAAGAAGATGACTGTACTTAGTCCTTTAGGGCAATCAGTAGTATTAGACAAACTCTTTAGGGCAGTACGTTTGGAAGTTTAGGGGGCATAGTTTCCAGCTGACTTAATGGAGTTGCCATTTGAAGAATTTGATCTAATCTTAGGCATGGACTGGTTAGTGAAGTACTATGCGAATGTGGATTGTGCTGCTAAGTGCATGTCGTTATGAACTTCTGACGACAAAGAGGTTGTGGTAATGGGCGAGAGACAAAATTGCTTGTCAAATGTAGTATCTGCCCTTAAGGCAGAGAAGATGGTGAGAAAAGGGTGTGTAGCTTTTCTGATGTTGATCAGTGCCTTAGAGGCTAAGGAAGCAAATATGGGAGGAGTTAGAAGAGTAAGGAATTTGTGGATGTCTTTCCGGAAGGAGCCGCCTAGTTACCCCTTTACGTAAGTGGAGTTTGGAATTAATTCTTCGCGGCATGCGACTCCCTGTGTCAATTGCTCCGTCTTCAATGGCACCAAAGGAGTTAGTAGAGCTTAAAGCCCAGATCCAAGAGTTACTCGATCGTGGGTTTATTCGACCTAGTGTGTCTCTATGGGGAGTATCGGTCCTATTCGTGAAGAAGAAGGATGGGACTATGCGCATGTGCATAGATTATCGGCAGTTGAATAAGCTGACCATCAAGAAAAAGTATCCATTGCCAAGAATAGATGACTTGTTTGATCAGTTTAAGGGGGCCGCAGTATTTTCGAAGGTAGATCTAAGGTCAGGATATCATCAGCTTAAGGTGAAGGAGGCAGATATCCATAAGACAACTTTCTGGACTAGATATGGGCATTATGAGTTCTTGGTAATGCCGTTCGGATTGACAAACGCCCCAGCCGCGTTCATGGATATGATGAATCGGGTTTTCCAACCCTATCTGGATCGGTTAAATCGTTGTGTTCATAGATAATATCCTAGTGTATTCCAAGTCGAGGAAGAACACGATGAGCATCTTCGGTTGTGTTGCAAGTGTTAAGGAAAAGAAGCTATATGCCAAGTTCAAGAAGTGCAATTTTGGTTTGAAGGAAGTTACGTTCTTAGGACATATGGTGTCCGCCAAAGAATAAGGTGGATCCTCGGAAGATTGAGGTCAGATTAGATTGGAAACCACCTAAGTGCTGTGGGTCGAGGTTAAGTAGTTTCTTGGGGTTAGCGAGGCTATTACAGGAGATTTGTCGAAGGGTTCTCGACAATAGCACACCTTTGACGAAGTTGTTAAGAAAAGAGGTATCTTCGATGGGCGGATAAGCGGTAGGAGAGTTTTGAGAAGCTTAAGAAAGTATTGTGAGGCTCGATTTTGATTCAATTTGGAGGTGGGAAAGACTTTGTGGTGTATTGTGATGCTTCCCATACAAGATTGGGATGTGTCCCTATGCAAGACGAGAAAGTGGTTGCTTACGCAGATGAGGCCACATGAGGTTAACTATCCGACGCATGATCTGGAATTGGCGGTAGTTGTATTTGCTCTTAAAGTGTGGAGGCACTACTTATATGGAGAAAGGTCAGTGATCTACACTGACCACAAGAGTCTGAAGTATTTGCTGACCCAGAAGGAGCTGAATTTGAGACAGCGAAGGTGGGTGGAGTTGTTGAAAGACTATGATTGCTCAATAGAGTATCATCCGGGCAAGGCGAATGTGGTGGCAGATGCCCTAAGTCAGAAATTGGTGTCGGATCTAAGGGCAATGCTTGCACATTTGAGCCTTTATGACGATGGGAGTTTGCTAGCGGAGTTGCAAGTGAAGCTGACGTGGTTAAGTCAGGTAAAGGAGAAACAGTTGGTAGATGGCGGTCTGAGTGCTAAGTTACTGCAAGTGCAGAATGGGGAATTGGAAAATTTTGATGTAAGCAATGATGGAGTCTTTGTGTTTTCGAGGCAAGGTCTATATCTTAGAAAGATGAGGAGTTAAAGCGAAAATTCTTGAGAATCGCATAGTAGCCCTTATGCTATGCATCCTGGAGGAAGTAAGTTATATAGGGATCTACGGGATCAGTTTTGGTGGCCTGGTCTTTAGCGGGAAGTTATAGAATTTGTAAGGAAGTGCTTAACGTGTCAGCAAGTCAAGGCTGAACACCAAATACTATCAGGATTGCTTCAGCCGATAGAGATTCCGTAATGGAAGTGGGAGAGAATTACCATGGACTTCATTAGTGGGCTTCCCCTTACGCCTACTAAAAAGGACTCGGTATGGGTGATAGTAGATCGGTTGACCAGTCTACACATTTCATACCGGTCTTGGTTGACTATTCACTACGAAATTGGCAAAGTTGTATGTAGCGAAATTGTGAGGTCGCACTTGAGTGTTTGGTTTGATTATCTCTGGATAGGGATCCGAGGTTTACATCTCGATTTTGGAAAGTATTACATCAAGCTTTGGGCACCAGATTGGACTTCAGTACAGCATTCCATCCGTAGTCGGACAGCCAATCTGAGCGGGTAATTCAAGTGCTGGAAGAAATGTTGAGAGGTTGTGTGATAGACTTCAGAGGGAGTTGGGAGGAGTTCTTGCCTTTAGCGAAATTTGCATACAATACAATTTATCAAGCAAGTATTCGAATGGCACCATCTGAGCGTCATGTCAGATAGCGCATCAGCTTGGAATTGCCTTGAGTTGGAGCGGATACACAATGTGTTTCACGTTACGATACTACGTCGTTCTGATCGAGATCTATCTCACGTGATATCGGTTGAGGAGGTGGGCTGAGACGGATCATCCTATGAAGAAAAAGCGATTCATTACGGAACGTGATGTGAAGATGCTATGCAGGAAATCAGTTCCTCTAGTCAAAGTATTATGGCGTAACCATGGATCGGAGGAAGCTTCGTGGGAGCTAGAGGAAGCAATACGATAGCAATACCCTCACTTATTCTAGCCAGGTAAATTTCGAGGCCGAAATTTATTTTAAGAGGTGTAGAACTGTAATGTCCTGACTTTGTGGGTCTGTGCATTTGATGTGTTGCATGGCTAAATTAGTAAGAGAAGGCTTTGAGGTGCGGATTGGGCTCAGGTTTGGGCTTAAAACCTGGGTTAAATTGCTTATAAATAATGTTAGTGTATAAATTAAAAGTTAAGTGGGTATGTTTAGTAGCAAGTTGGGCTCGTGGCCCAAAGTTGGAGGTGCCATAAGTGGGTATGTAGGTGGCATCACAAGGGGGAAAAGTTTGGTCCTAGTATGGCCGCTTGGGGCCCAAGTTAGTGGGTCAAATATTCGACACTTCAAGGGGGAGGGGATGGACGGCACATGAGCCCCATTTTAGGAGCTTTATTTCTTTTAATATTTAGTAATTAAAAGCTGATAATTAAGAGGGAGGAGTTGACTCTAGGTTGGCCTCTTCTAAAGATGAGATAGGGATTGGGTTATCATGCAAGATAAGAGCTATCAGGAGGGGAAAAGTTGGCCGAAACTCCAACTATGAGTGTGTGCCTGTGTATAGCCGAAATTTGGAAGGGAATTACCATCTTTTCCATTTGTTTTTCCCACTTTCTCATCTTTTCTCTCAAGCCAAAATTCTTTTCTCTCTTTTTCTCTTCTAGCGAAATTCCCTAGTCTTCTTCTCCTCTTCAATATCTTCCCGAAAGTTTAATTTTTCTTACTCATATTCCTCCTCCATAACCGAATCTACAAGGGAGGTTTCGGTTCCCGGGTGCACCATTAGCCGTGATACTCCTTAGTAATCTGGTGAGTTTGAGATTTCATTCTATCTGAATTCACTCTTATTTTCTTTACTTTCTTTCTTTCTTCATTAAGATCTAACCCAAACACTTGCTTAAGTGCATCGATTTTCCCTCTCTATAGTCGAATCTATCTCATTAAAAGTCTCTGTCTTGGGATTTGGTGGAAAAGCCAAGGTAGGTAGTGGTAGGTTCTACCGAATGGCCCTCTCTTGATTCTCTTTATTTGGCCGAATACCATATGGGCTGAAATCGTATGGTTTTCGATTGGTTTGATGTTTTGGAGGATGGTAGAATGTAGGTAGAATTGGTGGTGACGATTTCTGAAGATTTTCAGATTTGGTAATCAGCGTTAGTAATCGGTGTGTAACCCTACACTAAACTCCCGATAGTTTAATAATAATAATGTTAAGCATGTGTTAATGAAGTGACGAATAAACATGGCTAAGGGTACCATTCAATTGTACAGTGTATTGATCGTTACCCTTAATACTTGTTAGTAATGTTTAAATAACATGGATGTGAAAATATGTAGAATTCCGTTATGATTTTGGGGTAAGGTGAATTGCATGATAAATTGTATGTTGCATGGGCATATGGGTGATTATGTTAAAGGGAAGTGATTGGTGGTTTCTACCACATTATCACAGTGACTTATGTCACATATTATGAATCTGGTGACTCTGTCACATTATTTGGTGGCTATGCCACAATTATAAGGGCGATGTGTAGTTGACTGCAGTGACTACCTTCGATGGTGTGTAGCGGATGGAAGGTCGATTTAGTAATCCCCACGGTGTGATTGGTAGGTACGGGTGATGTGTATAGGTTGGATCTAGGTGGTTTGGGTTGCATCATTATTTACAATTGTTTTATGTGATTTAATATGCCTTGATTGTTTTGGGAGTCTGTGTTGGTAGTTACACACTGAGTCAGTTGACTCACCCCTCGTGGGCTAACATTTTGCAGATGGCACTCAGTAAATGGACCGGCGGGAACTTAGTGGTGGCCATGCACACTCAATTTTTTTCGATTATTCTTATTAAGTTATTTTGATTTATTTTGGGTCACGTTTTGATGTAATAAGGCCATTATCACTTAACTGTTTTATTTATGCATTATAAATTTTTATTATGATCGAACAACATCAAACAAGACGATTAAACATTTTTCAGAAAACAACATCAACTGCTTTTGAAACCCAAACACCTATGGTTTTCAAGTTAATAATAATAAACTCTAAAATTTGGCATTTCTTTTAACTTGTAACTTTTGAAATATGAAAATATCGTTTAACACAAATTCAAATTACAACATGATTTTTAACTTGAGAACAATCCGAAGTTATTTTCTTCAAAACCACCAAGATTTCCAAAATGTCATTTCGAGACTTAACTATGTTTTACTCAAGGAGCATGCCGATCCGGCCAGGCTTGTTGGTCGGGTTTGGGGTGTTTCACCCCTACTGCTTAATTTTGCGGTAAGCACTTGATCATGATTTGGAGCCGAGGCGGACTTGAGGTGGCCATGCAATGTTTTTCTCGTAAACTCGTTTCTTTTATTTAAACTTATTTTAATTTGGGATTTTATTATGCAATAAGGCCGCTATAACTTTAATTTGGGTTTTGATTTAATCCTGATATTATATATTTTATTATATATTTTATAAACTATCAAATATGGGGTTTTTCTAAAGTTAAAAACATAAACAAATAGTTTTCAAAGTGTTAACAAAAGATGGCTTGCGAATAACTAATTAATTCGGAGATTTTATTAAAACCGCAACATTGATTTCAAATGTCACGATTATGGAATCCCTTGATTTCCGCTTTTGTAAAAACAGATTTGTTTACAACCTTTTAGATCAATTTAATAAGAAGTCAGTACGAAACCTTCAAGTAGAATTTTTAAATCAACTTTAAGATGGAGACACTAAACGAAATGTTTTCTAAGTTACGATGTTTCGTTAAAATTTCAAAATACCCTTCATGTAATGTGCCAGATTTGGTCATAGTGTATAGACCGGGTTTGGGGTGTTACACACAATCCCCGGCAATGGCGCCAAAAACTTGGAACGATGAAAATGTGCAAGTGTACACAAGCGCAACAAGTAATAAAGTGACAAGTAAATGTCGAGTTATCGTACCCACAGGGACTGTGAAAAGAATTATTTATGAATGCTATTTAAAACACTTTGGTGAAGAAAAATATTTTGTTTGAAGAGGGTGATTAAAAACTAAGATTTTAAACTAAGTAAACTAAATAAATAAATCTCAAATGCACGATTTCAAAATACAATTTTAATCAAGATGACATAATTGTGTTAGATTAATTACATTTATTAACTTAGAATTATTAAACTCATATTTATATTGTTACAAATAAATTCACGGCAACTCGGTAATTTGCTAACTTATGAACATACTCACCTACCAAAATCCATTCATTTCTTGACTATATCCCTATGTCAATTCAACCGATTAAACAAATCTTAATAGGCAAATATGTTATTGCACATACATACTTGTTAAATCGAAATAATCTCTTAAACATATCCCTATGTCGATTCAAACAATTAACTTGATTTAATAAGCAAAGAAAAGACTTTGTGAGGTAACAAAGTATCCTTAGCTTGAAACAGTTTAATCACAATAATCTTGCAAGTTATGCAAGGCAAATGTATCGTCAGATACCGTTGCTAATTTAACCCTTAGCTACTTTGGATGATTAAACATGCACTAATTAAGTACTATGTCCATTAATTACAATTTCAATCCGTTTAAATAATTAATTCATTAGCTACCTTACAATTGTAATGCAAGAATAACTTAGTCATGATTTTACTTAATCAAGCATCTTACCGAGGCCTATAACAACATAAACACAATTTTAGCAAACGAAATGCAATCAATCTATCATGAATTAAATTCAAGATAAATTGATTAAATTAACCATTCCAACAACATAAATATTCATAGATATGTTCATCATAACAACAAAAATTAAAGAGATAGGGAACAAGAATCAAATCCAATGTTTTTCGTGGCTTGACTAGTTTGCTCCATTCTTCCTTCTCCGTTGTCCTCGTCGACCAAGGCTGCTATGAACACTTAATTGCTGCTCCAAATGGCTGATGAGTGCCCCTTTTCCAAGAGGAGAAATCGGCAAGAGAGCAAGGGAATTTGGAATGGAAAAAAAGAGAGAAAGTGGTGAGAAGAGAGAAAATATGTGAATGCTTGAGGTGTGTTGAATGATCAGCCAAGGGGGATTTTTATAGCTGAAGATGGCTGCTAAATTTAGCTAAAAATAGCAGCCAAAGAGCCATACCTTGGCCGGCCACACATCTGGCAAGGTTGATGGTTTCAACTTTGCTAAATTTGGCTTGGGGCATATCTACAAAGCCACCAATTGTGGAGGGGTTTGAATGCAACTTGAACAATTCTTCAAAGGCCTCTTTGCAAGCTTAAATAATCAGCTAATAAGCTGATTTGGGTCAGCTCTTGGGATGGTTTTGGGCTGTCCATTTCTTGGTCGGCTCGGTTCTGTAACACCCCAAACCCCGCCCATGCGTTATGACCGGATCTGACATGTCACATGAGAAAAACATGTTAAATCCTTTTATTAGTACTAAAATAGGTGTTGTTTTGCTATAATTGAGAAAACAAGTTTGATTTGAAAATTTGATAAAGTACTACTAACCTCGAAGGTTGATTGATAAATCGATAAGTTGAACTAGAGATCTTATAAAACCGTGACTTTTGAAAATATCGTTGATAATTCAAGAGAATATTTCCAAGTTAAAATATTTGTAAAAGTTAGTTATAAAATCTATTTGTTAATCTATTTGGAAAAACCATTATTAATGATTTAAAAAATCCCGTTTAAAATAATTTAAGAAAATAATAAATATATCCAAACATAAAGCAAATTAAAGTTTATTCAGGAGGCCTTATTATAAGTTTAAACCCAACATAATAAAAATAACTAAATAGAGTAGAAAATTAATTTACTAAAGTTTGAAACATTTATTTCCGAAGTATGGCCTCCACCGAGTCATCCATGGGCCCAAGTCCTTGTCACTGAGATTTACCTACAAGGATTAAGAAGGAGAGTGAGTTACTAGAACTCGGTGTGTAATCCCTTACCGTCATCCACTGGTCCGAACACGAAAAGCAACATCTTGGGCTGAGCCCATATAGCATAATCTTGGGCAAGCCTATTTACATAATGTAATATATATGTGCAATGTATGCAACCCAACCCATCCTAGTAATCCATCCGCTACACACCACCGTACCATCCCATCACACCTGTGGGGATCAAGTCAACCCACCCCGCCAAACAAACCAATCGCAGGCAAGTTGCCATTTATAATATATTTGTGGATGAGCCACTGAAGCGCTGCATCAAACCGCTTTTATAATATTTGTGGGTCGAGCCACCGAGTCATAAGCACATTAATGAACAAATTGTGGCAATGCCACCGTGCTACAATTCTCTTCATTCAATTTGTCCCAACCCATGCGATATGTAAAATGCAACATACATAATAAAGCATAATATCCACTTATACGTACAACAATCATTAATCCAATAATTTATTACGGTAAATTGGCCAATTATAGAACTTTGTAATTCGGCCCACTAAAGCATTCTAGTAATTCAGCCCATAGGGGCATTTCGGTAATTTGGCCCATAGGGGCATTTTCGGTAAATTTCACAACCCAAAGGTATTTCTGTAATTTTACCCATCGAGGGCATTTTCGTAATTTCGCAACCTCGGACTTAACTACTAATTTGGGGCATAAAAATTGAAACTGCCCATCCGCGTCATATTGACTAGATTGACTATAACTCGAATTAGGAAACTCGAAATTTAGATCCGTAAATTTTCCTTGAAACTAGACTCATTGTAACACCCTTAACCCGTGTTCGTCGCCGAACTAGGGTTACGAGTATTACCATGTAAGTTAAAAAAACTTCAATTAAACGATTGAAACTTAATTTGCTCATCTTTATCAAATGCTTTAATAATAATACAACAAATTTTTACAAGTGTAACATATACTTTGATATATTGATCTAAGTCGTATACAACATATTTCACAACACATACATGCTTATAAATTTGGCGAATATACAAGACCTTATTTACAACATTTCATGTTGATTTCTTAGACAAAACCAAGTTTGGTAATTTCATGTACTCAAATGAAATACGTGACTTTACAAACAAATATTTATAAACCCTAATTATACATATCTTCATATTAGACTATGAGCCTAAACAAATGATTCATCAAGCATGTTAACTACATTTGCCACTATCACTAGGTTTGGTAGAATACACATACATGCATTACTCACATAAATCCCACTTAGCAAATCAATTGAAATTGTCACACTTTTATAAATCCCGTCTAAAGCTCAACTATCATACATCTATCTTGACATATATACATATATATATATGCTAGTATTAACTTAAATGCCAAACTACCGACTAATTTAATACAACGTTTGTTTTACGATCAAGCAGGACATATAAAAGCATAAGATTTAAGTAAAGAAATGACCATAACCAAACTATTGAAACCAACATACCATACTCATAGCCAAGAATAAATAAAACCAACTTAAACAACACGATCAAGCCATTTTCATGGCTATATATATATATAGACATTAGAACACCATTCAAACGCTTATCTAGCCTATACATGCCTTTAATTCAAATCAACTAACCTGGATAGTACCAAAAGAGATGATAGTGTGGTTGACTTCACCAACGATCCTTTGAGCACGTAGCTTGACCAAAATATATAAAACGAGCAATGAAAACACACAAAGTAAGCCCACTAGCTTAGTAAGTCTTAAGCGCATATAATCATAATGAACATACATGTAAACATTTTAATCTCCAAGCTTATAATATTGAACATAAATATTTCAATATATATATAATACACATAGTAATACTAGTGACACACTTGATTTAAATATTATCACTATGTCATCATGAACATGTACATTATCAAATCACACAAATATCATATTATATCACAAATTCGAATCACATGAACCAACTTTAGGCATCGATCTTCTATATATACTTATACACATATGCAAAACACTTCGACTCTTTCACCATTGACCTTTCCATTTTATAACCGAGGTTCTCACTATGACATACATATATATAAACCAACTTCACATATAAGTAACGTACATTCACATTAATGATAAGCTCAACATTATAAAATAAAGTACTTATGGAATTGTCCATTTCATCACATCATATTTATTCAAAGCGATAAGAAATTTGCTCACTTCATTCCTTACTAACATAGTAGGCTAACTCTTACCCGAAGCTTTAGACATAGCATTATATGTGACTCACCTCGTTTGATTCTCAAATTTTTCGTTTATAGCAACTCACCAAGGCATTAAGCTCCTTGAGGCACGAAGCCGAATATATCCACGGCACTAAGCCTACTAGGCACGAAGCTTTGAATATATCACCAAGACTAAGCACCTTTAGCACGAAGCTCGAATATGTCACCGGATTAAGCACACTGAAACGAAGCTTTGAATATATCACCCACTAAGCACGCTGAGGCACAGAAGCTGAATAAATCACCCAGGCACTAAGCACGCTAGGCATGAAGCCTGAATATATTTATCAACTCAATTCATCAATTCACATTTCTTAACACATACATCACTATCAATTCATATTCACAAAAACCAATTCACTTGTCAAACCCAATATACTAATTCATATTATCTTGCAAAACATAATCATCCCAATATAGAACATACACATTCGGCTAACACCTAAATCTTACTCAATTTAATCAATTAATTTCATTTCACACTTTCATAATTATTTCTTTAATGAACTTTAACTTAAGAACTTACCTCGATTGTCGACGGACAACTTAGGCCATTATTCGAGAACTTTCGTCTTTCCAGGTCAATTCTATTTTTCTTTGCTCTTGATCTAAAACACATTAAATTCAGCTCATTCAAGTACATTTCAATTCAATTTAGTCCCAAAACACATAAACATGAAAATTACCATTTTACCCCTAATATTTTATAATTTAACAAATTAGTCCAATTTGTATAAAACACGAAATACACCAAATTTGATTATACATATCAAGGGTCGAATGCTCCATATACCTATACAAATGCATACATTTCATTTATTTTGCAATTGGGCCCTCAAAATTTATTTTTTACAATTTAGCCTAAATACTCTATTTCACCAAAATTTCCCATTCAAAACTTATTCTTGTCTAACATAACTTTAATATTTTTCCAACAAACATCATAAAACACAAACATATAACCATGGCATTTTACATAAACATCATCCATTCATGAAATTAAGACATGGGTTTTAATGCTCTCAAGCAACGATTACAAAAGCGTAAAAATTATCAGAAGGCCACCAAAACTAACCTTAAATCACCAAATTTCTCTTGACCAATGCTAAACCTTGTTCTTCTTTTCTTTTATTTTCTTTTTGTATGTTTCGCAAGAACAATGCAAATGAGACCACTTTCTATGTTTCTTTTATTTTATTATAAACATAACTTTATAAAATAATTAAAATATAACTTTAATTATTTTATAAATGAAATAAACATATAATGTAATGATACACCACTAGTCATTGCCGTCCACTACCTTTTGAATTGGGCAATTTGCACTTTTAATGCTCCCAATTAGAAAACAACTTTAAATTAGTCCTTACACTTTAAACTATCAAGTTTATAATTTACGCGATTAAGCCCTTTTTATTTAATTAAGCATACAAGCGATAAAATTTTTACGCAAGACTTTCACACACATTAATTCACATAAAATAAACACAAAATATAATATTAAAATATTTCTGGACTCGAATTCGTGGTCCCGAAACCACCGTTCGATTAGGGTCAAATTCGATTACATTACAACTCTCCCCTAAGGATTTTCATCCCGAAAATCTTCTGGTGAAACAAAGTCGGATATTGTTGCCTCATTGAATCCTCGAGGCTCCCGTAGCCTCTTCAACTCTGTTTCGATTCCATAGTACTTTTACTAATGGAATTCTTTTATTCTTAATTCTTTCATTTCCAGAGTTAAAATACGGATCGGTTCTTCCTCATACGTCATATCGAGTTGGATTTCAATCTCGGATGGAGCAATCACATGTGACGGATCTGATCTGTATCTACGAAGCATCAAAACATGAAATACATCGTGTATCTTTTCTAATTCAGAGGTAACCTCAATCTATAAACAACAGGCCCAATACATTCGATGACTTCATACGGTCAGATGAATCTGGACTCAACTTGCCTTCAGACCAAAGCGAATTACTTTCTTCCACGGAGAAACCTTTAAAATACTCGATCTCGACACGAAATTCAATGTCTTTACGTTTCAAATCAAGATAGGACTTTTGACGATCCGAGCGACTTTCAAATTGTCTCTAATAATAGCTACTTTACATTACATTTCTTTAATCAAATCAACCTCGTGTATCTTATTCTTCTTGAGCTCGATCCGAAGATAATGGTGTTCGACACTTTAGCGCGTACAAGGCTTCATAGGCGCCATTTTGATACTAGATTGAAAAGCTGTTATTATAGGCAAATTCAATCGAGGTAAGTATCTTTCCACGTACCTTCAAACTCAAGAACGTAGCATCTCAACATGTCCTCAAGTATCTGAATAGTTAGTTCAGATTGACCGTCATTTGTGGATGAAAGGCATACTAAAGTAAAGTTTAGTACCTAAAGCATCTTGCAACTTCTTCCAATCATGCGAAATAATGGAACTCGGTACACCATGCAACCTCACAATCATGATATATACAATTTAGCAAGTTTATCAAGTGAATAGTGCATTGAATCGGTACAAAATAAGCCGATTTGGTCAATCTATCTACTATAACCCATTGCATCTTTCTTGCTCGGTGTCATAGGCAAACCGGATACAAAATCCATAGTGATTCTATCCCATTTCCATTCGGTATCATGATCGGTTGAAGCAACCCAGAAGGCACTTGATGCTCGGCTTTTACTTGCGACACATTAAACACTTTGTAACAAATTCGGATATATCCCACTTCATGCCGAGCCACCAATAGAAGCTGTTTCAAATCGTTATACATTTTCGTGCTACGGATGTATTGATAATTGACCACTATGAGCCTCGCTTCGAAATTATCTGAATCAAATTCGAGTTCTTGAACACACATTCGGTTTTAAAGTTCAAGCGATCATTAACATCGATTTGAAACTCGATCCGCATCTTTTCACCTCAATTCGCTTAGCAATCAAATTCTTGTCGACTTTACGTGCATCATATATTTCTTGAATAAACATCGGTCTTGCTTGTAACTCGCTATGATCGAATCATCACGAGACATAACCATCAATGCGTTCATCATCGCACGAAGAGCAAACAATGATTTTTGACTTAGCGCATCCGTAACAACGTTAGCTTTTCCGGATGGTAGTCAATCACCAATTCATAGTCTTTCAACAGTTCTAACCATCTGCGTTGTCTCAAGTTCGGATCTTTTGAGTCATCAAATACTTTAGGCTTTTATGATCCGAATAAGCGTGACATTTCTCGCCAAATAAATAATGACGCCAATTTTCAATGCAAAGACAATAGCTACTAATTCCGGATCGTGAGTGGATAATTTCTTTCGATGCGGCTTTAGTTGCCTCAAGCGTGGCTATAACTTTGCCTTCTGCATCAAAACACAACCCAATCCATTGGAGAAGCATCACTAAAATGACAAATTCTTTACTCGATTCAGTTTGACTAACACTGGAGCTTGGTCAAAAGGGCTTTCGATTGCTCGAAACTTTTCGGCACTTTTCCGACGACTCAAACTTAACATCTTTACGTAATAGCTTTGTCAAAGATGTAGCTATCACGAAAAACCTTTTACAAACCATCATAGTATCCTGTAAGACCTAAGAAACTTCAAATCTCTAAAACATTCTTTGGTGGTTTCCAATCGAGTATAAGCCGCTATTTTGTTTGGATCCACCCAATACGATCTTTGAAACAACATGACCCAAGAAGTGACTTCATTCATCCGAACTCACATTTACTAAACTTTGCATACAAGCGTTGATCTCGCAAAGTTTATAGCACTAATCTCAAATGCTCGGCATGCTCGGTTTCATCTTTGGAGTAGATCGATATATCATTAATAAACACTACTACAAACCGATCCGAAGCGTCTAAAGACCCGATTCATTAGATCCATAAAAATAGCGGTGCATTAGTGAGTCCAAAAGCATAACGGAAATTCAAAATGTCCGCCTCGTCCAGGAATGCGGTCTTTGGCATATCTGTGTCTCGACTGCATGGCGATAATAACCCGATCTCAAATCTATCTTCGAAAACACTGAAGCCCCTTTCAACTGATCAAACAAATCATCAATACGTGGTAGCGGATACTTATTCTTTATAGTTACTTTATTCAGTTGTCGATAATCAATAACATTCGCATCGTTCCATCTTTCTTTTTCACAAAAAGAATCGATGCACCCCAAGGAGAGAAGCTCGGTCGTGCAAAGCCCCTGTCTATTAACTCTTGCAACTGTGCTTTCAACTCTTTTAACTCAGTAGGTGCCATCCGACACGGAGCTATCGAGATCGGAGTCATCTCGATACTAATTCAATTCAAACTCAATCTCGTATTGGTGGTAAACCCAGTAATTCTTCGAAACACATCTAGGTTTTCACACACAAGCGGATACAGATTCAATCTATTTTTCGGCTACTTTATTATCCAAAGACATCGCCAAATAAGCTTCATCCTCTTTTCACATACCTACAGGCTAACATAGAGGTTATTACGATGAAACAACCCACTCACATCATTAGTTTCAACTCGGGTAATCTCATTGTTTTGGCATCTCAATTCAATAATCTTTCTTTTACAATTCACCTTTGCATCATACAAAGTTAACGGTCCATTCCTGAATTATATCAAACTCGTCAAAAGGCAATAACACCAAATCACCGGGAAGCAAGAATCCGAATCATCAATGGAAACCTTTACATAATTTATTAACCATTACACAATGACCCAAAGGATGGACACACGAATCGCAAACTCGGTAGACTCAACGGTGAGTCTTCTTATGGATACTAAGGTTTCACACACATATGAATGAGTTGAACCAGGATCAATCAACACGATCACGATAGTATCATAAAGTATGAAAGTACCGTAATAACATTTGGGAAGAAGCATCCTCTCTCTCGTCGGCAAGATAAGTCAGAGGTGGTGCTCGAGCCTCTGATCGAACTACAGTGTCTTTCATCCCTCTCTAACTGCCACCTATATTGCTGGAATGTTTGGGTGATCGGCCCTGTGCTGGCGTGCTACTCGGTTTAGTGTTCTGAAGTGTATTCTATTCGGCTAACATCAGGCACTCTCGAATAAAATGGTCCGACGATCCACATTTAAAGTAGGACTGATCACGAACTCTACAACTCTTAGGATGCCATTTCCCACAATGTTTACACTCGGCCCGATTCTGTGGAACATTACCGACACTAGCTATCGATCTCACTGGAGGTTGATCACGTCTAGGCAAGTCTGAAGTGGCTTTATGTCGATTGGGGTCATCTCTGAACTTCTTATGCCTGAATGGAAAATTTTACTCTCGATCTTTTTCGAGTGTCTCTAGCTTCTACTTGACTTTTCTTTTCTCCTTCCAGAGCTCTTGACTTTACAAGCTCGCTCGACTAATGTCACAAACTCTTTGATTTCAAGAATGCCAACAAGTAACTTTATGTCTTCATTCAGCCGTCTTCAAATCATTTACACATAATGGCTTCGGTAGATATACACTTAGAGCATAACGGCTCAATCGACAAACTTTCGCTCATATTCCGTCACGTCATGAAGCCTGTTTTAATTCCAAAAATTCTTTACATTTACGATCGATGAATCTCGGCTAATGTATTTCTTGCGGAACTCTATTTGAAAGAAATCCCGTCACTTTTCTTTTGGAACCACCGATGCTAGTGTATTCCACGGTGATAAGCGGTGTCTGAAGTAGAGATATAGCACACTTTAGGCATTCATCTGGAGTACAAGATAACTCATCGAGTACCCGAATAGTGTTATCAAGCCACATCTCAGCTCACTCTGCGTCATCATCATCATTGGCCTTGAATTCCTCGGCCCTATATTTCCTAATTTTATCAATGGGAGGCCTGCTAGATCTCATCGAATCTATCATCGAAGTCTTTGAAGGTCTAGGAGTTGTATTATTCGGGGTGGAGGTTGTTGTACAATGGGATTATTACGAACAAACTGGGCAAACCATTCATTCATCATTTGGTAGAAAGCTTGTTTAGCCTCCCCTCGTGGCTACACAAATCGGTCGAGAGTCTACTAGCACTAATCCGTGTGTACGGTCACCGTTACACTCTCTACATCATCCGCTACGGCTCTATCAAGATCGGGATCCATTTACTATATAAAACACAGTTTGAAATGTCAGAAGTCACCACACTATCAAATATATACAATTAAGGCATGTATAGCTAGACTCTTACTCACTACGGTAGTCCTAGAATCGACTAAACTGTAGCTCTGATACCAATTAAAATGTAACACCATTAACCCGTGTTAAATGGTAGAACTAGGGTTACGAGTATTACCATGTAAGTTAAAAAACTTCAATTAAGCTCGATTGAAACTTAATTTGCTCATGTTTATCAAATGCTTTAATAATAATAATAAAACAAATTTTACAAGTGTAACATATACTTTGATATATTGATCCAAGTCGTATACAACATATTTCACAACATATACATGCTTATAAATTTGGCGAATATACAAGACCTTATTTACAACATTTCATGTTGATTTCTTAGCACAAACCAAGTTTGGTAATTTCATGTACTCAAATGAAATACATGACTTTACAAACAAATATTTATAAACCCTAATTATACATATCTTCATATTCGACTATGAGCCTAAACAAATGATTCATCAAGCATATTAACTACATTTGCCACTATCACCTAGGTTTGGCGAATACACATACATGCATTACTCACATAATTCCCACTTAGCAAGTCAATTGAAATTGTCACACTTTTATAAATCTAAATAAAAGCTCAACTATCATACATCTACCTTGACTTATATATATATATATATATATATATATGCGAGTATTAACTTAAATGCCAAACTACGACTAATTTAATACAACATTTGTTTTACGATCAAGCAGACATATAAAAGCATAAGATTTAAGTAAAGAAATGACCATAATCAAACTATTGAAACCAACATACCATACTCATAGCCAAGAATAAATAAAACCAACTTAAACAACACGATCAAGCCATTTTGCATGGCTATATATATATATATAGACATTAGAACATCATTCAAACGTTTATCTAGCCTATACATGCCTTTAATTGAAATCAACTAAGCGGATAGTACCAAAAGAGATGATAGTGTGGTTGACTTCACCAGCGATCCTTGAGCACGTAGCTTGACCAAAATCTATAAAGCGAACAATGAAAACACACAAAGTAAGCTCACTAGCTTAGTAAGTCTTAAGCGCATATAATCGTAATGAACATACATGTAAACATTTTAATCTCCAAGCTTATAATATTGAACATAAATATTTCAATATATATAATACACATAGCCGAATACTAGTGACACACTTGATGTAAATATTATCACTATGTCATCATGAACATGTATATTATCAAATCACACAAATATCATATTATATCACAAATTACGAATCACATGAACCAACTTTAGGCATCGATCTTCTATTTCTACTTATACACATATGCAAAACACTTGACTCTTTCACCATTGACCTTTCCATTTTATAACCGGAGTTCTCACTATGACATACATATATATAACCCAACTTCACATATAAGTAGCGATACATTCACATTAATGATAAGTTCAACATTATAAAATAAAGTACTTATGGAATTGTCCATTTCATCACATAAATTTGCTCACTTCATTCCTTACTAACATAGTAGGCTAACTCTTGCAGAAGCTTTATTTATAGCATTATATGTGACTCACCTCGTTTGATTCTCGATTTTCCATTTATAGCAACTCACCATTAAGCACGCTGAAACGAAGCTTGAATATATCACGGCACTAAGCACGCTGAGCACGAAGCACGAAATATCACCGCACTAAGCACCTTTAGCCACGAAGCTTGAATATGTCACCCAGGCATTAAGCACTGCTAGGCACGAAGCTGAATATATCACCAAGACTAAGCTCGCTAGAGGCGAACTGAATAAATCACCGGCACTAAGCACGATAGGCATGAAGCCTAAATATATTTATCAACTCAATTCATCAATTCACATTTCTTAACACATACATTACTATCAATTCATATTCACAAAACCAATTCACTTGTCAAACCCAATATACTAATTCATATTATCTTGCAAAACATAATCATCCCAATATAGAACATACACATTATTAACACCTAAATCTTACTCAATTTAATCAATTAATTTCATTTCACTCTTTCATAATTATTTCTTTAATGAACTTTAACTTAAGAACTTACCTCATTATGTCGACGGACAACTTAGGCCTGCTTATTCGAGAACTTTCGTCTTTCGGATCCAATTGCATTTTCTTTGCTCTTGATCTAAAACACATTAAATTCATCTCATTCAAGTACATTTCAATTCAATTTAGTCCCAAAACACATAAACATGAAAATTACCATTTTACCCTAATATTTTACAATTTAACAAATTAGTCCAATTTGTATAAAACACGAAATACACCAAATTTGATTATACATATCAAGGGCGAATTCTCCATATGCCTATAAAAATGCATGCATTTCATTTATTTTGTAATTGGGCCCCTCAAAATTTATTTTTTACAATTTAGCCCTAAATACTCTATTTCACCAAAATTTCCCATTCAAAACTTATTACTATCTAACATAACTTTAATATTTTCCAACAAACATCATAAAACACAAATATATAACCATGGCATTTTACATAAACATCATCCATTCATGAAATTAAGACATGGGTTTTAATGCTCTCAAGCAACGATTACAAAAGCGTAAAAATTATCGAAAGGCCAAAAACTAACCTTAAATCACCAAATTTCTCTTGATGAGAATGCTAAACCTTGTTCTTCTTTTCTTTTATTTTCTTTTTGTATGTTTGGCAAGAACAATGCAAATGAGACCACTTTCTATGTTTCTTTTATTTTATTATAAACATAACTTTATAAAATAATTAAAATATAACTTTAATTATTTTATAAATGAAATAAACATATAATGTAATGATACACCACTAGTCATTGCATCCACTACCTTTTGAATTGGGCAATTTGCACTTTTAATGCTCCCAATTAGAAAAACAACTTTAAATTAGTCCTTACACTTTAAACTATCAAGTTTATAATTTACGCGATTAAGCCCTTTTTATTTAATTAAGCATACAAGCGATAAAATTTTTCTACGAGACTTTCACACACATTAATTCATATAAAATAAACACAAAATATAATATTAAAATATTTCTCAGACTCGGATTCGTGGTCCCGAAACCACCGTTCTGATTAGGGTCAAATTCGGTCTGTTACACTCATATATCTTCTTACTACAATTTTTCTAGAATTTTTGGCTTAGCCATTTAGTAAGTTTATTCAATAAAGTTTCCCCTGTATCACTGACCAATGATTCTAACTTCTCTTACCTAAAATCCAAATATCTCATTGTACAATTTTCATATATTGCTCCCACTTATTTTTATTGAAAATAGACTCAATAAGGAATCTATACATATAAATTATAACTCATAATTCACTTTTTACAATTTTGAATGATTTTTCCAAGGCGAGCGAGAGAACCACAAAGTCATTCGAAACAGGTCTCACTAAAATTAAAATATCACGAATATAAAATTCCTCTTCCTACTCTATTTCTTTCATATAAAATAGACAAAATAAGCTTTAATTCTATCTTATTCACTTTCTAATTCCCTTTCTCTAATTTTTCATGATTTTTCAAAATCACGTCACTGCTGCTAACCAAAAACTGTTTCATTGCAAAATATGGTTACCACTACGAACATACGCTTTTAGAGTGGTCATAGATGCCGATTTTCGATATTTCAATCTTTCCACGAATCACAAAACATTTCATGCAAATATTCAGAGAGTGTGAGATTACACACGATTTGGATTTCCCAAAGAACCACTCTTCGTTGTCCCCACAATCGTGATCCTTCCTACTAGGTTCTAAAATCCACCTCTTGCTTTGGCTATTACAACGAGTTCCTAAAAATAAATAAGTGATGTACCAAAGGGTTAGCCTTCATCCAATATTTGGCCCTTCCACAAGAGCAAGAAGTTGATATCATCACCACAAAATAGAATCACATGAGTGATGCAAAACATCGAAATAAAGAGTAACATCTTACCACCAATATTCGGCCTAATCACCCACTTACCAATCAACTTCCGAAACCAAGGCTAAGACAATGATAAGTAGCAGTAAAGGATGGCTTGATAGTTTCGGCAAAACAAAGGAGAAAGGTTCACAATTTTGGCTTTAGAGTTTCAGCAAGAGAGGGAAGAAATTGGGAAAAGAGAAAACTCAAAATGCTCCAAAGAAGAAAACTTTACATGTCCTAAAACTTACAAAACTCTATTGGCTCCTTTCCCCCCTTACCAAACCTTGTATCATCTTTACCAAAAAGATGAGTGTTGACCCAAAATATTCTTTCCAAAACATCCTCCACATAATAGGCTAACATGTTCCCTTCTCTTACCTTTTTCTTTTGATTCTTTCCTTCATTTTCCATTGTTTTCCTCCTTACCATAACCCTTAGCCATTTTTCCATCAATAAAAAGTCTCCCTTTACATTTTGATGCCATGGCCGACTCTTACCTTAAAGCACCAAAAAAAAATCCAAAATATGTGCACTAGGTGGAATTTAAACCTAAGCTCTCCCCTCTGCCAGTCACGCCACTTGCCACTAGGCCACAAGCTCTTCTTGTGCTAGCAAGTTGCCTTATTATTCTCTTATGCTAGACGCCACTTGTCTTCTCCCCTTTAAATGCTTAAACACAAAAATTTTCCTATAGCCTAACTTGAACCCAGAACTTCCTAGAAACCCCGTAACTTTCCGAAATCACCTTCCTAATAAGTTCAACTTGAAATAAAGCCATTCTCTTGTTCTCCAAAAATTTTAAATGCTTCCGTGCTCAAGGCCCAATGGGTCCAATTCTATTAGGCCCAAATTCGGGTCTTTATAGGTTCACTCGGTTCAGTTCAACTGGACTACTTTTTCATAATTAATTAATAATACTTTATTAACCCAAAAGTATATTGGATATAAATTAAAATTAATTATATTACTAAATTAATGCATATAATTTTGGACCTTCTTAGGCTAAAATTTAGTTCGCCTTGGTACTTCAAATTGCTTCTCGACTTTGTGCTTCTAGCAGTGTCTGCCAAGCCATTTTTCGCCCTTTGTGAAAATCTGTCGAAAATAACCAAAATTCATCAAAATTAATTATAAAATTAACTAAAATTCAACATTTTCATATTATAAGTGCACTTTAATTATTATATAAAAATTAATTATTTTTTGACAAGAATTTTATCGAAACTGTATGATTTTAAGTTAAAAAGGGTATGTAAAAATGTGTAAATTTTCGTGTTTCCACATGGACGAAAGTGTCAGCCCCATAATGCGGAGAAACGATGAATATTCATTGAGAAGACTAAGCGCAGCTTCTAAGCCTCATGAAGCCTTTTTAGGGGATCTCGACAACCTTTAGCTAGATAAATTTAGTGGCTCATGCATTTTAGAGAAAAAGAAATAAACTGAATGAAAATGGAATTTTATTGAATAATATAAAAGGAACAAAAGCTAAGCTTTTTGGGAGAGGGAGTGTTTACAGAAAAAATGAGTGAAATTTATGTCACTCCATCTCCCATTTATAGTACTTAAAAACCTAGTCTATTTCTATCTAAATTCTAAAAGATAAATAGAGATAAAAGCTAGAATTAAATCTAAATAATAATCTTAACAATTATCCTAATATAATTAAAATTTAAATAAAGTCTTGTGTTTATAAAATCTCTTCTTTGCACCTTTGCCCCCAAGTCTTCCACACTTTGCATTTTCGGCACCACTTTTTCCTATTTCGCATCTTGGCCCATTTTATCTTTAAATTCACGCTTTTTGCCCCCAAAATTTCCTTTTGCCTTGAGTTTAGTAGCTACAAGATAAAAACCATAAATAGCTCAAATTAGTAGGATCATACCCAAAATAAATATGTAATTAATACATAAAAATATGACATTCAGTATTATCAAGATGTGGTGAAATATTAGGAAGTTCTACAATCTATTGTTAGTGATCGAGAAGGGAAGTTTACGGGCCAGTTCAACTTGATGAGGTCAGACCTAAAATTTTCCACCAACATGCATTCGCAAATTAATAGGAAAACTGAGAGAGAAATTGCTTTATTGGAGACTTGTCTTTGGGATTATGTGAGTGCCACACAAAGGGTGATGTGAGACTACCCGGGATTAATCGAGTCGTTCACGGTTTTGCCCAATCATCTGCGAGGAGAAGTTAACTTATCGAAAAAAGATAGAAAATGGGTTAAGGTTTGCGGAAGCTTTCAAGGGGTTTAGATGAATGGTTATAGTGTTAGTAGATTCGGCTTAGGATAGAAACAAAGAAGGTGGTATTTTTGATGGCTCGGTTTAATAAAAGAAAAAGTGGATAAATAAATTAAGATAATTGATGGGGATGGAAAACGAGCTTAAACTTCAGAAACGATTCAACACTAAAAAGTGTCACCCCGGTTTCTATTTGGTTTAAGATGAATGATGGAATTTGAAAATGGACCTCAACCCGTTCCTTAGCAAAGTAAGAACCAAAGGTATAAAAAGATGGACGAACACCACACCAGGTTGGTGATAAGTTCGAAAGAAGAGAACGATTGACACCACTAGCTTCGCTAGATGAGTCAGACCGAAACTCGTACGAATTTTAGAGAGGAGTAAACTCACTCTTTGAACAAAGTTCATTCAAATTGATAAAATGGCAAAAAGTCCTTTTACAAAATGAAGTAGCAAGCTATTTATAGCCTAAGCTAGGTAGCCGAATAGCCTAAGTAAAAGCTTAATAACTAAGTAATTTTTAGCTAGAAAGAACTAGAAAATTTTGGAATTAAAACCATTAATGTGTTGTAGCTCATTGGATGGTTTCTAGAAGGAAGATGATCAGCTTGCATGAATGTGGCACTTGCATGGATGCATTGCACAAGTCTAGGTTCGGCCAAGGGGTGTTTATGGCCCATTTAATTTGCACTCTTTGGCTGAAAAGTTACCAACATTGGAACTGCACTTAAACAGCCATGAAGGTGTAAAAGTGGAGCCTAAAGGGTCTTTGAAGTGTAAACAAAGCCAGTCGAATGGTCCCACGGTATGAACATCAAGTGTGAACGCATAGGTGTGATTGCATGATAGAAACAGACTTAAAATTTATATAATGAATAATCGAGCCTAGAAACTAACTATCACCACGATTGAGGCAAGTGCACTTATCGAACAGTCGTATAGTTTAGTGGCAAGATCAGATTGTCGAACCCAAAGGAACCAAAAGTACTAATACTAACATTCTTCTTATTATTTAGCCTAAAATTAAGAGAATTGTTATTTAATCTAAAATTAAATAACTACTTAGCTAAAGATGCTAAGACACCAGAGAAGGAATTGGGGAAATACTTGTGGGAAAACCAATTGATTAAGACAATACGAGGAAGAATCCACCTAGACTTCACTTGTTATCTAACTCGAACAGACGATTTATTCACTTGACTTGATCCGTAGGATTCCCTAATTTATATTAATACCTCTCTCGAGGCTACTAACGTCTAACCCTAAATTGATTATTTGAAATCTCTTTCTAATTAAAACCCCTAGAATTGCATTAACTCGATCTGTGGACTCCCATATTATGTTTGACCCTAATCCGGCAGATTTTCGTCATCCTATCGCTAGGGTTGCAGTCAACTCCGCTTAACTATGCTAGATCTACTATTAAACAGGGAATATTCCTCCTCTACCTAAGGGCATGAATACTTGAATCAATATCCTGAACTATCAAAGCAAGAATTAAGAACACATGTTAAGAACAAATCAAGTGTTTATCATATAGCTCAGAAAATAATAACAAGATTCGTCTTAGGTTTCATTCCCCTCAGGTATTTAAGGGGATTAGTTCATAATCATAAAAGAAAACATCTCAGAATAAAATACAAAAAAAGACATAAGAAAAACCTTAAAACCCCTTGAGGGAATTAAAGGAGAGATCCCCAGTCTTCAGTATGATTTCGGCTTCTTGAGATGAATCAACTGGCTTTCTTCGAGTGAATCCCACAATTCTGGCTCTCTGGCTTGGCTCCTTGGCCTAGCTAAACGCCCCCTAAAGGTTTGCCTCTAGGGTGTTTATATAGGCTTTTGAAATGTCTTTCTTTGCCTCTAAGTACCCTAATTCGAATAAAACTCTTCTTTGCCGTGGCAAGGACACACCCGTGTGGCACGTCCGTGTGATTCGGATACAGGCCGTGGTCAGATATGCTAAGGAGGCATGGCCATGTGTTTTGGGCCCAGGCCATGTGTAATTCGTACTTTGGCCTATTTTCTCCGTTTTTAGCCCGTTTCTCGTTCTTTTCATCCTCCGGTGCTCTCCTGAGTATAAAACATGAAATTAAAGGTTGGGAGCACCAAATTCTACAATTCAGGGAATAAATCATCCAAAAGTATGCTAAATATGGGATTAAAATATGTATATATTACAGTTTATCAAATACCCCCACACTTAAGCATTTGCTTGTCCTCAAGCAAAATTCTCAACTCACAATTAAAACGAACTTCCCTCGGTTCATAATTCTTATCAACAATGCCTCGTCATAATTCATGGGCAATTTATACATGGATAATTTAACTAAAAGAGTCTTGTAGATTCAAACAATCAAAGTCACAATTTTGTAACACGAAAAATATAGGTGTTTCCCCTTATCTAAATAATTACCTTTGATTCAAAATCGACAAGAGTTGACATCCTCATTAAAGATTCACTCAAATCACTCAAAATGTTTAAGGTTCAAAATTAAGCACTCAAAAGTTGAACATGAAAAGTTATTACCATAGGCTTGCATGAAAATCAAATCTCTACCACTATAAAATGAGATGATACACAGATCAAAAGGTCTTTAAAAAGGGTTGTAACGGGGTTTTGGTTAAAGGTGTGGATAAAGGCTAAATTAAAGGGTTAGAATCAAGATTGAATTGACAATTTGCCTAACTAGAAAAATGAACCTAATCCTAAATAATTACATCAATTGAAAACTTGTAATACTAATAATACGAGCTTCTTTTCAAGATGTTGAATTTAAATGTATAAGCTCACTTAATCACAGAACTAATAATGAACATACTTTGATTTTTTTAAGAACAAATCAAGTAAATACATAATATAAGATGAATTCACTACTAAATAAAAT
Source organism: Gossypium rotundifolium (assembly GCA_025506655.1). Taxonomy (NCBI): domain Eukaryota; kingdom Viridiplantae; phylum Streptophyta; class Magnoliopsida; order Malvales; family Malvaceae; genus Gossypium; species Gossypium rotundifolium. Next base: position 124,672,207 of record CP106723.1, read on the forward strand.
AATTAGCAACCGATCAAATCAAGTCTCGATAGAAGGGTAGTCAAGAGAAATGGTGATAACAAATACAAGATGGGTTTTAGGTTAATAATAGTGGGTGAATCAATAAAAGGGTTGTTAAGATCAAAGGGGTTCACTGAGGTTAATTGTGAGGGTAGGCTTTTAATGGAGTAAGTGGGTTAAATCTTAAGTGCCTTTATCATCTCGTATATCAAATCAATGATGTGCTTGACATGTATAATCAAAGCAAGTTCTAGAATAACAAATCAATGTTGACACACTCATAATCAATTAAAGTGAGCACAAAAAGAATGTATGCTCTAAAGGCTCAAGATCTCACAAAAATTATGGGTTTTTTTTATGTCATCCTTGTAAATTTCAAATTTCAAGGTAATATTCAAATTTAGGTCAACAACCTAGCAAATTTTAATTCTGAAAAATAGACTTATCATGCTTGATTCTCTAGTATCTTAAAGTTTAAATCATCATTGCACAATTAACTATGACTTAATCCAAAACATATCAATAGAAATCATAAATCATCAGAAGTTTCATTCTAATTAGTAATGTGAGAAAATCACTTAAGACAAAACATAATTCAGGAATTTAAAAAGTTAGGCATAAAATTCACCCCCCACACTTAAGATGTACATTGCCCTCAATGTACAAATATATGTATTCATAATATAGTAGGAAAATCATAAGTTAGGGAGAGAAGTGAAACTTCCTGAATTTTGGATGAAATCCTTGGAGGATGATTCATGATGATGAATTAGACATAGGTGAGTGTGGTGGTGAATACTCTGGTGATGTTTTCATTCTCGGTATGGCACATTGAACCTTTTTAAACTGTAAAGTTATCAGTTAAATTTTTAGGGAGTACTATTTAATGGGTGTTGTTAGAGATACTCAAGAGTTAGACAGCCAGTGATAAAAGAAATTAAACTGTACTAATAAAAGTTTTAAACAAGAAAGGTAAAAATTTTAATTAAGAACTAAAAATAAATATTAAAATGAAAATTAAATATTAAGATACTCTAGATGAATGCCTGAAGTGTGCTATATCTTTACTACGGGACACTGCATATCACTAGTGGAATACACTAGTATCAGTGGTTCCGAAAGAAAAAGTGACTTGGGATTTCTTTCAGATCGAGTTCCGTAAGAAATATATCAGTCAGAGATTCATCGATCAGAAACAAAAAGAATTTCTAGAATTGAAATAGGGTCGCATGACTGTAACTGAGTACGACCGAAAGTTTGTCAGATTGAGTCGATATGCCCGAGAGTGTAACACCCCAAACCTGGTCAACACACCACGACCGAATCTGGTATGTTACAGGGAAAAAGGATTTTGAGAAAATAGGTTTAAGTTTAGATGTTTGATGAAACCACTTCGCGAAATTGTGTATTTGAAGAAAAACTCGAGTAGGCTTGATTAAAAATCTGATGATGTAATTGAAAACCCGGAAATTTTTAAAACTTAATCAGATGTGTAGGTACAACCAGTTTATCTCATTTAGAAGTTTAAGTTGTTTATTATTATTACTAAAACATTTTGACTTAGTGGAAAATCGTGTTTAAGTTAGAAAACATTTGAGTTCACTTTATCCCAAATCATAGTGTGATACCCAATGGTATAGCTTAAAATATCGCTTTTGTAGTTTTGAAATCGTTATCTTTCCAAGTTTTAGCACATTTTAACCCAATTAATTTGTTAAGGCATATTGTAAATCTACTTTAAACATAAACATAGCAAAACATAATTTTAAGAGGCCATTTACAAACCCAAATAAAACCAAATAGTAATGAATATGCTTAAGTACCAAATTAATAAAAGTCCTGAGCAAATCTTTATTTAAGCATGGCATGAGCACCTCGAGTCCATCCGGCTCCATGTCCGTGTCTAAGTGTCACTGAAAAAGTCAAAGGAGAGAGTGAGTCGCAAGACTCGGTGTGTAAATCTCCTCCCGATATAACATGCCAACACACATCATAACAAAGTAATGCAAGTAATGCACCCATCCTAACCAACCATATCGCTTTTCTACCCCGTGGTACCAAACCAACGGTGGTGCCAAACCACTGGTGACCCAAAGTCACGATATCCATAATGTGGTGCCAAACCACTGGTGACCCAAAGTCACGAATAATCCAAGGATGGGGTCAACCCATCGTGTGATACCAAATCACTAGCGACAATCCCGTATCTCATAAGTGGGGCCAACCCACGGTGGTGTTAAACTACTGTGGACGAGTCGCAATGAGGTGCCAAACCTCGGTGTCCCAAAGATACAATGTGATACCAAATCACCGGTGACCGCATGATCACAAATCCGATGATGGGGCCAACCCATCGTGTGATACCAAATCATGGCGTCAATCCGTATAATCAAGCTGTGGGGCCAACCCACCGTGGTGCTAAGCCACTGGGCGAGGCGAGGTGCCAAACCTCTGGTGACCCAAAGTCACAAAATATGTGGTACCAAACCACCTGGAGGTGCCAAACCTCCGGTGTCCCAAAGACACACAGTGTCCCAAAGACACGGATATCATACTCCCCTCCTCTCATATCACCCAATAGCATATCATACTAAATGCAAAATCGTGCAATCATGCTATCATGCTCACATGCTTAATATGGCATCTCAACGTATATACATCAATAATCATGACATCACATATCATCACATAACTCATAATGAAACAGACTTACCCGAATCCGTATCCATACCTCATTGGGTATTAAATCAGTCAACCACACTGTTTCATTTACACAATCAGGTTATCATATTACTCAGTTAAGAAAGTGTGTTGGTTTACACACCTGAAATAGCGAAGATGTTAATCCTAAGAATCGGTCTACGTCCCTTGATCACCTCGACAACCCTGAGCCTACAATCGGCCAACAAGGGATTAACACTTAAACCATTCGGCCAAAACCATTTAAACCAAAAAGGGTATATCGATTAACCCTTACCCTAAACTTGATTTGGTTTCCTACCAAACCCGAACTGACAATGGTTCCTCGTTGAACAATTGGCACACCCTAAAAAGAACCGTTAATCCATTGAAACTTGGCTTATAGAATTCTAAAAGAATAGACTATCAAGATAATCTCTTACCACTACTTACCACTTGGCTTCTCCAATCTACCGCTTGAAATCCAAAGGCCCTATATGGAAACGATTACCAAAATTGAATGTTACTCCTTTTTAACAGATGCCGAAATCGGCCCTTAAACACACTAAAATTCGCAAAGTACAAGAAAGAGGAGAAATGGCCATTCGACCAACCACTTACCCTTACAAGACCGATTGAACACGGCACCCAACAACAACCAATATTCGCCAACAAAACACCACTAGGAGAGGAGAGATTCGCCTAGATGCTAACACTCCTACCTTGACTTTGGGTGAAAAGAAAAGAGAGTAGAGATGAGAAGAAATGGGTTGATATTCGCCAAGAAATGAAATGGAAAGAGAAAGGCAGAAGCACCTTCTTGTTCTCTCTCTTGGAAAAGAAAAGGAAATGGAGAAGAAAGTTTTGGGGAGACTTTAGGCTATCAAGGTTTCAAAAGGAAAAGAGATGAAAATGGGATGCTAGGTTGACTTTGCACAATGAAAAGAAGAAGAAAGAAACAAGGTAAAATTTCGGCACACAAGTGCTTGGGTTTTCGGTTCCAAGAGAAGAAAAATATGAGCAGGAAAAGGAGAGTACAAGAAACTAGTTTCGGCTCAATGTTGAAGAGAAGACAAAAGCTGGTTTCGGTTTAACACAAATGAAAAAGAAAAGAAAGTGGGAGAGGCATTCGACTACCAAAGAGAATCAAAAGAAAACAAAGCAACCTTGGACTTTCGGTTTAAGGGAAATGAAAGGAGAATTAACCTTGAAGTTTTTCTTTTGGCTAGCTTTTGACTAAAGAAAATCGGCTTGTTTTTGACAAAATGAAAGGGCTTAGTTTTCTTCCCCTATGACCGAAAATGCACACCTACCAATTGCCAAAATTTGGCACACTCCCACTCCCTCACAACACTTACCAACCGGCCAAACTCCCCCAAACACTCCCCAAAATCCGGCCACTCACCCATTTGAAGTTTCCCACAATCCACCTCCTAGAAGCTCTCCAAGCCATTAGTTCAAACTAGTTTGAACTAGCCAAATCCACAATTCACTCCTTGCCATCCATTCCACCTATTGACTTGGTCCAAGGCGAGTTTGAGCCGCCTACAACACCTCCCTTCCATGCTTAGTCAAAATGGGAGCCAAAATGGGGATTTTAGCGGCTTGAACTCGGGACCTCCCCTTGCACTTGACGTCACACACAAGGTCCTAGTGGGGCATGCTTTTCCACTTTGCTAGCTCTTCATTTGTGCTCAAGAACACCAATTAAAATATATAAGACCCATCTGCTTCAGCTCCTATCACATAAAGCCCAAAAACTAAAATTTTCCCACCTACTCAGGCTCACTCCTAGCCTATAACTAAGCCCCGGAACCACACAAACAACAACATAGCAAGCCATTAGCATGCAAACAATGCCAAAACAAAATAGCCCTTAACCCGGGATATTACAGTTCTACCCCCTTAAAATAATTTCGGCCTCGAAATTACCTGGTCAGAAGAGTTGCGGGTATTGCTGTCTCATCATATCCTCGGATTCCCAAGTAGCTTCTTCCACGCCATGATTCCGCCAAAGAACCTTAACCAAAGGCACAGACTTCTTACGCAGAAACTTCACATCCCGATCTAAAATCTATACAGGCTCTTCCTCCATAGACAAATCTGGGTTTACTTCGATCTCTTCCACTGCCACCACGTGCGATGGATCTGAGCGATATCGCCTAAGCATCGAAATGTGGAACACGTCGTGAATCTGACTTAGCTCTGCGGCAACTCGAAATGATATGCCACTGGTCCCACTCGTCTCGATTACCTTATACTGCCCAATAAACCTCGGACTTAGCTTGCCTTTCCTCCTAAATCTTAACACTTTCTTCCACGGTGAGACCTTCAAGAAAACCCGATCCCTACAAAGAAACTCTATATCTCTTCGCTTAAGATCGGTATAAGACTTCGCCGTCCAAGCTTCCTTCAATCGAGCTGAATCAACAACCTTGCCTTCGGTCTTAGCAACCAACTCGTCCCAACAAGCGGCGTTCATTTAACTCTGTCCAACAAGTAGGTGGCGATACTTCCCCGTACAATGCCTCATATGGTGCCATCTTGATGCTTGCTTGGTAATCTTGTTGTAGTAAGCGAACTCATTAATGGTAGATACTCCTCCCAACTACCCACAAGTCGAACACAACCTCGCAACATGTCCTCCAAGATCAGATAACCCTTTCGATCGTCTGTCCGTCTGCGGATGAAATGCGTCTTTGAAAACCAACCGTGTACCCGAGCACGATGCAACGCTTTCCAAAACCTTGACGTAAATCGGGATCCCTATCCGAGATGATCGATCACTGCACCCGTGCGATCTCACTATCTCGACACATACACTTTGCCAACCTCTGCGGTGAGTAATCCACCCTCCGAATAAAGTGAGTGATTTAGTCGATCGATCCACAATTACCAAATGAATCCTTCTTGCTCGGTGTAGCGGTAATCCAACGATTTAAATCCATAGTTATCCTTTCCCACTTCCTTTGTGGGATCTTCACCGGTCAAGCAACCCAGACGACAACCGATGCTCGGCCTTGACCTGGCGACATGTCGACACTTCCTACAAACTCGCTTCCTTTTTGAGACTCGACCACAGGCTCGTTCTCGAGATCCCTATACATTTTGCTACCTCCGGGATGCATAGCGTGAGGGGTCGCTATGTGCATCTGAAGAATCCTTTGCCTTAACTTCGGTATCTCTCGGCATACAAGCCTTCCCCGAAAACACAAAGACCCGTCATTAGACAAGCTATAACCCTTCAACCCATCATTACGCACTTGTGTCCTCTCTGGCGCTCAAAACCTCATCCAACAAGCTGTTTTCTCGATCCGCTCAACCCAAGTAGGCAACTCGCATACTGTCGAATACTCACGTCGTCATACAAACTCAAGTGGGCAAACAACGCTCTTAAATCCAAACAACCTTACGGCTCAACGCGTACGCCTGGCGTTAGCCTTGCGGGATGATACTCAATTGAGCAACAGTAATCTTTCAACAACTCAATCCATCTGCTACTGTCTCGATTCAAGTCTTTTGAGTCGAAGGTACTTGAGACTCTTATGATCCGTAAAGACAATCGATCTCTCTCCATACAAGTAATGCCTCCATATCTTCAAGGCAAAAACTACAGCCGCCAACTCCAAATCGTGCGTTGGATAATTCACCTCATGTGGCCTCAGCTGCCGGGACGCGTAAGCCACAACCTTCCCTTCTTGCATCAGCACACACCCTAAACCCGTATGTGATGCATCGCAGTACACTGTGAATTCCTTACCAGCCTCAGGTTGAATCAGAACCGGAGCTTCTGTCAAAATCTTCTTCAACTTATCGAAGCTCTCCTGCTGCTTCTCAGTCCAAATAAATGGAACCCCTTTTCTTAATAACTTGGTCATCGGTGCTGCGATCAATGAAAATCCCTCTACAAATCTTCGGTAGTATCCTGCCAAACCCAGAAAACTCTGAACCTCAGCTACTGACCTAGGCGGCTTCCAATCCAAAATCGCCTCAATCTTTCAAGGATCCACTCTAATCCCTCGTAGATACTACATGACCCAAGAACGTCACCTCCTTAAGCCGAACTCGCATTCTTGAACTTCGCATAGAGTTGTTTCTCCCTCAAAATCTGCAATACTACTCGCAAATGCGCATCATGCTCCTCCTCAGTCCTTGAATATACCAAGATGTTGTCGGTAAAAACCACTACGAACTGATCTAAATACTGTTGGAACACCCTATTCATCATATCCATGAAGGCTGTCGGTGCGTTAGTCAACCCAAACGGCATAACTAAGAACTCAAAGTGCCCATACCGAGTACGAAATGTCGTCTTACAGATATCCGCTTCCTTCACCTTTAACTGGTGATACCCAGACCTTAAATCGATCTTCGAGAAAATCGACGCACCCTTCAGCTGATCAAACAAGTCATCTATCTCAGGCAGTGGATACTTGTTTTTGATCGTCAGCTTATTCAGTTGGCGGTAGTCTATACACATCCGTATAGTACCATCTTTCTTCTTGACAAAGAGTACAAGGCGCTCCCAAGGTGAAACACTTGGCCTAATAAAGCCTCGGTCCAACAATTCACGGATCGAGCCTTAAACTCCACTAACTCTTTAGGTGCCATCACATGCGGAGCTATGGATACTGGCGCGATTAAGAATGATCTCTATTCGAACTCTACCTCACGATCGGTGGCAAACCCTAAGCTCCTCGAGAAACACATCAACAAATTCCTAATCGTCCGAACTGTCTCCACAAGAGACTCTTTAGCCTCCAAGGCATACACATGAACCACATATGCTTCACAAATTTCTTTCGACCATCTTCTCGGCTTTCAAAGCGAGATACCACATTGGACGATAATTTCTCCTATTATCGATCGAACTACTTCATCACCCATACCGTTTTCGAAACCATGCGCTTAGCAGCATAATCCAACTTCGCTTTGGTACTTAACCACCAATCCATTCCGAGAATCGGATCGAACTCCCGAAAGGCGGTTCCATCGATTAGCCACAAAAGATACCCCTTGGAGTTCTAGAGGTACGTCTCTATACAGCTTATCTACAACTATAGAGTGACCTAGAGGGCTTATTACGGTCATCTGCCTAGAAGATATCTCGAGTCTAAATCCATGGTCTTCACTATGCTACTTGCAACATACTGAATGTGTTGAACCCACGTCAATCAAAGCGATAAATGGAGAACCAAAGATTAAAACGTCACGGGTTATGACGTCCGTGCGTCACCCTCCTCTCGGCTCTCTCAAAGATACACCAACCCCGACCGTCGGCCTCGGAACTACACCTCGCCGGTGCTCCACGGCCCGACTGAACCATTACCTCCTCCGCCATTACCTCGGCCCCTCTGCGGTGGTGGTCCATTATTCTGTCTTGAGTACGTACGACTCTCTGTTGAATCCTAGCCAACTTGCGCGGACGGGTCCCTCACACGTGGTCCAATGAGCCACACTCAAAACAAATTTCTACCATCAGTCCAACATCCTCCCAATGAGCTTTCCCACAACGGTTACCTCAAGGTGGTCCTTGCCTAGCAAAGAACAAACCTACCCGATCGATTCGCCCACTTCGGTCTAGCCCTTTTCTGATTGACACCGATGACCCGAAAGATCCAAAACTTCTTTTGTGTCGGTTTCTATCCATGCCTTGCCTCACGGACTCTTTAATACCCTCGGCTACTTTCGCCTTTTCAACGAGCAGCAAATTCACGCTCTTCTTTGGGCGCAATCAACAATCTTAATTAGTCATGAGCCATCCTCAAACGAACACACCTCTCGTGTTCAAGAGCCACCATACCCTTGGCATACCGACTCACCTCGTAAACTCTACCTCATACTCCGACACAGATTTACTCCCCTGAACTAACCTCAGCAGTGCTTTCCGTTGCTCATTAATGTAGTTAGCTCCCACGTACTTTTTCTGATAGGCAGCCCTGAAATAGTCCCATGTCAGATCTTCTGCTGCAATACCTGTCCCAAATAGTGAGCCACCACTGGTATGACTCATCTCGGAGAAGTGATACGATCCCTTTAACTTTTCCTCGTGATCGAGGTCTAGATCGTCCATGATCCGCTCGCCGCTTCCAGCCAATATTCAGCGGCTTTGGGAGCAACACCGAGACACCGAAAAGAATTCACCCGTTTGCCCTGAGTCGCCAGACGATTTCCTAGCTCCTCGCCTCCACCTACTCCAGCTACCCTTTCCAGAACCCGCAACATCGCCTGCGATACTGCATCGTCCCCAGTTTGTTCCTGAAACTCACCACCTCCAGCTGGTGGTGGAACCGGTATCTCATTCTCTGACCCTTGACCAGATCCTACGGGTTGAAGCGTCATCCTACCTCGTCCACGTCCACCTCGTGTACTCATGACTAAAAATCTAAATGCGATTTAAAGAATTTTATGCATCAGTATTTATTCCGCTATTTTAAGCAAAGTCTTATGAATATTAGAGAAGCTTTGTTTCGCAAGTTCATAGAGCCCTATCAGTTTCAGTTTCTATAGTAGTCTTACTATTACTAATCATCCAACCACATTACATCCAACATATCACAAGCAATAGTAAGAGGTACTTACCTGGGCGGACTGGTGCCGAAGACTCGGTGTCATGCCTTTCAAACCATATATTTCATAACAAAAACACTTAAAACAAACTTTTGAAAACATTTTGGGCCTCGGGCCCACAAATGAGCCTTTGAACTTAGCTCGATACCACAATTGTAACACCCCAAACCGGTCCAACACACCACTATCGAATACGGTATATTACAGGGAAAAAGGATTTTGAGAAAATAGGTTTAAGTTTAGATGTTTGATGAAACCACTTGTGAAATTGTGTATTTGAAGAAAAACTCAGTAGGCTTGATTAAAAATCATGATGTAATTGAAAACCGAAATTTTAAAACTTAATCGATGTGTAGGTACAACCATTTATCTCATTTAGAAGTTTAAGTTGTTTATTATTATTACTAAAATATTTTGACTTAGTGGAAAATCGTGTTTAAGTTAGAAAACATTTGAGTTCACTTTATCCCAAATCATAGTGTGATACCCAATGGTATAGCTTAAAATATCGCTTTTGTAGTTTTGAAATCGTTATCTTTCCAAGTTTTAGCACATTTTAACCCAATTAATTTGTTAAGGCATATTGTAAATCTACTTTAAACATAAACATAGCAAAACATAATTTTAAGAGGCCATTTACAAACCCAAATAAAACCAAATAGTAATGAATATGCTTAAGTACCAAATTAATAAAAGTCTGAGCAAATCTTTATTTAAGCATGGCATGAGCACCTCGAGTTCATCCCGGCTCCATGTCCGCGTCTAAGTGTCACCTGAAAAAGTCAAAGGAGAGAGTGAGTCGCAAGACTCAGTGTGTAAATCCCCCTCCCGATATAACATGCCAACACACATCATAACAAAGTAATACAAGTAATGCACCCGATCCTAAGCAACCATATCGCCTTTTCTACCCCGTGTGGTACCAAACCACTGGTGGTGCCAAACCACTGGTGACCCAAAGTCACGATATCCATAATGTGGTGCCAAACCACTGGTGACCCAAAGTCACGAATAATCCAAGGATGGGGCCAACCCATTGTGTGATACCAAATCACTAGCGACAATCCCGTATCTCATAAGTGGGGCCAACCCACGGTGGTGTTAAACCACAGGGACGAGTCGCAATGAGGTGCCAAACTTCTGGTGTCCCAAAGACACAATGTGATACCAAATCACTGGTGACCGCAGTCACAAATCCGATGATGGGGCCAACCCATCGTGTGATACCAAATCACCAAGCGTCAATCCGTATAATCAATGTGGGGCCAACCCACCGTGGTGCTAAGCCAGCGACGGCGAGACGCGAGGTGCCAAACCTCTGTGACCCAAAGTCACAAAATATGTGGTACCAAACCACCTGGAGGTGCCAAACCTCGGTGTCCCAAAGACCACAGTGTCCCAAAGACACGGATATCATACTCCCCTCCTCTCATATCACCCAATAGCATATCATACTAAATGCAAAATCGTGCAATCATGCTATCATGCTCACATGCTTAATATGGCATCTCAACGTATATACATCAATAATCATGACATCACATATCATCACATAACTCATAATGAAACAGACTTACCGAATCCAGTATCCATACCTCATTGGGTATTAAATCAGTCAACCACACTGTTTCATTTACACAATCAGGTTATCATATTACTCAGTTAAGAAATTGTGTTGTTTTACACACCTGAAATAGCGAAGATGTTAATCCTAAGAATCGGTCTACGTCCCTTGATCACCTCGACAACCCTGAGCCTACAATCGGCCAACAAGGGATTAACACTTAAACCATTCGGCCATAACCATTTAAACCAAAAAGGGTATATCGATTAACCCTTACCCTAAACTTGATTTGGTTTCCTACCAAACCCGAACTGACAATGGTTCCTCGTTGAACAATCGGCACACCCTAAAAAGAACCGTTAATCCATTGAAACTTGGCTTATAGAATTCTAAAAGAATAGACTATCAAGATAATCTCTTACCACTACTTACCACTTGGCTTCTCCAATCGGCTGCTTCAAAATCCAAAGGCCCTATATGGAAACGATTACCAAAATCGCCCTTAAACACACTAAAATTCGCAAAGTGCAAGAGAAGGAGAAATGGCCATTGACCAACCACTTACCCCTTACAAGACCGATTGAACACCAAAGACCCAACAACAACCAATATTCGCCAACAAAACACCACTAGGAGAGGAGAGATTCGCCTAGATGCTAACACTCCTACCTTGACTTTGGGTGAAAAGAAAGAGAGTAGAGATGAGAAGAAATGGGTTGATATTCGGCCAAAAAATGAAATGGAAAGAGAAAAGCAGAGAAGCACCTTCGATTCTCTCTCTTGGAAAAGAAAAGGAAATGGAGAAGAAAGTTTTTGGGGAGACTTTCGGCTATCAAGGTTTCAAAAGGGAAAAGAGATAAAAATGGGATGCTAGGTTCGGCTTTGCACAATGAAAAGAAGAAGAAAGAAACAAGGAAAAATTTCAGCACACAAGTGTTTGGGTTTTTGGTTCCAAGAGAAGAAAAATATGAGCAGAAAAAGGAGAGTACAAGAAACTAGTTTCGGCTCAATGTTAAAGAGAAGACAAAAGCTGGTTTCAGTTTAACACAAATGAAAAAGAAAAGAAAGTGGGAGAGGCATTCGGCTACCAAAGAGAATCAAAAGAAAACAAAGCAACCTTGGACTTTCGGTTTAAGGGAAATAAAAGGAAAATTATCCTTGAAGTTTTTCTTTTGGCTAGATTTTGACTAAAGAAAATCGGCTTGTTTTTGACTAAATGAAAGGGCTTAGTTTGCTTCCCCTATGACCGAAAATGCACACCTACCAATTGCCAAAATTTGGCACACTCCCACTCCCTCACAACACTTACCAACCGGCCAAACTCCCCCAAACACTCCCCAAAATCTGGCCACTCACCCATTTGAAGTTTCCCACAATCGGCCACTTCCTAGAAGCTCTCCAAGCCATTAGTTCAAACTAGTTTGAACTAGCCAAATCCCACAATTCACTCCTTGCCATCCATTCCACCTATTGACTTGGTCCAAGCGTAGTTTGAACGCCTACAACTCCTCCCTTCCATGCCAAAATGGGAGCCAAAATGGGGATTTTCGCACTTGAACTCGGGACCTCCCCTTGCACTTGACGTCACACACAAGGTCCTAGTGGCGCATGCTTTGCCACTTTGCTAGCTCTTTATTTGTGCTCAAGAACACCAATTAAAATATATAAGACCCAGCTCCTTCAGCTCCTATCACATAAAGCCCAAAAACTAAAATTTTCCCACCTACTCAGGCTCACCCTAGCCTACAACTAAGCCCTGCAACCACACAAACAACAACATAGCAAGCCATTAGCATGCAAACAATGCCAAAACAAAATAGCCCTTAACCCGGGATATTACAGAGAGTGTGTATCAACTGAAGCCATTATGTGTAAAAGATTTGAAGACGGTCTAAATGAAGATATAAAGTTGCTAGTTGGCATACTTGAAACCAAAGAGTTCGTGGTACTTGTTGAACGAGCTTGCAAAGCTGAAGAGCTTGGGAAAGAGAAAAGAGAGGCTGAAATAAAAGCTAGAGACACTCATAAAGATCATCAAGTAAGACTTTCCATTCAGTATCTAAGAAGTTAAAAGATGACTTCAACTGACATAAAGCTAATTCAGACATGTCTAGACGAGATCAAGCTCCGGTGGGTTCCCGAGCTACATCGATGGCCAGTGTTGGTAATGTTCAGCAGAATCGAGTTGAGTGCAAGCATTGTGTTAAATGGCATTCCGGGAGTTGTAGATTTTGTGATCAGTCCTACTTTAAATGTGGATCGTCAGATCATTTTATCAAAGAGTGCCCGATGTTAGCTAAGGAAAATACTACTCGTAATATCGAGGCCGAGTAATGTGTCGGTCTGGCGGACCACCTAGGCATTCGAGAAATGTAAGTGGCAGTCAGAAAGGAACCAAAGACACTGCAATTTGATCAAAGGCTCGTGCACCTACTAGAGCATATGTTATACGTGCTAGAGAGGATACTTCTTCCCCAGATGTTATCACCGGTACTTTCACTCTTTATGATACTACTGTGATTGCATTGATTGATCCTGGTTCGACTCATTCATATGTGTGTGAAACTTTAGTATCCAGTAAGACTCTGCCTGTTGAGTCTACTGAGTTTGTGATTCGTGTATCTAACCCCTTGGGTTGAAGTGTACTCGTTAATGAAGTGTGTAAAAGTTGCCAGTTGATGATTCGGGATTCATGCTTTCCAGCTGATTTAATGTTGCTGCCTTTCAATGAGTTCGATATAATTTTGGGAATGGACTGGTTAACTTTGCACGATGCTGTGGTTAATTGCAAAATAAAAACTATTGATTTGAGATGTCAGAATGATGAGATCATTCGGATTGAATCTAATGACCTGAATGGATTACCGAAGTAATATCCTCGATGTTAGCTTATAAGTATGTGAAAAAAAGATGTGAAGCTTACTTGGCCTATGTTTTGGATAATAAAGTGTCTCAAAAGCAGATTGAATCCGTACCAGTTGTGTATGAATACCCAGATGTATTTCCTGAATAATTACTGGGTTTACCACCAGTTAGAGAGATTGAGTTTGGTATTGAACTAGTACCGGGGACAACTCCAATTTCAATAGCTCCATATCGGATGGCACCTACTGAATTGAAAGAGTTGAAAGCACAATTGCAAGAGTTGATAGATAGGGGCTTTGCACGACTGAGTTTCTCTCCTTGGGGTGCACCAGTTCTATTTGTGAAAAAGAAAGATGGGACTATGCGAATGTGTATAGATTATCGACAGTTGAATAAGGTGACTATAAAAAAATAAATACTCGTTGCCTCATATTGATGACTTGTTTGATCAATTTAAAGGGGATTCAGTGTTTTCGAAGATAGATTTGAGATTGGGTTATTATCAGTTGCGAGTCAGAGATTTCGATGTGCCGAAGACTGCATTTTGAACGAGGTATGGACATTTTGAGTTCCTGGTTATGCCTTTTGGACTTACTAATGCACCTGCTATTTTTATGGATTTGATGAATCGAATTTTCAAATAGTATTTGGATCAGTTTGTGGTAGTGTTTATAGATGATATCCTGATCTACTCCAGAGATGAAACTGAATATGCTGAGCATTTGAGATTGGTGCTACAAAATTTGTGAGATCAACAGTTGTATGCAAAGTTTAGTAAGTGTGAGTTCTGGATAAATGAGGTTAGTTTTCTGGGTCATGTTGTTTCAGCGTCAGGCAATCGGGTTGATCCGAATAAAATATCAGCTATACTTGATTGGAAGCCACCAAAGAATATTTCTGAAATTTGAAGCTTTCTGGGACTTGCTGGTTACTATAGAAGATTTGTGAAAGGTTTTTCTATAATAGCTACCCTGTTGACATAGCTATTATAGAAAGATGTTAGATTCGAATGGTCGGAAAAGTGTCAGAAAAATTTTGATCAGTTGAAAGCCCTTTTGACCGAAGCTCTAGTATTAGTCCAGCCTGAGTCGGGTAAAGAATTTGTTGTTTTTAGTGATGCTTCTTTTAATGGTTTGGGTTGTATTTTGATGCAGGAAGGCAAAGTCGTAGCCTACGCTTCGAGACAATTGAAGCCGCATGAAAAAAATTACCCGACGCATGATTTGGAGCTAGCAGCTATTGTATTCGTGTTGAAGATTTGCCGTCATTACCTGTTCGGGGAGAAATGTCATGTCTATTCAGATAACAAAAGTTTGAAGTAACTGATGACTCAGAAAGATCTGAATTTGAGACAACGCAGATGGTTAGAACTGTTGACAGACTATGAATTAATGATTGATTACCATCCGGGGAAAGCCAATATTGTTGCGGATGCTTTAAGCCGAAAATCATTATTTTCTCTTTGTACGTTGAACGCACACATGGCTACGCCTGTTGATGGTTTGATAGTAGCTCAATTAAAAGCAAGACCATTGTTTATTCGACAAGTTAGCGATGCCCAAAAAGTTGACAAAGATTTATTGACAAGGCAAGTTCAGTGTGAAAGTAACCTTGAATCAAAGTTTTGAATTTATGAGAATGACTGTTTGAAGTTCAAAGACCGACTATGTGTTCCGAGAAATAAAGATTTGATTTAGATGTTATTGAACGAGGCTCATAATAGTCGATTGTTGGTACATCCGGGTAGCACGAAAATGTATAATGATTTGAAACAATTTTATTGGTGGCCTGGTATGAAACGGGATATATCTGAATTTGTTTCAAAGTGTTTAATTTGTCAGCAAGTAAAAGCCAAGCATCAAGTGCCATCTAGGTTACTTCAGCCGATCATGATACTTGAATGGAAATGGGATGAATTGCTATGGATTTTGTATCCAGTTTGCCTATGACATCGAGCAAGAAAGATGCAATTTAGGTCATAGTGGATAAACTAACCAAATCAGCTCACTTTGTTCCAGTTCGTACAGATTATTCACTCGATAAACTTGCTGAGTTGTATGTATCTCAAATTGTGAGATTACATGGTGTGCCGATTTCTATTGTATCGAACAGACACAAGATTCACTTCGCGGTTTTGGAAAGAATTGCAATATGCTTTAGGTGCCAAACTACACTTTAGCACAGCTTTTCATCCGCAGACAGACGGTCAGTCTGAACAAACCATTCAGATACATGAGGACATGTTGAGATGTTGCGTCCTTGAGTTTAAAGGTACGTGGGAAAGATACTTACCTTTGATTGAATTTTCTTATAATAATAGTTTTCAATCTAGTATCAAAATGGCACCTTATGAAGCTCTATATGGCCGCAAGTGTTTTACGCCATTGTATTGGACCGAGCTCAGTGAAAATAAGATACACAGGGTTCATTTAATTAAAGAGACTGAATAGAAAGTGGCTATAATCAGCGATAGTTTGAAAGTTGCCTCGGATCGTCAAAAGTCCTATGCTGATTTGAAACGTAAAGACATTGAGTTTCAGGTCAGAGATCGGGTATTTTTGAAAGTTTCTCCATGGAAGAAAGTACTCCGATTTTGTCAAAAAGGCAAACTAAATCTGAGATTCATCGGACCGTATGAGATCATCGAACGTATCGGGCCTGTTGCTTATAGATTGAAGTTGCCTTCTGAATTAGAAAAGATACACAACGTATTTCATGTTTAGATGCTCCGTAGGTACAGATCAGATCCATCACATGAGATTTCTCTGTCTAAAATTGAAATCCGATCCGATATGACGTACGAGGAGGAACCGATCCGTATATTAGCCCATGAAATGAAAGAGTTGAGAAACAAGAAAATTCCATTAGTGAAAGTACTATGGAATCGACACGGAGTTGAAGAGACTACGTGGGAGCCTGAGGATTCAATGAGGCAACAATATCCAACTTTGTTTAACGGTAAGATTTTCGGGGACGAAAATCCCTAAGGGGGGAGAGTTGTAACAGTCCAAATTTGATCCTAATCGGAACGGTGGTTTCGGGACCATGAATCTGAGTCCAGAAAATTTTTAAATATTATTTTTGGTGTTTGTTATATGTGAATTAATGTGTGTGAAAGTTTCGTATGAAAATTTTATCGTTTGAGTGTTTAATTTGACAAAAAGGACTTAAATGCGTAAAGTGCAAAAGTTATAAATAAAGTGTAAGTGTTAAATTATTTATGGCTTTTTAATATGAGGTTTTTAATGGGAAAATAGCCCATTTTCAAGGGTTGTGGGTAAAGGTCTAATATAGCCTTAAGAAATATGTTATGTTTATTATTTATTAAAGGTTAAAATAGTAAACTATTAATAATGTTAATATATGATATTTTATATGAAATTAGAAACCATTTTTTTTGTTCATCATATCTCATTGCCGAAAGTTAGAAAACAAAAGGGGGTTTAAAAGCTTTGAAACATTCAGCCATGTCTAGCTCAATTTAAGGTGTGTTTTACTTCGGTTTTTGATAATTTCTACTTTTTTCAAATCGTTGCTTCGAATACTTCAAGACCCATGCTTGAATTTTTATTTTGATGAATATTTTGAAAGGTTCCATTGATGAGTTCATGAGTTTTCTGATGATAGTTGATGAATTATGAAAGATATATGTTAGATTAATATGTTCTGTATTGAGATTTTTGGTAATTTTGAGTAATTAGGGCTAAATTGAGAAAATAAATCTTTGAGGGGTTAAAATGAAAAATAAATGAAATTTAGGGACTTAGATAGTCATGAGGAAAATTTGGCCCTAAAGGATTGAATTCAAATTATGTGTATTTTGTGTTTTGTGCAATAGGGACTAAATTGTAAAAGTTGTAAATGTCAGGGGTAAAATGGTAATTTGCCTATTTATGTGTTTTGGGACTAAATTGAGATGAAATGTACTTGAATGAGCTTATTTTAAATATGTTTAGATCAAGAACAAAGAAAATTAGATTTGGATCGAGGAAAAACGAAAGTTCACGAATAGCCGATCTTCGTCATCCGTCGATAGTCGAGGTAAGTCTTAAAGTAAGTTAATATCATAAGTATTGTTTATAACCTAGTCTACATGTTGAATTATGAATTTGTGAATTTATATATATCAAAGCCGAATGTGTTAAAGAAATTTAGAAATGATATTGATAATGTGTAATGTGAATTAGTTGGTTCAGTAATGTGAATATTCGGGCTTATTGCCTAGCAGGCCTTGTACCGGTGAACTATATCGAGCTTATTGCCTAGCAGGCTTATAGCCGGTGAATGATATTGGACCTTTGGTCTAGCAGGCTTAGTGCCGGTGTGTGATTCAGGCTTATGCCTAGAAGGTTTTATACCAGTGATTGTTAATACGAGTTTACATTATGAATGAAATTATTGAGTTACGATGGCATTCGAACAAGCCAAAGTTTATTATTATGAGTTTGAGTGTTCGGCCAAAAGGTACGTATTGAATCAAGTTCATGATATATGTGTTGCTTCTTGAATAAGTAAGTTGATAGAAATGTGTTCGTACATTCGGTACATAAGATATGTGATTTAAAAATGACATTGAATTGGTGTGTTTGCTTGCTTAATTGAGACTATTATATTGATATGAGAAATCTAACCTATATAGGTTTGGCCATGCGATATGTACATATATAGATATTTGCATATAATTAATTATGTGAAATCACTTTATATGTACATGGAAGATTTTATTCGGTTGTATGTGGAAAAACATATATATTTGATTATCAATTGGGGTACTTTGATAAGTCTTACATTTTAAGTAAGTTTACGAATAATATTTCGCTATGAATGAACATTGATAATCGTACGATTATATATATGTGTTATGTTATTTCATAAATGTTAAGAATTTTATTCAGGTTTAATTCAAATGAATATCTAATTGAATTGTTAAGTTGCTTGAGACTTACTAAGCTAAGATAGCATACTTTGTGTGTTCATCGTTCTGTTTTATAGATTTTGATCAAGCTACCAGCTCAGAGGATCAAAAGTGAAGTCATCCACACTATCGACTTGTTTTGGTATTTTCAAAGTTTAGATTTTGAACTTAAGGCATGTATAGTGTAACATCCCCAAACCCGGCCCACAAGCCCTGACCGGATCTGGTTATGTCACTGCGGAAAAACGTTTGAAATCTTTGACTTTAGAATAAACTTGAAAATTTTGTTAACTTTTGGAGAATGTGTCCATTAAAAGTTAATAACTAATATAAGCTTGGTTTGAATTAAAACTTTATTACAATTTATTATATTATAAATCATTTGAAGAAAATATATCTAAGTATAATATAAACTTCAATAATCATAACTAGAACACTTTAAGTAAAAGTGGCCCTTATTACATCAAATAAATACCCAAAACTGATAAGATAAAATAATTAAATCAAATAAAACATCTACTGCATAAAATCAGCTTCTGCATGGCCACCTTTGTCTCCACTCCAACCCGGTCCGATCAACATGTCACCTGCGATGTTGGATAAATAATTGGGTGAGTCATACGCACTCGATGTGTAATTAAAACCACCGATATCCACCCACATGCTAGCCACAAATCAACCCAATTATCAAATGCAACATATAAATATAATCATTTAGACATTACCACAACTGGGCTTGGCCCACATTCAATCCACATTCAAGCATCTTGGGCTAGGCCCTTTTCTCATTAATTCATCGATTTACGGCTTGGCCCATTTCCGTATGTTCTCAAAACATACCTCTTCATATTTCATATTGGGCTTGGCCCATTTCCATATCAATTCATAACGAAACCATGCAATCATGAAACCCAACCCAATCCTAAGGTCCATCCGCTACACACCCCTTAACCAAATTTACCACACACCGGGGACTATCGAGTCACCCTCTCCTTTATCTCCAAAAGGCAACCAATGCCATCCACGATGTAGTGTATAGCTAACATCAAACCACGATGGAGCACACAAGAATCCATCAAGCCACGATATGGCATAAAGCGATATCAATCAAGGTAACCACGAACTAAATCGCAAAGATCCACAACGCGACCTCGGTCGGTGCCAATCCACGATGTAGCACAAAGTGACATCAACTACGCACTCGAAGTACACCGCACCTTCTTTCAAAAACCCACCCATGCACATGTAACATAATATGATGTCGAGATGATGCATGTACATGATATTCACAAATATAGGCATGCTCACATAGTTAAAATCAATTATCACATATTAGCCAATTTGCTACTAACTCGTCGTCATCATACCCCTTTAGGGTATCCATTACACATATGGCACGCATTCATTTGTAAACATATAGCACAATGTAGATCATACAAATCCCTAAACAATGGTCTAACTACACACCTTATAACCTCAAGCTCTAAACCTCGATCCCTGCGCTATCGTTTAGCGAGACTACAGATTATCGCCTATCGTTTTACATTGCGCCTACACCCCGTGGCCAATCTCGCATGCAGAAACCGATCTCTTTGAACTTCGGGATGGGAGCTTTCCTTTCTCTTCTTGATCGGCACTTCGCATCCATCGATGATACTTAATCGAACCACACGATTAATCAACAAAGTCATAATCTACTTATTAACGAGTCTAAGTCACTTACTAATATCCTTACCAAATAATGAGATCCCGAAGGCCTTCCTTTGCTTCATCGATTTGCCCTATACCCCATAGTCAATATAGGTTAACACTAAAGTGCTCATACTATGGCCTAAGGCCAAATATTACAAGTCTCTTACCTTGCTGAGTTGGAACCCTAAATGACCTCCTTTAACGCACCCTAAAGCCCTTTTTCGCTAATCCCCAAGAATACTTTGGCTCTTGAACTTGCAATATAAAAAGGAGAATAAAGCACCTTAGATATTCTATTATGGTCACCAAGGAAGATCAACCATTCTGCTAACAAAATAGGTACAAACCGAGGTTGAGAGGAAAAGAAATAAAATGTAGAAAACTTTAGAAGAATTTCTGATCTTGGTGGAGAAGTTTCGGTTTCAAGGAAAAAGGGAAAAAAATTTAAATAAATTGCTTGACTAGAATTTTCGGCACAAGCAATTAAAAAGGAGAAAAAATATGAAAAAGGGTGCTCTCCCTATTTATAAAATTCGGCCACTATCCCGTATGAAGAACCCAAGATTCGGCCAACATCTACTAATTCAAACTAATTTGAATTAGCCCAAATCTTTTAATTTACTCCCAGCCAACCATTTAAACCAATTCAATTTAAACTAAAATAAAACCCATCTTTATCCTATATTACCTCTTCAATAATAAAGAAAAAAAATCAAAACAAAACCAACCTTCCAAATTAATTTGAACACCACCCAATAACTTTGGTGACCACCAATTTCTTTTTAATTCAAATCCAAATTCTATCCTATCTGTACCTTTATCAACTAAAAGAAATAAAATAAAAGAATAATCTAATAATTATCTCCTCCAAATTAATTAAAACAAACACTAATCTATCCTTATCCCATTTGAAGCCCCCATGTACCGTCCATCACTTACCAAGTCAGCGCAAAGGGAATAAAATAAACTCCAAACGCCACTCCTTGGTTCAACTCAGGACCAACTCACGCACACCTTTCCCCAACGCCTGTGCCACTTACCACATTGAATTTCTTGACATAAAGCCCCACATTTATTTTAAACCCTTCCTACCTCAGCCCATCACAAGCAAAATATAAAACGCCTAAACTCTTGCTCCAATTTCGAACCCAGCTCTCTCTTCCCTCCAAGACCTAAGTGACGACGCTAGCCACTTGACCAACGAGCTCTTTGCGTCACAAACTCATTCCACTCCTTTTAAGGCTTTCTCCCTTTAAACGCTAAACCCAAAAATTCAAAACCGCTTTGCCTTCTTGAATCGAACTCGAGACCATAAGGCGTCACCTTCCCAAGCCCCAAGCAGCCCTCAAGCCACTTCACCCAACTCGCTTCTTGTGCCATAAATTATCGAAAAATATACTTAAGGCCTCCCTTGGCCTGCTTCCTTTCCACTAAAAATCCAAAATTTTCCAAAGCCTTCCCTTTCATCCAAACATTTCTAAAACCCTAAAACTCATCCAAGCACTCCCAAAACCTACTAACACTCGAATTACACACAACCAAGATAGCCCCTAAAACTAGGGTGTTACAATTCTACCTCCTTAAAATAATTTCGTCCTCAAATTACTTTACTAACTAACGTCCGTACAACCTATCTTACCACCTTACGCTTATGTCAAGACTCGATCTTACTAAGACTATCATACCTTCCCAACACGCTTTCTAAGTTCGCACTCAAAATTCAAAACACCTCTCTTAGCATCACGAAAAGGCTAATTCACAAGCAAGCAAAGCAATCAAAGCATATACCAAAGCAAATGAGCTTACCCGCTATCACATCCTTGGTTGACTCTGACTAAAACCATTCCTTCCATGGCTTGAACCACGACCCCTCGTCGCTCGAGGACAATTCTTAACCAGATGTGCCTTAGATCCACATCGAAAACATTCTTTACTATTTCCCCAACACTCTCCTAAATGGGTTCTCCCACACTTAACACATGAATGACTCTGTTCAGCTGGTACAAGTGCAAGGTTCTCGGTCCTTGGTCTTTTCTGGACATTACCAAATGATACTGATGGTCCTATACCTCTCTTATTCTCGTTCCTACTCTTCTCTCAATTTTCTCTTATAGTCTTCTTAACCTCTTCACGATCCGCTTTCTCTACCGTAATGGCGAAATCCCTTTCTCTGTCGTGAGCAATCAACTCCATAACTCATCTCGTAGCCCATCTTGAATCGAACACTCCTTTCGAATCGGAGCCACGATTCCTTTGGCGTCTTGACTTAGTCGCACAAACTCGACTTCATACTCCGCTATCGACTTATTCCTTGTACTAGATTTAGAACGCTTTCCTTTGCGAGTCCAAATAACTAGCTCCTACGCATTCCCTTCAAACTTAGTCTTAAAGTAATCCCAATCCAATCGATCTGCCGATACACCTTGTTTGACGGTGAGCCACCAACGATAAGCTTCACACGAAGCAATGAAACAACACCCTTCACTTTTCTTCATTGGTACAATCCAAATCGCCCATGATTCTTTCAATCGCTTCTAGCCAATACTCCGCCACGTTAGGAGCTACTCCGACACTCCTCTAAAGATCTCGACTGCTCGATCTAAGCCTTCCGATACCGACTTTTGAGTTCCATTTCCTCTACTAACTCCGCTACTCGCTCTAGCACTCGCAACATGGCCCGCGATCTCGCGTCATCTTCTCCCCGTCTCGATCTTGCTCCTCACGTCCACTTCAAGGCGGCACTTCACTTTTCGACCCATGGCTGATCCTATCGGTTCGATGTCGCCATTCTACCTCATCAAGGCCCCTAGAACTCATCTCTATCGTCGCGATTTAATCTGATTAAGTTTTATGCATTAGTAATTGTTCCACTATTTAACATGAGCATATTTTATGAATGAAAGATTTTAGAAGTAGTTCTTTCGTTCACACAAGGGTTCAGTTCAAGTTTACTACACTAATTCGTAGAATCACTTTCACATTCATCAATAGAGACACCTTCATTTCTCAATGAAGACACATCCATTCATCATCAAACACATTCATTCCTCGTGAGGCACATTCGCTTATATCTACCACCCACATTCACTATTCTGACATTTACGCCTTCTACCCTGTGGGTATTTCGTCATTTTCCTACGAGGGTATTTGGTAATAAACGGAGCGATTCCAAAACTGTAATAAGTCGAGATTTTTTTAAATTCCCAAAATTGAAGAGTTTTTTTTGAAAATTTTGCAAATTGGGGATATAACAGATTTTGGAAACCGTGGGTATTTTGGTAATTTTGTCAACCGAGGTAATTTTGTAAATTTCAAAGTCGTGGCATTATTTTGAAATACAAAATTTGGATACTTTTGCAAAGTGAGAGAATTTTTATTAAAGTTGGGGTTATCTCAGAAGTTTTGAAAGTCAGGGGCATTTTAGTAATTTTTAACACAGGGGTGTTTTCGTAAATTTTCCAAATCAGAGTATATTGATATTTTGGAAACTAGAGATTTTGGTATTTTTCAAAGTAAAAATCATTTTAACAAAAGTTGAGGGTAGTGCGGTAATTTTACAATACAGGGGCATTTTTGTAATTTTGCCGCTAGGGGCATTTTGGTAATTTTGGTAAATCAATGATACTTTGGAAAAATTTTCACAAGAATCTTTTACTACAGTAAAAAGGGTAATTTAAGGATTTTAAGACTAGGAATTTTATAAAACGGCACGGCCAGTCCCTTTCGGGTTTTAATAATTGGTTTAGCCTATGAACAAGTCCTCTTGGTTAAGGTGAACCGTAGCTACGCACCAGGTAGGATTCCTGCGAAGAGGAGGTGAGTCACTAGGACTGCTTAAGTACCAGGCTCTTCCGGATCCAATCCTAGACATGCGCACACAGGTTGCCACACCTTAACCCGGCGACTTATTTCACAGGTTTGTTTATTAGGCACTTTAAATCTTATGCACATGTTTGGGTAGACTAGTCCTAGGGTCCAATAGCCCTATCATTCTATTCTACGAGCCCAACTAAACCCATCACAGATTCATAATAATAAAGCACTTCAAAAGTCCAAGTACTTACCGGTGGACTTCTGTGCCTGAGGTACAAAGCCATGCCGAAAAACCTAAAAAAATTTTCTTACAAGCCCATATTTTTGAAAAGCCCATTTTGAAAATGTTTTTGGGCCCAAAACCTCAAAGCCGAAGTTTTGAACCTGCTCGATACCAATTTGTAACATCCCCAAACCCGCCCACAAGCCCCGACCGGATCTCGTTATGTCACTACGGAAAAACGTTTGAAAATCTTTGACTTTAGAATAAACTTGAAAATTTTGTTAACTTTTGGAGAATGTGTCCATTAAAAGTTAATAACTAATATAAGCTTGGTTTGAATTAAAACTTCATTACAATTTATTATATTATAAATCATTTGAAGAAAATATATCTAAGTATAATATAAACTTCAATAATCATAACTAGAACACTTTAAGTAAAAGTGGCCCTTATTACATCAAATAAATACCCAAAACTGATAAGATAAAATAATTAAATCAAATAAAACATCTATTGATAAAATGCATCGCATGGCCACCTTTGTCTCCACTCCCACCCTATTCGATCAACATGTCACCGCGATGTTGGATAAATAATTGGGTGAGTCATACAGACTTCAAGGTGTAATTAAAACCACCGATATCCACCCACATGCTAGCCACAAATCAACCCAATTATCAAATGCAACATATAAATATAATCATTTAGACATTACCACAATGGCTTGGCCCACATTCAATCCACATTCAAGCATCGGGCTAGGCCCTTTTCACATTAATTCACCGATTTACGGCTTGGCCCATTTCCGTATGTTCTCAAAACATACCTATTCATATTTCATATTGGGCTTGGCCCATTTCCATATCAATTCATAATGAAACCATGCAATCATGAAACCCAACCCAATCCTAAGGTCCATCCGCTACACACCCCCTTAACCAAATTTACCACATACCGGGGACTATCGAGTCACCCTCTCCTTTATCTCCAAAAGGCAACCAATGCCATCCACGATGTAGCGTATAGCTAACATCAAACCACGATGGAGCACACAAGAATCCATCAAGCCACGATATGGCATAAAGTCGATATCAATCAAGGTAACCACGCGAACTAAATCGCAAAGATCCACAACGCGACCTCGATCAACGCCAATCCACGATGTAGCACAAAGTCGACATCAACCACGCATCAAGTACACCGCACCTTCTTTCAAAACCCACCCATGCACATGTAACATAATATGATCTTTGAGATGATGCATGTACATGATATTCACAAATATAGGCATGCTCACATAGTTAAAATCAATTATCACATATTAGCCAATTTGCTACTAACTCGGTCATCATCATACCCCTTTAGGGTATCCATTACACATATGGCACTCGCATTCATTAGTAAACATATAGCACAATGAGATCATACAAATCCTAAACAATGGTCTAACTACACACCTTATAACCTCAAGCTCTAAACCCTCGATCCCGACGCTATCGCTTAGCGAGACTACCATTATCGCCTATCGTTTTACATTGCACGCCCACACCCCTTGGCCAATCTCGCATGCAGAAACCGATCTCTTTTGAACTTCGGATGGGAGCTTTCCCTTTCTCCTCTTGATCGGCACTCGCATCCATCGGCGATACTTAATCGTAACCACACGATTAATCAACAAAGTCATAATCTACTTATTAACGAGTCTAAGTCACTTACTAATATCCTTACCAAATAATCGAGATCCCGAAGGCCTTCCTTTGCTTCGCCGATTTGCCCTATACACCATAGTCAATATAGGTTAACACTAAAGTGCTCATACTATGGCCTAAGGCCAAATATTACAAGTCTCTTACCTTGCTGAGTTGGAACCCTAAATGACCTCCTTTAACGCATCCTAAAGCCCTTTTTCGCTAATCCCCAAGAATACTTTGGCTCTTGAACTTGCAATATAAAATGAGAATAAAGCACCTTAGATATTCGGCTATGGTCACCAAGGAAGATCAACCATTCGGCTAACAAAATAGGTACAAACCGAGGTTGAGAGGAAAAGAAATAAAATGTAGAAAAACTTTAGAAGAATTTCGGTACTGGTGGAGAAGTTTCGGTTTCAAGGAAAAAGGGAAAAAAATTTAAATAAATTGCTTGACTAGAATTTTCGGCATAAGCAATTAAAAAGGAGAAAAAAATATGAAAAAGGGTGCTCTCCCTATTTATAAAATTCGGCCACTATCCCGTATGAAGAACCCAAGATTCGGCCAACATCTACTAATTCAAACTAATTTGAATTAGCCCAAATCTTTTAATTTACTCCCAGCCAACCATTTAAACCAATTCAATTTAAACTAAAATAAAACCCATCTTTATCCTATATTACCTCTTCAATAATAAAGAAAAAAAATCAAAACAAAAACCAACCTTCCAGCCGAATTTGAACACCACCCAATAACTTTGGCCGGCCACCAATTTCTTTTTAATTCAAATCCAAATTCCTATCCTATCTGTACCTTTATCAACTAAAAGAAATAAAATAAAAGAATAATCTAATAATTATCTCCTCTAGCCGAATTAAAACAAACACTAATCTATCCTTATCCCATTTGAAGCCCCCATGTGCAGTCCATCACTTACCAAGTCACGCAAAGGAATAAAATAAACTCCAAACGCCACTCCTTGGTTCGAACTCGACCAACTCTTTACACCTTTCCCTCAACGCCTGTGCCACTCGGCCACATTGAATTTCTTGACATAAAGCCCCACATTTATTTTTAAACCCTTCCTACCTCAGCCCATCACAAGCAAAATATAAACGCCCAAATCTGCTGCTCCAAATTTCGAACCCGCTCTCTCTTCCCTCTAGCACCTAAGTGACGCACGCTAGCCACTTGACCAACGAGCTCTTTGCGTCACAAACTCATTCCAGCTCCTTTTAAGGCTTCCTCCCTTTAAACGCCAAACCCAAAAATTCAAAACCAGCTTCTTTGCCTTCTTGAATCGAACTCGAGACCATAAGGCCACCTTCCCAAGCCCCAAGCAAATACTTCCAAGCCACTTCACCCAACCGCTTCTTGTGCCATAAATTACCAAAAAATATAATTAAGGCCTCCTTGGCCTGCTTCCCTTTTCCACTAAAAATCCAAAATTTTCCAAAGCCTTCCCCTTTCATCCAAACATTTCTAAAACCCCTAAAACTCATCCAAGCACTCCCAAAAACCTACTAACACTCAAATTACACACAACCTGCATAGCCCCTAAAACCAGGGTGTTACATATAGGTTAACCTTATGCTTGAATATCATTTTGATGATGTATTTAAGCCGTGCGAAAATGGCTTGATTTTGATCTTAATGGTTTTGTGTTTTTAGTCATGTGTTAAGCTTATATTGAAAGTATATATCATGACATATATGTTTGAGATGTTTGGGTATGATTCGGTGATGATATTGAAAATGTTTATGTGTATATATATTTGGGTTGATCATTGGAGTTTTAACTTGAGGTCCTGTAACACCCCAAACTCGGCCCAAACACCACGACCAGATTTGGCATGTCACTAAGAAGATTTAGTAAAACATGTCGCATTTTTGGAAAATATTTGTCGGGTTTAAACATGTATTCCTGAAAACTTAATAATTTGATAATTTATAAAAGATATAAATTTTATAAGATGCCTTTATGAATTAAAAATCGAAATTTAATACATGTCTTAGTTTAATTAAAACGTAAAATCTACATGTCTATTAATAATAAAAGCCCCAAAATAAAACCGAAACAAAATATAAAGCTAGTGGCCCATGGCCTTATTACAATAAAATATAAAACCCACTAATTAAAAATATTAAAAATAAATAAATAAACTAAGTAAAGTCTTTTGTCAATCAAAATATTCTCTCGCATGGCCACCTTGTGCTCCTCTCCACTACGTCTGATGCACTAGGTGCTACCGTAAAGATGTTAAATAATAGGGTGAGTCATGAGACTCAAGTGTAAACCATTGTGCACCATCGATTGCACCTTAGGCCTACGTAAAAAATAATGAGCATAATATATCGTAAAATATGCAAAGCCCAACCCAATCCTAGGTTTCCATCCGCTACACACCACCCTTACCGCCAATCACACCATTGGGGATTTCTACAATCAACCCACACCGCTACACACCATCGATGGCGCTCATCTCATAGTTAGCTACTCATCGTCGAGATCATGGCAATAGCCACTACAACGGATCATGGCAAGAAGCCACTACAACGGATCATGGCAAAAGCCACTACAACGGAACACTTCCCTTTCATCAATCACCCAACCCCGTGCAATCACAGAAATTGACATACATATAAAACATATTATCTCAACAGAAACATTCATTTATTAATGACAGAAATCACTAACCTGGTGATTTGCCTTTACCCTCTTCGAGTTTCAACCGTTATGCCGGAATTTTGGCATTTAACAGAATATATCAAATTTATAACCATATTATAACAGTCTCAATGGTGTGGAAGTGTTACACACCGATAAATACGTAGGACTACCTCTACGCCGATACCTCGCTAATCGATCTCGCCTTTGTCTACAACTTTGCTCAAAAGCCGAAAGAACATGAAGATAAAGCTTCCCCTACATTCGCCAAGGATTATTATATACCCGAATCTATATGTTTAACTAAACAAATCTCCTTACCTAAATCAATTGAATCTTGGAAGTAGGGTGATTCAAAGCTCGATTTAGAAACCTACGCGATTTGATCTCCTTCAAATCCGAAATGCCACAAATTAAAGAAAAACACCCGATTAGTTAACCCTATAGCCATTCGGCTAAGATATCTAAAAGTTAGAAAAAGATTGAACTACGCGAATCGACACTTACCTTCAGTTTCCTTCAAGATTCGGCATCACAGGAGGTGAGATCTAGGGATTTTGGCTTTTAAGAAAAATCACGAAAAAGATGGTCAAGAAGAATGTCACAAACAAAGGGTATTCGGTCAATGTGTTCGAAAGAGAAGAGATGAAAATATCGTTGTTTAAGCAATCGGTGAAGCTTTAGAGGTTTCAGCTTTTGGTAGCAAAAGAAAAGAAGAAAAGAAGAGCCTTATTTGCCAAAATTAGGAGGAAAAGAGAAAAGAGAAAGAAGATCAAGATTGTGCTTCAGGAAAAATAATGAAAATTTGGCATTCTTTGACTCTATCTAGCCGTCCCCCCTTTACACACACAGTCCCAATTTTGGCCACCTCTAGCCTCCTGGATAGCCTCTCATCTTTTCTCTTATCTTTATCAAAACTCACATCCAAAAGAGACTTAATTAGCTCCAACTCCTCCCTCCTTTATTAGCATAATATCCACATATTTTAAACATTAAAAATCCCTAAATATTAGCCTTGTTGCCATCCCCTCCTAGCTCCATTTAGTGCCGAAATTGGCCCAACTTTATGGGCTCTAAACAGCCACAAATTGGGCCTCTCCCTTGCCTATTAACGCCATCTATAACTCCCCTTGTCAGCTTCTTGCTTTGGGGCCATAAGCCCACCTTGATATTTAAACTACAGAGACTATCTTTAAAGCACTAGAGTGTCTACACGAAATTTAGCCAAGGCCTCAAATTTCATATCTCGAGCCCAACTGGACCCCATTTGTGCCTCTCTTCTCTTAATCAATTTATGAGGCCTCATGCCCGAGACTAGGGTCCACTAAGTAAGAAAATAAATTTTTCCTATGGTCTCCCCTAACTCTAAGGCTTCAAATAATCCTGATAATACCTTAATATTATTATTCTAAGTGCTACACATACATATTAACTCCCATGCACAAAAATTAAAAGTTTTGAGATTTTTAGGGCGTTACAACCCAATAGGCCCAAATCTACTAGGCCCAAATTCGGGATGTTACAGATCTACCCTCCTTAAAGAAATTTCATCCTCGAAATTTTCAACTAAATATCAATTGTACTACCCAAGTCTCACCACTACGCTTTCATTGCACCCAATTCTAAAATAAACACTCAATAAACTACATGAGGGTACGCACCATTATTCAGTGATCCGAGCATCTTCGTCCCTTGGCGATATGTCAGATAGACCAAAGTCGGTGTCTTGCCTCAAAGATAACTCGCACCTCTACCGGTGCTCCACGACCGCGTTCATTACCAATATCACCCCTATCTTGTCCACGACCTCTCTGCGGCTGTCCGACCTCCTCTCCTAACTCGATCGTAACCTCGTCCCAGTAGGGTCAGGCTCGCCACACAATGGATAGTCCTTAATCATATGCTCCGTGGATCCACACCTAAAGCATCCACCGGTTCTCCATCTGTACTTCCCATAATGCACCTTCCCACACGAAGGACATGATCGATTCTGACCCGTTGGAGCACGAGCTGGCCCATCAGACCTAGGCCTTTTTCTGAATACGCCCACCGCTTCTAATGATTCAAAATTTCTCTTACTTCCACTCCTATCTCTATCTCGATTCGGTCTTTACATCGCTTAACCTCCTCAGATATCTTAGCTTTCTCAACCAAACCGCAAAGACCCTTTTCCGCTAGGGTGCCACTAATACCTCATTTCATCCCTTAGACCATCCTCGAACCGTCGCAATGCTCATAGTCACCGCCACAATCCTCGAGCGAATCTACCAATCGCAAAACTCGCCTCGATTCAGATATAGACTTACTTCCCTGTACTCAAGTTCAGAATGCCTTTCTCAGGCATCCACATAATCGCCCGATGTACTTTCCTCGAACGACTCTTTAAAGAAGTTCCAATCAATGTGGTCTCGAAGTACCCTCATTCACCGTGAGCCACCACTGGTAGGCCTCATCTCAAAGAAGAGACACGACCCCCTTCAACTTCTCCTCCACAGTGAAGTCAAGGTCATCCATTATGCGCTCCGTTACCTCCAACCAATACTCAGCTGTGTTACGGGCTACGCCTGAAACTCCCCTAAACATCTTCGCCCCGCTGGCTCGAGTCGTTCGACACTGACTTTCGAGTTCTCGAACCGTGCCTACTCCACCACTCTTTCAAGGACCCGACATCGCTCGAGACATCGTGATCATCTCCACTCGCTTGGTCCTAAAATTCCCCTCCACAACCGGCAGATCCAAGATCTCATTTCCTACATGTTGCGGACCCTCATGGTTCGTACACTCATTATCCCGCTTCTACCACGACCACGCAGTGGACGCCCTCGACCTTTGTACTCATTCTTTCGATCGACGTTTATCTGATTAGAAATTTTATGAATTATTAATTTTTTCCACTGATTATCCACGAACAATCTTATGAAAAGTCATTTCGATAGTGGTTCTTTCGAATTCAGATTTATGTCTACAGGTTCCAGTCTCAAGTCTACTCCTCCTAGTTCTGGGAACTACATACATTCAACAATCAACATACAGACAACATCCATAAACCCACATTCAACATATAGGGGTACTTTCGTTATTTCACTACCAGGGGTATTTTCGTAATTTTTTACCTACAGGGGTATTTTTATAATTTTTCAAAATAAGGTGCCTTGGTGATTTTACAAAATAGGGGTATTTCAATAATTTTGTAAATTTTGGTAACTTTTGCAAATTAGGGGCAATTCAGTAATTTCTCAACAAGGGTACTTTGGTAATTTTCCAAACAAGAGTATTTTAGTCATTCTGCAAAATTAAGGTATCTTGGTAAATTTCTCAACCTAGGGTTTTGGGATAATTTACAAAAAATCAGACCATATAAGCAATTTTACAAAAATAGGTACTTGGTCCGCTTTTGTTTTAGTTATAAATTTTAGCCTGTCAACAAGTCCTTGTAGCTAAGGCGAACAGTCACTACGCACCAAGTAGGATTCCAAAAAAGAGGATGTGAGTCACTAGGACTGCTTAAATACCAAGCTCTTCATAGATCCAATCCTAGACATGCGTATGCTTGTTTCCACACCTTAACCCTGTGAGTTGCTCACAGACATCTTTAATTAGGGAAATTAAGTTTTATGAAGGGTAAAGATTTGTTTAAGCTAAGCCTAAAGTCCATCAAATTCCAATTAAAATAATCTACGTCCCATAAAACCCATCGAGCCCACAGATACTTAACACACAATGGTTCAGAATACTTACCTGGTAGACTTGGGCCGGAGACGCAGGTGCCATGCCGAGCTAACAGACCTGTATCATTTGTAAAAATGCATGTTTCAAAGCCCATCTTTAGAAAATATTTTGAGCCCAAAAACCCCAAAGCTGAGTTTTGAACCAGGCTCTAATACCAATTTGTAATACCCTAAACCCGGCCCAAACACCATGACCGGATCTGGCATGTCACTAAGAAGATTTAGTATAACATGTCGCATTTTTGGAAAACATTTGTCGGGTTTAAACATGTATTCAGGAAAACTTAATGATTTGATAATTTATAAAAGATATAAATTTTATAAGATGCCTTTATGAATTAAAAACTGAAATTTAATACATGTTTTAGTTTAATTAAAACGTAAAATCTACATGTCTATTAATAATAAAAGCCCCAAAATAAAACCAAACAAAATATAAAGCTAGTGGCCCATGGCCTTATTACAATAAAATATAAAACCCACTAATTAAAAATATTAAAAAAATAAATAAACTAAGTAAAGTCTTTTGCTGAATCAAAATATTCTCTCGCATGGCCACTTACGCTCCTCTCCAACCCGGTCCGATGCACTAGGTGCTACCTGAAAGATGTTAAATAATAGGGTGAGCCGCGAGATTCAGTGTGAAACCCTTGTGCACCATCAGATTGGGCCTTAGGCCCATGTAATGTATAATGAGACCATAATATATCAGAAAATATGCAAAGCCCAACCCAATCCTAGGTTTCCATCCGCTACACACCACCCTTACCTGCCAATCACACCATTGGGGATTTCTACAATCAACCCACACTGCTACACACCATCGATGGTATCATGTCTGCGATTAGTCGCTCATCGTCAGATCATGGCAATAGCTACTACAACAAATCATGGCAAGAAGCCACTACAATAGATCATGCCAAAAGCCACTACAACAAAACACTTCCGCTTTCATCAATCACCCAACCCCGTGTAATCACAGAAATCAGCATACATATAAAACATATTATCTCAATAGAAACATTCATTTATGAATGACAAAAATCACTAACCTAGTGATTCGCCTTTACCCTCTTCGGGTTTCAACCGTTATGCCAGGATTTCAGCATTTAACAGAATATATCAGATTTATAACCATATTATAACAGGCAATCTAAATGGTGTGGAAGTGTTACACACCTGATAAATACGTAGGACTACCCTCTACGTCGATACCCTCGCTAATCGGATCTACTGCCCTTTGTCTACAACTTTGCTTAAAAGCCGAAAGAACGTGAAGATAAAGCTTCCCCTATATTCGGCCAAGGATTGTTATATACCCAAATTTATATGTTTAACTAAACAAATCTCCTTACCTAAATCAATTGAATCTCGAAAGTAGGGTGATTCAAGTGCTGCCAATTTAGAAACCTACGCGATTTGATCTCCTTCAAATCCTGGAATGCCGCAAATTAAAGAAAAACACCCGATTAGTTAACCCTATAGCCATTCGGCTAAGATCTCTAAAAGCCGAAAAAAGATTGAACTACGCGAATCGACACTTACCTTCAGTTTCCTTCAAGATTCGACAATCACAGGAGGTGAGATCTAGGGATTTCAGCTTTTAAGAAAAATCACAGAAAAGTTGGTCAAGAAGAATGCTGTCAAACAAAGGGTATTCGGTCAATGTGTTCGAAAGAGAAGAGATAGAAAATATCAGTGTTTCGGTAACTAGTGAAGCTTTAGAGGGTTTCGATTTTTGGTAGCAAAAGAAAAGAAGAAAAGAATAGCCTTATTTACCGAAATTAGGAGGAAAAGAGAAAAGAGAAAGAAGATCAAGACTGTGCTTCAGGAAAAATAATGAAAATTCGGCATTCTTTGACTCTATCTAGTCGTCCCCCCTTTACACACACAGTCCCAATTTTGGCCACCTCTAGCCTCCTGGATAGCCTCTCATCTTTTCTCTTATCTTTATCAAAACTCACATCCAAAAGAGACTTAATTAGCTCCAACTCCTCCCTCCTTTATCAGCATAATATCCACATATTTTAAACATTAAAAATCCCTAAATATTAGCCTTGTTACCGTCCCATCCTAGCTCCCTTTAGTGCCGAAATTGGCCCAACTTTATGGGCTCCAAACAACCACAAATTGGGCCTCTCCCTTTGCCTATTGACGCCATCTATAACTCCCCCTTGCTGCGCCCCTTGCTTTGGGCCACAAGCCCACCTTGATATTTAAACTATAGAGACTATCTTTAAAGCACTAGAGTGTCTACACAAAAATTTAGCCAAGGCCTCAGCCCATTCCTGAACCCAATCTGGACCCCATTTGTGTCCTCTCTTCTCTTAATCAACTTATGAGGCCTCATGCCTGAGACTAGGGTCCACTAAGTAAGAAAATAAATTTTTCCTATGGTCTCCCCTAACTCTAAGGCTTCAAATAATCCCGATAATACCTTAATATTATTATTCTAAGTGTTACACATACATATTAACTCCCATGCATAGAAATTAAAAGTTTCGGGATTTTTGGGCGTTACAACCCAATAGGCCCAAATCTACTAGGCCCAAATTCGGGATGTTACAGTCCGAATATGTGGTCAATGGATTGGTTATATTTATGTATTTCGGTTAGTTATATAGCACATGTGTTTGGTAGGTTATTAATGATCTTTGTGTCTATAATTAATTAATATGGCTTTGGTTAAATGAATGCAAAAATGGAAATTATTTCAGTTAAATGGGGTTATATGGAAATGCTTACTTAGGTATAATATATATATATATATAAAGTGAATGATATATGCCTAGATACATTTAAATTGTTTAAATGTCTTAGATTCAATAGTTTTGGGAAAACCGTTTCAAATTCTGGTATGTTCCCCGGATCTGGTATGTTCCCCGGTGTAAACCGTTTCAAATTCTTTTGTTACATAAGAAAAACTTGTGTGTTTTGAAAGAAAGATTGTTTTGGGTTGGGCTTGAGTTGAAAACAAGTTTATTTCATTATTAAAAATCCTTTACTTTAAGTGGCAAAACGTTTGGGCTTTGTTTTAAAAATAGATTTACTTAATCTTTTATTAAGTAAAAGTTTGTAAGCTTAATAAATAAAACATAATAAAATAATTCTACTAAGGCCTTATTACATCAAATAATTCCCAAAATTTAAATTCAAAATACTTAAAGTAAAATAGTCCAAATAAAAGAAATTTGAACTTCACATGGCCTCCACTAAGCATCCGTCGGCCTGGGTCCATCACCGGTCGTCACCAAAAGTAATCCCACAATGGGTGAATCAATGACTCAATGTGTAACCAACACTAAAATTTAATGTTTCGCATACAATATCATACATGTTCATAAAGCATTTAAACAATATGATGCAGCCCAGAACCCAAACCTATATGCCATCCGCTACACACCACCCATACCATCCTCGCACACCGTGGGGACTACTAAGTCAACCCTCCATCCGCTACACACCATCGAGGCGTCATTGCAATGACGTGCTCATCGCCTCTTATAAAATTCGTGGTCTTAGGTCACCACATTTAGAATTCGTACTTTAGGTCACCACATTCGGTTATCGTGGTCTTAGGTCACCACATTCATTTCGTGGTCTTAGGTCACCACATTCGATTTCGTGGTCTTAGGTCACCATATTAAATTCCCTTTTCATATAACCCATATGCCCCCATTTTTCATACACAATATGCAAAATCATGCCTTAATTCACATTCTTATCACTTTTCACATGTTAAAATAACATATATTCATATTCCTAGTAGGAGTAGGAAACGTGCCTTAGTACTTTGTACCATAGTATGGTACCTTAGCCATATTCACATTCTTATAAACATGCACATTTAATTTAAAACATAGCCATGAACATATTAAAACTTAGGGTAGGGTACACACAGTACCTTAGCCATATTCTTACACTTTTATATTAACATATATAATGAATTAAAACCGTAAATCTATTGAGATTTAGTGTGGGGTACACACTTGATTCGCTTAACAATTTCACTGAAATCCCGAAATCTGATCTACTGCCTAAGATCTCCCTACATTCGGCCCATATTAAAGTTTTTAATGAAAACCCATTCGGCCACAAAATCAAATCCTAGTGGGATTTGTACACTAAAGCTTACCTTGATGCCGATTTGCTTATCACTCAAATCCCAAAAACTTTGCTATTCTCCTCGTTGTATTCTGCCAAACACTGGATCTCTACATAGGTTAGTTTCGGCTTTTTAACATGTAAGAAATAGATCTTAGTATCAATACAGGCCTTGGTCGATTGTATTTAGGCACATACCTTGTGATTTTCGAATCCCAAAACTCACCGAATAACTAGGGAACACGCGGCCTATGGTGTACCTTCGGGAAAAGAACTTCTCCTTCTTCTAGTTGACTTAAACAAATCCTGAAAAGATCTCTTCAAAGTTTTGGCAACAAGATATTAATGGAGTTAGTCCTAGATTTCGAAAAATCTTAAAAGAAAAAGGATGAAAATCGAATGATAACAAGTTCTTACCCTTAATACAGAAGTCGACAACCCCTTGTTTGAAGTCTCAAAACTATTCGGCTATGGCCTTGATTTTAGCAAACTTTCGACTTTTGGAAGATTATGAAAGAAGAAGAGAAAGGAGTTTGAGCAATTTGGTAATGAAGTTTCGCTACACAAGGTGTATTTTCGACAGGCAAAACAATGAAGAAAGGAGATATTTGCTAGAGAGAATTCAAGAGAGAGTTAGAAGAAAGAATGAATGGCCCTCTTTTCCTTTTATAGCGAAATTACTAACTTAGAATCCTTACTTGGCCATCACTCTTCTATTTTGATAGCTTTATCTCTTTAATTAAAAGTTAAAGAATAATCCTCAATTATCTCTTTGAAAATAATCTAAAATAAATCATCATTTATCCACCTATTTAGCCGAAGTTTTTAAGGAGAATTAAACTCTTCCCTTAAGAGTCGCTATTGTCATCCATTGCTTCCTCTTTAAGTAATTAAAAAATTACTTAAAGTCATAGCTAGATGTCGCCCACCCCTTCCCTTGATGAGCCTAATTTAAACTTATTCTATTGGACTCCTTGTGGCCATACGAGGCCCAAATTATCCACCTAAGTGGCGCCTCCCTATGATTAGTTTAGTTTTAATAACGAATTGGGCTACAAGCCCAATTCGACGCAAAACACTCTCAAAAATGCTCTCCTTGCTGCTCGAACCTAAGCTTGCACACATGTCGGTGGCCATTTATCGGGCTTTAAGTGGTGCCTCCTTGTCACTTTTCCAAGCCCATTTTTGTGTCAAATTTCTTCTATTAATTTTCTTAAGGCCATCTTGCCTTAAAACTTATCATTTCTAAGACATTTCCTTATATTTCCAAGTTTCCAAAACGCTTCGCTTCCCTCCTTTAAACTTATCATTTCTAAAGTATTTCCTTACATTTCCGTGACATTTCCCACATTTCCTTACATTTCCTACATTTCCTTACATTTCCATACATTTCCATACATTTCCATACATTTCCATACATTTCCTTACATTTCCATACATTTCCTTACATTTCCATACATTTCCATACATTTCCTTACATTTCCAAGGTTCTAAAATGCACACCACATATCACAAGAAACATGCTATTTCATAAAATTAAGCAAAATGCACACAATGGGATTCGAACCTCTTCCTCAAAGTACTTCACTTGATGCCACAACCTTGCACCTTAGGTGGCGCCCTTGCCACTTTTCCACATCACTTCTTGTTTTTAACTTAAAACCAATAATTGTCCAAAGCTTTCTTTCCATCCTAGGATTTTAAAACCCTTAATTCACTTCCAAACACCGCCAAAACCTACTACTCATGAATTATGCACAAACGCATAACCTCTAACCTAGGATGTTACAGCTTCTACCCTCCTTAAAATAATTTCATCCTCGAAATTACTTACTAACAACAGACAATCCTTCTCACCGCAAGACTATGCTTATGTCAAGACTCGATCTTAATAGAACCATCATACTTTCTGGCACAATCTCTAAGTTCACGCCCCTTAGAACTCATTTCTAACGTCATGATTTAATCTGATTAAGAAGTTTTATGTATTAAAAATTTTGTTTCACCGATTAACCGCCAAGAAGTTTTATGGAAAGAATTTTTAGAAGTGGTTCTTTCAGATTCATACATGCACACAGCCTTTACATTTATACATCCATCAATCAATTATGAACTTTCGCTCATTCGAGAAATGTTGTAGTTTTCATTGTTGTTATTTTTCCACTACCCAAGGGTATTTTCGTAATTTGCCCTATGTGGGTATTTTCATAATTTGTCAAAATAAGGTTCCTTGGTGATTTTGTCAATAAGGGTATTTTGGTAATTTTGAAATCCAGGGTATTTTAAATTTTGCGAGTTAGGTAATTTCATAAATTTTTTTCTTCCCATAATCAAGGTATTTTGATATTTTGTAAATTTGGGGTTCCTTTAAGCAAAGTAGTAAAATTTTGATAAGAATCGTGGTATTTTGAAAATTTTCAAAACCAGGGCATTTTCGTAATTTTACCACTAGGGGTATTTTAGTAAATTGGTAAATTAGAAATATTTCAGAAAAATTTATAAAAATAATCTTTTCAAATCAAGAGGGTAATTTAGAAATTTTAAAACTAGGGTTTCCATAAAAATACGGCTAGTCCCTTTCGGGTTTTAATTAGGGGTTTAGCCCGTGTATAAGTCCTCTTGGTTAGGGTGAACCGAGGCTACGCACCAGGTAGGATTCGAGTCTAGAGGAGGTGAGCCACTAGGGACCGCTTAAATACCAAGCTCCCACCCAAACCAATCCTAGACGTGCGCACCATGGTTACCACACCTAACTCAAATGACTTAACCACGTGTTTGTTTAGTTAGGCATTTAAGTCTTATGTTTTGTTGGGGTACACTAGCCCTAGGGTTCAAGTACTTAAATCTCTATTCTACGCTCCATTTCTACCCTTCTACAAATCATAATATAGATCACTCAAGAGATCGGAGTACTAACTCGGTGGACTTGAATGTCGAGACTTAGTGGGCCATGCCGAAAAACCTGCTTAATTCACAAAATTTCTTTTGGGCTTAACTTTGAAAACGTTTTGGGCTTAAAACCAAGGCCAGAGTTTAAAATCGGGCTCGATACCAAATCGAAACACCCCAAACCCGCCCACAAGCCTTGACCGGATCTCGTATGTTCCTGGTGTAAACTGTTTCAAATTCTTTTGTTACTTAGGAAAAACTTGTGTGTTTTGAAAGAAAGATTGTTTTGGGTTGGGCTTGAGTTGAAAACAAGTTTATTTCATTATTAAAATCCTTTACTTTAAGTGACAAAACGTTTGGGCTTTGTTTTAAAATAGATTAACTTAATCTTTTAATAAGTAAAAGTTTGTAAGCTTAATAAATAAAAACATAATAAAATAATTCTACTAAGGCCTTATTACATCAAATAATTCCCAAAATTTAAATTCAAAATACTTAAAGTAAAATAGTCCAAATAAAAGAAATTTTAACTTCACATGGCCTCCATTAAGCATCTGCCGGCCCGATCCATCACTAGTCGTCACCTGAAAAGTAATCCCACAACGGGGTGAGTCAACAGACTCAATGTGTAACCAACACTAAAATTTAATATTTCAGGCATACAATATCATACATGTTCATAAAGCATTTAAACAATATGATGCAACCCGAACCCCAACCTATATGCCATCTACTACACACCACCCGTACCATCCTGCACACCGTGGGGACTACTAAGTCAACCCTCCATCCGCTACACACCATCGAAGGTAGTCGCTACAGTCGACGTGCTCATCGCCCTTATTAAAATTCATGGTATTAGGTCACCACATTTAGAATTTGTGCTCTTAGGTCACCACATTCAGTTATCGTGGTCTTAGGTCACCACATTGATTTCGTGGTCTTAGGTCACCACATTGATTTCGTGGTCTTAGGTCACCACATTAACTTCCCCTTTTCATATAACCCATATGCCCCCATTTTTCATACACAATATGCAAAATCATGCCTTAATTCACATTCTTATCACTTTTCACATGTTAAAAATAACATATATTCATATTCCTAGTAGGAGTAGGAAACGTGCCTTAGTACTTTGTACCATAGTATGGTACCTTAGCCATATTCACATTCTTATAAACATGCACATTTAATTTAAAACATAGCCATGAACATATTAAAACTTAGGGTAGGGTACACACAGTACCTTAGCCATATTCTTACACTTTCATATTAACACATATAATGAATTAAAACCGTAAATCTAATGAGATTTAGTGTGGGGTACACACCTGATTCGCTTAACAATTTCACTGAAATCCTGAAATTTGATCTACTGCCTTAGATCTCCCTACATTCGGCCCATATTAAAGTTTTTAATGAAAACCCATTCGGCCACAAAATCAAATCCTAGTGGGATTTGTACACTAAAGCTTACCTTGATGCTGATTTGCTTATCACTCAAATCCCGAAAACTTTGCTATTCTCCTCGTTGTATCCTGCCAAACACTGGATCTCTACATAGGTTAGTTTCGGCTTTTTAACATGTAAGAAATAGATCTTAGTATCAATACAGGCCTTGGCCGATTGTATTTAAGCACATACCTTGTGATTTTCAAATCCCGAAACTCACCGAATAACTAGGGAACATGCAGCCTATGGTGTGCCTTCGGGAAAAGAACTTCTCCTTCTTGTAGTTGACTTAAACAAGTCCCAAAAGATCTCTTCAAAGTTTCGGCAACAAGATATTAATGAGGTTAGTCCTAGATTTCAGCAAATCTTAAAAGAAAAGGATGAAAATCGAATGATAACTAGTTCTTACCCTTAATACGTAAGTCGACAACCCTTGTTTGAAGTCTCAAAACTATTCGCTATGGCCTTGATTTTAGCAAACTTTCGCTTTTGGAAGATTATGAAAGAAGAAGAGAAAAGAGTTTGAGCAATTTGGTAATGAAGTTTCGCTACACAAGGTGAATTTTCATTGGTAAAATAATGAAGAAAGGAGATATTTGCTAGAGAGAATTCGAGAGAGAGAGAGTTAGAAGAAAGAATGAATGGCCCTCTTCCCTTTTATAGTCGAAATTACTAACTTAGAATCCCTTACTTGGCCATCACTCTTCTATTTTGATAGCTTTATCTCTTTAATTAAAAATTAAAGAATAATCCTCAATTATCTCTTTGAAAATAATCTAAAAAAATCATCATTTATCCACCTATTTAGTGAAGTTTTAAGGAGAATTAAACTCTTCCCTTAAGAGTCCCTATTGTCATTCATTGCTTCCTCTTTAAGTAATTAAATAAAATTACTTAAAGTCTTAGCTAGATGCCGTCCACCCCTTCCCTTGATGAGCCAAATTTAAACTTATTCTATTGACTCCTTGTGGCCATCACGAGGCCCAAATTATCCACCTAAGTGGCGCCTCCTATGATTAGTTTAGCTTTAATAACGAATTGGGCCACAAGCCCAATTCGACGCAAAAACACTCTCGTAAATGCTCTCCTTCACGCTCGAACCTAAGCTTGCACACATGTCGGTGGCGCCATTTTGGGCTTTAAGTGGTGCCTCCTTGTCACTTTTCCAAGCTGCTTTTGTGTCAAATTTCTTCTATTAATTTTCTTAAGGCCACCTTGCCTTAAAACTTATCATTTCTAAGACATTTCCTTATATTTCGAGTTTCCAAAAATGTTTGTTTCTCCTTTAAACTTATCATTTCTAAAGCATTTCCTTACATTTCAGGACATTTCCTACATTTCCTTACATTTCCTACATTTCCTTACATTTCCATACATTTCTTACATTTCCATACATTTCTATACATTTCCATACATTTCCTTATATTTCCATACATTTCTTACATTTCCATACATTTCTTACATTTCCAAGGTTCTAAAATGCACACCACATATCACAAGAAACATGCTATTTAATAAAATTAAGCAAAATGCACACAATGGGATTCAACCTCTTCCTCAAAGTACTTCACTTGATGCCATAACCATTGCACCTTAGGTGGCGCCCTTGCCACTTTTCCACATCACTTCTTGTTTTTAACTTAAAACCAATAATTGTCTAAAGCTTTCTTCCATCCTAGGATTTTAAAACCCTTAATTCACTTCCAAACACTACAAAACCTACTACTCATGAATTATGCACAAATGCATAACCCCTAATCTAGGATGTTACATCCTCAAGGTTCGGCTTCTTTACTTGTGGATAGGGCTGTTGTTGGAAGTTTGGAGGGGGTTGTTGTCTCTGATTTCCTTGACCACCCCATGAGAAATTGGGTTGGTTCCTCCAACCTGGATTATAAGTATTACTATAAGGGTTATTTTGAGATTTAAAATTGTTACCCATATAGTGAACTTGCTCGTTTTCAGCGCTCGAGTTGTAAGGTGGATATTCTGTATTGCTCATCCCTCCTCCATTCATATCATAATGTATAGCTGGATGTACCTGTAAAGAACCATAAAAACTATCAATCTTTTTATTTAACATCTCTACCTGGTTTGATAGCATGGTTACTGCGTCGAGGTTGAAAACTCTGGCTGCTTTTGTTGGCCTTTTTCTTGTAACTTGCCACTAATAGTTATTCAGTGACATCTCCTCTATAAACTCATAGGTCGCCTCAGGAGTTTTGTTATTCAGGGTTCCGTCGGCTACTAAATCAATCAACTGCCTGGTTGAGGGGTTCACACAGTTGTAAAAAGTTTGGACCTATAGCCACAAGGGTAATCCATGGTGTGTGCACCATCCCAATAGATCTTTGTATCTCTCCCATGCACCGTAAAGTGTCTCTAAATCCATCTGCACAAAAGAAGAGATGTCATTCCTTAACTTGGCCGTTTTGGCCGATGAAAAATATTTTAATAAAAAAATTTCAGTCATTTGATCCCATGTAGTGATTGATCCTCGTGGAAGAGAATTCAACCACTTTTTGGCTTTATTCCTTAATGAAAAGGGAAATAACCGAAGACGAATGACATCATCAGAAACGCCATTTATTTTGAAGGTATCACAGAATTTTAGAAAATTTGCTAAATGAGTATTTGAGTCTTCGTCCTGCAAACCATCAAATTGAACAAACTGTTGAATCATTTGTATAGTGTTAGGTTTCAGTTCAAAATTATTAGCAGCTATAGCAAGCCTAACAATACTCGATTCAGTCCCTGTTAAATTAGGTTTAACATAATCATACATAGTTCAAGAAGCATGATTTTCGGCCACCTTTTGACGTAGCGTATTATTCTCGGCCATCTCTTCGGTAGTATTAATTCTGTCTTCTTGCTCTTCTTGTATGTAGTTTAAGCCTCGCCTTATTTCTCAACGATTTTCATGAATCGTACCTTCAATATCACTGTCGTAAACTAAGGGTCCTGTCGGGTTCCTTCTAGTCATAAACGAGAGGTACCTGCTAGGAAAATAAAAATAAAATTAGAAAAGTAAAAATAAAATTTAATTACAAAAATAAAATATGGCTAAAGTAATAAAAATTGAGCGTTCTTAATATATCAGTTCCCCGGCAACGACACCAAAAACTTGATTGCATGATGAAAACAGTCTTAAAATTTATATGATGAACGATCGAGCCTAGAAACTAACGATCACCACAACTGAGGCAAGCACACCTATCGAACAGTAGTATAGTTTAGTGGCAAGACCAGATTGTCGAACCCAAAGGAACCAAAAGTACTAATACTGACATTCTTCTTATTATTTTAGCCTAAGAATTAAGAGAATTGTTATCTAATCTAAAATTAACTAACTACTAAGCTAAAGATGCTAAGACACAGAGAAAGAATTGGGGAAATACTTGTGGGAAACCCAATTGATTAAGACAATACCTGAAGAAGAATCCACCTATACTTCACTTGTTATCAAACTCTGAACCAGACAATTTATTCACTTGACTTGATC
Source organism: Gossypium rotundifolium (assembly GCA_025506655.1). NCBI lineage: Eukaryota > Viridiplantae > Streptophyta > Magnoliopsida > Malvales > Malvaceae > Gossypium > Gossypium rotundifolium. Next base: position 124,716,562 of record CP106723.1, read on the forward strand.
CGTAGGATTCCCTAATTTATATTAATACCTCTCTCGAGGCTACTAACGTCTAACCCTAGGTTGATTAATTGAAATCTCTTTCTAATTAAAACCCCTAGAATTGCATTAACTCGATCTATGGACTTCCATATTAGGTTTGACCCTAATCCGGCAGATTTTCGTCATCCTATCTTTAAGGTTGCGATCAACTCTGCTTAACTATGCTAGATCTACTCTTAAACAGGGAATATTCCTACTCTGCCTAAGGGCATGAATACTTGAATCAATATCCTGAAATATCAAAGCAAGAATTAAGAACACATAGTTCAGAACAAATCAAGTATTTATCATATAGCTCAGAAAACAATAACAAGATCCGTCTTAGGTTTCATCCCCCTCAGGTATTTGAGGGGATTAGTTCATAATCATAAAAGAAATGTAACACCCCACACCCAAGACCGATACTGGGTCTGGATATGAGACATTACTATGCTTGAACTCACTGAAACATGTATTTACGGGCTATAAAATTTCGTTCCAAATTAAAAACTTCACTTTATTAGTCAACACATATAACAAAGGCCTACGAGGCCTTTAACTCATGTCAGAAAACTTTCGAAATTAAAATCAAATAACTCATTTCTGAAGTAGGGTTCACACGCCCGTGTAACTTGGGAACACACACGTGTACCCTTAAGCACGCCCATGCCCTCAAACCGTGTAGAACTACTGACTATTTCCACAGGCTTAGACACGCCCATGTCTACCAACTGTGGGAGGCTACTGACTAATTTCACACGGCCATGACACGCTCGTAGACTTAGGCCGTGTGCTAATCCTTGATATACTGACTAAATTAACACGGTCTGGGCACACGCCCGTGTGTCCAACCGTGTGGGCACTTACAGGCTATTTACCAAGCCTTTAGCCACCCTGAAATGAGGATCATAACCATACACAATTCAACGATACAATAACAACCCAATTTTAAGAATAATACTACATGCTTCATTGATCTCAACAAACATACATGCTTAGTCAAATTTGGCCAATTACTTAGCCATGTACAAAAGAATAATAAACTTGATAGCCTTTACAAAGGCCCTTCTTAAAATATGTCCACAAAATGAATGTTTCCTATACATGCCATACTTAGTAAAGTAACTCGGCTATACCAAAATAAGAGTTGATAGTGTGTTGCGAGCTCCGACTTTAATGATCCACGAGTTAGCTTGGCGGGACTGCATAGAAAGAAAGAATCATAACGTAAGCATATAGCTTAGTAAGTTTGTATGTACAACACATATCAATGTACTTGCTTAACAGAAACCATTTCGCTTGCAATGGTATCATAATTTCAGCTATAAAGCTTACTTTACTCATGCTCGATTCTTACATGTCTTATGATACTTAACATTCTCATACTTGTAAAGCAAACATGGTGCTTGTATCACTTGATCACATTGATCAGTATACTTTAATAATAATGATCATAATCTTTGCTTCCACATTCATAACATGAATAATACTAAATTCCATCTTGATACTACTTTGCTTTCTTATCTTTCTTGATATCTTCTTTTTGACTTACTCGTTTGCCCGATGAATTCCTGTGAATAACCGAGGATACTAAATCTCGACCCACATAACTTGATACCAAAGCCATACCTTCGGTATGGTATTACATGTAATATATCATCTTGGTTTCAAGGCCATGTCTTGACACGAACTTATATGAAGTCTTGCTCTCGATAACATGCTCCATGCCAAGCTTGCCTTGGGCTTACATAATAACTTGATTGTTAACTTGATCAATGCCAAGCTTGCCTTGGACTTACATGATATCTTAATCAATGCCAAGTTTGCTTTGGACTTACATGATAACTTGCTTGTTAACTTGATCAATGCAAAGCTTGCCTTGGACTTACATGATATCTTGATCAATGCTAAGCTTGCCTTAGACTTACATGATAACTTGTGTGGTAGATCGAGTATCTTGGGAAATTCATCTTCAATCGGGACTTGCTCGTACTTATTATTGTGATTTCTTGCTTGAACATAACATGATCATTTCATACAATTATTGTACATTACATTAAGCAATTTAATGATAATAATCATAAAGCTTAGAAATCATACAAACTTACTTCAATATACAAAATGTATGTCGATGTGCAATTTAGTCCTCGACTTTGTTCTTGCCTCGGTTTCGATCCGGGCTTCATTTTTCTTGATCTATAATCATAAATAGATCATTTAATGATTATATTGACTAAATTGACTCATAACTTATACTTTGGCAAAATTACTATTTTGCCCCTATACTTTCTAATATTTTCACTTTTGCCCCAATTCTCGTAAAATGATTTTCATGCAACTTTCTTAAACTTCATGCTCAAATAAATCATTTTCTCTTCTATAACAATCATCAATTTCCACTATTTCTAGTAGGTATGACCAATTTTATAACTGTTACAAAATGGTCCCTACTACCATTTTTTCATGAAATTCATTAAGGAAAAGATGTTTATCTAACATCAAACTCTCTTAAGCTTCCATAAAACATGATTTAACAAGCATGTCATTCAAGGGTAGATTTTTGAACATTCATCGTAGCCCATTTTATAGCTAAAATTAGCAATTCATAATACGGGAACTTCAAAAATACGAAGAACATTAAAAACGGGGCTAAGATGAACTTACTATGAGCTTGAAAAAAAATGAAGAACCCTAGCTATGGTGTCTCTAAACTTTTGGCAGCCCAAGGAAGAAGATGAGTGAATTTTTCTCATCTTTATCCTATTTTAATCACTAATTAGGCCAAATGACCAAAATACTCTTCCTCTTAAAAATTTCTATTTAACCATCTTAAGGCCAATTTTGTCCAAAATTTTATTTTTGGGCAATTTGCTATTTAAGGGCTCATAATTATTATTCTAAAGTTATTTCTTGCAAAAAGCTTCTAGAAACTCATATATTGCAACTTTTGCAATTTAGTCCTTTTTGGACCAATTGACCTCAACTTAATAAAATCGCTTTACAAAACTTTCATACTAGCATGAAAACATCGCATAAACCTGGAAAACTCATAATTTCACCTCGGGTTCGTGGCCTCGCACCACTATCCCGACTAGGCCCTAAATCGGGCTGTTATAATTCTCCCCCTTAGGGATTTTTGTCCTCGAAAATCTTACTAGCAAAAAGGTTTGGATACTAGTTTCTTATACCCTCTTCTAATTCCCATGTAGATTCTTCGATTCCATGTCTTTGCCACAATACTTTTACTAAGGCAATACTCTTATTCCTCAGTTGCTTGACTTCTCGAGCCAAAATCTTGACTGGTTCTTCACTATAATTCATGTCGGGGTGAATCCCTATTTCTGAATGGGTAATTACATGTGAAGGGTCTGATCTGTAACGTCGTAACATTGACATGTGAAACACATCATGTATCTTTTCTAATTTTGATGGCAAAGCGAAACGGTAAGCTACCAGCCCAATTCTCTCCGTAACCTCGTAAGGTCCAAGGAAACGTCGACTTAACTTGCCTTTACGACCAAATCTGAGAACTTTTCACCACGGTGATACTTTCAAAAAGACTTTATCCCCAACTTGGTACTCGATCTCTTTTCTCTTTAAATTCGAATAGGATTTCTGTCTGTCCGAGGCATCTTTTAAACATTCTCGAATTACTTTCACCTTCTCTTCAGCTTCTTTAACTAAATCAACCCCGTGAATTTGGTTCTCTTTAAGTTCAGTCCAAAATAAGGGAGTTCTGCACTTACGCCCATATAGGGCCTCATAAGGCGCCATCTTTAAGCTCGACTGAAAGCTATTATTATAGGTGAATTCTACCAATGGTAGAAACTTTTCCCAACTGCCTTGGAATTCCAAAACACAACACTTGAGCATGTCCTCGAGTACTTGAATTAACCTTCGATCGACCGTCACCGAGGTGAAAAGCTGAGGTAAAACTCAATTTTGTACCTAAAGCTTCTTGCAGCATCTTCCAAAATCTGGATGCGAACCTCGGATCTCTATCCGATATGATCGATAAGGGAACTCCGTAAAGTCTTACTATTTCTGAAACATATAAGTTTTCCAACTTGCCTAGGGAGTAGTCCACTAGATGCGGTATAAAGTGGGTGACTTCGTGAGTCTATCACCACTACCCAAATAGCATCTTTCTTGCTCGTAGACAACGTAAACCTGTTACAAAATCCATGGTGATACGATCCCATTTCCACTGGAATCAATATAGGTTCAAGCAAACCCAAAGGTATTTGGTGTTCAAATTTTACTTATCGACAAATCATGCACTTGGTAACAAATTATGAAATGTCTTTCTTCATTTTCGGCCACCAATACTGTTGCTTTAGATCATTATACATCTTGGTGCTACCTAGATGTATAGATAAACATTCGCTATGTGCCTCGTGCAAAATTTTCTAAATAAGCTCCTCTTTTCTCAGAACACAAACTCTATCTCTGAACATCAAGTATCCATCAGAATTAATCTGAAAGTCGGATTCAGAATCTAACTCGCATTGAGCTCTCTTGACTTGCAACTTACTATCTTCTTTCTGAGCTTCAAAGATCTCTTGAAGGAACATTGGTCTAGCTCTCAACTCAGCTAAAATAGAAGCATCATCGGATAAAGATATTTTTGAATTCAATGCTCTCAAGGAAAATAGGGATTTTCTGCTTAAAGCATCGGTGACCACATTTGCCTTTCCAGGATGGTAATCAATGACCAACTCATAGTCCTTTATCCACTCTAACCATCTTCATTATCTTAAGTTCAACTCTTTCTGCGTCATCAAATATTTCAAACTTTTATGATCGGTAAAAATCTGACATCGTTCACCATATAAATGGTGTCTCCAAATCTTCAAAGCAAAGACTATGGCAGCCAATTCAAGATCATGCGTCGGATAATTTTTTTCATGAGGTTTTAACTGTCTTGAGGCATAAGCAATCACTTTGCCTTCTTGCATGAGTACACAACCTAGTCCATTTAAGGATGTATCGCTGTAGACCACAAATTCTTTCCCTGATTCAGGTTGTACTAAGACTGGAGCTTCTGTCAGCACTGGTTTCAACTTCTCAAAACTTTGTTGGCATTTTTTCGACCACTCAAACTTTACATTCTTCTATAACAATTTAGTCATCGAGGTTGCAATCATAGAAAACCCCTTGAAAAATCGTCTATAGTAGCCGGCTAGGCCCAAAAAACTTCTAATCTCAATGATGTTCTTCGGTGGTTTCCAGTCTATTATAGCTGAGATCTTACTTGGATCTACTCGGACTCAATGTCTCGAGATGATATGTCCCAAGAATCCCACTTACTTGAGCTAAAATTCACTTTTACTAAATTTGGCATACAACTAATTTTCATGAAGAGTCTGTAAAACTATCCACAGATGATCAGCATGTTCATTCTCGTCACGGGAATAAATCAGTATGTCATCAATAAAAATGACTACAAACTTATCAAGTTATGGTCTAAAAATGCGGTCCATTAAGTCCATGAATACCGCAGGAGCATTGGTCAACCCAAAGGGCATGACTAAAAATTCATAATGCCCACATCTAGTTCGAAAGGTAGTCTTGGATACATCTGAATCCTTCACTCTCAACTGGTAGTATCCTAATCTCAAGTCTATTTTGGAGAATACAGTCGCTCCTATCAATTGATCAAACAAATCATTGATCCTAGGCAATGGGTACTTGTTCTTTACTGTCACTTTATTAACCTAACAGTAATCAATGCATAATCTCATGGTGCCATCTTTCTTTTTCACAAACAAAACCGGAGCGCCTCATGGTGAACAACTTGATCTTGCAAAGTCTTTGTTTGTCAACTCTTTCAACTGTAACTTCAGCTCTTTCAACTCTGTTGGAGCCATTCTATAAGGAGTAATGGATATTGGTATAGTACCGGGAGTTAGCTCAATGCTGAACTCAACTTTTCTAACTGGTGGTAATCCTGGTAATTCCTCAGGAAAAACATCTACATACTCACATAGTATCGGCACTGATTCAATCTTTAACTCTGTCTCTTTATCATTCAATACTAACGCAAAAAATGCCTCATACTCTTTTCTTAGATATCTCTGCGCCATCATATGAGAAATTATTACCGACGTTCTACCTTGCTCATCTGATTCTACATGAAGAGTATCCCCATTCTCACATCTCATCTCAATGCATTTCTTCCCACAATTTACAATTACATTATGAGTAGTCAACCAGTCCATACCAAGAATGAGGTCGTACTCATCAAAAGGTAGCAACATAAGATTTGCTTTAAAGAAATGACCTCTAATCATTAATGGACAATCTTTACAAACTTTATCAATTAACATACTCTTGCCTAAAGGATTAGACACCTTAATCACAAATTCTGTGGTATCTATAGGCACACCCAAATCGGGTACTAATTTCATGCAAATGTAAGAGTGTGTAGATCTGGGGTCTATTAAAGCAATAACCTTGGTATTATAAAGAGAAAAGGTACCCGTAATAACATCAGGGGAAGATGCCTCTTCGTGAGTGCGAATAGTATAAGTCCTTGCAGGTGCTCTGCCCTCTGGTCTCGCGACCTGCTCTCTAGGGTTACCTCTTCCACTTGCCCCACTTTCCGGGTTCCTCTGCGGTCTCCCTCTGACCATACTTCTGGACCTCGGGTTCTGAGTTCTCTCTTTTTTAGTCATCTCTAGACAATCCTTTATGAAATGGACTTGGGAACCACATCTAAAACATGCATTTTCATGTGCTCGACATTCTCCCAAATGGCGTCTGCCACATTGTGGACATTCTGGTCTGTCAGGTTTAAAATTTCCAACACTTGCAACTGAAGTGGTCTGTGCTTTATTTCCCGAATACTGCTTACTCTTGTCTTTCCTTGAAAACCCAGTAGAAGTAGCTGATCGAGCTGAAAAATCTCTTGACTTCTTGGATGATGATTGGAACGACTTGTTCCACTGTCTCTTTCTAGAATCGCGAGACTCCATTTCAAATTTCTTCTTCTCTTTTACCAGTTCTTTGGCTTTACAAGCCCTTTCTACTAGCACAACGAATTCTTTTAATTCGAGGATAGCAACAACAAGCTTAATGTCATCATTTAAACCATCTTCAAACCTTTTAATAGCCTCAGTGGACACACATTCGCGAGCGTACTTGTTGAGTCGTACAAATTCTCGCTCATAATCAGTTACTGACATCTTGCCTTGCTTCAACTCTAGAAATTCTTTCCTCTTCTGGTCTACAAACCTCTGGCTGATATACTTTTTCTGAAACTCTTCTTGGAAGAATTCCCATGAGATCCTTTCCCTTGGTACCACCGACACAAGGGTGTTCCACCATTGGTAAGCAGAATCTCTTAAGAGAGAGACTACACACTTCATGCATTCATCAAGTGTGCAGGACAGTTCCTCAAATACTCTGATGGTATTTTCTAGCCAGAACTCAGCTCTTTCTAGATCATCATCTTTTCTAGCTCAAAATTCTTCTGCCCCATGCTTCTTGATCCTATCAATTGGAGGTTTATCTCCTCTTACCACCTTAACTACTTGAGGGGCTACAGGAATAGGTTGTGGAACAGGCGGGGGTGGAGGGGGTTGTGCATTCGAGTTCGCACGAATGAACTCTGTGTACAGCATCCATCATATGGAGGAAGGCTTCTCTAGCCTCTTCTCCTCCTCCTTCTTGACTCACCGTAGTGGGTCTATTCTCATTCTCATACTGCACCGCCTTTCTGCGCAGGAGTGAGTGCGTTACTTTCTACATCATCTCCTCGGCTCCTTCGGGATCCATTTACTATATGTATAAACATAATTTAAGTCGCCAGGAGTCGTCACACTATCATTATAAGAACATTCTTACGTATGGCATGTATAGCTAGACTCATACTCGGGCTACGTTAGTCCTAGAACTGACGAAACTGTAGCTCCGATACCACTAAATGTAACACCCCGTACCCAAGATCGATATTGGGTCTGGATACGAGACATTACTATGCTTGAACTCACTAAAACATCTACTTACGAGCTATAAAATTTCATTCCAACTTAAAAACTTCATTTTATTAGTCAACACATATAACAAGGGCCTACGAGGCCTTTAACTCATGTCAGAAAACTTTCAGAATTAAAATCAAATAACTCATTTCTGAATCAGGGTTCACACGCCCGTGTACCCTTAAGCACGCCCATGCCCTCAAACCGTGTAGAACTACTGACTATTTCCACACGGCTTAGACACGCCTATGTCTACCAACCGTGGAAGGCTACTGACTAATTTCACACGGCCATGACACGCCCATGGGCTTAGGCCGTGTGCTAATCCTTGATATACTGACTAAATTAACACGATCTAGACACACGCCCTTGTGTCCAACCGTGTGGGCACTTACAGGCTATTTACCAAGCCTTTAGCCACCCTAAAATGAGGATCATAACCATACACAATTCAACGATACAATAACAACCCAATTTTAAGAATAATACTACATGCTTCATTGATCTCAACAAACATACATGCTTAGTCAAATTTGGCCAATTACTTAGCCATGTACAAAAGAATAATAAACTTGATAGCCTTTACAAAGGCCCTTCTTAAAACATGTCCACAAAATGAATGTTTCCTATACATGTCATACTTAGTAAAGTAACTTGGCTATACGAACATAAATGTTGATAGTGTGTTGCGAGCTCTGACTTTAATGATCCACGAGTTAGCTTGGCGGGACTACATAGAAAGAAAGAATCATAACGTAAGCATATAGCTTAGTAAGTTTGTATGTACAACACATATCAATGTACTTGCTTAACATAAACCATTTAGCTTACAATGGTATCATAATTTCAGCTATAAAGCTTACTTAGTCATACTCGATTCTTACATGTCTTATGATACTTAACATTCTCATACTTGTAAAGTAAACATGGTACCTATATCACTTGATCACATTGATCAATATACTTTAATAATAATGATCATAATCTTTACATCCACATTCATAACATGAATAATACTAAATTTCATCTTGATACTAACTTTGCTTTCAAATTTCATCTTGATACTAACTTTGCTTTCTTATCTTTCTTGATATCTTCTTTTTGACTTACTCGTTTGCCCGATGAATTCCTGCGAATAACCGAGGATACTAAATCTCGACCCACATAACTTGATCCCAAAGTCATATCTTCGGTATGGTCTTACATGTAATATCTCATCTTGGTTTCAAGGCCATGTCTTGACATGGACTTATATGAAGTCTTGCTCTTGATAACATGGTCCATACCAAGCTTGCCTTGGACTTACATAATAACTTGATTGTTAACTTGATCAATGCCAAGCTTGCCTTGGACTTACATGATATCTTGATCAATGCCAAGTTTGCCTTGGACTTACATGATAACTTGCTTAATAACTTGATCAATGCCAAGCTTGCCTTGGACTTACATGATATCTTGATCAATGCCAAGCTTGCCTTGGACTTACATGATAACTTGTGTGGTAGATCGAGTATCTTGGGAAATTCATCTTCAATCAGGACTTACCCATTCTTATTATCGTGATTTCTTGCTTGAACATAACATGATCATTTCATACAATTATCGTACATTACATTAAGCAATTTAATGATAATAATCATAAAGCTTAGAAATCATACAAACTTACCTCAATATACAAAATCTATGTTAATGTGCAATTTAGTCCTCAACTTTGTTCTTGCCTCGGTTTCGATCTGGGCTTCATTTTTCTTGATCTATAATCATAAATAGATCATTTAATAATTATATTAACTAAATTGACTCATAACTCATACTTTGGCAAAATTACTATTTTGCCCTTTTACTTTCTAATATTTTCACTTTTGCCTCAATTCTCGTAATATGATTTTCATGCAACTTTCTTAGACTTCATGCTTAACTGAATCATTTTCTCTCTATAATAATCATCAATTTCCACTATTTCTAGTAGGTATGACCAATTTTATAACTGTTACAAAATGGTCCCTACTACCATTTTTTCATGAAATTCATTAAGGAAAGGATGTTTATCTAACATCAAACTCTCTTAAACTTCCATAAAACATCAATTAACAAGCATTCCATTCAAGGGTAGATTTTTGAACATGCATCTTAGCTCATTTTATAGCTAAAATTAGCTAATTCATAATACGAGAACTTCAAAAATACGAAGAATATTAAAAACGGGGCTAAGATGAACTTACTATGAGCTTGAAAAAAAATGAAGAACCCTAGCTATGGTGTCTCTAAATTTTCGGCAGCCTAAGGAAGAAGATGAGTGAATTTTTCTTATCTTTAACCTATTTTAATCACTAATTAGGCCAAATGACCAAAATACCCTTCCTCTTAAAAATTTCTATTTAACCATCTTAAGGCCAATTTTGTCCAAAATTTTATTTTTGGGCAATTTGCTATTTAAGGGCTCATAATTATTATTCTAAAGCTATTTCTTGCAAAAAGCTTCTAGAAACTCATATATTGCAACTTTTGTAATTTAGTCCTTTTTGGATCAATTGACCTCAACTTAATAAAATTGCTTTACAAAACTTTCACACTAGCATGAAAACATCGCATAAACACGGAAAACTCATAATTTCACCTCGGGTTCGTGGCCTTGCACCACTATCCCGACTAGGCCCTAAATCGAGTACACAATTCTCCCCTCGTGATTTTCGTCCTCGAAAATCTTACCAAAGAAAAAGGTTTGATCTCGGTTTCTTATACTCTCTTTAGTTCCCATGTAGATTCTTTGATTCCATGTCTTTGCCACAATACTTTTACTAAGGCAATACTCTTATTCCTCGGTTGCTTGACTTCTCGAGCCAAAATCTTGACTGGTTCTTCACTATAAGTCATGTCGGGGCGAATCTCTATTTCTGAAGGGGTAATTACATGTGAAGGGTCTGATCTATAGCGTCGTAACATTGGCACGTGAAACACATCATGTATCTTTTCTAATTCTGATGGAAAAGCCAAATGGTAAGCTACCGGCCCAATTCTCTCCGTAACCTCGTAAGGTCCAATGAAACATGGACTTAACTTGCCTTTACAGCCAAATCTGAGAACTTTTCTCCATGGTGATATTTTCAAGAAGACTTTATCCGTAACTTGGTACTCGATCTCTTTTCTCTTTAAATCCAAATAGGATTTTTGTCTATCCGAGGCATCTTTTAAACATTCTCGAATTACTTTCACCTTCTCTTCAGCTTCTTTAACTAAATCAACCCCGTGAATTTGGTTCTCTTCAAGTTTAGTCCAAAACAAGGGAGTTCTGCACTTATGCCCATATAGGGCCTCATAAGGCGCCATCTTTAAGCTCGACTGAAAGCTATTATTATAGGCGAATTCTACCAATGGGAGAAACTTTTCCCAACTGCCTTGGAATTCCAAAACGCAACATCTGAGCATGTCCTCGAGTACTTGAATTAACCTTTCAAACTGACCGTCAGTCTGAGGGTGAAAAGTTATGCTAAAACTCAATTTTGTACCCAGAGCTTCTTGCAACTTCTTCCAGAATCTGGATGTGAACCTCGGATCTCTATCCGATATGATCGATAAGGGAACTCCGTTAAGTCTTACTATTTCTGAAACATACAAGTTTGCTAACTTGTCTAGGGAGTAATCCACTCGTACAGGTATAAAGTGAGCTGACTTCGTGAGTCTATCAATTACTACCCAAATAGCATCTTTCTTGCTCGGAGACAGCGGTAAACCCTTTACAAAATCCATGGTGATACGGTCCTATTTCCACTCGGGAATCAATATAGGTTGAAGCAAACCCGGAGGTACTTGGTGTTCAGCCTTTACTTGTTGACAAATCATGCACTTGGTAACAAATTCTGAAATGTCTTTCTTCATTTTCGGCCACCAATACTGTTGCTTTAGATCATTATACATCTTGGTGCTACCCGGAAGTATAGATAAACATCCGTTATGTGCCTCGTGCAAAATTTTCTGAATAAGCTCCTCTTTTCTCAGAACACAAACTCTATCTCTGAACATCAAGTATCCATCAGAATTAATCCGAAAGTCGGATTTAGAATCTAACTCGCATTGAGCTCTCTTAACTTGCAACTCACTATCTTCTTTCTAAGCTTCAAAGATCTCTTGAAGGAACATTGGTCTAGCTCGTAAGGTAATACTAAGGCAATACTCTTATTCCTCAGTTGCTTGACTTCTCAAGCCAAAATCTTGACTGGTTCTTCACTATAAGTCATGTCGGGGCGAATCTCTATTTCTGAAGGGGTAATTACATGTGAAGGGTCTGATCTGTAGCGTCGTAACATTGACACGTGAAATACATCATGTATCTTTTCTAACTCTGATGGAAAAGCCAAATACTAAGCTACCGGCCCAATTCTCTCCGTAACCTCGTAAGGTCTAATGAAACGTGGACTTAACTTGCCTTTACGGCCAAATCTGAGAACTTTTCACTATGGTGATACTTTCAAAAAGACTTTATCCCCAACTTGGTACACGATCTCTTTTCTCTTTAAATCTGAATAGGATTTCTATTTGTCTGAGGCATCTTTTAAACATTCTCGAATTACTTTCACCTTCTCTTCAGCTTCTCTAACTAAATCAACCCCGTGAATTTGGTTCTTTTTAAGTTCAGTCCAAAACAAGGGAGTTCTGTACTTACGCCCATATAGGGCCTCATAAGGCGCCATCTTTAAGCTCGACTGAAAGCTATTATTATAGGTGAATTCTACCAATGGGAGAAACTTTTCCCAATTGCCTTGGAATTCCAAAACACAACATCTGAGCATGTCCTCGAGTGCTTGAATTAACCTTTCTGATTGACCGTCAGTCTGAGGGTGAAAAGCTGTGCTAAAACTCAATTTTGTACCCAAAGCTTCTTGCAGCTCCTTCCAGAATCTGGATGTGAACCTCGGATCTCTATTCGATATGATCGATAAGGGAACTCCGTGAAGTCTTACTATTTCTGAAACATACAAGTTTGCCAACTTGTCTAGGGAGTAATCCACTCGTACAGGTATAAAGTGGGCTGACTTCGTGAGTCTATCAACCACTACCCAAATAGCATCTTTCTTACTCGGAGACAATCGTAAATCAGTTACAAAATCCATGGTGATAGGTCCCATTTCCACTCGGGAATCAATATAGGTTCAAGCAAACCCGAAGGTACTTGGTGTTCAAATTTTTACTTGTCGACAAATCATGCACTTGGTAACAAATTCTCAAATGTCTTTTTTTCAATTTCGGCCACCAATACTATTGCTTTAGATCATTATACATCTTGGTGCTACCCGAATGTATAGATAAACATCTGTTATGTACCTCGTGCAAAATTTTCTGAATAAGCTCCTCTTTTCTCAGAACACAAACTCTATCTCTGAACATCAAGTATCCATCATAATTAATCCAAAAGTCAGATTCAGAATCTAACTCGCATGGAGCTCTCTTGACTTGCAACTCACTATCATCTTTCTGAGCTTCAAAGATCTCTTGAAGGAACATTGGTCTAGCTCTCAATTCAGCTAAAATAGAACTATCATCGGATAAAGATATTTTTGAATTCAATGCTCTCAAGGTAAATAGGTATTTTCTGCTTAAAGCATCGGTGACCACATTCGTCTTTCCAGGATGGTAATCAATGACCAACTCATAGTCCTTTATCAACTCTAACAATCTTCGTTGTCTTAAGTTCAGCTCTTTCTGTGTCATCAAGTATTTCAAACTTTTATGATCGGCAAAAATCCGACATCATTCACCATATAAATGGTGTCTCCAAATCTTCAAAGCGAAGACTATGGCAGCCAATTTAAGATCATGCGTCGGATAATATTTCTCATGAGGTTTTAACTGTCTTGAGGCATAAGCAATCACTTTTCCTTTTTGCATGAGTACACAGCCCAATCCATTTAAGGATGCATCACTGTAGACTCTAAATTCTTTCCCTGATCGGGGTTGTACTAAGACTGGAGCTTCTGTCAGCATTGCTTTCAACTTCTCAAAACTTTGTTGGCATTTTTTCGACCACTCAAACTTCACATTCTTCTGTAACAATTTAGTCATCGGGGTTGCAATCATAGAAAACCCCTTGACAAATCGTCCATAATAGCTGGCTAGGCCCAAAAAACTTCTAATCTCAGTGATGTTCTTCGGTAGTTTCCAGTCTATTATAGCTGAGATCTTACTTGGATCTACTCGGACTCCATCTCTCGAGACGATATGTCCCAGGAATCCCACTTCCTTGAGCCAAAATTCACTTTTACTGAATTTAACATACAACTGATTTTCTCGAAGAGTCTGTAAAACTATCCGCAGATGATCAGCATGTTTGTTCTCGTCTCGGGAATAAATTAGTATGTCGTCAATAAAAACGACTACAAACTTATCAAGGTATGGTCTAAAAATGCGGTTCTTTAAGTCTATGAATACTGCAGGGGCATTGGTCAACCCAAAGGGCATGACTAAAAATTCATAATGCCCATATCTAGTTCGAAAGGCAGTCTTGGATACATCTGAATCCTTCACTCTCAACTAGTAGTATCCTAATCTCAAGTCTATTTTGGAGAATACAGCCGCTCCTCTCAATTGATCAAACAAATCGTCGATCCTAGGCAATGGGTACTTATTCTTTACTGTCACTTTATTAAGCTGACGGTGATCAATGCATAATCTCATGGTGCCATCTTTCTTTTTCACAAACAAAATCGGAGCGCCCCATGGTGAACAACCTGATCTTACAAAGCCTTTGTCTGTCAACTCTTTCAACTGTAACTTCAGCTCTTTCAACTCTGTTGGAGCCATTCTATAAGGAGTAATGGATATTGGTACAGCACCGAGAGTTAGCTCAATGCTGAACTCAACTTCTCTAACTGGTGGTAATCCTAGTAATTCCTCAGGAAAAACATCCACATACTCGCATACTATCGGCACTGATTCAATCTTTAACTCTGTCTCTTTATTATTCAATACAAAGGCAAAAAATGCCTCATACCCTTTTCTTAGATATCTCTACGCCATCATATGAGAAATTATTACCAACGTTCTACCTTGCTCATCTAATTCTACATGAAGAGTATCCCCATTCTCACATCTCATCTCAATGCATTTCTTCCCACAATTTACAATTACATTATGAGTAGTCAACCAGTCCATACCAAGAATGAGGTCGAACTCATCAAAAGGTAACAACATAAGATTTGCTTTAAAGCAATAACCTCTAATCATTAATGGACAATCTTTACAAACTTTATCGACTAGCGTACTCTTGCCTAAAGGATTAGACACCTTAATCACAAATTCTGTGGTATCTATAGGCACACCCAAACCGGGTACTAATTTCATGCAAATGTAAGAGTGTGTGGATCTGGGGTCTATTAAAGCAATAACTTTGGTATTATAAAGAGAAAAGGTACCCGTAATAACATCAGGGGAAGATGCCTCTTCGCGAGTGCGAATGGCATAAGTCCTTGCAGGCGCTCTGCCTTCTGGTCTCGCGACCTACTCTCTAGGGTTACCTTTTCCACTCTCCCCACTTCCCGGGTTCCTCTGCAGCCTCCCTCTGACCATCCTCCCTAACCTCGAGTTCTGAGTTCTCTCTTCTTTAGTCATCTCTGGACAATCCTGTATGAAATGCCCTTGGGAACCACATCTAAAACATGCATTTTTATGTGCTCGGCATTCTCCAAAATGGCGTCTACCACGTTGTGGACATTCTAGTCTGTCAGGTCCAAAAAATCCAACAGTTGCAACTGAAGTGGTCTGTGCTTTATTTCCCGAATACTGCTTACTCTTGTCTTTTCTTGAAAACCCAATGGAAGTAGCTGATCGAGCTGGAAAATCTCTTGACTTCTTGGATGATGATTGGAATGACTTGTTCCACTGTCTCTTTCTAGAATCGTGAGACTCTATTTCAAATTTCTTCTTCTCTTTTACCAGTTCTTCGTCTTTACAAGCCCTTTCTACTAGCACAACAAATTCTTTTAATTCGAGGACAGCAACAACCAGCTTAATGTCATCATTTAAACCATCTTTAAACCTTTTACTCATAATAGCCTCAGTGGACACACATTCAGGAGCGTACTTGCTGAGTCGTACAAACTCTCGCTCATAATCAGTTACTGACATCTTGCCTTGCTTCAACTCTAGAAATTCTTTCCTCTTCTGGTCTACAAACCTCTTGCTGATATACTTTTTCTTAAACTCTTCTTGGAAGAATTCCCATGAGATCCTTTCCCTTGGTGCCACCGACACAAGGGTGTTCCACCATTGGTAAGCAGAATCTCTTAAGAGATAGACTACACACTTCATGCATTCATCAGGTGTGCAGGACAGTTCCTCAAATACTCTGATGGTATTTTCTAACCAGAACTCAGCTCCTTCTGGATCATCATCTTTTCTAGCTCAGAATTATTCTGCCCCATGCTTCCTGATCCTATCAATTAGAGGTTTATCTCATCTTACCACCTCTACTACTTGAGGGGTTACATGAATAGGTTGTGGAACAGACGAGGGTGGAGGGCGTTGTGCATTTGGGTTCGCACGAATGAACTTCGTGTACCAGGCATCCATCATATGGAGGAAGGCTTCTCTAGCCTCTTCTTTTCCTCCTTTTTGACACACCATAGTGGGTTTTTTCACATTCTCATACGGCACCGTCCCTTCTGTAGGAGCTGGTGTGTTACTTTTTACATCATCCACCTCAGCTCCTTCAGGATCCATTTACTAGATGTATAAACATAATTTAAGTTGTCAGGAGTCGTCATACTATCATTATAAGAACATTCTTACGTATGGCATGTATAGCTAGACTCATACTCGTGCTACGTTAGTCCTAGAACCGACTAAATTGTAGCTCTGATACCACTAAATGTAACATCCCGTACCCAAGACCGATACTGGATCTAGATACGAGACATTACTAAGCTTGAACTCACTGAAACATCTACTTACGGGCTATAAAATTTTGTTCCAACTCAAAAACTTCACTTTATTAGTCAACACATATAACAAGGGCCTACGAGGCCTTTAACTCATGTCAGAAAACTTTCAGAATTAAAATCAAATAACTCATTTCTGAAGCAGGGTTCACATGCCCGTGTAACTTGGGAACACACCCGTGTTCCCTTAAGCACACCCATGCCCTCAAATCATGCAGAACTACTGACTATTTCCACACGGCATAGACACGCCCATGTCTACCAACCGTGGGAGGCTACTGACTAATTTCACACGGCCATGACACGCCCGTGGGCTTAGGCAGTGTCTAATCCTTGATATACTGACTAAATTAACACGGCCTGGGCACGCATCCGTGTGTCCAACCGTGTGGGCACTTACAGGCTATTTACCAAGCCTTTAGCCACCCTGAAATGAGGATCATAACTATACACAATTCAACGATACAATAACAACTCAATTTTTAGAATAATACTACATGCTTCATTGATCTCAACAAACATATATGCTTAGTCAAATTTGGCCAATTACTTAGCCATATACAAAAGAATAATAAACTTGATAGCCTTTACAAAGGCCCTTCTTAAAACATGTCCACAAAATGAATGTTTCCTATACATGCCATACTTAGTAAAGTAACTTCCCTATACCAAAAAAAGAGTTGATAGTGTGTTGCGAGCTCTGACTTTAACGATCCACGAGTTAGCTTGGCGGGACTGCATAGAAAGAAAGAATCATAACGTAAGCATATAGCTTAGTAAGTTTGTATGTACAACACATATCAATGTACTTGCTTAACATAAACCATTTAGCTTACAATGGTATCATAATTTCAGCTATAAAGCTTACTTACTCATACTCGATTTGTAACACCCCAAACCCGGCCTAAATGTTACGACCGGATCTGGCATGTCACATGAAAGGAATGTCTAAAAACTGTGTGTTCGTTAAAAAGTTCATGTTCGCTATATTTGTTGTGAAAAATCGAGTGTAAGTCATTTTGAATAAGAAACTGTTTATTAACATTTTAGGAAAATCCCGTATTAAACATTTAATAACAAGCAGTAACCAAATTAAAAGCTAAAACCAAATAAAATACCAAGGCCTTATTACATTGCAAAATCCCAAAATTAGAAAGTAATTTTAAATAGAAACCGAAAGTTTACGAGAAAATGGTGCATGGCCACCACGAGTCCACCTCGACTCCAAGTCCTCAAACTAGGGATTACCCAAACATTTAAAAGAGGGGGTGAGTTTACTTAAACTCGGTGTGTACAACCCCAATAGTAAGAACATGTATCAACCCATACAAATACAACATATTAAGCATGTATGCAATGCAACCCAGCCCAACCTAAGTATCCAACCTCTACACACCACCAGTACACCGCCACACACCGTGGGATTACTAAATTGACCTCCATCCGTTACACACCATCGAAGGCGATCCATTGCATCAAGCGCACATCGCCCTTATAATTGTGGCATAGCCACTCAGATAATGTGACAGAGTCACCAGATTCATAATATGTGACATAGGTCGTGAGATAATGTGGTAAAACCACCGAACACTTCCCTTTATCATTATCACCCATATGCCCATGCAACATACATAATATTACAATTCGTGTATGCAGATGACATGTATGCAATCATATATCAAATAACGATGAAACGAATTACCATTATAATCGAATAATAATATACAAGAAAATCAATCTAACCAACCTCTAAGGTATAACATAATTTTACCTACCAAGGTATTTTCGTAATTTACCCACCAAGGGTATTTTCGTAATTTACCCACCAAGGGTATTTTCTTAATTTACCCACCAAGGGTATTTTCATAATTTACCCATCAAGGGTATTTTCGTAATTTACCCACCAAAGGTATTTTCGTAATTTACCCACCAAGGGTATGTTCATAATTTACCCACCAAGGGTATTTTCGTAATTTCGCACCTGCAATGGCCCTCCCAGAGGTCTAATGTTACCCTGAGCGACTCGGCTACCATTTTCGGTTGTCACCAGACTATTGGGCCTAAAACCCGATTTTGACCCATCCAGGCCCACACGCTCGTGTGGCCCACCTAACACAAATCTAGCCACGTATATAGCTTCCACCTAGTCTAGTTCACTATATACTATATCATCCTACAATTTATTCCAATTGGGCTCACTTCGACCCATCGCGGCCCAAGTAGCCCCAACCCATAAAAATACTACTGATGGCCTCGACTATCGCGTCGAAGCCCCACACGTGTGCTCGCACGCTCGTGTGGCTACTATTGTCGTGGACCGCACTTCAAAGATTTGTCGCTCTACAACTAGAGTAGAGAGTTACACACCGATAGGACTCGGTGCTAAATCACACTGCGACGACTCTCGTGCCCAACGCCCACCAAGGTATGTAATCCTCCTCCCGGCATGCTCTTTATATAGCTAGCTCTTCACCTTTATTCCTTGTATCTTTCCGATGTGGGATCCCTTCGTCAGTAGAGTTTAAATTCAACTGAAACTCTTACCGTCCAATCCGCAAAATAAATACTCCCTTGCTCCTCATGAGATTCGAATCCAAGCTCTCCCATCAGCCAATTCACGCCACTTGCCACTTTACCAACCAGCTCCTTGTGTCTTAAACCATGCGCAACTAAATATAACCCTATGGCCAAAGTCTAAATTCATTTAATAAAAAAATAATCTAAAAGGAATGCAAATGCTACAACTAGAACCTTGGACCTCTTTCCTTCCTTGTGGCGTCATTCCCTTGTCCTTAAGTGGTGTCACTTTGCCACTACACCACACACTCCACTTGTGTCACTTTTCTCCATATTTTATTCTTAAGGCCTACCTGCCAACTTCCAGGGTTTTTTTCACCTAAAACCAAAATTTCACCAAAGCAATATTTGATCGCAGGACTTCATAGAAGCCCTCTAACCTTCCAAAATCACTTATCTAAAAGGTCCAACTTGCACTTAAGCCGATCTTCTGTTCTCCAAAAATTTTAAACGCTACTACGCCTAAGGCCCATTGGGATCAATCCTACTAGGCCCAATTTCAGGATGTTACACGATTCTTACATGTCTTATGATACTTAACATTCTCATACTTGTAAAGTAAACATGGTACTTGTATCACTTGATCACATTGATCAGTATACTTTAATAATAATGATCATAATCTTTACTTCCACATTGATAACATGAATAATACTAAATTTCATCTTGATACTAACTTTGCTTTCTTA
The DNA here is from genome assembly GCA_025506655.1 of Gossypium rotundifolium. Lineage (NCBI taxonomy): Eukaryota > Viridiplantae > Streptophyta > Magnoliopsida > Malvales > Malvaceae > Gossypium > Gossypium rotundifolium. Next base: position 124,736,758 of record CP106723.1, read on the forward strand.
TCTTTCTTGATATCTTCTATTTGACTTACTCGTTTGCCCAATGAATTCCTGCGAATAATCGAGGATACTAAATCTTGACCCATATAACTTGATACCAAAGCCATATCTTCGGTATGGTCTTACATGTAATATCTCATCTTGGTTTCAAGGCCATGTCTTGACATGGACTTATATGAAGTCTTGCTCTCGATAACATGCTCCATGCCAAGCTTACCTTGGACTTACATAATAACTTGATTGTTAACTTGATCAATGCCAAGCTTCCATTGGACTTACATGATATCTTGATCAATGCCAAGTTTTCCTTGGACTTACATGATAACTTGCTTGTTAACTTGATCAATGCCAAGCTTGCCTTGGACTTACATGATATCTTGATCAATTCCAAGCTTGCCTTGGACTTACATGATAACTTGTGTGGTAGATCGAGTATCCTGGGAAATTCATCTTCAATCGGTATTGCTCGTACTTATTATCGTGATTTCTTGCTTGAACATAACATGATCATTTCATAAAATTATCATACATTACATTAAGCAATTTAATGATAATAATCATATAGCTTAGAAATTATACAAACTTACCTCAATATACAAAATCTATGTCGATGTGCAATTTAGTCCTCGACTTTGTTCTTGCCTCGGTTTTGATCCGGGCTTCATTTTTCTTGATCTATAATCATAAATAGATCATTTAATAATTATATTGACTAAATTGACTGATAACTCATACTTTGGCAAAATTACTATTTTGCCCCTATACTTTCTAATATTTGCACTTTTGCCCCAATTCTCGTAAAATGATTTTCATGCAACTTTCTTAAACTTCATGCTCAACTGAATCATTTTCTCTTCTATAACAATCATCAATTTCCACTATTTCTAGTAGGTATGACCAATTTTATAACTGTTACAAAATGGTCCCTACTACCATTTTTTCATGAAATTCATTAAGGAAAAGATGTTTATCTAACATCAAACTCTCTTAAACTTCCATAAAACATCATTTAACAAGCATTTCATTCAAGGGTAGATTTTTGAACATGAATCTTAGCTCATTTTATAGCTAAAATTAGCTAATTCATAATACGGGAACTTCAAAAATACGAAGAATATTAAAAACGGGGCTAAGATGAACTTACTATGAGCTTGAAAAAAAAATGAAGAACCCTAGCTATGGTGTCTCTAAGTTTTTGGCAGCCCAAGGAAGAAGATGAGTGAATTTTTCTCATCTTTATCCTATTTTAATCACTAATTAGGCCAAATGACCAAAATGCCCTTCCTCTTAAAAATTTCTATTCAACCATCTTAAGGCCAATTTTGTCCAAAATTTTATTTTTGGGCAATTTTCTATTTAAGGGCTTATAATTATTATTCTAAAGCTATTTCATGCAAAAAGCTTCTAGAAACTCATATATTGCAACTTTTCAATTTAGTCCTTTTTTGACCAATTGACCTCAACTTAATAAAATTGCTTTATAAAACTTTCATACTAGCATGCAAACATCGCATAAACCTGGAAAATTCATAATTTCTCCTTTGGTTCGTGGCCTCGCACCACTATCCCGACTAGGCCCTAAATCGACTGTTACAAGAAAGCATCTCAGAAGAAAATATAAAACAAAACGTAAGAAAAACCCTAAAACCCCCTGAAGAAATTAAAGGAGAGATCCCCAGTCTTGAGTATGATTTCGGCTTCTTGAGATGAATCAACTGGCTTTTTTCGAGTGAATCCCACAATTCTGGCCCTCTATCTTGGCTCTTGGCCTAGCTGAACACCCCCTAAAGGTTGGCCTCTAGGGTGTTTATATAGGCCTTTGGAATGCCTTTCTTTGCCTCTAAGTACCCTAATCTGAATGAAACTCATCTTTGCCACAGCAGGGACACACCCGTGTGATTCGGGCCAGGCCGTGGTCGGATCTTCTAAGGAGGCACGGCCGTGTGTTTCGGGCCCAGCCTGTGTAATTCATACTTTGGCCCATTTTCTCCATTTTTAGCCCGTTTCTCATTCTTTTCATCCTCCGGTGGTCTCCTGAGTATAAAAAATGAAATTAAAGGATTAGTAGCACCAAATTCTACAATTCAGGGAATAAATCATCCAAAAGTATGCTAAATGTGGAATTAAAATATGTATATATTACGGTTCATGAAGGTGTTGTTTTAGGGAGTGGATTAGCCAAACTTTGGGAAGTGAAATTGGTAACAGCATCTTGACCGAATGGTCACTTGGAGAAGCCAACAATCAACCCAATTTTGTTAAACATAGCCATGTATGCATGTGTTAATTCCTTGAACCAAGCCGTGCATGAACTTGGCTGTAAATGCTGCCCACATTCGACTGCACCTACAAGACACATGAACTAACACTAATTCAAGCCAAATCAGCTGAATATAATTAAAAACATAACTTGGACAATTTAAATACACATAATTAAAAGTAGACAAATTAAATAGAGTCTTAAACAAGACATTCTAAATTCGGCAGCAACCATAAAATAAAATATGCACATTAAATTTAATTCTAGAACCTAATTAATTTGTCTTAGATTAGGACATAATAAAGGGCTGTAAGACTTAGGACAAATTAAATAATGGTTGTTCTAGCCACATTAAAAACATGCAATAACCCATGACAAATTTATGAGATGTAGTAAACTAATTTAAATTGACTTAAAAACTTATTTATTCTAGCAAGAAAATTAATGAATTGAAAAGAGCTTCAAATGAGCTCAATTGAGCTGAATTAAACTTAAACCGAGCTTAATGAGCTGAAATAAACTCATGTGAGCTGAACCGCATGGAAAGAAGTTTGATTGAGCTGAAAATGAGCTGGAATCCGCTTGCACTAAGATTCATGAATTGCTCAAAGTTTGGCCTTCCGGGAGCTCAAGAGGATCGGAAAGTGAATCTTGGGTTGCCCCAGGTGTGCTCACATCATCCCCCCTCTTCAAAGTGACTTATCCTCAAATCAAGCTGTTGTTTCTCTCGAACATAGTTCCTTTTACTTGGCTTTCCTCGATCGAACGGGGTGAATGGCAATTGAGGCAACTGAAAAGAATAACCATGAGTTGGCAAAAAGTAGTCCGAACAAATTTGCAGTCCAAGCAAGTTCAAAACAGGATAAGTATAAAGCATGTGAATAGACGAATTCAAGTTACCATGCAAACAAACTAATTTACACGACAATGCCTCGTCAAATGTTTGAAAAAAATTGAATAGGTGTTAAGGCATTCAAACAATTTAAAATGTTTCCACAAGTCATACTTGGAATGTAACACCCCAGACCCAGTCTAGAAGTTAGGCCCGAATCCGGGAATGTCACAATGAAAGCACAATTTCAAATCGATTTTACTAAGTTAAAATTTAAGGCCTAAAAGCCTAAAATCCTTGAAACTTGTTAAGTAACGATAAAAGCCCATAGGTTATAGTTATTTTGAAAACCTTGCTAAACTTTAGAAATTTATTTAAGTTAAAATAAAAATTAAGCAGCGGAAAAACCCATAAGTAACGTCAAATTGGAGATACAAGGCCTTATTACAACCAATGAAAATAAAGTATTTAAACTAAAGTCATTCAAAACAAATAAACAAAACTTCTAATTAACTTGCAAAGTGGCCATCTCTGAGTCCCCTTCCACGGCAAGCCATCTACTGAGCATCACCTGAAATATTAAAAAAGAGGGTGTGAGTTTCGAAACTCAGTGTGTACGACCCTTGGCATTCAATTCAATACACAATTATCACATTGGGTCTAAGCCCTATAAAAATCGGTGGTCTTGGGCCTTAGCCCATAATGACCTCATATCATATCATATCACATGGAAACAAGATTATGCAAAACCCTCCCCAAAAATCCATCCACTGCACTCTATTTCCCTTCCAACCTTATACACCTGTGGGGAATTCTAGCTCGACCCACCCCTCCGCTACACTCTAATGGTAGCACTCAATCCGTAGATTACTCAACGTTGCAACAAAGCTGCTAATCATATAATGGGCTTAAAGCCACCAGTGGATCCACGGTCGTCAAGCGACTATTCGATCCTCAAATTCTTCCTCCGTACCATAATTCTCACCCATATGCATCCTAAGCAGAATATCATATGAATGCAGCATGCACATGAGTAACATCCATAAAAACTCATACTCATCACATAGGGGTATTTTAGTCATTTCACAATCAAGGGTATTTTTGTAATTCTACCCTACAAGGGTATTATCTTAATTCTATCCTATAGGGGTATTTTAGTAATTCTACCCTACAAGGGTATTTAGGTAATTTTACAAAATAGGGGTACTTTAGAAATTTTATAAATCAGGGACATTTTGGTAATTTTGCAAATCAGGGGTATTCTGATAATTTTACAAATTAGGGGTATTTTAGTAATTTTACAAATCTAAGGATATTTTAAAAATTTTCAAACTAAGGGCATTTTGGTAATTTTCCAATCTAAGGGTATTTTGGTAATTTTCCAATCTAAGGGTATTTTGGTAATTCACAAATCAGAGGTGTTTTGGTAATTTTACAAATCAGAGGCGTTTTGGTCCCTCTCGAGTTTTAGTTATGAACTTTGGCCCATTAACAAGTCTTTACGGCTAGAGTGAACAGACACTATGCACTAGGTAGGATTCCAAAGAAGAGGACGTGGGCCACTAGACCTGCAAGTACCAAGCTCTCCTAGATCCAATCCTAGACATGCATATGTCCGCTGCCACATCAGAACCCAAATGACTTGTCCACATACATGTTTAATTTTTAGCTTAAGTCTTATGTTTGTTTAAGAGTTGTTCGAACTAGACCTAAAGTCCATTAAACCCTAGCATACTTCTCTACGTCCTCAGAAAGCCCATCAAGCCCATTTCACGTTCATATAGCCCCTTATGCCCAAATCACATCCTTATGGCCCATTAGGCCCAAATCTCATTCTTATGGCCTATTAGGCCCAAAAAAATTTCAAATCATGTAACATGCATGACTAACTCAATTCATATAACCAAATCAATTGATTTCATCAAACTTAGCCTCAAGTCCCACCGGGCCCATTTAGCGACTTTCGACTTTTCAGCTTTCTGGCATTGTCGATATCACGTGTGTGTAGTGTTTGTACACACCTGGTCATTGCGACGTGCTATACTATCCTTGATCTTGAACCTACAACCAACCAACCTTGAATCAATCACCCATACTTAATCAAAATATCTACCAAAAGTAGAAGCCTTACCGTAACCTTACCGCGTGCCACACATTCTAGTAGCCCTTCCTTAGCTACTATTCGCGAATATCCCTTACATCTGCACTCAAACATATATCTTCAAAACAAGTACTCATATTCCATATAAGTCACCCCTATAGGTGATCGTGTCAAACAGTCGAGTTTTAATTTTTATAAAAGAATGATCGAACCTATAGACTAACTATGACAACGATAGAGGCAAGTGCACCTATCGAGCAGTAGTATAGTTTAGGCAAGAATTTCTTATTGAACCCAAGGGAACCTAAAAGTACTACTACTCACTTTCTTTCTATTATTTAGCCTAAAATATGGAGTGATTGGTCTATTAAACTAATGAAATTCTTAAACTAAATGCAAAGACAAAAGAATGAATAGGAGAAAGACTTTAGGAAAACTCAGTTGATGAAGACGATACCTTCAAGAAGAATCCACCTATGACTGCACTTATTATTTATTCCCCAAACCATATGATTTTTTTTACTTAGCTTGATCCGTGAGACTCCCTAACCTATATTAAACCCTCTCTCGAGGCGAATAATGTCTAACGTTAGGTTAATTAGTAGTACTCTTGTTCTCTTATAATAACCCCCTAAGGAAGTAGTAAATCGATCAATGGATTCCCATATTAGGTTTCACCCTAATTCGACAAAATCTCATAACCCTATCTCTAGGCGCCCAATCAGCTCCGCTCAATTATGCTAGATCTACTCTTAGGTAGGGTCTATTCCTCCTTCACCTAAGCACATCAGATTAAATTAAGCAACATAATTAAGAAAAAACTAAGTATTTATCATATAATTTAGAAATCAAATAACAAAATCCATCATAGGTTTCATCCCCTTCAAGTATCTAAAGGGTTTAGTTCATAACTAAATAAGAAAACATCTCAAGAGAAAAGATAAAACAAATCATAAGAAATCCCTAAAACCCTCTGAAGGAATTAAAGGAGTGATTCCCTAAAAGATGAAAGCTTTGGCAAAAGCCTCTGCAAAAATTTCTCTTTTAATGTCTGCCTTGGGTTGTTTATATAGGCTTTTAGATGCTATACTTGGCTCCTAAGCACCTCTTTCAAATAGAATTACTCTTAGGATGTCTAAGTAGACTTAGGAGTATGTTTCTTTGGCTTCAAGCATCCAAATCCGAGTGAAATTGCTCTCTCCCGTAGTAGGGGCATGGCCATGGCACACGCCCGTGTAAATCGTGGTTGGGTCGTGCCTTGATTCTGTCGTTTTGGGCACGGCCGTGTAAGTCAGGATCCAGGCCATGCTTCAGGTCTGTCGATTGGGACACGACCATGTAGATCACCAGGCACGTCCGTGTGGGAAATGGATGATGCACGGCCTTATGGCACGGAGTTGAGGCCGTGTTCTAGGTAATTGGCGAGGCATGGTCGTGTGGTCTTTGGGCCAAGCCGTGTTGATTTCTTGCTAAGGCCCAATTACTCCGTTTTAAGCCCTTTTTGTGTTCTTTTTATCCTCGGGTGCCTTTTCTGAGTATAAACATGAAAAGAAAAGATTAAAAGCACCTTTTTACAAAAATCAAGGCCTAAATCATCCAAAACCATATTAAATATGGGGTTAAAATATGTTACTTTTATGGTTTATCAAATACCCCCACACTTAAGCTTTTGCTTGTCCTCAAGCAAAATTTTCAACTTACAATTAAAACGAACTTTCCATAATTCATAATTCCTATCGACAATGTCTCATCATAATTCATAGATAATTTATACATGGATAATTCAACTCAAAGAACCCTAAAGATTCAATTACGATAAGCCATACCTTTATAGCACAAAAATATAGGTGTCTTCCCTTTTCTAAGTAATTACCTTTAATTCAAAACCGACAAGAACTGACATCCTCACTATAAATTCGCTCAAATCACTTGAAGTGTTTAAGGTTCAAAAATAAGCACTCATAAGTCGAACCTGAAAAGTTAATCCCATAGGCTTGCCTGAAAATCAAATATCCACCACTGTATATGAGATGATACACAAATCAAAAGGTCTTAAATCAGAGTTGTAACGGGGCTAGGGTTAAAAGGTGTGGATAAAGGCTGAATTAGAAGTTATAATCGAGATTGAATTGACTAATTACCTAATCTAAAAATAATGAACTAAATATGAATATTTACATCGAATGAAAACTAATAAGACCTACTATTGATAATTACTCTATAATAAGAGTATTTTCATCACTTAAAATTTGATAATACTTTAATACGAGCTTTTTCTTCAATAATTGGAGTTTAAATGCTCTAAGCTCTTTTATAAACTACTACTTTTGAATAAATTTGGATTTTTTAAGAACAAACTAAGAAAAACTTAATAGAAGGAACTTTGATAATTGAAATAACCTAATTCGACAATCGATCAAATCAATTCTTGATAGAGGGGTAGTTAAAGGAATGTTGATAACAAATACAAAGGGATTTTGGGTTAATATTAGTGGGTTAGTCAATAAAAAGGTTGTTAAGATTCAACGGGGTTCACTAGGGTTAATTTGTATGGGTAGGCCTTTTAGTGGATTGAACGGTTAAAACCTAGGTGCCTTTATCATCTCAAGATATCAAATCATTAATGTGGTCTCGACATGCATAAACGAGGCAAGTTCTAGAATAACAGTTCAAAGTTGACACACTCATAATCAATAAAGTAAGCATGAAAAGAATATATGCTCTATAAGGCTCAAGATCTTCACAAAATTATGGGTGTTTTAACATCAAACCTTATAAATTTTGAGCTTCAAGGTGATACTCAAATTCGGTTCAACAACCTATCAATTTTAATTTTTAGAAAGTAGACTTATCATGCTCGATTGTCTAGTATTATTCAAATTTAATCATCAATGCACAATTAAGTATGACTTACTCTAAAACATATCAATAAAAATCATAAATCATTAGAAATTTCACCCTAATTAATAATATGAGAAAATACTTAAGATCAAGACTAAATTTAGGGTTTTAAGAATTATGCAAAAAGTTTGGCACTATTACCCCACACTTAAGATGTACATTGCCCTCAATGTACAAAGATAGATAATGATAATTAGATGCCAAATCAAAAGATAAGTGGGAAAGTAATACTCCTCAAATCTGAATGATCCCCGCATCTTTGGTGGCGGATGGTGTTTTCTATCTACTGGTGGAGTGGCTACCAAAAAGCAATTTGCTAGATGAAGAAATTGGGTAGCTCAAAGATATAGCCAAGAGATCTACGAAATAATAATACTATACTAATAATATAATTAAAGACTAAGAAAATAAAGAGAAGGAGACTAAGAAGAAAACTAAAATTTAAAGAAAAGACTAATAGACTAAGGAATCCTTGTTGTTGGATGGTTCGCGAGGTGGATGTGACCTCGAAGGCTGTGGTGCGTGATTCCCAAGCAACCTTTAGAACCTAAAATCAAGAAACTAATATGAAATAAATTAAATTAAGTAGAAAAGAAGTATAGATAAGGAAAATAAAGGAGAGGAGAAAAGAAAAATAGAACCGAAAAGGTTTCTGAGACCCTTGGCGTGTCAATTAGCTGAAGCTGCCGGCATGAACTCATGTTGCGGTCTCCTCTGAGGAGACGTTACTTTCCTTCTTATGTTTCTTTGGCATGATTTTTTTGTTGCTCAAGAGTCTTGGACCTTTTCTATAAACAGAGAAAATTTTGAAAAGAAGAGAAGGAAGAGAGAAGATGGGAAAAAGGGAAAAGGCTGCGAGGATTTAAATAAGATTTCAAATCTAGTACGTTCCCATGCCCGTGTACCTAGGGTGTGTTGTTTCACACGGCCGCATCGCACGATCGTGTTGTGGAGTGTGTTGTTCTTCCACGACCATTTGTCGATTGGCACGCCCGTTTCTAGAAAGCTAGTATGTGAGCACAGTTCGAATGTACGGGCGTGGTTTGCCCGTGCTCATTGAGTCAGTATCTTAGCACGATTGTGAAGCACGGCCGTACTATTTTTGTCGGTGCCCGTGCTGTGGGTGGTTGGCTCCGTGACGTTGGGGGGTGGTTGGACTGACTTGCACAGCTCTACTCTATCAGTGTGGTGGTTTCGGTGGTCCACACGGCTATGGGCACGGCTGTGTGTAAGGCCGTGTGGCCTAGAAACCTGCATCTTTGTTTTAAATGTGGAGAGAGAAGAGAGAAGGAAAGAAAAGAAAAAATAATTTTGAAAAATAAAAAGTGTTAGTGCTCGGGTTGACTCCCGAGAAGCGCTCGTTTATCAGCTAGTTTTATCAGCTAGTTGAATACTCATCCTAGTTTGTTTGGGCTTCCCTAGACCTAGTCGTCTAAACAGTGCATAAGGCATGACATTTATGCTTGCCCCTAAATTAGCTAACGCATTATCAATAGTTAAACTACCAATTAAACATGGAATTGTAAAACTCCCTGGATCTTTTAGTTTCTATGGTAGTCTGTTCTGTAGCATTGCTGAGCATGTTGCATTGAGTTCCACATAGTGCTCTTCATCTATTTTGCGTTTATTCGTCAAGAGCTATCTTAAAAATCTCCTGGAGTCGAGCATCTAAAAAAGAGCTTCAAGAAGAGGTAAGTTAATATGTAATTTCTTTAAAAGTTTTAGAAACTTACTGAATTATTCCTCAGAATCATCTTTTTTCAATGCTTCAGGATAAGGTATGAGAGGTTGGTATTCTTTGATTTCCGATTTTGGCCTCTCTTGTGCTACCTCTATTTTACCTTTTTCTTCCTTATTTTCTTGTACTGAGGTGGGCTCATCTACTTTTGTATCCTCTTGAGCTGTGATGGCTTGTATTTGCTCTTATGGGTTTATTTTTGTGTTGCTTGGTAGACATCTTTGTTGACGTTCAGAAATCACCTTTGTGAGATGTCCCACTAACCTAGTAAGTTCTCCAACTTGATTCTCGATCCCCTTAATCAATTTTTGTTGTTCATCAAGTGTTGCTTCAGTCTTTTGGAGACGAGAATCTGTAGCTGCCATAAATTTTGTCAGCATCTCTTCAAGGTTTTATTTCTTTTCCTGTAGATAGGGCTGATTTTGGTAATTTGGAGTAGGTTGCTGCCTTTAATTTCCTTGATTTCCTTGTCCTCCCCACGAAAAATTTGGGTGGTTCCTCCAACCTGCATTATAAGTGTTACTATAAAGATTATTATTAGATCAGAAATTGTTATTTATATAGTTTGTTTGCTCGTTGTCTGCGCCCGGTTGGTAGGGTGGGTACTCAGAATTCGCCACATTCCCACTTGCTTCGCATTGCATGACTGGATGTACCTGTGAAGAACATAAATTATCAAGCTTTTTATTCATTAACTCCACCTGTGTTGACAGCATTGTTACAGCGTCTATGTTAAAAACCCCGGCTAATTTTGTCGGTTTAGCTCTTGTAATTTGCCATTGATAGGTGTTCAACGACATCTCCTCAATAAAATCGTAAGCCGCTTTAGGAGTTTTATTATTTAAAGTTCCACCGGCTGATGAATAAATCATTTGCCTAGTTTGAGAATTCACACCATTGTAAAAAGTTTAGACTTGAAGCCACAAAGGTAATCCGTGGTGTGGGCATCTCCTTAGGAGATCCTTGTATCTTTCTCATGCATCATATAATGCTTCTGCATCATTCTGCACAAAAGAAGATATGTCATTCCTAAATTTAGCTATTTTGGTTGGTGGAAAATATTTTAAAAGAAATTTTTCGGTCATTTGATCCCATGTGGTGATTGACCCTCGTGGTAACGAGTTCAACCACTGCTTTGCTTTATTCCTTAAAGAAAAAGGGAATAATCGAAGACGTATGGCATCGTCAGAAACGCCATTTATTTTGAAGGTATCACAAAATTCTAAAAAATTAGCTATATGAGCATTTGGATCTTCGTCCTGCAAACCATCAAATTGAACAAACTGTTGAATCATTTGTATTGTGTTAGGCTTTAATTCAAAATTATTAGCAGCTATAGCGGGCCTAACAATACTAGATTCTGCTCCTATCAAATTAGGCTTAACATAATCATACATAGTACGCGGAGCATTCTGTTCTTGCACGTTTTGTGGATTGTTTTTGTCCATCCCTTCAGTAGGATTGGATCTATCTTGTTGTTCTTCTCTTTGGTAATCTAGAGCTCGTCGATTTTTCTCGCGATTTCGAGAGCGATAGCTTCATAGTCACTTTCAGATTCTAATGGTCCTCTCGGTTCCTTCTAGTCATAAACTAGAGGTACCTACTAGGATAAAAAGGAATTTAATATAAATAAAAATTTAAACTAAAAATAAAAGTAAATTGCAGAATAAAATAATGGCTAAAGTAATAGAAATAGAGCTTTCTTAATATTTTAGATGTTCCCCGGTAACGGCGCCAAAAACTTGATCGTGTCAAACAGTCGAGTTTTAATATTTATAAAAGAATGATCGAACCTGTAGACCAACTATGACAACGATAGAGGCCAATGCACCTATCGAGCAGTAGTATAGTTTAGGCAAGAATTTCTTATCGAACCCAAGGGAACCTAAAAGTACTACTACTCACTTTCTTTCTATTATTTAGCCTGAAATATGGAGTGATTGGTTTATTAAACTAATGAAATTCTTAAACTAAATGCAAAGACAAAAGAATGAATGGGAGAAAGACTTTAGAAAAACTCAGTTGATGAAGACGATACCCTCAAGAAGAATCCACCTATGACTTCACTTATTATTTATTCCCCAAACCATATGATTTCTTTACTTAGCTTGATCCGTGAGACTCCCTAACCTATATTAAACCCTATCTCGAGGCAAATAACGTCTAACCTTAGGTTAATTAGTGGAACTCTCGTTCTCTTATAATAACCCCCTAAGGAAGCAATAAATCGATCAATGGATTCCCATATTAGGTTTCACCCTAATCCGGCAAAATCTCGTAACCCTATCTCTAAACGCCCGATCAACTCCGCTTAATTATGCTAGATCTACTCTTAGGTAGGGTCTATTCCTCCTTCACCTAAGCACATCAGATTAAATTAAGCAACATAATTAAGAACAAACTAAGTATTTATCATATAATTTAGAAATCAAATAACAAAATCCATCATAGGTTTCATCCTCTTCAGGTATCTGAAGGGTTTAGTTCATAACTAAATAAGAAAACATCTCATGAGAAAAGATAAAACAAAACATAAGAAATCCCTAAAACCCCTTGAAGGAATTGAAGGAGAGATCCTCCGTCTTGAGTAGAACTTCGGCTTCTTGAGATGGATCAACTGGCTATCCTCAAGTGATTCCCTTAAAGATGAAAGCTTCAGCAAAAGCTTCTGCAAAAAGCTCCCTTTTAATGTCTGCCTTGGGTTGTTTATATAGGCTTTTAGATGCTATACTTGGCTCCTAAGCACCTCTTTCAAATAGAATTACTATTAGGATGTCTAAGTAGACTTAAGAGTATGTTTCTTTGGCTTCAAGCATCCAAATCCGAGTGAAATTACTCTCTCCCGCGGTAGGGGCATGGCCATGGCACACGTCCGTGTAAACGTGGTTGGGCCGTGCCTTGATTCTGTCATTTTGGGCACAGCCGTGTAAGTTAAGATCCAGGTCGTGCTTCAGGTATGTCGATTGGGACACGGCCATGTAGATCACCAGGCACGTCTGTGTGGGAAATGGATGATGCACGACCGTGTGGCACGGAGTTGAGGCCGTGCTCTAGGTAATCGGCGAGGCACGGTCGTGTGGTCTTTGGGCCAGGCCGTGTTGATTTCTTGCTAAGGCCCAATTACTCCGTTTTAAGCCCTTTTGTGGTTTTTTATCCTCGGGTGCCTTTTCTGAGTATAAACATGAAAAGAAAGGATTAAAAGCACCTTTTTACAGAAATCAATGGCTAAATCATCCAAAAGCATATTAAATATGGGGTCAAAATATGTTACTTTTATGGTTTATCAATAGGCCATACTTATATTAGGCCATCCACTAAAACATAACTGAGTCGAGAACACTTACCACTTTGCTAACGATCTTTACCTACCACGCTTGCGATCTTTGAACCTTATTCTTGTTATCACAGAGTTAACGACAGGACAGTTAGATAGCCTTTCGGCTTTTAAAAAAATGTACAAGAGAGGTTAACCGAATACTTACCAAATCCAATTTTGATCCTGCAGCCTAAATTCGGCTTTTGAGATTAGTATGGTGACAGAGATAATCTGGCAGCAATAGGGAGAAGAAGAAGAGAAGTGATCGGCTAGAACTAAAGGTGAACAAGAGAAGGAATTTAAGAAGAGAAGGTATGGAGAATTCGGCTAGAGAGAAAACCAAAATTTTGGCAAAGGAATGATGGGTTTTTTTTTCGGCAAATGGGAGAATTCAGCTAAGGGGGAGAAAACAAAATTTCCAAGAACCTCTCAAAGGAATTCAGCACCCTCCTTTTTATAACCAAAACCGAATCCTACCTTCCCCCCACAGTCTCATTCGGTACCAACACTTCACACTCCTCATCTCCTAACTTTTCTCCCTGATAACACCTTAGCCTTATATGAATTTCCCTCCAATATCAGTTCCCCTTACCACCCAAACACACCAACGCAAGAGTTCATATTCAACACAACTCTGGCCGTCCACCTATACAAAACAAAACACTCTAAAAATACCACTCCTAATGCTCGAACCTTGGAACTCCTCAGCTGACAACACGCCACCTTATAGCTCCCCAAGTGACGCCACCTTGCCATTGGACCACAAGCCCACTTGTGTCCTATTTTCCCCTTAATCTGCTTAAGAGGCCTACTGATTGAAGTCACAATTCCCTTGGGGCTAAAACCAAAATTTTTCATGTACCCTTACTTGATCTCAGGACTTCTCCAACACCCCTAGACATTCCAAATTCATTAACCGTCAAAGCCCACATGCCAATTGTCATTTTCTTGCTCATTTAAAAATTTTCTGAGATCCAAAGCCCAAAGCCCAATAGGCCCAATACTTCTAGGCCCAAATTTGAGGCGTTACAAATCTACCCCCTTAAAGAAATTCCATTCTCAAAATTTCCAACTCTTAGAACAGTTATACAACCCAAACTACACAATCGCGCTTCCGTTGCACACTCTAATTCCAAAACATTAGCTCGGAGTCGCTCTGCGATCGACCCATGACTTCCCGTACCATTTTTGGGCCCAGCGACCTTTTCTAAAATCCTTAACATGGCCTGCAATACTGCATCTTCTATCGCGGCAACCCCTTCATATGGTCCCCTTTCAACTACTGGTGAAGCCGGAGGCTCCTCTACTCCAACATTGGGATATGGCCTGACTCCGACGACCTAGCCCTAACACTTCCACGGCCTCGACCGTGACCTCTTGCACCTCTTCTAGCGCTCATCGTTGCATGCGTATTTTTGGTTTAGAATTTTTATGAAATTAGTTCATAGTTCCACTGTTTAAAACACATGTCTTATGCAAGTAACAATTTAGAAGTTGTTTCAAGAATCGAAAATCCACTACAGGCTTAAGTTTCCTACGGGCTTTAGTCTCTAAAACCTATTTTAAGGTAACCCAATATCTAAATATAATTTAGTAATTTAAACAAGTAAAATAATAGAAAAACTTACTTAGCTCGACGTCAAGGGCTCGGTGAACCACACTTCAAAAACCCCGCAAAAATTTTTTAATCTACTTATTTAGAAAAATAAACCCAAAATCGAAGGCCCATTTCACAGCCCAAGCTTTGCAACTGGGCTCTAATACCACTAAATGTAACACCCCCAGACCCGGCCCAGACATTATGACTGAATCTGGTGATGTCACATCAAGGACAATTCCAAATTCATTAACCCTCAAAGCCCACATGCCAAATGTCATTTTCTCCCTCACTTAAAAAAATTTTGAGATTCAAAGCCCAAAGCCCAATAGGCCCAATACTTCTAGACCCAAATTCGAGGCGTTACATGGAATGCGAGTAATGAGCCAAAATATGTACGTAGGCATCACAAATAGGTAATGAAAAAATTTACAAGATTTGTGGTTTAACTTAGTTGGACATTGTAATTTCCATTTAATCGCATGTTTGCCAACAAAATCATGATGATCAAACACAAGAATCTTTTTATCAACAACCAAAACAGATAGATCATCATTAAGAAAAATAGAATAATTAAGCACGTCACGATCTAAATGTTTTACAAAAACTAAATCATCAACACGAACTTGAACACCATCCGAGGAGAACAAAAATGTTTCAAAAGTTTCAAGCATTTTACCTTTATAAGTAGAAGAATATGAGTCGATTTTACCTTTTCCATTTATCACAAACCTTCTCTCCTCAGAAAGGTAATGTAGTCGAAACTTCGTGGTTGAATTAGCCTTTTCCAAATGAAACGCAAACTTCATGTACAACTACAGAAATTGTTTAAGGAACGAATTTAAATGGAAAACAAATTTATCATACCTCGTTTCCTTATTCAAAAACCAAGTATCAAAACAATAGAAATTGTTCGCACACAATCGATGATGATTGAATTTCCCACAACACGAACCAAAACAGATCCCGGGTTTAAACACGCGAGTTTGATTACTTATGTCGAAATGTAGCAAAGGGGTCATTAAGTCAAACTTGCTAAACCAATTGGATTTTCGCGTCCACAGAAATAAACATTCAAATCTCGTTACATGTTTCAAAATAGATTTGCACCAAATCATGGATTTTTCACAAGGTAGTAATTGATGCACAAAATTATCACAATCAAAAATTTTAATTGTTTCTTGTGAAAAACTGTCATCACGCAAAATCAAATCTTTGGTTTGTCGATCGAAACGAATGATATCAACCACATTTAAAAAGTAGCAATTAATCGGGTAAAAATAAGGGGGTCTTTTTAAAACTAAGTTATATAAAATTTTATTGACAAATTTCAAATAGGATTGCTGTAACTCGGTTATTAAAAATTCCTTACCTTGCTTACCTTCGAGCTCGTGTGGTTCGATAACCTTACCTTTCCCGATCATGTGAAATTGTCGCTCATTAGGAAGGTATTGAAGTTGAAACTCGTAACTCGGCCTTTCGAAAACCTGAAAAGAAACACAACGAGAAAATTTCATATCTTGGTTAGTGGAAACATTCCTCACTAATTCTCTTTTGTCTTTTTCTTTCGTTTCTTTTTCAATCTCAATTTTTTTTTCAATTTTCTTTTCTTCGTTTTCTTTTTCTCTCACTTTCTCGAGTTCTTTTTCTTCTTTTTCAATATCTTTTTCTTTTTCTTCTTTTTCTTTTTCACTTTCTTTTTCTTTTCTTTCGTATTCTTTTTTGATTTTATTACAACATGAAGATATACAAAAGAATCAAAAAGATAAGTATTTGGCTCAAAGAAAGAGAAAGTATTCTCGTAGGTATCTCGATCAAGTCTTCGTAACCAATTTTTCGATGGGGACTTCGTTGAAACATACGAAGAGTAACTTGTACTTTCTCATTGAAAAGTCTGAAACTCGAAGCTTTCTTTTCGTTGTCTCGAATTCCTTGACGAGTAGGAATCCCGATAAGAATCTCTTCGTGAATAGTCATCGGAAATGGTTCTTCGAGATGGTCGTGACTCCGTTTCTCGACTTGGTGGGTTTTGCTCGCCACAAAATCTCGCAAGTCACTCGGAAAGAAAAATAAAGAAATTTTCACTCCACTCGTGTTTTCGTTCGTTTTGGCTTTTTCTTCTCTCGAATGATCTCACGCTCTCTTGCCTTTTACCGCTCATCTCACTCTCGTAAATTCGTAATTTGTTTCAAGCAGACTTATCGTGGCTTTGAGGGTCAGCTTCAAAATGGGTGCAAATGATGACGTTAAGGTGTATAGGATAGGCTGAAACAAAAAGGAAATTTTGGTTAAGTGTGGCGTTGGGGTGGGAAAGGTGATACCAAATGGTGGTTTTGAAGTTCGGGAAAATAAGAGCTGAAACAAAATACGAACTTTCAAAAAACTTCACACTTCTTTCTTTTTCTTTTTTTTAATACTCGTATTTTGTTTTCTTTTTTTTTTTGAATTTTCGTAATTCCTCTTTTTTTTTAATATTTCAATACAATATGCTGAATGAACGAAAAATAAAATTACAACTTGATTTTTTTTCAAATTTTTTTATTATTATTATTTTTTTCACGAACCTACTTCTGGCTTGATACGAACGTCTGCGCTCCTCATTTTCTAGCTCTGATACCAAATGATGTGATCCAACTCGGGTTAATCGAGTCGTTCATGGTTTAGCCCGATCGTCTACGAGGAGAAGTTAACTTGTCGGAAAAAGATAGAAAATGGGTTAAGGCTTGCGGAAGCTTTCAAGGGGTTTAGATGAATGGTTATAGTGTTAATAGATTCGGCTTAGGATAGAAACAAAGAAGGTGGTATTTTTGATGGCTCGATTTAATAAAAGAAACAATGGATAAATAAATTAGGATAATTGGTGGGGATGGAAAACGAGCTTAAACGTCAGAAACGATTCAACACTAAAAAGTATCACCCTGGTTTCTATTTGGTTTAAGGTGAATGATGGAATTCGAAAATGGACCTCGACCCATTACTTAGCAAAGTAAGAACTGAAGGTATAAAAAGATGGATGAACGCCACACCAGGTTGGTGATAAGTTAGAAAAAAGAGGACGATTGACGCCACTAGCTTCGATAGATAAGTCAGACCGAAACTCGTACGAATTTTAGAGAGGAGTAAAGTCACTCTTTGAACAAAGTTCATTCAAATTGATAAAATGGCAAAAATTCCTTTTACAAAATGAAATAGCAAGCTATTTATAGCCTAAGCTAGGTAACCGAATAGCCTAAGTAAAAGCTTAATAACTAAGTAATTTTCAGCTAGAAAGAACTAGAAAATTCTGGAATTAAAACCATTAATGTACTGTAGCTAAATTCAGCTGATGGAGCTCATTGGACGGTTTCTAGAATGAAGATGATTAGCTTGCATGAACATGGCACTTGAATGGATGCATTGCACAAGTCTAGGTTCGGCCAATGGGTGTTTATGACCCATTTAATTTACACTCTTTGGCTGAAAAGTTACTAGCATTAAAAGTGCACTTGAGCAGCCATGAAGGTGTGAAAGTGGAGCTTGAAGGGTCTTTGAAGTGTGAACAAAGCTAGCCGAATGGTCCCATGGTATGAACACCAAGTGTGAATGCATAGGTGCTGTTTCGGGGAGTGGATCGGCCAAACTTTGGGAAGTGAAATTGGTAGCAGCATCTTGACCGAATGGTCACTTGGAGAAGCCAAACAATCAGCCCAATTTCGTTGAACATAGCCATGCATGCATGTGCTAATTCCTTGAACCAAGCCGTGCATGAACTTGGCTTTAAATGCTGCCCACATTCGGCTGCACCTACAAGACACATGAACTAACATCAATTCAAGCCAAATCAAATTTGAATATAATTAAAAACATAACTTGGACAATTTAAATACACATAATTAAAACTAGACAAATTAAATAGAGTCTTAAACAAAACATACTAAATTCTAAGAAAGAAACATAAAATAAAATCAGACATTAAATTTAATTCTAGAACCTAATTAATTTGTCTTAGATTAGGACATAATTAAGGGTTGTAGGACTTAGGACAAATTAAATAAGGTTTGTTCTATACACATTAAAACATGCAATAACCCATGAAAAATTTATGAGCTGTAGTAAACTAATTTAAATTGACTTAAAAACTTATTTATCCCAGCAAGAAAATTAATGAATTGAAAAGAGCTTCAAACGAGCTCAATTGAGCTGAATTAAACTTAAACCGAGCTCAATAAGCTGAAATAAACTCATGTGAGCTGAACCGCATGAAAGAAGTTTGATTGAGCTGAAAATGAGTTGGAATCAGCTTGCACTAAGGTGCACGGATTGCTCAAAGTTCGGCCTTTCGGGAGCTCGAGAGGATCAAAAAGTGAATCTTGGGTTGCCCCGGGTGTGCTCACATCAAAGGGACTGGCCAAAGTTGTTGGATGTGGCCTAATTTTCTCATAATTTGTAGCGTAGTTGGATGGTAACAACCACTCACACCCAACGATGTTGCGACACGTTATGCAAGACCAAATCCAGCAACTTATCAGATTGCTAAAGATTGGCAAGAGCATAATAACTTAGCCAGAGATTACCTACACAAGGCAAGTAAGCGCAACAAGAAGTGGGTTGATCAAAACCGCAAAGATGTGCAGTTTTAGTTTAGTAACTCAGTCATTGCTAAATTGAACTTGATTTTGTGCCACACTAGCTTGCACAAAGGGCTTGTACAACGGTATGAGGGACCTTTTAGAGTTTTGAAGAGGGTAGGAAAGGTGGCCTACAAATTGAGGTTGCCAGCAAAACTCAAGGTTCATTTGGTGTTCCATGTCGTATGCTTAAGCTTTTCCATAAAGATCTAGAGGATTTAAATTAAGGTAAGTCTGAACGAGCACCAAATGAGGGTAAAGGTCATCGTAATTGTAATGTTGAATGCTTCATGGCAGACTGAGTGATTCAATGAAGTACTACAAGCTGAGGCATGGGTATTTTGTTTGATGGAAGGGACTTCCCTACAGTGAGGCTAGTTGGGAACCTACCAAGGCTTTAGGATAGTTCTAAGAGAAGATAGACCAGTTCCATTTCGAAGACGCAACAAGGGTGTCGCAAGACCAAGCGGGGGAGAATGTCACGAACCACATAAAGGAGCCCACAACTGATGCACACATTTTAGACTCTTCATGTTCCTTTAGGGTCATTCGGCCGAACAAGACTGGCCCATTGCTTGGAAGAGACTCAATGCCCATCTTCTTAGATCCATGTTAAAGTGTAAACACTCTAGTAACTTGTATTTTTATTAGGAAAATTAGTATAAATCCTAAAGGATAAGAATGTAAATAGTTTAAATTCCTTTGGACTCTCATCTTGTAATAGGCACTAATCTCAGCCATTGATGTAAATCAATTTGTACCGTTGGATCTAGGAGAGCTTAACTATAAATAGAATCCTCCCCCTTTATTTGTAATCACTTTATTCTTGAGTTAAAGAATACTTTTGAAAGCGTTTACTCAAACACTTGGTATATTATTGTTTTCCTGTGGCTTTTCTGTTTAATCCAAGTTCCTTTACCTTTTCGAGTTACTTTTACTTTACTTTGGTGCTTCAGAGAAATTCCTTTGTGATTTCTCATTTTTTAGAGTAAGGTTGACTTAGGCAGGTTTGAAGCAAAAAAATCGCCTAAGGCCGCGCGATTTGTTAGACTTAAGTTCTAGCCCTGTGACATATTACAACTCATTGTTGAGGCTTAATAAAGAGTTTATTCCTATGATTGGAAGATACTAAAGAAAAAAGCATATTTCGAGTAAAAGAAATTACTTTTGTTTCTTTAAAAATCTACATTTCTTTGTTGGCCATGTATTCTTCATATTTGCAATATTTTGTACATTAGATATTTTTTTTTTTGTAAATTAGTATTTGTTAAAATAAACGTCAATAATGAAGGTAAAACGATCACAAAGCAATAAGAAAAGAAAAACAAGAACACACAGATTTTAAGTGGAAACCCTTTCGGTGAAAAACCACATGTAGAGGAAGAGAAATTCACTAGTGTTGAAAAACAAATGATACAAAAAGAGTTTTAACTTCATCTATTTAACGGTTGAAAAACCCTATTCTAATTAAAATCAAATAGAAGAAGTATAGTTTTATACGACCCTCAGCCTTTCGCCCCCACATATCTCATTATTTTGTCACTATATTTATTTTTTCAACAAGTGTTGAGATTCGAATCACACAATCTTTAATAGTATGTTAGAAAGGTAATTGTAACGTAGAGAAAAAAAAGGTAATATGAATATTTAATTAAAAAATAAATATCCAAACAATGCAATATAAATACTAAAATTCTCGATTTTGTGATACATTTGATCTTGATTTCTTATTCGAGATTTTTAAAAAAGTAATTATATATATATTGGTTATAGTGGTAATTATAATTAGTCAACAGCATAAAATTACCAATTATGTAATATTAAAATTAGCATAAAATTAACCCTAAAAATAATAACATATTCCATAGTTCAGTAATACAATCAAATCCCATAATATATTCAATTAGCTGTAAACATGGAAAGTTATATTTCTTTTTATTTCTTGAGGTATGATTAATTTAATTTATGTAAAAATAACATGTATCATAAATAATCGGTGCCATTCAACTCACCTAGAATTAGGACTTGCCAAAATTATTCTAAACCTTTGATGTAATATATATTATTTTTTTATTATTTGGGTTTTGTGTTTATAAATTAATATATATTTAATTATTTTTTTTAAATGAAGTTTTAAAATTTTTAATTTTCACTTAAATGAAGTTATAAATGAAATTTTTATTAATTAAATTACAATAAAAATATATTAAATTTGTATATATGTTTAATAAAAAATCAAAATTTGTTTTAACATATTTACCCATTTTTAAATATTTATAAAATTTGAACAATTAAAATTTTATTTTAAAATATACATGTTAAACGTTTTAAAGTTTTTAATTTTTTAAAAATAAATATAAAATTTCATAAAAGGATGATATTAGAAATTAAAATGAAAATTATTTTTAAAGTTATTATTATTATTATTATTATTATTATTATTATTATTATTATTAATTATTATTATTAAAGGCAAACAAATCATACTTAAAACTGGTACCCACTTTAAATATAATTAAAAGGAAGTATTTTGAAACTCAAAATTTCTATTTTTGCTTCCATACCTCCTCCTCCTTCTTTTTTCTTTTTTTTTTTAAAAAAAGAAGAAATAGACATAAACTTCTAATTACACGATTCTACTAGGAGCCAGACTTTATTCCAGACCGCTGAATAGCATTCTTTAGTAGATTCCGAACACCCTCAAGTGACTCAACAAAGTAACATTTCACATTCAAATCTTCGACATCTTTGCTATACAATCCACAATCTTGTTTTGCTCATTCGAAACATGTCAAAATTTAACTTGTCATTCCTTCAAAATCATAGTATGTATAAGTCGAATTTCCGAAAGATTAGTGTCAGCCGCATATCCATTACTAACCACATCAATCAAGATAGCATTATTACTTTTATACCTTCTTTTATATTATATATTATATTGTTATTTATATTTTTAAAGATTCTGTAATTATATTTGATTGATAGGTTAAGGAATATAAAACCGATAATCATTTATCGATAATGATATATTGTATTAGTTGAAATTTTGAGCCCTTTATCCATTATGATTATCATATGATTTTTAATACTCGTGTTCAAACCTTAAATGACCACAAATTTTCAGTCATATTTTTAGTTATGTGTGTAAAATTATATTTGATTGACGAGTTATAAAACTTATAGTTATAGGGTAATAATTATAAGGTAATAAATTTTTATCCTATAATTATATATATATTAAAAGATCATGTAATTCTATATGATTGACAAAGTTAAAAATATAAAATCGATAATAATTAATCGATAATGATATATTGCATTAGTTGTAATTTTAAGCCATTTATACATCATGGTTATCATACGATGTTTAACACCGTGTTGATTAATGAGACCATTTTTAAAAAGTAACTATAATGTTAATATACATTTTTTTTTGAAAAATCTCGACTAGATTTTATTCAGTTTGAGCAATATTGAAAAGTAAAGTAAAAAAACAAAACAGTAAGTTGTAGGCCTATGAGTTGGCCTATAGACCAGAAAGCAAATGGAGGCCCAAACAGAAAAGGCCTAAATGAAATGTTAATATAAAATTTTATGTATTATCAATAAAACAAATGTAATTACTATTATCGATTGATGTATTATTTAATGTGTTAATATATCATCAATAAAACAAATATGGTTATGAGTTTAAAATTGATATATTTAAATGCCTCATTAATGTAATTATACATCATCATTAAAAATCGTAAATAAATTCTAATTAAAATGGTAAGAAAATTATATTTAAAACTTAATTATAAAGACATGACTCACTTTAAATATAACTAAAAAAAGAAGAAGAAACATTTTGAAACTCAAAGAATTAACCCAAAATTCAATGTTTTTATATATGCTCCTGTACCTTTTTTTATATTATATATACAGACTAGTTTTCTTATCCATTTGTAATTTATAAAATGAGAGTATTTTATAGATTTAAGGTTTTTATTTGAATATTAATCTTATTATAAGTTCTTATCATAATTATTATTTTAATACAATATCTAGAACTACCCATAATCTCTCCCCAACCCTTGAATAGGAGAATAATGCACTTCATCGTACTTTCGAAACTACGATACCAATCGAACTAAAATTTAATTAATTGTATCGTAGTTTTAATATATTTATGATAAGGCTTAATTTTATTAAAGACAAGTAAAAAAAAGTTATTAAAGCTTAGACCATTAAACGTATATAGAAATAATAGTTGAAGATTGCATTTAATAATAAAGTTTAATTTTTTTAAAGAGTATTATTCACATTAAAAGAAAGGTTGCTTTAATTTATTAATCAAAAAAAAACTTTTATTTGAAAAGAGAATTGTATGGTAAGAGGACCTATTGATATTTGATGCTTCTTTATAATCTTAAAACAAAGTAAAATAAAGAGGATTATAATTGTAAATTTTAAAACGGAAATATTGTTATGGGAAAGCTAAAACATGGAGGCATTTGGTATAAATAGTTGATTTCTTCCTTATAATGAATAAAATGTACTAAGATCCAATCCTGTTTGTGGATTTTCTTACATTATAAAGCAGGGGAATCTTGAATGTAAGTTGAGAGTTAAGTAGAACAAAATAATCAATTACTGAAATAATTATGTGAGTGCATATTGATACAAACACTTATAGAAGATTTAAGGTAAACTTGAGATATGACTGCTGTGATGGAGATACGGATTTGCAATGATTTTTAAAACAATTTTCTGTAACAATATTAGTTTTATACAATGTAGAGAGTCTGTTGTGATGAAGTAAAGTATATAAGTGAGTCTCCTCGCGACTTTGTCTTTTAATGTCGCGATCACGACTTCTCTAACGTTAGAGGGTCACGTACTAATATTGCACCGTTTCCACCTATTTTGATTTCCAAGAGCTTGTTAGAAGTTTTTAAATGGTTTTAAAATGATTTATCAGCCTTCAAAATGTTTTTATAGATTTTTATTTAGATTTTTTAGAATTTTAATTTGTATTAATTTTTTTTATTTTCTTAACCCGAATGACCTCCT
Source organism: Gossypium rotundifolium (assembly GCA_025506655.1). Taxonomy (NCBI): domain Eukaryota; kingdom Viridiplantae; phylum Streptophyta; class Magnoliopsida; order Malvales; family Malvaceae; genus Gossypium; species Gossypium rotundifolium. Next base: position 124,761,162 of record CP106723.1, read on the forward strand.
TCGAACACCTGTTTTACAAATTAACATTGTCCACATATGTTTACAAAGACTTGAAATGATTTATAATGGTAAGTAAGATTTTTTTCTAAAACTCTCCCAACTTAATGTAAAGAATATTAACATATTGCAAAATGAGCATTTTATAAAACAAAATGTTAAGCTCAAATTTAAATATATTCCAGTAGCATCTCTCATTCGTACTATGCGTCGAGGTAAGTAAGGGGTGTTATAAATATGGTGAAAATGGACCTTAAATAATTTTATAAGGGACTCAACACTTATATTAGGAGAGGATACATAGGCTTATCCTAAGTACTTACTAGGCTTTTTAAGTTTACGTGTTAGTGGTTTAAAAAGTATTAAGTAATAAATTTGGTGAGAACTATAAGATCTGAGCTTGGGAGCTCCTCATCACACTTCATTTGAGGTTGTAATATATTTATATTAGTTGTCATTGTATAAGGACTTAATTTGTATATGGCATTTTTAAAATTTGAGTTGAAATTCAAGTCATTTTATGTTATAAATCAAGCTTATTCTGTTATTTGACTTGAATGTGTTTATGCTTTGTATTTTGAGTTTAAATGAATTTTAAAATTGATTTTTAATGATTTGAAATATATAGGAATGATTTTAAGTAAACATGATTTTAAGCTTTTTTGAACTAAATTTCAACTTTAGGGGTCCAAGTATCGGCACTTGCCCTCAGTGGTATTGCAACAATTCCAATAGAAAGTCAATTGCTATAGTGCCAGGGACTTGTATTGACACAACTGGGGACTTGTTCCACGACAAGTGTCTAGATCCAAAGCACTGCACTTTTTGAGTTATTTAGAATTTTCAGAGTTCATTTTGGGTCCCTGACACCTTCGACCATCCTTGAACCACTTCAAAATGATTTTAAAATGCTTCTAAAGTCTTTTATTTGACTCAAACTTGGATTATTAATTTTATAAAAAATGTTTTAAAGCTATAAATTATGATAAAGCTCCTATTTTTCTCAACCTGAATGATCTTGTTTTAAGCTGATGAACTTTGAACCTTCGTTTTATGATTTGGATGTGTCCCCATAAGTATTCAATGACCTAAAATAACTTCAAATCACATTTTATTCCTTCTTAAATATTGAGAATGGTTTTAAAGGAATTTTATAAATTTCTCAAATGACTTTTTTTTAAAGAAATTTTTTATATAAGTCTAAAAGCGCTCTAGTAGCACTTCTCATTCATACCATTCGTCAAGACGGGTGAGGGGTGTTACATATTCAATAACAACCCCAATAGTCTATTGTATATTTAGCACTAGTATTTAGTTAGATGTTAATGTATCAATACATGAATTATATATCATGAAAAAAAATACTTCCAAAGATTGAAGAAGGCAGATGAAGAATGCAAAATTTAAAAGATAATATATAGAAGAAGATAACAATGCTAAAGGAAAGAACCTAAATAAACTTACGCTACTTGTCCTGGTGTGAATATGTATATATACAATTTCAACCTTCCTTATTCCATCATCTCAACTAGAAGCGTGCATTGTTCCACCATCTTAACTCTATTTTCTTCCATCCTCCCAACTAGAAGCTTGCCTTGTTAGGAAGTAATGAGAATTTATGTAAGTAGTGGAAAAATAAGGAAGGACTAGTTAGCAATTTGACCAATTTTAAATAAAAATCAAGAGATTTTTGTTAGGAAGTGTTTAGAAAAGTAAAGAAAAGATGAAAGCATTCATCTCCTTCTTGAGCAAGCCAACCATCACCCCCTTCTCATCTTCACCAAACTTTTTTTTTATTTCATCTAGGTCCTTTCTCCATTTCTAAGTCATATCAAGCTTATTTTCTTCCATTTCTTTGATGTTTCTTTTGTAAAAACAATAGCTAAAGCTAGTAGATAGCTTAGTTTTGTGAGAAGAGCTTCAATATAAGAGTTAAAGGAAAGAGAAAGAAAAGAAAAGGTCAAGGAGTAAAAACGAAGAAACAAATCATCTCAAACTTTGGTTGTAAGTACTTCAAGTAGTTAAATTTGTTTAAGTTATGTTAATTATGTTAAATAAGTAGCTTAACTACTATATTAATGATGTTATGAAAAGTGTTTAGTAGAGGTAAGTAATGTAAATGTTACTAATTGTAGTTTTGGTGTGCCATTATATGATGAATTGTGGTGATAGTGAAAAAGGACTAAATCGGAGAAATTAAAATATGTTATGATATTGTGAATATGTGGAAAGTAGGTTTAGATGAATTAATGTAAAAATTATAGTGTTGTATGTGATAAAAATGAATAGAATTTACAAGTTTTAGTGTCATTATTGTGATAATGACTAAATTGTGAAAAGAACAATGTTGTATTATTTTCTGTCAAGTGAATGAATTTAAAGGTTTGATAATAAGAATAGCCCATGTAGACTAGTCCCAAACTATTAGGATGTAGATGGCATGCATGCACTATGTGCCTAGTGATATATGAGATGCATTAAAAATACATTATTGATTTATTTCCCTATATCCTAAGTGTTTAGCTAGTCTACATTGGGTTACAGTATCGTAATTCAACTATTGTCAATTAATGGGTTACGGTAAGTACTGGTAAGTACGATTTTAGAAAAATGTTGAACTTCAAGGACTAAATTTGATATGAAGTATATGTGTATATAACTAATATACTTTAATTCATTATTAGTAGAATTTAAAATCTCGAAACACTTGCTAAGTCTTCACAGACTTACCGTGTTAATTTTCTAATGCGTAGCTAATAGATCCCATCAGGCTAATATTGTAACACCCCAAACCCGACCCAAACACTACTACCGGATCTGGTATGTCACTAAGAAAAATTTTTAGGAAAACCAATCGTGTCGACAAAAAGCCCAAATAGAAATTTCATAAAATGTGTCTTAATAAGCAAAAGCCCAAAACTAGATTACATGTCCTTAAAAAAAATTTAAAACGAGAATAAATAATAAAGGCCCATAATAAAACTAAAATGTAAACTAATGGCCCATGGCCCTATTACAATGTAGTTTAAATCCATAACATAAAATACTTTAAAAAAAACTAATATGGGAAACTTGTCGCCGGATCCACCTTCTTTTGCATGGCCACCTTGCGCTTCACTCCGGCCCGGTCCGATGCACTAATCATCACCTGAAAGGTTAGTTCAAAGGGGGTGAGTCGCGAGACTCAGTGTGCAACCCTCATGCACCACTAGATTTGGGCCTCATACAACATAGCATCAATTTCATTTACATGGATAACAAGTAATATGCAAAGCCCAACCTAATTGCCTAGGTTTCCATCCGCTACACACCCCCGTACCAACCAACACACCATTGGGGATTTCTACAATCAACCCACACCGCTACTCTCCAAGATGGCAGTCATGCTGCTCATCAACATATATTGGCCGAAGCCCTTATAACATATAATGGTCGAAGCCCGTATAACAGTTCACGGCATTAGCCGCTACAGTAATTCACGGTAAAAACCGTTACTCATATACATGTACATATAACTTCCTCCTTTCATCACCCAACCCATGCAACATGCACAATAATTTAAAACATGTACAACAGTTTACTTGTAACATATAGTCAGATTATTTACTAACCTGATGGTCCGTCGTTTAAATCCGAGATTTCAGCTTTTAATGTAACATATAAATATTATGAACACATATACATATATATGCATTTATTATTAATCAGATCTAGACGGTGGGGAAGTGTTACACACCTGATTTGCGTACTAAGGCTTTTGCTATGTCTACGCTACTATCACTTGAAACAACTGCTATTGCCCCACGATCTGACTTTGATTTTGGCCCACACCCTGTTGGCCAATCTCGCACTACCGAAACAGATCGCTTCTTGAATTTGGGCGATGATTTTATAGATCCAACCTTCTCTGCTTGACTGTTAGTTGAGTCCATAGCAATCCCTTAATCACTAAACCAAATAACGATGAGATCTAACTCATTAGTTAAGTGTAACCTTTAAAACGAACACTTACCTAGTTAGCGAATCCCAAATATCCTTTAGAAATTGTAAGCCCCAACCTTTACAATCTCAATTTAACATATTAGACTATCATATAAATGTGTAGGCCCACTTTAAAGATGTTACAGTTCTACCCCCTTAAAATAAATTTTGGCCTCGAAATTAGAAAAGATGGGGATACTGCTGTCGTATAACATCCTCTGGCTCCCACATCGCCTTATCTGCGTCGTGATTCTGCCACAAAACTTTAACCAACGGAACAGACTTCCTTCTCAATACTTTCACATCTCGATCCAAAATTTGTACTGGTTCCTCCTCAAAGGACAAGTCTGGCCTTACTTCTATCTCTTCTGCCAGCACTACGTGCGATGGGTCAGATCGATAACATCTCAGCATCGAGACATGGAACACGTCATGTATCTACTCCAACTCCAAAGGCAACTCCAATCGATAAGCCACTAGGCCCACACGTTCTAGTACCCGGTAAGGCCCAATAAACCGTGGACTTAACTTTCCCTTTCGACCAAACCTCATTACCTTCTTCCACGGAGATACCTTCAAGAAGACTTGATCACCTACCGCGAATTCCACCTCCTTTCGCTTTAGATCTGCTTAAGACTTCTGTCAATCCGACGCTTCCTTTAGCCGAGCCTCGTATTAACTTTACTTTATCTTCGGGTTCTGAAACTAATTTTGGACCTAACACCTTACGTTCACCCAACTCCGTCCAACATGTTGGAGTACGACATCTCCTTCCATATAACACTTCATAAGGCGCCATCTGAATGCTAGCTTGATAACTATTATTATATGCAAATTCTGCCAAGGGCAAATACTCTTCCCAACTGCCCCTAAAGCCGAAAATGCAACCCCTTAGCATATCTTCCAAAATTTGAATTACACTCTCGGACTGACCATCAGTCTGTGGGTGAAAGGCAGTACTAAAGTCTAACCTTGTTCCCATTGCTTGATGAAGAGCCTTCCAAAATCGTGACGTGAACCTAGGGTCCCTATCTGATATGATCGACACTGGCACACCATGCAATCTTACAACCTCAGCCACATACAATTTAGCCAGCTTTTGTAAAGAAAAGTCCACTCGAATCGGTATGAAGTGAGCAGACTTTGTTAGTCAGTCAACAATCACCCAAATTGAATCCTTCTTGGTGAGTGTAAGGGGTAACCCACTAACAAAATCCATTGTGATTCTCTCCCATTTCCATTGGGGAATCTTCACCGGCTGCAACAATCCCGATGGCACTTGGTGTTCAGCTTTGACCTGTTGACACGTCAAACATTTTCCTACGACTTCTGTTACCTCTTTCTTCAGATCTGGCCACCAAAATTGCTCTTGCAAATCACGATACATCTTGACTCCTCCAGGATGCATAGCATAGGGGCTACTATGCGATTCCCGAAGAATCCTCTGTCTTAGCTCATCATTCTTAGGCATGCAAATCTTCCCACGATAACACAGAACTCCATCTTTATTTAGACTATATTCTTCCATTTCCTCATCCCTCACTTGCAAAAGTCGATCACTCAGAACATCATCCACTAACTGTTTGTCCTTAACCTAACTTACCCATGTTGGCTTTACTTACAACTCAGCCAGCAAACTCCCATCATCGAATAAACTCAAATGAGCAAACATGGCTCTTAACTCTGATACTTCTTTGCGGCTTTGTGCATCTGCTACCACATTTGCCTTACCAGGGTGATATTCGATCGAACAATCATAATCCTTCAGGAGCTCGATCCATCTATGTTGTCTCAAATTTAGCTCCTTTTGGGTAAGGAGGTACTTCAGACTTTTATGGTCGGTGTAAATTACCGACTTCTCCCCGTATAAATAGTGCCTCCAAATCTTTAAGGCAAATACTACCGCCGCTAACTCCAAGTTATGCGTAGGGTAGTTCAACTCATGCGGTCTCAACTGTCGAGACGCATACGCGACTATCTTTCCTTCTTGCATCAGCACACACCCTAAACCCGTGTGCAACGATCACGATGAGCGGTAAATTTCTTTCTTGTCTCGTGAATTAATCTTCGGCGCTTAGTCAGATTCTCTTTAGTTTCTCAAAGCTCTCTTGCTGTTTATCGGTCCATACAAACAATACTCCCTTCCTCAACAACTTAGATAGAGGAGCCGCTATTAGAGAAAATCCTTCAACGAATCTTCGATAATACCCTGCCAAACCTAAGAAACTCTGAACCTCCGCCACAGACTTTGGTGGTTTCCAATCCAATCTGCCTCTATCTTTCGAGGTCCACCCGATTCCTCGGCCAAACCACATGTCCTAAGAAAGTCACTTCCTTCAGCCAGAACTCACACTTACTGAACTTTATAAACAGCTGCTTCTTCCTCAGCGTTTGCAACACCACGCAAAGATGTTCGTCATGTTCCTCCTCTGACTTAGAGTAAACCAGGATATCGTCGATGAACACCACGATGAACCCATCAAGATATGACTGAAACACCCGGTTCATCATATCTATAAAGGCCGCTGGTGCGTTCATCAACCCAAACGGTATTACCAAGAACTCATAATACCCGTACCGAGTCCGAAACACCGTCTTATGAATGTCTCCTACTTTAACTTTTAATTGATGATATCCCGACCTTAAGTCAATCTTAGAAAAGATCGATGCTCCTTTGAGCTGATCGAACAGATCGTCGATCCTTGGTAATGAGTACTTGTTTTTTATCGTCAACTTGTTCAATTAACGATAGTCCACGCACATACGCATGGATCCATCCTCCTTCTTCACGAACAAGACCGGCGCTCCCCATGGAGACACACTCGGTCGAATGAACCCACGATCCAATAGTTCCTGAATCTGAGCCTTGAGCTCCATCAATTCCTTTGGCGCCATTCTATAAGGAGCGATAGATACTGGAGCTGTACCCAGAAGTAGGTCTATTTCAAATTCCACCTCGTGATTCGGGGGTAATCTTGGCAATTCCTCCGGAAAAACATTCGCGAACTCCTTGACTGTTCGGACCTCATTAACAGTCACCTCCTTAGCATCCAACGCACTAATAAAAGCCAGATATGCACTACATTCCTTCCGAATCATCTTAATTGCTTTTAAGGAGGATATTATGTTGGACAAGTAATTCCTTCTTTCTCCTAACACAACCACTTCCCCGCCTTCCGGGGTACCCAACATCATACGCTTTTTCTCACAGTCCAATTTGGCACGATGCTTAGTTAACCAATCCATTCCGAAAATGAGGTCAAACTCTCCAAATGGCAATTCCATCAAGTCTGCCGGGAACACTACCCCTTGAGTCTCTAAAGGTACTTCCCTAAACAGCTTGTCCACTATCCTAGATTGTCCTAGGGGACTAACCACGGTCATTTTCCCAGTGGTTATCTCATAATCTATACTTAGAGTCTCAGATACTGAGCATGCAACATAGGAATAGGTTGATCCAATATCAATTAAAGAAAGAAAAGGGTCATCAGCGATAAGGAACGTACCGGTTATAACATCTGGTGCGTCACCATCCTTCTTTCGATGAGCTGCATAAACTAAACCCGACTACCTTGCATCCAGATATTCACATACATTGCCGATGCTCCACGACCCGACCGGGTCTATTTCTTCCTCTAGTTGTACCTCTACCCCTTGGTCCAGGCTGATCACCTCTCCTAGTCTGATCAGAACCTCGACCCGTTGGCTGCCCATGATTCACCTGAGGACAGTCCCTCATCAAATGTTTCGTGGACCCACACCTAAAGCATCCACCGATTTTCACTCTGCACTTCCCATAATGGGTTCTCCCATATATAGAACATGCTTGACTCTGGCCCGATGGAGTACGAGCTGGCCCATCAGTCCTAGGCCTCTTTTGAAAATTTTCAGTTGCTCTAGAGGGTCAAAAACTCCTCTAACTCCTGCCCCGATCCTTATCCTTCTCTTGTCTCTCCACCCGTTTCACTTCCTCAGCTATTTTAACTTTATCCACTAGAACCGCGAAAATTCTCTCCCGTTGTGGCGCGATCAAAACCCTTAGCTCATTTCTTAGCCCATCCTCGAACCGAACGCATTATTCATACTCCGTTGATACCATTCCTCGAGTGTAACGGCTCAGCGTAGAAACTCAAACCTCGTCTCGACCACGCACTTACTCCCTGCACCAAATTCAGGAATGCTTTCCTTTGAGCATCCATATAACTAGCCCCAACGTACTTTCCCTGGAATGACTCCTTAAAGAAATCCCAGTCAATCAGGTCCGTAGTCGTACCCTCTTTCACCGTGAGCCACCATTGGTAGGCCTCGTCTCGAAGAAGAGACACGACCCCCTTCAACTTCTTCTTCACCGTGAAGTCTAGGTCATCCATTATACGTTCCACTGCCTCCAACCAATATTCAAATGAACTTCGGGATACACCAGACTCCCCTAAATACTTCGGCCCCATTGCTCTTCAACCTTTCAGCACGATTTTCGGCTCCTATGCCTATACCAAATTTCACCACTCTTTCTAAAACCCTTAGTACAGCCTGAGACACCACGTCCTCTCCTCCTGTCTGGTCCTGGAATTCTACCTCAGCAACTGGTGGAATCGGTATCTCACTTTCGGACCTATGACCCGATCCTACGGGTTTTGACACGGTCATCCTACCTCTACCGCGTCCACGTGACGACATCCTCGACCTCTTGTACTCATTCTTCTAGTTCGCGTTTATCCGATTTAAAATTTTTATGAGTCATTAATTATTTCCACTAGTTATCCTTAAACAGTCTTATGAAACATAGTTTAAAAGTGATTCTTTCAAATTCGAACCTATCTATAGTTTTCAGTCTTCCTATTCTAGAAATTATACACACACAACGTTCATACAAGTAACGTTCATTACCTAAGGGTATTTTCGTCATTTTGCTACCCAGTGGTATTTTTGTAATTTTATCCTACAGGGGTATTTTCGTAATTTTCCAAAATAAGGTTTCGGGTGATTTGGCAAAATAAGGGTATTTTGGTAATTTTCTAACTTGGAAGTATTTTGGTAATTTTGCAAATCTGAGGGGTATGTCGATAATTTTGCAATCTAGGGTTATTTCAAAAATTTTAAAAAAATCTGGAGGTGTTTCAGTAATTTTGCCAATCAGGGGTATTTTGGTCGTTTGTAAATTAAGGGTGTTTTGGTCATTTACAACTTAGGGGTAATTTGGTAATTTTACAATTCAAGGATATTTTGATGTTGTTGTTGTTGTTTTTTTTTCTATGGAAAGATTCTGTTGACTTTGTAACTCGGGGTATATTCGTAAATCATAGGTAATTTTTTTCAAAGTAAGGATATTGTAAAAATTTTTGTGAGAAAAACAGTGGTCGGTCCCTTTCGGGTTTTAATTGTAGTTTTGGCTCACAACACGCATCAGAACTAGGGTGAATAGTCACTTACGCACTAGGTAGGATTCTAGTGGAAAGGAGGTGAGTCACAAGGACTGCTAAAGTACCAAGCTTTCCTGAATCCTCCTGACATACATATGCCTATTACCACACCCTGTCATGGCTAAAGTGAACAATCACTATGCACCAGGTGAGATTCCTGCGAAGAGGAGGTGAGTCACTCGAACTACTTAAATACCAAGCTCTTCCAGATCTATTCCTAGACATGCATATGCTTGTTACCACACTTTAGTCTTGTGACTTGTTTACAGGTTTTGTTTAATGAAGTTAAGTCTTATGGATTTTTAAGAATTTGTTTGTCTAAGCCTAGAGTCCATCAAGTTCTAACCTAAATAGTCTAAATCCCATAAGCCCATTAAGCCGACATTTACATCACAATCAGGAGTTTAGTATACTTACCTGGCGAACTTGGCCGGAGACGCAGGTGCCATGCTGAACTAATAAACCTTTGCTAATAAAAATCCATGTTTTAAAACCCATTTTTAGAAAATCTTTTGGGCCCAAAATCCCAAAGTCGAGTTTTGAACTGGGCTCTGATACTAATTTGTAACACCCCAAACCCGACCCAAACACTACTACCGGATCTGGTATGTCACTAAGAAAAATTTTTAGGAAAACCAATCGTGTTGACAAAAAGCCCAAATAGGAATTTCATAAAATGTGTCTTAATAAGGAAAAGCCCAAATCCCAAAACTAGAATATATGTCCTTAAAAAAATTTTAAAACGAGAATAAATAATAAAGGCCCATAATAAAACTAAAATGTAAACTAATGGCCTTGGCCTTATTACAATGTAGTTTAAATCCATAAAATAAAATACTTTAAAAAAAACTAATATGGAAACTTGTCGTTGGATCCACCTTTGCATGGCCACCTTGTGCTTCACTCCTACCATCCGATGCACTAATCGTCACTGAAAGGTTAGTTCAAAGGGGTGAGTCATGAGACTCAGCAGCAACCCTCATGCACCACTAGATTTGGGCCTCATACAACATAGCATCAATTTCATTTACATGGATAACAAGTAATATGCAAAGCCCAACCCAATTTCCTAGGTTTCCATTCGCTACACGCCCCCGTACCAACCAACACACCATTGGGGATTTCTACAATCAACCCACACCGCTACTCTCCAAGATGGTAGTCATGTCGCTTGCTCATCAACATATATTGGTCAAGCCCTTATAACATATAATGGCCAAGCCCAGATAATGATTCGTGGCATTAGCCACTACTGGTAATTCACGGTAAAACCGTTACTCATATACATGTACATATAACTTCCTCCTTTCATCACCCAACCCATGCAACATGCACAATAATTTAAAACATGTACAACAGTTTACTTGTAACATATAGTCGATTATTTACTAACCCGAGGGTCCGCTCGCTTAAATCGAGATTTCGCTTTTAATGTAACATATAAATCTTATGAACACATATACATATATATACATTTATTATTAATCAGATCTAGATGGTGGGGAAGTGTTACACACCTGATTTGCGTACTAAGGCTTTTGCTATGTCTACGCTACTATCACTTGAAACAACTACTATTGGCCCACGATCTGACTTTGATTTTGGCCCACACCCCTTTGGCCAATCTCGCACTACCGAAACAGATCGTTTCTTGAATTTGGGCGACGGTTTTATAGATCCAACCTTCTCTGCTTGGCTGTTAGTTGAGTCCATAACAATCCCTTAATCACTAAACCAAATAACGATGATATCTAACTCATTAGTTAAGTGTAACCTTTAAAATGAACACTTACCTAATTAGCCGAATCCCGAATATCCTTTAGAAATTGTCAGCCCCAACCTTTACAATCTCAATTTAACATATTAGACTATCATATAAATGTATTGGCCCACATTAAGGATGTTACAGTTCTACCCCCCTTAAAATAAATTTCGGCCTCAAAATTTACCTGGTCAGAAAAGATAGGGATACTGCTGTCGTATAACATCCTCTGGCTCCTACGTCGCCTCATCTGCGCCGTGAATCTGCCACAAAACTTTAACAAACAGAACAGACTTCCTTCTCAATACTTTCACATCTCGATCCAGAATTTGTACTGGTTCCTCCTCAAAGGACAAGTCCGGCCTTACTTCTATCTCTTCCACCAGCACTACGTGCGATGGGTCAGATCGATAACGTCTCAGCATCGAGACATGGAACACGTCATGTATCTGCTCCAACTCCAAAGGCAACTCCAACCGATAAGCCACTGGGCCCACACGTTCTAGTACTCGGTAAGGCCCAATAAACCGTGGACTTAACTTCCCCTTTTGACCAAACCTCATTACCTTCTTCCACGGAGATACCTTCAAGAAGACTTGATCACCTACCGCGAATTCCACCTCCTTCCGCTTTAGATCCGCGTAAGACTTCTGTCGATCTGACGCTTCCTTTAGCTAAGCCCGTATCCTCGGTTTCTGAAACTAATTCTGGACCTAACACCTTACGTTCACCCAACTCCGTCCAACATGTTGGAGTACGCCATCTCCTTCCATATAACACTTCATAAGGCACCATCTGAATGCTAGTTTGATAGCTATTATTATATGCAAATTCTGCCAAGGGCAAATACTCTTCCCAACTGCCCCTAAAGTCAATGATGCAACCCCTTAGCATATCTTCCAAAATTTAAATTACCCTCTCGGACTGACCATCAGTCTGTGGGTGAAAGGCAGTACTAAAGTCTAACCTTATTCCCATTGCTTGATGAAGAGCCTTCCAAAATCGTGACGTGAACCTAGGGTCCCTATCTGATATGATCGACACTGGCACACCATGCAATCTTACAACCTCAGCCACATACAATTTAGCCAGCTTTTGTAAAGAAAAGTCCACTCGAACCGGTATGAAGTGAGCAGACTTTGTCAGTCGGTCAACAATCACCCAAATTGAATCCTTCTTGGTGAGTATAAGGGCAACCCACTAACAAAATCCATTGTGATTCTCTCCCATTTCCATTGGGGAATCTTCACCGGCTGCAACAATCCCGATGGCACTTGGTGTTCAGCTTTGACCTGCTGACACGTCAAACATTTTCCTGCGACTTCTGTTACCTCTTTCTTCAGACCTGGCCACCAAAATTGCTCTCACAAATCACGATACATCTTGACTCCTCTAGGATGCATAGCATAGGGGCTACTATGCGATTCTCGAAGAATCCTCTGTCTTAGCTCATCATTCTTAGGCATGCAAATCTTCCCACGATAACACAGAACTCCATCTTTGTTCAAACTATAGTCTTCCATTTCACCATCCCTCACTTGCAAAAGTCGAGCACTCAGAACATCATCCACTAACTGTTTGTCCTTAACCTGACTTACCCATGTTGGCTTTACTTGCAACTCAGCCAGCAAACTCTCATCATCGAATAAACTAAAATGAGCAAACATGGCTCTTAACTCCGATACTACCTTGCGGCTTAGCGCATCTACTACTACATTTGACTTACCAGGGTGATATTCGATCGAACAATCATAATTCTTCAGGAGCTCGATCCACCTACGTTGTCTCAAATTTAGCTCCTTCTGGGTAAGGAGGTACTTCAGACTTTTATGGTCGGTGTAAATTACCGACTTCTCTCGTATAAATAGTGCCTCTAAATCTTTAAGGAGAACACTACCGCCGCCAACTCCAAGTCATGCGTAGGGTAGTTCAACTCATGCAGTCTCAACTGTCGAGACGCATACGCGACCACCTTTCCTTCTTCATCAAGACACACCTAAACCCGTATGCGACGATCACAAGACACAGTAAATTCCTTTTCGCCTCTGTGAATTAATATCGGCGCTTAGTCAGATTCTCTTTAGCTTCTCAAAGCTCTCTTGCATTTATCGGTCCATACAAACAATACTCCTTCCTCAACAACTTAGTTAGAGGAGCCGCTATTAGAGAAAATCCTTCAACGAACCTTCGTAATACCCCGCCAAACCTAAGAAACTCGAACCTCCGCTATGACTTTGGTGGTTTCCAATCCAATCTGACCTCTATCTTTCGAGGTCCACCGATTCCCTCGGCGAAACCACATGTCCTAAGAAAGTCACTTCTTTCACCCGAACTCACACTTCTTCGAACTTTGTAAACAGCTGCTTTTCCCTTAGAGTTTGCAACACCACGCGAAGATGTTCGTCATGCTCCTCCTCCGACTTAGAGTAAACCAGGATATCGTCGATAAACACCACGACGAACCAATCAATATATGGCTGAAACACCCGGTTCATCATATCCATAAAGGTCGCTGGTGCGTTTATCAACTCGAATGACATTACCAAGAACTCATAATGCCCGTACCGAGTCCAAAATGTCGTCTTATAAATGTCTCTTTCTTTAACTTTTAATTGATGATATCCCGACCTTAAGTCAATCTTAAAAAGACCGATGCTCCTTTGAGCTGATCAAATAGATCGTCGATCCTTGGTAATAGGTACTTGTTTTTGATCGTCAACTTGTTCAATTAACGATAGTCTACGTACATACGCATGGATCCGTCCTCCTTCTTCACGAACAAAACCGGCGCTCCCCATGGAGACACACTCGGTCGAATGAAACCACGATCCAATAGTTCCTAAATCTGAGCCTTGAGCTCCATCAATTCCTTTGGCGCCATTCTATAAGGAGCGATAGATACTAGATCTGTACCCGGAAGTAGGTCTATTCCAAATTCCACCTCGCGATCCGGGGGTAATCTTGGCAATTCCTTCGAAAGAACATCCGCGAACTCCTTGACTGTTCGGACCTCAATAACAGTCACCTCCTTAGCATCCAATGCACTAATAAAAGCCAGATATGCACTACATTCCTTCCGAATCATCTTAATTGCTTTTAAGGAGGATATCACGTTGGACAAGTAATTCCTCCTTTCTCCTAACACAACCATTTTCCCGCCTTTCGGGGTACCCAACATCATACGCTTGTTCTCACAGTCCAGTTTGGCATGATGCTTAGTTAACCAATCCATTCTCAATATGAGGTCAAACTCTCCAAATGGTAATTCCATCAAGTCTGCCGGGAACACTACCCTTGAGTCTCTAAAGGTACTTTCCTAAACAGCTTGTCCACTATCCTAGATTGTCCTAGGGGACTAACCACGGTCATTTTCCTAGTGGTTTTCTCATAATCTATACTTAGAGTCTCAGATACTGAGCATGCAACATAAGAATGGGTTGATCCAATATCAATTAAAGCAAGAAAAGGGTCATCAGCGATAAGGAACGTACCAGTTATAACATCCGGTGCGTCACCGTCCTCCCTTCGATGAGCCGCATAAACTAAACTCGACTACTTTGCATTCGTATTACCTGTACTTCTGCCGGATGCTCTACGACCCCGACCGAGTCTATTTCTTCCTCTAGTTGTACCTCTACCCCTATGTCCAGGCTGATCACCTCTCCTAGTCTGATCAGAACCTCGACCCGTTGGCTGCCCACGATCCACCTGAGGACAGTCCCTCATCAAATGTTCCGTGGACCCACACCTAAAGCATCTACCGATTTTCACTCTACACTCCCCATAATGGGTTCTCCCACATATAGAACATGCTTGACTCTGGCCCGATGGAGTACAAGCTGGCCCATCAGTCCTAGGCCTCTTTTGAAAATTTCCAGTTGCTATGGAGGGTCAAAAACTCCTCTTACTCCTGTCCCGATCCTTATCATTCACTTGTCTCTCCACCTGTTTCACTTCCTCAGCTATTTTAACTTTATCCACTAGAACCGCAAAAATTCTCTCTCGTTGTGGCGCGATCAAAACCCTTAGCTCATTTCTTAGCCCATCCTCAAATCGAATGCATCGTTCATAATCCGTTGACACCATTCCCCGAGTGTAACAGCTCAGGCATAGAAACTCAGCCTCGTACTCGGCCACAGACTTACCCCCTGTACCAAATTCAGGAATGCTTTCCTTTGAGCATCCATATAACTAGCCCCAACGTACTTTCCCTGGATTGACTCCTTAAAGAAATCCTAGTCAATCAGGTCCGCGACCGTACCCTCTTTCACCGTGAGCCACCATTGGTAGGCCTCGTCTCGAAGAAGAGACACGACCCCCTTCAGCTTCTCCTTCACCGTGAAGCCTAGGTCATCCATTATACGTTCCACCGCCTCCAACCAATATTCAGCGGAACTCGGGGATACACCAGAGACTCCCCTAAATACTTCGATCCCATTGCTCCTCAACCTTTCAGGCACAGATTTTCGGGCTCCTATGCCCATACCAGCCTTAGCCACTCTTTCTAAAACCCTCAGACGTCATCTCCTCATGTCTGGTCTTGAAATTCCACCTCAGTAGCTGGTGGAACCAATATCTCACTTCCGGACCCATGACCCGATCCTACGGGTTTCGACACGGTCATCCTACCTCTACCGCGTCCACGTGGCAGACATCATCGACCTCTTGTACTCATTCTTCTAGTTCGCGTTTATCTAATTTAAAAATTTTATGAGACATTAATTATTTCCACTAATTATCCCTGAACAGTCTTATGAAACATAGTTTAAAAGTGATTCTTTCAAATCCGAACCTATCTATAGTTTTCAGTCTTCCTATTCTAGGAATTATACACACACAACGTTCATACAAATAACGTTCATTACCTAAAGGTATTTTCTTCATTTTGCTACCCAGGGGTATTTTTGTAATTTTATCCTACAGGGGTATTTTCGTAATTTTCCAAAATAAGGTTCCGGGTGATTTGGCGAAATAAGAGTATTTTGGTAATTTTCCAACTCGGGGTATTTTGGTAATTTCGCAAATCTGAGGGGTATGTCATAATTTTGCAAATCTGGGGTTATTTCAAAAATTTTAAAAAAATCTGGGGGTGTTTTAGTAATTTTGCCAATCAGGGGTATTTTGGTCGTTTGCAAATTAAGGGTGTTTTGGTCATTTACAACTCAGGGGTAATTTGGTAATTTTACAATTCAAGGATATTTTGATGATGTTGTTGTTGTTGTTGTTTTTGTTTTCTATGGAAAGATTCTGTTGACTTTGTAAATCGGGGTATATTCGTAAATCATAGGTAATTTTTTTCAAAGTAAGGATATTCTAAAAATTTTTGTGAGAAAAACAGTGGTGGTCCCTTTCGGGATTTAATTGTAGTTTTGGCTCACAACACGCATCAGAACTAAGATGAATAGTCACTACGCACTGTGTAGGATTCTAGTGGAAAGAAGGTGGGTCACCTGGACCGCTTAAGTACCAAGCTTTCCTGAATCCACTCCTAGACATGCATATGCCTATTACCACACCTGTCATGGCTAAAGTGAACAATCACCATGCACTGTGAGATTCCTCGAAGAGGAGGTGAGTCACTCGATCGCTTAAATACCAAGCTCTTCCAGATCTACTCCTGACATGCATATGCTTGTTACCACACTTTAGTCTTGTGACTTGTTTACGTGTTTTGTTTAATGAAGTTAAGTCTTATGGATTTTTAAGAATTTGTTTGTCTAAGCCTAGAGTCCATCAAGTTCTAACCTAAATAGTCTACGTCCCATAAGCCCATTAAGCCCACATTTATATCACAATCAGGAGTTTAGTATACTTACCTGGCGAACTTGGCTGGAGACGCAGGTGCCATGGTGAACTAATAAACCTTTGCTAATAAAAATCCATGTCTTAAAACCTATTTTTAGAAAATCTTTTAGGCCCAAAATCTCAAAGTCGAGTTTTGAACCGGGCTCTGATACCAATTTGTAACACCCCAAACCCGGCCCAAACACTACTACTAAATCTGGTATGTCACTAAGAAAAATTTTTAGGAAAACCAATCGTGTCGACAAAAAGCCCAAATAGGAATTTCATAAAATGTGTCTTAATAAGCAAAAGCCCAAAGCCCAAAACTAGATTACATGTCCTTAAAAAAAATTTAAAACGAGAATAAATAATAAAGGCCCATAATAAAACTAAAATGTAAACTAATGGCCCATGGCCTTATTACAATGTAGTTTAAATCCATAAAATAAAATACTTTAAAAAAACTAATATGGGAAACTTGTCGCCGGATCCATCTTCTTTTGCATGGCCACCTTGCGCTTCACTCCTACCATCCGATGCACTAATCGTCACCGAAAGGTTAGTTCAAAGGGGGTGAGTCGCGAGACTCAGTGTGTAACCCTCATGCACCACTAGATTTGGGCCTCATACAACATAGCATCAATTTCATTTACATGGATAACAAGTAATATGCAAAGCCCAACCCAATTGCCTAGGTTTCCATCCGCTACACGCCTGCACCAACCAACACACCATTGGGGATTTCTATAATCAACCCATACCACTACTTTCCAAGATGGCGGTCATGTTTGCTCATCAACATATATTGGTCAAGCCCTTATAACATATAATGGTCAAGCTCAGATAACGATTCACGGCATTAACCGCTATAGTAATTCACGGTAAAAACCGTTACTCATATACATGTACATATAACTTCCTCCTTTCATCACTCAACCCATGCAACATGCACAATAATTTAAAACATGTACAACAGTTTACTTGTAACATATAGTCAAATTATTTACTAACCTGAGGGTCTGTAGTGTTTAAATCCGAGATTTCGGCTTTTAATGTAACATATAAATCTTATGAACACATATACATATATATATTCATTTATTATTAATCAGATCTAGACGGTGGGGAAAAGTTACACACCTGATTTGCGTACTAAGGCTTTTGCTATGTCTACGCTACTATCACTTGAAACAACTACTATTGGCCCACGATCTGACTTTGATTTTGGCCCACACCCCGTTGGCCAATCTCGCTCTATCGAAACAGATCGCTTCTTGAATTTGGGCGACGGTTTTACAGATCCAACCTTCTCTGCTTGACTGTTAGTTGAGTCCATAACAATCCCTTAATCACTAAACCAAATAACGATGAGATCTAACTCATTAGTTAAGTGTAACCTTTAAAACGAACACTTACCTAGTTAGCCGAATCCCGAATATCCTTTAGAAATTGTCACCACCAACCTTCCTACATTTGGCCATCAACCAAATATCAAACCAACCGATACACACAATTAACCGAACCCCACATAGTATTCGGCCAAAGCAAAAGAATCATGGAAGGCCATTCGGCCACACTTACCACTTCTTACCTTCGATTTTCCACCAAAACGGCTTTAATGGGATAGTTTCGGCTTCTAGGAGTAAAGAGTTTAATCGACAAGGCCTTGGAAATAATGATTTAGATTAGGAGTTGATAAAAATAAAGGAATTATAGGAAAGGAAAAATCCCAAAACTCACCGGATTACTAAGGAGTATACGGCTTACAGTACACCTTCGGGAAAACAGAGATCTCCCTTGTAGATTCGGCTATAGAGGAAGAAGATAGGCACTAAGAGCATTCGGCTTTCAGAAGGGATCTAGGAGAAAGAAATACTAAGGAGTTTCGGCTAGAAAAGAAAAGTCGAGGCAAGTGAGTGAGAAGGGTTTCGGCTAGAGAGGGAAAAGTATGAGAGAAAGTGAAGCAAATGGAAGAAAAAGATGATTTTCCCCCTATTAAATTCGGCACACACACACCAACACATATAATTGGAGTTTCTGCCAACTCTTTCCCTCCTGATAGCCTTCATCTCACCTGATAACCTCAATCATTATCTTACCCTTTTGAAGAGCCCTCACTAAAGCCAACTCCTCCCTCCTTGTTTATCATCTTTTATCACTTAAATAAAAGAAATAAAGCTTCTTAATTAGTAGCCTAATGCCGTCCACCCCCTTCCCATTTAAGTGCCGAATTTGACCCATTTTCTAAGGCCCAATCGGCCACACAAGGGCCCAAATTCCTCCCCCCTTATGGCGCCACCTTATGCCCACTTAATGCACTTTAATTCTTTGGGCCACAAGCCCAGCTTGTCACTTAATTAACCATCTACTTAAATTATAAGCTAACACCATTTATTAGCCACCTAACCTAAATTTTTAAAGCCCAATATTTCACTTTAAATTACCCAGAGCACTAACTTTAACCCTAATCCAAATATTTAATAAAAAAGTCAGCCCCAACCTTTACAATCTCAATTTAACATATTAGACTATCATATAAATGCGTAGGCCACTTTAAGGATGTTACAAATATCGAGGTCGAGAGCATCCCATCTCATCACCGCTTCAAGTGTCATTAGAGTATGTATAATTTTTGGAATTAGTGTGACATGTACATAGGTTTTTGGTATGGGTGAATGTTAGAAGAATTAAAATGAAAACTTTGAAAACCTTGTTACTTTGGTGATCTAATGATATATATTTTGTTAGTATTTGAAATGAATTTGTAAGAGCTTAACATATGTTTGCATATGTGATCTTATTATATGGCTATTGTGATGAATTTTAATGAGTTTGAGGTTAATTGAACTGGTTTCGAAATGTTGGATTGTTTTGAATCAATGTAGGGGGTTTTTAGCAATTTTTCTAACTGATTTTGCCCTAATTTGACCCAAAGTATCAATACTAGGGGTAAGGTATCAATACCTGGGCCTTGAAATCGAAAATTTTCGAAACATAAAGCAATTTTGGTATCAATCCTTAGGCCTAAGGTATCAATACTTTCATTAAAATTTTGAAATTTTGGAGTTCCAGATTGCCATTTTGGTATCGATACCTCATGTTTTAGTATCGATACTTTTCACTTGTATTGATTGAAAATCATATTTAAACATACTCGATTAACCAATAATGCCCCTAAACTTCTAATATAATATTATCAGATTGTTTAAATGAGAATTTTATCATTTAATGTTCAAAATACCTAGTGATTAGCTAAGATCGCTTTGACACTAAAGGTCAAATCGAGTATGAGGGTGTTACATCACGTCTCCCTTGCAGACTAATTTGCTAAATAACTCACAAAGCCAAAATATTTTGCAAAATAAATTTCCTAACTCACCATAAAATCATTATCTCAAGTTATAATCCAAAAGGAAAAACATTATTATATTTCTTTTTGTCATAAGATAAGGAAAATGATCTTTAATCATGTAAATTTTTTTCTTTTTTGAAAAATACTAGATTTCCATTGAACTTAGGCCCAACAAACAATATCCAAAACACAGAACAAAAACCAAACAAAGACCAGCAAATAAAGAACAAACACACATAAAATAAAACCAACAACAAATAGAAACTGGCCCAAGCAACCAACCCAGTAGCAGAATCGACAGGGTGCTCTTGGGAACACCTCCCAGCTGTATTCCATCCCCCATCCCCATCTTGGAAACTGTTCAGTAGATAAGATTTGCATCTGATAATAAATATTTCTTCATCATTTCCAAAGTCATCTCACCAAGCAAGAATTATCAAAACCACTCCCCCATGGAAAGTACACTGATTTGCGGATCTGTACTTCCTCAACCCTTTCGTTCTCCTCCCTAACAACGTCTATTATTCTCCTCCTGTACAAATTTCGTCCAAGCACGATCGTCCATCACCGCAGCCGCAGCACAAGGATGAACTCTCTGAACCAGATAAGTGTCTTCCCCCTTCTTAATGCCCTCAGTAGCAATTAAGTGGGCAACCTTATTAGCTTCCCTTTTGAGAAATAGAAAAGTACAGTTTCTGAAGAGAAGGCCCATTCTCTTTGCATCTTCAATAAACACAGAAATTTCTGATCTATCTTCTTTCTTCTCTTGCATTTTCTGTATCACCATTCTTGAATCGCCTTCAATTTCTACTGCATTAAGCCCCAGTTGGACTCCCAGCTCAAGCGCTTGATAATAGGCCAATGCCTCGGCTGCAACGCGTTAGGTATGTTCTTGTTTACTAAGGCTTTGGATCAAATGACTTCTGCTTTCCCATTTCTGATCACTAACCCCGAACATGATTCTCTTTTCTGACTGTTAAAAGCCGCATCAAAGTTTATTCTGACTCGTGTTCCTGCTGGCGCCGTCCATCTAATCGTGTGGTTGCTCCTATCTAGTAAGATTTGTTTCAACCCATCCAATTCTTTTAAATAATATGTAGAAAAATCTGCGATTTGGCCTCCTGATTGAAACTCTCCTTCATGAATAAGCTTGTTTCTTGATGTCTAAATTCCCCATAATGCACACACAAATCTTCTACACACATACATAGAATTGTTATCGAAAAACCATTTAATCCATTCGGTGAACACCGCCGCTTCTTCTAATACAGGCCAGGAAATTCCTAATCTCTCCTATGTTTCCTTTGCAAAAGGGCAATCTCTAAACAGGTGCTCTCTCGTCTCCATTTCGGCTGAACATCTTCAGCAAGTAGCAAGACCCATTATCCTCCTAAAATACAAGTTGCTAAAATTAGGCAAATAGTTACGCATACTACGCCAAACTGTAATCTTTATTTTTTAGGGTAGTTCTAGGCTCCATAATCGTTTGTAAAAATTTTTTAGACTGTCTTGTGTTTGAGTCTGTCTACCCCGCAAAGAACTCTATGTCCACTACGAACTGAATACTCTCTAGTTGACTCTTCACGCCAGATAACATAGTCTTTGTGTGGTCTCGATGACAAGGGAATACATAAGATTATTTTAGCATCTCTCTCTGTGAAGGTATGGAAAATCAACTCTTCATTCCATCGTCTTGTGTTAGTATCAATCAACTCTGCAACTTTGACAAGACCTGAATTTTGAATCGAGTTCTGACCATTAATCATTCCATCCCCAGGAACCCACCTGTCTTCCAATATAGACACTTTCTGACCATCACCAATTCTCCAGCTAAGACCTTTCAGAAGAAGACCTTTTGCCGTCTACAGGCTCTTCCAAGTAAAAGAAGGTAAATTGCCCAAACTGGAATTTAAGAAATCAGACTCTTTATAATATTTCGCCTTCAACGTGCGTGCTAGTAATGAATTAGGATTACGTAATAAACGCCAACCCTGTTTGGCCAATAATGTAGTATTAAAAAAATTCAAGTCACGAAACCCTAACCCCCCGTCTTCTTTACTTGCACTTAAAGACTTCCAGTCACACCAGTGCATACCTCTCCTTCTGTTGGTTTTATTCCACCAAAAGGCATTCATTATATTCTCTATTTCCACACACAATGATTTTGGCAAAAGAAAACACGTCATCGAATACGCAGGAATTGCTTGCAACACAGCCTTTATAAAAACTTCTTTGCCCCCTTGTGAAATATGACGAATACTCCAGTTATTAATTCTCTACTTCAAACGATCTTTTAAACCTTGAAAAGCCAACTTCCTGTTACGCCCCACCATGCTTGGTAGCCCAAGATACTTATTCAGGTCATTCAAACATTGAACGTTAAAGGCCTAACACACCAAGTTCCTCTCCTGATCGTTAACATTCGAACTGAAAAACACCGTTGATTTTTCAAAATTAACACACTGTCCAAAGCAAACTTCGTATTCCTGAAGAATCCCCTTGAGAACACTTATTCCTCTATTCAAAACATCCCCGAAAAGAATACAATCATCTGCAAACATAAGATGGGTGATTGACGGAGCACTACGACACACTTTAGCACCCCTAATCTTTCTCTCCTGGCAAGCCAGTCTCATTAACGCAGACAAACCTTCTCCATAAAAAAGGAATAGATAAGGACTTAGTGGATCTCCTTGACGTAAACCCCTTGTAGATCTGAAACTCAAGCCTTCTTCACCATTGCTTAGAATAGAGTATTAAACAGATTTGAGGCATCAAAATATGAGTTCAAGGAAATCATCTGCAAAACCCAGATTAAACATCACACCTTTAATAAAAATTCACTCCACTCTATCATAAGCCGTGCTCATATCCACTTTATCATGATCTTTTAATCATGTAAAATTGCATGCTCTTTTTTCACTGTTACCACTTAGTTTCCATTTTCTCTTAAAAATCACAACACATCACATTGTTTATAAAAAATATAGAATGATTTAAATGTCAGATGGTCACATGAACTTTGTTTATGACAGACGTAACACATATTTTTCCTTTGTCACACGCCCTTTACATTTTCTTTTATTTAAAATGAAAAAGCATTTTGGTTTCTCCAAAATACCATGAATGCCCTTTCTCATTAATGTACAAAATTCCCATAAAACCCCTCCCTTAATTTAATCCATAAATAATGGCTAATTTATGAGTCTTTTTCCTTTCCCTTTTTGGGTCATAAGAAAGAAAGCAACCTGTATTTCTATCTTGTCCAAAAATCAACACCACCTCTAAAACCTACTCCAATAAAACAAATTCTACAGTGTGTAAAAATTATATAGAGAAAGCCGGTGAGAGGGCAATGGCAGTCAGTCTTCAATATTTTAGTAGCCGGTGTTCCAACTAAGACCAACTCATTGTTGTTCTACACGTTCTCCGCGACTTCACTTCACCATTTCTCAATGAAAACACCCACTTCAAAGAAACTTCTCTTTCCACTTCAAAAACCCGTCTCTTCCTTTTTCTTTTATGACATAACACAACTATAAACACCCATCCTTATGTCTTAGCTCTCTCCTTTCTATAAGTTTTAGTAGATAGCAGTTGGAGATCGACAAATGAGAGAAACATAGAAAGAGAATGAGTTTTGATTGTTCTGTTTAAAGAGGTTTTTTTGTTCAAGATTAGACTAAAGGAAGAGATCTGGAAAATAAAATCGTTTTTTCTTTCGTAAAGTAGAAAAATTAAAAGGGTGAGCATTTATCTATGTTGGTGTTGTTAATGCTATACTAAAGATCTGTTTTTTTTTTTTTTTGTGTGTGTGTTTAGATATTTTTGGATCTTTTCTTCAAGGCAAATTGGGTTTATGTTGCTTTTTGTTTTCTTGGGGTTAATTTGTTTGGTTGATGGGAAAATGTGGGAGCTAGGAGGGATAAAATGAAGTTTTGGATAAGTGGTGTTTTTTGATCCGGGCTTTAGAGGTACCCTGTTGGCTATTAGTGCTTTGATTGAAGTTTAGATTTAGTTTTGAGGCATAATAATCTTTGTATGTTTATACTTAGATTTTTCTACGTCTAGATTTGGTGTTTTTCGAGAAATTTTATTGTTTGAGAACATAACAACGATGTTATTTTTGTTTGGTGTCCAAGAAACTGCGGTAAACCGAGGGAAAGTTTTTGAATTGTTTGCTTAGTGAGAACGATTTGTTTAACTGGGCCCACTCCTGGTTGCCTTTAAACTTTCTTGGAATCTAAAATTCTTGTTGTAAAGTTTAGTACAGATCTGTTAACGTAGAAAAGTTCTTCGATTTTTATTGCAGATGTTGACTTAATTTGACATTAAATTCATATGATTTATATACCTTTACCATCTATTACTTAATTCTCCAAATCATGTGTATTTTAAGTTAATTTTATGTTGATATTGGCAGTCAAATAGAGGATGAGATTGTAGTTCAGAACCGTGAAATCTCTACTAGTGCTTCTAGTGATATAATTTTATTTCTTCTGGAAACTCAGGATCTAAGGAGAATTCTCTGGGAGAGCTAAAAAACCATGGCTTCAAAGTCTTTTAAAGGGACCCGATCTTCTTTGTCGATCTCCTCTGATGCAAGTGAGTCACAGAAGCCTCCTATACCTCCAACTGTGACATTTGGCCGGAGAACATCCTCGGGTCGTTATGTGAGCTATTCAAGGGATGATCTTGATAGTGAGCTTAGTAGCAACGATTTCATGAACTACACAGTGCATATACCCCCAACCCCTGACAACCAACCCATGGACCCTTCTATTTCTCAGAAGGTTGAAGAGCAATATGTATCGAATTCGCTTTTTACTGGTGGATTCAATAGTGTTACACGAGCGCACCTTATGGACAAGGTGATAGAATCTGAAGCAAACCATCCACAGATGGCTGGTGCAAAAGGCTCTTCCTGTGCTGTTCCTGGGTGTGATGCAAAGATAATGAGTGATGAACGTGGTGCGGATATTCTCCCTTGTGAGTGTGATTTCAAAATTTGTCGGGATTGTTACATTGATGCTGTGAAATCAGGGGATGGATTATGCCCTGGATGTAAGGAACCATATAAGAACACAGATCTGGATGAAGCAGCAGTGGATAATAGTTCCAGGCCACTTCCACTTCCGCCCCCTGCTACAATGTCCAAAATGGAGAGGAGGTTGTCTTTAATGAAGTCAATGAAGTCAGGGCTGATGAGGAGTCAAACAGGAGATTTCGATCACAATCGTTGGCTGTTTGAGACTAGAGGGACATATGGTTATGGCAATGCTATATGGCCAAAGGATGGTAATATAGGTAATGGAAATGATGATGAAGTTGCTGAGCCAACAGAATTGATGAACAAACCGTGGAGGCCACTTACTCGGAAATTAAAAATACCAGCAGCTGTTCTCAGCCCATACCGGTATAGTCTACATTTCTATATCACCCTACATCTTGTATTTCTTCTCTATGGTTTTAGATTTTTACTATGACAATAACTCCTTGAAAACTTGAGCTTTTATTCGTCTTTGAACATTTGAGCTTTTTTGCCACATTTATGCACAGTAGCTTAGCATGATTGCTTGTTGTACTAATGAATATAGGAAGGTGACTACATTGATCCTGTCTCTCCTTTTTGTTTCATTACCTTTTAACGTTTCTTTTTATGCTTGCAGGCTTCTGATATTTTTGCGAATTGTTGTTCTTGGGTTGTTTTTGGCTTGGAGGGTGAACCATCCAAACAATGATGCTATTTGGCTATGGGGAATGTCTGTGGTTTGTGAAATTTGGTTTGCTTTTTCATGGCTTCTTGACCAACTGCCCAAGCTCTGCCCTATCAATCGTTCTACAGACCTTAACGTGTTGAAGGACAAATTTGAAACACCAACCCTTAACAACCCTACTGGTAAATCTGACCTTCCAGGCATAGATGTCTTTGTCTCTACTGCAGATCCCGAGAAAGAACCACCACTTGTCACTGCAAACACTATCTTGTCAATTCTAGCTGCGGATTACCCTGTTGAAAAACTTGCTTGTTATGTTTCTGATGATGGAGGAGCACTTTTAACTTTTGAGGCCATGGCTGAAGCAGCAAGTTTTGCTAATATATGGGTTCCATTTTGCCGTAAACATAACATTGAACCCAGGAATCCAGAATCTTACTTCAATCTTAAGAGGGATCCTTACAAGAACAAAGTCAAACCAGATTTTGTCAAGGACCGCCGACGAGTTAAACGTGAGTATGATGAATTCAAAGTCCGTATCAATGGTTTGCCAGACTCCATACGCCAGAGGGTCTGATGCATTTCATGCAAGGGAGGAAATCAAGGCTATGAAGCTGCAGAGACAGAATAGGGAAGATGAACCTGTAGAGGCTGTGAAGATTCCAAAAGCCACATGGATGGCTGATGGAACTCATTGGCCTGGGACTTGGTTAAATCCAGCTAATGAGCACTCCCGGGGTGACCATGCTGGTATAATACAGGTATAAATATTTTCAAGATATTATTTTTCACATTTTCAACTAGTACATTGTTTGAACATATTTTCTCTCCATCTTTTGCTTTGGATTGGTATTATCAAGTTTTAAGATGTTTCACTTTGGTAGATAAAGTAAAGTGAGTACTAGCCTATAATGTGATGCTGCATTTCCTTTTTTTAATCTCTTAAATTTTGATTTCATAGGTGATGCTGAAACCACCCAGTGATGAACCATTACACGGAACTGCTGATGATAGGCTCATTGATCTAACTGATGTTGATATTCGTCTCCCCTTGCTTGTCTATGTTTCTCGTGAGAAGCGCCCAGGCTATGACCACAACAAGAAGGCAGGTGCCATGAATGCCCTTGTTCGGGCATCTGCAATTATGTCTAATGGCCCATTCATCCTGAACCTTGACTGCGATCACTATATCTACAACTCTCAGGCAATGAGGGAAGGCATGTGCTTCATGATGGATCGAGGAGGTGATCGCATTTGTTATGTCCAGTTCCCTCAAAGGTTTGAGGGGATTGACCCTTCTGATCGCTATGCCAATAACAATACTGTTTTCTTTGATGTTAACATGCGAGCCCTTGATGGTCTTATGGGCCCTGTCTATGTCGGAACTGGATGCCTCTTTCGGAGGGTTGCCCTTTATGGCTTTGACCCACCTCGATCTAAAGAACACCACCCTGGTTGCTGCAGCTGCTGCTTTTTTGGTCGTAACAAGAAGCATTCCTCAATGGCACACAGCCCTGAGGAAAATCGTGCTCTGAGAATGGGTGATTCTGATGACGAGGAGATGAACTTGTCCCTGCTTCCAAAGAGGTTTGGGAACTCAACATTTCTCATTGATTCAATTCCTGTGGCCGAGTTTCAAGGTCGTCCCCTTGCAGATCATCCAGCTGTGAAGAATGGGCGCCCACCTGGTGCTCTCACCATTCCCCGTGAACTTCTTGATGCCTCGACAGTTGCAGAAGCAATCAGTGTCATTTCATGCTGGTATGAGGATAAGACTGAGTGGGGACACCGTGTTGGGTGGATTTATGGGTCTGTTACTGAAGATGTGGTCACAGGATATAGAATGCACAACAGAGGATGGAGATCAGTTTATTGTGTGACTAAGCGTGATGCATTCCGTGGAACTGCTCCAATCAATCTCACTGATAGGCTTCACCAAGTCTTGCGTTGGGCTACTGGTTCAGTTGAGATTTTCTTTTCCCGTAACAATGCTCTCCTAGCCAGTCCTAGAATGAAGATTCTACAGAGAATTGCCTATCTAAATGTTGGAATCTACCCCTTCACCTCCATTTTCCTGATTGTCTACTGTTTCCTCCCTGCACTTTCGTTGTTCTCTGGCCAGTTCATTGTCCAGACCCTCAACGTAACATTCCTTACTTACCTCCTCATCATAACAGTTACTCTTTGTTTACTAGCTGTGCTTGAAATTAAGTGGTCTGGCATTGAGTTAGAAGAGTGGTGGAGAAATGAGCAGTTTTGGTTGATTGGGGGGACAAGTGCTCATCTTGCTGCCGTGCTTCAGGGTCTGTTGAAAGTGATTGCTGGGATTGAGATTTCTTTCACCTTGACATCAAAATCAGCAGGAGATGACTTGGATGATGAGTTTGCTGATCTCTACATGGTCAAATGGACATCGTTAATGATACCACCGATCACGATCATGATGGTCAACTTAATAGCAATAGCAGTCGGGTTCAGCCGAACAATTTACAGTGTTATCCCTCAGTGGAGTCGTCTACTAGGTGGAGTTTTCTTCAGCTTCTGGGTTCTGGCTCATCTCTATCCTTTTGCTAAAGGGCTGATGGGAAGAAGAGGGAGGACACCTACCATTGTGTTCGTATGGTCAGGTCTTATGGCCATCACCATATCCCTCCTTTGGGTTGCAATCAATCCCCCATCCACCACTAACCAAATTGGAGGATCATTCCAGTTCCCTTGAACGGACATTTTTTATGTTAAAGGTGAAACACTTCTATTATCCTATTCCTTTATTTATTCCTTTTTTCTTCCTCCTTCAAGCTGATATGCTGGTGAAAGAACTGGGCATGTTCTATATTATCATGTGCCAATTGGAATATACTTTTAGCAGCAATTTTAGTGAGGTTTCATGGGATAGATCCAACTAAAAACTGGTTTCCCTGCTCTTTTGTTCTTATTGTATGATGTTTACGTGTACTCACTGAATAGTTACTTTTTTCTTCGACTTTTTCTGGTGGATCGCCATCTATATTTATGCTTCAATGCAATTGTTTTTTTGGGTAGCTTTGATTAATTGATGAACAAAACCATAAGAAAGGCAATGTAATTTAACGATATTTCTTCATTCCACTGTTAGTGTCATTTGATGATGATATTTATAATTCTTTTACTTTCATGTTATATATATATATATATATATATAATGCCTATTGTAGATTATATATGACTGTTTACCTCAATGCATATACGGGTGTTCAAAACTTTGGTTAAAATCAAATTAATTGACTGAATTGATTTAATTGGGTTAATCGGTTGGTAGTCAAATTTAGTTTGGTCATAAGTTACTTAATGATTTTTTAAAATTTTGGTTATAAATTAATTCGGTTTGAAATTAAATAATTAATCGAAATAAATATTATATATTAGCCCACTATCCTGGCACAAGCCCTATTATAAACTCAATCCAAACATATATTTATAAACTCAATCCAATCTAAATAATTAATTTAATTGTAAAATCAACATAAACAATTTAACAAAATAGTTTTTATAAAAATATCTTGAATTTTAATTAATTACAAAAATCATCCATATTTTTTTATTATGTACATATAACTTGAAATGAATAGTAAAAATTAGTGGAGTCAAAGATAAGCACCACTAACATGCCATATCAGCCAATCGAATTAAAAAAATTAATTTTTTTATGGAGCCATGAAAAATAATGTCACTTATATACATACTAAAAAAATACCAATATTTCTCAATAATTGAGCTAAAAAATAAATAATGATTGTCACCACTCTAATATTTGATTTTTTTTCTTTCTAAAAAGTGTGAATTACCATTCATTCTAGCTACCACACACTCTCTAATAAGCAGCTGACCAAGTTGCCAGCCAACAGCTCCTTGAGCAGCACACGATGGTTTTTTCCAAGCTCCCCCATCCCCAGCAATGCCCCCTTGCCGCCCCACTATTTGCTTCTAGCAACAAAGCCACAACCACCTGTCATTCCATCCTCTGCCGCACCAACCACCGGCCACCTTCACCATCTTCACAAACGCCATGCTATTATTATACTCCATGCCATTATATTATTTTATTATTAATTATCCTATTTCAATTTGTCACAATTTTATTGTAATTTTTAAAAATAAAAAAAGGCACACGTAACATGGATGATGTCATTCTCTATGATTCTACTAAATAAATATTAGTTTTAAATAATAAAAACAATCACTTTAAAATAAAAATTAACAAAGTGGTGACGTTATTTTTATGACTTCACCATTATTAACTTTTAACCCCAAATTATTAAAAATATTGATTTTTTATATTTATATAAATAACGTCATTTTTATAACTCTATTAAAAAATTAATTTTTTAATCTGACTAGTTGACATGTCATATTATCAGCTTTAGCTCGACCAACTTAGATCATTTTCATACATAATAAAAAATATGTTATTTTATAATTAATTAAAATTTTCGAGTTATTTTTATTAAAAAAAAAAGCCTTAAAAGTCCTAAAAACTTAAAGTAACTCACCGTGGATCCTAATCTGAAATCTCCCAAAATCTCAAACTTTCTAGTGCCGACAGCCCAACACGCTCGTCAGTCACCACCATCTGGCGTCCACCAGGTCACCATCATCGGTCGTCCGCCATCGTCTTTCACATCCTAACGTAACGCACCTTCAAGTTCGACTTCAAGCTTTAGCTCTCTTCCGCCAGACGATCGATAGCCCGATACACTCACCACAGTCCCGCATCCACCAGGTCCCCACTTCCCATCATCGTTGCTTTGTAGAACCCATATTTTTATGAATTAGTTACTTTGCAGAACCCATACTTTTATGAAAATATATATTTTTTTTCATATAGAGCAGTGTTCTGTTTCTGCAATTTGGATTGAACTTAAATCTTGATTTAGGATGAGTGGAACGAACTTAGCTGTTACAAATGGTCTTTTTTACTTCTTAGTGTCAGCTTTAAATGCAGCGCTTGTATGTCTGTTGAATAGTTCTCTTTGTTTTAGTCCATGGTTAGAGTTTCAAGTTACTTTCTTTCACCTTTATCATGGATTATTGAGGTATTCATTCAGATTCTTGTGCTTTTACATTATGTTCAACTTGTAAACCTGCTGTGGGCTGATTGTATGGTAGTGCTTATGGTTGCTGCTTGCTCAGTTTCACTGCTTCTGCCTCATAAAAAATCTACTTTTCTGAACAACTTTTGTCCTTTGCCAAATAGAGCTTATTATAAATTATGAATTATGTAATTAAGTGCTTTGCTTTCCTTTATGTATTTTATCTTGAGGCTGCTACTTTTTTTGCACTCTCACTCATTGCTACTGCTATTAATTTATTACTTTGTTTTGCTATGAATTTCATTGATTGCCTTGGAATATCCAGGGAAGAGACCTTACGCAAAATTCTAGAACTATTTTCACTTGCCAAAAATATTTCCCTAAAACATCATCATACGATTAAGTCATTCATGCCCTGCACCTGTCTCCCATACAAGTTATGTTAAAGGGAAAAATCCCTTTTCTTGGCCATTTTAAAGTAGTCTTCTCATGGAAATTGCATCCCCCCACCCCCTTCTCTCTTATTTCCTACACATGTAGTCTCTCCCTAGGTTGTCTTTTAACTTATCGAAGATTCAATAGGATGGGATGGCTTTTTAAATTTGTTGCCAATGTTTGAAGCAATCTCTAATTGAGTCATTATGTAACAGTTCATTGCTACTATGTAAAATTTCTTCTTCATAATTTGTTGCTAAGAGGTAAAAAGAGCTTCTTTGTCATTCAATGCTTGCACTAGAATGCGATATGGGTACAATATTCTAAGTTTCACATTATGGCTTGCAATTCTCGCTTTCAAACTATTCTTTACCATATTATATAGATAGGTATATATCATTTGTTTTCACCTCCACTTAAAATTTTTCAACTACTAAAATAAATAAATAAACAGTAGCAATATATATTTTTATATGTCAAAATATATAAATTTCGTCAATTTGATTAACCGATTGAATTAACTGAAATATTTTAGTTCGGTCAATGTGCTTGAAAAAATATCATTCGATTAACGGTTAAAGATTTTTACAGTTCGATTAATGCTAATTTGATTTGGTTAATAAGCAAACTGACTGTTTAGAATACCCTATATGTATCTATATTACTTTTTTTTTTTTAAATATGTATCTGTGTTATTAAGTTATGGAATCATTACTTGCTGCTATTATGTTAGATATCCTATACTACTAATGTATAATTATTAAAGTTATGTAACTCACATTCTTGTTAAACAAAAATACAAGTGACAAGATAGGGGATTTACGAAGGTCGAGGCCCCCACAAGATGCAGTACAGGCTGCACAAGTGAAATCCAGATAGAAATATGTTTTCTCTATTCGTGTTGATTAGAGTAAAATGTTTTAACTTTACTACAATATTTCTATTTAACTTCTATTAGAATATAGTTTTACAAAATTATAAATAGATGTAGGGTCTCTCCTCTTGTATTATAAATAGACTTAAAATTTGTATGGTCTATTTTCTCTTTTCTTACCATTATCAACATTCTATTTTTACAATAATAATTTATTTTAAGATAATTAAATTTATTAGGCTTAATGCAACTTTGTAATTAAATTTATTAGGCTTAATGCAACTTTGGTTCTTAAATTTTTTTTGTCCACCTCAGTTTTTAATGTTATTTTTTAGTTTAGTTTTTCCAATTAATCATGCATTGTGACAGTGTAATATGATTATGTTATAGTGATGTCATCTTTCGAAAATGATTATCAATTTTTTAAAATTATTAAAATAGAATATATATATATATATATATAATTAAAAATGAAAATATGAAAAATAACTAAAATTTAAAAATTTAAAAATTTAACATTTTATAAATCATATTTACTATAACTTGAACATTAATTATTGTCTCTTGAGATGATACCACCTACAATAATTATTTTATAGAACTTCTTAAGTGATAAATTTGGATAATTTTTTTTTGAAATTATTTAAACAATAAAAAATCATGATATTTCAATTAAATAATATTTTTAATTATATCATATATTTTTTACTATCTCAAGACAAATTATTAGTCTCTAGGCCATCTTAAGAATTATTGTTGAGTGTTTAATCATTTTAAAGAACTTTGTTACAAAATAAAAAGAGGACATGCATGGTGACAGGATGAAAGAAACCTACTCCAAACATTAAATAGGAGTCAAGTCAAATAAAAATGTTGCCAATAATGTTGGTAAAGTACTAAAATTAAAATATTTTAAAATATTATAAATTTGATATAAAAATTTGTCCAATTTTATTAAAATATTTTTAAAATACAATTTTATAAAATTGATTGTATTACTATATTCAATTTTATATCAAAATTTTAATATTTTAAATATGATAAACGAATGTGTACTTTATTCCGGGATACAATATTTTTACTATTTTTAAAGTTTGTAATAATTTTTATAATTTTATTATATTTTACATTTTCTAATAATGTTTATAGTTTTATAGAATTTTTATATATTTTTTTACAATTTTAAAAATTCTAACATATTTTAATTTTTAGACAATTATACATATTTATAATTTTAGTTATATATTTTATATATTTTAGGTTTTTGAATGATGACTTTAGCTTGTGTCGCATGGTAATTTATGATTTGTTGGATATCTCACCCGTTTTTTTAACGTTTGAATCGGGAATATTTTATAATGTTAGGGACTGAATTAAAAACGTTTGATAAAATTAGAGATTGAAATGGGCAAAAAAAATTTTAAATTACTGTCGTAACCATTTTTTTGGGGTGAAACGGTAAACGACGCGGTCGACTCGATTTTTGAAAAAGAAAAGGAAAGGAGTCGCCACCGATCTTTATTTGGTGTGATCGGATCACCTTCGTTTTAATAAAACATTTAATTTACTAAAAGCAGTGCTTTTTGGTCTCGAACTTTGAGAAAAGCGGGCTCGGAGGTCGATTACGTGCGAGGAAGGATTAGCACCTCGACACGCCCAAAATTGGTACCAAACCGATTGATTGATGTCCTATTTGTTGAAAACTTAAAAGGATTCAAAATACAATGCTTTTGATTTTTAAAATTGGGAGGGCGTTAAGGCTTTCTTATTTTCAAGAGGTAAAGCATCACGTCCGATAAGTTAGGGCACAATACTTTAAACTCCGAAACTAAGCTCGCCTTTTGAAACTTGGTTTTTATTTGAAGAGGATCTTCCGTTATTAGTCAAATGAGAAATCGAACCCGATGAAGTTAGGGCTCGATTTCCGAGATTTCAAATATGGAAGATTGCCTCTATTTTAGGAAAAGAAACTTATCCGAAGTATCTAAGTGTCGAGTCCAATAAGTTAGGGCACGACATTTCAATTTTCGGATTATGTATTTTGTTTTAAAACTTAAATTGTGATTAGAAAAGGATACCCAGTAGTTCAAACTTTAACGAGAAGAAACCGGAACCCAGTGAGTTAGGGCTCGATCTTCCCGAATTTTCAAATACCGAACATTATCTTTATTTTGAAAATTTGATTGATTAATATTAGACAAAGTAATGATACTAACAAATTAAGCGAATATATGAATAAATCTAATTTTTATAAATGAATGAGCAAATAAATAATGAAATAAGAATAACAATAATAAAATCATAGAAACAAATAGGATGATAATAATAATAATGACAATCAATAAATAAAATAAAAGAAATATGATAAATAATTAAAATGCTTTAAAGTATTAAAAAAGTAAAGAGCAACAAACGAATAAACAATAAGTAAATGAAATGATAATAAATATAATAATAATAAATGAATAACATAAAATATAAAAATTATAAACGGTGAAAATTTAAAGAAGGGAAATCAAATTCAAATTAAATAATTGTAATAAAAAATAATGATATATTAAAGAGAATGATATATTGATGAACGAATAATAAAAAAGGGTG
Organism: Gossypium rotundifolium; assembly: GCA_025506655.1. NCBI lineage: Eukaryota > Viridiplantae > Streptophyta > Magnoliopsida > Malvales > Malvaceae > Gossypium > Gossypium rotundifolium. Next base: position 124,796,154 of record CP106723.1, read on the forward strand.
AATAAGCCAATAAATAGACAAATAAGAGTAAAATGGAAATAATAATAATAATAGTATTAATAATAATAATATAGTGATAATAAAATAATAAAAATAACAATAACATATATAATAGTAAATAAATAAACGAGAGTAAAAATGAAATGATAATAATAATAATAATGATAATAATAATAATAATAATAATCGATAATAATAACAATACTATTAATAATAATAATATAGTGATAATAAAATAATAAAAATAACAATAACAAATACGATAGTAAATAAATAAACGAGAATAAAATGAAATGATAATAATAGTAATAATAATAATAATAATAATAATAATAAGAAGAAGAAGAATATACTAAATAATGGCCAAAGCACCAAAATTACAAATTAATTTAAAAAAAGGGATCAAATTGAATAAAAAATGAGATTTTGGGTTTAATTTGAAATAAAACAGAAGGAGAGTGGCCTATTTGGAACGCGCGTAAAAGGGGGGGACCGAAATGGAAATTATTCCCCTTTTCGAAACGCAGCGTCTTGATAGGGACCGAAATGGAAGTCGAAGTAAATTATTGGGCGAGATTTTGAAGGGATAAAAAATCTGATTGTAAAACAGTAAAATGCGGAAGGGCTAAAAGTGCAATTAGCCCTTCCCTCAAAAAAACACGCGGATCCTCTGGCGGGTCGGGTCTGTGCGCGGGTCATAGGCTAAACGACGTCGTTTTGGGGCCACTGTATCAGGCCCTAAACGACGTCGTTTGGCAATCTTTATAAAAACAAAATTTTGCCCTTTTTTTTTCATTTCAGCAGCTTTCAAAAAAAAAACAAATTTCCTTTCTTTCTTTTCTCTGCAAAGAGAGGTCACCAGGTGGGATTTAGGTGAGTGTACATTGGATTCATCATCATGGCCACCACCGTACTGTGGTAAAAATTCAAAGGTCATTCATTTTTTTTTATTTTATGTTTTCTGATCTAATCTCCTTTTGTTTTTGAAAACCAGAGAAAAGAAAAACCCTCCGTTTGGGTTCGATTTGGCTTGACGACGGAGAGAAGACTCAAACGCACCACCGGGTCGTAAGTTTCTCCTTCTCTTTTATTATTATTATTCCTAAAATAAAATAAAAAATAAAAAATAAAAAACAATAAACAGATGAAAAGAGAAGGAAATAAAAAGTAGCAGTTTATTATAAGACGAGAACGGGAATGTTTAAAAAAACAACCTTTTGTTGCTTTGGTTTCCGATTTCTGATGATTTTTGTATTCTAAGCCTCTCTGTTTTTTTCGAAAAAAAGGCCCTCTACAATCGTTTTTTTGCTCGGCTTATATAGCCGAATCGAATACAATATTGTTTTTTTTCTTTGCTTTTATTTTGCTATTTTTTGTTGCTGTCCTCTTTTGTTTGCAGGTGGTGGCGGGCGTCAGGCGGTGGCGTCTGAGCATGTCGAGGAGCAGGAGGCGGTGCAGAGAGGGCGAGTCGAGGTCGAGTCGAGCTAGGGTTTTTTGTTTCTTTTGTTTTGTTTTTTTCTTTTTTTTTTGGTTTTCTGAGTTGGGTTGGTTTTTTGGGCTTGTATTTTGGGTTTTTTTTTATTTTGTTAATGGGCCCCGATTTTTGATTGGGCTTGTAATTAATTTTAATGTAATTGGGCCCGGGCAATTTGGGTTCTACAGCTGCCCCTCTTTGCTCATTGTCGTGTAACGATAATAGAGCAAAGACTCAAAAAGCAATATTGCTGCCTCGCCGAAGTCTTGGCCTCTCCTGCTTTTCTTCAAGTAGCCTCATCCCGATCCTCCACACCTTGTTGCTTTGATCCACTTCACCGATATGTGGCTTGATGCCGCTCTTGTCACGATTTCAATAGGATGTGACTTGTTTATTTTCGATCTGATGCATCTTCAGAGAGATGAGGTCTTTGGTCTTCAGCCTATCCCACTTCTAGTTAAGGCGATAGGACTAAAGCTTAACCATGCTCCCTACTGGTTAGGGACAGGAATTACAAATTTTTGACCTATTCCACTGCTGGTCAGGGACATAGGACAGTGGCCTAAATCATGTTCCCTACTGGTTTAGGGAGCCATGATTTGCCTTCGATCTTGCTCCACTACTGGTTAGGGCGACAAGATCTACAATTTTTGGCCTATTCCACTGCTGGTCAGTGGCAATAGGAGGGTGGCCTAAATCGTGTTCCCTACTGGTTAGGGAGCCATGATTTGCCTTCGATCTTGCCCCACTACTGGTTGTGGTGACAAGATCTACAATTTTGGGCCTATTCCACTGCTGGTCAGTGGCAATAGGAGGGTGGCTAAATCGTGTTCCCTACTGGTTAGGGAGCCATGATTTGCCTTCGATCTTGCCCTACTGGTTATGGTGACAAGATCTCAATTTTGGCCTATTCCATCAACTGGTCGATGGCAATAGGACAATCTTCAACCTATTCCATCACTGATTGATGGCAATAGGATAATCTTCAACCTATTCCATCACTGGTTGATGGCAATAGGACAATCTTCAACCTATTCCATCGCTGGTTGATGGTAATAGGACAATCTTCAACCTATTCCATCACTGGTTGATGGTAATAGGACAATCTTCAACCTATTCCATCACTGGTTGATGGTAATAGGACAATCTTCAATAGTGTTGCTACACCGTCCTCTAGGGACATATCCTGTAGACTCGATTTTGTGTTTATGCCAAATGGTGAGGATGCTATGGTCAGAATGACTCAAATGCTCCTAACTTCGTGTGATATGGATGACACTTACATGGATGCAGAATGTCATGAGAATGATGATTTTTCGTTAAGATGCAATGATTGTAATAAATCGAATGCTCTTAATTCAATGATATTACGGAGGACATTTGTATGAATGCAGGATGTCATGAGAACAATTTATTATTATTATTTTTATTTTAAAAGATTAGGGTTGTAATTGCTCGCTCGCTCGTCGAGGTCATGGCACAGAGGCAACATCTTGTCTGATGTCTATGCCTGCGAATCTGAAGAAATGGTCATAATTTTGGACTTCTCTTCTTCGAATGTTTCCAACCCCTAAGCGCGGTGGTTCCTAAACAACAGTCTTGTTTTAGGTTCCTACGCTGTTTAGAAGCTTCCAGAGTAATAGGCGGGACTCGTTTCATGGAAGCATTATGGGTCAATGGGTCGTTATTTCAATTGCAAACAACTCAAAGATTTAAAATAACAATGGAATTTATAAAGAATAGAATTGGATTAATTTAACAAAAGTAAACATTATTGGAGTACAAAAAATGGGTAAAAAGAAAAAGTAGGTGCCCCAGATATCGCAGCCTGAGCTTCACCACCGGATGCTTCCGAAGATCATGGACGTTGGGAGATCTACAGTGCTTTGTAGATGTTCCAAGGTGTAACATTCCTCCTTTTGCCAATTTTGGGGGGAAAAAGATTGTCACATACCTCCTTTTTCGTGTTAATTTGAGCCGCCCTTATCGGGTTTTCAACTCAAAGCGCCTTTGGTCTCAAAGCGCCCTTTACGGGTTTTCACTTCGGCCTCTCCATTTTTTTTTTTTTGGTCTTAAAGCGCCTTTTTAGGGTTTGCACTTTAGCCTTTCTCCTCTTCAAGCATAATATTTCTTAACTGAATCTGAATTTATGGGATTGGGTAGATTTTTCCCATCCATCTCGGCCAAAATCAATGCCCCTCCAGAAAAAGCCTTTTTCACCACATATGGTCCTTCCCAATTCGGCATCCATTTCCCTCTGAAATCCTTTTGTATGGGAAGGATCTTTTTCAGCACGAGATCTCCTTCGTGGAATTCCCTTGGGCGAACCTTTTTTGTTGTAAGCTCGCATCATTCGCTTTTGGTACATCTGACCGTGATGGATAGCCCTCAATCTCTTTTCTTCAATTAAGTTCAACTGATCATATCGAGCCTGGATCCATTCAGCTTCATCTAGCTTCACTTCTGACAATACTCGAAGAGAAGGTATTTCCACTTCGATAGGTAGAACTGCCTCCATCCCATAGACCAATGAGAAAGGTGTTGCCCCAGTAGAGGTTCGGACGGACGTTCGATAAGCATAGAGCGCTAACGATAATTTTTCATGCCAATCCTTGTAAGTCTTAGTCATCTTCCCCACTATCTTTTTGATGTTTTTGTTGGTCGCTTCCTTTGCCCATTCATTTTTAGGCGTCGGTGATGAATTGTGGTGTTTGATGTTGAATTGGCTACAAACCCCGCTATCGTGCTATTGTTTAAATTCAGTGCGTTGTCTGATATGATCCTCTCGGGCATTCCATATCGACAAATGATTTTCTTCTTCAAGAACCAGCTAACCGCTGATTTAGTGACGTTGGCATATGAGGTAGCCTCTACCCATTTCGTGAAGTAGTCGATGACCACAAAGATGAATCGATGCCCGTTCGATGCTTTCGGAGATATTGGCCCAATGACGTCCATGCCCCACATGGAGAATGGCCATGGAGAAGTCATAACATGCAAAGGTGACGGGGGCACATGAATCTTGTCTCCATAAATCTGGCATTTATGACACTTTTTGGCATAGTTGATACAGTCTCCCTCCATGGTGGACCAATAATATCCGAACCTCATTATTTGTCTGGCCATTGTGAAGCCATTAGCGTGAGTTCCACAGACACCTTCGTGGACTTCTTCTAAGATTAACTTAGCTTCGGCGGCGTCCACACACCTTAGCAGCACTTGATCTTTCCTTTTCTTGTATAAGACTTCTCCATCCAAGACGTAATCACATGCTAATCTCCTCAGCGCCTTTTTTTCATTCTCCGTGGCTTGATCAGGGTACTCGCGATTCTTCACATACCGTAATATATCGTGGTACCATGGTGGGCCAATTTTCCTTTCTTCCTCGACATTGTAGCAATGGGCTGGGGCCTCATAAATGCTCATTTGTATAGGTCTCATATCCTCCTTGTTATTTGCTCGTACCATAGAAGCCAATGTGGCTAGAGCATCAGCCATCTGATTTTCGTCCCTTGGTAAATAACTGAAAGTGATGTCATCGAACTCTTTGATTAGTTCTTGAACCAATCTTTTGTATTCGACCAATTTGGGATCTCTCGTCTCTCATTCTCCTTTAAGTTGATAAATTACCAACGCGAGTCCCGTATACTTCAAAGACCTTAATTTTATGCTCAATAGCAAACGGATGCCCATGATACAAGCTTCATACTCTGCCATATTGTTTGTACAATCAAAATTCAATTTACAGGTAAATGGGTAATGATCTCCGTTTGGGGACACCAGAACTGCCCCAATTCCATTGCCCATAGCGTTCGATGCCCCGTCAAAGTTCAGTTTCCAAGGACGACTTTCCGTGGTATCTTCTTCAGTGGTTGCTACGCACATTAAGTCTTCATTAGGGAAATCAAAATCCAGAGGCTCATAATCTGCCAGAGCTCTACTAGCTAGAAAATCCACTACTGCACTCCCTTTTATTGCTTTCTGGTTTACATAAACTATGTCAAACTCAGAAAGTAAAATTTGCCATCGGGCCATTCATCCATTAAGAGTAGTTGACTCCATTAGGTATTTCAGTGGGTCTAGCTTCGAGATGAGCCAGGTCGTGTGATACAACATGTACTGCCTCAGTCTCTGAGTTGTCCATACCAAGGCACAACATATTTTCTCAATCGGTGAGTACCTTGTTTCACACTCGGTGAACTTTTGCTAAGGTAGTATATTGCTTTTCTTTCTTTCCCGACTCATCATCTTGTGAAGCACGCATCCCATTGAATTATCAAGTCACCGTCAAATAGAGGATTAAAGGCTTCTCGGATTAGGCGGTGTCAATACTGGAGGATTGGACAGGTACTGCTTTACTTTGTCAAAGGTCTTCTGACACTCTTCGTCCCACACACCTGGGTTGTGTTTTTTAAGAAGACGAAATATGGGATCACATTTCTCGATTAGTTGTGAAATGAACCGAGCAATGTAATTTAATCTTCCTAAGAAACCTCGAACTTCTTTTTTATGCGAGGTGGAGGCAATTCTTGTATAGCCTTGACTTTGTCCGGTCAACCTCAATCCCTTTTCACGACTATAAATCCTAGCAATTTCCACGACACGGCTCCAAAGGTACACTTCACGGGTTAAGCTTCAGTTGGACTTTCCTCAACCTCAAAAATAATTTCCTTAAGACTTGGATATGCTCCTTTTCTGTCCGAGATTTAGCAATCATATCGTCGACGTAAACCTCAATTTCCTTATGCATCATGTCATGGAATAGGGTCACCATGGCTCTCTGATATGTTGCTCCCGCATTCTTCAACCCAAATGGCATTACCTTATAGCAAAAGGTTCCCCACATGGTTATGAATGTGGTTTTATTCATGTCTTCAGGAAGCATCTTTATCTGGTTATATCCTGAGAAGCCATCCATGAATGAGAACAATGAATAACCTGTAGTATTGTCCACCAAGGTGTCGATATGAGGTAACGGAAAGTTGTCCTTCGGGCTAGCCTTGTTTAGATCTCTGTAATCCACACACATTCGTACTTTCCCATCTTTCTTAGGGACGGGGACGATATTGGCTACCCATTCTGAGTACTTAACCACTTGCAAGAACCTCACGTCAAACTGCTTCTTGACCTCTTCTTTTATTTTTAGTAAAACGTCCGGCCTCATCCTCCGAAGTTTTTGTTGGACCGGCTTGTATTCTTCTTTTATGGGCAAACGGTGTACCACGATATCCAGTGCTTAGCTCGGGCATGTCTTGATATGACCATGCGAAGACATCCTTGAATTCTTGGAGTAACTCAATGAGGTCTTGCTTTGTCTCTGCGGTGATCTGGCTCCAATCTTCACTTCTTTCTTTTCTTGTTCATTTCCTAGATTCACTATTTCCACTGATTCTTTGTGAGGTATGATTTGTTTCTCCTCTTGTTCTACCATCCTTAATAGTTCAGGAGCTAAATCACAGCCTTGGTCATCTCCAAAATCCGAAAATCTTCCGCACCCATATCTTACTCAAAAGGACATTACGAGTCATCGGTAGCGTTACTCAAATCATTGATATCTGGAGACCTGTTATGGAAATGAATAAAGGCTCATAGGATCATAGAATCTTGGCATGTTTATTGGTATGATAAATGAAGAATAGAAATGTTTAGAAGAATATTTAAAGAAAGAATAATGAATGAATGAAATGATCATAAAAGAAAATTTGCTCAAAAGATAGCGGAGATGTATTTCATTGAAAATAACGATGGCTTATACAAATTCATGTTTCACAAAAAGGGTTCTTATTGCTTCTAGACTTAAAGCAATAAGTGTGTTCCGAGTATTACTCTGAATAAGTTCTAAAGGCTATAGGAATCTCCTCCGCAGTCCAATTGTTTAGAACGCTACTCGGCTCATAGGGGCGGATGCCATTCCGATTTTCTTCCTCAATTTCCCCCTCAGATATAGCGTTGACATGCACGATTTCTTCATTTTGTGTTTCTCGTCCCGGATGGATAACCCCTCCTGATATAAAGGTCTCATGAATATGAGGAATTATCATTGGTTGCCATTTCATCTCATCTCCCCTCAGACGTGCCTTCCTTCTTTCTTGCTTCTTTTCCAACTCTTCTCTTTTTTGCTTTGCGTTTGGCTTGAATCCTAGACCGAAGAAGTCTCGCTTTTCTTTTAGTCTTGGGACCTCGATTTCTCCTTGGAGGTACCTTCCAAGTCCTTTCCCCGGCATAGCTCCATTCCCGGCCATCAGTTGTAGACCCATTTTCGTGGTTTTGGATAATTGCGGTACTGGGACCTTATTCCCCTCGGCGACGAATGTTGCGTTGACAAATTCCAAAGAACGGAAGGAACACTCACCGCTTCATCGTTGGCTTCTAAATAGGGTGCATTGTTTGTTACTGATTGCGATGATGTCCTCTTGACATTTATGGTTACTAGACGGCCCTCGAGATTAATTTCAACTTTTGGTGCAATGATGAGGCACTTTGCCCTGCCGAAGTGTATCCAAGGTCTCCCAATAAGCGGTTATAAGATGGTGGATATCCATCACAATAAAGTCCACCTCATATGTGCTCGGTCCGATTAAAAGAGGTACTTGATCTTTCCATGACTTTCCTCTGGTTCCATCGAATGCCCTTACTATGTTGTGGCGGTGCCTTCATATGAGAACTATCAACGGTAATCGATTCAATGTCGATAGTGGTAGAACATTGGCTGATCCATTGTCGACTAGTACCCCTGGTAATGTGTATCCTTTGCATCGAGTGGTAATGTGGAGAGCCTTGATGGAACCCGTACCTCCGGAGGAATCTCATTATCGTTAAAGAAAATGAAGTTATCGGCACTTATGTTGCTAACCAGGCGATCCAGCTTGTTAACTGTTATATCATTCGCAACATAAGTTTCGTTCAATACCTTCATCAGCGGCGTTACGGTGTGCTTCAAACTCAATAGTAAATCTAGCACCGATATGCGAGCCGGCTGTTTATGTAGCTTTCTACGACCTTTGGTATTCACTATGCTTCAAAAACTTTAAGAATTTCCTAGCTTCTTCCTCCTTCACTGGCTCGTTTATATGTGTCTCTTGGTTGGTCCCTTTTTCTTTCTTCTGTTCGCTCATCAAGTTTTTCCCTCTTGAGTGCTCCGTTTTTGTGTTTGACAAGTCGTAGCGCTTTCCACTGCGCGTGTAGGAGCCTTCATTTTGATTTTCTTTTGTAATGTTGGGCGAATCTCCCCTCTCAGGAATCGTCACATTGCAGTTATAGTTCCAGGGGACCTTCTTGTCATCTTTATATGAAAAGGTTACAGGTTTTCGGATCACGATTTTAGGATATTCCTGGCTCTCTTTTGAGGATGGACCCCCCTTTTCAGGAGTCGTCACGTTGCAATTATAACCCCCGAGAGTCTTTTGGTTGTCTTCAGATGAAAGAGTAGTAGGCTTTCGAATCACAATTTTTACTCCGTCGCCTTTTGATCGGGAGATGGTGACTAAAGGATGGCTCACCTCCGAGGCTTTTGCTGCTGACTCATCCTCCAACGCGCAGATGTTACCCTCTTTTCGGCCTTCATTGCTTTCAAAGAATTCTAGCTCTTTATTGTCCATCGTACAGCATACAAAGATTCGAACTCGGTGCAACTTTGGATTTCGTGCCTTTTCGAGTCATGAAATTCACGACCCTTCGTGTTTCTTCATGTTCTTCCTTGGACATGTCACAACCAATCCCTTTTTATCATTTCCTTCCGGACACTTTTCATTGGGGTTTCACATCGAAATATCCCTTTTACTCTTCTCCTCACATCTTCGCCTATCATGTTGACCCGTGATTAGGTAGCGGGTGCCCTTGCCGAGGTGTCATCGACTTCTATAACTCTCATCCGGATCGGTCTTTCCACTAGTTTCTTAAAAGCGAGATGATTGTTTATAGAATGCCCCACGATTCCTACATGGTATTCGTCTTGTGCGTTCGCATCATACCACTTAGTGCACGGGTTGCAAGGGTTTTAAGTAATGGGGAGACAACGTGTCGTTAAATAATTTCGGTACATTTCCTTGTATGGGACCGGGATAGGCGTAAATTGGATTTTCTCCGTATTTTGCCTTGTCTTTGGACTCTGTCTAAAGGGCTCGATGATCGGGGTCATAGTCCTTGGTGGCTCACAATAATAGGTTTTGAATAACCTTTACCTATGTTGTTTATATCACTCTCCCTCTTCTTGGACCGTCTTTCTAGTACTTTCTCCAAATCTATTTTACCGCTTCGATTGCATTCTCGATCATTTCCCCACAAAGACAATATCGGAAAAACTTTTGTGGCACTTCCAAGCATGTGATTAGTGAAGGAGCTTTCGGTATATTGACAAACAACATGGTTGTCTCTTTTCTAGGAGCGGTGGCTGAACTTGTGTGGCTACTTCCCTCCACCGTTGGGCATATTGCTGAAACTTTCGTTTGGCTTTTTCTCCATATTTTGGAGCGTGATTCGATCAGGAGCTATATCGGCTACGTGCCCATATTGTTTCAGGAAGGCCTGTGCTAGATCCTTCCATGACTTGATCTGGGTACGACTGAGCTGATTGTACCACTTGGCTGCGGCCCCGGCCAAACTATCCTAGAAACAATGAATAAGCAGTTGATCGTTGTTAACATATCCCGCCATCCGCCGACAGAACATCGTGATGTGCGCTTGAGTAAACGGTCCCATTGTATTTTTCAAAATCCGGTCTTGAACTTTGGCGGAAGTATGAGGTCCGGGACTAGGCTCAAGTCTTTAGCGTCCACTTCAGTAGCGATGGTCGTGATCTCTATTTCCTTAAATTTTCTTCTAACCATTTGCAACGATCCTCGAGTTGTTTGGGAAGGTTCGTTTTGCCTTATCCATTTCACCATTTCATCAAAGTCGGGGACTATAGGGTTAGCGGACCTTCTCCGGATTCTTTGCTGAACCGATCGGAAAGTCTGGCGGCATTGCGGTCTCAACCTGGCACTGTGGCCTGATAACAAAAGGCGTCCTTTGGGGACCTATTTCTGGTGGTGCTTGGGTATTTGGCGGGGTAAATCCCGGAGGGTAAGCAGGGTCGTCATTATTCCCTGAACTAGTAGCGGCGCCTTTTCCTCGTTCATTGGCTAATAGTTGCGCCAGCTGGCTCATCATGTTGTTTTGGGACTCTTGCATCCGTTCTATCATATCTTGCTGGAGTTTCATTATTTGCTCCTGCATCTGTTCTTGCATCTCCTTCTGAAATTGTTCAAATCTTTGATCCATTTTCTTTGTCTTAGCACGAGTCCCGTAGTGATGTCCAGTTCCCAGATTTCTTTTTCTTCTCTCTTGTTTCTCTTTTGTTTCTCTGTTAATCTTAACCAATTAGGCTTCTTTTTATAAACTTTAATGCATGTAATATGATGTAATGCAAATGCATGAATGCAAGAAGAAGACATCGATTCTGATCAACTTCATTTTAGAAAACTTTATTAGAAGGCAAAACCCTTTACATAAAGTAGATTACAAATACGTTCTAGCCCTAAGACCTAAGGTTTTGATTTTTCCAAGCAGAGAGATTAGCTCTTCATCACGACCCGGTGGTAGCCCATATCTCATGCCCACTATGTCAGCCTCCTCAGCCAAAGTCTGTAGGTGATCAGCTACTTCTCGAATTTGGATTATTGCTTCTCCCATGAGGTAGTCCCGGCTTCGAACTTGCTCACAAGAATGGTGAAGCTCTTCCTCCCAACGTCTTTCTCTTGTTTCCAGAAGCTCAATCCGGAGCTCGCTACTATGTAATGCCGATTCTAACTCTTCAACCCTATCTTTCAGTTCTTCTATTCTGTTTAGGCTTGACTTTAGTTGGCTTTCTGAGTCTCGACTCCGATAATGGTGTAGAGATCGCCCAAGCTCAACTATTCTAGCTTCTAATCCTTTTTTCTCTTTTTGGTCTTCTGTCCGGCCCTTCTCTAAGTCTTCCTTCTGCGCTCGTATTTCATGAAACTTTTTCTCCCAACTGCTAGCTTTGGCTCTTTCTTCTCTGACCTCTTGTTGCCACTGCTCCGAAGTTTTCCCTAATCCCGCGTTTTTTATCGTTAAGCGCATCCTCTTGTACTCCGTCTTCAAGTTATCTCGGTCTTCCTCTACTTTTCGTTTTTCCTTTCTGAGTTTCCCAGCTTCTGATTTTTGACCGTCCACTTCTAACCAGAGGAGCATCTTTTCTTCCTCTAACCTTTCTATCCTTTTCTCGAGTTCTGAGCTCATCCGTTCAAAATCTTGCTTCACAATTTCTAATTCCGAAGGGACCACTCGCATGCATTCTTCTCTTGATCGGGCGCCTTCTGGGTTTGGCTCGGAACATTATCATTGGCCCTCCTAGCCCTCCATTCAATATATTCTGTGGTCGTCCTCGGGCCTGTAGATAATCTTCTCATTCTGTGAATCTGATTCCAGGCACTAGAAATCTCTTTAACCCTTTTCTTATAGCTTCCCCCTTCATATGAAAACTCGCATTGAGCTAGCCCGTATGTCGTTGGTACAAACTGCCTTGAACCATACTGTCTTAGGACCAGCAAAGGGGCGTAGGCAGTGGCACCCCAAATTCCTAATAGGGGAACCCAGTCAAAGCTTCTGCAACGATAAAGGATCTTGTCAGGAATCATCCAGGGAGCTTTCCACTCGATGTCGTCCTCTTGAAGGTTTTGGAAGAGCGCGATCCAATTTTCTTCGGACACATCCTCTCTTCTAGGCGTAGTTGCTATCTCTTCTAGCGGGGAGTACTTTTCTGACATGAACCGGCAAGACACTTTCTCTATTTTCCAAAAGTGACTATGGAACCAAGCCAATAACAATACAAGACACCAATAAACTACCTTCACCTCTTCTCCGACATGCGGTCAAAGATCTGAATGTTTCGGCTAAGATGGCAGGAACGGGTGTGACCCCTTTGTCCAATCGACTGAATAGATCGATAACCGCTTCATCAAGGTGCCTTAAGGCTTTGGGGAAGATTACCAAGTCGTAAATACACAAGGCCAAGATGTCTATCTTTTTCTTCGTATCGGGATGTGCCAGAATCAGGTCTCTCAAACATATCCAGGGTATGCATTTACCCTCGCCCTTCTTTTGCATTCTAGCTGAGACCCACTGCTCGCTCATTCCGGTGATATTCATCAACTTCTTCGCGAAGGTTGGGCCATTAACCGCCTTGGAATAAGCTTTGTCAACTTGAATTCTTGGGCAGCGTAGCAAGGTCGTATACTCTTCAACTTGGGAACCAGATCCACTTTTCCGAAGGAGAAACAGCTATAAGCAGAATTCCAGAATTGGGTCATTGCTCGAAACAGGTGCTTGTCTATTTTGACCTCGAGCAAGTAAGGCAGGTCGCCGTAAGTACCATAGAACAATTTGCTTGTTTCATCATCCCAATCGAGTCTAAATTTCTTTCAACTCCTGGAGCTCGTTCTGCGTGACACTGATATTGGTGAAGTTCCGTAGTTCTGACACATACCCTTCGACTAAGCTATCTCCTTTTTCTATTTGGCATTGCTCTGACCATATGCGGACGGCCACATTGTCTTCTACTTTATCAAGGAATTCGCTTTCCATAACCAGCTTCCCAACTCAGAAGCGGACCATGAATCGATGTCTCTTTAAAATATGAAATGATATGCACAAAAGAAAGAAACACAAAAGTTAGTACCATGGAATGTAAAGCAAGTAAAATAAACTAATGCCTATTTGGGTGACCACTAAGGTTTGCCATGGCTCTACCTAAGGTGGGCTCTTAGGGTTTGCTATATGCGGCTTTAGTTCTAAAGTTCGAGGTACCGAACCAAACAGATTCCTCGATCCTCACCCATTATAGGCTCATGCGGACCGAGTTCGGTTCGGGGAATACATTTCCTATGGCCATGCGAAGTGAAAACTTCACGGAGACATAGGTACGGATGTATTCCAAAGCGATCCACTAGCCCATGCGGAGGTGAAAACCTCACGAAGGCATAACTTCGCTCCCACTTAAAGGTGTGACCACAACGGTCATGCAATGCAATGCCAAAGTATTTACAAGGCTAATATTGAAGATGCGTTAAAAGAAGCATGATTTTCAAAACCATTTTCATTAAAAGGACAAAATCAATCAATCTATGGCTTGACCTCGCGTCCCCAATGGAGTCGCCAAGTCGTCGTAACCATTTTTTGGGGTGAAATGGTAAACAGCGGTCGACTCGGTTTTGAAAAAGAAAAGGAAAGGAGTCGCCACCGATCTTTATTTGGTGTGATCGGATCACCTTCGTTTTAATAAAACATTTAATTTACTAAAATAGTGCTTTTTGGTCTACGACCTTTGAGAAAAGCGGGCTCGGAGGTCGATTACGTGCGAGGAAGGATTAGCACCTCGACACGCCCAAAATTGGTACCAAACCGATTGATTGATGTCCTATTTGTTGAAAACTTAAAAGGATTCAAAATACAATGCTTTTGATTTTAAAATTGGGAGGGACGTTAAGGCTTTCTTATTTTCAAGAGGTAAAGCATCACGTCCGATAAGTTAGGCACAATACTTTAAACTCCCAAACTAAGCTCGCCTTTTGAAACTTGGTTTTTATTTGAAGAGGATCTTCCGTTATTAGTCAAATGAGAAATCGGAACCCGATGAAGTTAGGGCTCGATTTCCGAGATTTCAAATATGGAAGATTGCCTCTATTTTAGGAAAGAAACTTATCCGAAGTATCTAAGTGTCGAGTCCATGAAGTTAGGGCACGACATTTCAATTTTCGGGATTATGTATTTTGTTTTAAAACTTAAACTGTGATTAGAAAAAGGATACCCAGTAGTTCAAACTTTAACGAGAAGAAACCGAACCCAAAGTGAGTTAGGGCTCGATCTTCCGAATTTTCAAATACCTAACATTATCTTTATTTTGAAAATTTGATTGATTAATATTAGACAAAGTAATGATACTAACAAATTAAGCGAATATATGAATAAATCTAATTTTTATAAATGAATGAGCAAATAAATAATGAAATAAGAATAACAATAATAAAATCATAGAAACAAATAGGATGATAATAATAATAATGACAATCAATAAATAAAATAAAAAGAAATATGATAAATAATTAAAGTGCTTTAAAGTATTAAAAAAGTAAAGAGCAACAAACGAATAAACAATAAGTAAATGAAATGATAATAAATATAATAATAATAAATGAATAACATAAAATATAAAAAATTATAAGCGGTGAAAATTTAAAGAAGGGAAATCAAATTCAAATTAAATAATTGTAATAAAAAATAATGATATATTAAAGAGAATGATATATTGATGAACGAATAATAAAAAAGGTGAATAAGCCAATAAATAGACAAATAAGAGTAAAATGGAAATAATAATAATAATAGTATTAATAATAATAATATAGTGATAATAAAATAATAAAAAATAACAATAACATATGTAATAGTAAATAAATAAACGAGAGTAAAAATGAAATGATAATAATAATAATAATGATAATAATAATAATAATAATATCGATAATAATAACAATACTATTAATAATAATAATATAGTGATAATAAAATAATAAAAAATAACAATAACAAATACGATAGTAAATAAATAAACGAGAATAAAAATGAAATGATAATAATAGTAATAATAATAATAATAATAATAATAAGAAGAAGAAGAAGAAGAATATACTAAATAATGGCCAAAGCACCAAAATTACAAATTAATTTAAAAAAAGGGATCAAATTGAATAAAAAATGAGATTTTGGGTTTAATTTGAAATAAAACAGAAGGAGAGTGGCCTATTTGGAACGCGCGTAAAAGGGGGGGACCGAAATGGAAATTATTCCCCTTTTCGAAACGCAGCGTCTTGATAGGGACCGAAATGGAAGTCGAAGTAAATTATTGGGCGAGATTTTGAAGGGATAAAAAATCTGATTGTAAAACAGTAAAATGCGGAAGGGCTAAAAGTGCAATTAGCCCTTCCCTAAAAAAAACACGTGGATCCTCTGGCGGGTCGGGTCGGGTCTGTGCGCGGGTCATAGGCTAAACGACGTCGTTTTGGGGCCACTGTATCAGGCCCTAAATGACGTTGTTTGGCAATCTTTATAAAAACAAAATTTTGCCCTTTTTTTCATTTCAAAACTTTCAAAAAAAAAAACAAATTTCCTTTCTTTCTTTTCTCTGCAAAGAGAGGTCACCGGGGAATTCCGTGAGCCATTCATTGCTCCGCCATTCGCACCGCCACCGTGAGTATCTGGTGTAGGAATTGAAAGGTCATTCATTTTTTTTTATTTTATGTTTTCTGATCTAATCTCCTTTTTGTTTTTGAAAACCCAGGAGAAAAAGAAAAACCCCTCCCGTTTGGGTTCGATTTAACCGACGACGGAGAGAGAAGACTCAACGACGCACCCGGGTCGTAAGTTTCTCCTTCTCTTTTATTATTATTATTCGGAAAATAAAATAAAAAAATAAAAAAAATAAAAAAACAATAAACAGATGAAAAGAGAAGGAAATAAAAAGTAGCAGTTTATTATAAGACGAGAACGGGAATGTTTAAAAAAAAAACAACCTTTCGTTGCTTTGGTTTCCTATTTCTGATGATTTTTGTATTCTAAGCCTCTCTGTTTTTTTCGAAAAAAAAGGCCCTCTACAATCGTTTTTTTGCTCGGCTTATATAGCCGAATCGAATACAATATTGTTTTTTTTCTTTGCTTTTATTTTGCTATTTTTGTTCTTTGTCCTCTTTTGTTTGCGGTGGTGGCGAGGCGTCAGGCGGTGGCGTCATGGAGCATGTCGAGGAGCGAGGAGAGCGGGCGGGGCGAGAGTCGAGGTCGAGTCGAGCTAGGGTTTTTGTTTCTTTTGTTTTGTTTTTTCTTTTTTTTTTTGGTTTTCGAGTTGGGTTGGTTTTTGGGCTTGTATTTTGGGTTTTTTTTTATTTTGTTAATGGGCCCCGATTTTTGATTGGGCTTGTAGTTAATTTTAATGTAATTGGGCCCGGGCAATTTGGGTTCTACAATTACCAAAATGGAAAAAACGATATACTTTCGTTCTGATTAAGCCAATTTATTAACATGTTATTAATTATTTATTGAATATTTAACTTTTTTACTAATAATTTTATTGGCTTAAGGCCCTAAAAAGGCCTCAAACTTAAAAAAGGAAAAAAAAAGCAATAGGCCTTTTTTTTTTAATCAATTGAACACTTAAATTTTCAAAATATATCAAAAAGGCCCTCAAACTTCTTCAAAAAAAAAATTAAGCCCCTGCTTTTTTTTTCCAGTCAATTAGGTACTTGAACTTTCAAAATGCATAAAAAAAACCCTCAAAATTTTTCAAAAAAGCAATTAAGCCCCTGCTCTTATTAAAAATTAGAAAAAATAATAAAGAATAAATCTAAATTTATTAAATTTTAATAAAAATATAAAAATTAAATTTTATTAAAAATAGAATTTAGAATTTTTTATAAAAATCGTAAAAAAATTTGTAAAATTGTATAAAAATTATAAAAAAAATTAACGACTCTGTAACATCCTAAATTTTTGGGCCTATGCGTTTAATGGGTGAATATGTGGAATGAGTTAATTTAAGTGTTAGGGGTCCAAATTGGGCTCAGGCTTAGGCAAAGGCCTTAATTAAAATTATCTGTTTGGGCATTATAGGGTTTAAAAGATAGTATCTATGTTTAAAATACCAAAGTGGGCTTGTAGCCCAATCTTAGAGATGACGCCACACACAGGAGTAAGGGCCCAAATTTAAGTTTCATGGAGCCCAATTCTTTTAATTTAAGTTAGCTAAATTTTGGGCATTAGGATTAGGTGGAGTGGATGGCAACAAAGCTAAAATTTAGGGGTTTTAATGTTTAAAATATGTGGATAATAAGCAGATAAATGCTATTATTTAGGAATTTATTTTATGTGGATAATAAGCGAGATAAAGGCTAAGATCTAGGGATTTTATGATTAAAATATGTGGATAATATCTTTGATAAAGGAGGGGAGTTAGAGATAATTAAGTCTCTTTTAGATGAGCTAGTAGATTAAGATAAAGGAGAAAAGTTAGGAATTTATCTACAAAGAGAGTGATGGCCAAGAATCCATCACTGAGAGGAGTAAAGAAACCAGCTACTACATGGCAAAGGGTTGCCGAATTTCCTATAAATAGGGGAGGCTAGCTCCTTGTTTCTGACATTAAATTCTCTCCCTTTTGTGCTGAAATTCTTTAGCTTCTTTTCTCCAAATTTCTTTCTCCAATTTCTCTAAAAGCCGAAAACTCCATTATTCTCTTCTTTCTCCTAAAAGCCGAAAACTCCATTATTCTCTTCTTTCTTCTAAAAGCTGAAAACTCCATTATTCTCTTCCTTCTCTAAAAGCAAATCTCTATAGTTTTTATTTTATTCATCCTATTTGAGAAATTGTTCTATACTTCGGCATTTAAATCCTCCATTGACATTGTCAATTTCTCTCTAGTACTAGCCAATCTCCTAAGTTAAGGTAAGAGTAGATTTTTTATTAGTTCTCATAATCTATTCCCGATTTTTGAAAAGGCAAAATCCAAAAGCTAATAGTTTAATGGTTTATGATGGGCGGCAAGTCGGGATTTGAAGGAAGCCTAGTCGACTAGATCTAAAAGCCGAAATTCATAAGTCTCCAATTTCGGGATTTTTAAGGTAAGAAGATTTTCCTAGATTTCTATTAGATTTCATCATTATATACAATATTTTAACTTTATAAGGAGGATTAACTATTAAATATTATTATAGTAACTCTGATAAGGATTTATGATGGAATTAAATATGGATCAGGCAAAAGAAAGAATCCCTAAAGTTTATGAAACGAGCAGTATCTGCTGTTCGAGATTGGTCAATTGGTTGTGGACCGGCTTCTGAACAACACCTTAGGCGGATAGTAGTTGTGTCGACTAAGGATAGCGTCGATATAGAAAGCCTCGCTTTATCGGTGTCGTGTGTAGATTCTTGACACATAAGCTTTGTTATATTATATGTATGTTATGGGCTAAAAGCGTGAAAAGGTGTGTAGATCTCTATCACACTAGTTAATCTGAATTATATGTATGTTATGGGCTAAAAGTCAAAAAATGAGGTCAGATGAGCAATCGTATTACCCGAAAAGGGTAGGCAAGGGATGCTAAATGCGTAATCATAGAAACTTCTCTATGTGTATTGAAGTATGTAAAAATATGTGATTTGTTCGGATAGTTTAATGTTCGATTCTTGCATGTATGCATGGGATGGGATTGATTGATTTACTGGAAGGGAGCGGTCGCGAGGCGATCGGTGGCTTTGCCACATAGGTCACATAGTGATCGGTCTTTATGATGTAGCACAATTTGTCGATATATTATTAAGGTCGACAATGATATGGGTTTATACATAGGTCACATAGTGATCGGTCTTTATAATGACGACAAATTGTCGATATGGTGTGTAGCGGATGGAGGGTTGATTGTAGAAATCCCCACGGTGTGATGGTTGGTACGGGGGTGAGTAGAGGATGGACTCATAGGTTTGGGATGGGTCATGTTGCATATTTTGTTACCCTTGTATACGGGCCAAGGCTCATAATGTGTTTGTGGGCCTCAAGCCTTTTTATGTGTTCTCGGGATTTGCACACTAAGTCTTGGTGACTCAACCTTTTATTTTTCCCATCTTTTCAGGGGAGCAGTAGATTGTGAACATGGGAGCCGAGGCGGACTCGAGGGGCCATCAAGTTTTATTTCTACAAATTATTTGAGATTTCTTTAAGTTTATTTTATTTTTATTTGGGATTTTTTAAGGCCCTAGTTTTATTCAACTAAGAAGTTTTCAATGTTATGCAACTTATAAATTTTATGTCAAGGTTTATTTATACTTAATAATACTAATATAAGATTTTATTTTTAAATGTCACTTATTTACTCTAATAATGTCTAATTAACTTACGACTTCCAAAACCAACAAGGCAAAAGTTTTCAATGTACAAGCCGTGACACGCCAGATCCAAATAAAACGCATGGGCCGGGTTTGGGGTATTACAAACCCCTAGTTTTTTCAATTAAAGTCATCTCGTGTCGCAACAGAACGTGACATGCGGTGAAAAATGATAAAAAAAATCAATAAAACTTATAGAAAAATTATAAAATGCTTCTTTTAGTACGATAATTTTTATAAAAAAAATTACAAAATTTATATTTCTTTACATTTTGTATAATTTTCTTGCGACTTTATAATCTTTTATATTTCTATATATTTATAAAATTTTACCATTTTATAAAATTTTACAATTTTTATATTTTTTCTAATTTTTAATATTTAAATTTTTATTAAAATTTAATAAAATTTATAGCTTTTATAGCTTTTAATTTTTATAATTTTTTCTAATTTTTAATAAAAGCATGGGCTTAATTGCTCTTTTTTTTTTTTAAGTTTGGGAGTCTTTTTGATGCATTTTGACAGTTCAAGTATCCAATTGAGTGCAAAACAAAGTAGGGGCTTAATTGCTTTTTTTAAAAAAGGTTTGAGGGCCTTTTTAATGTATTTTGAAAGTTCGAGTACCCAAATAAGTACAAGAAAAAAAGAGGAACTTAATTATTTTGTTTAAAAAATTTGAGGACTTTTACACCTTAAACTTAATTTTATTTAATAAATTTACGCTTAACATATTAATAAAATATTTACTTTAAAAGCATGCAAGTTCATTAATTAAACTATAAAATATTTATGAAGGTAAAAGAATAATTAGAATTTGGTAATTTAAAAATTATGATACGCAATCAACGTTGCCACTCCTTTTTTCCATTTATTAATATTGAATGCATATACTTACTATAATGTTATTAGTTATTATTAATATTTTATTACTATTAATCATAATTTATTACTATTTTATTTATCATATATTATTATATTATAGAGTTAATTGCACTATACATCCTTAAATTATGATTTAATTCTATATCGGTCTCAAATTTCAAAACGTCTTAATTACATCTCTAAACTATCGATGTTATATCAATTATGTTCTTTTATTATTAAAATTGTTAATTTAACTATTAAATAACATGTCAAATATTAAAGTCTTTATTATTTTATTTGCAAAATTAAAAATCTATTTTATAAGTAATTTTATTTTAATTATACCCTTTAAATTTAAAGTTTTTACAAATAAATCTAATTACCAAACCTATTAAAATTCACTATTGGAAGTACTTAATATCCATTTCATCCAAAAAAAAAAAAACTTAAACATTTATTACACAATATATAAGACCATGAAGAAAGTTTAATGGGAATATTAAATTTTGTAATGTCAAATAAAATATTAATATTTTAGAAATGTTAGTGATCAAATTGTATATATGATGATATGGAATGTTGTGAATTGAATTGAGACGATCATGGTATAAATGAGTGTTATATGAAACTATGGTATGTGATCATGAATATATGTGTTTGGAGCATTGATTACCCTATTAACTATTTTGGGCAGAGTTGGGTATAGTTGACATGTCATGAGATGAGTGTATGAGATTATACTTCGGTTTATATCGATGAGGCGCAGAATGCAAATTATACTTTAAATCTACCAATGAGGCAATAGGTGCCAGATATATTAGTGTGATGGTTGGATGATCCGTGTATCTGTTTTGAGTCCGTGTCCGATTAATAAGGATTATGAATCATATACCATGCTAAGTGACTTTTGAGATGAAATGTTAATATCGGATGATGTATCTTGTATATTAAAGTTAAAGTAACAAAAGATAGCATGTGAAAGATCATGTGAACTGGTTAAAATGAGTCTTGAGGACTGATATGGATATGAAATGAATCAATAGGTTCGAGATAGAAATGAGAAAATAAGACTTGTAATAACCTAATAGTCAGGTAATCGAAAAGTGTATTTTTGGGTATCCATTTTCGTAAAACGGACTCATAAATATTTATTAAAAATATTTACGAGGATAGTTGTGGGGTTAATTAGGTTTTGGTTAGGTGAATTAGCTTGAATTAAGATTAACTAGGTATAAGGACTAGATTGAATATAGGTAAAAGTTGAATTATAAAATAGAGAAAAGTCAAGGGGCTAAATAAATAAATAAACCAAATTGTGACATTTGTATGGTAAAAATAAAATACAAATGTATGGCAAATATAAAATACAAGTGTAATACTAATATATATATATATATATATATATATAATTATTATGTAATTACTTATTATTTAAGTAAAAGATATTATAATATAATATTAATATAATTAAAATAAAGTAAATAAAAGAAGTGAATAAAGAAAAGAAAGAAACAAAAGAAACGAATCAGAGAAAGAATAGAAAGAAAAAGAAAGGAGAAAAGAAATAAGGAGAATTAGGGATTTTAGGGTTTGAAGCTTAAGTAATAAGTCAATTTAGCCCTTTTTCTTGTAATTTTGATGTTTTTGGAATCCTAGAACAAAATACTACTTGATTTATGTGGAAATTTTGTAACTTAGTTGATTTTTAGATGTAGTTTATGTTGAATTAATTGAAGAATTAGGGGTTAAATTGATAGAATTTCAAGTTAGAATTGAATAAAGGATTGAATTGTAAAACAAATCATAAGTTTTGAGAAATAGGGACTAAATTGAAATAATTTCAAAATTAGGGTTTTATGATGAAATTAGGAGTTGAAATTAGTTTAAAGTGAAAATTTAATAAAGATATGGAATTAGTTTTGTATAAATAAAGTTAGTATTGGTTAAGGACTAAATTGGAATTTAGACAAAAGTTGTGTATACATTGAAATATTTAATGTTAAATTGTGTTGTATTGATGGTTTTCAATTATTTTAAATTCTGTAGCTAACATTGAGCTAGAGACCTCGGCTAGGAAAGGAAAAGACAAAATTAACGAGGAGTAGCTCGACAATTCTGGTTTGTATTTCTATAATCCAAATTTAGTAATATTAATTATTGTATTTTGATTAATATGTATGGTAAGTGAAATAAGTGAGTATTGATATTATGATATTGAATTGAATTGAATTGATTATGTGATTATATGTGATTATTTGAATTGAAATGTCTATTGATTGGAAATTGAGAAATTGAAATTGAAACCCTATTAACTGTATCGGGCTGAGTCGGATATAGTTGGCATGCATTAGGATTGGAAGTGTTCAAGGATACTTTGACTTCGAGTCGATGAGACACTGGGTGTCATATTATTACTTCGGATAAATTCGATGAGGTACTAGGTACCAACTTACTTCGGTAAGGCCGATGAGACATTGGGTGTCAAATTACTACTTCGAATTATCCGATGAGGCACTGGGTCCCAAACTGGTGTGTTTTGGTTGGATCCGTGTATCCGCCAAAGTCCGAGTCTTGTTAATAGGGGTAAATCAATGAATTGACAATATGAATGATATTGGATGATTTTGATTCTTCATCACCGAAAAATAATTCCCACAATGGGGTGAGTCAATGACTCAATGTGCACACAATACTATCATTCAATAAATCGAGCATTCATGTTCAAATCATTAAGTCCATACAAGAATGAAATTATGATGCAACCCAAACCCAATCCTAATTAGCCATCCGCTACACTCCCGCACCAACCAACACACCGTGGGGACTACTAAGTCAACCCTCCATCCGCTTACTCTCCACGTTGTGTCTTTAGACACTATAATCAAATTTAAACGTTGTGTCATTAGACACTGTTGTAACCGAAGTTACCAAAATTTCGCAATGTGACCGTGGTCAACATTTTTCGTTGGTGAGACCGAAGTCAACACCTTCGTTGGTGAGACCGAAGTCAACACCTGTTCTCCCCCTTTCACATAAACCCGAATGCCCCAAAACATATATATTGCATAACTTAATTTCATGTTCATATTCATATATTCGCATGTTATTAAAATAACATTTTAACACAATCCTATCAGAAGTAGGAAACGTACCTGGGTACTTTTGCCACATTTGTGGTACATAGCCACATTCACATTCTTATTCATAATCATATATTAAATTATTTAGCCATAAAATATCGAAGGATAGTAAGGGAACACACCTTTTTCGCTTAATAGTTTCCTTGAAATCCCGAAGAACGATCTACCGATCTAGATCTTTATCTCCTATATTCGGCCAATTATTAAACATATTAACAAACCTATTTGGCTTAAAAAAAACCAAATCCTAGTAGGATTTGTATTATTTACCTTGTTGCCGAATTGGATGATTATAAATCAAATCCCGAAATTACTAGTATCCTTTTTCCTTGAAATCGGC
This sequence comes from Gossypium rotundifolium, assembly GCA_025506655.1. Taxonomy (NCBI): domain Eukaryota; kingdom Viridiplantae; phylum Streptophyta; class Magnoliopsida; order Malvales; family Malvaceae; genus Gossypium; species Gossypium rotundifolium. The sequence goes on from CP106723.1 coordinate 124,819,896, forward strand.
TAATACTAAATCATGTAACCATGTGAGTTTTTGGCTTTTGAAATAATGAAAAATAATTCCAAATACCAAAATTAAGCCTTGGCCGAATATCACTTACCATACAAATTCCAAATCAAGAGAATTCCTTGCCTATATGTGCTGTCGAAATTTTCATGTTAGATCTAATCTAACATATACATCATAACCTTTAATCGAATAAAATATCTTACCTTGGATCCTTAGATTTCCGAAAGATTCCTCCTTGTATTAACTTGTAAAAGATCCTTAATGCCTTGATCTTCCTTGCTTAGAGTTTAGGGTTTTGGCTATGGAGATTTAATCGGGGATCAAAAGAAAAGGTTTTGGCTTGACTGAAGAAAGAGAAGAAGAAAAGATAGAAAGAAAATTCGCGAGGAGGAGAGAGCAAAGGATTTTTGGCTACTTGGAAAGATGAGAGAAAAAGACCTTGGGTTCTCCTTTTATAGCCAATTTGCTAGGCCAAGAGTCCTTGACTTGGCCACCACTCTCCTTAAGATAATATTATCTCTTATTATTCACATATTTATGTGAATAAAACTCTTTATTTATCTCTTATTATTCACATATTTATGTGGATAAAACTCCTTTATTTATCTCTTATTATTCACATATTTATGTGAATAAAACTCCTTTATTTATCTCTTATTATTCACATATTTATGTGAATAAAACTCTTCCTTTTCTAGAAACCCATGCCGTCCACCTCATTACGGAAGCAAAATAAGGCCTTCATTATTTGCTTCCGGATGTCTCAAACTCAGCCCAAAAGCCTCCTCAGATTTGGGCCATTTCCTAAACCTTTGGTGGCATCTTGAGCCACATTTCCAAGTCCGTTGTTGGGTCAAATTTCACTGCTTTATATTTTTAGGGTCACTTGGCCCTAAGTTCCTTTGGGCTCTTAAATTCAACATTAAAGGTCAATTTCAAGTTTCCTAAAATTTTAGCATGGCTCTGATTTTCCTGGTTTCCAAAATGTTCGGGTTTCCCAAAATGTCTAAGTTTCCAAAATGTTCAAGTTTCCAAAATGTTCAAGTTTCCTAAATGTTCAAGTTTCCTAAATGTTCAAGTTTCCAAAATGTTCAGGTTTCCCAAAATGTCTAAGTTTCCAAAATGTCTAAGTTTCCAAAATGTCTAGGTTTCCAAAACGTTCATTTCCATTTCCATTTTCATTTTCATTTCCATTTCCATTTTCATTTCCATTTCCATGCATTTCTAGATTTCCAAAAGTATCAAAATTTATTCATAGTACTTGAAACTTGTCATTTCATACAATTAAACTGAAATGCATAGGCCTATTCAGGATGTTACGTTCTACCCCTTAAAAATAATTTCGTCCTCGAAATTACTTACTATCGTTCATCCGCATGGTCTAACTCACCACACTACGCTATTCTTTGCGCTCGATCTTTAAAGAACTATCATACTTTCTAGGCACATTCTCTAAGTTCATGTTCCTTAGAACTCATTTCTAACGTCGCGATTAAAAAATTTTTATGAATTAGTCCTTGTTTTACTTGATTACCCGCGAAGAAGTTTTATGGAAGGAATTTTTAGAAGTGGTTCTTTCAGATTCATACCAACACACGATCTTTTACATTCATTCATTCATCCATCAAACAAGTATGAACTTACGTTCATTCGGAGAAAGCGTTGTAGTTTTGTTGTTGTTGTTGTTTTCCTCTACACGGGGTATTTTCGTAGTTTTGTCCTACAAGGGTATTTTCGTAATTTTTCAGAAGAAAAACGTTCCTTGGTGTTTTTGTCAAAAAGTATTTTGAAAATTTCGAAGTCTCGGGGTAATTTGGAAAAATTTTGAAATCCAGGGGTATTTCAGTAATTTTTATCCTCAGGGGTTTTTTGGTAATTTTTCACAAATCGGGGTAAATTTGTAAAATTTTATAAGTCAAGGATATTTCGAAAGTTGTAAAACTTTGAGGGTTCTTTTTTTGAAAATTGTTCCTTCCAAAATGGGGATGTTGCGAAAATTTTGAAAATCAGGGTCATTTTGGTAATTTTGTAAGTTAGGGGCAATTTTGTAATTTTTTCCAATATCATGGTATTTTGATATTTTACAAATTAGGGTTTTTGAATGTTTATGAAATCATGAAATTTTGATAAAGTTGTTGAGTAGTTGAACATTTTACAAACTAGGGGCGTTTTGGTAATTTTACTACTAAGGGCATTTTTGTAATTTTCGTAAATCAAGAGTTTTTCAGAAAAGGTTGTAAAAATAATTTTCTCAGATTTAAAAGAAAGTTTGAAAAGTTTGAAAAACTAGGGTTTCTTGTTTTGTTCTTTCTTCTTTTTTTTTTTAAAACATGGCTAGTTCCTTTCGGGTTTTAGTCATTATGTTTAGCCTATGACCGAGCCCTCTTGGTCGGGTGAACCAAAGCTACGCACTGTGCAGGATTCGTGTGGAGAGGAGGTGAGTCATGATTTGCTTAAATACTAAGCTCCCACCAAACCATTCCTAGATGCGCACAGAGAGAGTTACCACACCATGAGCCTCTGAGTTATGGTGAGCCAGAAGCTACGCACTGGTAGGATTCTGCGAAGAGGAGGTGAGTCACTAGGGCCTTAAATACCAAGCTCTTCCGGATCCAATCCTAGACATGCGTGCAAGGGTTACCACACCACTAGCTCGGTGACTTAGCCATAGGTTGGTTTAGTACATTAAGTCTTATGTGTTTGTGTTTGAGTAGTCTAATCCTAGGTTCAAATTCCTATCATTCTATTCTATGTTCCATGCCTTTTCTACCCTTATATAAATCACGAATCACACATATAGTTAGGGGTACTTACCGTGGATCTTGGAGACTTAGGGGCCATGCCAAAAGCCCATTTTTCAAAGAAAATCATTTGGCTCGCTTTGAAAACGTTTTGGGTCTTAGCCCACAGGCCGAGAGTTTAAAACTGGGCTCTGATACCAAACTGAAACACCCCACACCCGGCCCACGAGAATGGACCGGATCTGGTATGTTCCTAAAGTAAACTGGTTTCAAACACATTCGATACTTAGAGAAAATTTGTAAAATTTTTAGAAAAATGCTGTTTGGATTGGGCTTAGATTGAAAACCCATTTATTTAATCTTGTAAATCCAACTTGATGTAACATGTTCAAAATAGTTCTTAGCAAAATATTAAAAAGTAATGTAAAAACAAAGAATAATCCACTGGGCCTTATGGCCTTATTACATCAAATAAACCCAAAATAAAAGTAAAAAAGTATTAAAATTAAATAAAGTCCAAATTCTGAATAGATTCTTCAAGTGATGCATGGCCACCTTTAGGTCCACCGGCCCGGTCCGTCACTGCTCATCACTTGAAAAATAATTCCCACAATGGGGTGAGTCAACAGACTCAATGTGCACACAATACTATCATTCAATAAATCAGGCATTCATGTTCAAATCATTAAGTCCATACAAGAATGAAATTATGATGCAACCCAAACCCAATCCTAATTAGCCATCCGCTACACTCCCATTACCAACCAACACACCGTGGGGACTACTAAGTCAACCCTCCATCCGCTACTCTCCACGTTGTGTCTTTAGACACTATAATCAAATTTAAACGTTGTGTCATTAGACACCTGTTGTAACCGGTTACCAAAATTTCGCAATGTGACCGTGGTCAACATTTTTCGTTAGAGACCAAGTCAACACCTTCGTTGGTGAGACCAAGTCAACACTGTTCTCCCCTTTCACATAAACCCAATGCCCCAAAACATATATATTGCATAACTTAATTTCATGTTCATATTCATATATTCGCATGTTATTAAAATAACATTTTAACACAATCCTATCGAAGTAGGAAGCGTGCAGGTACTTTTGCCACATTTGTGGTACATAGCCACATTCACATTCTTATTCATAATCATATATTAAATTATTTAGCCATAAAATATCAAGGATAGTAAGGGAACACACCTTTTCGCTTAATAGTTTCCTTGAAATCCCAAGAACGATCTACCGATCTAGATCTTTATCTCTATATTCGCCAATTATTAAACATATTAACAAACCTATTTGGCTTAAAAAACCAAATCCTAGTAGGATTTGTATTATTTACCTTGTTGCGAATTGGATGATTATAAATCAAATCCAAAATTACTAGTATCCTTTTCCTTGAAATCGGCTAATACTAAATCATGTAACCATGTGAGTTTTCGGCTTTTGAAATAATGAAAAATAATTCCAAATACCAAAATTAAGCCTTGGCCGAATATCACTTACCATACAAATTCCAAATCTGAAGAGAATTCCTTGCCCTATATGTGCTGTCGAAATTTTCATGTTAGATCTAATCTAACATATACATCATAACCTTTAATCGAATAAAATATCTTACCTTGGATCCTTAGATTTCCCGAAAGATTCCCCCTTGTATTCGACAGTTGTAAAAAGATCCTTAATGCCTTGACCGATTGCTTCCTTGCCTAGAGTCTCAGGGTTTCGGCTATGGAGATTTAATCAGGGATCAAAAGAAAAAGGTTTTGGCTTGACAGATGAAGAAAAGAGAAGAAGAAAAGATAGAAAGAAAATTCGGCGAGGAGGGAGAGAGCAAAGGGATTTTTGGCTACTTGGAAAGATGAGAGAAAAGACCTTGGGTTCTCCTTTTATAGCCAAAATTGCTAGGCCAAGAGTCCTTGACTTGGCCACCACTCTCCCTTAAGATAATATTATCTCTTATTATTCACATATTTATGTGAATAAAACTCCTTTATTTATCTCTTATTATTCACATATTTATGTGGATAAAACTCCTTTATTTATCTCTTATTATTCACATATTTATGTGAATAAAACTCCTTATTTATCTCTTATTATTCACATATTTATGTGAATAAAACTCTTCCTTTTCTAGAAACCCATGCCGTCCACCTCATTATACGGAAGCAAAATAAGGCCTTCATTATTTGCTTCCTGGATGTCTCAAACTCAGCCCAAAAGCCTCATATTTGGGCCATTTCCTAAAACCTTTGGTGGCATCTTGAGCCACATTTCCAAGTCCGTTGTTGGGTCAAATTTCACATGCTTTATATTTTTAGGGTCACTTGGCCCTAAGTTCCTTTGGGCTCTTAAATTCAACATTAGGGTCAATTTCAAGTTTCCTAAAATTTTCAGCGGCTCTCTGTATTTTCAGGTTTCCAAAATGTTCCCAAAATGTCTAAGTTTCCAAAATGTTCAAGTTTCCAAAATGTTCAAGTTTCCTAAATGTTCAAGTTTCCTAAATGTTCAAGTTTCCAAAATGTTCAGGTTTCCCAAAATGTCTAAGTTTCCAAAATGTCTAAGTTTCCAAAATGTCTAGGTTTCCAAAACGTTCATTTCCATTTCCATTTTCATTTTCATTTCCATTTCCATTTTCATTTCCATTTCCATGCATTTCTAGATTTCCAAAAGTATCAAGAACATGAATTGGATTATGATTTGAATTGAGTTATGAAATTGAAATGTATGAACTAATGAGTTCATGATATGGTTATTGACATAATGAGATGATATGTGAATCCTATTGAGAAAAGCTATGTGAATAGCATATGATGAGATTACAATTGAACGTATTATAGATGATTGTTTAAGAAATATATTATTTGTTTTGATGATTTTTGGTTATGTGTGTTTGAATATATGTAAATACTATAAGTTCTTGTTTAATAAGTATTCATATTATAGAAATGCCACTAAGTTTTATGCTCAGGGTACGGTTTGTTTTTGTGCGTAGGTTAAGTTAAAGTTCGATCGTTGAATTAGCATTCAAAGCCGATCCCGAACTCAAAGTGGTGAAGTATATTTCTTTTGGTAATGACATGTACCTAGGTGGTCATATGTATGTCATTTTAATAAATGGTTGTAAGTGATGATATAAGATGATATTAGTTGGTTATATGTATAAGTTTATGATTTATGTTGGAATTATAAAATGGTATATTTTGGTTGAAGTATGAATGGATTTAATATATGCAAATTTTAGGTTGAAATTTGGTATAAAGTTTAAATTGGTTTAAATGAAGTTAAATGAATTAAATTAGTAAGTATTTGTAAAAAACCTATGTTAATATGTTGATTAGATTATTAGGTAGATTACTTGGTATGATTTGGATGTATTTGATTGTGTTTGGATTGATTGAATTTTGGTTATTGAGTTATTTGAGGTTTAAGTTTGCAGGGTTGGTTAAATTTGATGTATAAGGCTCATTTTGAGTCCACACGGCTTATACTTGGGCGTGGGGTTAGGCCGTGTGTGTCCCCTGCAATTTTAATTTCCTAAAACAGGATGCTCAGGTTTTGCCACATGGGCAAAGACACATGCGCGTGTCTCAGTCATGTGAAGAACACAGCCTGGTACACGGGTATGTGCTTTGGCCGTGTGAAAACTGCACCTAATTTTCGAAAAACAAATTGACCAGACGGCCTAGCACACGGGCGTGTGGCTTGAACGTGTGAGGTAAGTCAGAAAGCACATAAATTAGGACACGGCGTGAAGCACGGGTGTATCCCTAGACCACACGGGCATGTGAGCCCTGTACTTGGGAAAAATTTTGAAATTTCGTGAAAAATTCTTTGAATTTTCGATTAAGTCCCAATTTGTTTTAAATACTTATATTGGGCCTCAAAAGCCCATAAAAGGGACATTATGAATGTTTTACAATATGTATATTATTTATTTGTATAAGGTTCGTAATATTTTTGAAAGGTCCGGTAATGTTCTGTAACCCTGTTTCGGTAACGATTTAGGGTTAAGGGGTGTTACAACTAGTGATATGCTATGAAATATAAGTAAATATGTTATGATGATAGATAATATAATATGTTCTTATATGATAGTCCAAATGAAATGTGGCATGATGATTGAAAAATGAGACATGAGTTGCAAATTGAATTAGTTGATAATTAGATCACATTTTGATCGTATTAAGCATCTTACTTATATCTGTATTATTGATTTAAATCATGAAAGTGCCACTTAGTTCTACCGTTTAGAATATGGTTTGTTTATTCTCGTGCACAGGTACCATAGAGCTCAAGGTTTCAAAGTGATCGACAACATCCAAAATCAACTCTCAACTCAGCAAGTTCGTACATTTTGTTATGTTAATTGCAACTAGCATGTACCTAACCTTTGAGTTGGTCTTTAGGTCTAACTTGTCATATTGGTACATATGATAGAAAAGTTCACATTTTGAGCATGCCCACGTGTGTTTGATGTTAAGTATATGAATATCCCTTGGGAGTTAATGTTTACTTACCAATTTGGCCATGCTATACTTGTGATGGAGTTATTTCTTGCTTGCTAAATAAATAAATGTATTGTGTGCTTGTGATCACGTATTGAAAGGTACTTCTTATGTCAAGTAAGGTAGTTGCCATTTGAACTAATGCCTAAATTGTAAGTTGTAATATTTTGGGTTCATTTTGGCCATTTGGTAATTGTGCTTAATAGATTTTAGATGGATGAAGTAAAATTTGGGGGAAATTGTATCCAAGGTCACAACATCGAGCCTTTGTTTTCGTAGTCACGATTCTCCCATGCTGAGGTCGTGACATCAAATCCCCCTATCTTCAAGGTTGCGATGTTCCCTTGCTGAAATTGAGACATCAATTTCCTGACTTCAATGTCGAGACTCACTTCAAATGAAGTCGCAACGTCATGCTTCTACCTTTCATGGTCGCTACACGTCTCTTTCATGGTCGCAACATCACCTCTATATTTTGAAAATTTTACGTTTTAGTCCCTCTTTCTTCATCGAACTAGTATGGGAGCTTTCATAAGCTTGTTTATAACAGAAATATGAATATATAATGTGTTCTATTAAGTGTCAGAACTAAATTGTTTGTATGGCTCAACTGTTAAATATGGAAATAGAATCATAGTTGCTTTGGCAACGAATGTTATATCTCAAATCTCGGATTCAATGATCGGGATGGGTATGGGGTATTACATTTTATCTCATTCTCTACTATGTTCTCCACTAACACTATGCAATCACATTTTATTTATTCTAAAAAATCAAACTCCTATTTTCTCAAAATAACATTACTCATAAAATTTATCAAACCCCAAAACCAATTTCATATTCCCAAAATTAATTATTTAATTAACCAAAATAAAATTAATTAATTTTCTCAATTAAATTATTTTCTCAACGTAATTCTAATTACATTTAAGTCGATGTGACTTTACCGTACTAATATCTATGAGCAAAAAAAAATTAATTGTCTTGTTCAAGAAAACTGCATTGACTAATTAATTTAATTTTCGCTTCTAACTTCAATTATTTAATTAAATAGTAATTCGATGAAATTAATTTAATCTCTCATCTCTTTCTTAAAGTGCGAAAATGAATTCATTACAGATAGTTAGACATGCGATATATTTCTCTAATTCGTCTTTTTCATTTACCTATCTCATCAATTCAAATGCAAATTGTTAAACGTTATATCAAGCTAGTGGAGGGGCTAATTAGACTTATAAAATTAAAGTTTAAATAATTTGTAATTAATTTCTAACTGTTCAGTTATTAATTATAACATTATTTAATCATGAAGTCATTCCATTAAAGTATCATGATTGAGCTCTCCCTGTTATATACCATTATAAAAGCAACTTTATGAAATGCTCGTTCAATGACCTTATCATTAGTGTGTTACCCTCATAGGATTTGCTTAATGTCTTTGGGTTAAATCCGTTCATCCTGTATAATCCTATTTTATCTCATGAAAACCATTATATCTTTCTTTATGAAAAAGTCAATTACTAACACATAGAAATTAAATTATTTGTCCCAGAGAAATAACTATTTAATTGATAAAATTACTTGACCATTCTTCAACATATTTTTATATTAGCTTCTTAAATATTCTTATTTTATATTTACAAACTCAGTTTATGAAAATGGGTTTCCGAAACCGCATTTTCCAGTACCACTAAAAATCGAATTGTTACATTATCAATTGAGCTCAGGCTTTCAATACATCAAAGTATACGAGTCACACACACATAGTCCGTCACTTACTCAAGATTGATGTAAGTCACATTATAAATATCACAAATAATTATTATTCTATTTGGGTCACGTCTGATGTATTATTAGTCAAGGCAATCATATCTGTCTCTATCTTTTGAGAGTCATCTGCTTTTATACCCAAAATAAAATATCTTCTTAATTAGACTTGATAAATGACATAGTAATTTTTGAATATTTTCTAGCGGAACTCTTTGAATTGTTAACAACTCTTTTTTTAAGCTTTATTCTTCCGATTAGGATTTTTTGTTGTTGCAAGATTTAGTTTTTATTAATTGAATAATTTTAGAGTATTTTTTATAAGATTTCTAATATATTGATTGGGCTATAAGTTTTAGAAGTTTATTGATAAAAGTCCATGAAGAAATTAGAATTGGTGATCTTTTATAATCTCGAATTTCTTGAATATCAATTAGAAATTTAACAGTTTTGTTTAGAAATTATTGTTGCAAATGTGATTGTTGTGAATATTGTATTTGATGTATTGCATATTTATGACATCAAGAAAATTTTAAGTAATTTTTTAAAAGAAAATTACTAATTATATGTTGACTTCATGAATTTTTTTTATGTGTTTAAGATTTAGATTTATTTCTACTAAATGTTGAACAAGGAAATGGATATCAATGGGGAATACTGGTTTGTTTACATATGTTGAGAAAGACATGAGAAAGAGTCAACAATTATGAAAAATATATGAGTTATTGAAATTTATTTGATCTACATTTTTAGTTACTAATATAATAATTTTGTAGTTGCCTTACATTTAATTATATTATACGAGTGTAAATATTAAGCAAAAAAATTAAAATTTGTATTTTAAATTATAAAAAGTTGATGATAATTTATGAAAACATATTGTGGATATATATATACATTTATATATATATATATATATATATATTTCAATGAAACAGATGACAAAAAAAAAAAAGAAAAGAAAAGTACTTGTATTAAAATGAGTAGTTGGATATAAATATCAAGAAAAAGATTGAATAAATCAGAGATATTATCGTTTTTAAATAGTTTTAAGTCATATCAATAATTTTATATTAAATTTTAAGATTTTAATTTAAATTTAATTTTTTAATATAAAAATATTAAAATTTAAGATAAAAATATTAATATAATATAAAACTATTAAAAAAAAAAATACAATGACTAACATCATGTTTGTCTAAATATCTAAATTAATAAATATATAAGAAATGTAAGAAAAGAAACCTGTTCCCTGTTCCCACAAGATGGAACTATACGTAGCAGGAAATAATGACAAGGTCTGGCAGTACCATAACCAATCGCTAGGAATTTCAAAGAAAAGCGGTCGTGGGAGATTAGGGAGAGGCGTGGTAGGTACAAGGAAGGGCAAGTTTTGATGTAGAAACAAGGCCCTGCTTGGACTGGGTGTCTGGTGTCCATTTGAACGTGAGATGGGCATATTTTTGCCTCTAAATTCCCACCCACTTCCTCTCGCCCATATGCTCTACCTACCACCATCCCCCCTCCTTATATCCCTTCCCTCTCTCACTTTCCGACTCTAACTCACCTTCCCTTTCCTCTCTCTGCCTATATCCCCCATTTTCAATACCCAATTACCATGATCTCCATTGCTGATCATCCCGTTGAGCTTGAATCCCCTAAGCCTGATCAACTCTCCCCTGAAACCCCCGCTGATCACATTTTCAGGTCTAAATTGCCTGATATTCCTATCTCAAACCACCTCCCTCTCCACACTTACTGCTTTGAAAACCTCCCCTCTCTCTCCTATAAACCATGTTTGATCTCCGGCTCTTCTGGGAAAATCTATTCCTTCAGCGAAACTCATTTGATTGCGCAAAAGACAGCCGCTGGTCTATCCAACTTAGGCATTCAAAAGGGAGATGCCATCATGATTCTCCTCCACAACTGTGCCGAATTCGTCTTCGCCTTCATGGGAGCTTCCATGATAGGAGCCGTTTCTACCACCGCTAACCCGTTTTATACCTCCAAAGAAATCTTCAAGCAATTCAAAGCTGCTCGAGCCAAACTCATCATCACTCAATCCCAATACGTTGACAAGCTTAAAGACACCAATAACAACAACGACGGAGACGAAAACTTCCCCAAAATAGGTGAAGATTTCAAGGTGATCACCATCGACGACCCCCCAGAAAACTGTTTAGATTTCAGTGTGTTATCAGAGGCAAATGAGAATGAGATCCCTCAAGTTACCATTCACCCCGATGACCCTGTTGCTTTGCCCTTCTCTTCGGGAACAACAGGGTTACCCAAAGGAGTCGTTTTAACGCACAAAAGCTTGATCACAAGCGTCGCTCAGCAAGTAGATGGAGAGAACCCAAATCTTTATTTGACACATGACGATGTTGTCTTGTGTGTTTTGCCTTTATTCCACATTTATTCACTCAACAGTGTGCTCTTGTGTTCCTTGAGGGCGGGAGCTGCGGTTCTGTTAATGCAGAAGTTTGAGATAGGGACGTTATTGGAGCTGATACAGAGGTATAAAGTTTCGGTGGCTGCGGTGGTGCCGCCGTTGGTGTTGTTGTTGGCTAAGAATCCGGTGGTCGCCCAGTTTGATTTGAGCTCAATCAGGGTGGTGCTTTCAGGGGCCGCTCCGCTCGGAAAAGAGCTCGAAGAGGCTCTCAGGGGAAGGGTTCCTCAAGCCGTTTTGGGTCAGGTTAGTTTTTTGTTTTCTTAAATTTATTTAATTTTCATTAATGCATTTCTTAACTGAAGTTCATGCGAAATGAGAGTTGATAAGCTTTTTTTTTTTTAAATTACCAAGTATATTACTATTTTTCCCTCATTAAGTACTAAAAATTATTTTAGATTTAAAAATATTAATTATTATTTAGATTGCATTCACCAACAAAATTCATTTTCTTTTTTCTATATATATATATATATATATTTTACGTATCTTTTAAGAATAACATTTCACATGTTAGTGTATAATTTTATGCACTATCAATTAATAATAATATGATATATTTTATTAAATTAAAAATGAAAAATTTATAAATAAATATTAATAAATTTATTCTAGAAATATTAAATATGACATTGATAATAAAAAGCATTTAATGCAAACCATATTTTAACTCTCTTAAAATATTAAATAAATTTTAATAAATTAATAATTTTACCCTTTATATTAATTAAATTATATTTTATCTTCAAATTTTATATTCAATAATATTTAATTATTATCAACTATGAATTAGTTTATATTCTAATATAATTATATATTAAACATAATTACAATTAAAAATATATATTTAAATAACTATAAATAAAATTAAATATTTTTAAAATCCTTCGATTTGGGACCTGATTATTAAGCCTAAATTGGGTTGCTTGGAGAAATAACCTAAATTTAGAAATAACGACATTTTCTTTTCAGTTTTATAAGTATATTTTGAAAATTCTTATTTTCTATGTTAGAGTCAAAATTCGTGTAGGGTCTGACATCAAATTTAGGATTCAGTACAACTCCTACTCTCTTTCCCCATTTGACGTTTGCTTTTATGGAAGGTTTTTGGATTTATTTTAGTAGTAGGTAAATTAAGTTATGTATGTTAATTAAAAAGTATTTTTATTGTTAAAAATGGATTGAATATGAGGTATATATAAAACGTTTTGTTTAGTTATTTTATCAATTATATTAATTTTTAGAAGAAATTTGAAAAAAAAGAAAATTTAATTTTTATTCACCTAAAATAAGTATTTTTGAAAAGAGAGAAGAATCAGACATAACATAAAGAGTTTATTTCTTAAACGTATCTTACATTGATAAAAAGCATTCAAACCGTAATCTGATCTGATCAAATAATAGCCCTTAGTAATATGCGGATGCACCAAAATCTGAGGGTATTAATGGCCATTAGCCGTTCGGTAAACATTGAGTGGTCACTGGGCCTCCTTCTGAATTCTGCCACGCATTTACTGACACTATATTGTATTTGGAGCCACCCATCTTTTGTTAGATAATATTATAAAATAATTAAAATCTTTATTTTATATCATATAAAATAGCATGAATATTTAATATCAATTAATTAATTAATTAAAATTCCAAAAATATTTTTCAAAGTTTCTTGTTCAGAAATTTTAAAATTTAAATTTTTATCAATAAAGTAATGAAAATTCAAGTTTAAGAATTTTATCAAAATATTAAAATCTGAAAATTTTAATTATTTTGAAATATAAGTCCCATTTTGCCATTGTGGAGGAGGTTTTTCAGAGGGTAGTCAGATCTGTACATCATTCCATCAATGCTGCCTACTTGTAATGGTAGGCTTCATTGGGTCTTGACCCAAAAGTTCAAATGCCCAATGGATTAAGTATTTTTGTTTTTTTTTTTCCAAAAATATAGGGATATGGAATGACAGAGGCAGGACCAGTTCTATCGATGTGCCTGGGATTTGCGAAGCAGCCCTTTCCTACAAAGTCAGGTTCATGTGGGACAGTGGTTAGGAATGCAGAGCTTAAGGTCATTGACCCTGAAACTGGCTGCTCCCTTGGCTACAATCAACCTGGCGAGATTTGCATTCGTGGATCTCAAATCATGAAAGGTTACTTGAACGATAGTGTCGCCACAGCAGCTACCATAGATGTGGAGGGTTGGCTTCATACAGGTGATATAGGTTACGTAGATGAAGATGATGAGATTTTCATTGTTGATAGAGTAAAGGAAATCATCAAATTCAAAGGCTTTCAAGTACGTTAATTTCTCCCTTCATCGTTTCTTGGTTAAAGCAACCTTCATAAATTGCATTTTTCTCTGATTGTTTCTGTTGTATTTAGGTGCCACCAGCTGAGCTTGAGTCCCTCCTTATAAGCCATCCATCAATTGCAGATGCAGCTGTAGTTCCGTATGTACTTTCTAACATGTTCAATTCATGGCTTACATATACTCAGTTCTTTTTTTTTTCTTTTAAGTATTCATGTTGGATATTTGTGTGATGCATATTTGGAGATAAGTACTAGAATAAAACCTTCTAAAAGTCCCCTAAATGCATGAAAAACTTTGAAAAATATTGAACGTACAACCTTACACAAACTGCAACATTTAACAGGCAAAAAGATGAAGTTGCTGGTGAAGTTCCGGTTGCATTTGTGGTTCGATCAAATGGTTTTGACCTCACTGAAGAAGCTGTCAAGGAATTCATTGCTAAACAGGTATATACAAAGATAACATCCTAATTATATTCTGAAACCAAATTACCAAGGCTTAAGCAATAAAATCCCTCTGTTGTTGTGCTTACCAAAACAGGTCGTTTACTACAAGAGATTGCATAAGGTGCACTTTGTTCATGCAATTCCCAAGTCTCCTTCAGGAAAGATTTTGAGAAAAGATCTGAGAGCCAAGCTGGCTGCTGTAGCACCTACTACCCACATTCTATGAAAATTTCTTCTATAATCTATTTGGCTTTTAAATTGAAACGCCTTTTGCTGATTTTGCTTTAACTTAGGCTTTTAATGTGTCGAACTCAAGAGTTCTTGAAAAGAAAAAATCAGTATGGCGATGATCCTATGTCATATTTAAGTTTGTTCTCTTTTTCTCAAATTAAGTGGTCATGCTTGTAAGTTGTAATGCAGTTTGTTTCGTCGTTTTGTTTGTAATAAGAGGGAAATCAGAGCCAATGATTTCGCTCAACCTATATGATTTGGAAATAGGTTTAGATAGACTTCAATTCTATGTTCCAACTTGTAATGTTCTCTCCTATATTGGAAAAGAGAAATGATTCTTTGAATTGCTTCCATTCCATGGTTATATATATAGGCGTATATACAAATTTGTCCATTCACTTAGTATTGTTCTGTTAATTAATTTATGTTGAATTAAAAGAGGTCCCATATTTTCATGATAGAATAGTTATGCTCTTGTCAACTAAGAATCGTGGAGAGATTGGGAAACTACCACCACCCTCGACAGTTGATGGAAGAGTGACAAGAAAAAGTTCACCATACCAAGGAGGCACCACTAGCGCGGGGAATATGGATGTGGATTCACCTACTAGAGATTAGATGTCCTTTTAAGGATATTTTACTTCATTCTTTGAAGAACTTTAATGAATTAAACGAACAAGAGGAAGATGACTTCGAATTATTGAATGGTGATGTCATCATAGAATTACTCGATGGAATTCCTTCAATAGAATAGATTTGCTCAGGAGGACAATTGGCTTTAGTGCACTACAAAACAACATCTTTTCTCTTCGGAAACCCTTGCAAAATTTTCAACTCATGGATTTAGAAAATGGCTATTACTTAGTCAAATTCCAATCATCAAAGATTACACAAGGTGTTGTTGCAAGGTCCATGGGTTGTTTATGATAGTATCTCACAATTTAGCCTTGGGCTTTATCTTTTTTTTACCTCACAATCGTACCCCTTGAATATGGTAGCAATGATTCGTTTACCTTGTCTATGCGGAGCAAAAGCAAGATTTTGACTAACATAAGTGTGTTGTAGGCCTCCAAGAACTTTACAAAGCAGGTAGAGGCCATAAGACACATGCAACTTTAAACATTTGTCTAAAAACGACAACAACTTACATATCTCAACTCCTACACAAAGTGACGCGATATCATTGTACATGTGTCTTTCATGGACCTTTGTAGGTGCACTCAAATTGCCACATTTGGTCTTGCAAAAAGCCAAAATTGATGACACACTCTTAGACATAAGGAGGAAGGCAATGTAAGAGGGAATTTTGGACCCGAACCAAAGTATAATCGAAGTCCACAAACCATGTTGAGCCATCAAATGTTCGATAGGTTTGTTAGATTGGACGAACGAAGGCTTTCTGACTTTTCCTAACAAGAGCAAGATTCAAAGTCTATTCTTGAGCCTACAAAGAATTTTAGGCATGGGAGCCCATCGTTAAGCCCTTCATAAGCTCAATAAGGTGGGCACAAATACCACAATTTGAGCATGAAGAGAATTTACAAGAGAACCTTCATGGCCTCACTTGGGGGTGGAAGTGGACACCACTTGCACCCATCGACATTGATTGAGAGTCTCAATCTCAACCACATGCCTCTCCACTCATCTATGGAGGATTTTATTGTAGCCAACAACTTGCATATCTTGTCAAATTGATTAGCCATGGACTTGGGTATAAATAAGAGGGGATTCTCCCTTCAAACAAGATCATCTCAGAGCACACATAATAGTTTATTCAAAATCATTTATTTACATTTTTTAATTTGAGAGAATCTATCAAACTTCCTCACTTTACAGTTCTTGGCTCCCCACGAGCAAATAAGTTATTGCTTAAAGCTTTTTACCTCGTCTAATGTAACAGCCCGATTTTAGCTAAATCAGAATGGTGGTTTTGAAACCATAAATCTGATCTCAAAAAATTATTTTAATATTATTTTTGATATTCACAACATGTTAATTGATATGTGTGAAAATTTAGTGATTTATTTTTATCGTTTGGATGTTTAATTTGATAAAAAGGACTAAATCGCATAAAATGCAAAAGTGTTGTTCTATTAGTAAAATGTGTCAAATAGCTATGGTTTATTAAATTTAAGGTCTTTATGTTGTAAATAGAACATTATAAGGGTTCTTGGACAAAGATGGACATGCATAAATGAATTTTAATGGTTTATATTAAAGGTTAATATGGTAATTTGGTTATTTTAAGTATAATAATAAAAACAAAATGAATTTTTGTCCATCTTTTCTCTCTTTTGGCCTAATGTTGAAGAAGTAGAAAGCATTTGATTGAGTTTTAGGGTTCGGCACTTGGAAGTCTAATTTGGTAAGTGTTTTGAGCTCGGTTATTGATATTTTTACGTTTTTGAGATCGTTGTTTCGTATTCTAGCTAGCCCGTATCGTAGATTTAAAAATTGCTAAAGATTTATCAAGTTTCCATTGTTGAATGCTTGAGTAATTTGATGATTTATGATAGAGTTGGAAAGTTAAATGTTAGATTAATAGCTTTTGTAAAGTGATTTTTGACAAAAATGTCAAAAAAGGGGTTAAATTGAGAAAATGTGAAATGTAGTGGTTAAAAGTGTGAATAAATTGAAGATATGGGCTTCTAGTAACATGTATTAAATTTGTCTAAGCATGGGTTAGTACTAAATTGCATGAATTTGTGATTTTATGTGACAAGGACTAAATTGTAAAAGCTATGAAATACTTGGGGAAAAAAGTCTAAAAGTGCTTTAAAGTGTGATATGAACTAAATTGAAAGAATATATGATTGAATAAGTTAAATTTGAATTCATATAGATCAAGAAAGAAAGAATTTGGATTTAGATCAAGGGAAAAGCAAGGTTATCGAGTTGTCGGCCCGATTCGTCATTTTCGTATACAAGGTAAGTTCGTATAACCGAAATTAAATGTGTATCTATTTATTTGATGGATGAAATTGAGAAAGTATTTATTCTATTAGATAAATGTGGAGATATTAGATTAAATGCACGGTTTAAGTAAATGAGTTGCTGAATAAGATCATAGCTGGGCTATGGCAAAATCGAATAATAAGACCATAACCGGGTTATGGCATGAGAATGAAAGACCATGGCAGGGCCTTGGCAATGTATGTGTAAGACCATATTGGACTATGGCATCGAAAAATCGATGTACTTCTATCGTAAGCATTTATAAACTCGAAGTGATTCGATAAGCGAATTGGTGAGAATATATATGTATCAGTACAAGTATGTACAGAAAACTGTGCGAATGATAAATTATAAGAAAATGAAAACTTATGAGTTGCTTTGTAGTTAAACTTTATGTTATCTTATTGATTGATGTTTTAATTACAAATTATGTATCTATTTGGAAGTATTAATGAATGATATTGATTATTTCATATATACATACGAACTTACTAAGCTTTATAGCTTACTTTGTTTATTTTGCTTCTATGTTTTATAGTAAATCAAAGCTAGCTCAGAACTGGGGATCGTCAGGAACTTCATCGCACTATCAGACATATATTTTGGTACGTTTGAGTTGTGTATATATGGTATATGACATGTATAGGCTTTGGTCATTTTGGTATGTTTGATGAACATGTATATTGGGCCATTTAAGTTGACTTGTGATGATGATTTTGTTAATGTATAAAGATGTGTGAATGGCATTGTTTTGAATTCGGTAAATTGACCTATAATGAATGAATGAGGTTGAAATGATAATGTTTTATTGCATGAATCATATATGTGAATTATGTCTAGTAAAGCAAGATGAGTTGATAGGTATTTGAATAGGTAAATGGCTTGAATTGAGTATTGAAATGGTTGAAATGGATATAGTATCATTGTGTATTGGTTGATAACTTTTGGCTGCATATTTGTGTCTTAAATTGGTACCAATGAGCTTGTGTAGGTATGTGTAAAATGGGTGGAAAATTGGCCTTGCAAATGGCCTATTTTTGTCCACACGGGTAGAGACATGGGCGTGTGTCTCAGCTGTGTGTGACACACGGTCATCTTACACGGCCGTGTGTCCCCTGGAGTTGAAATTGAATTGAGGTCAGTATACCCCACACGGTCTCACACACGGGCGTGTGACCGGCCGTGTGGTACAAGTTAGTATACCCCCTAAATGGCACACGGCCAAGCACACGAGCGTGTGACTTGGCTATGTTGCATAAGTCAATATACCCTACAGGTTTGGCACGGCCTAGCACACGGCCTGGCACACGGGTGTGTGTGGCCACTTCGAAGGGCATACGGGCTGGACACACGGGCGTGTGACCGGCCGTGTGGTACAACTCAGTATACCCTCTAAATGGTACACGGCCTAGCACACGTACATGTGACTTGGCCGTGTTGCATAAGTCAGTATACCCTACAGGTTTGGCACGGCCTAGCACACGGCCTAGCACACGAGCATGTGTCGCCACTTCGAAGGGCACACGGGCTAGACGCACGGGCTTGTGGTTGGCCGTGTGACCCAAGTCAGTATGTATGCCCTGTTTCTACACGGCCTGGACACGGGCGTGTCTGGAGCCGTGTGAGGCACACGGCCTGTTCACACGGGAGTGTGACCCCTGAATGGTTGAAATTTTTCTAAGTTTTCAAAAATTTCTCGAGTTATCGGTTTAGTCCCGAACCACTTCTAAATCATGTTTAAGGTCTCATTGGCCCTTATAAGGGACAACGTGATTGTGATTAAATGATATTTGAGTATGAATGTATAAATGTATGAGTTATGTATGTTAAATGATATGTATTGATTGATAATACCTCATAACCCTACTCCGGTAACGGATACGGGTTAGGGATGTTACGTCTAAGGGATTGATCGTTGTTTTTGTCGAGTTTTAAAATTTATAAAGAGAATGATCGAACCTGGAAACTAACTCTGACAACGACTTAAGGCAAGTGTACCTATCGAACAGTAGTCTACCTTAGGCAAGACCGGATTGTCGAACCCAAAGGAACTAAAAGTACTAATACTCACTTTCATTTTATTATTTAGCCTAAAATAAGTGAAGTTGTTTTAATCTATATTAACGACTACTAAACTAAAGACGCAAAGACAAAAAGAATGAATTGGGAAATAACTTGAAGAGAAACTCAGTTGATCACAACGATACCCTCAAGAAGAATCCACCTAGACTTCACTTGTTATTTAACACTGAACCATACGATTTATTCACTTAGTTTGATCCGTAAGACTCCCTAATGTATATTAAACCCTCTCTCGAGGCGAATAACGTCTAACCCTAGGTCAATTAATGAAAATCTCTTTCTCGAATAATAACCCCCTAGAATAGTAATCAATCGATCTATAGACTCCCATATTAGGTTTCACTCTAATCCGGCAAAATCTCGTCACCCTATCTCTAGGTGTGCGGTCAACTCCGCTTAATTATGCTAGATCTACTCTTAAGCAGGGTCTATTCCTCCTTCACCTAAGCACATCATATTTGGATTAAGCATACATAATTAAAAACAAACTAAGTATTATTCATATAATTCAGAAAACAATAATAAGATTCATCTAATTTTCATCCCCTTCAGGTATCTGAAGGGTTTAATTCATAATGAATAAAGAAAATATCTCAAGAGAAAAGAAAAAAAAAGCAAAACATAAGAAATCCCTAAAACCCCCTAAAGGAATTGAAGGAGAAATCTATCGTCTTGAGTAGAATCCTGGCTCCTTGAGATGGATCAACTAGCTATCTTCGAGTAATTCCCACAAATCTGACCTTCTGGCTCGGCTCCTTGGCCTAGCTAACTGCCCCCCTTTCAGGTTACACTTAGAGTGTTTATATAGACTTTTGGAATGCTTTACTTGGCCTCTAAGTGTCCTAATTCAAGAATACTTCCTACTCTGTGTTTGAATAGGCTTTGGAATGTGTTTCTTTGCCTCAAAGTATCAAATTCGAGTGAAATTGCTCTCTCTCGCGGTAGGGGCACGGCCATGGTACATGCCCGTGTAAATCATTTTCAGGCCGTGTCTCGATTCTATCGATTGGGGCACGGCCATGTAAATCGTGGCATGGCCATGTGAAGTAAATTGATGAGACACGGCCGTGTGGCTTGAAGTCCAATCCGTGTCGATTTCCACTTTGGCCCAACTTGGCCCGTTTTAAGCCCGTTTCTCGTTCTTTTCGTCCTCGGGTGCTTTCATGAGTATAAAACATGAAAAGAAAGGATTGCAAGCACCCTTTTACATAAATCAAGGGCTAAATCATCCAAAAGCATACTAAATGTGGGCCTAAAATATGTTACTTTTTCAGTTTATCAAGTACCCTCACACTTAATCTTTTGCTTGTCCTCAAGCAAAATTCTCAACTTATAATTAAAAAGAATTTTCCATAATTCACAATTCCTATCATAATTCACAGATAATTTATACATGGATAATTTAACTCAAAGACTCCTAAAGGCTCAAACAATTCTAAGTCATAAATTTGTAGCATGAAAACATTGGTGTCTCCCATTATCTAAATAATTACCTTTAATTCAAAACCGAAAATGATTGACATCCTCACTAAAGATTCACTCAAAGCACTCGAAGTGTTTAAGGTTCAAGAATAAGCACTCATAAGTCGAACCTAAAAGTTAATCCCATAGGCTTGCCTGAAAATCAAATCTCTACCACTGTAATATGAGATGATACACAAATCGAAAGGTCTTTAACAGGATTGTAACAGGGCTTAGGTTAAAGGTGTGGATAAAGGCTGAATTATAGAGTTTAGAATCGAGATTGAATTGACAAATTACTTAACTAAAAACATTGAACTGGAAAATAAATGATTACATTAATTGAAACTTTGAAACTAATAATCTACAAGCTTTTTCTTTGATAATTGAAATTTAAATGTACAAGCTCACTAATACTGAATATACTTTGATTTTTTGATTTTTTAAAGAACAAACTAGAAACATAATAAAGAAAACTTTATCAACTGAAATAAACTAATTCGGTAACTGATCAAATCAATTCTCGATAGAAGGGTAGTCAAAAGAATGGTGATAACAAATACAAAGGGTTTTGGGTTAAAATTTAGCGGGTAAATCAATAAAAGGGTTGTTAGGATCAACGGGATTCACTAGGGGTTAATTATGTAGGTAGGCTTTTTAGTGGAGTGAATGGGTTAAAACCTAGGTGCCTTTATCATCTCAGTATATCAAATCATTTAATGTGGTCTCGATATGTATAATCAGGGCAAGTTCTAGAATAACAATTCAGTGTTGACACACTCATAATCAATAAAGTGAGCATAAAAAAGAATATATGCTCTATAAGGCTCAAATCTCACAAAAATTATATTCAAATACAGTTCAACAACCTAAGAAATTTTTGATTCTTGAAAAATAGACTTATCATGCTTGATTCTTTATTATTCTTCAAATTTAATCATCAATGCACAATTATCAATGACTTACTCAAAACATATCAATAAATATCATAAATCATCAAACATTTCACCCTAATTGATAATATGAGAAAATTACTTAGGAACAAGATTGAAATTCAGGATTTTGGAATAATGCAAAAAGTTAGGTACTTTTACCCCCCACACTTAAGATGTACATTACCCTCAATGTACAAAGATAGATAAACAATTATGTAATAATAGAATCAAAAGAGAAGGGGAGAAGTAATACTTCCTGAATTTTGGATGACTCAGGAGTTGGCGGTGGTCGTGGTAGAGGGTGGTTGGAGGAGGCGGTGGTGGTGTTTTCTATGGGCCTGGTGGGGTGGCTGCCGATGAGCTTTGTGCTAGATAAAGAAATTGGGTAGCCTGCAAAGATATAGCCAAGAAATCTAAAGAAACATTAATAATATACTAATACTATAATTAAAGACAAAGAAAATAAAGAGAAGGAGACTAAGAAGAAAACTAAAATTAAAAGAAAAGACTAATAGACTAAGGAGTCCTTATTGTTGGATGGTTCGCGAGGTGGGTGTGACTTCTAAGGCTGTGGTGCGTGATTCCCAAGCAGCCTTTAGAACCTGACACTAAGAAACGAAAAGAAATTAAAATATATTAAGCAGAAGAGAAGTATAGATAAGTAGGATAAAGGAAAAATAAACGTAAAGAAAAATTTAAATGGTCTAAAAGGCCTTTGGCTTGGTGTTTGGATGAAGCGGCCAGCATGAACTTATGTGTTGGGGTCTCCTTTAAGGAGACAATGCTTACCTTTTTACGCTTCTTCGACATGATTCTAGTGTAGCTCAAGAGTCTGGAAACCTTTCTAAGAAAGAAAAAAAAGAAGGAAGAAAGAATGAGAGGAGAAGAAGAAGGGTTGTGGGGTTTAAATAAGATCTCAAATCTGGCACGTTCCCTCGCCTGTGGATCGAGGGTGTGTCAAATTACACGATCGCCTCGCATGACCATGTGTCTGTGTGTGTTGTTTCATCATGCTCGTTTTTCAGCTAACCACGCCTGTGTTTGGCAAGTCAATAGCTTCACACGATCGTGGAGCATGGCCGTGCCAATTTACCGGTGCCCGTGGGGGAGTGGTTGGTTCCGTGATGTCCAAAAGCGATTGGGATTTGATTCGCAAGGCCTCTGCTATGTCAGTACGGGGATTTCGATGGTCCACACTACCACGACACGGTCGTGTGTAAGGCCGTGTGTCCTAGAAATCTGCACTTTTGGTTAGTTTACAAAGAGAAAGAAAATAAAATGAAAACAAATGTAAAAAAAAAGTAAGGTTTGTGCTTGGGTTGACTCCCAAGAAGCGCTCGTTTATAGTCTTAAGCTAGACTTTTCCTTGTACTTGAATCAGGGAGGTTTAAAGGTTTGAATATCTTCCCTCTTGCTTAAAGTTCTATTTTCTTGACAAAGTTGAAGTCGAGTAGCGTTTACCTCAAAAGTGTTGAATGTTGGGTTGCTTACCTCGACTATTTCGTGTGGGAAGATATTATGTACCTTAAGAAGGGTTTCTCCTTTTTCCTTTAGGTCTGTTGTGATGATGTGTGGATCTACTTTGTCTAACAGTACCTGGTTTCCTATTTTGTAGTGGTTTGATGTTCCTACGAGCTCTTCTGGTGGTTCCTCTAGTTTTACTTTATGTAGTTCCGGTTCTTCTTTGACTTGTGTCCTCTGCTCTTCTAAATTGTCAACCCTAAGGTCTTGTTCCTTGTGTGATTCTTCTTTATCGATTTAGGATCTATGAGTCGGCTCAGGGTTGTGTCTTTGCGATGTTTCCTGCGATAAAGGTTGAACAAATTGATTATCATCTGTATTGACTTTCTTCCCTTCATCGATTGTTGTCCTAGATGAGTCAAGAGCTTGAAGACTGATTGATTCGTCACCTAAACAAAGTATGAGTTCTCTTGTGGCAACATCAATTTTAGTCTTGGCAGTTGCTAGGAAGGGTCTTCCTAAAATTAAGGGGATTGTATTATCCTCTTCCATATCTAAGACAACAAAATCTACTGGGAAAACAAATTTATCGATTTTGATAAGAACATCTTCGATAATGCCCCTAGGAATTCTAACAGTTTTATTAGCTAATTGTATACTCATCATAGTTTGTTTGGGCTTCCCTAGACCTAGTCGTTTAAATAATGTATAAGGCATGACATTTATGTTTGCCCCTAAATCAGCTAATGCATTATCAATAGCTAAACTACCAATTAAACATGGAATTGTAAAACTCCCTAGATCTTTTAGCTTTCGTGGTAGTCTATTCTGTAACATTGCTAAGCATGCTGCGTTCAATTCCACGTGGTGCTCTTCGTCTAATTTGCGTTTGTTCGTCAAGAGCTGCCTTAAAAATTTCCTCGAGTCTGGCATCTGAAAAAGAGCTTTGAGAAGAGGCAAGTTAATATGTAATTTCTTTAAGAGTTTAAGAAACTGTAACACCCTGAATTAGGGGTTATTTGTAATTTAAATAAATTTCCACGTGTGCTTGAAGAAATAAATATTTTAATTGCTAGACATGTTTAAGGGTCTAAAAATAACCCGAGCTAGGCCTGACCCAATATTAAAAATCTCTTTTCAAGGGCTTAAAAAGGAGGGAGCTAGGTGGAGATAGGGTTTAAATAAAAATTGGGAGAAGCATGACACAAGAAAGTAATTGGCACATTGGCTTGGTGCGCCTAGGGGTTAAAAAGGGGGTCTTGGGTTCGATCCATTGGAGATACAAGGAGGAAATATTTTTCCTTGTGGGCTTTTTGGACGTTAGGGCTAGGAAGGTTTTAAAAAAATTTTGGGTAAGGTTTGTGACATGAAAGATGGGTTAGGTGGAGTGGCATGGGGCGTGGCTTAAGGGCCTTGGTATGAGGTCTCGGGTTCGAGACATGAAGGAAGCAAGGAGATTTATTTTTTTGGGGCTTGGGCGTTAAAGGAGTAAGGGCCAGGAATGAAGGCCTTATAATTAAATGATGGTGTTATTTGACATGAAAGTCAATTGGGAGAGTTGGTGCAGGGCGCTTAAGGGGCTCTTTGCATTGCTGGTCATTGGTTCGAATCATAGAAGCGACATCTTGGTTTTATTTTCTCTTTTTAAATTTGGCGTTGGAGGGGTGTTGGCGAGATATTGGACTCTTAATTGATAAGAGATTGAGCTTATTTTTTGCTAATATTCATTTGGAAGAGGGGGAGTTTTTAGTGTTTTATTTGCTATTAAATTGTTGAGAGGATTAGGAGATTAAAAGGATGATAAAAGCTAGATTTAATTGTGATAATTCAAGGCTGAAAATTATCACAAAATAAAGGGTGTTTGCTGAAATTTGGACTCTTTGGGGTCATCTATAATCGGTTTGTATAGCAAAGAAAGTGCCAAAAGTTCAACAAAAACTCTTTCCTTCTCCCCAAATTAGTCTGCTTAAATTATCCATTGTCTCATAGCCAAAATCATTCAAAACTTCCAGCTTTTCTTGCTTCCTTTTAGCCGAATATACCCCCTCTCTAAGAGAAAATTTCCAGCAAATTCTTTTCTTCTTTCTCCCTTTATTGTCTTGGCAAATTCTCTCTTAAACTCTTAGCCAAAATTTGCTCAGAAATTTCCAGCATTGTTGTTTCTTCTTAGTCAAATACCCCTTCTCTTCTTCTCAAAATTCCAGCCCTCCATCTTGTGCTTAGTAGAATCTTACATCTCCAACAAGGTGCTGCCAATTTTCATTAAGTGTGGTAAGGGGTAATCATCTCTTTTGGAATTAAAGTTATGGCCTATAATTCTTACTAATACGATTAAAGCAATTGTAGGGAAGTGAAACGGATTTATATATCGTAAGGTGGTTAGTGTTCAAAGGACGTGTAGGTAAGGTTTCGGGTTCGTGTGAAACCCTTTGGTACAATCTTGGTTTGGCCGAATAGGCTTTTGATACTAACAAAGATGATTGGCCGAATGTAGGGTCAAGATCTAGCGTTGTAGATTGGAGTTTCAAGATCTAGGAATTACGATAGTAACAGGTGTGTAAGATCTCAATACACACTTTATTAATTTCATGACTTTATTGTTTGCCCTTAATCTTTTGGTTGTGATTAGCTTGTGGCATAATCATGGTTTTCGGGTAAGTCCCCTAACTTGTGACTTTTGATATATGATTTGCATGCTATCACGTGATATTAAATGCTATGACATGATATATGAAAATTGATATAAAAGCATGTGATGGTGGGATTGATGAGAGGAGGGGGATGATTTTATGGACTGTCGCCAGTGGTTTTGACCACAAGATGGGTTGGCCCCATCAGATTATTTGTGACCTATGGTCATCAGTGGTTTTGACCCCAAGATGGGTTGGCCCCATCAGATTATTTGTGACCTATGGTCATCAGTGGTTTTGACCACATTGATTGATTATTTGCGACTAAGTCCTAGTGGTTTGGTATCACCAGTGGTTTTGACCACACTTAATTATTTGTAACCTATGGTCATCAGTGGTTTTGACCACACGATGGGTTGGTCCCATCATTTGATTTGTGACTCTAAGTCATCAGTGGTTTTGACCACCAGTGGTTTTGACCACACGGGGTAGTTTAGGAGTATGGATGGTTAGATTGGGTTGATGTGCATGTTTATTAATGACTTGTGTATGAGTTGCTTTACCGGGTGGGGGATTACACACTGAGTCTTGGTGACTCACCCCCTTTCCCTTAACATTTTACAGATGAATAGTTCGTGGAGATGGAGCCGGAGAGGACTCGAGGCGGCCATGCTTATTGTTGGATTCGATTTACTTTGCTATTGTTAAAATTAATTATTTTCTAAGTCTTTTATTTTGGGATTGTAATAAGGCTGCTATTATTATTTTGGATGTTTGTTTCACTGTTTTATTTTACCTATGTTATGTTACAAATGGAATTTTATAAATATTAATTAAACCGGTTAAAAGTAACCTTTTCAAACTTAACAAAATTTAACGGGTTTTCCAAGAAGTTACCATCGGGTAACAAAATTCACTAAGTCAACTATCACTTTGATGATTTTAAAATGATACATGATCAATGTTTTCAAAAGGGTCTATCAACCCAACTATGTTTATAAAAGCCCAACTAAGTTTTCAAACCCTGTTTCCCTACTTCAGCCAAATTCTACCAAGTTTTCACCAAGTTTTCAAAGTGACTCAAATTATTTTACTCCGTGACATACCAGATCCGGTCAGGACTCGTGGGCCGGGTTTGGGGTGTTACAGAAACTTACCGAACTATTCCTCTGAATCATCTCTTTTCATCGCTTCGGGATAAGGTATGCGAGGTTGGTACTCCTTGATTACTAGTTTTGGCTTTTATTATGTTACCTCTACCTTACCTTCGTCTATCTTGTTTTCTTGTATTGGATTGGGCTCATCTAGCCCCTTACTGTCATGAGATGAGATGACTTGAATTTGCTCCTTTGGATTAATCTCGGTGTTACTTGGTAGACGTCCTTGTGGTAGTTCTGACATTAGCTTTCCGAGTTGTTCGACTGCATTAGTGACTTCCTTGACTGACTTAGTAAGTTCCCTGAATTGGTTCTCGTTGCTTTTAAGAGTTTTCTCAGTTTCTTGGAAACAATTTTTTGTGTTTGCCATGAATTTTTTCAGCATCTCTTCGAGGTTTGAATTTTTCTCTTGTGGATATGGCTGATTTTGGAAATTTTGAGGAGGTTGTTGTCTTTGATTTCCTTGGCCTCCCCATGAAAAATTTGGGTGGTTCCTCCAACCTAGATTGTAGTTATTACTATAAGGATTATTATTGGATCTAAAATTATTACCTATATAGTTCATCTGTTCGCTCTCTGTGTCCGGTTGGTAGGGTGGGTACTCAGGATTCGCCACAGTTCCACTTGCGTTGCACTGCATGACTGGATGTACCTGCGAAGAACACAAACTATCAAGCTTTTTATTCATTAACTCTACCTGTGTTGATAGCATGGTTACTGCGTCGCGGTTGTAAACTCCAGCTGATTTTGTCGATTTTGTCCTTGTAACTTGCCACTGATAGTTATTTAGTGACATCTCTTCAATGAACTCGTAGGCTACTTCAGGAGTTCTGTTGTTCAAAGTTTCACCGGCGGCTGAATCGATTAGTTGCCTCGTTGAAGGGTTTACACCATTATAGAAAGTTTGGACTTATAGCCACAATGGTAGACCATGGTGTGGACACCTTCTCAAGAGAACCTTGTATCTCTCCCATGCATCGTATAATGTCTCTAAATCCATCTACACAAAAGAAGAGATATCATTCCGTAATTTGGCCGTTTTGGCCGATGGGAAATATTTTAATAAAAATTTTTTGGTCATTTGGTCCCATGTAGTGATTGACCTCGTGGTACCGAGTATAACCACTGTTTGGCTTTATTCCTTAATGAAAAGGGAAATAACCGAAGATGAATGGCATCATCAGAAAC
Organism: Gossypium rotundifolium; assembly: GCA_025506655.1. Classification (NCBI taxonomy): domain Eukaryota; kingdom Viridiplantae; phylum Streptophyta; class Magnoliopsida; order Malvales; family Malvaceae; genus Gossypium; species Gossypium rotundifolium. The sequence goes on from CP106723.1 coordinate 124,848,223, forward strand.
GCCATTTATTTTGAAAGTATCACAGAACTCTAAAAAATTGGCTATATGAGTATTCAGGTCTTCGTCCTGCAAACCATCAAATTGAACAAATTGTTGAATCATTTGTATTGTGTTAGACTTTAATTCAAAATTATTAGCAGCTATAGCAGGCCTAACAATACTAGATTCCGTCCTGTTAAATGAGGTTTGGCATAATCATACATAGTACACGGAGCATTGTTTTCTGCCACATCTTATGGTGGATTATTCTCGTCCATCCCTTCAGTAGGATTGGATCTACCTTCTCGCTCTTCTTTTTTGTAATTTAGGGCTCGCCTAATTTCTCTGCGATTCCTATGAGCGGAAGCTTCGATATCACTATCATATACTAGAGGTCCTGTCGGGTTCCTTCTAGTCATAAACTAGAGGTACCTGCTAGGAAAAGAAGGAAATAAAATTAGCAAAAAATAATAAAATAAAATAAATTGCAAAATAAAAATAAAAATAATGGCTAAAGTAATAAAAATAGAGTTTTCTTAATATTTTAGTTCCCCGGCAACGGCGCCAAAAACTTGATCGTTGTTGTTGTCGAGTTTTAAAATTTATAAAGAGAATGATCGAACCTAGAAACTAACTCTGACAACGACTTAAGGCAAGTGTACCTATCGAACAGTAGTATAGCTTAGGCAATACCGGATTGTCGAACCCAAAGGAACTAAAAGTACTAATACTCACTTTCTTTTTATTATTTAGCCTAAAATAAGTGAAGTTGTTTTAATCTATATTAACGACTACTAAACTAAAGATGCAAAGACAAAAAGAATGAATTGGGAAATAACTTGAAGAGAAACTCAGTTGATCACGACGATACCCTCAGGAAGAATCCACCTAGACTTTACTTGTTATTTAACACTGAACCATACGATTGATTCACTTAGTTTGATCCGTAAGACTCCCTAACGTATATTAAACCCTCTCTCGAGGCGAATAACGTCTAACCCTAGGTTAATTAACGAAAATCTCTTTCTTGAATAATAACCCCTTAGAATAGCAGTAAATCGATCTATGGACTTCCATATTAGGTTTCACCCTAATCCGACAAAATCTCGTCACCCTATCTCTAGGCATGATATCAACTCCGCTTAATTATGCTAGATCTACTCTTAAGCAGGGTCTATTCCTCCTCCAACTAAGCACATCAGATTTAGATGAAGTATGCATAATTAAGAACAAACTAAGTATTATTCATATAATTCAGAAAACAATAACAAGATTCATCTAGGTTTCATCCCCTTTAGGTATCTGAAGGGTTTAGTTCATAATGAATAAAGAAAACATCTCAAGAGAAAAGATAAAACAAAACATAAGAAATCCCTAAAACCCCTGAAGGAATTGAAGGAGAAATCTGCCGTCTTGAGTAGATTTTGGCTCCTTGAGATGGATCAATTGGCTATCTTCGAGTAATTCCCACAAATCTGACCTTCTGGCTCGACTCCTTGGCCTAGCTAGCCCCCCTTTCAGGTTACACTTAAAGTGTTTATATAGACTTTTGGAATGCTTTACTTGGCCTCTAAGTGTCCTAATTCAAGAATACTTCCTACTCGGTGTTTGAATAGGCTTTGGAATGTGTTTCTTTGCCTCAAAGTATCCAAATCCTAGTGAAATTACTCTCTCCCGCGACAGGGGCACGACCATGGTACACGCCCGTGTAAATCGTTTTTAGGCCGTGTCTCGATTCTGTCGATTGGAGCACGGCCATGTAAATCGTGGCATGGCCGTGTGAAGTAAATTAACGAGACACGACCATGTGGCTTGAAGTCCAGGCCCTGTCGATTTCCACTTTGGCCTAACTTGACCCGTTTTAAGCCCGTTTCTTGTTCTTTTCGTCCTCGGGTGCTTTCCTGAGTATAAAACATGAAAAGAAAGGATTATGAGCACCTTTTTACAGAAACCAAGGGCTAAATCATCCAAAAGCATACTAAATGTGGGCCTAAAATATGTTACTTTTACGGTTTATCAGAGATTAACACACTTGCAACACAAGCACTTTTTATCTACATTACTTCTATACTTAATTTTGTTTATTTTTATTATTTTACTCTTCCTTGTTTGATATACTAACTTGTTGAAATATCACAATCCCACATATATAAAAAACAAGGTTGTGGAGTGCTTGTACTACTATAAATAGTTGTGGTCTCTCTTGTAACACCCATTACCCATATTCAACGCCGGAACAAGGTATAGGGCATTACCGGACTCACATCACAAGCATTCACTCAATTTCAAGTCGTAAAATTTACGTCCAAATTAAAAACCATTCATATTCAATCATGAAGTCTCTATTACGAGCCTACGAGGCCAAAAACATTTATTGGAAGTGGTTCAGGACTAAACTGAGAACTTTAGAAATTTTTACAAAACTTAGAAATTTTTTGCTATATGTAGGGCTTACACGCCCGTGTGGTCCAAGGGACACGCCTGTGCTTTAGACCGTATTCGATTTAGGGGTGCTCTTCGACTTGTGCCACATGCCCGTGTGCTAGGCTGTGTAGCACACACGACTGAGACACATGCCCGTGTGCTCAATTCTGGACATTCTGTTTTGCAAAATTAAGGTGCAGGAGACATACGGCCGGAACACATGCCCGTGGGGCAGACTGTGTGTTACACACGGCCTAGACACATGCTCATGTGGACAAAAACAAGGCTATTTACTAAGCCATTTTGCCACCCTCACTTGCACACATCTACACAACATCACATGGCACAGGTTCAAGCATATAAATGCAACCAAACAACCACAAACAAGACAATAACATGTCATTCTTATACCATCATTCATCATGCTTAAAAAATCATACTTAGCCTGTTAGAAACATACTAATTTCACATTCACAAGAGGGCATTAACATATGAATAAATTTATGATCAACATAAGCCATCATTCATGGCTATATATAAGATGAAACATTAACAATTACAAGCTAACACATATGGCCAAGTTAATAATGACACACATAACAAATTGGCCTAGTCCCTATACATGCCATAGACTTAAAATGCTTGAATTGATTTATACCAAAAATGATATATTGATAATGTGATAGGATCTCCGACGAACTCCAATCCGAGCTAGCTTAATAACCCTATAAGATATGGAAAAATAATGGGGGGTAAGCTATATAGCTTAGTAAGTCCGTACGAAAATAATAAACAACTCTTACAAATCTTTTATCAAGTTCAACAATTTAAACACAAGGTAATACAAATTGCTATGAATCTCATAGTTATAATTTTTATTCAGTCATAATGTTTACTCTATCAACTTATAAGCATAATTTAGCATATTTTGGCATCAGCCTAACAACCATAATCTCTCATTTGTAACATATTACAGCAATACAATAAATCATTTCAAACCTCATAGTAAACATGCACATCAATTATGTGTACTCATGTTTTTGAGCATATGTCTTAATATCATTCAATTGCCTAAACTCTTATCTTCCCTTACTTCCATAACCATTTTAATATGCAATTATGCCAGTCTTTCCTTTTTCTCATATTCGATAAATCACAATTTGTGTGAATAAAACATGCTATCTTATAATTCAATTTGGCCCGAAGGCCAATCACAAAATTTTCAATCGAATTTACCATGTATTTCATACATTACAAGTATAGACCAATAATCACAAGGTTTTCATAAAATCATTCTCGTGGAAAATCATGAACTCAAAATTTCATGACGTCAATGCTAATAAACTTTACGTACATACTTGTACCAATTTGTAATACTTACATACTCTTTCTCTTCTTTGACGTACCCGTTGAATTTTCCATTGAACCATTTGGAATACTAAAGGATACTCGGGAATCTCATACATACAGTACTGTACCAATGTCAAATCCCAAATATGGTCTAACATGAAATCTCGTATCGATGCCAATTGCCCAGCTATGGTCTTACACAAAGTCTCATATCGATGCCATATCCCAGATATGGTCTTACACATAATCAAAGTAACACTAATGTCATGACATTTGTATCCTATCTATTCCTAATGTTCAAACGGGACTTTCGCTGTATCGAATCTCTGTTAGTCATTTCTGTAGTATCGTACTCAATAGCATTCACATTTCATTTCGATAATATATAATTTACCACAATCATATCAATTAAGCATTTATACACATATAATTTAATGCTTATTAAACATACGAACTTACCTCGGCATAGAAATGGCAAAAATGACCTAACCGTCAAATACTTATTTTTCCCCGTTCTAATCTCGAATCTTGTTTTTCTTGATCTATAACATCACATTTAACTTATTTAATCATCAAATTATTCATTTCAGACCAAAATTCACATTATGGAAAAAATTATAGTTTTGCCCCTAAACTTTTGACATTTTACAATTTAGTCCCTAGGCTCTTAAAATGATTTTCATTCAATTTCTTCAAAACTCAAGCCTAGCCAAACCATTTTCATACTTATAACAGTCCACAATTTTCATTTATTCACATTTTTACACCATATTTTATAAATTTTACAAATAGGTCATTTTTTGACATTTTTACCGAAAATCATTTAGCAAAAGTCGTTTAACAATCAACAAACATGCATTTTCTACCATCTAACATCAAAATACATACATGTTCAACATGGGTAAAATTTTAGACCTTGACATCTCTTCAAATTAGTGGTAGAAATAGATAGATCGAGCTACAACAACTTCAAAAATGTAAAGGTCATTAAAAACGGGGCAAGAACGGACTTACAATCAAGCTTAGAAGTGGCCAAACCCTTGAAATGGCTTTCCCTTTGTGAATTTCGGCCATGAGGAAGAAGATTGACAAAATTTATCTTTGTTTTGGCTTTCTAATTCATTTTAATTACCAAATTACTAAAATGCCCTTAATAAAAAACTTTAGAAACAAACCTAGCCATATCCATTTTTGTCCACCAACTTAACAATGGTCTAATTACCATTTAAGGACTTCCAATTTAAATTGTCATAGCAATTAGACACCTTTAACATATAGAATTCAAGTTTTTCACTTTTTGCAATTTAGTCCTTTTAACTAAATTGAGTGCCCAAACGTCAAAATTTTCGAACGAAATTTTCACGAAATCGTTTGATAAAATTGTAGACGATAAAAATATAATAAAGATGAATTTTTCTTCGTCATATTTGTGGTCCTGAAACCACTGTTTTGACTAGGCTCAAAGCCGGGCTGTTACATCTCTACCTCTCAATCATCCCAAAATTTTCCATTTTCTTCATAAGACAAGTTTCTTTTTTCCTATTTGTAACTTTCACTTGTACCTTTTGCAGTGAAATATATTTGGTAGTGTTTGAGGGCATAGGCATAATTTTTCGAACCTTAGTAAAATTATAATGTTCTTTATTATTTTTCTTTCAATATTTTGTAGGGTACATTTATAGTGATATACTGTGCTATTAAATTACATTGGAGGGAGATTCTGTCAAGGGGGTTAAGTTTTAAGCGGGACCGTCTATGATTCCTCTAATATTTCTTGAGAATCGAACCTAGTGTGGTTTTCGAGTATAATAAATTACTTTTTTTACCCTATTTGTACAACAAGTGGTATCAGAGTCGAAGTTTATTCGAAGTATGCTCTGTGGTTGCAATTTAAACTGATTGTCCACATCATAAAAGATTTCCTTGGGCATATTGAAAGATTATGACTGAAATGGTAGACAATCCAGGAGCTCCAACATCGTTTATATAGTTAATGGGATAGTTGTTGCAACATCAACTGATATCAGGAGTTAAAAGCATTTTAGTTATGGCATATGTGCTTGGGGCATGCAAGTGAAAAATCCTTGAGCTTACTCATAATTCAAGGATTATCAATAGGAGTAAGAACCCGTAAGTTGGATTTCTGTGAGCTTTGCATCAAAGGGAAACAGACAAGGGTGAAGTTTAAGACTACAATCCATGAGACTAAAGGCATCTAGGATTATGTTCACTCAAATGTCTAGGGTCCCTCTAAAAAAATCTCTTTGGGAGAAAAAAGCATTATTATGTAACTTTAGTTGATAACTATTCTCGAATAGTGATTGTATACAATAAAGACAAAGAATGAAATGTTAAGAGTTTTCTTTAAGTGGAAAAAGATGATGGAAACTCAAACGAGCAAAAGGATCAAGCACCTTCGCATGGACAATGGTAGAGAGTATATGAGTGATCCATTTGTAAAGGTTTGTGAAGAAGAAGGCATCACTAGGCACTTCACTGTCAAATCTACACTGTAATACCCCAAAATTGGCCTAAGAGTTCTAGGGGTATTTTAAGAATTTTAGCCTTAAAGTGTTCAGAATTTTGCGCCACAGTAGATCGATCATGTTTTTTTAACATGGTTTTTAAAAAATTAAATCAATTTCTGAAAATGAGTTTAAATACCTTTAATTTTGAAAATAGGACTGATTTGTAAAAGGGTCAAAACTTTGGGTTTTTATAAAGAAATTTAACCAAATTTTAAAAATCACCTTAATACTTCCCCCACCCACAGCTATAAACGCTCTCCTTTTGTTTTGTGTTTGCCATCCCAAGTTCTCCCTAAATTTTCCCCTTCAATGTTATTTGTTAAACTTCATTCCTTTTGATTTCCATCATTCCCCAAGTATTAAACCTCTATAAATCTTCACGAAGAACACCCAAAAAACCACAGATTTCTCTATTGTTGAACTTTTTGGGATTTTTTGGGTTTTCAGGTTTTCGATCAAACACTTAGATTTTCGTCAACTAAGGTAACTACTTATCTTCCCATTAGTTTTAAACGTTACCTAGTCTCTTAACTGAATTTTTAGCTATTAAAACGCATGATTTAAATAAAAGCTAAAAAGTTGGTTATTAATGGTGAATTTCGGGATTGTGGATTAAAATGTGGTTTCAAAGTGCTTTTCAACTTATTTTAATATGATTAGAAGGTTTCTAAAGTTATTTTGAAGTTTCTTTAAGAATTTCTCAAGTTCTATTAAATTTTTGTCATAATGGCCAAAACTTGTCGAAAAACGTCGATACCTTAAAATGTGTAGTTTTGTGTAGTTTAAAGGTTGAGAATTAGCCGTAGATGAATGGAATTCATTTCGTGCAAAAAGATTAGATGTTGACTGAGATATTTGAATTTAAAGTTTTCTATGTCGAAGGTTTAGGTTAAAAGGGAACGTAGCTTAAGCTTACATTTGTGACTGTTTAAGGTGAGTTGATGGTTGATTGTTGATTGTATGTTTGTGTGGCTTGTCTTGATGGAGTGTTGGAGTCAATAGGACCTTCAACGAGTAGAGACAATAGCAAAGAAAAGCTTGTCTGAGCTTTCAATTTTCAGCGAAAACATATTTTGGTGAATGTTTTGATATTGCTACTCGTAGATGATTCATTGTGTAATTGGGAATTTACAGGTAGCCTAAACCCCTACTCTAAATTTTAAGTGTAAGTGTTCTCACATCTATGACTAAATACGATATATGTATGCTTGTGAAATTGTGAAATTATGAAATTATGAACATATATGAGATGCTATGGCATATGCTATAAGCTTATGATGACTGATGTAAAAGTAAATATGTGGGTATGTTAGTCATGCCATGTGACAGTGATTATATTGTGCTACTAATGTGACTATGCAATGAATATGTGCAAAAAATTGGTAAGTAAATATGTGATAATAATGTTGATATTTTGGCCTTGTGATCTTATGAGACCGTTGGATATAGTTGGCCTGCCATAGGATTGTGAGTACTCACCTTTGTGTTGTGATATATGGGGCGTTGAGGCCCAGGGACAGTTTTCGAAGAGATAAGAGAATGAGCTAAGCTCCATTCACCGGGATATGTGCGTTTGGTGTGTTGGAGAGTGTTAGCTATATGCTTCACTTACGGGACATGTTCGACTCTTTAATTCATTTTGGTGTGGTGAAGATTTGTGTATCTGATATGTGGTGATAAAGTTCACTTTATGTTTCATGATCTCAAAAGCCAAACTATCGTAAAATGTGACTGAATGTGATTAAATGTGATTAATATATGCTGTGATACATGCTTTGTTATTCATGTGATTAATCTGTAAATATTCATGAAAGATGATTATATGTGTAAAATATGACATAAGAGTAAAAGATGTTATGATTATGTTGCATGTCTACTTTGTTGACACATAATGACTTGTTTACGTAGTGGTTATTCTAAGTATTCACTGAGCTTGTTAAGTTAACTTGTAACAATCCGATTTTCAGTGGTGACAGAACAATGGTTTAAGACCATAATTTTTCATCGTGTCGACTCATAAATATTATTTTTAGAATATTTATAGTCATTAGAGTCGTATTAAACTTTGGTTAAGAAATTTTAACGTTTAGATAGTTACTTTAGGAAAAAAACTAAACTGAAAAAGGTGCAAAATTTAGTAAATCTTGAATTTCCATTGATTTGATAGTTTAAATATGAAATGAAAAGGGACTTATATAATAATTAGTCCATTTGGATATTAATGGACCATAATAGGCTTTTAAATTGTAGTTTTATAAGGTTTAAATTAAGGAGATTATGGACTTTAGTAAATAAATTGAAGTTTAATAAAATAAAACCAAAATCATCATCATCTTTTTGGAAGTTCCACTGAAAACCTAAGGCATTTCACCATTTTTGAAGCTTCACATTCGGCTATCGTAGGAACCTTGCATGTAAGTTTGTTTTAATTTCGTTTTTTTGTAATTTTTATGTTTTTGAGATAGTTGCAACTAGGTTCAGCTAGCCCGTACCTTCATTTTTGAATTTGTTAAAAATTTGGAAGTTTCCATTAATGAATATTGAATTTTTTTTATTAATATCATGTATTTTGAGTTTTGATTGTGTTGTTTGATGATTTTGTAAAATGATTTTTGTTAGATTTTGATTTTAGGGTTAAATTGTGAAGTTGATAAAATTTTAGTGTTTGATAGTGAATTTAATGTTAATTAGGACTGTTGAAGACCCAATATATTTGAATAGAATTTTGATTAGAGAAAATGGTTAATTTGATGAATTTTGGGTTAAGGGACTAAATTGTAAAATTGTAAAAGTTTGGTGTAATTGTGTAAATTTAAAAATAAAAGGGTTTTAATTGAAAAATGGACTGGAATGTGAAATGAAAGCTTATAATTGAGAAATTCTATATTTAAATCAAGATCCCGTAGATACTCGTGAGAAAGGAAAAATTATGAAATAGTCCTTGAACTTCTACAACTACTACAATTCAGTCCAAGTAAGTTTTACAATTTAAAATTTAATATCTATATGAATTGTTGAATAGTATAACATGGTATAATATATATTCAATTATTGAAAATGAATGATTATTTGAGATATGTTATTGAATTTGATGATCGGGTTGGATTGATCGCTAGATAGAGTACAGTCGAGATATGGTGTGTTATGGGGATTGGAGTGGAGATGGTTACAGAGTGATGTATATATATTACCCTAGTAAATCGAGTTTCAATATTAGCTACGAAATCTCGTGTTATATTCTCTGTTTGGTGTGTTTCGGAAGGACTAGCTTTTATGAGCATTGGTGTGTTTCGGAGGGGTTGGCTCGTTTGAGCATCGGTGTGTTTTTGTTGGACTAACGATGTACTCCTATTCGTAAGTCATTTTGTAACACCCCAAACTCAGCCTAGACGTTATGGCCGGATCTAGCATGTCACATCGAAAGGTAGTTGAAAAGCTAAGCGTTCGTTGAAAATGTTGCATCTCTTTTGAAAACTCTGAGTTTCGTTGTTTGTTTGTAAAAACTCGATTTACTTAATGTCCATTTTTATAAAGTTGTTATTATTTTAAAAAACTATTTTTGTTGTGAAAGTTGAACTTGAATAGTTGCGGACACATGATATTTTGAAAAATGGTTATTAACATTTTATGAGAAACCCAGTATTAAACGTTTAACAATTTGAAATCGCAGAAATGAAATTTAAAAAGTAAAACAAAATCCAAAGGCCTTGTTACAAATTATTAAACCCAAAATAATTAATCTTAAAATAAAGTAAAGACTAGATTTACTATGTTTCACGAGAAATAATTCCGATGTATGGCCACCATCGAGTCCTCCACAGCTCCAAATCCTCTAACGTTGGGGATTACCTACAAGATTAAGAGAAAGGGGGTGAGTTACAAGAACTCAGTGTGTAGTCCCCTAAACGGTCACTAATTGGGCCTGAGCCCAAACGACATCAATTTGGGCCTAAGCCCTAAAATCATGATAATGTAGATAATGTAATGCAGCCCAACCCAACCGAACCAATCACACCCCCGAACTAGCCAATTGTCACCTGTGGGGATCAAGTCAACCCACCCCACCAATCACACCAATATTGCAGACCAGCTGTTAATCACGTATTTGTGGCGAGCCACCGAAATAATAACATATATATATGTGGCATAGCCACTAAAATAATATGTGGCAGAGCCACCAGGCTACACTCCTCCAATCATCAAACCCAACCCATGCAACATGGTATAAATGCAATATAACAAACACATAAAAATGTAACCAGAATCATATACACAATATTCAACCCTAATCGAGGGTATAACGGACATTTTCACCCCTTTAAGGGTATTTTGGTAATTTCGTAACCTAAGGGTATTTCGATAATTTACCCTTCAAGGGTATTTTGGTAATTTCGTAACCCAAGGTATTTCGATAATTTCACAACCCAGGGGGTATTTCGGTAATTTTGCAACCTAAGGTTATTTCGAAAATTTTGCCACCTAGGGGTATTTTGGTAATTTCACAACCCAAGGGTATTTCGGTAAATTCACACCCCTGAAGTATTTCGGTAATCTAGACATTTAACGGCCTTTTCGAAGGCCTACTGTCTCCTCGAGCGACTCGAGACCCCTTTTTGGGTTTTTACGGTACTATTGGGCTTAAAATCCATTTCAGGCCCAAATGGGCCCATACGCTCGTGTGGCCCATTTGACACATTTTTAGTCTCGGTTTTGTAGATTTCACAATCCCGTCTATCATTCGATAGTTTCCTATCAATTTTGCCCAGGTGGGCCTATTAGCCCATTGGGCCTATTGGGTCCACTTGGCCCCTTTTGGCCCATCGTGGCCCAAACAGCCAAAACTCACAAGAACACTCATGATGGCCTCAACTATCGCGTCGAAGCCCCCACACGTGCGCTCGCACGCTCGTGTGGCTATTCCGCGCTCCGAATGCTCCTATGCCCAAACGCCAACCAAGGTATGATTCCTCTCCTCAATTGCTTCCTCTCTCATAGATTGCTTTATTTAAAGCCAGCTTCTCACCTTCCCTCCTGCTAGCTTTCCGATGTGGGATCCTCCTTCAGTAGAGTTTCAATCCAACACAAACTCTGGCCATCCCAACTTAGCAAAATAAAAGCCTCCAATTTGCCATCTATGGGATTCGAACCCCTTCCCTCCATGCTCTCCACTTGACGCCACAACCACCCTACCACATGGCCAACTTGTGTCTAAAATCATGCGCAAATAAATATAAGTCTATGGGCCAAAGTCAAAGTTCACTTAAAAATAAATCAAAATGAAATGCAAGCGCCAAGCCTTGAACCTTGGACCCCTTGCTTCCTTGTGTGGCGTCACCTCCTTATATCCCATGTGGCGCACTTTGCCACTACACCACAAGCTTTTTTTGTGTCATTTTTTCAACATTTTATTCTTAAAGCCTACTTACTTACACCTAGGGTTTTATTCACCTAAAACCAAAATTTTTTTTAAGCCCACGTTTGATCCCGAGACTTCATAGAAGCCCCCTAACCTTCCAAAATCACTCACCTAATAGGTTCAACTTGCATTAGGGTCATTGTCTTATTCTCAAAATTTTTAAACGCTCCCATGGCCAAGGCCCAATGGGCCCAATTCAACTAAGCCCAAATTTGGGGCGTTACACGTTCTTCGAATTGAAAATCTCGGTAAGGGAATTTTGTTTAATGAATTTGATGGATTTGCTATATGTTGAGTATTAAATTGAATATATTTGTGATTTATCGGTTGAGATTGTGGATGACAGGGAACCTTTGTGGTTGAATGGTTATTGTTTGAATTGTTGTATTTACTTCGGTAAGATTTATCATTTTAATACGTCAAACTTACTAAGCTTCATTGAGCTTACTTGTGTTGTTTAATGTTCTTGTAAATTCTTGGAGACGATTGGATCGACACTTAAGTCACACTATCCAGCTTATTTCGGTAGTTTTTGTAACAGCCTGTTTTTTAGTGGTGTCAGAAATAGTAGTTTCAAGGCTAGAAAATTCGACGGGTAAGTTCATAAATATTATTATTTAATATTTATGAGTCAAATGTGATTTTTAAAAAGGTTTTTGATTTGATAATTTATGTTATATAAGTGATTTATTAAGTTCAAGTGTTTTAGAAAATAAGGTATCGGGACCTTGTTTTTATAAATTGAGCCATAAATATTTTTATAAATATTTACGGAGTGTCATTAAGGTGATATTAAAGTTTCGTTAAGAAAATTTAACGTTTCGATAGTTAATTAATTAAAAAGGACCAAATTAAAAAAAAGTGCATTTTCGGGACTTCGTTCTCGGTTAATTAGGTTTTGTTTAGGTGAATTTGCATAAATTAAGAGTAATTAGGTATAATGACTAAATTGCATATAGGGTGAAAGTTAAATTATAGATTAAAGAAAAACTAAAAGGGACTAAATAAGTAATTATGCCATTGTTCTTTAGGTGAGGCGGTATAAGTTAAATAAATGTAAATTTAATATATATACTATTAAAATAAGTTTACTTAATATATAAGTATATAAGTATATATATTATAATAATAATAAAACAAACAAAATAAAGGAAAAAAGAAAAAGAAATAGAAAGGTATAAATGAAACAAAGAAGCAAAACGAAAAAGAAAAAGAAAAAGGAGAAAGAAACAAACGAAGGGCCTTAGGGTTTCAAAAGTTCCAAATTCAATTGGTTAGTCAATTTAATCCCTTTTTCTTGTAATTTTTATGTTTTTGAAATCCCGATGTTAAATACTACCCGGCCCATGTCAAAATTTTAGAAATTATTGAGTTTTTAGCTGTTGTCTATGTTGAATAATTTTAGTATAAGGGACTAAATTGATAGATTTTTAAGCTAGAAATGAAAAAGGATTAAATTGTAGAGTAAAATGTAAATTTTGAGTAATGGGGACTAGATTGTGAAAATTTTGAAATTTGCAAATTTAAGTGAAATTAGAGAGTTAAATCTAGTTTAAAGTGGAAAATTGAATAAAAATATAGAATTGATTGTGAAGAAATAAAATTAGTCTCGATTTAGGGACTAAATTGGAATTTAGACAAATGTTGAGTAAAAAGTTGAAATATTCAATATGAAATTTAAATTGTATTGTATTGATAAATTTTAATTGTTTTAATTCCGTAGCTAACGTCGTACCAGAACCTTCGACTAAAAAGGGGAAAGATAAAGTCGACGAGGAATAGCTCAGAATTTCTGGTTTATATTTCTATAATCCGAAGCTGGTTATTAATTGTTGTAATTTTTATTTAATATATATGGTAAGTGTTGAAGTGAGAATTATTGTGTTTTGCAATTGAAATGGATTGATTTAGTATGTGATGAATTTATTGAATTGGTATATATATTGAATATATTGATTATTTGACTTGAAATGAATATTGGTTGTATTTGAAAAGTGAAATTAAACCCTATTAACTATATCGGGCTGAGTCGGATATAGATGGCATGCCATAGGATTGGAAGAGTTTAGGGATTTCTTCGACTTCGAGTCGATGAGACAGTGGGTGTCAATTTACTACTTCGGATTAATTCGATGAGGCACTGGGTGCTAATTTACTTCGGTTTAGTCGATGAGACACTGGGTGTCAAATTATTACTTCAAATTATCCGATGAGGCACTGGGTGCCAAAATGGTGTGTTTTGGTTGGATCCGTGTATCCGTCTGAGTCTAAGTCGTGTTAATGGGGGTAAATGAATAATAAAGTTTTATAATTGATATTGAAATGGCAAGGTATGAGAAATGGTAGTGAAATAGTGAATTGAAAATAGAATGTGAAATATGTTGCAAATATATGGACTATATGAGTTATATACTCATGAAATGAATATGGAATGGATAATGCAATTGTATAATGAAATGTGAAATAAATTGTGAAAAGCTATTTATATAGCAAGTATGAGAATTGAGATATTGTGAAACAAATGAAATATGATCTGGTTGTTGAAATTATTAAATATTAATATGTGTTTATATTTCAATAGCATGTTTGAAATTTCTTATCTTTAAATATTTGGATTATAGAAATACCAAAGTTTTTACTCCGCGTACGGTTTTGTTTCCCACGCGTAGGTCAAGTACTTAACTTTTGATCGCCTATTCAGCATCCAACAACGATCCCAAACTCAAATGTGGTGATGTTTATCCTTTGCTTCAGCATGTACCTAGGGTGTCTAAATAATAGTTATTTTGTGGTTTGATTGTAAATGAGGTTATAAGTGTTTATGTTTGAGGTTATAAGTGTCTAAATAATAGGATGTTTATCCTTTGATTGGTTTTATACATATAATATGTGTTTATGTTTGAGGTCATGTTATGACATGTTTAAGATAATGTTTAAATGAACATGAAATAGGCAAAGTAAATTGAATTTGGCATGATTATAAATTGGATTTGAATGATGTTTAAATGGTATGAAATGATGATATAATTGTGATACCTATGAGGGTACATTGGTTAGGCACCTAGGATGTTTGTTTGATATGATTTGGATGAGTTTGATTGTGTTTTGAATTGATTAAACGAATGATTTTTTAGTTGCTTATTGTCTAAGCTTGCAGGGAATGGTAAACTTGTTGTTAAAGGTACACTTTGGGTCCACACGGGCGTGTGGCTAGACTATGTGAGACAGACGGCCTGACTACGACGGGCGTGTGAACCCTGTAACTTTGAAAATTTTTATTATTTTTCGAAAAATTCTCTAAGTTTTCAAATTAGTATCGACTTGTTTCTAACACGTAATTTGGGCCTCAAGGGCTTGAATAATGGACAATATGTATGAGTTTGATTGGTTTTGACTTGAATATTATATGATATAAAATGCATTGAAATTATGTATATGTATTTGTTTTTGAAGCCATATTATGGCATGGTAAATGAAACTAAATCTAGATAGGTGCATGTGAATTTAATTTTATGTTTAAGTGCTCATGAACTAGGAAAATTGATTTGGATGTTTATAATTTAGATAAAAATGATGCTTTGATGACTTGTATTGATGATATGAAATGCTTGAAATTTTTGTCTGTTTGATTTGCAAACTCCGGTAATACTTCATAACCCGATTCCGACGAGGGATACGGGTTAGGCTGTTACATTTTGGAATATTTGATTCGGTTTATATGGCATGTAATAGACTTTTGTGTAGTTATTACTAATGTTTTGGAATAAGTAAAAATGCTAAGTATGATATTATATGTAAATTGCCATCTTATATAATGTATGTGAATGAGGTAGATGTTTCAATGCAAATAGAAATGGTATGTGTTAATGATATGTGTATTTAATGTACCCATGATAGGTACATTGGTTAGGTGTTGATTTGATGAATTGATAAGTTGTGTTTGAGGTTTTATTTTAATGTACAATTGTATATACTTGTGGTACCAATGAAGGCGCATTGGTTAGGCACTTAATAGGTTGATTTTGGTATGTTTTTGGCTTGATTAATGTCATTTCGAATAGGTATTTTGGTTGGTATTTGAGTTTCTTAAGGTTCAAGTAAGCTTGCAATGGTAAACTTGTTGTTTAAGGTTTATTTTGGGTCCACACGGCCTGAGACAAGGGCGTGTGACTCAGCCATGTGTGTCACATGGCCTGGGGACAGGTCGTGTGTCCCCTGTAGGTTTAAAAGCATGTAAGTTAGGTAGTTACACAGCCTGGCACACAGGCATGTGGATTGGCCGTTTGACCCTACTCAGAGAATTACAGGGTCAGGACACAGGTTGGGATATGGCCTTGTGTCCCTATTTCGAAGGTTACATGGCCTGAGACATGGACGTGTGACCCTTGCAGTCCAAAATTTTCTAACTTTTTTCTTAAACTTTCCATATGTTTCCAATCTAGTCCTGGATTATTTCTAAAGTATTTTTAGGTCATCGAGAACTCGATTAAGAGACGTTATGAATGTAATTGAATGTAATTAGACTAAGTTTACATTGATGTATGAATTGAAAGGTTTACTATTCTGTTTGTATGGTAATCTTCATAACCTTATTCTGGCGACAGATAAGGGTTAGGGATGTTACATTTTGTGGTATCAGAGCTAAGGTTTAGTCGGTTCTCAGACTAAACGTAACACGTGAAATGTCTAAAATTACATACTATATAAATCTGCGGTAGTGTGACGTGTTTGATCCGATCTAACCTTTGTTTTTCTTATAGATTGTAAAGATGTTAGATGAATCTAATCGTGCTGACAATGATGAGGTTAATAGTAATGTACTGACTTCTGATCATGGGACGAGTAGTAATGTTTCAATTCCTTCAGTATAAGAGCATGGACTTAAAAACATGTTCTTTGGGATTATGAACCAGTGGTTCAATGAGTTTATGTAAATGAATAATCCGGCTCAACGACCTCCATCCCCTATTATACCTCTGATTGCACCTCCACTTCCTCCTGTGATTGAGCCTAGTCGATGTATTCTGATTGAGAAGCTTAGAAAGTGTGGTGCTGAAGAATTCGGGGTAGATTAGAAGATGATCTGGTTAAAGCTGAGTATTGGCTTCAGAACATCTTGTGAGTTTTTGATGAAATGGCTTGTCCTCATGATAATTTTCTTAGATGTGTTGTTTCATTATTAAAAGAGGAAGCGCACAGTTGGTGGACTACATTAGTAGCTGTGGTACTGATGGAGAAAATTTTTTGGGATTTCTTTCAAACCGAGTTTAAAAAAATATGTTGAAAAAAGCTATTTGGACAAGAAAAAGAGAAAATTTCTTAAGTAACATTAGGGAAATAGATCGGTGGCTAAGTACGAGAGAGAATTTGTACATCTTAGTAAATATGCCCAAGAAATTGTGCCTATTGAAGAAGAGATGTGTATTCGGTTTGAGGATGGCTTGAATGATGAAATTCGAATGATGAACGGAGGTACTGAAATTAGAGAATTTGTTATTTTATTTGATCGTGCACAGAAAATGGAAGAAGTATACAACCACAAGATACAACGGGATAGACGGATTCAAGAGTTTCACAAGAGAGGTTCTTCTAAGTCTTTTTTTGCATCACCGGTAAAGAAGAGTAAAGAAGATTTTAGTCGAGCTACCTCAGTGTCTGAGCATCCGAACAAAAACAAATCAATTTAGCATGATTTCAAAGCTCCTTCTAAACCAGTTGATAGTGTGGGAAATGTACGAAATGCTTAGAAGCCCAGTTGTAGACATTGTGGAAAATATCATCTTGGCGAGTGTAGAGCTAAGTTGGGAGCCTGTTATAAATGTGGGTCGACTGACCACTTTCTCCGAAATTGTCCTAAACAGTTAAAAGAAAAATAAAGAATAAAATGAAAAGCAAATGTCTACATTTCAGAAAAGTAGACGTCCGGGTCAGAATTGTGCTACTAGGATTGCCCGTACAGGGGCAAAAGACACCATTGTTCAATCAGAGGCTAGAGCACCTGCTCCCTCATATGCTATTCGAGCCAAAAAGGAAGATGATGCACCTAATGTGATTGCTGGTATATTCTATCTCTTTGATGTTACAGTGTATGCATTGATTGACCCTGGGTTAACTCATTCCTATATTTGCATTGCATTAGTAACGGAAAAGAAATTACCTGTTGAATCTACTGAATATGATATTCAAGTTACTAATTCACTAGGTCATAGTGTAATAGTTAACTTAATTTGTGGTAAATGTCCACTGAAAGTTAGAGGCTGTGAATTCCCTGCTGATTTAATGTTACTACCCTTTCGGAATTTGATGTTATTCTAGGTATGGATTGGCTATTGTTGCATGATGCTGTAGTAAACTGTAGATAGAAACGAATTGATTTGAAATGTCAGACAGGAGAGATGATTTCACTTGAGTTTGAGAGTTTGAAAGATGTTGTTAGAATTATTTCAGCTATTTCTGCACAGAGATTGATACGTAAAGGTAATAAAGTGTTTCTAGCATACATTCTTGATACCAAAAATTCAAAATCGAAGCTAGAACAGTTACCAATTGTAAGTGAGTTTACTGATGTATTTCCTGAAGAGTTGTTGGGTCTGCCTCCTAATTTTGAAGTTGAGTTTGTGATTGATTTGGTTCCTAGTACTACACCGATATCGATATCACCATATCGCATGGCACCAGGTTAATTAAAAGAACTGAAAGCACAGTTGCAAGAGTTATTAGATAGGGTTTATTCAACCGAGCGTATCTCCTTTGGGTGCACTTGTGTTGTTTGTGAAAAAGAAAGATGGATCATTGAGATTGTGTATAAACTACAGACAGTTGAACAAAGTCACGATAAAAAATAAGTATCCCTTGCCACATATCGATGATTTTTTTGACCAATTAAAAGTTGCCATAGTGTTGTCAAAGATAGATCTCAGATTAGGGTATTATCAATTGAAGGTTAAAGATTGTGTTGTGTCAAATGCTGCTTTCAGAACTCGTTATGGTCATTATGATTTTCTAGTAATGCCATTTGGTTTGACTAATGCCCTTGATGCTTTTATGGATCTAATGAATCGAGTTTTTCAACCTCATATGGATAGATTTTTTGTTGTGTTTATCGATGATAAATTAATCTATTCGAAGACAAAATCTGAGCATGCTCAACATTTGAGAATCATATTACAGACTCTGTGAGAAAAAATAGATGTACGCAAAGTTTAGCAAATGTGAATTCTGGCTTTGCGATGTTGGATTTTTAGGTCACATAATATCGGCTGATGGGATTCGAGTTGATTTGAATAAAGTTTCTACTATGATGAATTGGAAAACTCTGAAGAATGTTTCTGAAGTGCAAAGTTTCCTGGGTTTAGCAGGTTACTACCGGCGTTTTGTTAAAAACTTTTCAATCATTGCTTCATCGATGACTAGATTATTACAGAAACATGTCAAGTTTGTTTGGTCTGATAAGTGTCAACAGAGTTTTGATCAGTTAAAAAACATGTTGACGAAAACTCTAGTGTTGATGCAGCCTGAGTCTGGGGTAGCATAAATTATCTTTAGTGATGTGTCTACCAATGATTTGGGTTGTGTGCTAATGCAGGTATGGAAAGTAGTAGCTTATGCTTCTCAATAGTTAAAGCCGTATGAAATGAATTATCCTACTCATGGTCTCGAGCTGTCCTTGATTGTATTCACTTTGAAGATTTGGAGACATTATTTATACGGCAAGAAATGTCACGTGTTTACAGATCACAAAAGCTTAAAGTATTTGATGACTAAAAAAGAACTGAATTTGAGACAGTGGCGTTGGTTAGAGCTACTGAAAGATTATGATTTGGTTATTGATTATCATTCAGGAAAGGCTAAGTGGTTGCGAATGCACTCAGTTGGAAGTCGTCATTGTTTATACTTCAAGCGTTGAACTCCCATTTAGCTTTAAATGAAGATGGTTCCATATTAGCAGAATTGAGAACTAAACCCCTATTTTTACAACGAATTCAAGAATTGCAAAACAAAGATTCGAGGTTGATGTTGAAACGACAGTTGGTTCAGGATAATATGAGTACTGAGTACAGTGTTGATGATAAAGGTACATTGCGTTATCATGAAAGAATTTGCGTTCTGAATGAGCTAGATTTGAAACGTGATATTCTGTCTGAAGCTTACAGTAGTATGTATTCTATTCATCCGGGAAGCACAAAAATGTATTATGATATGAAGCAGATGTACTGGTGGTCGGGTATGAAATGGGAAATTTGTGAATTCGTAGCTAAATGTTTAATATGTCAGCAGGTAAAAGCATAGCATCAGGTATTGTCAGGTTTATTACAACTTGTTATGATTCTTGAGTGAAAGTGGAAGAGAGTCACAATGGATTTCGTATCTGTTTTACCTATAACTCCGAAAAAGAAAGATTCGATTTGGGTGATTGTTGATAGATTGACTAAATCAACACACTTTAATCCAGTTCAAACAGATTTCTCACTTGTGAGATTAGCAGAATTATATGTATATGAGATTGTGAGATTGCACGGAGTTCCAACATCCATTATTTCTTATCATGATTCGAGATTTACATCGAGATTTTGGAGCAAACATCACGAGGCTTTAGGCATTAAGCCTAATTTTAGCACAGGTTTTCATCCTTTGACTGACGGGCAATCAGAACGACTGATTCAGATTTTGAAAGATATGCTGAGATGTTGTATACTCGAGTTTGAAGGTAGCTGGGAAAAGTACTTACCGTTAGCTGAATTTGCTTATAATAATAGTTATCAATCTAGTATAAAAATGACACCGTTTGAAGCTCTCTATGGAAGAAAGTGTAAAACACCATTGTATTGGTCTGAATTGAGTGAATCCAAAATGTTGGGAATTGATTTGATCCGAGAAACTAAAGTCAAAGTTTGGGTTATTTGAGATTGCTTGAAAGTTATGCCTGATCATCAAAAATCGTATTTGGGTCTAAAAGGAAAAGATATAGAATTTGCTGTTGGTGATCGAGTATTCCTAAAAGTCTCCCCGTGGAAAAAAGTGTTACGTTTTGGCAGGATAGGAAAGCTGAGTCTGAGATTTGTTGGACCGTACGATATTGTTAAAAGAATCGGCCCTGTAACTACAAATTAACTTTTCCCTCTGAACTTGAGAAAATCTATAATGTGTTCCACATTTTAATGCTGAGACGCTACAAATCTGATACTTTGCATGTGATTCCTCATAGTGAGATTGAGCTATAGCTAGATTTGACGTATTCAGAGGAACTAGTGAGAATTTTAGCTCATGAGGTAAAAGAACTACGGAATAAATGAGTACCATTAGTAATGATCTTGTGGCATCATCATTGTACAGAAGAAGCTACCTGGGAAACAAAGGAATTGATGAAACTACAGTATCCGAATTTGTTCTTAGGTAACAATTTCGAGGACGAAATTTCCTAAGGGGGGAGTTGTAACAGCCTGATTTTTAGTGGTGACAGAATAGTGGTTCGAGACCAAAAATTTCTGTCGTGTCGACTCATAAATATTCTTTTTAGAATATTTATAGAGTCATTAGAGTTGTATTAAATTTTGGTTAAAAAATTTTAACGTTTAGATAGTTAATTTAGGAAAAATGACTAAACTGAAAAAGGTGCAGAATATAGTAAATCTTGGATTTCCATTGATTTGATAATTTAAATATGAAATGAAAAGGGACTTAAATAACAATTAGTTCATTTGGATATTAATGGACCATAATAGGCTTTTAAATTGTGGTTTTATAAGGTTTTAATTAAGGGTGATTTTTAATTTAGTAAATAAATTAAAGTTTAATAAAATAAAACCAAAATCATCATCATCTTTTTGGATGTTCCATCGAAAACCTAAGGCATTTCACCATTTTTGAAGCTTCATATTCGGCTATCATAGGAACCTTGCATACAAGTCCGTTTTAATTTCGTTTCTTATAATTTTTATGTTTTTGAGATCATTGCAACTAGGTTCAGCTATCCCGTACCCTCGTTTTTGAATTTGTTAAAAATTTTGGAAGTTTTCATTGATGAATATTGAATTTTTTTTTATGAATATCATGTATTTGGAGTTTTGATTGTGTTGTTTGATGATTTTGTAAAATGATTTTTGTTAGATTTTGATTTTAGGGTTAAATTGTAAAGATGATAAAATTTTAGGGTTTGATAGTGAATTTAATGATAATTAGGGACTGTTGAAAGCCTAGTATACTTGAATAGAATTTTGATTAGAGAAAAATGGTTAATTTGATGAATTTTGGGTTAAAGGACTAAATTGTAAAAATTATAAAAGTTTAGGGTAATTGTGTAAATTTAAAAAATAAAAGGGTATGAATTGTAAAATAGATCGGAATGTGAAATGTGAGCTGATAATTGAGAAATTCTATATTTAGATCAAGATCCCGTAGATACTCGTGAAAAAAGAAAAATTATGGAATAGTCCCTGAACTTCTACAACTACTACAATTCAGTCCAGGAAACTTCGTACGGTTTAAAATTTAATATCTAAATGAATTATTGAATAGTAAAATGGTATAATATATATACTCAATTGTTGAAAATGAATGATTATTTGAGATATGTTATTGAATTTAATGATCGGGTTGGATTGAACGCGGGATAGAGTACAGTTGTGATATGGTGTCTTATGGGGATTGAAGTGGAGATGGTTATGGAGTGATGTGTATATATATTACTCGAGTAAACTGAAGTTCAGCATTTTTTGCGAACTCTAATGTTATACTCTCTGTTTGGTGTGTTTCGAAGGGACTAGCTCTTATAAGCATTGGTGTGTTTCGGCTGGACTAGCTCTTATGAGCGTTGGTGTGTTTCGGAGGGATTGGATCATTTGAGCATCTGGCGTGTTTTGGTTGGACTGACGATGTAATCCTATTCGTAAGCCGTTCTTCGAATTGAAAATCTCGATAAGGTAGTTTTGTTTAATGAATTTGATGGGTTTGCTATACGTTGAGTATTAAATTGAATATATGTGTGATTTATCGGTTGAGATTGTGGATAACAGGGAACCTTCGTGGTTGAATGGTTATTTTTTGAATTGTTGTATTTACTTCTATAAGATTTATCATTTAAATACATCGAAGTTACTAAGCTTCATTGAGCTTACTTGTGTTGTTTAATGTTCTTGTAGATTCTCGGAAGGTTGGACGATCGGATCGACGCTCAAGTCACACTATCCAGCTTATTTCGGTAGTTTTTGGAATGTTTGATTCGGTTTTTATGGCATGTAATAGGATTTTGTGTAGTTATTACTAATATTTTGGAATAAGAAAAATGCTAAGTATGATATTATATGTAAATTGCCATCTTTTATAATATATGTGTGAGGTAGATGTTTCAATGCAAATAGAAATGGTATGTGTTAATGATATGTGTATTTAAGGTACCTATGATAGGTACATTGGTTAAGTGTTGATTTGATGAATTGATAAGTTGTGTTTAAGGTTTTATTTTGATGTATAGTTGTATATACTTGTGGTTCCAATGATGGTACATTGGTTAGGCACTTAATAGGTTGATTTTGGTATGTTTTTAGCTTGATTAATGTCATTTTGAATAGGTATTTTGGTTGGTATTTGAGTTTCTTAAGGTTCAAGTAAGCTTAAAATGTTAAACTTGTTGTTTAAGGTTCATTTTGGGTTTACAAGGCCTGAGACATGGGCATGTAATTCAGCCGTGTGTGACACACGGCCTGGCAATACGGCCGTGTGTCCTTTGTAGGTTTAAAAGCATGCAAGTCAAGCAGTTATACAGCCTAGCACACGGCTTGGCACACAAGTGTGTGGGTCTATTTCGAGAGTTTCACTGCTTGGCACATGAGCATGTGGCTTGGCCATGTGACCCTACTCAGAGAATCACATGGGTGAGAGCACGGACTGAGACACGGTCGTGTGTCCCCGTGTCTCAGCCGTGTGACCCCTGCAGTCTAAATTTTTCTAACTTTTTCTTAAACTTTCCATATGTTTCCAATTTAGTCTCAAATTGTTTCTAAAGTATTTTTAGGGCCTCAAGGGTTCGATTAAGAGATGCTATGAATGTAATTGAATGTAATTAGACTAAATTTAAATTGATGTATAAATTGAAAGGTTTACTGTTTTGTTTGCACTGTAATGCTCCGTAACCTTATTCCAGCGACGGATACGGGTTAGAGGTGTTACATCACCTTCTCATTTTTAACCATTGCAGACAAGTAGTGCCATTGTGAGTAGTGTGGTCGAGGGGTGATCCAAGCTAAACTTTTAGTTGCTATTCGGAGGTGTTATTTGCTTATTTTTGTTCTTGGGAATAAAAGGCAATTTGGTAGATTTTATGTCAGTTTTGCTATGATCTTTAATTGACTGCATGCATGTTAATCTTGATGATATGTGGGCTTAGAATATGATGTTTGGGGTTACTATTTGGGACATTTTGGTGTTTATTTTGTGAGTTAATTGATGCATGACGTTTAGAACTATTTTGGTATGATGTATGTGTTGATATATGTTGTGTTTTTAAGGTTTGGAACAGAGGTATCAATATTTGGTTTTTTAAAATGATACCTCTGAAATTTTTGAAGTGCAAGAAGTCAGTTTTGCTAGTTGGTATCGATATTTTATCACGAGTATTGATACTCAAGGTGAAATTATCAATACTTGTTCAATAGTACCAATATTTTTCGATAGTTGGGCTTTTAAAACAAGAAACAAAAAGCTAGTTTGGTATCAATTTTCCAAGCAGTATCGATACCACTTGAGAGAATTATCGATACCTTATTTTCAGTATCGATACCTACGTAACAGTTTTAGGAAATTTTGCTAAATGGTCCTAATACAAGTTTAGTACTTATTTTATGTTTATTTAGCGAATGCTTGACACGTTTTATCGATAAAAAGTAAATGTATGACTTGCAATTCATGTGAATGCTATGTTAGTAAATATATATAAAAAAGATGCATGCGTAATAACCTGACGATTTGAGATGAACATGATGTGAGACAGTGGTGTAGCGTCCTAGTATCCAGGCTCGGTGATCGGGCCGGGTATAGGGTGTTACATACACCGCAATAGAATGGGGTGGTAGAATGAATGAATCGAACATTATTGGAGAATCTTGATGTATGCTATCCAATGCTAGATTGGGTAGAGAGTTTTGGGCTGAGGCTATAAAGCATGCATGCAATCTCATTAATCGCCTACCATCTACCGCAATTAAAGGGAAAAACCATTAGAGAATTAGACTAGGAAGCCTGATACAAATTATGATTTCTTACATGTGTTTGGTCCTGCTGCATACTATCATGTTAAGAAATCGAAGTTGGATCCAAGAGCTAAGAAAGTAATGTTCTTAGGGATCACTTCTAGCATAAGGGTTTTCACCTATGGTGTCCAAAAACGAAGAAGATTATCTTTAACAGGGATGTCATCTTTGATGAATCTACCATGTTTTCAAAGGTGCAAAAGGAGCAATCAGATGATACTCATAAGTAAGTGGAGTTTGAAAGAGTGATGATTCCAGCAAATGGAGAATTTAATGATTCTCCTATGGTAGAAGCAGACTCTAATAGGGAGGATTTAGTGAAGAGGAGTTTTAGACCTAAGAATTTCCATAGCAACTTGAATCAATTGCAACTAAAAAGCAATGAGAATAATTAGAAAGCATGCTCGCTTTGTTGATATGGTGGCTTATGTATTACCAACTGTAGCTGATGACATTCCTATTACTTTTGATGAAGCAACTCATAGTTTTGAAGAAGAAAATTAAAGCATTACCATGAATTAAGAAATGCAATCCCTTTATAATAATTAGTCTTGGAAGTTAGCTAGTCTACTGAAGGAAAAGAATACAATTGGTGCAAGTGGGTGTTTACAAAGAAAGAAGGATTTCCTGGCCAAGATAAGGTGCACTACAAAGCAAGATTGGTGGTGAAAGGTTGTACCCAAAAGGAGGTCATTAATTACAATGAGGTTTTTTCTCCAGTTGTGAAACATTCTTCCATTAGAATTTTAATGGCTTTGGTGGCATAGTTGGATTTGGAACTAGTTCAGTTGGATGTAAAAATTGCTTTTTTACATGGAGGCTTGGAAGAGAAATCTATATGACTAAGCCAGAAGGATTCAAGGTAGCTGGAAAAGCAGTTAAGGTTGTGAAAGTATATGCATGATCTAGGAAAGGAGAATTACAAGCTGTTAAATGGATTTTGCAGTATATCCATAATACAATGGATATTGAATTATTTTGAGTAGGAAGTTAATCAGGGTGTGGTTGGATATTATGATTCAAACCATGCTAGTGATATGGATAAACTATGGTTAACTATTGGTTCTGTGTTTACTCTTGCAAAGGTGCCCATTAGTTGAAAGTTTACTTTACAGTCAACAATTGCCTTATCTACTATAGAAGCGGAGTATATGGAAATCATAGAGGTTGTAAAATAGGCAATTTGGCTTCAAGGGTTGCTTGGTGAACTGGAATTTAAATAGAAGTATCTTAAAGTGCATTGCGATAATCATAGTGCTATTTAGTTGTCAAAGAATCAAGTTTATCATGGAAGGACAAAGCATATTGATATCCGATATCATTTTGTACAAGAGATTCTGGGAATTGATCAATGTTAAAACTTGAAGATTGAATTTTGAAGGCACTATCAAATGTTATCTTACAAGGAGATTGAAGATGTGGAAATTTGATAAGGTGGATATTTGTTGAAATAGCACAATCCCACATCTAAAAAATATAAGGTTGTAGAGTGCTTGTACTACTATAAATAGAGGTGGTCTCTCCACCTCTAAATCATCCCAAAATTTTCCATTTTTTTCATTAGGAAATTTTTCTCTTTTCCTATTTGTAATTTCCACTTGTATCTTTTGCAGTGAAATATATTTGGTAGTGTCCGAAGATGTAGGTGTAATTTGTCAAACCTTGTTAAAACTCCGGTGTTGTTATTGTTTTTCTTTCAATATTTTGTAGGGTATATTTGTAGTGATATATTGTACTAGTAAATACATTGGAGGGAGATTCTGTTTAAAAGGTTGGGTTTCAAGCGAGATCGTCTGTGACCCCTCCAATCTTTCCTGGGAACTGAACCTAGTGTGGTTTTCGAGTGCAATAAATTACTCTCTTTACTCTATTCACACAACATGACTAAACCATTAGAGTGTGCCTTAGAGGACAACCTCCAATGCCCCCCTCACGGTTGCCTCTTCTTTACAGGTGTCCAAAGAGCACTCATCAAGGTTAGAAGGGCGTGACCTTCACCTCAACCTCTCAATCCTTAAACGTTGGTAAAGTTTGAGAATGGGGGTGTGTTTGGACACCACAAAGTAATTGAATGAAAGTGTAACTATGAGGATGGTAACTACATCTCTTGTAATTATAAGGAATTCTAATTCTCTAAACATGTTTGATTGATAGATTGTAATTACATTGTAATTCCATATATTATGTTTGATAGTATAAATTGTAAATACATAAGTAATAAATTTTGAAAAAATATTAATTATTATAAAATTATCAGTAATACTTGAGAAAAAATATCTAAATAAATAACAAAACCCAAAATCAAATAATTGATATAATATGTTAGTTCAATAAAGTTTTTACAATTGAATTACGAGTAAAATTTACAAAAAAAAAAGAGAAAATAAATATCGTATGCAATTTTAGCTAAGCTTAAGGGTCAAAAAACAAAAAGGCCCTCAAAAAAAAATGAAAAAAAAAAAAATCAATTGAGTCTTTAAAAATGAGGTGCACCCTATTGAGCTCTTAATGAAAAAAAAAACACCAATCAACTAGGCCCTCCCATTAATAAAAATCGTCAGTTGATTGATTTGATCGTTAACATCACTGACTTGACTGACGACATTCACTAG
Organism: Gossypium rotundifolium; assembly: GCA_025506655.1. Lineage (NCBI taxonomy): Eukaryota > Viridiplantae > Streptophyta > Magnoliopsida > Malvales > Malvaceae > Gossypium > Gossypium rotundifolium. The sequence goes on from CP106723.1 coordinate 124,875,776, forward strand.
TAAATGATACGTGGCATGCCACGTGAAAGGATGTTGATGTGGCATGTCATGTCAAGAAAAACTAAAACATATATTATTTAAAATAAATTAATAAAAATTACTTATGGAATGAATTTGGAAAATGATTGTCTAGATTCATTAGAATATGGACAATCATTTATCTAAATTCATTCTAGAAGACTGCAAAACTATTAAAAATTAGAAATTATAAAATATTAATAATTATTTAAAAATCTAAATATCTAAAAAATAAGTATGAAAAACTTAAAAATTTATTGACATAAAAATTTAAATATGAAAAAAATAAAACACATACAAAATATTTTTAAATATTTCTTGATAATATTGACATAAAAGTATAATTTAAGTTTTACTATATTTAATAGTGAAATAAGTTTATAATTTTTATGATTTTTATATATTTTAGAATTATTAATATTTTATAAAATTTAAGGTTTTATAGTTTTATACTCATCAAAATGAATAAAAACAAATGGTTGTTCAAGTTTATTCTAGATGTGCATTTGTATTAATTCTTAACTTTTTTATAAATTATGAATACATTTTTTGAATTTTTATATTTTATTTTTTAGATTTTTATAATTTTTATTTTTTATATTTTTGCACTTGTTTGGAATGAATCTAGACAATTGTTTGTCTAAATTCAAATTAACTTGAACAACCTTGTGCCTAGGTTCATTTAATTAATATATTTTTATTAATTAATTATTTTAATTATTTTAAAATTTTACTGATATGGCATATCACATGTCATCTTTAGGTGATTGTTGTTAGTCATGTTAAAATTGTTAACGGTCAAACTTATCAATTAATGGTTCGTGTTAATGGAAGGATTTAGTTGATTGAGTTATTATTATTATTATTATTATTAAGGGCTCAATTATTTTTTTATTAAGGGCTTTTTAACTTTTTAAGTCTTTTATTATTCTAGTATTCCCTGTAACATATCATTTTATTTTAAAAAAATAAATATATGTCTTAAAATTGAAATACAATTATTATGGTATAAAATAACTTTTTAAATTTAAATAATGTAATTGAATTGAATATAATTATTTATAATTATTTGCATAATTACTTTATTCTTACACTTAAAAACACGTAAAAACATTAAATAGTAAAAACAAAACATAAAAATATTTTCCCAAACGCCTTAGATTAAATACAAAATTCAAAAGTATGAAAAAAAGAAAAAGAAAGATAAGAACATCCCTAGATCCAAGCTCTCTCAGCAGACTTTCTGGGCTGGTCGATTGCATTCCTTTCAGAATTTGTATTTTTGCGAAATTGGCTTAAGCGTTAAGATTTTCAGCTATTAGGCACTTTATTCAAGTGTTACTTTCAGGCCCAACCCCCCCACCCCCGTCTTCCAGCAATTTAATGATGAATAACTTGTAAATATTGTCCCAAGTATATCAGAATTTTTTTTTTCTTTGCTTTATATTTCATGGAATCCACCGGTGGCTTCATAGAACTAAGAGTAATTTCTTGCAAGTCTCTTAAAGCATTCAACTTCTTCCAGAAGCTCTCAGTCTATGCCCTTGTTTACATTGCGGGTGATGATGACAAGAAAACGGATCGGAAACAGCTTAAGAGGACACCGACTGACAGAGAAGGAGATGGAAATCCCGAGTGGAACCATACGATACGGTTTGAAGTTAGCGACGACTTGTTTCGGGATTGCGATAAAATATTTGTTCACTTTGATCTGCGCCACGAAGGAGCCATGTTTGGGGACAAAACAATCGGGGAAGTTGTTGTTCCTTTACTGGATCTGATCCAAGAGTCCAATAATGGAGTTCTTAGATTTGTGACTTACCAGGTACGGACTACGGACGGCAAAGCAAATGGAGAGTTGAATTTCTCTTTTAAGGTGGTGAATATTGGGAAGGATGAGGGTTCAAAGGTGGAAACCCCGGCGAGCTTGATAACTGGCTATCCCCTATTTTATCATCACTCCCCCGCGCCTGAGCCTTTATTAGAAGTTGAGAGCGAATCGCCCAAAGTCCATTATCCAGTTCTAGATTTAGAAGATATGTTGGTGCAGGGACCTCATCAGCTTCACTCTACATCGTCTGGAAGTCAGGATCTGAATCTGATCCAAGAAACTAATTATTTTCTGCCACAAAATGGTTACTATGAGCTACCTCCACCGCCGCCCCCGCCTCCGCCTCTGCCATATCCACCCCCACCCACCGCAGCCACGGCATATGGCGGACCTTATTATTACCGCCACCCACCTCCTCCACCAGGGTCCAATATATGGGGTCTCACCCCTTATGGGGGTGGTCCTGGTTATTGTACACCTGATGGGACGCAGCTCGGCTCTGCTGACGTACCGTTGGAGACTTGGCCGAATGGTTGGCAGGAATAGAGTGTGGGACGAAATTACCATGCATCTTCTGGGAAAGGTTGGTGAGGTCAATTTTTAGCAAATGTTTTGAGTTGCTATGTATTATTATTATTATTATTTGCTGATGAATGATAAAATTGTGTATTTAACTATAAAAATTGTAAATTTATGTACTTGCTGTTAAGTAACTAGATTTATGAAAAAAATTAATAAATACATTTTAAAATTTAAAAAATCAATTTATGTTTTGATTATTACTTACAATAATTTTATATAAAAAAGCAAAAATATTTTCATAAAAATATAATTTAATTTGTATATTGAGGTATTTTAATAATTTTATAACTAATGTCCGTTTGATTCAGTTTTACCTAAAGTTATTTATTGGTCGGGTCGAGACTTTATTCTAAGAAAAAAATCATGTCCGAACCCATTTTCGAGTTGACTTAATTTGATCCACCCAAAAAAATTATTTAACTGTTAAAAAATATTTTAAAAATAGTTTTAATTAATATTTTATATATTTTATAATTAAATTTAAATTAAAAATGCTTTTATTATTTAAATTAAATTAGGCTTAGGCTTATTTTGGATGGGCGGTGTGTTTACCTCCTCATTGAGGTTAAAAAAATGTGGCGGTGAGATTAGTTACTATAGCGGTGAGATTGAATATCGTAATGAATGAGATTGGAAACAATGGTAGAGTGTGTGTTTGGATTCAAACGAATCAGAAGCATGAGTGAAAATAAAAATGACTATTAAGGACATCAAATTAGAATTGATATATAATAGAAGTTTTAAATTATTTTACTTATATAAAATTATTAAAATATGTAAATTTATAAATTCATTTAATAAAATATTAAAATGTATCTTCTAATATTTTATTATAAATATTTTAATGAATTATATAATCAATTTAAATTATTTATTAGATAAAATGATAATTATTTTTAATTTTTTATAGTTAAATATTCTTTTATAACAATGCTAAATATTATTTTCGCAAATAGTAACATTATACTTGGATTAAATTTTGAAGTATCTAAACGAATGATTTTTAATAAATATAGTAACATTATACTTGCAGCAGAGGTATTTCTTTACCCGTTATCAGCAAAATTTGGTTGCCAAATCTGAAAAAAAAGATTGAAAAAGAAATTAGTTTAACTTTCAAGGACAAAATGGTAAAATAATAAATAAAAGTATCGGTATTTTTGTCTGTTAAAAATACCTCTGCCGCACCAGTGAACTTACTGCTGTTGAAAGCTCCAGTTGGTTTTTGGGATATCAGTGTGGTGAAAATTGATTTTGGTTGCACTGAAATGCTCAACCAAACAGGTTGCCAGTGAGGTTGGTAGCCCAACTGCACCTCACTGGCGTTAAACAGTGCCCCAAAGGAGGCCTTAGTTTGGATGGACGGTGTGTTTACCTCTGGTGAGGTTAAAAACAGCGGTGGCGGTGAGATTGGATACTATAACGGTGAGATTAGAAACAATGATGGGGTGTGTGTTTAGATTTAAACGTAGCTATAACAGTGAGGTGAGAATATAAAATGACTATTAAGGACATTAGATTAGAAATGACAATGTATTTATGTTATATTATTTAATATAAAAATAAATTAAAATTATATTTTTATAAAATGATAATTAAAATATTAAAATCATATACAATAAAATTTAAATATATTTAAATTATATTCATAATAAAATATAAAATATTTTACAAATTATATTTAAATCAAATAATAAAATATATATTAAATTGTATTTATACTAAATTTATAAATAAAATTGTAAATTTATTGAAAATTAAATTAAATTAAATAATGACATATTAAACTTATATTATGTGTATTAAATAAAATAAATAATAAAAGAAGAGTTGGAGGGATAAAATAATAATTACCCTTATTTTTGGACTTCCAAATCAGTCCACCGGAGCTTTTAACTCCAGCTAATATTTTGAGTTACAGTGAGGTGAGAAATGCTCACTAGTGTACTTGCCAAACACCGCAACTGAAGTTGTATTTCAATTCAAATTTTTTTACCCTTTAAATCTCACTACACTAAAACTTATTGGTGATACAAAGGGGCCCTTAATATTGGATGGAATATTAAACCCAGTTCTACCTCTACCTCTGAGGTGAGTTGTGAAACATTTTTGTACTTCAAACCTAGAGAAAAGACCTCCGATTTAATGTAGTTAAAAAAAGGAATTTTTTTTTTAATTTGACTATAATGACCATGCTTTTAGCTGTGATTTACTTCTTTTTCTTCAAAAGTTGAAATATTTTCTTACCTAAAGTTTTTATCCTTTTTCTATCTAAGTATGATATTAATTGTGAAAATAATACTTCATATTATTATAAAGAAATGAATTAACTATGAAAATAATTAAAATATTTATCATTTAATATAATAAATAATTTAAAATGATAACATAATTATTTAATATGTTATAAAAATATTATAATACATATTAATATTTTATTAAATTAAATTACAAATTCACGTTAATAATTTCATAAAAATAAAATAATTTAAAAATCTTATTATATATCATTATTAATCTAATGTTATTAATAAGCATTTTCTATTCTCATATCACTGTTACAACAACGTTTAAATCTAAACGCACACCTCATTACTATTTTTAGTCGCATTATTACAGTATCCAATCTCGCATCTATATTAACTAATCTCGTCGCTACTGTTGTTTTTAATTTTACCAGAGACAAACACACCACCCATTTAAAGGAAGCCTAAGTTAATGCTCGGATGATCCATGATACTAATTCAGTAAAATACTTCAAATGAAGATACTTCTTTTGGCAATTAAAGTATATCATAATGAGCCTATAAAATTAAGGCACAAATGTTTTAAAAAAATCCATGTGACACACTCGAAAAAAATGCTTTTTTTTAATTTTAAAAACAAGATTAAAAATAGACTATAACTTATAATAAATAAATATTCTAGGTTTCAAAATAAACTTAAAAATTTAGATTTTAATTTCAATGACCAAATCGTTATTTAATCCTTTCATTTTCACTATATCTTTAAGGGAGCATTTATCATCCTTTAACATTATTAGTAAAATCTAAACTTTTCATTGAGTGTATTATATAATCTTTCATAATTTATTAATGGAATATTTTAATATGTTTTTCTTAAAGTAATTTTAATATGTTGTAGAACTTGTGAATGTTGGCTAAATAGAGGTTCAACTTTAATGAGTTGTTTTTATTAATAATTTCATTTTGAAAGCCTAATAAATAACTTTTTAACCTTTTCATTTTCTCTCAATAAAGTGAAGTGTTGCATCTGTTTTGTATGGTCAAATCTAAAATATAAATTTTTCTCTGAATTCCCACAAAATTCTCTCCAAATTATATTGTTGAATATAACTTTTTAGGGTTGATAAAATACCTATTTATAGGCTGAAATTCGTGTGAATATATGACTAAAATATCTATAGAATAATCAAAGTAAGTCTGGAAAAAGATAAAAAAGTTTGACTAAGAGACACATCTCCATTTCCTAACGTCGTTTATCGACTCATTGGGATGTTACACATCGCATCGTCGGGACGCCAATTTCTTCTCATCGGGACGTCGTTGTCGTGTTGTCAGGACATCAACTCTTCCTCATCACGATGTCGAATCTATTTCGGCCAAAATGCGAGGCACACTCCACAAATCTCCACTTTGACTCGTATTTTTGCAATGCCTTCTTTGTCGAGCCCCGTCAAGGGCCTAACTCAATCTTTGTTAAATACTCACCAAGTCTAAGCAGTGCTTGAACTTGGAAATTGAAAGACTTTTTGTCATCATATCGCTTGGATTGTTTTCTGTGCCCATTTTGTGAATTTGAACATCTCATTGAACAGCCACTTCCCGAACAAAGTGATACCAAATGTCTATATGTTTTGTTCTTTTGTGATGCATCTGATCTTTAATGAGATATATGACACTTTGAATATCACAATATACAATAGTCTTGTCATTTTTATCAACCTCCCCGAATAGACCTCTCAACCAAATGACCTCTTTCACAACCTCGGTGATAGCCATATATTCTGCCTCTTTAGTTGATAATGCCACAATGGCCTGTAAGGTGGCTTTCCAGCTAATAGTGCAATTGCGGAAAAGGCTTTTTTACCTACATAATACAAAAATAAAAATTAAATACTTAAATGGTATGCCAATCCCATTATTTACTAAAATGGTATGTTTACAATAGAACCAAGTGGTGGAGGGAGAGAGATGGGCGGCACTAGTACTTTTTGGTGTAGAAATACGATTTAATTGGTGGAGGGTGAGAGAGGTGACACCAGTGGAGGGTGAGAGAGAGGCAGCACCATGTTGAACCTATTTAAAAACAGTGTTTTCTTAACATTTTTGAAGGATAACAATTGAAGGGGAAAAAATTGGTTGTAGAAGGAGAGCAAACAGAGAAGAATTCAAGGTTAGTATATATGAAATTTTTTCAGTATTTTTTATTTAGAAATTTAATTATTTTTACAGATTTATTATTAAATATGGATAATCAATTTTTCATATGAGTTTATTTCGATGGAGTAATTTCGACAACAATAGTTGGATTTATATTTGAATGTCGCCAACAAATAGCAATGAGATTTAATAGAAATGTCTCGGTTGATGATATGATAGAAAGGATCAGTGTAAAAAATTTTAGATGTTGTGGGAGGAAGATCTCGAGACTATACTACAAATTTTTAGTTTCGATAGATCTCATAAAATTCATCGAGATGGAACTTGTAGACAATGAAAACATGGAGACAATAGTTGCACTTTATTGTCGGGATCAAAGTCGCCAAACTGATCTGATTCAGTTGTTTGCTAAGTTCATTGATGTGGAGCTAGTTGAAGATTCCACTCCATTAGGTGAAGAACGTGGAGTTCAAGATCCATGTACGGTGGTTCCGAGAGCATACATTGATAGGCGATCAACTTTATGCGGAATCGACATCGATTTTAATGCTCCACCTACGTCTGAGAACCTTAATCTAGGTTCCCGTTTGCAAATACATCCTATGGTGATTGAGACCGGTGCGGATGGTGATGATGTATATGATAATAATGGTTCTTCTGATCACGAGGTTGAAGAGTATAGTGATCTCGATCTAGACGAGGTCGTGGATGATATCAATAACGAAGGCGCAAATGACGATGGAAATGTTAATGCATCTTCAATTGGGAACCCGAATCGAGGCATTATGATATGCAATGATCCTGGGGCACACATGTCAATCATAGATCCCGATGGGACGCATGCGTCTAAATTTTTGAAATACCCCGATATACTACTTGCTCACCGGTTAGCCGTAGATTCAAAACGTGAGAAGTTGTTCGTGGGCTAAAAATTCGCAACCAAGGAAGAGTGTATATTTGCCATTAAGCAGTATTACATGAATGTGTTAGTTGACTATAAAGTTGTTGTGTTTAAACCATCATTGTATATTAGGGGGCGTTGGAGGTCGACAGAAGGCTGCAATTAGAGGGTACGAGCCACATTTATCCAAAGGTCGCAAATATGGGAGATTCAAAAATTTGTTGGGCCTCACACATGCACTTCAACACGTATGATGCAAGATCACCGTAAACTTGATTCCAAAATTATTTACACATGTATCATGCCAATGGTGAAGAACATGCCGACCATTCTTATTTCTGTACTAATTTTTGAAATGCAAGAACGATTTTAATACCAAGTGTCATACCAAAAAGCATGGATAGCTAAACAGATGGCCATAGAGTAGTTGTATGGAGATTGGGATGTGTCGTACAATGAGTTATAGGCGTGAATAGCTGCTATACGTGAGCACATGCCAGAGACTGTCATTAAGTTACAAATATAACCTTATTACGACCTAGACGACCAACTACAACCGAGAAGAAGAATTTTCCAATGGTTATTATGGACGTTCGATCCATGTGTGTGGGCATTTCCCCACTACAAGCCGGTTGTACAGGTTGATGGAACCTAGCTATTCAAAAAATATATATAGACCCTACTTATTGAGATTTCTTAAGAAGGGAATTGGAATTTGCTCCCGATAGCATTTGACATTGTGGACAAGGAGAAGATAGAATCATGGGAATTATTCTGACGAACTTACAGATGTTTGTTGTTAGAGAGGACAATATTTGTATCATATCTGATACCAATCAAATGTAACACCCCTTACCCGAAACCTTTGCCGGAGTCGAGTATGTGGCATTACTAGACTTGACTACTAATCTGGGGCATAAAAATTTAAAGCTGTCCAACTGCATCATGCTGACTAAATTGACCATAACTCGAGTTACAAAACTCAAAATTTAGATCCGTAAATTTTCATTGAAACTAGACTCATATAACTTTTTACCATAATTTTTACCATAATTTTTCATGTGGCAAATTAGTACAGTTTATTCATCAAAGTTACCCCTATTTCACTGTTTGAGAATTTTGACCTATCTTTACAAAAACTCAGTTATTTCATTGTACAAAGTTTCAATAATGTTCTTGTTTATTCCAATAAAAAATAGACTCATTAAGGATTCTAAACATATAAACTATGCTCCATAATTATTTTTGTACAATTTTGACAATTTTTCCAAGACAGAATAGGGACTCACGAATTCATTCAGGACAAGTCTCACTAAAACTTAAATATCTCATAATATATAATTCCTTTTCCTACTCTGTTTCTTTCATATAAAAATAGACACAATAAGATTTAATTCTATATTTTATTAACTTTCTAATTCAATTTATCCTATTTTTGGTGATTTTCAAAATCACATCTCTGCTGCTAACTAAAACTATTTCATTGCAAAATATGATTTACTAGTTTATAATCGAACATACCCACATACAACTCATACTGTCCATGCATTTTAAATCCTTTATGCAAATTAACTTATACCTAAAACATTCACATAATATCCTAATTCAAAGGTTCATTTCAGAAAACATACACTTCCTTACCAAAAACGATTAAACTTCACTAAAAATGCACGAACATTACCAACATAAACCGACATTGTATCAAAAGCACAAAAGCATACTTAACTAAACTTTAGCCATATTCGCATGGCTATTATATACATGAACCAAAAGTTTTCATCAAACAAAGACAAAGTCTTTCCTATACATGCCTTCATTCAAAACCAAAATGAAAGAGTACCAAAATAGTTTGATAGTGTGGACGACTTTCCTAACGATCCCGACGAGCTTGTAGCTTGTACCTAATCTATAAAACAGAGGAAACATTTCACACAAATAAGCTTACTAGCTTAGTAAGTCCTAAATTCATAAAAAAAATAACATTCAAATATTTAAATTACAATAATTCAACTTGTACTTTGTACTCACATTTGCTTTCAAGCTTCCAATTTCATACCTATATAACGTATGGATTCATAGAACAATTTCTCTTTAACCGCGTGCTTATGATCAAAATATATTTACTCATAATCCAATCTTTCAAAACCCAAAAATTTGTCATCATGTATCCATAGGTACAAGCATTCATATACTTAAAGTTAAATTTTATAATATAGCATCAAATACACAACAATCCATGTGTAGAGGTGTACATGGGCGGGTCAGGGCAGGCTCGTCGGGCCCAACTAAAATCTAGGCCCGTTTTGTAAGCCGGGCCCGCCCGCCCAAATATGGGCCTAAAAATTGTCCAAGCCCGCCCGACATGAAATAGGTAAACTTAGAGCTACCGGCCCGCCCCGTATTATTTTTTATTTTATTAAATAAAAATAAAAATAATGAATCAAATACATTTAAAAAATAGATGCTTATTTTCTACTTTGAATCTCATAATGATACTATTCTACCATTTAATTTTCTACTTTACGAAAATAGATGCTTAATTTGTTTAGCTTAATTTATTAATAATTTTTCATGTTCTCAAAATTTTAATTTTAAAAAATTAAATATCGAATAAAATAAATACACGCTCCTAATTTGGTAACAAAAATCAAGTGACATTTCAACTTTTGCAAGTAACTTAAAACACATGTTAGTCACTTGAAACTTGAGATATGGAGCCTTCAACTTAAATATTAATGATTAATATATAAAAAGTAGTAAATAATTTTTTAAGTCTTGATATTCAATCAATATATTATAGGATCTCAAAATCATATCGAAATAATATTAAAAATGACAATAGAACAAGAAGAAGTAATTATACTAAAATTGAAACAACTTATTTGAACTAAAATAATAATCAAATTAATAATAAAATAAAAGTTCTACAATATCGAAATAATATTAAATACAACAACAAAACAATAAAATATCATAAAACAAGATCAAAACAATTCAAAACATTTAAAACAACCACAAAACAGCATCAAATAGCATCAAACAAGAATAACAAAGAACTAACAAAGAATTAACAACAATTAACAAAGAACTAACAAAGAACTAACAAAGACCAAAACAAGGCAAAATAGCATAAAAACAATGAGAAAAACAAAGATCACCAACAATCCAAAAAAAATACTAAAGTTAAAATTATATTAATAAAAAATAAAAATAAAACTAAAATATTTCGAGTAAGTAATGTGCCTGGGCCAAAAATCATGCCTAGGCTCGCCCGTTTTTTCAACGGGCCTCATTTTTTTACCCAAGCCCATTTTTCGGGCCTATATTTTTGCCCAAACCCTCCCACATTTCGGACGGCCCGGCCCGGCCCATGTACACCTCTATCCATGTGGCCGAATATACCTAGTCTTATATCCACATATTAGAAAACCAAAGCCACAATATTCATATCATTCATTAGTAAAACCGAGAATACATATTATTACCACATATATATGTGTATAAATTTCATTTGTAACACATACAATTTGTAATAAATAACTGAATTACTTGCTTACCTTATTTTAAAATGTGTAAGAAGTAAATTCCTACTTTACATGCTTACAGAGCCATTAACTCGATAAATTAGCTTTAATTCACCTTGAACACAATTTTGGTTTCTCTTTTGTAAAATACTTCACCGCATCAAGCTCGCTAGGCGTAAAAGCCCGATTAGTAACACTGGCACAAGGCACCTAGGCGTAAAAGCCCCATTAGTAACACTGCACAAGGCACGCTAGGCGTAAAAGCCGAGTAGTAACACCCAGACAAGGCACTGCTAGGCGTAAAGCCCGATTAGTAACACCGCACAAGGCACGCTAGGCGTAAAGCCCGATTAGTAACACCACACAAGGCCTACTAGGCGTAAAAGCCCGAGTCATGTCAATGTAGTTAAACATCCCCAACACACTTCATAACTATTATATACACATGTCCAATTCAATTGGGCTCGATCACATTAAACCAACAAAACCATTATATCATAATACAATCCAACAATTCCCATCACACAACCAACTTTAGTTATCAACCTAGTATGCCTATATACATTCGCCATGATATAAATGGGTACTAAAATTCATTAATTTACTATTTAAGATAACCATAATTAATTCCTTGAGATATTTTAGCTAAAGGACTTACCTCGCTTGTCGATAGTCCGTATGCGAATCGGCTATTCAAGAACCTTCGCTTTCCCCTGTCTAATTCCATTTTCTTTGCTCTTGATCTAACACATTAAAATTTAGCTCATTTAATTGCATTTCATCTCAATTTAGTCCCAAAACACACAAATGGGAAATTTACCATTTTGCCCCTAATGTTTCCCATTTTTACAAATTGGTCCTATTTACACAAAACTCAAAATATTCAAAATTCCTTAACACCATAGCTAGGCCGAATCTTCCCCATAGCTATGTGTGTCCATGCATTTCATTTATTTCATGTTTTAGTCCTTCTAGAATTTTATTTTTTTCAAATAAATCCCCAACATCCAATTTCATCACAACTTCTAATTCTAAAGATGATGATTTAACACATACTAATTATAATCTACTATCAAACATTTCATGCCATGCATATACAACCATAGCCAAATTTCAATGTGCCAAAATCTCAAAAATTTCCACATGAGTTGTATAGCATTCAATGCAATCATTCCAAAAATGTAAAAATTATCAAAAACTAAGCAAAATACATACCCCTAATTAAGCTCCAAGTTGCCGAAATTTCAAGCTTCAACAATGGAGTTTTCTTCCTCCAACTTTCGGCCAAGAAGATGAACAAGGTATGTTCTCTTTCTTCCCACTTGTTTTTATTATTTTATGTTGTATCTAACATTAATTAACAAATATACTAATATAACTTTATATTAAAATTTAAACTAACATAAAATTTGTAGTTGGAGTGGCCCATTGCCGTTCCTTATTATTGATTTTGGGCTAATTGCCCTTTTAGTACATCCACTTAAAAAGCCACAATCAATTTAGTACCTTTCACTTTAGCATGCAACTTTTGCGCTTTTCTCGATTAAATCCTTTTCATCAAATTAAGCACTTAAATGACTAAATTTTTCTACGAAACTTTCACACTCACTAAATCACACATAATAAACGCAAAATATAATATTTAAATATTTCTCGACTCAGATTCGTGGTCCCGAAACCACCATTCCGATTAGGGTCAAAATTGGTCTGTTACAACTCTCCCCCCTTAAGAATTTTCGTCCTCGAAAATTTTACCGTTAAACAAGGTCGGATATTGTTGCCTCATTGACTCTTCAGGTTCCCACGTAGCCTCTTCAACTCCGTGACGATTCCATAGCACCTTTACTAATGGAATTCTTTTATTTCTCAACTCTTTTATTTCCCGAGCTAAGATACGGATCGGTTCCTCATCATATGTCAAATCGATCAATTTTAATCTCGATGGTGTGATCACATGGGTCGGATCCGATCCAGATTTCTAAGCATCAAACGTGAAATACATTGTGTATCTTTTCTAAGTCAAGGGGCAATTTCAATCTATAAGCAACAGGCCCTATACGCTCGATGATTTCATAAGGTCCGATAAACCTCGGACTCAACTTGCCTTTCCGACCAAATCGGAGTATTTTCTTCCACGGAGAAACTTTTAAGAACACCCGATCTCCAACCTGAAATTCAATGTCCTTACGTTTCAAATCGGCATAAGACTTTTGACGATTCGAAGCGATTTCAAATTACTCTTAATAACAACCACCTTCATTACGCTTCTTTAATCCAATCAACCCCGTGTATCTTATTTTCATTGAGCTCAGTCCAGTACAACGGTGTGCAACATTTTCGCCCATATAAGGCTTCATAAGGAGCTATTTTTATACTAGATTGGAAACTATTATTGTAAGCAAATTCAACCAAAGGTAGGTATCGTTCCCACGTACCTTCAAATTCGAGAACGCAACACCTCAACATGTCCTCAAGTATCAAAATAGTTCGCTCAGACTGACCGTCTGTTTGCGGATGGAAGGCTGTACTAAAATGAAGCTTAGTACCTAAAGCATCTTGCAATTTCTTCCAAAATCGCGATGTGAATCTCGGGTCTCTGTCTGAAATAATAGAACTCGGTACACCGTGCATCCTTACAATCTGCGACACATACAATTCGGCAAGCTTATCAAGTGAATAGTCGGTACGTACCGGTACAAAATGAGCTGATTTAGTCAGTCGATCAACGATAACCCATACGGCATCTTTCTTACTCGGTGTCATAGGAAGACCGGATACAAAATCCATTGTAATTCTATCCCATTTCCATTCAGGTATCATGATTGGTTGAAGTAATCCGGATGGTACTTGATGCTCAGCTTTTACTCATTGATGATTAAGCACTTGAAACAAATTCGATATATCCCGTTTCATACCAAGCCACCAATAGAACCGCTTTAAATCGTTATACATTTTAGTGCTACCGGGTGTATCGATAGTCGACCACAATGGGCCTCACTCAGATCATCTCAGATCAAATCGAGTTCTTTGGAACACACAATCGGCTTTTATAATTCAAGCAATCATTTGCATCAATCAAAATCGATTACAGATCGCTTTCACACGAATCCGAATAGAAATCAAATTTTGTCAACTTTCATGCATTACAAATCTGCTGAATAAACATCGGTCTTGCTTGTAACTCGCTATGATCGAACCATCATCGACATAGCCATCTGTGCGTTCAATGCACGAAGAGCAAATAATGATTTTTGACTTAACGCATCCGCAACAACATTAGCTTTCCCGGATGGTAGTCAATCACTAATTCATAGTCTTTCAGCAATTCTAACCATCTGCGTTGTCTCAAGTTTAGATCTTTCGGGTCATCAAATATTTTAGACTTTTATGATCCGAATAAATATGACATTTTTCACGAATAAGTAGTGACGCCAAATTTTCAATGCGAATGAATGGTCGCTAACTCCGGATCGTGAGTTGGATAATTTTTCTCATGCGGCTTCAATTGTCTCGAAGCGTAGGCTATCACCTTGCCTTCTTGCATTAAAACGCAACCCAACCCATTCAAGGAAGCATCACTAAAATAATAAATTCTTTACCCGATTCAGGCTGAGTTAACATTGGAGCTTCAGTCAAAAGGGCTTTCAACTGCTCGAAACTTTTCTGACACTTTTCTGACCACTCAAACTTGGCATCTTTCTGTAGTAGTTTCGTCAAAGGTGTAGCTATTACAGAAAAACCTTTTACAAATCATCTATAATATCTCGCAAGGCGTAGGAAACTTTGGATCTTGGAAACATTCTTTGGTGGTTTCCAATCGAGTATAGCTGCTATTTTGTTTGGATCCACCCGAATACCTGACACTAAAACAACATGACCCAAGAAGCTCACCTCATTCATCCAGAACTCACACTTACTGAACTTTGCATACAATCGTTGATTTCTCAAAGATTGTAGTACTAATCTTAAATGCTCAGCATGTTTCGTTTCATTTTTGGAGTAGATCAAGATATCATCAATAAACACTACTACAAATCGATCCAAAACTGCTTAAGACTCGGTTCATTAGATCCATAAAATAGCGGTGCATTAGTGAGTCCAAAAGACATAACCAAAAACTCATAATGTCCGTACCTCGTTCGAATACGCCTTTGGCACATCTTTATCTCGACCATAATCGATAATAGCCCGATCTCAAATCTATCTTCGAAAACACCGAAGCCCCTTCAACTGATCAAATAAATCATCAATCCGAGGTAACGGGTACTTATTCTTTATAGTTACCTTATTTAGTTGCCGGTAGTCGATACACATTCGCATAGTCCCATCTTTCTTTTTCACAAATAAAACCGGTGCACCCCACGGAGAGAAACTCGGTCGTGCGAAGCCCTTATCTGTCAACTCTTGCAACTGCGCTTTCAATTCTTTTAATTCAGTAGGTGCCATTCGGTACGGAGCTATCGAAATCGGAGTCGTACCCGGTACTAACTCAATGCCAAATTCAATCTCTCGTACTGGTGGTAAACCCTGTAGTCCTTCAGGAAACACATCGGGGTATTCACATACAACTGATACAGATTCAATTTGTTTCTCGGACATTTTATTATCTAATACATAAGCTAAATAAGCTTCACACCCTTTTCTCACATACTTCCTGGCTAACATTGAAGATATTACTGTAGGCAACCCATTTACATCACAGGATTTAATTCTGATGGTCTCACCGTTTCGACATATCAAATCAATAAGCTTTCTTTTACAATCCACTACTGCCTCATGTGAAGTTAACCAGTCCATACCCAAGATTATATCAAATTCGTCAAAGGGCAACAACATTAAATCAGCTGGGAAGCAATAATCCCGAATCATCAACGGGCAACCTCTACACACTTTATTAACAAGCACACATCTACCCAAAGGGTTGAACACACGAATCACAAACTCGGTAGACTCAACTAGCGAGTCTTTCCAAATTCTAAAGTTTCACACATAAGAATGAGTCGAACCAGATCAATTAGTGCAATCACGGAGTATCA
Organism: Gossypium rotundifolium; assembly: GCA_025506655.1. Lineage (NCBI taxonomy): Eukaryota > Viridiplantae > Streptophyta > Magnoliopsida > Malvales > Malvaceae > Gossypium > Gossypium rotundifolium. The sequence continues at coordinate 124,892,071 of CP106723.1, forward strand.
TAAAGAGTGAAAGTACCCAGAATGACGTCGGGGAGGAAGCATCCTCTCTAGCTCGTGCAGATAAGCTCTAGTCGGAGCTCTAGCCTCAGATCAAACTGTAGTGTTCTTCGTTCCTTTCTGACTACCACCTACGTTTCCTGAATGTCTGGGTGGTCTACCTCGCACCGACGTGTTGCTCGGCTTAGTGTTCTGAACTGTATTCTGCTCAGCCAACCTCGGACATTCCCTGATAAAATGATCTGACGACCCGCATTTAAAGCAAGACCGATCATGAAATCTATAACTCCCTGAGTGCCATTTTCCACAGTGCTTGCATTCAACTCTATTCTGTGGAACGTTACCAACACTGGCTATCGAGGTAGCTCGAGAGCTCATAGGAGGTCGATCCCGTCTAGGTGGATCGGTAGTAGCTTTATGTCGGCTGTAGTCATCTCTGAACTTCTTGGTTGTGGAATGAAAGACCTTACCCGAAGGTCTTTTACGAATGTCTCTAGCTTCTGTCTCAGCCTTTCTTTTCTCTTTCCCGAGCTCTTCAGCTTTGCAAGCTCTCTCAACTAAAGTCACAAACTCTTGAATTTCAAGAATGCCAATAAACATCTTTATATCTTCATTCAGGCCATCTTCAAATCTTTTACACATAATAGCTTCAGTAGAAACACACTCTCTAGCATATCTGCTGAGCCTGACAAATTTTCTTTCATATTCCGTTACAGTCATTCGCCCCTGTTTCAGCTCAAGGAACTCCTTTCGTTTTTGATCAACGAATCTTTGACTGATATATTTCTTGCGAAATTCATTCTGGAAGAAATCCCATGTCACTTTCTCTTCGAACTCATCGATACTAGTGTATTCCACCGTGATATGCAAGGTCCCGCAAAGAAAGATATAGCACACTTGTGCATTCATCCGGAGTACATGATAACTCATCAAGTACCGAATAGTGTTATCAAGCCACATTTCACCTCGCTCTGCGTCATCATCATCATTGGCTTTAAATTAAATGCCCCAAATTTTGAATTTTATCAACTGGGGCCTACTAGATCTCACCGGATCTATCATCGGGGGTGCTGAAGGAATCGAAGTTGGATTATTCGGGGGTGGAGGTTGGTGTACAGCCGGGTTAGTCTGAATAAACTGGGTAAACCACTCGTTCATCATTTGATAGAAGGCTTGCTTAGTCTCTCCCTCATGACTACCCGAAACAGGTCGAGAGTCTACCGGCACTGATTCATGTGCACGGTCAGGCGCTACACTCTCTACATCATCCGCTATGGCTCTTTCAAGATCAGTATCCATTTACTATATAAAACAAAGTTCAGGCTGTCAGAAGTCACCACACTATCAACATATGATAAAGGCATGTATAGCTAGACTCACACGCGCTACGGTAGTCCTAGAATCGACTAAACCGTAAGCTCTGATACCAATCAAATGTAACACCCCTTACCCGAAACCTTTGCCGGAGTCGAGTATGTGGCATTACTAGACTTGACTACTAATCTGGGGCATAAAAATTTAAAGCTGTCCAACTGCATCATGCTGACTAAATTGACCATAACTTGAGTTACAAAACTCAAAATTTAGATCCGTAAATTTTCCTTGAAACTAGACTCATATAAATTTTTACCATAATTTTTCCAGAATTTTTCATGTGGCAAATTAGTACAGTTTATTCATCAAAAATTACCCCTATTTCACTGTTTGAGAATTTTGACCTATCTTTACAAAAACTCAGTTATTTCATTGTACAAAATTTCAATAATTTTCTTGTTTATTCCAATCAAAAATAGACTCATTAAGGATTCTAAACATATAAACTATGCTCCATAATTATTTTTGTACAATTTTTGACAATTTTTCCAAGACAGAACAGGGACTCACGAATTCATTCAGGACAAGTCTCACTAAAACTTAAATATCTCATAATATATAATTCCTTTGCCTACTATGTTTCTTTCATATAAAAATAGACACAATAAGCTTTAATTATATATTTTATTCACTTTCTAATTCAATTTATCCTATTTTTGGTGATTTTCAAAATCACATCTCTGCTGCTAACTAAAAACTATTTCATTGCAAAATATGATTTACTAGTTTATAATCGAACATACCCACATACAACTCATACTCGTCCATGCATTTTAAATCCTTTATGCAAATTAACTTATACCTAAAACATTCACATAATATCCTAATTCAAAGGTTCATTTCAGTAAACATACACTTCCTTACCAAAAACGATTAAACTTGACTAAAAATGCACGAACATTACCAACATAAACCGACATTGTATCAAAAGCACAAAAGCATACTTAACTAAACTTTAGCCATATTCGCATGGCTATTATATACATGAACCAAAAGTTTTCATCAAACAAAGACAAAGTCTTTCCTATACATGCCTTCATTCAAAACCAAAATGAAAGAGTACCAAAATATTTTGATAGTGTGGACGACTTTCCGAACGATCCCGACGAGCTTGTAGCTTGTACCTAATCTATAAAACAGAGGAAACATTTCACACAAATAAGCTTACTAGCTTAGTAAGTCCTAAATTCATAAAAAAAACAACATTCAAATATTTAAATTACAATAATTCAACTTGTACTTTGTACTCACATTTGCTTTCAAGCTTCCAATTTCATACCTATATAACGATGAATTCATAGAACAATTTCTCTTTAACCGCATGCTTATGATCAAAATATATTTACTCATAATCCAATCTTTCAAAACCCAAAATTTGTCATCATGTATCCATAGGTACAAACATTCATATACTTAAAGTTAAATTTTATAATATAGCATCAAATACACAACAATCCATGTGGCGAATATACCTAGTCTTATATCCACATATTAGAAAACCAAAGCCACAATATTCATATCATTCATTAGTAAAACCGAGAATACATATTATAACCACATATATATGTGTATAAATTTCATTTGTAACACATACAATTTGTAATAAATAACTGAATTACTTGCTTACCTTATTTTAAAATGTGTAAGAAGTAAATTCCTACTTTACATGCTTACCTGAGCCATTAACTCAATAAATTAGCTTTAATTCGCCTTGAACACAATTTTGGTTTCTCTTTTGTAAAATACTTCACCGGCATCAAGCCTGCTAGGCGTAAAAGCCCGATTAGTAACACCGGCACAAGGCCTGCTAGGCGTAAAAGCCCGAGTAGTAACACCGGCACAAGGCCTGCTAGGCGTAAAAGCCCGATTAGTAACACCAGCACAAGGCCTGCTAGGCGTAAAAGCCCGATTAGTAACACCGGCACATGGCCTGCTAGGCGTAAAAGCCCGAGTCATGTCAATGTAGTTAAACATCCCCAACACACTTCATAACTATTATATACACATGTCCAATTCAATTGGGCTCGATCACATTAAACCAACAAAACCATTATATCATAATACAATCCAACAATTCCCATCACACAACCAACTTTAATTATCAACCTAGTATGCCTATATACATTCGCCATGATATAAATGGGTACTAAAATTCATTAATTTACTATTTAAGATAACCATAATTAATTCCTTGAGATATTTTAGCTAAAGGACTTACCTCGGTTGTCGATAGTCCGTATGAATCGGCTATTCAAGAACCTTCGTCTTTCCCTGCCTAATTCCATTTTTCTTGCTCTTGATCTAACACATTAAAATTTAGCTCATTTAATTGCATTTCATCTCAATTTAGTCCCAAAACACACAAATGGGCAATTTACCATTTTGCCCTTAATGTTTCCCATTTTACAAATTGGTCCTATTTACACAAAACTCAAAATATTCAAAATTCCTTAACACCATAGCTAGGCCGAATCTTCCCCATAGCTATGTGTGTCCATGCATTTCATTTATTTCATGTTTTAGTCCTTCTAGAATTTTATTTTTTTCAAATAAATCCCTAACATCCAATTTCATCACAACTTCTAATTCTAAAGATGATGATTTAACACATACTAATTATAATCTACTATCAAACATTTCATGCCATGCATATACAACCATAGCCAAATTTCAATGTGCCAAAATCTCAAAAATTTCCACATGGGTTGTATAGCATTCAATGCAACCATTCCAAAAATGTAAAAATTATCAAAAACTAAGCAAAATACATACCCCTAATTAAGCTCCAAGTTGCCGAAATTTCAAGCTTCAACAATGGAGTTTTCTTCCTCCAACTTTCGGCCAAGAAGATGAACAAGGTATGTTCTCTTTCTTCCCACTTGTTTTTATTATTTTATGTTGTATCTAACATTAATTAACAAATATACTAATATAACTTTATATTAAAATTTAAACTAACATAAAATTTGTAGTTGGAGTGGCCCATTGCCGTTCCTTATTATTGATTTTGGGCTAATTGCCCTTTTAGTACATCCACTTAAAAAGCCACAATCAATTTAGTACCTTTCACTTTAGCATGCAACTTTTGTGCTTTTCTCGATTAAATCCTTTTCATCAAATTAAGCACTTAAACGACTAAATTTTTCTACGAAACTTTCACACTCACTAAATCACACATAATAAACGCAAAATATAATATTTAAATATTTCTCAGACTCGGATTCGTGGTCCCGAAACCACCGTTCCGATTAGGGTCAAAATTGGTTTGTTACAAAGAAGGGAATAATTGATGCAATTAGGTGTACCGGTGTTCCGTGGAGATTCGTTTATTGCATCCAACACATCACAACTAACTTCTACCGGGACTAAAAATTGCAGACTAGTGAAGACAAGTTGTAAAAATGGGTAAATTTTAGTTTCAACATATGTTTTAAATATTTTTAATACTACAACAAATTAATTTTGCATACTGCAACTTGTCTTTTATTAAGACATACACAATGTACGAGTTAAGCCACACCTTTTCAGATAAAAGATGACTAGAATTGTGGGTGACATGCAAAGTGAAATGAATACTCCTTTCCGAGAGTGGTTAGGTTCCATAGAGTCGTGGCAATGGGCTCTAAGTTTCGATGATAGGGCTCAATATGGTCAAATGACCACCAACCTGGTAGAGGCAGTTAACTCTGTGTTGAGATGAACATGACATCTTCCGATTTCATCCATTTTCTCAGTTATGTTCTATAAGCTGGCTATATTGATGCCGAGAATGAGGCTAAAACAAGTCAACCAAATGGAAGTGGGATACGTGTTTTTTGAAGATGTCAAGAAGGCAATGGATGCGAATCGTCGGAGATCGAGGTCGATGAATGTAGAAATATATTCTCGGCAGTTAGAACTTTTTTTATTTAAGAAGTCCATCAGCCGTTGACTCGGTATCCCACCTAGGTCCTGCAAAGTTGATCTCAGAAACAGACGGTGCAATTACGGGAGGTTCCAATCACTTCGTTACGCCAGTGCACACATCATTGCAACTTGTGCTCGCGCCTTGATCAATGCTGAACAATATATCGATGATGTGTACACTCTCAAGTGCACATTACGTATATGGGAAAATGAGTTCCCTGTCCTGTGTGGTCTGTCTACATACGAAGTGTCTCCACTGAATTTTGAGCTTGTCCTAGACAAGGGGTTATGTAGGAAGCTAAAAGGTCGCCCGCAAGTCACTAGGATCCATAATTAAATGGACATGAGTGAGAAAATTGACGATAAAATTTGTGGCATGTGCAGAGTAGCTGGTTATAACCGGAGTAAATGCCCGCATCTACTCTACCATATTGGATAATTGTCGCCAATCAGGTGGAATATGACCAGACTGTACTCTATGTTTGGCCTTGTAATAAAAAAATTAATATTAACACAATCTTGAAAATTTAAATTACAAAATTAAGTCAAACATTTGTTAGATATAATTTAATTAACATAATCTTGAAAATTTAAATTACAAATTACATGCAGTAAATATAATTACAAGTTTTAAAATTGATGATTGGATGGCGTCGTCTTAAGGGTATACCATTGTGGCGGTCGAAATTCACTTTAAGGGTGCTCGCGGATGTCATCATTCAGGGCATCTGTCGACAAACCTTAGGGTGTGCTAAACATACTCGAGAAATCGTATATCTTGAAGGCTTTCCCTAGAGGGGTGGGGTGCGTTTGAGCTAAAGGTATCAAACATCATCAATGATTTCGAATCCATATGATTTGAATTGGAACCGAGAATCTCCGACTGATATGCGTAGCCTAACGAGCTTAAAAATAATTATCACCCCCAAGTCCGGATGATAAGAACTACCCTCAGAATGTAAATAAGACCTATCATGGATAGGGTCCAGTTCAGGCTTTAGTTTAGGTGCGAGCTCCGGTTTGGGTGCAGAAGGCGGATGTGACATGCGGTGGGAGAGGTGCCCTAGTCTTTCCATGTGTGGAGGGACTAGCATTGTTTGCCCACTAAATAAAAAAGGTTTCCCACACGCCATATACTAGACAATTCATAATCCATCCGAGTTCTCCGCCATGTCTGGTTGTTCTACAATATAATAAATTATTCATGCTCCAATTTTAATTTCTTGTCGTGCTTCCCCCTTTTGTTAATTTCATGTACATCCCCCAAACTCTGTAGAAGATCTAAAATATGTTGGATGCATCCAAATTGTTGCAATACTCGATCCCTTTTATACCACTCGACCATTTGGAAATTCATCAAGGGTATGTTAATGCACCACAAATGTGAGTGGATGTGAGCAGATGAGGGAATAACTTGCGCAATATCTTGTAATGAGTATGTCATCCAGATGAACTGCACAATTAATAGCATTGAAGTAGAAACACGATTCAAATGACATGAAGGTAGTAACACAATTAATAACATATATTGAATATTAGAAAAAATTACCTAGGACCTGACGTGTGTCTCGATCATCTATTAGTAAATAGGAAGCGTATATGACCTCCAGATACCCAGAGAAGTACTACATCTACGAAAAAAATTAAACTTGTTAAAACAAATTTCCATATTGGACAAAGAAAAATTGTTGTTGTGATGGTTAAATTTTATCACCTATTCATGAGTGGGAAGACATATGTTTGATGCTTAATTGATGCCAAGAATAGCATCCTATAAAATGTCTAGGACTGCAGTAATACCAAGCAACTGCCTATGTCCACAATGCTTTGTCGTTCGACAAAGTTCGCGATACAATGTAGCTAGTACTATGAGCCCTAACTATACAAAAGGACAACGTATATATCTTGCAACAGGGGCAAGTACATCAAGTGGACCTTGTTTTTATTTGCATCTGGCATGAGTACACCCCTATAATATGCATTATATACACTCGAGCGGCGCACATGAAATGCTCCTCAGTGGCAGTATTTGGTAAATACTTGAAATTCGCCTTTAGCCATGTAAATCTCAAACTCATTAATTTATCCTCACCAGCATCGGGCAAGTTCCCTAGTAAGTCATAACAAAAGGTCTCTGGATCGGACAATATACTAAAACCCGTGACCGCAAAATAGTGGATGGGGAACCCCAATTATAGTACGACATCTTTCAGAGTGATGATGCACTCCCCACACGGAAAATGAAAGGTGTGGGTCTCTTGGCGCCACCGCTCGACCAATATGGAGATCAAGTCATACTTCAAATCAAACATGCGAATCAATGCCGCCGATCTGAATTCAAATGCCTCCAAGTATGGCATAATACGTTCACTCGGCAAATAGCCCACACCGTTAACACAACCCATCAGCACGCGGTAAGGACTCTGACCATGACTAGATATTCAACTGTAATAATTAATGTATACCAGCTAAATAAAAAAATTACGTGCAAGCTTATAAGGTGATCCCTGGATAATAAATAAAAATTTTATTACAGATACATCAATCGTTTTTGATGTGTGATCCGTTTCTGTGATCAAAGAAGCCATTCCAATATCTACAGCTTCTCACAAAAAATTCAATCATCGCCTTAACAAATAACGAAAATGAATTTTGTACCGTTTTGTTATTTTTAAGAATTACTAATATTTTTACACATATAAACAAATAAATAACAACGTAATTTGGGATACACTAATGTAAGTCAGATCGTTTATTATTTCAAAACCATCTCATTTATTATTTTTATTTTTTATCCCAATAACAAAATTTTTATTATGTAACAGATATTCAACATATGTAAAATGTAGTTCTTTTACCACAATAATCCAAAAAAAAAAAAATTAAATACAAAAATGGATAACCGTAAAAATTTGAAGCAAATAACCCATTTCGATATTTATTTTTATAGCAAACGACCCATTTTGGTAATTCATCTGTACCAAATGTACCATTTTGATAAATAATCTCTTGGACACAACATTAGAGTTATTAAACTTTCAAAAATTTCAACACAATGGGACCATGTATTAAGTATGTCACATTCCAAAAATCGGGTTAGTAGAAATTGGGTTAATGAACTGAAAGTGGTCACACCCGATTTCTTTTTAGTGATTGAGTAGTGGTGGAGTTTTCCTTGATGATCAGTGTTCGAATCCCTTCCCTCTTATTATTTTCTATGTGGTACAATTTTGCTTCCAACCTCAGCAAAGGTCACATCCTTTGTTTTATATATATATATATATATAAATTGAGAACAATGAAGTGAAATAGCCTAGTGGTTAAGAGATTTAAAAGTTTCCTAAAAGTATTAGGTTCAAGTTTCCTCACTCTCATATTTTTTATTTAGTTGTTGGTCAACTTTTGCATGCTATTACACCCCATTGCCGTCCAACGCTCTCTTACCATGCATAAGGGAGATTATTTCATTTCTTTTCAAGTCAACATACCATATTTACTCCAACATGATTCCCTTTTTGCTTCATTGTTCCCTCAACAAACTATTTGGAATTATTTTTACCATGTGAGCTAATTCAACGCACCTAGACAAGTGAGTATCATTATTTGTTACACAATTCCTTACTCTTCTCTCCTTACTGTCATCCACCACCTTGACTCATCCCATTTTCTTTCATTTTTTTCTTTCACTTTGGCTATCAACCACCACCTTTACACTATTTTCCTTCTCTCCTCCACCACATCCTTGCTAATTGAACCACCGCCAGACCTTCCCTTTTGTAGCCTCTCCTTTCCTTTTTGGTTTTGATCCACTGCCGCCAAGCACCACCGTACACCACCATTGAACACCACCATTGAAAGCAATCTTCTTTTCTCTTCATCTTCTCTATTTCTTTTTCCTTTGCAATCTCTCCTTCTTTCCTCTTGTGCCACAACCCTATTTTCTCCTTCTCCTCTGTTGAGTCCTTGCCAAACCACTGTTGCCACCGTTGTCATGCCTCCACCGTTGGTTAGTGATTTTCCTCATTTCTTTATTATTTTCTAATTTCTTCAACTCTCTATACTAACGAAACCCCTTTCGTTTTATTTTATTTTCAATAAGTTTGTAAAATATTTTAATTCTATGTTATTACTATACAATTGACTCACTTTTCCAAGTGATCAATTGCTCTAGATCCAAAAGCCTCTTTATCTCAAGACCACAGTGATCCATCTTTTATTCTGATTCAGTCGAATAAAAAGTAAGTGATAGTGGGATGAAAATCACTATTTTCTTCCCTACATTTTCCTTTTGGCTGAATTTCTTTAAGACATATATTGTATTTTTCCCTTGTGTATTAACATATTTTACCTTATTTTTAATTAAAGGCCAATCAATACCATTCTGGAAAGATCCTAGTAATGGGAACAAAACCATCGTATGAATGATTATCATAAGAGTAAGTTTAAATGGATGATTTGATGTTAGTGTGTAATAAACAAGTATTTAAAAAGGGTGGATTATAATTGAAAGTCACTTGATAACATATCGATATTCCTATGGTTAAGATTTGAGTGTAGACATTTGTTAGAGTGGAGTTTCAAGTGTGCGTCTAACTTATTGTAAGATATATAAATATATATCATAAAAAATGATTAAATGAAATCTTATTACATGATTGATGTGTTAAGTGAATACTTTGAGTATTTTAAAAATGAAAGAATAAATCCGTCAAAATGGACTATACAAGTAAGTGATTCTGTACTGACTATTTCATGAAAGTATGTTGTATGGTTATGTTTGATTATTGATGTGAAAATCATGTTGTTCTCATTCTAATGCTATGTGATATTATGACATATGTGGTTATTCATAACTGTTAAAATGTGATATTTTGTTACATCATGATAATATGTGATTTGCATGTCAAAACATGCCTATATGTTACTAAGTGTTAAAAAAGATTGAATAAGCATGATCCACATGCCTAAAAGTGAAATTTTGTATCAAGTGAAACTATGTTTATGTGGCCATATCAAATGCATGGGGTGGGACATGTGTAAGGAGGAAGTACTGGCAGTTTATCTACAATACTGGCGGCTTGTTTGCACCAGTTTACTTGCACTACTGGTGGCTTGACCAGATTACTAGTTGATTACTTACAATATTGAAAGCTTGTTTGCACTATTGGCAGTTTATCTGCATTACTAGTGACTCGACCACATTACTGGCAGCTTGTCTGCATTACTGGTGGCTTGTCCACAAATTGGAGTGTTTGAATGGATGAGTTCTGGGAACTCCATTGTGGAGTGTAGCAATGATGGGTAGTATGTTTTAAAACAAATCTGCATAAGTGTTCTATAAAAATCGCATTGCCATGATCATGTGCATAATGAGAATTGATTATGTTGTATGATGATTATATGCTCGTTGTTATTTAATTGTTGAATAGACTCACACTAGGCTTTAAAAGCTCACTACTTTAGTTTCATAACCTTTCATGCAATACCCCTAACTCGTATCCGTTGCCGGAACAGGGTTATAGAGTATTACCAGAGTTTGCAGAGTAATTTCACATAATTCATGTCATTTACTTTTCATATCCAAAATTAATCATATTGTCCCTTGAATGGACCCTCGATGCCCAGTTTAAACATTAAAATCAAGTTAGGACTAAATCGGGATCTTAGAGAATTTTTCGTGAAATTTAACAATTTTTCTTATATGCAGGGCACACACGCCCGTGTGGTCAAGGCACATGCCCATGTGACCATAGGACACGCCCATGCCGCAGGCCGTGTCTGACCCCGTGTAACTCTCTGACTTGTGCCACATGGACTGTCACACACTGGTGTGCTAGGCCGTGTGGTCAATTTAATTTTCACAAATTAGGTGTAGGTTTCACACGGCCAAGACACACGCCCGTGTTCTAGGCTGTGTATCTCACACGACTGAGACACAAGCCGTGTCTCTGCCTGTGTGCCCAATTCTGAGCATTCTGTTTCTAAATTTTAGGATGCAGGGGACACATGTCCAAACCACATGCCCATGTGCCATGCCGTGTGTCACACACGATCAAGACACACGCTCATGTGTCTACCCATGTGGACAAAATAAGGCTATTTTCTAGCCTTATTTCTTACCCAAATTTGCTAATAACCTACAACAACATTTGAATATATATATTTATCAACCAATTCAAATCATATAATTCAAACAAACATCATTAACATATATGATATAACATCACCTATATTCATATAGCCAATCTTACCTTTTTGTTAAGGAATATAGTTTACCTTAATTTAATCTAACCATACCATACACATATATATTATGTAATGCCCAAATTTCAGTGATGTCAGAAATGGTTCGAGACCACCAAATCTGACAAATGAACTCTTAGATTATATTATTTAATATTTACGAGCCAAATATAGTTTTTAAAATATTTTTGAAATAGTAAATTGTGTTTTATAAACATTTATTTGGTCAAGAAATTGAGAAAAAGAGGTATTAAGATCTCGGTGTTATAAACCAAGTCATAAATTATAACAGCCCAACTTAGGGCCTAGTTAAAATCGTGGTGCGAGACCACAAATCTGAAGTAGAAATATGTGTTTAAATGTTTTTATAAGGCTTATGAGGTACTTTCATTATTGTGTAAAAATTTTATGAAGGAATTTTATTAATTAGTGAACAAATGGTCCATTAGGGCTAAATTGCGAAGATTAGAAAATATGAGATTCTAGAAGATTTAAGTATGAAATAGAATTATAAAAATTATTAGAGGTCCTTATTTAGCAATTAGACCATTATTTGTTGAGATGGACAAAAATGGACATGGGAAGGAAAAATCTCAAGAAAGAGCATTAAGGGCAGTTTGGTCATTTGGTTAATTAATGGATTAAAAAAGGGAAAACAAGTCAAAATCTTGTCCATCTTCTTCCTAAAGGCCAAAATTTTTAGGTTCCCCATATCTAGGGTTTTTCCAACTTCAAGCTCAATAATAAGTGCATCCTAGCCCCTTTTTTAATGTTCTTCGTATTTTTGAAACCTTTGTAACTCAGTTGAGCTATTCTTAGCTATATTTTGAGCTAGGGTTTTTGTTTAAAAATTTACCCATGTATGACATGCATGTATTTTGATGTTTTATGAAAGATTATGAAAGTTTGGTGTAGGATAAACATCTTTTTCTAAGTGAATTTCATGAAAAATGCATGTAAGGACCAACTTGCAAAAGTAATGAAAATGATCATAAATGGGTGAAATAGTAGAAATTGAAGGCTACTATAGTTATGAATATGAATCAGCTAGGCTTGAAATATAAGGAAGTTGAATGAAAATCATTTTTCGAGCCTAGGGGTAAAAGTGTAATTATAAGAAAGTTTAGGGAAAATTTGTAATTTTTCAAAAGTATGAATTATGAGTCCATTTAGTCAATGTGAGTATTAAACAAGTTAAATTGTCATTATATATTAAGAAATGCGAAGCCCGGATCGAAATCGAGGCAAAAATAAAGTCGAGGACTAAATTGCATAATTCTATACATTTTGAATACCGAGGTAAGTTTGTATGAAATTAAGGTTACAATTATTGTTATGTTTAAAATTAATTATTCTTTTTGTGAAATGTATATTCTTTACATGAAATGATTGTTAACATTATGATGATAAAGTGAAGAAGAATAAGTAAGCAAGTAAAAGTCCCGATCAAAGTCTCGGAATAGCGAGGATTTCTATTTCATAACATAAGCCAAGGAACGCTGTGTAAGACCATGTCTGGGACATGGCATTGGCATTAAGGAATGTAGGTCCGTGTAAGACCATGTCTGGGATATGGCATCGGCACCGAACGTAGATCCTGTGTAAGACCATGTTTGGGACATGGCATCAGCATCGAATAAGGAAGGTCTCATGTAAAACCATGTTTGGGACATGGCATTGACACCATATGAAGAAGGTCTCGTGTAAGACCATGCCTGGGACATGGAATCGACACCATATGAGGCAGGTTCCATGTAAGACCATGTCTGGGACATGGCATCGATATTTTGCTAAGGAATCCTGTGTAAGACCATATCTGGGATATGGCTTTAGAATATGAGGCGATCCCATGTAAGACCATACCTGGGATATGGCATTGGCATCCAGTATATGTTTGACAAGGTTGAGTATCATCCGTTATTCCGAGAAATTCAATGGGCAAAAGAATTAAGTATGAGAAAGGTAATAGATGAGATGAGTAAGTAAAATTGATGATGCATAAGAATGATTAAAAGTCCATGTAAGCTAAAAGGATCAAGGTTCAAATTTTGACCATGATAGTTTAAATACTAAACCATGTAATGAGTGATACAGGTACTATGAATAAATACAAGATAAGGTAACCCTAAGGTGATGGGTAAGTATGAGTAAGAGTAAGTAAGAGTAAGTAAGTCTTAGTACGTGAGTTTTATGTGTACTTATTTCATGATGAATGAGTTTATTTAAAGCAATTATATTGTTATTTAAGATTTCATGCAAGTTTACTAAGCTATAAGCTTACCCCTCTCTTTTCCCATTTCCTTGTAGTTTCGCCAAGCTAGTTCGGGGATCGACGGACGTCGGAGCTCGGATTACACTATCAACCATTATTTTGGTATAGCAAAGTTTATCATTTTGAGTATGGAATGTATAGGAGTTTGACCATTTTGAGTTATGTCATATTGAAGGAAAATGGTTAGTTATCAAGTTTGTGCATTCTTTTGTATATGGCCATTAGAAATTGGTCGATATTTGCTAAGTTTTATACCTTTAATGATGGTGAGGTTATGCATTTAAGTTTATGAAATGAATGGAATAATTGAGTTGCTTGAGAATGTATAAGTGTGTTTATGTTTCAGGGTGGCAATTGACTTGGAAAATAGCCTATAATTGTCCACACGAGAAGACACACGGGTGTGTGTCTTGGCCGTGTGTGGTACATGGTTAGCCCCATGGGCGTGTAAATAAGCCGTGTGTCCCCTGCATCAACCCATGAAAAATGATTCATCACACGGGCCATCACACGGGCATGTGCTATTAAATGTTTAATGACATCACAAACAGAGAGCTTCACGGGTGGGAGACACGGGCGTGTCTAGGCCTTTGTGAAGGGCACGGGTTATAGGCACAGGCGTGTGCTCAGCCGTGTGAAATAAGTCAGTGTCAATCACGGGTGTCGAACACGGGCATGTCTTAAAGGCACACAGGCGTGTCCCTTAGACCACACGGGCGTGTGATCCCTGTTTAGGTAAAAAGTTTTTAAGAGTGATAGAATATCGGGATGAACTTCGAAACTCTCCAGACTTAGGATTAAGGCCTCGTAGGCCCATTATGTATACGACTTGATTAAAGAAGGAAAGGTTTTAAAATGGAACAAAATTTTATGTCTTGTGAATGTATGATTAAGTAAGGACAAGTACGGTAATGCTTTGTATCCGGTTCTGGCTTTGAAATCGGGTAAGGGGTGTTACATTTAGTGGAATTAGAGCTACAGTTTAGTCGGTTCTATGTCTAACGTAGCGTAAGCATGAGTCTAGCTATACATTCCATACCTATGAATATTTATATGGTGATAGTGTGACGACTCTTAACGGCTTAAATTGTGTTTTTCTATATAGTAAATGGATCCCGAAAGAGCTGTGGCTGATGATGTAGAAAGTAAAGCACTGGCTCCTGCTGAAGGGACGGTGCCGAATGAGAATGAGGATAAACCTACAACAGTAAGCCAGAGAGGAGGAGAAGAGGCTAGAGAAGCCTTTCTCCACATGATGAATGCTTGGTACACAGAGCTCATTCATAAGAACCCGAATGCGCCACCCCCTCCACCCCCGCCTATTCCTCAGCCTACCCCTGTAGCTCCTCAGGTAGTAGAAGTGGTAAGAAGGGAAAAACCTCCAGTTGATAGGATCCAAAAACATGGAGTAGAGGAGTTTTGGGATAGTAAAGATGATCTGGAAAGAGTAGAGTTTTGGCTGAAAAATACCATCAGGGTATTTAATGAATTGTCTTGCACACTCGATGAGTGTATGAAGTGTGTAGTTTCTCTTTTAAGAGATTCTACATATCAATGGTGGAATACCCTTGTATCGATTGTACCAAGGGAAAGGGTCACATGTGAGTTTTTCAAGAAGAATTCAGGAAGAAGTACATTAGTCAGAGATTCATTGACCAAAAGAGGAAAGAATTCTTGGAACTAAAACAAGGTAAAATGCCAGTAACAGAGTATGAGTGTGAGTTTGTAAGGCTCAGTAAATACGCTCGAGAGTGTGTATCCACTGAAGCCATTATGTGCAAGAGATTTGAAGATGGATTAAATAAGGACATTAATTGTTTATTGCTGTCCTAGAGTTGAAAGAGTTTGTTGTGCTGGTGGATCGGGCTTATAAAGCCGAGGAATTAGTAAAAGAGAAAAGAAAAGTTGAGATGGAGTCTCGTGACTCAAGGAAGAGACAGTGGAGTAAGTCATTTCAGTCTTCGTCCAAGAAGTTAAGAGATTTCTTTACCCGATCAGCTACTTCCATCGGGTTTTCAAGCAGAGGCAAGAATAAACAGTACTCCGAGAATAAGGCTTAGACCATTTCAGTCGCTAGTGTTGGGAACGTTTGATCTAATAGACCAGAATGCCCACAGTCTGGTAGACGACATCCTAGTGAATGCCGTGCACATGAGAATGCTTATTTTAAGTGTGGCTCCTAAGATCACTTTATCAGAGAATGCCCTGAAAGGGGTGAGAAAAACAAAGTTCAGAGTGCAAGAGCAGGGAGCATTAATAGAGGAAGACAACAAAGGAACCCGGGAAGTGGGGCGAGTAGTAAGGGTACACCCCAAGAGCAGGCTGCAAGATCCGAGGGTAGAGCGCCTGCAATGACTTACGCCATTCGCGCTCGCGAAGAGGCATCATCTCTCGATGTAATTACGGGTACATTTTCTCTTCATGACACTAATGTTGCTGCCTTAATTGATCCAGGGTCTACCCATTCATACATTTGTATGAAGTTAGCATCTAGCATGAGTATACCTGTTGAGTCTACAAAGTTTGTGATAAAAGTGTCTAACCCTCTAGGAAAAAGTGTTTTAGTAAGTGAAGTATGCAAAGATTGCCCATTAATGATTAAAGGTCATTATTTTAAGGCAAACCTTATGCTATTTCCATGCGATGAATTTGATATTATTCTTGGTATAGACTGGTTAACCACTCATGATGTGACAGTAAATTGTGGAAAGAAATATATTGAGTTGAGATGTGAAAATGGGGACACTCTTCGTGTTGAATCAGATGAACAAGATAGATCACCAGTACTGATCTCTCACATGACGGCTCAGAGGTATATAAGAAAAGGGTATGAGGCGTATCTTATCTTTGTGATGAATGCCAAAGAAACTGAGCTCAAGATTGAATCAGAACCGATAGTATGTGAGTACCTTGGTGTCTTTCCCAAGGAATTTCCAAGATTACCCCTGGTTAGAGAGGTCAAGTTTGGCATTGAGTTAGCTCCCGGTACTGTACCAATATCGATTGCTCTTTACAGAATGGCTCCAACTGAGTTGAAGGAATTGAAGGCGCAGTTGTAAGAATTGATAGACAAAGGTTTTGCTGGACCAAGTTGTTCTCCATGGGGTGCTCCGGTATTATTTGTGAAAAAGAAGGATGGCTCTATGAGATTCTGCATAGATTACTGATAGCTTAATAAGGTAACAGTGAAGAACAAGTACCCATTGCCAAGGATTGACGATTTGTTTGATCAATTAAAGGGAGCCACTGTGTTCTCTAAGATAGACTTGAGGCCGGGATACTACCAGTTGAGAGTAAAAGACTTAGATGTGTCTAAGATTGCTTTTCGAACAAGGTATGGGTATTATGAATTTTTAGTCATGCCTTTTGGTTTAACAAATGCTCCTGCGGTGTTTATGGATTTAATGAACCACATCTTTCAGCCATATCTAGATAAATTCGTAGTTGTTTTTATTGATGATATATTGGTATATTCTCGAGATAAGCCCGAGCATGCTGAGCACTTGAGGACCATTCTACAGATTCTATGAGATAATCAGTTATATGCCAAGTTTAGTAAAAGGGAATTTTGGCTCCAAGAAGTTGGATTTCTTGGACACATTGTCTTGGGAAAGGGAGTTCGAGTAGACCCAAGTAAAATTTCAGCTATTGTTGATTGGAAACCACCAAAAAATGTATCTGAGTTAGAAGTTTTTTGGGCCTAGCTGGCTACTATAGGTGATTCGTCAAAAAGTTTTCCATGATAGCGACTCAAATGACAAAATTACTGTAGAAAAATGTATAGTTTGAATGGATAGAAAAATGCCAAGAGAGTTTTGAGAGATTAAAGGCAATGTTGACAGAGGCTCCGGTTTTAGTATAACCCAAGTCGAGAAAGGAATTTTTGATCTACAACGTTGCATCTTTAAACGGATTAGGTTGTGTACTAATGCAAGAAGGCAAAATGGTAGTGTATGCCTCCAGAAAGCTAAAGTCACATGAGAAAAACTATCCGACACATGGCTTAGAGTTGGCTACCATAGTTTTCGCATTGAAGATTTGGAGACACCATTTGTATGGTGAAAAATGTCTGATATTCGCTGATCACAAAAGTCTAAAGTACTTGATGACTCAGAAGGAATTGAACTTAAGATAAAGAAGATGGTTGGAGCTGATAAAAGATTATGAATTAATTATTGATTATCACCAGGGAAAGGCAAATGTAGTCGCCGACGCTTTAAGTAGAAAATCCCTATTTGCTTTGAGGGCTATGAACACACAGATGACCTTGTCCGATGATGGTTCCATTTTAGCTGAGTTGAGGATAGACCGATGTTCCTTTGAGAAATTTATGAGGCTCAGAGACACGATAGTAATTTGCAAGCCAGAAGAGTGCAATGGGAGTCGGGTATTGAGTCTGACTTTCGCATTAATTCAGATGGATGTTTAATGTTCAGAGACCGAGTGTGTGTACCAAGGAACGAGGAGCTTATTAGTAAAGTTTTGCATGAGGCACACAACAGATGCTTATCTATACATCGCTTATTAGTAAAGTTTTGCATGAGGCACACAATAGATGCTTATCTATACATCTGGGTAGTATTAAGATGTATAATGGTTTGAAGAAATGGTATTGGTGGCCGAGTATGAAGAAAGATATTTCAGAGTTTGTTTCTAGATGCTTGATTTGTCAACAAGTGAAGGCTGAACACCAAGTACCTTCGAGTTTGCTTCAACCTATAATGGTACCCGAATGGAAATGGGACCAAGTTACCATGGATTTTGTAATGCGTTTACCCTTGACACCAAGCAAGAAAGATGCTATATGGGTCGTAGTCGATTGTAACAGACTGAATTTGACCCTAATCGGAATGGTGGTTTCGGGACCACGAATCCGAGTCTGAGAAATAATTTAATATTTTATTTTGTGTTTAATATGTGTGAATTAAAATGTGTAAAAGTTTCGTAGAAAAATTTCATTGTTTGGGTGCTTAATTTGACAAAAAGGACTTAATCGCGTAAATTTTAAAAGTCTCAAACTATAGTGTAAAGTGCCTATTTGATGATGGCTTTTTAAAGTGGAGCATTAAAAGGGTAAATAACCCATTTTTGAGTTAGTGGGTGGCTTATGTCAAGAATACCCTTAAGTTATATGTTAGTTTTTATTTTATATTAAAGGTTAAATTAGTAATTAAATAATTACTTTTATTATATGATAAAATAACATAAACAAAAGCCACCATCTTTATCATTCTCTCATGGCCGAATATTGAGAAAGAAAAAGAGGGTTTTTGTTCTTTGATTTTCGGCAATTGGAGGATTGATTGCAAGGTTAGTTTGAATTTAGTTTTTGTTAATTTTTACGTTTTTGAAATCGTTGCTTCGAACCGTAGCCGACCCATGTTGTAATTTTTAAATCTGAGCATGTTTAAGGTTCGGCCATTAACATTGTTATATGATAATTGATGTTTGATGAATTTAATTTAAAGATAGGATTAAGATTGATAAGTTTTGTATTGAAGTTTTAGTGAAAATTTAGTAAATAGGACTAATTTGTAAAAATAAAAATTTGAGAGGGCTTAAATGCAAAATAAATGAAAGAAATGGACTTATATAGTCCTTATACATATTCGGCCCTTAAGTGTTGTGTTGAAATAATGTGTATTTTGTATTTTGTGCAATTAGGACTAAAGTGTAAAAATGTGAAACACTAGGGGTAAAAGGGTAATTTACCCATTAATGTGATTTGGGACTAAATTGAATTGAAATGTACTTGAATGAGTTAAATTTTTATGTGTTTAGATCAAGAACAAAGAAAAACAGATTTGGATCGGGGAAAAACAAAGGTTATCGAATAGCCAATTCATGACGGCTATCGACAGTAGAGGTAAGTCCCTAAGCTAGATTATATTAAAGAATGCTTTATGAAAGTATTAAATGACAATTTTGATAAATTTGGGTATATTTTCATGTGATAGCGGATGTAGTGTATTATTGTACAATGTTATAATAGTTTTATTTGTGAAAAATGAATGAGCTTAGTTGAATTGGAAATGTGATAGAATTATGAAATCTAAGTGATAAGTGGTTATGATACTATTGAAATGTTCATTAAAATGTTGGAAATGATGATATCTCGGGCTTTAAGCCTAGCAGGCCTAGTGCCGGTGACTTATTTCAGGCTTTAAGCCTAGTAGGCCCTGTGCCGGTGATTCATTTCAGGCTTTAATGCCTAGAAGGCTTTGTACCGGTGTTATATGTCAGGCTTTGTGCCTAGCAGGCCTAGTGCCGGTGATTCATTTTAGGCTTTAATGCCTAGCAGGCCTCGTCTTTTGACTTAATTCGGCTTTAATGCCTAGCGTGCTTTTTGCCTGGTGATAAGTTAAAGCAGAGAATCGGAGATGTATATATATAGTAGATTGAGCTATAAGCTCTAAAAAGAAAAAGGAAATTAACTTATTATATTGGTACGTGACAAGGTAAGTTGATTATTTGAAATGATAAATGGTTATGTAAACATGAAATATGTGCTAATCTATTTGAACATATACATGATTTGGCCTATTTATGTATTTGTAATGATAAAAGTCAAATTATATATTTTATATGATGGATTATATTCGGCCAAAAGGTATGTATTGAATCAAGTTCATGATATATGTGATGTTGATCAAATACGTAAGTTGATAGAAATGTGTTGGTGCATTTGGTATGTAAGGTATGCGAATAAAAAAATGACATTGAGTTGATATGGATTATTTGCATATAGGAGAAATTATATTATATATATATAGTTTCGGCCATGCTTTATATACATATATATATTTGTATACATTCAATTATGTGAGATCATTTTAGATGTACATTGAAGGTGTTATTCTGTTGTATGTGGAATTGCATATGACTTTATTTATCGATCAAGATACTTTCGATAAGTCTTACAAGTTAAGTATACGATGAATAAGGTTTTGCTATATATGAACATTGATATTCGGCTATAATGGTACATATGTGTGTATATGTCATAAATACTGCTTGAGACTTACTAAGCTAGCATGCTTATTGTGTGTATTCTTGTTTACCCTTGTTTTATAGATTTAGGTACAAGCTACGGACTCGAAGGATCTGGGAAGAAGTCAACTGCACTATCGACTTTCTTTTGGTATTGAATAACTTAGTTTGGTATTTAAAAGGGCATGTATAGGTTAGACTAAACAGTATAACTAATGTTTTGTAATCGTGTAAATATGCTAGCCATGCAAAAATGGCCATCTATTTTGGATAACTTGTTTCGTGTTTTGATGATATAGTTTGCTCATGCCATGAATTATCATTTATGCTTGAATATGGTTTAATAATGCGTGAGAGTGGTACTATTATCTATGCATGTTAGGTTATGACATGAATGACTTATAAATTAGTTCATGTTGATGAGCTTAATATATGGTATATACATTTATAATGTTTGGATATATGATTCGACAATGAATAATGGTAAGCATGGTGTAATATTCGGTTTAGGCAATGAAGTAAATGATGGATGCATGTTTAAGTTATAGTATGTGATACATATTTGTTAAATAATGTTTATGACATGTGTGTGTGTATTTGATGTGGTCACTTACTAGATAAGAATTAAGTTCAATAATGCATGATTGTATTTGGCTAGTTTGATTCAGTTTGTGTAAGTGAGTATATACATATATTATTCTTGGATAGTTGGTTATTAGGTTCGAATTTTTATTTAGTTTCTTGAATGTTAGATTGAATGATGTTTATACATGATATGCTTGATATTCGAAAAATGAAATAGTATGATTTGCTTATTATGGAATGGAGAAACTTAGTACGAATGTTAAGGCTATTTGATGACCGAATTGAAAGCTCTTTGTATGGTTGAACTAATGGTGTCTAAATATGATTTTTGATATGAAACTTGGGTATGTTTTAATTTGTCATTGGAGTTTGAAAATGATTCATATATGATAATGTTAAATGCGCATATCACTATGACATTTAAAATCTTTACTTGACCATGTTGTGTAATTGTTTATGTTAGATACATTAAAGGACAATAAGCCGTGTGATATGGATTATTCAGTTTAATGCACACAAGTATTGAAGTAATATGTTCTATAATTAGCTTACGTAATATTTGTAAAGATATTAATGTTTGTTCTAGGTTATATCCGAATTGGTAATGCCTCGTAACCCTAGTTTAACGACGAATACGGGTTAGGGTGTTACATTTATTAATATCGAGCTTACGGTTTAGTCGATTCTAGGACTATCGCGGTAGCGTGAGTCTAGCTATACATGCCTTTTTTTATATATCGATAGTGTGGTGACTTCGATATTACGAATGTGTTTTATATAGTAAATGGACACCGATCACGAAAGAGCCGTAGCGGATGATGTGGAGAGTGTGGCGCTTGGCGTGCACATAGATCGATGTCGGAAGACTCTCGACCGTTTGGGTAGCCACGAGGGGAGGCTAAGCAGGCCTTCTATCGGATGATGAATGAGTGGTTTACCCAATTTATCCGAACTAATCCTATTGTACACCAACCTCCACCCCGAATAATCCAACTCCGGTACCTTGACTTCGATGATAGATCCAATGAGATCTAGTAGGCCTTCATTTATAAAATCGGAAATTTGGGGTAGGAATTCAAGGCTAATGATGATGATGATGCGAGCGAAATGAAATATGGCTTGATAATACTATTCGGTACTTGATGAGCTATCCCGCACTCTGAGCGAATGTTTGAAATGTGCTATATCTTTGCTTCGGACACCGCCCTATCACCGTGGAATACACTAGTATCGATGGTTCCAAAAGAAAAGTGACATGGGATTTCTTCGAATGAATTCATGAAATATATCGACCAGAGGTTCATCGACCGAAATGTAAAGAATTTCTTGAACTAAAAGCAGGGCAAATGACCGTGGATGAACATGAGCGAAAATTTGTCGATTGAGCCGATATGCTCAGGAGTGTGTATCAACTGAAGCCATTATGTGCAAAAGGTTTGAAGATGATTTGAATGAAGAATTAAAGTTTCTTGTTGGCATTCTTGAAATCAAAGAGTTTGTGACATTCGTTGAGCGAGCTTGCAAAGCTGAAGAGCTCGGGAAGGAGAAAAGAAAGGCTGAGACAGAAGCTAGAGACAACCATAAGAGACCGTCGGGTAAGAATTTCCATTCCACATCTAAGAAGTTTAGAGATGACTTGATCGACATAAAGCTACTTGATTCGCCTAGGCGTGATCGACCTCCGGTGGGCTCCGAGCTACCTCGATGGCGGTGTTGGTAACGTTCCACGAATCGAGTTGAATGCAAACATTGTGGAAAATGGCATTACGGGAGTTGTAGAGTTCGTGATCGGTCCCGCTTTAAATGTGGATCCTCAGACCATTTTATTCAAGAGTGCCGATGTTAGTGGCGAGAATCTGACATAGAACTCTAGACCGAAGCGATTGCATCGACATGGGGCGGACCATCCGAGCATTACGGCAATGTAGGTGGTAGTCGAGAGGGACGAAGAACACAACAGATTGATGCGAGGCTAGAGCTCCAGCTAGAGCTTATGTTACTCGAGCTAGGGAGGATCTTGCTTCTCGGATGTTATTACAGTACTTTCACCCTTTATGATACTCTTGTGATTGCATTGATTGATCTGGTTCGACCCATTCATATGTATGTGAAACTACGGTATTGATAAGACTCTTTCGATTGAGTCTCTTGAGTTTGTGATTCATGTATCCAACCCTTTGGGTAGATGTGTTTTGTTAATAAAGTGTGTAAAGGTTGCCCATTGATGATTCGGGATTTTTGCTTCCCATCGATTTAATCTTTGTTGCCTTTCGATGAGTTTGATATAATTTTGGGAATGGGTAGTTAACCGCATGATGTAGTGGTGAATTGTAAAAGAAAGCTTATTGATTTGAGACATCGAGCGGTGAGATCATTAGAATTGAATCCGATGATTTAGGTGGGTTTCCTACGATTATATCCTCGATGTTAGCCCTAAGTATGTGAGAAAAGGGTGCAAAGCTTATTTGGCTTATGTCTTTGGATAATAAATTGTCCGAGAAATAGATTGAATCAGATTGATTGTATGTGAATACCGGATGTGTTTCTGAAGAACTCTGGGTTTACCCTAATCGAGAGATTGAGTTTGGCATTGAATTAGCACCGGAATGACTCGATCTCAATAGCTCCATATCGGATGGCACCTCTTGAGCTAAAAGAGTTGAAAGCACGAGTTGCAAGAGTTAACAGATAGGGGCTTTACACGACTAAGTTTCTCTCCTTGGGTGCACCAGTTCTTTTTGTGAGAAAGAAAGATGGAGCGATGCGAATGTGTATTGATTATCGGCAATCTGAATAAGGTAACTATAAAGAATAAGTACCGTTACCTCGAATTGATGATTTGTTTGATCGGTTGAAAGGGCTTTAATATTTTCAAGATAGATTTGAGATCGGGTTATTATCGATTCTGAGTCGAGAGATACTGGATGTGCCAAAAGACGCATTAGGACGAGTACGGACATTTTGAGTTTTGGTTATGCCTTTTGGGCTTACTAATGCACTGCTATTTTTATGGATTTGATGAATCGAGTTTTTAAGCAGTTTTGGATCGATTTGTGGTAGTGTTTATTGATGATATATTGATCTACTCCAAAGATGAAATCGAGCATCTTGAGCATTTGAGATTAGTGCTACAAACTTTGCAAAATCAGCGGTTGTATCACGAAGTTTAGTAAGTGTGAGTTCGGATGAAAGAGGTCACTTTTTGGGACATGTTGTTTGACATCGTGCATTCGAGTTGATCCAAACAAAATCTCACTATACTTGATTGGAAGCCACTAAAAATGTTTTCGAGATTCAAAGTTTTCGGGACTTGCGGGTTACTATCGATGATTTGTGAAAGGTTTTTCTATGATAGCTACCCGTTGACAAAGTTGTTGCGAAAAGATGTCGAGTTCGAGTGGTCGAAAATGGTCGAAAAAGTTTTGATCGGTGAAAGCCCTTTTAATGAAGCTCCAAGGTTAGTTCAAATTTGAATCGGGTAAAGAATTTTTGTTTATTCGATGCTTCTTTGAATGGTTTGGGCTGCGTTTTGATGCAGGAAGGCAAAGTTGTAGCCTACGCTTCAAGACAACTGAAGTCGCATAAAAGAAATTACCCGACGCATAACTTAGAACTTGCAGCTATTGTGTTCGCACTGAAAATTTGGCGTCATTATTTATTTGGCGAGAAATGTCATGTTTACTCGGATCACAAAAGTCTTAAATATTTGATGACTCAAAAAGAGTTGAACTTGAGATAACGTAGATGGTTAGAACTGTTGAAAGACTATGAGTTAGTGATTGACTACCATCCGGAAAGCTAACGTTGTTGCGGATGCATTAAGTCAAAATCATTGCTTGCTCTTCGTGCATTGAACACACGATGGTTATATCGGTGATAGTTCGATCATAGCCGAGTTAAAAGCAAGACCGATGTTTATTCAAAAATTTATGATGCACAAAAAGTCGACAAAGATATGGTATCAAGCGGGCTCAGTGTGGAAATAATGCAAAGTCAGAATTTTGAATTGATGATAATGACTGCTTGAAATACAAAGGCCGAATGTGTGTACCAATGGACGTGGATTTGATTCAGATGTTATTGAAAGAAGCTCACAATAGTCAGATGTCGATACATCCAGGTAGCACGAAAATGTATAATGACTTGAAGCAGTTCTACTGGTGGCCTGGTATGAAACGAGATATATCTGAATTTGTTTCAAAGTGCTTAATTTGTCGACAAGTAAAAGCCGAGCATCAAGTGCCTTCAGGTTACTTGACCGATCATGATACCGAATGCAAATGGGATAGAATTACAATGGATTTTGTATCCGGTCTTCCTATGACACCGAGTAAGAAAGATGCACTGGGTTATAGTTGATAGGTGACTAAATCAACTCATTTTGTCTTTGGTTCGGACGGACTTTTCACTCGATAAACTTGCTGAATTGTATGTATCGCAGATTGTGAGATTGCATGGTGTACCGAAGTTCCATTGTTTGAACGAGATCCGAGATTTACATTGCGGTTTTGGAAGAAGTTGCAAGATGCTTTAGGTACTAAACTACATTTTAGTCTGACCTTTCATCCTCGATGCATTTGACCACCGATCTGAGCGAACTATTCGAGATACTTGAGGACATGTTGAGATGTTGCGTTCTCGAGTTTGAAGGTGCGTGGAACGATACCTACCTTTGATTGAATTTGCTTATAATAATAGCTTTCAATCTAGTATCAAAATGGCGCCTATGAAGCCTTATGCGGGCGAAGGTGTCGAACGCCATTATCTTGGATGAGCTCGGTGAGAATAAGATACACGGGTTGATTTGATTAAAGAAACCGAAT